>JAPWGK010000010.1:0-1487330 GCA_029641185.1 Pseudofabraea citricarpa
AGAGAGGATTATTTATTTTTAATTGTTTTTTTTTGAATGATGGTGTTGTAATAGTTAGGATAGGTGGGATGAAAGGATTTGGGTTAATATTGGGAATTGAATGTGAGAGGGTGTAAAAATGAAAAGTGAGAGTTAGGCGGTAGAGGTGGATTTGTGTTGAAGTGGATATTGGGATGGGGATGATTGAGTATGGTTTGTGGGAATGATAAAAGATGAGGAATTATGGGTGGAGGAATGTGGATGATTTTTAGTTGATTGAGGAGAGTGGAATTAAGGAATAAGGAAGTTTTTAATTAGAAATTAGTTTTAGGAGAGTGGGATAGATTTAATTGTAAGAAGAGTGTAAGTGTGAGGATGAGTAGTTGTGTGTTATTGGATGGGTGGTTGGATGTTGGGGTTATTGTAAAGTAGTATTTTATAGAAAGAAGATTTAGAGTGGGATAAATTTATTAATTTAAGAGATTGTGAGGATGGAGGATTAAGGAGAATTATAAAGAGGTGGGAGTATATGTAGTTGTGGGAATGGATGAGAGGGGTAGAGTTGTGTTTTTTAAAATTGATTAGTTTGAAGTGTTTTATTTGAAATGTGTAAGGTTAGGGGTAGAGGATAGGGGGATGGGAAGAGATTGGTTTATAATGGTATTATTTAGATTAGGGATTGGAGAAGAGGAGATGGAAGAGGAAAGATGAGGAGTGAATGGATGGGAATGTTAATTGGGTGGGTGTGAAGGATTAGGAGAGAATGTGGAATGAGAAGGTGAGAGGAGGTAGTGGTATGAAGTATTTTTGGGATAGATTGGTGGGAGAGTGGGGTTGAGGAGAGTGGAGGAATGGGTATGTGTGGGGAATGTTTATTTAAGTAAATTTTTGGGTTATTTTTTATGTGGAAGATTTTTAAGTAGATGTTAATTTAATGGATTGAGTTTGGTTGGGGGGAGGGAGAGAAATAAGTTATTAAATTGTTTATTTTGTGTTTAATGGATTATGGTGGGGTAAAGGATGATGGGGATGTTTGAGGGGTTTTGAAGATGAATGAGAGGATTTGAGGATATAGGATTTTATATTTGTTTAGATATGAATAAGTGTGATGTATGGGAGATGAGTTGGGTGGTGTTAATTATGTAGGAAGTTGAAGTGGGTAGATTGGATGTTGGAAAGGATGGAGTTAATTGTTGGAGATGAGGATTAAGATGTGATAAATAATAATGTGGATAATTGAGTAGTGGTGGGATTGAAAATAGGATTTTTGTATTATTTGATGATGATAGTTGTTGGAAGTGTTTGTGGGTTATTTAGAGTATTATGTAGTTGAAGGAAGGTATTATTTAAGTATATATTAATTGAGGTGGAAATAATTTAGATTAGGGTTTTGTTGGGTGAATTAAGATGTTTAAGTGTGTAATAATTTAAGGTTGAAGAGAATGTATTTAGATGTATAGTTGTGAGGTATATGAGATATTAATGAAGGTATGATAGTATTTAATAAATGATTGAAGGAAATTTTAGTAGGAGAGGAGAATGTGGTTGAGTGGTTTATGAATTGGATGATAGGATTATGTTGATTTGAGGGAGAGGAATGGGATTGGATTAGAGAAAATTTTATTTGGATTGTTAGGGATGAGAATTGAGGGAATGTATATAGTGGTGTATGGTAATGAGAGGTTTAGGAGTGGTTGGATGTGATTAGGATGGTAGTTTTAATGAATGTGGGGTAGTGTGTTGGGGGATGGAGTTGAAGGGTTTTGAATTGGGTGTTATGAATTTGGGGGGATAGGGAGAATTTTGTGAAGGGATGGATAAGTGGTGGTAGATGGATTTGTTAGAGGAGGGAAGGGAAAAGAGAATGGTTTGGAGGGGATGGTGTGGTAAGAGGTTTGAGTATTGGGGTAATAGAATGGTGGTTATATGGTTTGAATAGTGTGGAGTTGGAGAAAGTATGATGTTAATAAGAATATGAAGATTTAGGGGGTATGTGTGGATATGAAGGGTAGGGAGTGAGAAGAGTGGTAAGGGATAAGGGAGGGGGGGTATGGATAAGGTTTGGGATTATTGTTAGTGAATGGATGTTGTGAATGAGTAATTAAGAGGGGGAGGTATGGGAGAGAGGAAGGAAGTTGGATTGTATAAGAGGGAGGAGTGATAAATTTATTGTTGTAGGGTAATGTGATGTGGGGGAGATTATTGGGGGGGAGGAGTGATGGAGAGGATGATAATGATGAAAGTAGAGGTATGGAATGGTGGTTAATGATGGGATAAGAAGAGTGAGTAGGGATTGGGGGGGAGATGAATGGAGAGGGGGAGTTGAGTTGAGGGTTTGAATTTTTTGGAGATATATGAGATTTAATAGATTTGTGTGAGGAGGAATGTGGATGTAGTTTGGTTGATTTAATGGTTGGTGGTTGGGTGTATGTAGAGTTGAGATATAGGAGGTGAGGGTGGATTTTTATGAAGTTTATTGAAGAGTGATTTGTTGAAGATTGGAGGTGAGAGGGTGTATTATTGGAATTTTGTTGGTGTAGTAAGAGAAGATTTTGTATATGTGTATGTGTTATAATTATTTGTAAAAAGTTAATGATTTTGATGGTTGTGGTGATAGAGAATTATTGGATGGATGGGGGGGGGAGAAGAAGTAAGTATGAGTTTGTTAGGGGGTGGGTAAAGTTTTGATATAGAGAGAATGATTGAGTATTGATGTAAAGGGGGGGTTAGGGATTTGATTTTGGGTTATTTTAGAGGTATAGGTTGAATGTTTGGTTGTAAGAAATTGGAGTGTAAATGGGATAATTGAAGTTATATGTGAGAGATTATTGGGGTTGGGGAGTAGGATTTGTAGTGGGTTTATTGTTAGGTTGGGATAGGTTTTTGGGTAGTTAGATGTATTAATGGGGGAGGGGAGGGGAGAGAGGATTGGAGGGAGAATTGTGTTTAGAGTGATGATAGTAGAATGGTGTTTGATTTGGAAAGATGGGGGGTAAGAGGTGGATGGATAAGGGATATGGTAATGTTTGAGTGGTTTGTGTTTTAGGAGGAAGGATTTATTTTATGATAGGTGAGGATGGGGAAAGAAGGATGATGGTGATGTGATTGAAAATGAGGTGGTGGGTGGGTGAGGGGTAGATTGAAGTTGGGAAGGGGGGTGGGTGGAAGAGAGGGGTGGGTTAGGGGTTTATAGGGTAAGGGGGTGATGGGGTATGTTGGGAGTAGGGAGTGAAGGGGAGATGTATGTAAAGGTGGTTGTAGAGTAGTATGTGGGGTGGAGAGAGTGTGGGATTGGGGTATGTTAGTTATTTTTGTTGTGTTTGTTTTTAAAAGAGGTTTTGTTATTAGAGTTGTGGATTAGATGAATTTGATAGTATTGAAGGAAAATTAAGAGGGTGAATAGGGGAGGGGGAGTAGAAGTAGGTGTGTTTGATAGAGTGGATTAAAGGAAGATGAGATGTGAGGTGGTGGAAGATTTAGGAAATGAGTAGATTATAATAGTGGTTGGATTTAAGGAGTGATGAAATTGGGTGAGGAAGGGAAGAGGAGTGAAAGGTTGTAGGTGGTAGGAAGTGGTAATGGGTAGATAGTTAAGAGTTAGTGGGGGGGAGTATGAGGTAAGAGGGGATGTGTGTAGGTATGGGTGGAAAGAGATGGATAGTAAGTGGAGTGATGGTAGAAGGGTGGATTGGGGGGTATTGTGTAGAGGGAGTTGTATGTATGTATGAAGTTTAGAAAATGAATTGGGAGGGGATGAGGATAGTAGGTTAGTGAGGAGTGGTGGTTATTGAAGTGAATAGGGATTAATGAAGGAGGGGAGTAGGAAGAGATGTTAGGAGTATATAATAGGAGAAGAAGAGGGTGGGTAATTAAGTTGTGAGTGTGGTATAATTGAATGATTGATAATAGAGTATTATGAGTTATTGGAGGTATAATAATGAGAGTGTGAGGGTTAAGTGGAAATTGTTATATAGGTAGTTATAGTGGGAGGAAGATTGGAAGGATTGTGATTTAGGAGATTATTGAGAGTGTTAGGAGGGAGGGTTTTGGTTGGTTAAGAGTGAGGAGGGGGAGAGGGAGTTAGGAGAGGTGTGTGGGTGGAGTGGGAGAAGAGAGTAGGATATGTTTATTTAGAGTGTAATAGGGTGATGGTTGTAGGTGAGGGAAGAAATGGAGGAGGGAGGGTTGTAAGGTGGGGGTTGGTGGATTTGATGGGTAGGGGTTTGATTGAGGATGATTTTTAGAGGGGTGGTGGTGATTTTGTGTTGGGGTAGTAAAGTTGTTGTGAGATGGAGGGTTGGTTTTGGGTTTGGGATGATTTAGGGATGTTGGGGTGAGAAGGTGGGATGTTGATGGGGAGGGAGGTTGATTTTTGATGATTAGGAGGGTGGTTATAGTGTTAGGGATAATTTATAATTATAGGGGGAAATAGGGATATTGGATATAAGAGTATGAGGATGGTTGAAAAGATTGTAATGTTAAAGGAGTGTTGGATTTGTTTGAGAGGTGAGTGTGAGATGATAGATGGGATGATTATAGTGGGATATGAGATGAGTAAAGAGGTGGTGGGTAGTTTGTGTAATTGAGGGTATAAGGATGATGGGTGATTTAAGATAGTATTTGTTGGAAGGGAGAGAGAGGGGGGGGATATGAGGAGGAATTAATTGGGATTATAAGAAGGAAGATATGTAGGAGGGAAGTTGGAGGGGGAGTTTGTGAGATTTAGATTGATAATAATTTAGGAGAGGAATGGTGGGTAGTTTTATGTTTTTTGATAGTTATTTTATTGGTGTTTTGAGATTTTAAGGTGTTTTGAGATTTGAGATTGTATTGAGGGAGGGGGGAGTAATAGTGTAGGTGAAAGTGGGGTGGTAATAGAGAATTTAGAGAATTTAGGATTAGGAGTGGTATTGTGGAAATAGAGGGGGATTGTGGTTGATGGGATGGGAGGGGGGTGTTTGGGTAGTAGTGTGAGGGAGGATTGTGGATAAAGATATTGAATGGGGTGTGGGAAAAGAGTAGGGAATTAAGTAAATTGAGGTAAGTGGGTGAGTGGAGTGGATATGATTTTGGGAGGGGGTAGGGGGATGGAAGTAGTGTTAGAGGAGGGTTAGTGAAGAGGATAGAGAGAAGGGTTGGTGAGTATTATTAGGTTGGAGATAGATAGGATTATAGTGATATAAAGTAAATTTTAGGAGGGAAGATAGGGTGGTGAGGGGATGGATGGGGGGTTTTTTGGTTGAATGTTGTTGGGAGGGGGATGATTTAGATTGAGGGGTTAGTTTGATATATTTTGTGTGGGAAGTTAATTGGAGGTGTGAATTTATTAGAGATGGTAGTGGGTTTGGGGTGGGGGATGTGTGGGGTTAGGGGAGGATATGGTGAGATGAGAGTGTAGATTAGAAATGTGATTGTATGGGTGGGTTGTAATGGGGGGAGGGTGTTTATGGTTATGGTGATGGAGGATATTAGGGTGGAGGTGTGTGGATATAGAGATTGGAGGTGATTTAGTTAAGATTTGGAAGAAGATGGTAGGTTTGGAGGAGAGAGAGAGGGGTATATGAAGAGAGAGAGAAGTAATTAGTGAGGATAGGTTAGGTAAGTTAGGGTGTGGAGAATTGTGTAGGGTGGGGAGGTAGATGTGATTAAGTATAGGGGGAAAAGAAGTGAATTAATGAGGTTTTTAGGGGGGGGTATGGGTAGGAATTTAGGAATGTTAGAAGTAAGATGGGTGAGGATGGTGGTGGGGAGGGAAGAGTTTTAGGGGTTTAAGGGGGGAGGTGGGTAGGTATGTAAGTGTGAAGGGGTAATAATTAGGGTGTAGTGAGTTAAATTTGAGTATGGGGGTAGTGGTTGATTTGGTGGAGGGAGAGAAATAGGAGGGGGGTAGTTGGTGTTGTTAAAGAGATGGGGAGTAGGGAGTGGTGGTAGTTAGTGGAAGTTGATTTATATTAATGAGATTTAGTATGAGGGTTTTGTTTGGTTGATTGGGTGGTAGTTAAGTTGATTGAATAGATAGAGGGGGGTAAATGTGGGTTTTGATGAGGGGGTTTTGTTGTTGTTGTTGTGTTAGATTGGGTTGGTTTGGGGTAGATGGGTTGGTATTTAGGGATGAGAGGAGTGGTTATTGATAGGATATGGTTGGAGGGTGTAGGAAGAGTGAATTTGTTAGGGATGTGAGATGAGTGAGGTAGATTAAATGTATGGAAGTGGTGATTTGAGGGATTGATATTTATGGAGATTAGGAGGTGTGGGAGTATGTGGGTGTGGGGGGGGTGGAATTTTATTTTGTGGTTTTATTTAGTTAGTGGGTGTGTGTGGTGAAGGAGAGTTTTTAATGTATGAGTTTTGGTATTGGTGTTTTTTGATGTTAATAAAAAGAAAATAGAGAGATGGAAATTGATGAGATATGTGATGAGGTGAGTAGAGAATAGATGTATGAATGGGTTGGATGTTAGAGAAGATAGAAAGATGAAGATTAATGGAATAGTTTTTTGGGGGAGGAATGGGATGAGTTGTGAAGGGTTTAGGGAGAGGAGATGGATAGGGAAGAAATTTGTTTTAATTAATTTAATTGAAGTATTTTTAAATAAGGATTATAAGATAATTGTAAGTGAGGGGATGTGTTAATGAAATAGAATGTATAAGGGGGTGTTGGATTGGATGTGAGGAGTATGGGGAGAGGTTTTGTTTGGTAAGAGTTTAAGGAGGATGGGGGAGGGGGGGTTGAGTAGGAGAGAAGGTGGTGGGAATATGTTTTTATTTAGTGGTTGGTTTTGGGGAGAGTAAGGGTGGAAGGGGTGATTTTGGAAGGGTGAGTTTTAGAGGGGGAGAATTGTTTTAAATTGTTTGAGGATTTGGTGGTATGAATGTGATATAAATGAATGATTGTGGTGTGGATAAAGTGGAAGTTTTTTGATGGAAGTATTGGTTTGGTATTTTAGAGTAGGGGTGTGTTGTTTGGTTTAGGGATGGAGTGTATAGGTGTATGAAATAAGTATGTTGGAGAGAGGGGATATAGGGAAGTAGGGGGAATGTTTGTGAGTGGAAAATGAGAAATTATGAAGAGTTGTAGAGGTTGTTTAAGGTAGGGTTATGTATTTGGATATTGATTAAGTGTGTAATATAGATGGGGATGGGATATATAGGTGTTGGGTTTGAAAAGAGTGTTTTTGGATTAGGTTTGATTTTTTTTGGGGTTGAAGATTTAGATGATTTTGTTTGAGGAAGTTGTATTTGTGGGTTGAGTATGGTATGCACGTGTGACCACAACCGACCCCAGGGCCGCTCAGCAAATAGGACATGTCCCGCCAGGTAAGAATCCGCGCGCGTAGGGCTGAAATATCTCGTTGATGGGTGTAAGACGTCTCGTTAAGCCTTGTGCAGCTCCTCAGCCCAGAATCTTATCTTGGCGGCTGGAAACTTACGACGCTGAATGAAGTTTACGCTGCCCATGGTCATGCGGAGGCCCAATTTTTACAGGAATTTGCTGTTAGATGTTGTTTCAAATATTTAGTCTCGCCCCATTCCCCGTTGGATGGTCCTCACTTTTGTTTCTATCTTTCTGTTATTCCTGTCGTAGGACAGACCCAACATACGCTGGACTTATGTTGCATCGCTCAAAATGGGCCTGATCGGCCAAAGTACTGAGTACTGAGTGCTTTCCCTCACCTTGAGCCTCGTTATGTTCATTTTTCAGCGTCACTATCTCGATGGGCGAGGGGTCAGTAGCTGTTGGCCCTGGCAAAAATAGACATCAGCCACCACGAATTCCGCAGAGAAGATATGGATAAACTTGGGACACCAGAGGACTAAGCGATCAATCGCCAAGAATGAGATTCAAACTTGCCTCGACAAAAACCCTACGTACCCAAACACGGTCTCTCACAGATGAGTCCGGCTGATGCTTGGGTGAGAGAGAACTTTGCATACCGGCCGATATCGTGGAAACTACTTCGCACTTCCATCCCTATCCTGAAAGCGCGACATCCTTCGTTATTTATTACTCTTCGCTGAAGGTGGAATTTGGAGCGACTTGATGTCTCGTGCGGCGAGACACCAATCCACGACTGGATCCCGCCAGAATATAAGAGCAATGCGAGTCTCGTTGTTGGGTGGGAGTTCCAGACTGTCGACGATCAACACATGCGTTGAGTTTGTGACCTGGATGATCATGGCAAAGCCAGGCTTGCGACACATGTCCATGGTCATCAACGATACCTTGGAGGCATGCGAAACAAGGCCCAGGAACACAACGTTGCAGTCGCAGACCTGAAAAGACTAGGTCGGTGACATTGTCTGGCTGACAGACCTATGCAATGTCAAAAAGCATCATAAAGAGTTGGGAGTCGAACAAGACAATCTCAACATGGGGCTTAGGGTTAGTGGTTAGGTTCAGGGTTGAGGTTAGGGATAGGTTAGGTTAGATGTTCAGGGTAGGGTTAGGGTTAGTTTACATACTCTGCATCTCTCACATCAATCAACGGAGGTGGAAACAAGAGAATTCAGATCATGTATAGCCTACCCTAACCCTAACCCTAACCCTAACCCTAACCCTAACCCTAACCCTAACCCTAACCCTAACCCTAACCCTAACCCTAAGCCCCCATGTTGAGATTGTCTTGTTCGACTCCCAAGCTCTTTATGATGCTTTTTGACATTGCCATAGGTCCTGTCAGCCAGACAATGTCACCGACCATATTCATTTTCAGGTCTGCGACTGCAACGTTGTGTTCCTGGGCCTTGTTTCGCACTGCCTCCAAGGTATCGTTGATGACCATGGACATGTGTCGCAAGCCTGGCTTTGCCATGATCATCCAGGTCACAAACTCACGCATGTGTTGATCGTCGACCGTCTGGAACTCCCACCCAACAACGAGACTCGCATTGCTCTTATATTCTGGCGGGATCCAGTCGTGGATTGGTGTCTCGCCGCACGAGACATCAAGGTCGCTCCAAATTCCACCTTCAGCGAAGAGTAATAAATAACGAAGGATGTCGGCTTTCAGGATAGGGATGGGAAGTGCGAAGTACGTTTCCACGATATCCGGCCGGTATGCAAAGTTCTCTCTCACCCAAGCATCAGCCGAATCATCTGTGAGGAACTCGTGTTGGTACGTAGGGTTTTTGTCGAGGCAAGTTTGAATCCATTCTTGCGATTGATCGCTTAGTCCTCTTGGTCCAAGTTTATACCATATCTTCTCTGGAATCGTGGTGGCTGATGTCATTTTTGCCGGGCCAAACAAGCTTCTGACCCCTCGCCCATCGATAGGACGCTGAAAAATGAACAAAATGAGGCTCAAGGTGATGAAAGCACTAGTACTCAGTAATTTGGCCGATCGCCATTTTGAGAGCAACATAAGTCCAGCGTATGTTGGTATGGCCTACGACAGAATAACAGAAAGATAGAAACAAAAGGTGGACCATCCAACACGGGGAATGGGGCGAGAATATATTTGAACCATCTAACAGCAAATTCCTGTAACAATTGGGCCTCCGCTGCAGGGCGCTTAAACTTCATTCAGCGTCGTATTTTCCCCGCCAAGATATGTTTCTGGGGCTGTGGCAGCTGCACAAGGCCTTAACGAGACGTCTACACCCCTAAACGAGATATTTCAGCCCCTACGCGCGCGGTTCTTCCGGGCCGGGACATGCCTATTTGATGAGCGGCCCTGGGGTCGGTTGGTGGTCACATCCCCGTGAGTTGTACTGCGATCCCACTCATTTGCTTCCAGGCAAGATTCCTATTTATGATGCGTTCGCGCACTTCACAATTTTCTTTTGATTTCAGTTGACATTTTTCCTCAGCCCAGGCGGCATTTCAATCTCACTCACGTGTTGTGACCGAAATCGCACAATGCGTCGTCGGCTACTCCTCGGTTCGCTTGTCGCACTCTTCGCTACTGCTTCAAGTCAAGCCGTTTCATTCCAGCAGCCTACTTCGAGCGATGTCTGGGAGATGGGGACCACTCAAGATATTCTATGGACAAAAGTAGCGCCCAGTGTGAACCCCGACGAGAATTACCTGTCGGTGAGGATGTATCAAGTGTATCAGAATGACACGTTTAACTCTTCATTCACATACCTCGCAAGTACGACGTTTCCTCCCGCTCTTCAACCTTGTCCCCGGAACTGATTTTCTTCAGGAAATAGGCCGCCTGACACTATAACTATTGATGGATGGGCTGTAGATACGGATGTCAACCTTACCTTTGCCAACCGATTTATCCTGGGTCTTTACTTGGAGACACAAACAGACGTTTTAGCATCAAGCCGAATTTTCGCCATCAAAGCGAAATCGGTCGCAGAAACACCTTCTTCCTCATCCTCCAGCTCCTCTGTTTCTTCTGTGGAAATAATAAGGACGAGCAGTACGACTTCCAAAACGACCACCACTGCAGCGGCTTCTAGCACGGTCACCTCTTCCTTTCTCACGAGCACAACTGCTACCGAAGCTACTGCATCTGAATCTCCTACAACTACCCCGGTGCTACCTGCGAGTGGGATGGGTACTATGACAAAGATAGGTATTGGTGCAGGTGTTGCAGGTGCGGTTTTTGTAGGACTTGGTCTTGGTTGGTTCTTCTTTGCCCGGCGGAAAGTCCCGAATGAGCAGACGCAAAGTTTACCACCAGGCTATTACGATGCAAAATGGCAAGCACCACCATCTTCTCTTAGTGGACATGGCCTTGCGGATCGCCGGGAAGTGAGGAGCCAGCTTATGACATCTCCCAATGGAATGTATGAGCTGGCAGAGTCGCACTCAAGATGATATGTGAGATGATCTGGGAATGAGAGAGTGGGGAGGGGGTGGTTACTGCATTTCTTTCATAATTGTCCAATTTTAGCATGTACTGGTTCTTTAGAGAAGGATAATATATATACCCAATCAGTTAGTTTGTCTTCTAATATTCTTGCTTCTTGGAATCCCAAACAAACACTATCAAACCTCACTGTAGAAATACATCACGAAGTTGCCGAAATCGTTTGTGATTGCAAGACCTTTGATAATAGGAATGTATGGGTTGAGTCGATCGAGAGCATACTGAACGCTTATTTGGCATAGAGCGCAAGTATCAAAGCAACTTAACTGTGCAAGTGACTTGTCTAACCTCGAAGAGATGAAAGCTTTCGTAATTACAATGCAGTAACAATTTAATCATACCAATTGAGTTATATTATTATTACTTACTTTTAAACGAATGATCTTTCAAACATCATGGGCTCCACAAAGAGCTGAGTGGCCCTCCTGCCCCTCAGGTATCGTCCACTCAATTGCTCTAATTTCCATTTCTCCAACAGACTGTCCCCGTCTTGCGATGGTTGTGTTTGACTTCGGAATCAGCTTAGTCCCATCAATAGCCAAAGTCGCAACAACATGAGCGGCCGTCTAATTATCACATTAGCTACAACCAAGAAAGTGGGAGACGAAAGACATACCTTTGCATTAATAGTCAAAACTGTAGCATTTGGGTTCGCATACGTATCACAAGCTTGGTGGTAACACGGATCCTCGGCCTCCCCTGTACCCGTAAATAAGCCACCAACAGGTTTACCCAAGTTTTCGAGGAAAGAAACATAATCACTGCCGCCACTCAATGCGGTAGGAGTTACTGGCAGTCCTTTGGAAGTCAAATCGTCAACAAACAGTTTTTCGATGGTCTCGGATCCCGGAGGGGCAACAAGTCCGTAGGTTGATCCATCGCCGTCGAAAACTCCAAAGTATCCCTTGGAGACCATATCAAAGTTAAGGTAAGTTAACAGTGACGATACGTTGGTAGGAGAGAGAGAGGATGTGTAAAAGCGAGAGCCGAGAAGACCATTCTCCTCAGCTCCCCACCATGCAGCGCGGACTTTGAGGTTAGTTTGATAAGAATTGAGAGCTGTGAATATCTCAAGAATCAAGCTTGTGCCAGAACCTGATCAAATGTTAATGCTTTCTCAAGAACAAAATGGTATTCACATACCATCGTCATTGATACCTGGGCCAGCTTGCACGCTATCGAGATGAGCTCCAACCTGTGAAAGCAAAAGTTAAAACTATATGAAAGACAATCAAATTTCAAATACGTACCATGACGACGTTGTTTGGATCTCCGCCATTGGTCTCGGCAATAATATTTTGTGTGATTCTCGTCTCAAACGACTGAGTTTGCTGAAAGAACGCCACAACTTCCTCTCCGGCATTAATTTTTTCAACCAATGCCAACCCATCGACACGATCAATAAAGCCTGCCGGCACGAAGTTTTCTGGGTCGGGTGCTGATAGTGTTCCGCCAGTGACGTGAGCATTAACGTTGTTGTAGATAATTACACCGGCAGCGCCAGCAGCAGTAGCAGGACGGATACGTCCAGCAAGAGTTCCTCCCGTAGGACATGCACCACGCTCAACAAGCACAATTTTGCCTGTGACATCGAATCCAGCATAACCCTCCACGGTACAGCCTTCGGGTCCGGTTGGACCAAGTACGAGGGGCAACTCTAACCCCTCGGCACTTGTCGAGGGTGAATATTGCAAGCCAAAGATATAGTAGTCAATTTCATCAACCACAAACGAAATTGACTCTACCTCTTGAAACAGAGCTGGGAAATCCTGTACATAGAAGCTTGACGTCTTGGAGAGTTTGGCGAGCCGCTCGGTAATAAACTCGACGGACTCAGTATAGCCTGGTAGACCAAACGCACGATTGCCTCCATTGCGATTTGCGATTTTATCAAGGTTTTTGAGATTCTTCATCAATCTGTTTCTGTTAGTGATTTTTTCCTGTTTTAGCTAAATAATGGCCAGCGCACGCTTTGGTGGTGATTGAGTCTTGCAGATCTTTCGACGACACGAACTTAGGACCAGCACGTATGTCGAGGACAGGAGGTGTTGCAATTGCGCTTGCCGACAGCCATGCTGCACCAAAAAAGAGAGACGAAAGGACCTTCATCTTGTCAGTGCCCAGGTTGATAACATGATGAAGGTGTACAGCTTGGATATATATAGTAAATCACTAAGCGGGTCAGCACCTGCGATGCTGAAATAGCCTGTTGATGCCATGACGCTGATGCGATATAGATCACGAGATTTCTTATGACCTTCTAGAAGGGTTATGGTATCTGAGGGGATTAATCGCGATGTAGAAGGTGTGAATTGTGCAAAGTGGGAAAACGTGTCTTGGTGTCTTGGTGCCAAGTTCATAGTGCTTACCTAACGCCGTTGCCTGATTTTTGCTCTCAGAAAGAAAATGATTATGCAAATCGCGAGATCAAAACTTCTGAAAGTCTTGATGCCAATTTCACATTTTCCAATCTACAGACATCGCAGCCCCTATCTATTCGGGTCACGTAAAAATTATCTTTTGATAAATAATCGACAGTTTTTGATGCCGCTTGACTTTCCAAAGCTAAATGATCCTGCATAATTACACTAACGGTACTTACCGAAAGACAGAATGGGGAAGGAAAGATAACGTATTAATGAATAAAGTGGCTATAGAGTTTGTTCCTATGTGCAAGCTCGAGAGGAGAAATCCCGAATAAAATATATACAGCGAAGTAGAAAGAGAAACAAGACGATCAGAGGTTAACTTCCAATTTTCAGAAAGAAGCCTTATCGAGATTGTTGACGAAGTTTGCATCCTTGAACGGCACATTGGCGGACCCGAAATCCGTGTTAGTAAGTGCTGTTCTTGCGGCATCGGTTAAAGACTCCCAAGCGATGGCTGGCTGCTCACCGCCCTTGTTCGATGTTGTACCGAGCTGGTGATTGACTGGCCATTGGCTGTAATACTCGATCTTAGGTCTGGTACCATCAAGAGGAGGAGAAGTGGTCGTGTCGAAGTCTCCATGAGCGGAAGTAGAAACAGCAAGGATGGTCTGAACAGTGGCCTCAGGATTGTTAATCCATACGACGATAGCTTCCCAGTCGTGACGATGACCAAGACCATTGGATGGGGAGTCCTTAGGCATGTACCTGTCATGTATTAGAAAGAGTATATTGTCAACAAAAATTGAAACTCACCAGGAGTACATGATAGCATAACGGCTACCGTGCCATGCAGAGCGGACATAAACCTGTCCAGTACTACTACTGCAACCACCAGAAGCGTCACCAGATGTAGCCAAACCACCACTAGTTCGAGGTTAGTCGAGTCAAATGGTACCATAGGCAGTCAACTCACCCAGTATTACCAGCGGCATCGACAGCAGGGAAAGGAACGCATCCATTGCGGACTGATAGCCAAGGTTTGAACTTCAAATAGCTGGTCCCCGTTGCAGTAGATGGGACAGTTTGAGGGAATCCAACTACAGCATCATGACCGATGACGGCACGGCGTTGAATAGCAGCTGCATTTATACTCACAGTAGCGAGTAGCCACACGAAAAGCTGGATAAAGAGGTTGCGGGAAGGCATTGTAGTGATTTGGATCGCAGTTGAATATTCGAGTTGTTCTTTTCGAGCGGGTTTTCTCAACTTTATATCTATTTTCTGTTAGTCTCTGTCACCACTTTGAAATATAGAGAAGACAATAAACATACCTGTAGTACGAGTATTCAAATAAGGGTATGTATGACCGACCAAAGGATAGCCAACGTCACGAACTTCCAGTCAATGATCACAAAAGGTCCACCCACGTGTTTCCAAAGTAGCAACTCAACAAAGAGAGCCAAGGCAATACAACTCAAACCCCACGCGCAATTCAGAGCTTGAGCTAACAAGATCAAATCAAATCAACTCAAGATCGGGGATCTGATATGATAATGATGAACGGCAGGGAAAATCGACAGCAACGTGATGCTTCCTTGTCCTCTGACAGGACCGAAGTCTTTATACTTTCCCCCTCGATCTCTCACCCTCCGGTACATGTCGACAAGGTGACACTGACATCCCCGCAGCGGTACACACAATCGACGGGCAATCTTGCCATTTCCATACTGGCGCTCCGTGCCTGCATACGAGTTTATATTGGACGCACAGACATTGCAACGAGAACACAGCCAAAAGACAATGCGCTCTTGCCTATCCGAGTTAGTCAATTTTTACACGTGCAACTTAAGGTTATCTGTTTAAACTCCCGCTCATTTGCCGTCGCCAAACCTTACCAATTGCTTGCGCCAGACCCTAGTGCTTAGGATTGCGTGCACATGACGGTCATAGAATTGGGAAGGTATTAAACTTTCATGGCATTCAACGTCCGTCCAGAGTCTTTGCTCTACCAATCTCTTGCTTTGAAAGCTTCAAAAACAGGGTCCATGATTGTCCGATTGATGGAGACGCTGTGACTTTCTCAGGGTCCATCAACCAAGCTTATTTCAGCTCCCGTAGCCGACCGGCGGCCGAAACAAAACAAATGAATGACCCATTGTTGGAGACCGTGCACCTAATATTACCTGCTTCTTGCATGGCTTCGGGGGTCATTTG
The DNA here is from genome assembly GCA_029641185.1 of Pseudofabraea citricarpa. Classification (NCBI taxonomy): domain Eukaryota; kingdom Fungi; phylum Ascomycota; class Leotiomycetes; order Helotiales; family Dermateaceae; genus Pseudofabraea; species Pseudofabraea citricarpa. Next base: position 15,386 of record JAPWGK010000010.1, read on the forward strand.
TTGGTGTTCAATATGTATATGTGTATTTTGAGGCCGAGGTAGACTACATCTCTTTTCGGACTCTGCTTGATAACCAGAGATACCGCATTGAGGCTCTCATCTTGATCGCAGGATCTGTTCTAGGATGTTTCTTGCCCAACTCAAGATCGAAGTGTGCCGCATCTCCGAGCTATCGTCATACAATCTCACTACTCCTACCCTGGCCTTGATTCTCTCTCAAGTATCCCGCAAATATGGAAGGCACCCCAGCATCACTATTTGCCGTGGCTTTCCGAGCTCGTCGCCTGAAGAATATTCTCTTGGCCCATTTCCACGCTTCGATTCCAGCAAAAAAGAGAATGGACTCGACGAAAACAATTGACCACTCCCACGTGATAGCGGCATGGTTGAATACCTGATGGTTAATAACTGGAATGTACAGAGTAGGGAAGATGGTGATGAAGCCAGCAATGATAGACCAGAACAAAAACTTGTTGCGCCAAACATCATGAATCCACTGCGTAAAGTACTTCTTGCTCTTGGGCTGCATACGAAAGAAAGAGCGTCGCATATTGACCATCTCCCAGGCAAGGAAGAGAGCAAACCATGTCAAGCAAACGAAGGTCGTGGCTCGAGCTCGGAATACTTCATCGCACTCCGGCCCATAGTTATTGTTGCAATTCTCACCCAGGCTGCCATGTCCAAAACCAAACAGCACAAGCGTGAAAGCCGTCAAGCAGAGCGCAGCCATCCAGAAACCGTAAACGAGCATGTCGACCATCACCTCCATGGTAAAAACACCAGTCTTGAGCGACTGTGGCGGTCGGTTCATGATGTCAGGCGCAGCAATCTCGACACCTAATCCCATGTCGGGCATTCCTAATAGTGTTAATACTTGGAGCTGGTCAAAATAATGTACGAATCTTACCAGAGGTAATCATAATGACCCACAGAATTTCAACTGGAGCCAGGGGGAAAACGGAAAGACCAGATTTATCCTTGAATGCAAGTCCAATCAATAAGGTGCATGCCTGAGCGATATTTTCGGCGAGCAAGTGCAACACAAACTTCTGGATGTTATCAAACATCCTGCGACCTTCTTCGACGGCATTCAGAATAGAAGCAAAATTATCATCAGTCAACACAATATCGGATGCGTCTTTAGCTACATCCGAACCAGCTTGACCCATTGCAATTCCAACATCAGCACGTTTAAGAGATGGTGAATCGTTCACTCCGTCGCCTGTCATGGCGGCAAAGCACTTGCGACGATGCAAAGCTTCAATCATGCGCACTTTCGTGTTTGGGGAGCAGCGTGCAATGACCAATGGAAGAACCGGCAGATTGTCGATCTCATCGTCAGAAAGCTGATCGAATTGCCCAGCTGTCATTACCATAGATTCAATCATGGCAGCAGAGAACAGACTCATGTTTCTGGGAAGGATTCCGACCTGGGCTGCGATTGCTCGTGCTGTACCCGGATGGTCTCCCGTGAGCATGTGTACCGATATTCCAGCTGTATGACAGTTTGCTACTGCGCCAGCGGATTCAGGTCTTGGTGGATCATAGAGTCCTATGAGGCCTTGGAATACCAATTCTCTTTCAACAGTTGCACGCTTTGGTGGGGAACTAAGATTGGTTGAGCCTGTCCAGGCTTTGCTTGCTAAGGCAAGGACTCTCAGTCCCTGGCTTGCTAGAGCTTCCATGTTACCCAATATTTCCTCTCGGAATTCATTAGTGATGATGATCTTGTTGTCACCTTCTCCTTGAACGTGGCGGCATGATGACAAAACTCGCTCCACAGCACCCTTGGTGAATACCATGGCTGGCTGGGCCTGATCTCGAGGCTTGAAGATGACCGACATTCTCTTGAGTTCAGAATCGAAAGGGAATTCTGCAACTTGAGTCCAAATAGGATCATCACCGGCAATGAATCGGTTTCGGTTCCAATCAAATCTAGATGCGAACACCTGGATCGCTATCTCGGTCGGATCGCCTCGAGCTTTCCATCCTTCGTCCGTCTTCTGAACGTGTGCAAGATTTGCAAGAGATGCGACATCGAGGAACTTTTCCAAGCAAGAATTATCCTGCAAAAATGACTCGCAGGAGTCCACAACACCTGATTTCCGACTCGCGTTCTCATCATTTCCGTTCTCATCACTTGGGTTGTTAGGTGGGCCAGCCAGAAACGAAACCTCTCCAATTTCAGGATTGAATGGATTCTCAGACGTTCCCACTGAGTAGGTTCCTTTGGCAGGAATCCATGCTTTTCTTGTTACCATCTTTCCCTGGGTCAAGGTTCCTGTCTTATCGGAACAAATATCTGTCACTGCGCCTAACGCCTCGAGCGATTCCAATCGACGAACAACAACATTGCGCTGCACCATTCTTTTCGTCCCAGCCGCCATCGTAATAGTAAGAACGACGATCAAGGAAGCTGGAATCATGGAGAGACCAGTTGCCACGGCATACAATACAACTTCGGTCCTACTGGAAAATGAATTGGCACCTAGAACGATGAGGGCACACACGACGGCAATGCCGAAGAGGAGAATTGCAAGCTTCGACAGCTTTCGTTGTAATGGTGTCCCTACATTGACCCCGAGGAAATGACCAACAAAGTCGCCCGCAGTCAAACCCCACGCTTCAAGGTACCGATGAGGCTTTGCTTTTCCATTCGGCTTTCGCTTGACTTGGCGGCGTTTTTTATCCTTAGCACGCAAAGCAGCTGCAATGGACCCAATCTCAGTCTGCATGCCTGTAGCAAATACAAGACCACGGCCTCGCCCCTTGGAGACGGTTGAAGAACTGAATGCAATATTGAGACGGTCTCCTGGTCCTGTCTCTGGGTCGAAAACCACTTTAGCGTCCTTGAGGACCGGGAGTGCTTCACCTGTAAGTAGGGCCTCATCTGTCTCAAAATTCATGACTTCAATCAAACTGAACCAATTAGCCTTCCAATCTATTACGTAGATGAAAGATCACCTACCGGATATCAGCAGGCACGGTATCTCCGGTCTTGAGCTCGACCATATCGCCAGGCACAAGATTTCCAGTTGGGACCGTCTCGGCTTTTCCATCACGGACCACGGTGGCAGTTGGAGAACTCAGAGAACGAAGTGAATCCATCGTTTTCTCCGCACTGAACTCCTGGAAGAACCCTACAACAATGTTGAGAACGATGACGGCGGTGATGACACCTCCTTCAATGTAAGACTTGATGCCAAAACTGACACCCATTGCTAGCAATAGGACCTATATCTTGAATCAGCGCTCAGTTCCACAGATCAAGGGGATATGGCCGGCCTCACGAGCATCATGGCATTGGCTACTTGTCGGACTAAGATCTTGAAGGGCTGCACGCCAGGGCCGTCGTCGAGCTCATTCCTGCCGTATTTCTCCAATCGAGCCTGGGCCTCAGCTGTCGTCAGACCACTGTCCACATTGGATGACAGTTCTTCTTTGATGGCATCAAAAGTGACCGAGTGAGCAGGCAGGACATGGGGTTTCTCCGTCTGCCCTGACATGCGAGAACCCGTTCTCGATATGCTCCGCGATGTCTTGCGGGAGATGGTGCGGGAAGCAGTGCTCCCAGACTCTGTATTGTGCTTCATGGCCAGCACAGAGAGCAATTCAAGATTGCCGTTGGTCGTTCTAGGTTGGTCTTTTTCCTCGGGCGACAGTCCAGACTTAAGAGACAGCTCACGTTGTATCTCTGGAGGTCAGTCAGTAAATCCACATGTGTGGAGCAAAGTCAAGTCGATCTTGGGACCAAGATTCAGAGCTTGGCCTCGAGCTTGGCTCCATTCTGTCGATAGAAGCTGCATCCCAGGTCTGGGGAGGAGAGGTTCCAGGTAGGCACAGCACAGTAGGATATGTCGGTATGAGTCCGTACGGTACGGCGACACCGATAACCCACAATCAGTGCCCAACAACCGCAACTCATTGGTTGCTACACACGATGACATAGCTGGGAGGTATCTTGCGAGCGCCGCAAGCTTGGCGGCACGGGAGCGCCACTGCCATAGGAGGAAGACGATCTTGGTTGTGAGGTTGCGAACCGGATCTGGTCATGATGACCTTCCTAAAAGCATGAAGAGTTACTGCGTCCGGGTATCGGCACAGCGCAACAAACGTCGTGGTCGTGCAATTGATTACTTGGCGAGCGGGTCGAATCCAGTGGAGCCGAGATAGCGGGGACAAGTACGGACTGTACATATAATACTACGGGGTTGGTGGAAGACTTGTATATTTGCCCAATCACAACTCCATGTATATGGGGGATATATGGGGATGCAACGCGGCACTTGCTATCGTACCAGCTGGTATCTTGCTCGTGCACTCACTCTCCTCTCCTGCGTAGATAGTAGCAATGCCACGATACATGACTGGCCATGGTGACTAAACCCAACAAGAGACTCCTGCACCCAAGAGAAATGCATGCACCTATAAAACCTTAACCATCTCTTGCCCGTTGGACTTGAACCAATATGGGGCAAGCTGTAGACGATCAGCTAGAACAAGGCTCGGAGGGAGTGTAGGAGGCGTTTGTTCTGTGAAACCATGAGGCCATAAACCAAATTGCCAAGCGAGCAGTTCAACTAAACCACACACCAAGTCCGACCCCAACCAGCGCTGGCAAGGAGCACGAGAACAAAGACGCTGCGCTACAAAGCATAACTATGGTATCTCAATCAAGTACACAATCATAAATTTCACGTCCATATCACCAGTCAACTGCCCAACCATTCTCTGCAAGGTACTCTTCACACGCTCGCTTCAGTGCCAGGTTCGGCCGGAGATCCTCTGCCCTCAACGGTTCTCTCGTCAAGGGGTCGGTGGCGCTTCGTTTGAGATGTTCCATGAGCGAGGCTCGGTCGTAGGATTGTCCTGTCTTTGTCTATACATTATGGATTAGCATCTATGTCACTCGCAAATGAAGTAGGGGCACTCACCACGACTGGGTCAACCATGACGGCAAAGCTGATATCATCCACACACCAATCTGGAACTTCTCTCCTCCTCGTCTCGGTAGCACCAGCAGCTTCAAAAGTCTTGCGGAGATCCTCAATCTTTTCCTGAACCTGTGCCTTCACGGTGTCGGCATCCTCTCCATGGCTGATTCGCCTCTCTATTTCTCTTTCCAACCCACCCACCAGTTCAACCAATAAGCCACCTCTCCGAGCCTCTCTTTCCTTCTCCCTCATCTCCCATTTTTCCTTCTTGCAACGGAGCACCAATTCTGTGATCGGCCCAATACTACTTGCTCCCTTGCCGCCCACCTGTATTTCCTTGACGCAAAACTCGTGTGCCTTCAAGGCCGATTGTAGAGCCTCCGCTGGGTGTCCAACGCTGATCTGCGCCTGTGCCAATCCATAGTATGCCTTCAGACTGGTACCTTGTTCGGGGGACAGATCGATGGCAGACAGGCAGTCTGTGATGACCAGCTCAAAATGGTGCAGCTTGAGTGAAACAAGAGATCGGTTGGTATATAACTGGGGGTTCGAACGGTCGTGTTGAATGCTATTTCTCATGAGCACAATACAGGTCTGGATGCAACATCTTGCTCACGCTTTCCCATATAAATCCTCAGCGGCTTTGAAGTCGCCTGTAGTATAGCATTTGTTTCCTTGCGCTTTGAACTCCAACGCCTTCGCCGAGTCCTTGGGATACTGCTCACCCGCCATGGCAGCAGTTTTGATGTGCGCGTGAGGGTGTTATGAGCTCGCAAAGACGTGATACCTCGCCTGGCTGGGTAAGTTGCTGAGCTCTTTGTTTGATGATGTCGCGTGGGGCAAATGGCCAGCCTTGCCCACGGATGTGGAGAGATGGGGCAGAACACGCAATATTTCACTGCCTCATCGCGTCACGGCTGCAGCTTCAAAGTCCTATGATGGTTGGGCGAAGGAAGAGGTTGTTGACACCACTGAAGATGTTCAGGAGGTTCGGGTTCGGGTTTGGAAGGTGAGGGGGGATGGCGGAATAGTCAGCCTTGTGGATTGTGTTGGAGATTGGTCACCGAGTTTGGAAGATTCTGGAAGGCTGCCAAATTCAACATTGGCTGGTTCGGCGGAGGCTCAATCAGACGCAAGATCGATGTATACAACAGAGGCAAACATCATGCAAAAATAAAAGTCACACAATCAGGCTCGCACGATGTCTATTATGCAGTGGTTTTGGTACATTTGGCTCTCGCATTGCCAAGTCTGCTCTCCGTCTATAGCCACCCCTGCGCCATGCTCTTCGGATGTTTAGAAAGGCTGAAATTGATAGTCAGTATTACGGTCCAAGTGCAGCCAGTGGAGATATAGGATGTAGGATGCCAGTTTTACGCTTCCGGAACTCTCATAACACTTGTCATTGTACGGACTCCCAGCGTCTTCCCATGAGTTATCGGTATCTTCTTGGCACGCAACACATTTGTATATCGTACAGCCCAGAGCATCCTTCGACCTGCCGCATAGCTCCGTTGCGACTATCACTTTACAGCCAATGCAATTGGCCGTGCTGCTGGCTGCCAGCGCAATCCAGATAGATGGAGGTCGGCGCAAAGAAAGTGTATCCAACTTACGTTGTCGGCTGGGTGAGTCTCCCTGATGAAATAGTCTCCCACGACGGGGATTCTCTGTATGCAACATCAGTTTCTCACACCACTTGTACTCGAGGGGTGTCCGCGCAGCATACCAGCATGATGTCCCGTCTGACTCGTGGGATGTCGGAGAAGAAAAAGAGAGCAAAGAATCCAGCGACGCCTCCAAAGCCACCAAGGGTAAGACCACTGTTTCCATCGCATCAGCATAAGTCGAATGGGTTTCTCATTCTCAAGTACGATTGTGTTCGCTCTGGGCCGCGGCATGCGTGATGGAGAAGGGCTCACGTACAGCTTGGTGAAGCTCTTAATGGTCCATCCTCCAACGTGGGGTGGCACGGTGTATCTGCCAGTCAATTAGCAGCTGGGCAGAGCTGGGCAGAAGTGATTCGAATCGTACTTTGGGCCGTACGGAGACTTGTAGGTAGAATAGTTCGGTCGGGAAACTGGGGGGCGGGCGCCACCGCTCAGGAGGTTGAACTATGCGTCAATGAGTCAATGGATACAGGCAATGCACGAGGTGGCGCGCAACGTACGTTATGGGGATCGGCAGACATGATGAGAGGTTGGGTGGTGGTGCAATCGAGGTGGATTGAGGATATATCGTCGTGGTCGGTCAAGCTCAAATATTGAAGCCTTTCGGAGCTAGCCGGGATGAAAGGGTGTCATCACGTGCGAGGATGGTCACATGGGCTTAATAGGTCTCGGTCGAGGGGCATGGGATGGGGATGGGGATGGGGATGGGGAACTGGGGATAAGGCGGGCACATGCAAAGGAAGTCAGCAGCTATATCTATCACTTAGGATTCCCGAGAAGGCAAGTTGCAGTTAAAAATGTTGAGTTTCTATGTCTGTGTCGGTGCAGTGCAGTGCATGGTCAAACGAGTTGCCTATTTCTGTCTTTGTTGGTCCTATCAGATGGGGTGGTAGATGTAGACTAAGTAGGTAAGTAGACAGACAGTTCAACAATGACAATGATAATAAATAGGGAATTAGTTTGCAGTACATAGATGTTCTTGATATGATAAAATTCTTATACATATCGTGATTCCTTAATGACCGAGGAAGCGGGAAGTGCTGATGAACTGGGCCACGCTGATTTGTCGGCATCTGTGGGGTTGCCATCGGATAAGAGGACGAGAAGAGGACGAGAAGAGGACGAGAGGAGCCTCCGGAGCAAGCACCTTCTCCCGTTTCCCACGCACCCACAGCCCAACTTTGAGCACTCATCCCGAGAACCGCCTTTGACCCCCCGCCGACATCATCACCGTACATACATCTATCTCTGATCGCCCTCCCACCCTGCCGCTCACCACTATCACCACCATCACCACCACCACTATCACCTCCACCTCCACCAACACCACCACAATCATCAACCCAGCCAACACAACCTCAACTATAACCCCTTCTTCTGCACGGTCACCCACTCATCGTCTCAGCCTCGGATCAAACAGTGCATCCAACGTCCTGAGCCAGAGCCAGAGCCAGAGCCAGAGCCTCGTCGTTCCCGTCTCGGGTCATCCCCGCAATCCCTCGAAACCGCATCTCCACCAGCATAAACAACAATCCAGCTCTGCTTTACCTCGCCTGGCCTTGCCTGAAGTCACTTCAAAGACAGACCCGGCAATACACCGTCATCCATCTCCATCACCATCTCCATCACAATCACAATGCCAACTCAACAGCGCCCATTCTTTGCCAACTTTCTGGCCGCCTTCAGAGCCCACTCAGCCATGCAGCAGCAACCTCCCCAGAAAGGCCCAGCAACCACAACATCCTCCCAGATCACCTCGACCTCGAATACAGCATCTTCCCCCCGAACCATCTCGACGGCTGCCAACAAGCCATCAGGAGCCACGGCGACGGCTCTCTCAACACTGCACTCCCCACGTGCCTTGTCGACGTCCACGTCCCCTCTTTCCACTTCCCCTGAACAGACCGGCTCACAACCACGATACATCGAGCGGCGAGCGCCGCGGAGAGGCAGTGACAGCAGCAGCGAAGGCTTCCGTGACGTGCTGGGGGCAGAGAAGTGGTATATTGGGGGACGAACAGCAACGGGCGAGGAAAAGTTCTTCAAGCTGGGCGTGGTACGACGACAGCGGAGCGGAGACCGATTAAGTCTGGATAGATTATCACTATGATCAGGTACCGGCACCGAGTACATACGGACGTGGGCACAGACGGGCTTTGGATGGCAAATCGTTCTGCATATACGGGAATAAAGAAAGAAGTCATCATATGACGGGGGACACAAGGCGTTGTTGGCACGCCTGGCATGGCGAAATGATGAATCAATGAAAGCTCCTCCTTTTTACATGCATTTGCCTTTCTTTCTGCAGTATAGAGCAGGTTGACAATAAAAAAAAAAGCAGGACATCTTCACCACATAAATCTCTGAATCTTCCCCTCTTCCTGCACCCACGCAAACCCGCGAAACAAGAATATATAGCCCGTCACTGCGTTCACGCCCAGAAACCACAGCGTCTCCGCCCACAATCTATGATCGTGCCCGACCAGCATTCGTTTCCACGCCGAGGTTGTACCTGACTCGCTCTGAGGTTTGGCCAGACTTGGCACATGAAGTCTCCAAACCAACCACGGCAGAATAAAATACCGTGGCTCTACCAATGGAGCTGTGATGAGCGAGAGTGCAGTAGTGAGGACAAAAATCAGAAGAAAGGACGTCGTCGGTCCTGTAATCTTTGCTTCTTTTTTAATGCTATCCTTGGATTTGACTTTTGGCTTGGTTATGGTGGTGGTGCCCTGTCCGCCTAGACACCGATATGCCAACCATGCACCAAGAATATAGACGGGAGCGAGAACATATCGGACCAGAGGGTGCTGCAGAATCGTGTACCGGAAGACGTAGAAGACGTAATGACGGTTATCTGCCAGCGTAAAAGGGTGGATGATGGTATTGAATTTGATGATACCCAACGTGAGGACGAGGGCAGTGAGAACGCAGAGGCTGTTGACAGCCATGCGCACCTTCGACACATTTCTTGGCCGGTTGTTTTGGAGGATCGTGGGAAGGAATCCATGGACGAATTCTGGGAGAAAAGATAGAAGATATGGGTACAGGAGAGGAAAGGAAAAGAACGCTATGAAGACCCAGAGATAAAGGAGTTGTGGGAGGTGGATTGTTGCCACGTGATTGGATTTATCGCCTGGATGTCAGTCAGTTATGTGCGACAAATATAAAGAGGACTCGAGGATTACCTAGCACGACACCTCCATTCCAGAACACGAAACCTCCAAAGGAGGCGAGAAGTGCAATGTAGGGCCACAATCGTGTCAGTATGATGATCGGGCGGTGTAAGATTGCTATTGCGATACTGAGGGCGCAGAGAATGAAATCTAGAGAATAAACCAGATTAGTTGTGTCGTGACTAAAAGGAAACGAAAGGCTTACCTGCTACATCCGCGTCCTTCAGTTCGATATCATGGATATTGCCCGCCTTGTAATTCTCAAAAGAAGAGTAAAATTCTTGCATGTTCTGAGGAATTCGTAATTCGACATGCGTTGTCGTAGAGGAACCCTTAATCGTTCTCACAGCTTCCAACCCGCCCATGAAGATTGCAACCCAGAATATATTAGTCTGTCTCATGGTAAGGGCAACAACTCCAATTACGTAAAGCCTTAGGCTTCCCTCAGTAGAATCCGAGTAAGCTCCTGGTCGTCGGAGAAACGTCATGTACATGCAAAGGACCACGGCGGTAGAGAGAACATCGGTATAGAAGAGACCCGAGAAGAAGAAGAGTGGTGGAAAGAGAGCGACGTTGACTGCGGTGTGTACAGTATCCAAGGTAATAAAGTCGTGTGAGTTCAACCATGATTTGGTGACGGGTGTGGTCTTGCTGACGCTCGAGAGCCTGGTGATGAGATCCCGAGAAGCAGACGCATAGGCCATGGTCATGAGAAGAGTGAGGGTGTTGAATAGGCGCAGCGAGTAGACATTGCATACCCCGCCTCCAACCAATTTGACAAAGGCTGTTGCAAAGGCATATCTGTCAATCGTCAGTAAATCTTTCGAGGCTTGGGAGAGTGGTTGACTCTACAGGCCGGGTGGAGTGGTGAGTTTGGGATCCCAAACATCATATCGTTTCTCGCAGTACGCCTGTGCTTGGGGGATGTGGAAGATCTCGTCCTAGAGTGACATTAATAACGGCTCTGGAGATCTGGTGGGGGAGGGGGATAATCATACCAGATATGGCTCCGGGACATACCTGGTCACCTGACTGACCCAGAACCAGGCTGGGAAGAGGACAGAGCCGTAGATGAGAGCTATAATTATCCAAGAAGTTCTTGTCGAAGCTTGAGACGGTTCCTGGAGAAGGGCTGACCCGCTGAGCCAGGAGATGGGGTTCCAGTTGGGCATGCTGAGCGAAAACAAGACCCTCCAAAGACAGCTTGCGTGTCACAAGCAGCCTTGCTAAACCCGCGCAAATGCTTATGAGGATGACGATGAAGACGAAGCCATGTTGAGCGGTCTCACTTGTCACTTTGCACGGTAACTAACTCGCATAGATCCCAAAATAGGAGTGAGCAGCGAGGTACGCTGTACGGTGGATGAGGGGGCGACGAAGATTTGACGGTTCAGGAGGTTCAGCCTCGTCAAGCATCTCGCAGCCAGACTCTCCAAGACATCGCTTAAGCAAACGAACCAGTCATGCGCTTCGGCCGAGAGGTTTCCTCGCTTAAGGAGCTGAATGAGGATGCCCAATTTATTTCAGATCTTTATGCCATTTCATCTCATCTCAATCGCTTCCTTTCCGAGCGCATCCGTCGTCCGTCGTTCTCGCGCTTCGGTTCCTCTTCCCTCCTGCTAGAACTAGTGCCAGTCCCAAAAAAGAAAGTCCACGGAGCCTCGGACGGTGCGTGAACGCGCATCTCGTACCTTCGCCTTACCAATAATACCCTCGGAGTCGCTTTGCGTGCACGATGCCGTGACCCCCACCATGGATACGGATACAGCAGCATTGATTGTCAATCTACAGCTAGATATAAAGTCACAATCTTCCCTTTCTCGTTGCACTTCTACATCCTGCATCTCATCGCCTGATCTTTCTCTCTCTCTTTCGTTGCTTACTTCTCACGTCTACTATATCAAACCGCATCCCTAATCACCAACATCATCACCAACACCACCATCATCATCATGTCTGTCCAAGATTTCATGCTCGAGTGCCTTCTCGTCTTCGTTTCCTACTCGCACTCCCAGCACCCACCTCCTCAGTCCATGCTTCCATCTGCAACAGGGTGCCGCAACCAGAGCACCAAGAGAAAGAACTCTGCGCCACGTCTCGTAGTATCACAACACTGAAATCCTATCCGATAGTCATAGATCATCATCCCGATCACGATATGGTCACGTGTCATCCACTATCTTGTCTCTGGTCAACACTTTGTTTGACAGGACATCTAAACTTCTTACACTCGCTTACATCACCTTGCTTTCATAAAGCTGTTTTTGGGAGGGGCCTGAGCAAGGTCATGCGGCGACGTTCTGAGCATCTCGTTGGATTCCGAGATTGATATTACCCAAGACCTACTTGGCAACTGTGGATATCCATCTATCCATCGGCTTTCTATTGGATGTGGGAAGCGGTCAAGAATTTGAGTTTTGGGAGCATAATTTGGCTTTCCGAAGGTCAATGCGGAGAACTTTCTGGAGAGTGGGAAAATCACGGGCCGCCAAGACATTCCCCAAATCGCATAGTTTCCATCCCACGATACCAAGCCGACCTTGAAGCAAAAATTAGCTTTATTCCTTTTCGGAATGGCTATTTACCGAACTCGACTGTTGGAGCATGTTAATATCACTCAACCTTTTATTTTGTTTCTTGTTTGTTTTTGGGTTACGGAGCGAAAGGATTTGAAGGAATGCAACACATAACGAAGAAATGTCGGAGGAGTTTTTTTTTACAACAGGATGGATGTAATCTTAATTACAACAGTAATGCCCTTGTAGCATTATCGGTTTTGAGGCAGTGGCAGGAGTCGATTTTATAGAAAAGATTCAAAAATAACCACTACACATTTGATTGTCTCTCAACCTGATCAAAATGACCTCACAACTTTAGAGTGAGCATAATATCCCGAACTGACGTGAATTCTTGTCCTATAGTACCTACGTACTATTTATTAAAAGCTTTCGCCGTGGGTTTTGCATTCCGTGATCCCGATATGGTTGTCGTGGTTTATTTTCTTACAGTAGCCTCGGTCCTTACCCGAGGGCCAATAAGAGCAACTCTTCTACACCCCCACTTCCCCAGCTCGGATTACAAACGCTCATAATTCAGACCTTACATGTACATGTAACTGATCAAGCGATCGGCTTGAATCCGACCATAAGCGCATAGAAAGCTGAAAAATATGAATCATAAGAAGATATGTTTTCTTGGGTGTTTTTCTTAATAATCGTCGCTTTCGAACGCATACTTAAAGTATAAAGCGTCTCTTAACAAAGTCAAAAACTACAGTCAAAAACTCTTCCGTTAAAACGAATTACAAACTATAATTTTAAGCTATTCCCTGCTATCTGTTAAAAACACCATGTCCTTCGCCGAAGCAATTGATCGTTACAGACAACACTTTGACAATAGGTTTGTGCTTGTTTCACGGCGCTATCATTTTAGCTCTCTTTGCTGAAGTTAATTGTGTGTGAATTAAGATTAGTCAGAAGCAACTTTCGAAAGGCCACTAGTCAAGGTAAGCTGTATACTCTTCCTCTGAAAACTTAATTTTTAACGAGAAGACAGATGAAGGTCAGCCGCAAGGTATATACCCATTTAGAATCCCAGCGTCTTTCTGGACTTGATCCTCTCTACAACAAGAAAGATTTCTTTTATTAAATGCGAGCTAATTTACCGAAGAAAAACATATCGATATTATCGTATCTCATGTCAGCACATATTCGTGGAGCCCAAACCTTATCGAGTCGCTAAAATCTATTCCCTTAACTTTCACCCCCTTGCCCATGCAAAGCATGGCTTCTGTACATGACTCTATGGGAAACAGTGTCCATAACCGCTTCTCCGCCGCACGTATGGCAATCGAATATCATGGATTACGTATTTTCAAATGCCTTTTTATGATTCATTCGGTTCTTCGAGGAGTGGGTGTAGAAAAAGCATATGAGAAAGATGCTCTTGATGAAATTCTGTATTGGATGGAAGGTGTACTTCATGATATTAAATACGGCCATGATGGTTCTCGAGGTCGGTTCGGGGTTTCATCTTGAATCCGGGTTATGTTATGTTCGGATAAAGTTGCATTCGTGCTAACTAAGCGACGGCTTTAGGTTATGGAGCACTTGATGCTCTATATATTGACTACCTGAAAGCGACCGTTTCGTTTCCCATTCTTCGTGCGTTTTCTAGTACGTGTTATTCTTCAGAACTTTCAAACCCTCCTCCCGATATTTCTCAGAGAACGTTTCACACAAAAACACTTTCTCATCATTCTTCGTTACAGGAACAATCAAGCCAGAAGGCTTTGCCTCACTCTCCGATAAACAGTCTCTCGGCAAACTGCGAAACCTCTTCCAAACGGCTAAGCAATTGGGGGATGAATTACTAGTCTCCATCCAAGGGAACCAATTTAATAGCGCTCGCGTTGCGGTGCTGAAGCTCGTTTTGGGCGATTGTATGGGCATTGAGAAAGAGCACCATAACTTGGTAATAAGAATGAAGCCTGAGGATGCGAGTTCGAGCAAACAGCTTCTGAATTCTTCCGAAAGCGACATTAAAGGCGTGATCGGTAGATTCTCAAGTTGCGTAGATCCCTTTGACGGTCTAGTATTGGAACTCAAGTAATAAACTCTTTCTGTTGTTCAACGGGCTCAGGTTTAACTTTTAAATTTATCTTTGTGTGAAAAACTTTATTGAAGATCACTTTCAACCTAATATTCCAAGTCGTGTTTTACGGATTCTCTCATCACGTATTTTCTTACACAAGCAAATAATTGACAAACCCTGTCTATGCAGAGAAAATTTCATCTTGGTTTGTCCGGCAGTTATATCCCACTGGCTGAAACGTATACAAATTTGTCCCACATCACACTTTTTATTCATAAGTATTGTGTCTAATAAAATGATAAACGAGCTAATGCTCAGATTTGGATTAAGCGACAGCTAGATGAGCACTGTCTCGCTTCTCCGCCCAGCCAACCTTTGACGTCATAACCTTGTCTCTGATCGATTAGTTCAACTTTACTAGGGCGTTCGTAACATTAAATTCGATGTTGAAAACGTTCCTCGATGGTTTAGAACACTTGGCTTTGAGCGGTCACCGCTATGTCTAACTGGATTTGATGGTGTGGGGAGTAAACCAGGTGGATCTCTGACCGACACTCCGCTAATCCGCCCCACAAGCTAGGAGCTTCCTTCGTCGGGTTCCAGCCGACGTGCATCAAGTAAATGCCCGCCCTCACAAGAGATCAAAATCTGCTTTTGAGATTCTCCACCGCATACGACGTATATATGATGCTATGGTTTGTTTTAAAACCCCAGAACATAAGGCACAGCATTTTGTTTTGTTATGCTTTCAACTGTAAATCATTCCATTTCTCTTTTTCGAAGTCAAATTTTTATTCTTGACTTTTTATTTTTTATTTTTTAAAGGGACTTGGCACAGAGACCACTTTGTTTGGGCATTCGTGATCATGGCAAATGTAGAGCTGGAAATACAGAACGAACAGACTCGGCAAGAAGGTTCTTTCACTGTCGCAGAAGACAGCACCCCACCAGCCAATGCAGTCGATGCCTTGCCAAAATGGAACGATTCCAAAGTAAATACCTACAAGACTATTGCTACGTTTCTTGGATTTACCGTCGCAGGATTAAATGATGCCGTTTATGGAGTATGCATCAGACATTGGAATTAAAAATTTAGCTTGCTAATTCTTCAAACAGGCAATTATCCCATATGTAATTGGAATATATTTGTCCGTTTTCAAACATTTGTTATTGTCTGGCTAACATGTCTCTATTCATTTAGTTGGAAGAATATTACAAAATCAGTTACACGGTCGTATCGCTGGTCTTCCTCTCGCCTCTCGTTGGCTACATATCCGCAGCGACACTCAGCAACATGATCCACCAACGGCTCGGTCAACGAGGTATCGCTTTCATCGGACCAGGTTCACACCTTTTAGCCTACGTGGTCATTTGTCTACACCCACCATACCCCGTACTGGTGATTGCTTTTATCGCTGCTGGCTTCGGAAACGGAATACTTGACGCGGCTTGGAACGCATGGCTGGGAAACATGGCCAATGCAAATCAGGTTCTGGGATTCCTGCATGGGTTTTATGGCCTGGGTGCTACGATCTCTCCTTTGATTGCTACAACTATGGTAACCAAGGGTGGGCTGAAGTGGTATACGTTCTATTACATTATGGTAGGTCAGCAATTTCGAACTCTGTCCTTGGAGTCCGTGATAGGAAGGGCTGTTTTTGGTCCTATTTGAACTTGTAACTCATGTGTGGAAAGATAGCAGCGGCAACTCTTGAGCTAGCAACCTCCGTCATGGCCTTTTGGAACGAAACCGCAACAAAATTCCGCGCTCAAAACCCCCCATCGGCAGATGCAAAGACAGGAGTAACACGAGAAGCTCTCAAACAACGGGTAACTTGGGTCAGCGCGGTATTCCTCCTCACATATGTTGGGATCGAAGTAGCGTTGGGGGGCTGGATTGTGACTTTCATGATTCGAGTGCGAAACGGCGAGGCTTTTGCGTCTGGCATGAGTGCTACAGGGTAATGTAAACGCAATCCTTCGCAAATCTCTTAACTGATTTCTATCAATTAGCTTCTGGCTTGGAATAACTGTTGGACGTACAGTGCTCGGTTTTGTGACACCAAGAGTAGGAGTTGATCTTGCAATTCCACTCTATCTCGTCCTCAGCGTCGTCTGTCATGTCCTATTTTGGTTCATCCCCTCCTTCATTGCTTCATCTATTTGGGTTGCATTCTTGGGTTTCTTTCTTGGACCTCTTTTCCCAGCAGCCATTGTTGCCACAACACGCCGCCTTCCTCGCAATCTTCATATTGGTGCTATAGGTTTCGGCGCAGCTTTTGGCGGAGGAGGGGCTTGTATTTTGCCGTTTGCAGTTGGTGCTTTAGCCCAAAGTAAAGGCGTCGAGGTTTTGCAGCCTATCATCTTGTGTATGCTAGTGCTAGCATCATTGCTGTGGATTGTTGGAATGCCTCAAGGTGGTGGCGTCGAAGGGGAGGGGCAACTCACCAAGGGTGCAGCACGGTTTATCGAAAGAGTTTGGACTCGTGCACATACTTCTAGGTCATCGAACCTTTGAGAGGGGGTTGAGCCAATAAATGCCTCATGGTACCATAGAAATATGGGTAAATATAATATTTGGAATATTCAACGTTAATTTGCCATCAAATGAGAACATCAGATACACATTTTAACCCCAGGTTCCTCTGTGAGAATGTCTACGCCAGACTCGAGAGGGTGTACCGTTCCAGCTTCCCTACATTGTGATGTTTGCTGACTTTGAGTGGCCAAGCGAGAAATTCGCGATAATCGGTCCGCATATTATCATATATCGTTGGTATCCACGTACTCATCCGAATCCCGTACATTGTAACTGTATATTGTTTACGCTCTCTGCATGAAATTGGTCTCATTATCAGATGCAATGCAACCATGTGAGCAAGGAGAAGTTGGGAAGAGTGATTTTGAGAATCTAGAAGTTGTAGCGTATCCTTGTGATCCATGGCAATGATGATCTTGTCAATTTCAACATAGCAGCGATAAGCTAGAGTACTGGTGTTAAGACAGAGCATATAAGCGTTTGATGGGGTCATACCATCGAGAGGAGAATTTGATAATGCTGTAAAAGCTTGTACCAGACCCGCAAGTAATGTTCTCTCGAATGTTTCTTTGCAAATTGGTAAGAGATCTGTCGTAGACAGTACGGCCGAATGCACAAAGCTGAGACTGAACCCTGGGGCGTCTTTCATTCTCGTTCGCATGTTGTTTAAACGAGTATCGGGGCCTTCTTGCGCAAGGATTGATCCGACCTTCTGGCCCTGCACTTTTCTCGTTGTGAATGCGCAACTTCTTGTCAGGATCAGAGATGCTTGCAGTCCGTCCTCCATATACCAGGATTGCATAAGAAGCGCATAACATGTCCCGATCGCTGCATCAGCCTCTTCTGTTTGTCTCATAGGTTTTTCTAAAGCGCAATTCAATCCCTTGATGGCAGCGAGCCTGTGAGACTGAGCTATTGATGTAAGGTCACTGTGAGTAAGTTTTTCTAAATGAGATGCAGCAAGTGCCAACATTGCATGCATCAAATATTCATACTAAAGAACATAATTAGTAAAATAAGATAATGGTGATACTGGGCCTACGGCACCTGATGGCCTATGGGAAGAATATATGAGAGCCAAATATTGTCCGACCTGACCGGGAAGTGGGGATATGCAGCGACGAGGAAGTGATGATGAAGTCGAAGGTCTGTTAAGCTGAAGCTACGTTCGAGATGTAGAGTGCAACTCTGTTGTGGAGCTGGACCGGATCCTGTCGAATCTGGTATATAACGACAGCGAAGTGACAAGCGAGCACAATTTTCGCATATTGGACGGTTCTCTGGACACTATTTCTGATAAACTACTTATCTGATACCTCGAATTTTGACACACACCTTGACTTTCCTTCTTTTACACTCATAGCATCCCTGGCGCGATTTTCGATGGCCTTTCCGAGGTATCTTTTCTTGCTTAGTAGCATTGAGATCATCAATATCTTGGGTAATGGAACGGTTTGCTGCTGAGGCTCTGGTCTCTGGTGGGTCAGATGCCAGATCAGTGGCACCAAGATTAGTTGCTTGCCAGCTCATTACTGAAGATGTCATAACGTGTAGACCGGAGATTAGAGCTCTGATGGCAAGAGTGGCGGTTGGTATAGAAGATAGATCGGAGGCAGGCGAAAGGAGTTCTGGCATGTGGTTCGGACAGCTTTTTCGGTTGCTGGTATTTTAGCTTGGCGGTAAAGGCCCGAAAATTAAAGCGAAACAACACACCTGTGCTTCAAAAAATGTTGTTTCTTTTGATTCAATATTATCTTAAGTATAAACTTACATATCAACAGAGAAGGAAAAGTAAGCATAATTGGATAGAAGGCAATAGGTAAATTGTGCCGCTGTCACGTGTGTCACATGACCTTGCGTGATCATGACCTATGATAGCTATCTGACTATTTGGTGGCAAGCTTCTCTTAGTAATCGGCTTGTATTGTTTTGATTTTTGGTCGTTTCTAAGCATGCTCCTAATAATTCAGTAGCTACCCACATCTTTGGTTAGAAATTGTATAAATATAACTAACATGTGAACAACACACTACTGCAACATGGAGAAAGTTAAGAGGGCGTTGACCATCAAAAGACTTACTCCAATATGGGACCTACACCTACCTTTAATTCGTGGACAAGCCATGCAGGTTGGATTGAGTCGGAATTGAACTTGGATGGAAACCTCGGCCTGCACGCGTGGCAGCGCCTCGCAACCGCAAGCGGGAATGAAAGTATATTTGCTCCGAGGGAAATTGATAGGAACCAAAGCATATGATTGGGGGTCTGGATAGGCGCATAAGATAATTACTGTCTTATTCAAGCATATTAAAGTTGCTACCAAGTATCGGTACTTATTTAGTCTTGGGATTCTTTGGTTTTGATTTAACATAAATTCCACCTTCTCACACTTCAGGACCAGCTTCGATCATCCACCACACTGGCTATACACCAATTTATATCCCAATCTACAGAATCCAACATGCTTCCATCATTTGTCCTTCCCCGAGATTTCATCCCAAACAATTTCGTGGCAGCGACAGAGGTCAAAGCTCTCGAAACCAAGGAAAATGTTTACAGCACAGATATCAAGCGTGATTGGACTGCTATTCTCGGTTTGTTTTTTCTATTCTTCCATTCTCATCTTACATCTGACTAGCTATAGTTCCAAACGGCGGTTACCTCATGTCCATCATCGCTACAGCAGCGCAGAAACATTTCGAGACGAAGCGACCAGAGCTGCAGCAGAAGGACTTGATAACATTTCATGTAGAATTCCTCGCCAAAGCAGACCTGGGTTACGCCGAGGTGCATCTGACTGAACTCAAGATTGGACGACAGTTCTCTGTCATGCGAGCCCAGCTGGTCCAATACCCATCGGAGAAAGGAAAAGGGGGGCGGGAAAGCGACAAGAAACAAGCGAGGGTATGCATGGAAGCACTCGTGACACAAGGAAATCTCACCAAAGAAGCTCAAAGTGGAGGGACGAGTCTACCCACGAGAAAGATAGACATACCAAGAAGAGAAACGTTCTGCGAGCCAGCATACAACCCAGATTGGCCGTTCATAAGACCTGCCGCGTTCAAAATCCAACATACCTTACCACCTGGATCGACTGAAGAGCTTGCTCATCCGATGTTCGGCCCAAGTGTGAGAGAGGAATGGGTCCGCTGGGCTCCAGGCACATCTCCTGATCAAGGATTTACTCCACTTGCTCTACCATATCTTGCCGATTCCTTTCGTCCTTTGCCAGAGGCTTATGGTTTGGAGGGATATTGGTATCCGACACTGAATTATGGATTGGAAATCAAAAAAGCGCCCGCTACAGCTCATTCTTGGGACTGGCTCTTGTTGAGTATCGAAGTCCTCGAGATCAGGAATGGAAGATATGACATGGTTGTAATGATCTTCGAAGAATCTGGTGATTTGGTGGCGTTGGGTACTCACGTAGCTCTACTGTTGAACCCAGCAGACAAGGCCAAGAAAAGTAAGATCTAACCTCAAAGACCACAAAAGAGTTCTTGTCATTATAAAATATCTGTTATATATTACTTCTAGAATCTTACAACCTTGGCTTTTACAACCGCTCGTATGTCCTTCTTGGCATAGATGGTACATTTTCTGCATCTTGTACTCTCCGCCGTTGATCTTGCGTCCAAGACTTGATAGTTCTGAACCTTGGTATACTTGATAATGTAGTGGATGTTGTTGATGTCATTACCGAGTCTCTTGATGATTCGGTGTAGCGGCTCTGGTGCCGTAACACGCTCTGTCTTGGAGGAGCAGGAGGTGCAAATAGAGCCGGATCAATTAGTGCCGGGTGAGGCCCAGCTTCTGATCGCGCGTCCTGCATGCTGTCGGGATCGTATACACCACCCTTTTGCATCAAGGGAGGAACGTAAGACGGGTATTCAACCAGCGTTTCAGTCTAAATCATCTTAGCAAGTAACGTTAGGGGAGATGCGACTAAACTTACATCCACTGTGGAAGCCCCTCCCCAGATTCGGTTGTCATGGCTTTCTGTCATTGGTGTAGCGGGCTCCTGAGAACGGAAGGGCATTGGTACAGGCATGCCCAGAAACATGGTTGTCCTAGAATTTGCAACAGGTGGCGGCGGCGGCGGGGGTAGTGGCGTGTATGATTGTGTGTATGTCGGTGTCTGTAATTGTGTTTGTACCTGAGGTTGTTGCTGGGGTTGTGGCCATCCAGGATCTCGTGATTGTGATCGGGAAGTTCGATCTCGCAATCGAGCGAAGATGATAGACCGTTTGACAAACGCGTATGCCAAGCCGATCATAAGTATTGCGGAAACTACACACGGTCAGGAGTGGATAGAATTATGATCCCCAAGTCAATACTTACGCAACACACCGATAATTATTAAGGCCATAGCAACCCCTGAGAGACCACTCTTTCTGTCCGTCTGTGAGGGGCCTCCTAGACCACCTGCTACAGCGGTTGCTGTACTAAGTATCTATAGCATATAAGCATGTGTACTGCTAATCACGGAGCAAGGACTTACGGAGGAGGTAGCCGTGACTTTGGAGGCAAATGTTGTCTGTATACACAATTAGCCCCAAACCTCGTTTCCTGTTCAAGGATGTTAATTTCTCACCGAGACCTCTTCTTTGACTGTTGGAGTGGTGATTGTTGGCCGTGATTGTTCAGTTGTAGATGTAGCTTCGGACGTGGTTTCGGATGTGGCTTCAAATGTTGCTTCTGACGACTGCGATCGTGATGACGTTGTTAACGGTTTTGAGGTAGTTGTGGATGATGGAGCAGCCCGGCTCTCTTCTACTATTGGCAGTGCTGTTGGAATTGGCGCTGGACTGTGGTCCTTGGGTGTGAAGGTTGTTGAGAAGGTTCTGGGTGTTGAAGTTGGAATTTGTGGAGGCTGGGTCGTGATTGGCTTTACACTGGTTAGTTTTGACAAAGTTTATAGATAATCAGATAATGCTACCTGAGGTGTAGAAGTACTGGTTGCTTCAACTATTGGCAACGCAATGGGACTCGTTGTCGTCTGTGGTGGGGGAGGGGGAGGTGGAATGGCGCTCGTCTAATGTCAAGGTTAGTTAGTTATCGAGGGAATTTTGGCGACGTTGTATTCTTCACTCACTGTCGTTGATTCGACAGTCGATGTTGGAGTCTGAGCCGGGGGCGGAGGTGGTGGTGGTGTCGCAGCTGGTTGTTGGATTGTCGAACTCTCGTCGTCGCTGGTGACTTCATTTGGTGTTTCTTCTGCAGCCGGGGTTTCTTCGCCATCTGATCTCCCTTCTATCCGGACGTTTTCTTGTTGTGAATCTTGTCTCTGCCTCCGGTACTCATAGAATCTTTGATGGCGAGCCCTGAGTTTCTCTCCACTTGACGCTCTCTTCTTTGCCGGCGCAACCACTGAAGGAGCCCCATTGCGAAATTCGGATCGGCGAAGCATGGCGAGTAATTCAGATTCGGTAAACGATTTCCAAGCCTGCTCCCGGAGAGACTTGTCTCTGGACCAGCAGAATATCGGGGGTTGAAGAAGGAAAAGTGGTGAGTTGAACCCAGATCAACTGAGATGCAGGAAGGAGAAAGGAAAGAGAAGAAGTACAGCCGTGTGTAGAGCTTCACGGGGCGATTAAAGTTTAGGGTGGCACTGTACCTGGCGGCAACGCCATGATGGATTCATGGGATGGCAGTATTGGCAGATCCTCAGTGGCAGTTGAAGCACTGGGGGGGTTCTCTTGGGATGATCCACTCACTGTGCTCAGTGTGCTGCAGCGAGAGCCCGAGCTTGCAAACATCATCGCAATACTTGCACTTTTGCAGTAACCGGGAGGATCCAGCAGGAACAATGGCCCAACCAGCAGCTGGGAATTGCCTCTTGGACGTTATCGAGGAGACATCAAACTCGGTTGCGTCGATCATCTCAACTTCTAACGAGCCTACGCTGTATGGGGGAAGGGGGAAGGGGGGGAGTTAGTGGTAGGTATCCTGGACAATGGGGGGGGATGGGTGCTGTGAGTGCCGTGGGCGAGGTAGCCTGGCCTGGGGGGGCCTGGGAACTGTACTGTGCAATAGTGCTGTAGTGCTGTACAGTAGTGCTGTAGGCGCTGTGGGTGGCACACGACAGCCTGTAGCCTTTAGCCTGTAGCCTGTAGATTAGCAGGGTGGGCGGATCGAAGCACTGCGATAAAACACCTTGGCGCTACAGATTGCGGCCAAGATGCTCGGCAATGCACACGCTGAAACGGCAGCTGGCCAGCACACTCAGCACCTGTATTGCTTACTACTCACGAGTCACTACTCATTACTCGCTATCCACCACTCACTCTTCACCACTCACCCGACACTGGTACTCTAACTCCCCGACTCCCTGACTCCCTGAGAACTACACCCCCCAGTTCGCCTCCGGAAACATCGAAGAAAGCCCTACGGGAGCCATTCAGCCTCAATCCCGTGCACCGGAAGGAACTGCTCGCGTGCTCTATTGCTCTTTGCATTATTAAACGTCCAGCCTCCGGCCCATAGTGCATAGCGGAGGACGTCGAAGGAGATACTACCCATTGAAACGAACGACGAACCATTTGCTTTGCTCTGGGGCTGGATTATGTGTGACAGCTGGATGGGGGCAGTTTCTAGCAGTGTCACGGCCGAATCGCCTCAAGTTATTCTCAAAGAATACGTTACTTCTCTCTCATTATTTGACTGATGATGCTTGCCATGATGGATACAATGCTACGCTGGCGATGGTGCTGTTGACCCACTCCAAATTTTGCGCCGCACGCATACCCCGCCATCGTCCACATTCCCAGGTTTCGAATCAATTGTCCAAGGAAGCTTTTCCACCAAGGACACCCAAGGGCATCTTCTCGAAATGCCGGGGCTTGACCCCCATCTCGAATAATCTGTCAATCTCCGCAAACGACCGCCCCTTGGTCTCGGGGTAGAAGGCCCAAATCAACCCACAGCAAATGGTCAGGAAGCCCCCATAGATGAAAGCAATTCTTCCTCCCAGGTTGCCTTGATCGGGATTCACTGCGTATGGGAGAAGGACGCCGGAAACCGCTCCAGCAATTCCGGTAGTGATGGTTGCCAGGGATTGTGTATGACCTCTCAGAGACGATGTTGAAACTTCGGTGATAATTGGCCACGAGACTGACCCAATTGTTGCTTGGTATGTAAATGACCACACGGCCATGAATGCCACTTGAGCCCAGAGTGCACCCGATGCAGGTATCAGTGCCATGATACCGATCATGAACAGTGTCAGGGAAAGTATTATGGAGCCTACAACCAGTCAGTGGTGCAAGAAGAACCGGCGAATTAGTACCTACCCCAGAGCGCTGAACCACGCCGACCGAATTTTTCGACAAATACCCAACCAAACATGTTACCAACAAGCATCAAAAACGACAGACCCACTGTGACATCAAACGCTCTTGCGTCAGTCATGCCGCCGAGGATCAAGAAGTATGCCATGTATCTGAAGATGTCAGTATCATAGATGCAGGTATCATCATTGGTGGTTCTTACCCTATGATCCAACTTATGCCACACACTGCCTGGACTACAAAGGTGCTCATGGCAATCAAAGTGCGCTGAGTGTTTGTTCCTCTGAAGCATTCTCGGAATGAAGCATTCTTCGCCGTCTGGCTCTTCATCTCCAAATCGGCTTCAATTGAAGCAAGTAATTCTTCTTTATCAACCTGCCCGCCGTATAGTCTTGCGATATTTTCCCGCGCTTTATCTATCCGACCTTGGGCAACGAGGTGGTAGGGAGATTCTGGAAAGAATGGTAAGACTGCTAATCCAATGGCAGCGAATCCCCATTGGACGCCGAACAGAATACGGTAGGCATTAGCTCCAGGCAAGTATCTGTTGACAAAATATAAGCAATCTCTTGTGTTACAAATTTCACGATAGTGGGATTTAGGCAACATACTGCGTCTGACGCATTACAACATATGCAAGACATTGCCCGAGGACAATGCTCCAATTTACTGCAGAGGTTACAGCACCACGAAGTGCGAATGGCGCAATCTCAGAGCAATATGTAGGGGCGATGGTGATAAAAACACCCAGAGGAAGACCAGTGAGAATTTTGCCGCCAAAAAACATTGGCAGGTTTCCTGGCGAGGAGAACCATTGGAGAAATACGCCAACAATCGTGAACACTGCCATGTTAGTTGTGACCCCGGTAATATGCTTGGAATGCTCACTGTATGCTGAGAGAATGCAGACTTGTCTTCCCCATTTCTTCGCGACGACTCCAGTAACAGCACCACCCCCAACGAGACCTATTAGTGATCCTGCACCAAATGCGAGTTGCCAAATAGCGGGAACAACAAATTTTCCCTCAAACTCGTTTCCGTAGTCACGACGAAATTGTGCAATCGCAAGCACAATCTGGTATTGTTAGTCTTTTGTTGGTTGAGGATGTTCTAAACTCACGCTGCCGGCCAGACCATCATAACCCCACATTATACAAGTGAATAGAGCATAACTGCCTGATGAGAGCTTTAGCAGGTATCGTTCTTGAATGATGGGAATACTCACACCATAGCAAGCATGGGACATTTGACGTCAGCGCTTGTTTCCACGTCTCTTTTGGCTGAGTATTGTTACTCGTATCCACGGGTTTCTCGCCAGACATGGCTTGCTTGTTTGTTTCCTTCTCGGATATTACGTCTGTATAATTAAATGTGATAATACATAAGTATCCATTCAGTATTGAAAGGGTGGAATTGAAGATAGAAGCTTTATGAAAGCAGATGAAATTGTGGATACAAGATGGCTTCCAAACAGCTCAAGAGCAAAGAGACAAGAACGAGTAACAAGCAATTTTACTTGAAAACACCTCTGCTTTGACAGCTTGTGCGGCTGCACCAAGGCGAATGGCCGAGGTAATATGGATAGACGCGAGCGAATCACTATTGGTGAAAATTTACGATACATCAACAAACAGATTTGAATCCAACTACAAACCACTGTTTCCATAGGGGGGCACATTTTGTACCGTAAGTTGATTTGGAAGCGGCGAAACTAGCATCCGACGTCGAGACTTTCGATGTTTCTACTCTGTTTGGAAATAAGCGAGTGGCTCATGATAGCTGCTATCCCAACATCCGAGCTCAAAAGAAGTTGAAGGCCAACACGAGCCTTATAGTCAAGGTTTAATGTATATTGAAGATAAAATTTAGAGGCAGAAATTATTTTCTATTCTATTCAAAGTTTCGTCCGCCATTTTTACTCAAAACTTTGAAGAAGGATTTGGGCACAAAAACCCCAAATAAAGGAGGCAAAAGTATCACCAGGAGTTGGAATGCTTCAAAGTGCAATTTTTGTCTTAACAATTAAGCCTTGAGCTATAAATTAAGCAAGAATTAATACCAGCAAGCATGTATTATAATTTAAAACCAAGCGGCTGAGGTAACGCATCCGATAAAAAGAGTTGGGATTAGATGGGCAAAGATTTCTCTTCGTTTTTTAGATTTAGTAAAGGAGGGGTTTCAGTTGAGTTGTGTGAAGAATGATAGGAATTTTAGACTTGTAAGCGAGCGAGGATGCAAAATTCTTCTCAAGACTCGTGTGGTGGTCGGCTAAATCACACAAAAAGTTTCAAGCAATCCGTATTTAACAATGGGACTTGCTAAAGTCAGGGCTTGAGATCTGGTATAACGTTTCAACATATAAAACGATAGCGCTTCGTAACAAGAAAAGGCTACGACATACATAGCCGCGCAAGCCTTTCGATTATTTTCTCTTAGATGAAGGTTCACATCCATCTATAACAAGAAGATTTCGAGCATAAGAGAAAAAGCTATCACAATCGTGAACTTAAGAGTTAATATTTCTTGTTAGTTGGTTAAAATATCCAGGATAATAGCATTAAATAATTCTCAGAAAAGCAAAAATGTCTAAAGTAGAATTGATATTAGTTCTCAAATCAGGCACAAATGAGACAAACCAGATTTTATTCATCCATTTCATTCTAAGTTTGGAGATATTCCTAAAGAACGACTTCAAGACGCTTATAAGATTGTTGATAGTAGAAGAATCCTAGGAATTGACACAAAGCTAAGAGACTTTGCTGCCACTATATTACTCCCAAGGCCTATTCGATGAACCATGAATTTGGAAAGCTTTCACTCTGATTTTCGATGCTACTCGTTAAGGCTTCCCTTCGCTAAATTTGGACAGAGCCCTTGAAAAGAAAATATGATTTATATAACCGACTTTAACCAAATCGGCGTCGAGGCTTTCCATTTCAGCAGCATAACGAGTCGTCGTATAAGTATATTTATATGGACAAGACTGCAGAACACATGCTTATCATACCACACCTGCTAAGGTATTGTAGAAGTGATAGCGCTTGTTAGCTAAAATTACTGCCATTTAGCAGAATACTGAGTAGATGCCTTTGGGGTATGTGCTGAGGATAAAGAGATCAAGAATTAGCACATCTTAAGAATATGTAGTAAATTTTTCTTTTGATCAGGTAATGAACGGTAAAAGCTGATATTCTGATTATAGTATGATTGATCTAATCTCTAAATGGGTAAGTGCGGTGCACTGATACCTCCTTGACAACTTCAATTCCATTATCAGGGACTGTTTCCCTTCTGTCAAAGCTTGGTGATGGCTCAGATGAACAGTTCGCTGACGCCTGTGCTCCTCCAGTCTTTATCTCGCTAGCACGTACTTCCAAATCATTCAGCTTCTTGAAACCATTCGTGCTCTGTTTGCTATGTTCAAGTCTGTAGCTCTCCGATCGGTTGGTACTAAATGTACTCGAGAGGGCTCTCTTCAGCCATGTTGGTGTGTGCTTTGCAAACACGGGGCGCAGAAGTGGAAGGCAAGCGGCGATCATGTACATGCCACTCTCGACAACCGACCAACCGACGAGAGGAACAGAGTTCCCTGATATAAGAGTCAGATCATGTAGAAGACTTAGTGGTAAGTTACTTACATGTACTATCAGTAAAGGCATCGGTTCTGAAGAAGATTGTAAATCGAATGATGGATGCCACCAGTCCACTGGAAAAGGTCAGTATCGGGGTTCCTTGCCTAACAACACGGAGAATACTAACATGCTTGCAGTCAAGAAAATGATTGTCAAGGCAACCTTCTTGATCATTGGGAGCTTCAATTTCATGATCGATCGAATTGGCAGTGCCATCACAATCAAGTCGGTGACCAAATTCGGCACACACATGATCCTGTAAAAGGCCTGGACATTGAAGCAGCGCCCTCCTGGAATAGTTCTATTCCACCAAAATGCTAGCGGTGTGCACTGAAAGAAACAGGCAATGACGAATCCAGCCCAATTTGCTGTGACCAAGATCGCCGTCCCCCGAGCAAAAAGTCGACCTCCTTTGGTGGTAAAAATTCGGAGATAAAAGAAGAGGATAGATAGCTTTGCTAATGCCACCGAACTCAAGTATACTATCTCCACCGCGTATAGTCCTTTCGCCCAGCCAACTATCAAGGATGGATTGGTAACTTCGAGCTTGGCAATATGTTGTCCAACACCACCTCTTTTAACAAGTACTATTGCTATTAGTTACCTTCTATGCCTTTGGGTCATCGGCTATCTTACATATCGATAGAACAGAGAGTGCAATGTTGGTGGCATAACATATTGATAAACAAAGGTCGTCCCATCCCAATCCCACCTTTGTCATAAGCCTAGCATAGAACCTGAGGGCAAGGAAGAATGTGTTTAAAACGATAAATAAGATTGCGACAATCTCAAGCGTATCCCCAGAATACTCATTGAGGAACTCCGCACTCAAGGTCTTGGTTTGTCTTGGAATCACCATGATAGAATGGAGAAAAAGTCTTGGTATTTCTTGTGAGTGAAATTATGGAAAGATGGAGAGCAGATTTAAAGGGTTCAAGTATTAAATGGTGGCCATATTAGAAGTTCCAACCCATAACCTAGCGTGGCATATTAAACCTCGCTGGTGTATGTGCACGAGTTTTAAAGTTTCAATCTTCCCAGCCTTACCCAGGTACTCCATGGCCCTATCCTTACTCGCAAGAAATATATACTTTAGGCGAGATCGCATGAGACCGAATAGCGCTTCGTTGGGAAGATTATGACCGTCCGAAGGTATACAGCAATTGACAATCTACTGAATCGAGGTTCGTGAAAATGATCGAACATAGAACTCCAGCGCCCCTGTTTGTAGCGAGCTTGTCTGATCATCGGATCTTCACTATGCCACAAGATAAAAAGCTTAGGAAATGAGTCGACACTATATGAGACAGGGAATTGGCGCTACTCTTGATCTTCGGCTGTCAGAGGATTTTAATTTGCCAACGATATTCCTCGTTAGCAGGTACATTAGAACATTAGGATCCTTGAAAACCCTCGCTAAGGCCAGATGACATCCGTGCGTCCGATTTCCGCTATAACCCCCCGTTTGGCCTGGTTCTGCCCTGTTTTCGACATGGGGAATGGAAAGATTTCATACATCTAGACGATTCTCAAGTTATTTAATTCAGATGATTAGAACAAAAATTCCTTCGAAGTTACTGCAAGATTTGGCTATAATTAGCCCTACCGATAGGTATTAGCGTGTGTGGCGCAGAAGTTCATTGTTACCCCGCCACATAAAAAACGTGGGGTTCTGAAAAACAATCACGGAAGCAATGGCTAAACTCCTTTGCTCCTCCAAACACGACAAAATTCACGTATTGTACAGAGTATGATGCTGAAGAGGACGCATGCATTCCTTGTACAGTACTGCCACTACTTTCCAACTTCTACAAACCTGGCAAAGTATTGAACACTTGAGCACATAAGGCAGTTGAAACTAGCTATCATCCAAGCGAAAGTTCATTTGTAAACATGGGTCATCCCCGCCATAACACTGATGCTACACCACGACTCGTTGCAAGCTACTCGGCCAAGCTGAATAATAAGCTAATGACGCGGACCTCGGCCAGTAGATGTAGAGAATCGGCCAATCTTATGTGCGAAGCCGAAACAAAAGGGTTGGTGCGGTTTAACTGATGATCTGGTGACATGTGGATGTAACTACTTGGATGTGCTTCTCGGAGTGGTTGGATTGAATCATATATTCGATAATATAGGAGCATCAACCTAGGTGACAACGGATGGAAATGCAAGAGCAGCACGTTCAACACAACTCATAATTCTGAGGAACACAGCATAAATGATTTGAGGATAAGAACTTCAATCGGTCGTCAAGTTCTGCTTATGCTTCCATGTCTTCCGTCTTCAATCGCTGTATTTTCAACCTTCCAAGGGAAAGTTCTTCCAGACTTTTATTTGGCACCACATAATCTTGTAATATTCTCCCTCTCTTCTCTGTACCCCTCGGATATTGCAGTTCCGGTATCCAAGCCCATGCCGACAATGCGCCCAATCCCATGGCAAAACTGAATCCAATAAGAACGTAAGCAAGATTCCATGACTTGGGGTTACTGATATCAAGCGAAGGAAGAAATGCCTGCACAATAATAGACCCGAGTTTTCCAGAAGCCGCAGCAATGCCATGACACGTCGCCCGGTATCTTGTCGGGAATATCTCCGCAGGTATGATAAAGGTAAGAGTGTTAGGACCCAAATTCAAAATCAATTGGCAGAGAACATATAATGTGATTGTTAAAGCATGAAGGTTTGAGTTGGCTGCTTTGAAGTAGCTGCCCCCCACAACAGCAAACAAGACAGCCATTGCGACAAATGACCAGACGAGCCACGACTTCCGCGGAACATAGTTGATAAATTTGATAAGAACCACACTTCCCAATATCGATCCAACAGAAACGGTTATTATAGAACGAATATGGTCTTGATATAGTGTGTCGTAGATCGAAAGGCCCGGATCAGCAGGATTAGCCCAGTCAGGAACTTTGGATGCTGCTGTAACATTTATATGTGGCTCTGCGGCCCAAATTTGTGCAATGACCCGTGGATTATTAATTCCTAGACCGTAAACTGACTTATGTTAGTTTTTAATTGGTTATGGGATATTGAACCTACAGGCAAAGTCAAGAAGCAGCCAGCATAGAGAAGTCCCAAAAAGATATTTAACGTTGCCCTCGGTGATAAAATACCGAACAAGTTCAGCTCGAGAAAATGGATTCGCTTTGAGGTCTAAAATATTTGTCCCAGGGTGGTGTTCAATCGTCATGCCTGCATCTTGAATTTCCATGCTATCACTGTCGCGGTCTGTGTTCAAGAGCTCTACGGTTGCAGCTCTTGGGATTTGCTGAATATATTCTCCGCTTCCAAGATCATGAGCTGTATGGATGACAACATGTTCATTCAATTGATTTGGTGGGCCGGTAATTATATTGTAGTACTTTTGGGTATCCCCAAGAGCTCGTACACCATCATGGTCAACATCCAAGGTATATCGAGGCGACTCTGGTATTGTAATTCGAAATATAATGGCTATGAAGGCAGGAATTGCTCCAAAACCGATCACGTATCGCCATATTCTATCAACGATAGTGGCAGCAACGATAGGATCTGTCTCAGTATCAAGCCCGCGACTTTTACCAACAGTGAGAAGAACAGCCAGTCCTACCACAGTTGCAAGAAGCTGGCCTAAGGGCTGCATAAAGAAGACTGCCGCCATCATGCGTGCTCTTGCGTGCCTAGGAGCAAACCTTATGGGTCAGTTGATTGAATCCGATAAGTGATATTATCACTTACTCAGCTGTTATAACAGCACTTAACGGATACTCAGCTCCGATTCCTGTTGAAAATCAGCCACAACCTTACCCTGTAAATAAGTACTTACCCAAACCCACAAAAAATCTCCAAAACATAATCCAACCAAGAACAGACATAGATCCATTATATCCGGCAGAACATTGAACCAGGCCCAATGTACCAAATATAACAATAATCAACTCCATTCCATACAACTTTCTTCTTCCAAACTTATCTGCCAGAAATCCAAATAGTAGCATGCCTAATAGTGATCCTGTAAGAGTGATTGCATTAATAGCAGTCTCGTGGTTTGGACCGTTGTCGTTAGTCCAATAAACGAAAGCGAGAGATGGAAGGATCACGTTCGTGGCGAAGAGATTGTATGAGTCTGTAAAGAATCCTGAACTGGCCACAGCCCATATTTGCCAGTCAAACCCATTATCGTCAATGTCATTGCATATCTGCTCCCTTTTATCGGCATTGTTCTGGTATATAAATCAGCCTTGTATATTTGCACGTGATATGCCTTACTTCATGGTGCCTTGCCACATTCGAAGGGTTAACCCAGATGTGCATATCTTGAAATTCGATAAATGGCCAATTTTGATGGATGAAAATTCTGAAGAATTGTCGCCTGTGAATTGAAAGTGAAATTGAAGAGGCATTTATCATGAACGGAAGAGGGCTGAGTAACTTCGACAGCGAAGGTTGTGAGGGCGGACAACCAACTTCTTTGTGCGTGACATAAGAAATTTGGAAGCACTCGAGACGGCCAATAAAAGTATTATTGAATTTCAGGCATCCAGCATACGCATACAGAATGAAGCATGAGCAGGTTCGGTCACCGAGATTTTGAGGAGTAAAAAGTAGCCAAACATTCAACCACGTTTTCTTTCCGACAAGCGAGACAGGTTCGTGGAGAACGCCACAGGCAGGGCTGAATCTCAGACACCGCAAGTGAGGCGGGGTTCCAAGAGCCAACACAGCCCCACGAGATCCCCCAGTGTCGACATGAGTTGCAGAAGCAATCAATACTCTACAAAGGTTTGGATGTCGACTTGTTTTTCTTTTCTTTCTTGAATTTGTTAAATAAAAATGTGCACTCCAAAACAACTCTCGATCTCGCCAATTCGTTAACATCTCAGTTTCTAGCCCTAACCATGTCAAAACAAAAATGGCAGTACCAGGATTCTCCGTCCACGATGTTATCAAGGCTCTAGGCCAGGCGAAGCAAGTGTACGATGCCTTCTTCGATAAGTACAAGAACACTGCTTCCCAAGTTAAACAACTAGCAGACGACATCGAAGAGTTTCGAAAAGACTTGCAGACACACAAAGTAATGATCGAGAAACATGGCGTAGAATACACTGGTTATGAAGCTGTTACAAGGACACTTGAAGAATGTTGTGCGTTCGTGGATAAGTACAAATCTGCCTTGGACCGGCGATTCACTGCTTCCGGAGCATTTAGAACTACAAAGTTTGCTTTTGTTCAAGATGACGTGAAAAGATTACGAGAGCAGATTGCGAGTCATAGAAATCATATGGTTTTTCAATCCGTGAGTATTGTCTTGTAAGTGGTCGCGTGCCTGTAAACTTATACGGAACGCTAAAGGATTCTGTAGAGAGAATAGCCCACGACGTGAAAGCACCGTGGAGGCTAGTCTGAGAACATCACAGTCTCTACCAATCCAAAATCAATCGCTGGTAACGTTCATACCCCCGACATCACCATCGATTACACCTCAAAGTCCCCCGGAAAGCTTTTTATCGGCTTCACCTGAAGCGGTCTTCACGACTGGAAACTTGTCTCCATCCACAAGACCGCTACAGTCCAGCAACCAAGGAAGCCCTCGAAGTTCAATCCCGTCTCCTGAGATTGATACCGAACCTCATCAACGTCGTTCAACTTTGGATAGCCTTGTCCTACCTCAGCCTGCTCTTTCATATCCTGTGGCTAAAGTGTATGATAATGCTGCTTTTGTAGATTTATACTGATCATTTTAGGTGCTTCGGGAGCAAATTCATTGAACTTAAGCGAAAGCCGATCGGAAGAAATTTTGCAGGTGGTAGAGAGCTTGTTATTATCGATGAACTTGGGAAATTGAGACTGGCTCACCGCAGTAAGTTTAAAATTGTCATTTTAAGATAAAAGCTAACTAGATATTTAAGTCACTTCACCATCGAATCAACCATTATTTCCATTCACATGGCACCGGAAATGGAAAGATCATGATCCTTTGGAAGTTACCTTCAAAGGAATACCGTCGGAATGTCATTCTATCGTCTTCAAAGGCCAGCCTATTGGACCTGGAATTCCTCGTTATGTTTTCAAATCACATGAAGATTACATGGACTTTCAATCGCAAGTACGAGGTAAAACTTTGCTGTTTTCTGTGGATTTACGGCACGTTAGGACAGCTACATCGGCAAAGAATGGTGAAGCTACCGATCAAGTTTTGAAAATTTGGAAAGATACTTTCAGTCAAGAACGCTCAATATCGTTTTATGCGAACGCCATTGAGAATCCACACGACATGGAGTTTCCTATCTTCATGTTTAATCAGCATTTGAAACTTAGCGAGCAAAGCATAGAACTAGAGTTCGCAGCAAGCACGGAGCCAAAGAGGAGGTTTACCAGGCCATTCAGCCGAACCCCAACTGAAAGAAGTACGAGTTCCACGTCTAGTATGTCTTTATATGAAGGGGAAAAAAAACATTGACAGTTTCTGACCATCAGGCAGGTACCGCCTTTAGTCGCACACAGAGTGGCATGACTTCGACAACTATTCCAACAACGATCGCAGATTCTCGCATGTCAGTAGTAAGCTCTAGCTCTGAGTGTGGTGGTAGAGAGCGACAAAGGGACACTTCCACTTTGGAGTCTCGAGCAAAACAAATGAGATACTTAAGCATAGAATTCTCTAATATGGATGGTTAGTGACTCCATCATCCACGATTTCATTTACTAACAAGAAAGATAGAGTGTTCAAAGTTTAGGCATGAGTTGGGAACAGCTTTCAAGAATGGATCATTGAGGCCCATTGATTTCTTTCTTGACTGGAAACTTGAGGCTGGAACAAAAGCCGAACCCGGGACTGCAGAATTGAACGAGAATTTGGTCTAATCATATTTCTAAAAAGTGACATAATTTTTAGCATCTAATCATCTCTTTCTTTAACGTTTGTATAAATACTCGATGCTAGAAACAAAAGGGTGAAAAAGTAATTATGAAATTAAGCGAGGCAAATAATCAGGGGTGGAGAATAATTGAGAACAGAAAAATCGACACTTCTATAGAGTAAAATTCGGCCATCATTAGAATGCTAGTGAATCTGAAATTAAAAGGTCGGCCTACAAGACCCTGTTAATGACGTCTGGAAGTGGTCAAGTGGCTGGGAAGTTACGACATCATGTCTTATTCATTGCTTGGTGATAACCTAAGCATAACGAACGGTGCTTGGGCTAGGCCCTGGAACATTTATTTTAGTATTTTCGTCATATTCCACGTGTCTAAGGGGGTATCAATCAGTGTTGTTCATATGATTGATGTCTCTTCTAGATATTTTCCTCGTTAGTTATCGAAGATGCCCCGAGTTCAATCAACCCATGGTCGTGAATTCTCACCAATCCCTTGTCTTAAGCTGGTCTAACTGGGAACTTCTGGTCTGGACTTGTTTTTTTATTCCCCAGAAGACAAGATTGAAACCCATGATATTTAATTACCGCAATGAAAGCCTCAAATGAAAATGTCAATCGATACGTGGTTCGTTCGGGTACGATGAATTCGTGTTGTCGCCAAACCTAGGCATGTAGTTCCCAAAAAAGTGAGAGAATAAGGCCAATCAAACTGAAATCAAATCCCGGTCACAACTGAAAATATGTCGGATAAATATTCCAACATTGAAATCTCTCGCGCTCTATTTTTATAATAGTTCAGTGCTGATAGATATCCAGTCTTGACTCTTGAGATCTTAAGCAGTCAATCATGCTGTTTGTCCACTCCTTGGTTATGTTGCAGACCCCAATGCGACTATGTTAGATGGAGACAGTGCGTTTGATGATATGCTGATAAAATAATGGCAGCCATCTTGCCGTACAACTATGAATCTCCTTTAATTGAGCACACTTTGGAGTGTAGACTGAAACATTCCTATTGTAAATGTGGAGTATTAAGAAGGTACTTGCTATCTATAAATCAAAGACGCGTTGCAACACATCAACAAATCCTCAAATAGCAGCCGATGAATCCAGTCGAACCTATCAAATGTTTAGCATTGCTAATAAAAATTATCTTGTCAGGGGTATGATGGTTCCCCGGGCCCACCATAGCTTGAAATGCGGAGGCGGCACTTACGCGTAAATGCCTGCAGATCTGCGGACCGCGCGTTGGGTGCAGCAAAAGACGTGTCTAGCAATTTACCTTCAGTCGACTGCAGTTACCATCGAGCTTCGAGACTCTGGCACCGAAGAAGAAATCGTTGGTATTTAAGGTGGCCTATCTCTGCCATGAAATTTACCATCACAAACAAGTCAAATAGAACAGCTTCAACATTCTTTTCAACAAACCAATATTTCATTTCAACTTTCTTTCACGCAAAGAATCATGGTTATCATTACTAGCATCATCAAGTTTGCCATCGTGGGATTTGCGACACTTTCTGTCGCGCACCCCGGACACGAAGACCATGTCGAGAACGTGGCCGTGAAGCGAAGTTTCCTCGCCAAATCTAAGCGATCTCTTGATTCCTGCGCCCAGCATCTTGAGGCCAGGGGAACTCTGAGAAGGGCTGAAGCTCGCCGCCGTAGTTATATTGAAGCATTGAAAAAGTCCGAAGGTATGTGGTTACTCACAAATACTCTAGCGATATGAATAAAAGTACCCAAGTTGACCAGTGTTAAGCGACTAATCTGCAAGCTCGAGACACGGACACGGTGCTCAACACCGATCACCATTCAAACCTGACTGGAATAACCATCGATACTGAATCGACTGTATTTTTCAACAACCAGACTTGTATCCTCTCACCCGAGGGCGAAATTGGTCCCTTTTGGGTGAAAGGTGAGCTTAACCGTGAGGATATTGTTGACGATGAGGCTGGAGTCACGACATACATGCATGCTCAGTTCATCAACATCAACACTTGCGAGCCTATTCAAGATTTGTGGTGGGATGTCTGGAACTGCAACTCAACAGGTGTCTACTCTGGTGTTCAAGACGACAGCAATGGCAATGGCGATGATGCGTCGAACTTGAACAAAACAGCTCTGCGCGGTATCCAGCAGACTGACGAAGACGGTGTCGCCCAATTCAAATCGGTCTTCCCTGGGCACTACAGCGGTCGCGCCACCCACGTTCATGTTGTGGCACATGTCAACGCTACTCTATTGTCCAATGGTACTCTCACTGGTGGAAGCGCATCCCACATTGGCCAGCTCTTTTATGACCAAGATTTGATCACTCAGGTCGAGGCGACATACCCCTACAATACCAGCACTGTGGATATCACCCTCAACTCAGCTGATCGGGTCTTTGGGCTCGAGACTGAAGACAGTAACTCTGATCCTGTCTTTGATTACGTCTTCCTTGGTGATGCAGTTTCTGATGGCATCTTTTCTTGGGTCACCATCGGTGTTGACCCAACCGCGAGCTATGAGACGAGCTACGCTGCTCTTTTGACTGCAGCGGGTGGGGTTGCCAACAGCGACTCAGAGGATGCTGGCAGTGGAAGCCCATCCGGCATTGCTTCTGGCGCTCCTTCTGGTACCCCAACCTCTACCGCCATCGCCAAATAGATATATCAAGCATGTATAGTGGATAGTAGATCGGAGATGAGATGGAAGCTGCTTGTACCTATTGCTTCGCGTTGAAATATACATATTTGGACTTGCTTGACGAAAACTATAATGAGATGATGTGTGTGTAATGTGAAAGAATATCAAGTTTTTACAGGGTAATAGCTCCATGAGATAGCATTTGTTCATGCGGCGATAAAAGAGAGGGCTGTCAAATCACCCGATCATGGTCACCTGATATGAACAACTTTAAGCCGAGCAGACGGTCACGTTCTGGTTAGAGGCGGATGTAATATCGGGATAAACTTCAGCCGGTCGCCTGACTCTCGGCCCCATGCGTGCCTGAGCTTTGATCACGTGGCAGTCTTGCCTTTAGATCTGCACATGGGATCGTAACTCTTAGGTACGATATTCTGGAGACGACTGCGTCGATAACATTTCAAGATCGTTAACCTTAATTTAACGTTGATCGCATCTCTTGTTAGGTCGCTCTTTTCAAGTTTAGAACAAACAGGGGGGAATCGAGATTGCCAATACGCAGTGCACGAACTGAAATGAAGGAATGCTCCCGTCACTGTAAATTTCCGTCAGTTTTACCAGGACTAGATATGTAAGCTGACAGTGGAGATCTCGCGGAGGCTGCGTGTTCTTGGGGATAAATACTTATCGCCCCCTTGGCTCCGCTCCCTGTATCTCGTATCGCTTTTGCTGATCCGCCCACATTTAGGCGACCAAGTGGCGAAGCAGGTTATAATTAGACTGGAGCATTTGAACTCGTTGCCGTGGTGTGGTGTTGACGCCTCGCGCATGCATATGCGCTACTGCTATTTGGGATGTATCTCGCCAGAAGGCTATATCCAAAATCAGGGCGGGGAGGGGGAGGCTGGCCGCAATCCTGCCCAGATTTTCAATCAGCTCCTGATGAATTGTCATACCGGAATTCTTTCCCTCTTTATAAATTTTATACAGAATATGGTGATAAGAGGTAAGGAAGGGGAGAATATCAAGTTATTATCACGGCTCTGGCCAACCTGTCAGCGCCAGCGACTCTTAGAGAACGCACAAGAGGAATAAATGTTCGATCATACCTCTTACTAATCCATTCCTGTGAATACAATTTATAGTAGTTACAATGACTAGGAATGTGGTTTAAGGTTGAACAGAGCTTTCGTTTCGATGCGTTAACTTTTGACTTCCAATATATAACATGATACTATTAAGCCTAATAGCTTTAGTGACCAACAGAAAAACAGCATAAGAAAGAAGGGTACTAGAAATCATTTGTAATAGAAGAAAAGAAAATTTCTAATTGCTGTATCCAAGTGATACAACCATGGAATATTCAGGTCGCAGATTGATATTTTTTAGATGTTGTAGGGTCTTAGGCCTGCTTTCCAATGAGAAGAACTTGGATTTTTGGATACTAAAAAGAAAGGGCAACAGAGAGTAGATCTACTGAAATACGGATTTAGGTAGGTACCTTCAAATAACAACCTTTCATGTTGTGACTAATCTACCATTTATATCGACTTTTGACGAGCCCGACTAGCACAGGCGCAATGAATTTCTAGTCTCCACCATCCACGGATTCCCAAACGTTCGAAGTTCCAGATTGATTGTCATTCACCAGAATCATTGGCATACAACCACAGCACTAATGCGGTGGCAAAGTTCCAGATAAAGTAACAATCTGTGCCTGCTAGGTAGAACTAAGTTTGGTAGATAGCTAAAGGTCGCTCGCGTTAGTATACGGTCCCAAGTTGAAATAACAGACATGACATTTCAATAGGGGCCTGTGAGAGTCTTATTAAATGTCCCAGCGCCGAAGGATGGACGTAGTATGCCGTGTCTAGCTTGAGGGTGTGGTGCGCATCCCTTAGGCTCCAGCCAGTGACTATAGCACAATAGATGATACAGGGATCGGTGGGCCTGGCAAGCCTGACAGGTCCTGAAGAGGCCACTACTGCGATGCAGCGGGCGGCCCAGTCTGATAGAGCAACGGTTATATGATTGTTCAGTCACCATTCAGCAGCTACAGACGACGTAGACGAGCTAAGACGAAAGGGGAAGCGAGTGCGAAAAAAGCTCCGATTGGGTATAATTGCTATCCCCCCCCTCTCCAGCTTACGCCCGCCGGGGTAGGTAGCATTTCTGGAGTTTGGTACCTTTCGTAAACTAGAAGGGATCATGTCATTGGTTATGGCCCCTTGGAGCATTGTTGGTGCAGATGCAGAACAGGAAATACGGCAAAGGGCATGGTATGGCATGGTATTAAGGGGGTTTGCGCCACTGTAAATCCCCGTTGCCAACTTATTAAAGTCTCGTCGCCCGTTTTTTGGTCTGGTTATGAATTTGGGTGCTCTAAGACTGTTTTCGGTTTGATACCATCACGTTCGCTATTCTTTTTTGGCATTCCTGTTCCTGGACTCCTCTTAACCAACATTTCTCACACAATCTTTTCGACTTTTTTCCAAATGAATGGTTGCCAGAGAAGTCTGGAATTCCGCTACTGAAGACAACGCGCCTGTAATCACAGCTCGGAGAAGATATGGCCGAACATCAAGATAACAGATATGGCCATGATGCCTATCACCAGGCTGGAAATGCCGGACCGACTTATCAAGACGAGTATAACGACGTCTACGGATATTCAAGCTATCCAACCCAGGACCCCAGCTACCTCCAGACCGCAGACGGGTAAATGATAGATTCCAGTGTCCTGTTCCAAGTACATGCATGTTGACAGTTGTTTAGAGGCTATTACGATACGGATCCCTACAATCCTCAACAGCGCAATGATAATTACTATGAGAACTTTGATAGTACTGCTCCATATCATGACGAATCATTTAATGATCAATATCCGAGCCACGATACTCCGGCTTCCTTCCAGCAAGGATATCATGGCCAAGATGGAAATATTCACGCAGGGCAACGCGGTGGCTACAGCTCCAACCCTGGTTCCGAGTACTACAGCGACATGCCCGGGAACGACTATTACAACGAGAATCAGAGTGACTTCGACGGCTACGGACAAGCTTCATCCCAGTTTGACTATGCAGAGAACGGAGGAATGTCGAGAGATTCAACGTCAAACTACGGAATAGGCTATAACGAGGGAGGCGTACGGAATCCGCATGAACCTTATCCAGCTTGGAGTTCTGATAACCAAATCCCGATATCCAAAGAGGAAATTGAAGACATTTTTCTCGACCTTACAGCTAAATTCGGCTTTCAACGTGATAGCATGCGTAACATGTTCGACCATTTCATGATCCTGTTGGATTCACGAGCCTCCCGCATGACTCCCAACCAAGCTCTGTTGACACTCCACGCAGACTACATCGGAGGTGAGAATTCGAACTACCGAAAATGGTTTTTCGCAGCACAGTTAGATCTTGATGGACCTGGCTTTTCGAAAATGAAGCTTCGAAGTGGCAATCGCAGAACCCGCAAAGCTCGAAAAGCTGCGCAGTCCAAGACCAAGAAGAACAATCTGGACGCCGCAGGTGGCATCGAACAAGTCGACGATGACGACGATAGCCGGGAAGCTGGAGAGTTCCGATGGCAATCTCGTATGAGTCGTATGTCACAGCACGATCGCGCTCGCCAGATTGCATTATACTTGCTCTGCTGGGGCGAAGCAAATCAAGTACGATTCATGCCAGAATGCTTGTGTTTCATCTTCAAATGCGCAGACGACTATTACAATTCACCAGCTTGCCAAAACCTGGTGGAGCCAGTTGAAGAATATACATACCTCAACGACGTGATAACTCCCCTGTATCAGTACTGTCGTGATCAAAGCTACGAGATCGTGAACGGCAAATACATGTATCGGGAAAGAGATCACCAGAAAATTATCGGATATGACGACTGTAATCAGTTATTCTGGTACCCAGAATGTCTCGAGCGTATTGTTATGGCAGACAAGGCTCGTCTTGTGGATGTAGAACCTGCAGAGCGGTACTTGAAATTGAAGGATGTTATCTGGAAAGAGGCCTT
This sequence comes from Pseudofabraea citricarpa, assembly GCA_029641185.1. Lineage (NCBI taxonomy): Eukaryota > Fungi > Ascomycota > Leotiomycetes > Helotiales > Dermateaceae > Pseudofabraea > Pseudofabraea citricarpa. The sequence goes on from JAPWGK010000010.1 coordinate 56,748, forward strand.
TTTCAAAACGTATAAGGAGACCAGGTCGTGGTTCCATCTTTTGCTTAATTTCAATCGGATTTGGATCATTCATATCACGATTTTCTGGTTCTACACATCGGCCAATTCGCCCTGGCTCTATACCAGTAACTATCAGCAAGAGGTCAACAACCAGCCCCACAACTCAGCCAGATGGTCAGCAATAGCACTTGGTGGTGCTATTTCAACTTTAATCATGATTGGTGCAACCCTCGCCGAATGGGCATATGTGCCTCGCAGATGGCCCGGTGCTCAACCTCTGTTGAAACGCTTGTTCTTTCTCCTTGGCATACTCATCATAAATTTGGGCCCCTCTGTTTACATTTTTGTCATCCCAGATACGCAGCCTACCAAGATCGCTTTGATCCTTGGGGTCGTGCAATTCTTTCTGAATTTTGCGACATTCTTGTTTTTTGCAGTCATGCCAATCGGAGGTCTCTTCGGAAGTTATCTGGTGTCGAAGAAGTCCAGAGATTATGCCGCCAGCCACGTTTTCACTGCAAGTTACGCACCACTGACTGGCAACAACATTTACATGTCTTATGGTATGTGGGTTGTTATATTTGGAGCTAAACTAGGAGAATCTTATCTGGCCCTTACATTGTCGATTCGTGATTCCATTCGAATCCTCTCTACCATGAAAATTCAAAGCTGCCTTGGTGATGCCCTTTTCGGCGACGCTCTTTGCAAATTACAACCGCAGATTACTCTTGGCCTCATGCTATTCACCGACCTGATCCTATTCTTCCTCGACACATTTCTATGGTACATTGTTGTCAATACAGTGTTTTCTGTCGTTAGGTCATTCATTCTTGGGATTTCAATTTTGACACCATGGAAAAATATCTTCTCCCGATTGCCTAAACGGATATACTCTAAAGTTCTTGCGACAAACGATATGGAAATTAAATATGCACCGAAAGTACTCATTTCTCAGATTTGGAATGCTATAGTCATTTCCATGTATCGAGAACATCTTCTGTCTATCGATCACGTCCAGGCTCTATTATACCATCAAGTGCCCTCTGAGCATGAAGGGAAGAGGACCCTCCGAGCACCTCTATTTTTTGTCTCGCAAGAGGATCAATCGTTTGAGGCGACCACTTTCTTTCAAGCAAAAAGTGAGGCAGAAAGGCGGATTTCCTTCTTTGCACAATCATTGTCAACGCCCATGCCGCAACCATCACCAGTCGATAATATGCCAACTTTTACTGTGTTAATACCACATTACAGTGAAAAAATCCTGCTCACTCTTCGCGAAATTATCCGAGCAGACGAACCCTTTTCCCGCATTACACTTCTAGAATATCTGAAGAGGTTATACCCAGATGAATGGCAATGTTTCGTCAAAGATACCAAGATTCTAGCGGAAGAGGTGGCTCACGCAAATGGCGAAGAACCCAAGACAGATTCTGCCAAGGAAATCATCGATGATTTGCCCTTCTACTTTATCGGATTTAAATCTGCCGCCCCGGAATATACACTTCGAACTAGAATTTGGGCATCGCTTCGTTCACAAACGCTCTATCGCACAATTTCTGGATTCATGAACTACAGCCGCGCAATCAAGTTAATCTACAGAGTTGAAAACCCTGAGGTAGTGCATATGCTGGGAAACACGGATAAACTCGAACGAGAACTAGAACGAATGGCTCGACGGAAATTCAAGATGGTCGTTTCTATGCAACGATATTCCAAGTTTACCAAAGAGGAAATGGAGAATACTGAATTCTTACTTCGTGCATATCCAGATCTCCAGATTGCTTATCTCGATGAAGAAGAACCTCTCGATGGAAATGACGGCGATGAGCCTCGGATATACTCGGCCCTCATTGACGGCCACTGCGAAATCCTGGAAAATGGCAGACGTAAACCCAAATTCCGAATCCAATTGTCTGGCAATCCAATCCTCGGCGACGGAAAATCCGATAATCAAAATCACTCTATTATATTCTACCGTGGCGAATACCTACAGTTGATTGATGCAAACCAAGATAACTATCTCGAGGAATGCCTGAAGATCAGAAGTGTCCTTGCTGAGTTTGAAGAGATGAGCATGGAAGCCAACCCTTACGCGCCAGGGGCCAAGATCAACCCAAACCCGGTTGCAATTCTTGGAGCTCGTGAATACATTTTCTCTGAAAACATTGGTGTGCTAGGAGATACTGCTGCTGGAAAAGAGCAAACTTTTGGCACACTGTTCGCTCGCACCTTATCTCAAGTTGGAGGCAAATTACACTACGGACATCCGGACTTTTTGAATGGCATATTCATGACGACCAGAGGAGGAGTATCGAAGGCACAAAAAGGCTTACATCTTAATGAAGATATCTACGCCGGAATGACAGCAGTGCTACGAGGAGGCCGAATCAAGCATTGTGAATATTATCAATGCGGTAAAGGTCGAGATTTAGGCTTTGGATCAATTCTCAATTTTGCGACCAAGATTGGTACTGGAATGGGCGAACAAATGCTCTCCAGAGAATATTATTACTTGGGGACGCAGCTGCCGTTGGATCGCTTCCTGTCTTTCTACTACGCTCACCCGGGATTCCATCTTAACAATGTCTTTATCATCTTGTCGGTTCAGATGTTTATGATATGCCTAGTCAACTTGGGAGCACTTCGAAATCAGGTTATCAGCTGCAATGTCAAGCCTGGTGTTCCTCTTACAGATCCGCTTGTACCTACTGGTTGTTCTGATATCGACCCGATCCTTGACTGGGTTTATCGCTGTATAATTTCGATCATTATCGTTCTCGCTATTGCTTTCGTACCTCTGGTTATTCAAGAGATGACTGAGCGTGGGTTTTTCCGTGCTTTCATGCGCCTTGCGAAACAGGTAGGCTCATTATCGCCCATGTTCGAGGTCTTCGTCTGCCAAATCTATGCAAATTCTATCCAACAAGATCTCTCATTTGGCGGTGCAAGGTATATTGGTACAGGGCGAGGATTTGCCACAGCTAGAGTTCCATTCAGTCTGCTATACTCGCAATTCGCTGGACCATCGATATATCTCGGAAGTCGAGCTCTCATGATGATTTTATTTGCAACATTAACGGTTTGGCAGCCTGCCCTCATTTACTTTTGGATATCGCTTCTGGCTATTTGCGTTGCTCCATTTATATATAACCCCCATCAATTTTCCTGGGGCGACTTTTTCATCGACTATCGCGATATGATTCGCTGGCTATCGAGAGGCAACTCACGTTCGCACTCTGGGTCATGGATTGCGTTCAGTCGTCTGTCACGAACTAAAGTCACTGGTTACAAACGAAAAGAGCTAGGCGATCCATCATCAAAATCTGCAGCTACTCATGCCGCACGAGCAAGTTTCTCAAACATGTTCCTTGCAGAAGTCGTGGGGCCACTGGTATTGATCGCAGTCACTCTGGTTCCATACTTGTTCATCAATGCCCAGACTGGCGTTCTTCCCAATGATCCTTCAGCCGAAGCAACCAACTCCTTGATACGAGTTGGTATCGTGGCCCTGGCGCCGATTGGTATTAATATTGCGGTACTCGCGGCGATGTTTGGCTTAGCATGCTGCATGGGGCCAATCCTCAGTATGTGCTGCAAACAATTTGGCTCGGTTCTTGCAGCTATCGCTCATGGCACTGCTGTCATAAGTCTGATGGCCTCCTTTGAGGTGATGTTCTTTTTGGAAGGCTTCGTCTTCAGCAAAGCGCTTGTAGGTATGATGGCAGCAGCAGCGATCCAGCGTTTCATATATAAGCTACTGATCGGCCTGGCCTTGACACGCGAGATGAAATCAGACGCAGCGAACATTGCTTTCTGGACTGGAAAGTGGTACTCAATGGGTTGGCATTCATTGTCCCAGCCTGGCCGCGAGTTTGTGTGTAAAATTACGGAGTTGGGTTTATTCGCGGGAGATTTTATTCTCTGCCATCTGATCCTGTTCTCCATGCTGCCTATCATCGTTATCCCGCAAGTGGATAAGATACACTCCATCATGATCTTTTGGCTCTTACCCAGGTATGTAATAAATTGACATTTGTCTTGTGGAGCGCTTAATAACAATATCTAGTCAACAAATCCGGCCAGCGATATATACGACAAAGCAGTCAAAGTTACGAAGTCGCCGCATCCTCCGCTATTCAATGCTCTATTTCCTGCTTTTCGTCGTATTCCTTGCTTTGGTCGTAGGCCCTATCGTTGCGGCGCCAATGCTCAACGATCTTGCTACCAACATTCCTCAAAAGCTTTACCAGCCCATCCATCAGAACAACAACGATACTGGTGGCCCTGCCACTGGAACGGGGGCTACAGATGCCGCCGCGACAACTACTTCAGCACGGAGAATGGCGCTGTTCTGAGTCTCAAGGCATTAAAGAAGAAACTCTCACTTGGAAGTATTGTCTCCAGATCTATTTTCAGACGAATGACGTCTAGGTGAATTGTGTTTTGTGGGAATGTAAACTTTTATTGTACCAATAATGCCAGCTATGTATCTGGGAAAGAATTTGTACTATTAGATGGCTTCACAGGCTGGAATTCATAAGCGTATATCTATGTCAGCATCAATAATAAAAACTTTCCGATGTTCTTCCCGATCTTTGCAAGAAGCTCACAGCCCAGATCATGGGCAGAATGGTCCGTGTGTACTGCATAACACTTTTTAAGCGAGCTTAAGAATATGTTGCTTTTATTTTGGCTGTTCTATTAATTCAAAAAGAAAGTGACCTCGAATGTAAAGAGGTGGAGGCTCGAACTAGAGCTATATTATTCAAGTCTGGCAATTGAAGGATTCGAGTTGAATTTTATGGGGTCGCTAAAGTCAATGAGGGCTGTTGCTCGAAAATATTTGCGTGTGATGAATGTCTTAGACTGTGAAGACATCTAATTGTCTTTTATTTACTTTCAATCCATCTTTCTATAGAAATATATGCACGAAACAAACGATGGAGATTCACATTTAAGAAGCTATACTTGGTGGATTTCTAGTCAAAGATATAGACCAAGAAGATTAAGTTGTGATTTGGGCTTCATCATTTCAAATTCGTATTTATACATCAACTTATCTATCGCTATATAATATATTTACAAATTATTCTTGAGTATCAAGCTTAATTAGGATATTGTAAACCTCTTTATACATCTACCAGGAATAAGGGTTGTTTTAAACTAAAGTTGGAAAATATCGGCATTCGTTGTTCCTCTATATTAGGATGACACAAAATTTATTTCAAAGAAATTATTATTGAAAACAACTACGTGTCAAGTTAACTAATAAAGTGGGATCCAAATGATTCGCAATGTCACGGTCTTATAGGAGGACAATTTTGAAAGCAGGTATTTATTTACGGAGGCCAGAATAGTGTGAGGCGGGCTGTCTAATACTCAAACTTAAAAGCTCGATTTGGCTCCTATTGAGCTTACATCCTTTATTTATGTCAAATTTGGATATGGTAGTTCTAGTACCTTCTAACTCATCCAAAATGACCTTGCAAGGCCCAGAATCAACCCTGGTAAATGACATTACCATTTCAGAGTGAAACAAGTCTCATGTAAAATTGCATTCGAAAAGTTCAGGAATTCTTCACGAGCGTCATTTTCGTCTTCTCACTCTAATTTTTAAATTAATATCAGGTTTCGCAGTCCCCACCATGACTGTGCTTGAGGCTGTTGTGGAAAGTTTTTCTACATCGTAATTTTGCACCAAATATGCTAGCATCAACTTCATCTCCTGTGCGGCAAAGAAACGGCCAGGACATGCGTGGCGACCGTGGCCGAAAGGAAGAAATCTGTCTGTTGTGGTAACGATAGAAAGTTTTGGTTCATCTAGTTTTCTCGTTGTGTTTTCATCCTTCTCGCGAAGCTTTACAAAGCGAAAGGCTTGAAATTCGTGAGGTAAAGGATAGAATTTGGGATCTTGGTGGATTGCGTTTGCGGGCACACACACTCGAATGCCAGGAGGGATGGATAATAGATTGCTACTATTCGTGCCGTTGGCATTGAACCGAGTTCCATGTGGATCGATAACCATACGAGTCAACGCTATGTATCCAATATCAGAGTACCTCATCGACTCTCGGATGGTCGAATCAACATGCAAGAGGTCGTCGAGTCCGCTTTTGGTCCATCGGTGATTATTTGCTTCAAGCACTCGAACACATTCTTCGCGAAGACTAGCGACAAAATCTTCCGATTTAGGCGAGCGGTAAAGATCAACAATCGTATGGGTCATGGACATGTGAGTAGTGTCAATGGCGACAAAGTTGAGCATTAGTAATCGTTGGGTAATCAAATCAGCGTCAAGCTCTCGTGGGTCGTTACAGTCAAAGCTCTCTTCAATAATCCATTGAAGTACATCAAGCTAAATCACTTGTTAGACTCCGCATACTATTGATTGAAAAGGTCTGACTACTTACGGGCGGTTCCCACGGGAATCCAGCATCAGCTCGCTTCGCTGATGTGCGCTGTAGTCTGTCTCTTATCACTGGGAGACACACTCTTGAACAAATATTATGATGTTTGCGGTTCGAGTAAGTGATAATTGGTGCTAACACTGGACGCAAAAGACGTGGAAGCATACGCACGAAGATCGCACCGCTACCGACACCTTCTGAATATAGTCTGGAGTGTTTCAAGAAGCTCTCATCTCGACAAATCTCTGGGCCTGCAAATATTCTGTTTGCGGCTCGAGTGATAATCTTTTCGCATGTTGCGGAGACTATTACTTCTTTGTAAGAAGTATTAGTGCCCCAGTATTGTTTGAAGCTGCGATCAAGCTCATCGTAGAAGGCATCTATCAAAAGAGGAAGCTTCCGATTCAATTGACGACGAAGAACGTCATACTGAATAGGTACATCAACAGCGTGGCGGCCAAGGGGGCCTTGTGTATACTCGTGCTGTAGCTGCTGCTCATGGATAATGTCCATGTCAACCTCCGAATCCGACTTTGCGAGAAGCTCTGGAATACTGGAAGCAGGTAAGACAAGCCATGGTTTCTCGCCGAGCATCGGTAACACAAATGCCTTCTTCTGTTTTGAAAACTTATCTCTTGTTAGCTAGGGTCACTTGGTAACTCTATGGATTTCATATACTTACGCCTTCGTAGCCGTCGGTTAACATCTGCCGCACGCCACCGATCGAGCGGACCTTTGCTCGTAGCTTAGAAAACCATTCTTCACGGACTCCTGTCCATACTTGGGAATGCCAGAATCGGCCATGGACCGTGAAGGGTGAAAGAATAAGGCGAGAGATGAGATACATCGTTAACAAATAGAGTGCGCTGCTCAGTAAAGTCTGTTCACCAAGGATGACCTCGATGAGAGTAACCGTTTCTGAAAGCATTTTGCGATATATGAGAACTAACAATTGTCAAGAACGATTCCTTAATTCAAAGGATCTCGAATATAATAATTCAGTATTCCGGTAGAGTGAAATGGTGCTTAGCGGTCTGGATAGCAGCACTTTTGAGTGCGGGTTTTAGTTGATAATAGTGTAGAATACATCTGCCAGCTGAATTGGAAGCTCTTGCTTGAAGCCATTGACGTATCGGATCATTCCATTTGATCACCTTGAAGACGATAGGCACGGACTTGGGAGGAAGACCTGCAAACCTTGTCTGATGAACAGAACTCAGACGTAATTGACCAATACCCGAAAACTATTAAATATCCCAGCAAAAATAGTCATAAGATTCAAGAGGCTATTTAGGCTATTTCTCGTACCTTAGTCTAATCTATTTTTTCTCAAGGCGATTTTCTTCATTTGGTACCGCACTTTATGCTCGTCCTGCTGGTGCTGCACCGGCTGTGAATTTCGTGATTACATAATCGCAACAAACCAGACGATAGACTACCTTATAGGTGAGCTGCTGACATAACCTAGAATCAACTTGCTATGTCTCGAATGCCACCGAGGCAACTTGTCGTCTGGATTTGCGACCATATTTTGAGTGTTCACTACAAGTACGGCTCCTACTGTATTTTCGATCTCTTACTTTGATTCAAAAGTCGCTGCAAAATTATCTCGAACTTCTTCTCGGCTCGTACACAACGTCTTGCTTGCTCTCAATTAGCGATATTTGTAGCTTCCTGAAAAAATGATCTCGGTGTTCACATTTACGCAGCTACAATATGGAGCCATTGGACTTGTGCTGCTTGCTTTTTCGGCCTATGCGGTCAATCGACTAACAACTTGGGAATATTCAATCCCGAAAGGGGTGCAATGGATTGACCGTCGTAAAGAACCTTTGTCTTATCTTCGCGCGAAAGCTCGCTCTCTTGTTAGACACAAAGAGAACGTACTTGAGGCGTATTTTAACGTGTGTTTAACCCAGATCTTGTCCTCGAAATTATTATACTTACTAGCCTTTAGTTCAATAAATTTGGCAACGCTGCGGCATGCGCGGTTGCTTTTGGTCGTCCCATGTTGCTTTTGCCGCCCTCGTTTATTCGTTGGATTGTTGATCAACCTGAATCCGTCATCAGTTTGGACCCAATACACGACGACTTTCATGAATTTTGCAGAGATGGCCTGGTCGGTGATCATACCGTGCAGGAGCTGTTACGTCGAGAGCTGACTCTCAATCTGGACAACTTAACCCCTGTAATCAACGACGAGATTGTTTCCGCTATAGATGAGGTATTGGGAGTCTCTCATGAATGGAGAACTACTCCTCTCGCGGATGAGTTGAAAACAATTATCGCGCGGACCTCCAACAGAATATTTGTGGGTAAAGATTTATGTACGTCTGCTCCATGCACCCCAGAACGTTATTGCTATTTCTGACAGGCATTTCTTTAGGTCGAAACAAGGAGTACATAAATGTTGTCAAGGGATTAGCTATGGTTGTCATGCCAGAAACGGTATTTCAGGATGTCATACCACAAATTCTAAAAAGACCACTTTCAAGGGTATCTCAAGTGCTCAACAATCTCTATGGCATGAATAAACTTTCACTGCACCTCCTTCCTGCAGTAAGACAGAGGTACATCGATGTGAAAAACGTGTTTGAGGGCTCTGGCGACAAAACACAGCTTTCTGATGACTTGTTGACATGGATGGTGCAGAAATCAATTCGTCGAGGAGAATCTTCTGTAAACATCGACCAAATTTTGATCGCACGCATTGCGATGGCTAATATGGCTGCTATCGAAACTTCCACTGCTGCCATGACTAAGAGTATCTTGGACCTGGTCACTATGGGTGGTGAAGGCGGCTTCCTTGCAGCTGTTGAGGAAGAAGCATTGACCGTGTTGGAAGAATGCAATTATCAGCCAGAAAAGAAGGATATTCTGAAACTAAATCTGACCGAAAATGCCATCAAGGAGGCTCTCCGCCTCCAGGTTGCCTTTCCAGGTCTTATGCGCCAAGTAGTCAATCCGAAAGGTGTTACACTAGAGAACGGCATACATGTTGCTTGTGGAACTCGACTTGGTGTATCCGCGGCTGGCATTCATGTTGACGATACAATATATGAAAATCCTACTACGTACAATCCGAGCAGATTCAAGGTTAGAGATTTGGATGCTCGAGGTAAGCCCGATCCGATGTGGAAAGGAAATGAGAATTTCCTGGCCTTTGGCCTTGGCAGGCGTTCCTGTCCTGGCAGGTGGTATGTGACGGATCAGCTAAAACTCACGCTTGCTCATATATTCTCGAAATACGAGATTAAATTCGAGAAGGAGGCTGAGAAGACAAACGCGTTAAGAAAGATCCTCCCTGGTGCTCCCCAAGATCACGTGAAATTCAGACGCAGGGAGGTAAGTTTGTGATCCTATGGAAGTATGGTGTATAAGAGTCACTGTTATTTTTTTTTTTTTTTTTCAAAGAAAGCACTACATAGGACTCGTTATATTTCAAATGCAAAATATTATGTACTTCTCTTTCTGCTGGTGGCGTCCTCCTTATTCGCTGAGATTGCATGTAGCAAAGATATTTACTACAAGGCTAGAAATAGTTCAACTTAAAACAGGCAATTTTATTCTGCCTCTGAAATTACTACGGGCTTTTTAGGCTACACGGTCTAGAGGCGGGTTCATAAAATCTCAAAATTGTAATCCGGCTTTTATGATATGATAACCCCTGTAATTATAAATAAAATTGCTTTTCTGTTAGGAGAACTTTATCTACTGTTCTAGATTTGTAACTATTATTAATGTGAAGCATATGCTGAACATATGTATCATTTTTACGCATTTCCACGTCATAATATTTAGATAATTTTCCGTAGCTTTGAAGCCCCTATCCTCATTCTGCTTATTTGTGAAAATACGTAGTGTTTTTCTTTCCTTCTCATTCTATGCACATCTCCGAAGATATATGTTGGTGACTAAAAATAAAGTTGAGGAGTTAAATTGAATAATAACTGAGCATTCTAGAAATCCTTACTTGATGGTTAAAAGACTTGAGTAACCTAACAAGACGGAAAATGATGTAAAAAAGATCGCATAGTTGTAAAGTTAGTCGGGATTAAGCGATCCAATATTACTACTTACGGCTGAAGCAATCATCTACCCTATATATCTAACATTAAAATGGAGTTAGACATAAAGCAACCATCGTTCAAGAAGGTGTGTGGCTTATTCAAGTAAATGCAGACGAAAACCCCCCAAAACACTTGCCAGATGATAGATGCAGCCTTATACTACTTTACATTATTGCCTCAGGCCTAACGCGACTCGAAAGAAATTAGAGTGATTAAGTAAAACAGCACTATTATAGAGTTTTGTAGAGGGGTAAATGCTAGATGGAATTGATAAAATTCTAGATTGTGCTTTAAGAGACCCTAAACTAGCTTTGAAACATGGTGTTACATGCCTGGTAATTACAATATATGACATGAACTTGGAAATGTTACTAGTCTTTCTTTTTGTCACGTATCAGATGAGGCGTGTCATCAAATCGACTATGCGATAATAAAGTAGGTGGTTATGTCCATAGGTTACATTATTATCCCTTACTGCACCCGCGCTAGTTTAGTACCCATCAAAATAATAGCTATAAAACTCGTCGATAAATGTAATTGAACTATATTTCTTTTGGAACACGAGCAGAGGAACGTTTTAATTGCCAAATTTCATATTTTACATAGAATTCCAAATGGATCAAAACCCAATACTCATACAGAGACATCACTATCGCAAAACATTTACACCTAAGTCATCCCCAGAACCGTTGTTTCTGATACATGATGGAGGAGGAACTGTTTTCTCCTATTTTCACCTAGGGCTCCTCGGCCGCACAGTTTATGGAATATCCAACCCGCATTTTGGTACTGAGTCCACATGGGTCAATGGCATTACAAGTATGGCGAAATACTATGCTGATTTGATCAAAACGACCTACCCTTCTGGCGATATACTTCTTGGTGGTAAGTCAAAACTATGTTGAAGTGTTGCATAATTTGACATTATTTATAGGCTGGTCTCTCGGTGGCCTGGTTGCTGTGCAGGTCGCAGAGTTTCTATCCAGTGATGTCGAGTTGAACGTGACTGGTATCGTCATGATTGATAGTACATTTCCTGCAGAAGGTCAAAAAACCAAGACGCGCAGAATTTCCTTTTTGGCAGAAACTTCTACGAAGCCAGATATGGCAGAGAAGACGCGCAAATGTATGAGCGAAGCTCGTCTACAAATTAGAGACTGGAAGCCTCCGGTATGGCGGAGTGCTGAAATAGAGACGGTGGATGGTCAAAGTAAGACTACAAGATTGCAGAGCAACGATACTACGGTGCCTCTTTGTCCTCCTGCAATATTACTTCGAGCTATCGAAGACAGCTTTGAGAACAATCTAGATTTAAATGACGCTTCTCAAGACAGTGGGAATCAAGCGTTGGGATTTGACAGATATGCCAACTTTAACCTTCAAGATGTGGTAGATACTCCAGGTGATCACTTCAGCATCTTCAATAACGAGAATGTAAGTATAGGACTTTCAGGTTGTCAGAGGCACAAGATCTAATGTATTGTTAGGTGAAACATCTGAGCAAAAGACTCCAAGAGGCATGCGATAGGTTGTCGAAAATATCCCACAACTTTTAGGTTTGAATTAGCATACGCAAACCGGAGGCACTTGGTGTATGCAATATTTAGATAATCACAAGATATATAAATTTAGGATAGTGTGGAGCTTAACATAAAATTTTGAGTCTATTGGTTGCATTTGTTGTTGCTCTTTCAAGAGAACTGCATCATCGAAAGACTAATTCTAAAGACTAGAGTACAGCTGGTAGTGGGCAATGAATCACAACAGGTTAAATCCATAGTATTTTCAAACATATCTACGCCTACTCCATCCTTGCGTAGTCACGTAATGATATCAGTGACTCTTCTCCGTCTGGTCTGTAGCCCAAAGGTCTTGCAAAGGCGTCAAACTTTCTACAGTGATAATCCTTGTAAAGCCAGACTTTTCCATCATCAGCAGTAATCTCAGCCTCCTCGTTCGGGCGTACAAAGTACGCAACGGTATATTTTGTTGCTTGAGGAGCAATATCACTAGGTACAACTCGATGAAGTGAGGGTAGTATTTTGCCATGAGAGAGGAATTTGAATGAATCTCCTAGTTGTACAAACAGGGACTGATCGCTGGGCTCAACCCATATCCACTTTTGAGTATTATTGTCAATAGTTTGTAGCCCTCTCTGGGTCGCCGAAAGGATCGTCAAGCTTCCGACATCCGTATGAGCAATATGTCCAAAGTTCCCTGACTCCTGGGCTTGTGGTGGGTACTTGATAAAGCCCATATTTGTTACCGACGGCAAAGAAGGGTCATGCGCTTTAAGCAATTCATCACTGAGTCCAAGACCTTCTGTCAGTCGCTTTGATATCATCTGAGATGCTTGTTCGTAGTGTTTGAGGCAGTTGGTGAGGGTTTCAACATTTGACATGACCAAGGGGGGACAGTTGAGTTCGTCTCTGAATTTCGAGAGGAGAAGCTCCTTTTGAGGCAACTACAGCTGTAACTTTAGCTACCACGAGAATTCTGTATATTTAACGATAAACTTACCATGAAGAGTTCAAATCCGTCCGGTCTTCCTTGTTTAGCTCCCTCCTCAATTCCGAGAGGCTTGAACCTAAATCTGAACATCAGCATAAATCTAGGATGATTGAGTTTGCTTTTTTGTATTACCCAGTGGTTCGGAAGCGTCCTGTCCTGTGAAAATGATATGCTGACTTCACATCTTCAGGGCTATCAAGAATATCCTTTGCAAACGATTCTAGGAACTTGACGTCTTTTTGCAACACTCTCGCTTCCATGCAATCGAGATCCAAATTGAAGAAACCTTGAGTCGTTGCTGCTTCTGTTAGAGCTTGAACATCTTTCTTGTTGCCTTCGAGAAGTCCATTGAAAGATATGCTATGCATGTTGAAGACTTGTTGTATTCGTGTAATAAACAATCGTATTTTCTGCTGAGAAAGTCTTGGTGCAAGTTTAAAAAGGAGCGAGGCGGGTGAAGGAGATCCAAGATGGCCTTATGTTGTCCTGGGCAGATATCCCACCTTTTACGCTTATTTTCATATGTCGTCTTATAAATTGGGCCGTGTTCGTAAGGAGGTGAGTTGTATTCAACAGGAGGTAGAATATTACGAGAATTATCATCTGATATTTATATTTTTGTATGTCTTTAAAACCCAAAAGAAAATAGACCCGCATTTGTATAGTTTGATTATACATTGAGTTTAATTCTTTAACTCGAGCTTAACTGTTGCAATACCGGTATCATATGTGTCTTCTTTTTATAGACAGGAATAATTGTTAATTCATCTTTATCGCATCTGACGAGTGTGTTTGATCTTAAGTTTCTCGGGTATTAGAAGGCACTTGATTCACTACCACAAAACAGCAAATATATTTTGATAGGGTGTGAACTTATGTTTTTCCAAATCATGTGAGAATAGCTCTGGATAACTAAATTAAGGCGCTTTCATAAGCAAATAGGTGTCTCCAGTCTCCCTGAGCTTCGCATCACTGTCCTTTATCTCAAACTTTCTCTTCAATCCGTCAATTGTTAGCAAACCCAGCGCCTCGATAGTTCCTGCATTTAATATCTCTAATGTGCTAAACTCCAAGCCGCCAAAACTCCGCTTCATCCAATTCCTTATTTCAATTGTGACGAGGGAGTCAACACCCAGTGAGGCGAGTGACTGGGATATATCAAGCTCTTCGACTGACTGTAGCATGAATGTGTAGATACGAACACCGATTTCATTTGTTACCAGATCAAGAGAAGCTGGAATATTGAGAATAGATGAATCAGCCTCGATGGAAGACATAAAACTCTTCAGTTGATCTGTGGCAGTTGAATTATTGGCTGCGGCTGCACTTCCGCTATTGAGATAGGCGCTCATACGTGCATCTCTTTTCCATGATACACGGTTGCTGGGATCAGAAAGCGCTTTATTAGACCGGACACCTATCAAAAGCTGACTCTTTCCAGGGACAATCTGTTCAACTGCAGATTTGTCGACTGCCCAGTTAAGAGAGCCAAGGAAATCCTGTTCTTGAAGGAAGTAAGTACCAGCTGCACGGAGTGATTCCTGGATGGATGTATTCTGGCTGACATAGCCAATGTCCCCCATAACACCGATATCGATAACGGAGGCAGGAAGACCAAGGCTATGGCGGTACTGCACAAATGCATCAAGAAACGTGTTCGCCGCTGCATAGTTGGCCTGGCCGGCATTTCCAAAAGACCCACTAAGCGAGCTGGTTGCTATAAAGAAGTCAAGCTCCTTTGGGAGAACATGATGCAAGTTCCAGGTTCCTTCGACTTTTGGTAGTATAGACGCTTCCCAATCTGAGATACTCATTTCTAGGAACGGCTTATCTTTTAGAACCATTGACATTTGTACGATACCTTTGATAGGTTTGAATGCCCCATATATTGCAGTTTGAACGTCTTGAAGTATCGCGACGCTCCCTTCAAAAGCCTGTACTGTGCAATTTTGACTCTCAAGCTCGCGGAAGAAAGATTGATCTTGACTAGAATTTCCGGCTGATCGTGAAAGGAAGATTAAATGTCGTGCTCCTTTCTCTATCATCCATGTTGCAACTGCACGACCTAGGCCACCTAGGCCACCTACAAGTAGATAGCTAGCATCTGGATTAAGTTTGAGCTCCGTAACAACAGAGGCGAGCGGTAGGTCTGTGTTTCGTTCTGGGATTGACACCACAATTTTACCTATGTGAGACCCCTTTTGCATGTATCCTATAATAAAATCAGAGCTGCATACTATTAAAAGACCCTGAATTTACGAACGAAAACTGTCTTCCACTTTGGCTGCTTCAAATATTTTCATGGGGGCTATCGCTTTAATGAACCCCCTTTCGTAAAATTCTACCATCTGGATAAGTAACCTGTAGATTATTAGTGTTTTATTCGTATAAGGGAAGCGAATCCACTCACGCTTGACATCTAGCGTCATCGAATTTAGCAAGATCAACTCCAAAGAAACTACGATTGCTCTCGAATAGATCCATGTTCAGTTGTGCCTTGCCAATGAAATCACGTTTCCCGATCT
Organism: Pseudofabraea citricarpa; assembly: GCA_029641185.1. NCBI lineage: Eukaryota > Fungi > Ascomycota > Leotiomycetes > Helotiales > Dermateaceae > Pseudofabraea > Pseudofabraea citricarpa. The sequence goes on from JAPWGK010000010.1 coordinate 72,261, forward strand.
CTACCATACTTCCATACTCCGCCACGCATTCCCAGGAGGCATGCAGAAGCTCTCCAGAGAGGCTGTTAAGCACTAGATCAACGCCTTGGCCGTTCGTGGCAGCCTTTATTGCTGGTAGAAATGAAGTGTCGCGAGAGTTGAAGATGTGATCGCAAGAAATACCAAACGTATTCATCAAATATTGGGCTTTCTCTTCATTGCCAACAGTTACGTATATCTATATTTGTTAGTAATCCTTCTAGATGGCAATGGAACCACGCTTGGAGTTAAGTCGAAGTTCATACCTTTGCATCAACGATGTTCTGGCAAATCTGGATCGCTGCTAGACCAATACCACCACAAGCTGAGTGTATTAGGACACTCTGTCCTCTTTGTAGCCTTCCGATATTTAAAATGGAATGGATAACGGTTGCATATACACAGGGCATAGTAGCTGCCTCTTCCCAGGAGAGAGCGATCGGGATCTTTGCGCATCGTTTTGCCGAAATTGTCGTTCTTGTGGAAAAACAATTCTGATCGATGTACAAAACGCGATCTCCAACCTGAAAATCCGTCACCTCAGACCCAACATCTGCTACGATTCCCGAGCCTTCGAGACCAAGCGAGTCACCGTTCACAATACCCATCGATACGAGAACATCCTAATGCGCAATTTTAAAATCTATGACCTTTATGAAGAAGATTAGAGGAACTCAACACACCTTGAAGTTTAAGCCTGCGCATCTCGGCTCCACAATAATCTGCTCGTGACCAACCTTAGGCGGAAGGTAAGGTAACCATCTCAGAGTTTGTAGAAGCCCAAACCTGCCAATCTCAAGCTTCACAGCCTGGGATTCCGTTGCTGACACAGCAAGTTCTTGCTCTACTGAAACGGGATGATATCGCCCGATATTAATAACGTTCTTCGATAGGACGAATTCATAGTCAGGATTCACGTCCGATATATGAGAGGTGCCTTTGAGTTTGTTGAAGATATTCGCAATGGCGTTATAAGCCACGTTGTCGACAGTATCTATCTCAAGTGTGGCAATAGATACCGATAATTCAGACCGAAGAGTTCTTGCTAAACCGAGAATGATACCAAACCGAGGATCGTAGGACTCAATTTGAGCTGACCTGGTTACCCATAGCAGCTGATTAGTTCCAAGATTTCTGACAATCTCTTGAAATACTACTAAGTCTGCAACGGAAAGCTTTTCGAACATTGGAGTCTCAATTTCGAGAAGAGATATAATGTCCTGCCCAGCAGGCGGGGTCTGCTCAAACAGGCAAAGATCGACTGAGTAACCTTTATTAGCTAATGAGGTCTTGATTCCCTCAATATTGGAATCTACTTTATAAAGAAGGGTAACCTTTTGAGCGGCGTGGTTCACCTTGCTGGGACCCGAGATGATGTTAGCATTAAATTGGTAGGGCTGCTCGGCATCGTAGATGGTAGCATCAACGCCAGAAAATCCAACTTTCTTGAGCTCCACATCCCAGCGCTGAGGAGAGATGTACGGTTCATTAGCTCGATCATCTCCGGCTCCAAGCCACCAACCTGGCAAGACACCCATAATCCTGTTTGAAAATATTAGCGCGGTTCCATTGGCGTCTGTAACACTCACAAGTTTGCAAATTGAACTTTTGGCGAAAGTTCTTGTAGAAAAAGGCGGCCATCTTCAGCTAATAATTTTCGGACGTGGCTTAGTGTGGTATTCAAGCTTGGTGTTGCGTGTAAGACATTCGCAGCAATAATCAAATCATACGATGCATCTTGGAAGCCTTGTTCAGTAGGATCTTTAGATATATCGAGCACTCTGTATTCCAATCCATGATAGTCCTTGAATCGCTCTTGAGCTTCAATGAAGAAACCAGAAGATATATCCGTATATGTGTAAGTAGAATACATCCGTTGGGGGGAGGAAGTTAGGCCTCTTAGGACAACAGCCGAAGTTCCTCCAGTTCCGGAGCCGATCTCTAGGACCCGTAAATTTGGTTTGGAATGCCCAGCTGCTGTGAAGAAGTCAATGCAATCGGTTCGAGATTCAAGACTATCATAAAAGTGTGTCAGGCCATTTTCAGGTACCAAAGTTTCTATGCCGTCAAGCTTGCCCTCTAAGATATCTTCGCATCTTTCAAGGACACGAGAGATTAGTTCTCCAGCTGCCGCAACTTCTGAGTTCGATATATCTTTTGACAATGCAGCGATGAGCCTTTGCCGCTCTTCCATACTGAGAGCTACCAGAGATTGTGCATCTTCGACCAAATCGTACCTGTTTTCGGATGCTCTCTTGATTTGAGCATTAATCCAAGACCGGAACTTCTCCAGGTATTCAGACTTGGCGATAAGTCCTGAGACACGACGACCTATTTCGATAATGGAAAGTATGGTGAGCCTCTCAAGAGACTTTGTTGCAGCTATGGACTGTCGTTGTGGGCGAATCAGGTTGTTCAGTGAAACAAAGTCGAGATCCGGTTTCCAGTCAAGTCTTGCTCCTGCAATTGAATCAGGACTTTCGTCCGATGAGTCTTCTTCAATGGGTGAAAATTGGCCTCCTATTAACGATAGAATAACATCATCACCGGAAACGGCAATGACATCTCCAGATATAGTACCAGTAGAATTCTGAGAGCCAGCAGCTTCAGCCTTCACTGTATGTGTAACTCTGCCACCACATATATAGAGGTGAGCAATGCTGGTAGGAACACATAGCTTGTTAATATTCCGCAATATACCCTCGCATGTAGAAACAATGAAGAGTTGTAGGCAATGGTCAATACTCGTTGGATGAATAGCATAATGCGATTCTGACGGTTCTGACTTAGATAACGTTGCTGAAGCAGTCCTTTTGTTTGGCAGTGCAGAAAGTTGCTCTAGCCCCTGAAAAGCAGGACCATAATTGAGACCGACCCTTTTCATCGCTGGGTAGGGCAGTGGAACCAAACGTGGATGGTCCTTAATTTGGCGAGATAGCTTTACGCTACCGTTATCAGTTCCAGCTCGGATCTGGCCACTGCAATGTTTCATCCATATACTCCCATTGAATGATGAGATAGAAAATTCCCACCAGACAGAGTTCAAAGTGTTGGTTAGTCTTACTGGACGCAAGCTTGTTATCATCTCGACAGACTTCGAGTCAGACAGAACTAAAGCTGTCTGTATCAAAACGTTTCGGAACGTGAAGTCTTCCGTAGACGTTATTTGTCTTACCGCTTCACACACCATGGAGATATATCCGGCACAAGGAAAGACTACGTCATTGATGATTTGATGGTCCCGAAGCCAAGGAACGTTATCAAGACGTAGTACGTTTCTCCACTCTGGTTGCAGCTCGCTACCTTCAACTGTACGAGATCCAAGAATTTCGTGATTAGGATACTTTCGAAGTCTCCATTCCCTACTAACTCTGCTCTCGTTCCAATAATCCTGATCGTGACACCATTGATAAAGTGGCAGATCAGCTAAGACATTCCCAGAAGGAGCAATTTCCTTGAAGTTGATGTGGATATTTTGAAGGTATAACTCGCCAACCATCTTGAGAACGCTTTCGCCACAGTCTTTCCCACGCTCTAGAGCCGTAATGTACGTGTCATTTTTTCTTGAATTTGCCTTGAGAATCTGTCGAATAGGCCCAGCCAGGGCTGAGTGTGGACCAATCTCCAAAAATAGATGATCTTCAGTCTGAGTATCCAGTATAAGCTTGATAGCCGAATGGAAGAGAACAGGGTTTTCTAGGTTCGCTCTCCAATATGCTGCATCAAATGATGAGGAATTGGTGAGCACTTTGCCCACTACACTAGAAAAAAATGGGATCTTTGGCGCCGTGCTCTTCAAGTGAGATCGAAGCAAAGCCTCGTATGTTTCTCCTAACTCTCTCATATGGTCTATAATAAATAAGCACAAAACACCACTCGGCAGTTGTAGTAGCCGGGATATTAAACTTACGTGAATGGTATGCCATTTCGACCTTCAAAGACCGCAGGAAAACATCCGGGAGTGCAGTTTTGATATTTTGGCATGCCGTTTTTAGTGCATCTTCATCACCAGAAAGAGTCACACTACTGCAACTATTCTCACATGCAATTACGACGCCCGGAATTAGAAAGGGAAGAACCTCTTCTCGGCCTAAACCTACTGCAGCCATTCCACCACGTCTTGAAAAGCCTTTCGTAACTTGCCCACGGTAGTAAGCAATAATGATTGCCTCACTTGCTGTGATAGCGTTTGCAGCATAGGCTGCGGCAATCTCACCACTGGAATGACCGACTACAGCAGCTGGTTCAATACCTAATCGGCGCAAAAGGTTGATAAGAGCTACCTGGACTGCAGTAACGAGTGGTTGTGCATATTCTGCTTTCCTGAGCCGACTCAGTGGATCCTGCTTTACCAGCTCTTCTATAATATTCCATGGTGGCGGAGGGTTTAATTTCGAAAGAGTGTCGTTCATTGCATCGATGTCTTGGCTAAAGGATATAAAGTCCTCCATAAGCTCTTTCCCCATCTCGGCCCATTGCGCCCCCTGGCCAGTGAATACCATTACGACTGCCGGCGTCTTTTTTGGCTTGTTAAGAGGTGAAAACTGCAAGGTAGACAATCCATCTGTAACGCAAAAAGCTCGATTTGATAAATGTTCTCTGCGGTTACATAAGTTGTATTCGATATCTATTAGTTTCTCGGGATTTTTGTCAACATATTCCTGGTGCTTTACCAAATTGGCCCTCAAAGAGTCTGTATTAGTTGCAGAGAGCAGCAATAAGGCAGGTCTAGACTTGGAGTGCCCATTAACTGGGTGTCCATTTATGGAATGCCCGTTTGTGGAGCGTCCATCTGTAGAGTAACCATTTGTGGAGTTTACGATATGGCCGTTTGTTGAACTTCCATTATGAAAGCCATTAGTTGTGTGCGTCTTCGAATTACGTAAACCCATAGACGCAGGGCTGTCGAGAATGACATGCGCATTTGCTCCCCCAATACCAAAGGAATTGACACTAGCTCGCTGGGCTTGAAATTTTGGCCATGGTATTGGCTCAACGGGTACCTTCATATTCGCCATCTCAAAAGGAATTTTTGGATTAGGGGTCGAAAAGTTGATATTTGGCGGAATGGTGCTATTCTCGAGAGCTACTATGGTCTTCAGAATCGAGGTCACTCCGGAGGCACCTTCGCTATGCCCAAGGTTTGGCTTCACACTACCGATATAAACACCCTTCTCTCCACCAAATACTCTAGCGATAGCAGTAGCTTCTAATGGATCGCCAATATTGGTACCAGTTCCATGTGCTTCCACAAAAGCTGTCTGAGCAGGATCAAGACACGCTTCTTTGTAAGCTCTTCGCATCATTGCCTCGTGACTTTCCGAACTTGGCAAAGTCATACCTGGTGTCTTTCCATCACAATTGCTTGCCGTCGCTCGTATGACTGTTCGAATTTTATCGCCGTCGCGTAAGGCGTCGCTTAGTCGCTTAACATAAATCGCATTTATCGCTTCCCCTCTTGCATAACCGTCGGCCGATATATCGAACGATTTACAGGCACCGTCTGGAGACAGGACACCTTGCTCCGTCATAGCGATTGACATGGTTGGCGATAGGATAAGGTTTGTCCCAGCAACGATCGCGCTTGTACAATCGCCTGCTTGAATAGCCCTAACAGCTTCATGTAACCCAATCATAGATGACGAACATCCACTTTTAATCGTGAATGAAGGGCCTTTCAGATTATATTCGTAGCTTATTCTGTTCGAAATAGCAAAATCCTGCCCTCCAGCTATGCGATACATGCCCTGTAAAAATTAGCTTCTACGAATGATTAAAACTCTCGATCGAAATTACTGACTGCGTCCTGACTATCCTTCGCATGAAGATCCACCCAATCCTGTAATTCTAGTTAGAACTGTGGTGAAATTGGCAACTGCAAATTATACTTCTCCCCAAACCCCCACGTAGCATCCTATATTTCCTCCTCTCCAATTTGATTGACCTGCATTTTGCATGCACTCGTAAACGACCTCTAATAGCATCCGCTGCTGAGGATCAAGAATTTCCACCTCCTTCCTGCTCATTGAGAAAAATGAGGCGTCCAAGTGTCGTAAATTGTCCGTGGCTGCCAAGAAGTGGCCATGTTGCATTTTAACTGATCCAACTCTGCCCGATGGGCTGTAAAAAGCTGAGATGTTAAATCGATCGCTAGGAACTTCGCATCTTGTTGTTCTTTTCTCGACCAGCAAGCTCCATAAGTCTTCGGCTGTGTGAATTCCACCTGGTAGCCTCATCCCCATGCCTACGATGGCGAGAGGTTCGTACATCATCTTCGATGGGTCATCGTTACCATTGATATCACCCATCTTGATTCACAATGTTGAAGTGGAGAGACGATACTAATGACAGAGACTGATAACTATTCCAGAAAGCTTTCCACGGAGCGCCCGTTCGTTATATGGTACCGAGAATGTTCTGGGGCTGAGCAATCTGAATGCAGTCTACGGATGGTTTGCCACGCAGGTCAATCACAAAAAATCCACAAGACTTACAGTTCCCTGGTTGATCGACAGCTAGCTTCAAAATAACTGGTAATGTGCGTAAGATCCTGTAGTGACAATATAATGTGGCACACAACGCCACACTATCACAGCATTGTGCATAAACCAACTTAGATTTTTCAAGCATGTAATGGCTCATAAACCAATCGAATATTTTCTTGCCTCAAGGCCTGTCAGAATAACAGATAAACTTGTGATGCATAAGAACAAAGTACTTGCAACCAAAAGCTAAAAATTTCAACTTATTTGTCGCTAAATCTATTGTCTTGTCGCGTTGATTTAATACTAAATACATCATGATTTATGTTTAATTTACTACATATAACATGTCAACTGCAGCATGTATCTGCTGTATAAGATTATGCATCATATTCATAGCATTCACTCAATTGCAGTAGCACGTGAAATATATCGAGCCATTGCCCTCTATCATGTGATCTGTGCTTGGAATGACTAAGCGTGTTCCCCGACAAATGTAGACTAAAGCTTGAAAACATAGCTGACTAAGGTTTAACAATGTTAGCATGACACGCGAGACCTACCACAACATTGTCGTCCTTCACCTTCACGACAGACAAAGAATCAACCGCAATCGTGGCAAAGTGAGAATATTCATTCAAGTGAAGTGCAATGGGCAGCTCCTTGTTTATATTCCCGAAATGCGATGCCATGTGGATCTCGGGCCATGAGGCAAAGACGTTAAGCTTGCCTAAACGTGGCTGTAAATATATTCCTGCAATGTATAGCAAACGCAATGAAGAAGCATGCGCAAAACCGTCAGGAATGGGCGCTCTCTCACTAGGCAGTTTCTACAACTTTCCTTTACAATGAAGCTAATCAACTGAAGCACCAATCCAGTGCTATGTGCCAACCGATGATAATGGAACTACACAATGGTGCGATTATTCATACCCTGCATGGAATTCAAAGGCTAATCTTTCTAGGGACCGGTAAGTCATGCTAGAAAACATTTAGCTCAATGTCAGCTTTCGGGTCTTGGTCATGTAATCGTTGTGGCTGTGGCGTAAGTTTACTTCGTCCGTAACATGAGCCTCAGGGCTCAAAAGTTAAGATGCTACCCCGATCCAAGCAGTGCAGAGCTAGTGATGCAGCTTTAAAGTCCTTTGGGTCATTTTGGTACGAGAATTTCATCTTACACTACAACTGCCAAAAACTCGTCCAACGCCCATAGATATAGGCACTGGGTCGCTGACTTTTGCGATTTTTAGCTTCTGCTTCATCAATAGAGCGTTCTTTTGTACGACTATGACTCCATCAACCAACATGGAGGACTCGGGGATGCAGATGGATGGGTTCAGGGTATTGCAGACTGGATACCAAAAACAAATACCTCAACATTCGAACAGCAATGGCATCCATGCGAACGGGAATGTCACATTGTGCAACGAAAATGCTGCGCAAATCAATGGGAACCGCGACTTTGCCAGTGGAAATGGCATGTATACCAATAGGAAAGGCAATAATCCTAATGGCAATGGCACTTATACTAATGGAAACGAGACTTATACTAATGGAGACACAACGCAGTCCGAAACTGGCACATCCTCCTCCAAAGGGATTACAACAAATGACTTAAAGGAAGTATTTAGGAGCATATGTGCAAAGGTTTTGAAAATTGAGATTCAGGACTTGGATGATACTTACTCTTTTGTTTCTTTGGGAGGTGATTCTATATCGGCTATCAAGCTTGTAACAGAATGCGAGGAGAAGGGGATAGAGTTGAATACTGCTGATGTTATCACAGAACAGAGCCTTTCGGACCTTTTTGTGAAATCCATCTGCCGGCCTTTATTTGGAGAGCATAGTAGTCCAGATGGTATTGTCAACAAGAGTAGTGTGAAGGACATCGACCCTGCTCCGTTCGCTTTGTGGGCATCTTATCGAGATTCAGATTCGAGCGAACAATGGCGGCAACTGGAGGAGCTTGCGTCTTTATGTGATGTCAGAACCGAGCAGATTGAGGATGTTTACCCTTGTACACCCCTGCAGGAAGGTTTGATGGCTATCACAACGCGACAACCAGCAGCATATGTCGAGCGTCGCGTATTCTCCCTCACGAAAGAAATTGATTTGGAACGATTTTGGTCGGCTTGGGAGACGCTACTTTCAACGGTGACTAGTTTACGAACTCGCATAGTCATGGAGCCTAGTGGTCAATCACTACAGGTGGTGATTCGTGAACGCTTGTTATGGCGCAGAGCATCGAGTTTGAAGAGCTATCTAGCACAGGATCGTGCGGAAGGAATGACACTCGGCCAGCCCCTCGCACGGTTTGGACAGGTACAAGAGGATTCCCAACAATGGATATTTATCTGGACAGCTCATCATAGTATTTATGATGGGTGGAGCGCGTTATTACTTTACAGACAACTTGCCGCTATTTACCAGCAAAGTTCGGTACCTCGCCTAATACCTTACACTCGGTTCCTTCGCTACCTTTCCGAGCAAGATCCTACCGCTACCACAGGCTACTGGCGTGACCAGCTTCATGGCGACACAATGGCCGATTGGCCTGCCCTGCCGAGTGCAAACTACCAGCCACATCCACAACATGCATTTCGGAGTAGTATCAATCTTCCCGAAGATTATAATTCCGGATCAATTATGATGTCCAATATTCTACGAGCCGCCTGGGCACTGGTTACGGCACAGTATTCTGGTAGCGATGATATAATATTTGCTGTTACGGTGTCCGGCAGAAACGCCCCGATATCACAAATAGCCGATATTATTGCTCCTACGATAACTACAGTTCCTGTCAGGATAAGCATAGATCGCACCATGAGTGTTACAGAGTTTTTATCTAAAATTCAGAATCAAGCAGTTAAGATGATTGAATACGAGCACACTGGTTTGCAAACGATTAAAAGATTACTTCCTGAAATTAGTTCTACGCTAGAGCTACGAAATTTGCTTATCATACAACCAGGAGCAGAGAGCGATCCTTACAAGGAGTTCCCTGGGCTTGAACCACTACCAGTGGCGATGGATGACTTTGATAGCTACAGTCTAAATGTAGAATGTATACTGGGAAATCATGAAATTGGAGTTCATGTCAACTACGACGAAAACGTCATCAACAGTACGCATTTACAACAAGTGATGGAACAATTCTCATCTATAGTACAACACTTTTGCAGGTCATCAAATAGTAATATTTCGATTGGCGAGGTAGCTATGATTGGGATATCGGACCAGAAAAAGATTCTCGAATGGAACGAGCATGTCCCACAGCGCGTTAACAGGTGCATTCACCATCTGGTGCAAGATCAGGTCGATACACAACCAGCCACAAGCGCGGTGAACGCGTGGGACGGAGAATACACATACGTTCAGTTAGCGAGCGAAAGTATACGCTTAGCCCACCACCTGGTTTCTATGGGAGTGGGACCTGAAAAATCCGTTGGTCTTTGTATGAGCAAATCTAGATGGTCCATTGTGGCCATGCTAGCTATTTTGTATGCAGGAGGCTCGGTGCTTCCATTGGGTGTTACACACCCCTTTTCCAGGACAAGCGGTATTGTTCAAGAAACTCAAGCTAGCATTGTTTTGGTTGATGAGTTGCAGGGTACCGAATTAGCTGCGCTGGCCGCAACCCTGATTGTTGTAGATTCCAATCTCCTTGCAGGATTGCCTTTCCAAACGAATTCCCCCGAGACCGGTGTAAAGCCTGATAATGCTGCCTGGATTATTTACACCTCAGGAAGTACTGGAACCCCCAAAGGAGTGGTATTGGAGCACGCATCACTCTCTACAAGTTTGACAGGCCACGCAAAGACATTGGGGATCAATAAACACACTCGAACTTTCCAATTTGCAGCTTTTACATTCGATGTCAGTCTGTGTGACATCTTCGCTACTCTCCAAGCTGGTGGCTGCGTTTGTATCCCATCTGAATATGAGCGCCTGAATTCGTTGGCAGAAGCTGCGAATCGAATGGAAGTCAACTATGCAGAACTTACATCGACGGTGACTGAGACGATAACTCCATCCCAGGTACCCTCCCTGTCTACCTTGGTACTCAGTGGTGAGCCTCTAAAGCCTTCAGTTTTGTCCGCCTGGGGAAGACGCTCAACTGTGTTCAACTCATATGGTCCAACCGAATGTTCTGTTGTGGCATCTAACAGTCGCCGATTATTAAATGCAGAGGAAGCGCAAAATATCGGAAAGCCAATGAAGTCATTGTTCTGGGTCGTCCAGGCAACTAATTACCAGCAATTATGTCCGATTGGGGCGCCCGGCGAGCTCCTCATAGAAGGCCCACTTTTGGCAAGAGGATATTTGAACAACGACGAGAAGACGCAAGCCGCATTTATTGTTGATCCAGACTTTACGAAGATACTCGGCTTAGGGTCTGGACGTCGCATGTACCGCACTGGGGATCTAGTGCGTCAAAATCAAGATGGATCTCTCATGTATATGGGCCGATGTGATAGCACACAAGTCAAGATTCGTGGCCAGAGGGTAGAAATCAGTGAGATTGAGTACCAAATCACACGGCACCTCCCCGCAATTCAAACTGTAGCTGTCGAACTGCTACATAGAGGCGTGCAGTCTGGCCTAGTGGCAGTGGTGAATTTTGAGATGAATTCCGAATACTCGACTCTAGCTGCTTCCAGTCCACCAACGACAGGGTCAGAGACTGTAACTTCGGCCGATGAGCTACGCGCAGTCTTCCAGGAGTTGCAATCAGCGCTATCCCAAGTGCTCCCTGCGTACATGGTTCCTACACTGTATTTGCCTATGTATAACATACCGATGAATGCATCTGGCAAGCTTGACCGACGGGCGTTGCGGACAAAACTAGATGCAATCTCATTCAAGGAATTACAACGGTACATGGCCAACGATGGACCAAAGGTGGCCCCAGCCACCGATTCAGAACAAGAGATCCAAGGTCTGTGGTCGGAAGTCCTGGCTATAAGTCCTCAAGACATTGGAATTAGCGACAACTTTTTCCGCATAGGTGGTGATTCCGTAGCGGCAATGCGGATGGTGGCATTAAAGGCTTCTCGCCACTTGGCCCTGACTGTTGCTGACATTTTTCAACATCCACAACTATCAGACCTTGCACGGGTTATTGAGGGACGAATGGTTGAGGACGGAGTTGAAGAAGAAGATTCGGCACCATTCGATCTCTGGGAGATATGTGGGATACATGGTCGCGATAAACGCGCAGAAGACCTGGCAAACATCGCAACACAGTGCGAGATTAAAGCTGATGATATTGAAGATATTTACCCTTGCACACCAATGCAAGAAGGACTAATCGCAATTACTGCACATCAGCCAACAGCATATGTCAGCCGCCAAATCTACAGACTAGCATCCACTGTCGATATCGTTCGGTTTCAGGAAGCATGGCAAAACTTGGCTCAAGCGACTCCCATTCTCCGAACACGTATTTTGGCAGGTATTGATACCAGTGATGTGTCGCTACAGGTCGTCACAAAACATAGTCTCTTATGGCAGTGCAGTGCAAACTTGAGTGAATATATTGCTGAAGATAAAAATACTGGGATGAGGCTTGGTCAGCCACTTGTGCGATTTGGCCTGGTTCAGAATGAGAGCGAAAGTTTCTTTATTTGGACCGCTCACCATAGCGTATATGACGGATGGAGCGTGTCTTTGATGTACGAACGCCTATCTAGTATTTACTTTGAGCAGCGGATGCCCTCTATGGTGCCGTACACTCGGTTCATTCGCTATATCCTTCGTCGAGATGACGATGCAACTAGAAAGTATTGGCTAAAACAGCTTGAAGGGAATGTGGTCGCTAATTGGCCGTCGTTGCCACGTGCCGATTATCAATCGACACCGCAGGAGCGGTATCTGTGCGATATCACTTTGTCAGATCTTGGAATGCATCGCCGGGAGAACTCAATCTTGCCGAGTGTGCTTCGAGCTGCATGGGCTTTGACGATGGGGAAATATGCTGGTCAAGGCGACGTAGTATTTGGAGTTACACTGTCAGGGCGTAATGCCCCGGTCTGGGAAATAACTGAGATGACAGGACCGACGATTACTACAGTACCAGTACGAATACACTTAGAAAGCGCAAAACATATCACTATCGACCAATTTCTTCAAGATGTCCAGGAACAGGCAGCGGATATGATTAACTACGAGCACGCTGGCCTACAAATAATCAAAAAGCTTATTCCAGAGCTTAGTTCAAGTCTGGAACTACGAAATTTACTTGTTATTCAGCCTGCCTCCGATATAGACGTCACCACTTTCCAAGGACTGGATCCAATCCCAGTTGATTTAGAAGGATTTGACAGCTATGGACTCACAGTCGAGTGCTCTGTTATGTCAGGATCAATCAGAGTTGAAGCACGCTACGACGGGAAAGTTATCGCTCCTCCACAGCTTAAGAGAACAATCAAAACATTCGAGCATGTTGTGAGACAGTTGTTTGATATTCGCAATGGTTCGTGCCGGATCGAGGATATATCATATCTAAGTGCATATGATGAAGAAACCATCTTGAACTGGTCGGAGACTTCCCCCACCATCGTCGAAAGATGCATACATGAATTGGTCCAAGAGCAAACTAAAGCTCGCCCAAACTCCACAGCTATTTGTGCTTGGGATGGTGATCTCACGTACAAGGAACTGGATACACAAGCTACGTGGTTAGCCCGATACCTAACAAGCCTTGGACTATGCTCGGAGCGGATGGTTGGCGTTTGTATGGACAAATCGAAATGGGCAGGTGTCTCGATGCTTGCGGTGCTAAAGGCTGGCGCAGTGGTTGTACCACTTGGCGTCAATCACCCAGACGCACGTATAAAGGGCATCATCCAGGACACCAAGATGGACACAATTCTGGTTGATGAGAAACAGCAAGATCGACTCTCAATTCTAGGGCCCAGGCTGATAAGAGTCAACGTTGATCTTCTAAAGGAACTGCCCATTCTTGCTGGTCAGCAAGTATTACAGAATAGCACTAACCCGTATGATGCTGCATGGGTAGTTTACACTTCTGGCAGTACTGGCACACCAAAGGGAGTGGTACTACAACACGTCGCCATTTGCAGCAGTATAAAAGCCCACGGTGCTAGATTCGGTACGGATACAAGTACCAGAATGCTACAATTTGCTGCACATACTTTTGATTGCTGCATCCAAGAGTATTTTACTACATTATCCTGGGGAGGCGTGGTGTGCGTTCCAAGCGAAAACGACCGGATGAGCGACCTGACAGCTGTTATGCACCGAATGAGAGTCACTTTTACCGTTCTCACCTCGACTGTTGCACGGTTGGTTAACCCCCGCGAGGTGCCATCCATGCAACAAATAGCTCTGTTGGGCGAGCCAGTGAAGGCCGACGTCGTGGAACAGTGGCTAGGGCACGCTACAGTTCTCAATGCTTACGGACCCTCAGAATGCTCTATTCATTCGTCGTGTGGTGAACCACTCACAGATGCAACAAAATCGGCGGTTATTGGCACCCCGATGGGCACACGACTGTGGGTTGCTGATGTGGACTACAATCAACTATGCCCGATTGGAGCTCCTGGAGAATTGCTGATCGAGGGCCCTTTACTGGCACGAGAATATCTCAATGATCCTAAGAAGACAAGGGCCGCATTTATTACGGATCCTAGATTTGCTCGAAAATTCGATCTTCCATCCGGTACGCGTATGTATCGGACAGGTGACCTCGTTAGACAGAACGAGGACTCGTCCATGACTCATCTTGGTCGAAACGATACGCAAATTAAGATTCGAGGCCAACGTGTGGAAGTAGGTGAAATCGAATATCAGATTGCGCAGCATCCTGAAATTCAGACTGTGGCTGTAGAACTCTTAGAGCAGGGCAATGACGATTCCCAAGTAATTCTCACTGCGGTGATTGAGTTTAGTGAGGATAGTGAACACCGTCATGGGTTAGTGAGTCCGTCGGGCTTATTGATGCTCACACCTACGCTGTCACTTGTGTTCGAGATGCTGCGAGGATCCTTATTTCAAGTATTGCCTGCGTACATGTTGCCTGGTATGTACGTTGCAATTCCAGTCATGCCGTTGAATGTGAATGGAAAACTCGACCGTCGTGCAATTCGCGCCCTTTTAGGGGCCATGCCGCTTGATGAACGGCAGCAACTTTTAACAGCCAGTGATCAAAAAGTGGCACCTTCCACTGAGACAGAGCGACGGGTTCTTATACTATGGACCGAAATGTTGAATCTCTCTTTTGGCCAAGTAGGTATCTACGACAACTTCTTCCAGATAGGGGGGGACTCAGTGATCGCTATGCGAATGGTGGCCACAGAATCGGCTCGGGAGTTACAACTAACGGTAGCGGATCTGTTCCAACATCCGCGGCTGATTAATTTGGCAGAGCTTCTAGCAAAGCGCTCGGTAGACAACATGATACAACAGGACCCAGAACCATTTTCGCTCTGGTCAACTCTACAAGCCGGGTCTGAGAAGCAACAAGAAAAATTAGAAGTGGTTGCTAAGCAATGCGATATCTCCGTTAATGATATTGAGGACATATATCCGTGCACGGCGTTGCAAGAAGGCCTTATGGCTATAACAGCACGCCAACCATTGGCATATATCGACCGCCAGGTTTACAAGCTAGCCAATTCCATTGACTTAGAACGCTTTCGAGCTGCTTGGCGATCTCTTTCAGACGCCACCCCGAGTCTACGTACACGCATACTCACAGGTGAAGGACAGGAGTCGTTTTTACAAGTTGTTGTGCGTGGACATGAGCCATGGAGGGAAAGTGAAAATCTAGAGGGTTACATGACTGCAGACCGCGATGAGGGCATTGCTCTCGGAAAGCCCCTTGTGAGATACGGGCTGGTCCGAGAACGAGATTCAGAACAGCAGTACTTCATATGGACAGCTCACCATAGCGTATACGATGGCATAAGTGCGCTTTTGATGTATCGCCAACTTGCCAATATCTATCTCCATGGCAGTGCACTACCTGCTGCTCCGTTCTCTCGATTCATCGGCTATCTCACTCGAAAAGAAGCAACGAAGGCAGCCACTGCAGCTTATTGGGCTGATCAGCTTCAAGGAGAAGTTATGGCGAATTGGCCTCCACTCCCTCGCGTCGACTATCAGCCCAAACCACAACACGAGATGACTCAATTCGTTCGACTTCCTCAACGACAGTCTCGGAGCGTTGTGACGACTTCTAACCTGATCCGTGCCGCCTGGGCACTCATCATGGCACAATACACCAGTCACAATGATATAGTCTTTGCAGTTACTGTATCCGGTCGAAATGCACCTGTGGCAGAAGTGGAGAGTATCATCGCTCCTACTATTACAACTGTACCAGTACGCATTCAAGTTGATTGGACGCGGACACTTGATTCATTTCTTCTGGCCATACAAAATCAGGCTGCACAGATGATAGATCACGAACATACTGGGTTAAGGGCTATCAAAGCCCTGGTGCCTGGGTTAGGTCCAACATTAGACCTTCGAAATGTTCTACTGGTGCAGACGGCAGAAGAACGAGGAGCGGCTGATCAATTCCCGGGTATAGAAGCACTTCCAGTCGGAAAAGAAAATTTCGACAGCTATGGACTTCTTACTGAATGTACACTCCGCATGGACGAAGTCCGAGTCGATTTCCGGTACGATGACCATGTTATTCCCTCATCACAAGTTCGAAGAATATCTGCACAATTTGCACATATTTTACAGCAACTATGCAGCACTCCTAAATCTACATCTTGCCGGCTAAATGATATTGTCCTTATCAGTTCTGAAGACCGGGAACAGATTCTCCGGTGGAACAACACACAGCCGCCTCGCATCAGCAGTTGTATTCACGAGCTATTTTATGAGAAAGCGATAGCTCAACCCCTAGCAAAAGCAGTATGTGCATGGGACGGTGAATTCTCTTATCGAGAGCTAGCGGATCTGGCCCTGCCTATTGCCTATCACATTGCCAGTCTTGGTATTGGTCCAGAGCAGAAGGTAGGGCTATGTATGGATAAGTCGAAATGGTCTATTGTTGCGATTCTGTCCATTCTTTTTGCTGGTGGAGTCGTAGTCCCACTCGGCATCACACATCCTCTACCCCGACTAGACGTTGTTATCGATGATTCATCCATAGATGTGATCCTTGTTGACCTTCAACACGAGAATCGCCTTGCTAGTCTCACCCGCGACGTCAAGCTAGTCACAGTATGTGCTGACCTGCTTGCGACACTGCCAACCAACACAAAGCCTCCGCTTACTGGAGTGACGTCTGATAACGCTGCATGGATCATTTATACTTCTGGTAGTACCGGAACTCCCAAGGGTGTCGTATTGGAGCATGGGGGTTTGTGCACAAGTATGAGGACACAGGGTGAAAAAATGAAGTTATCTGCTGATACACGAGCTTTACAATTCACGCCCTTTACTTTCGATGTCAGCATATCTGATATATCAGCAACGTTAATTTATGGTGGATGCATTTGCGTTTTGTCCGAGAGCGACCGTGTTAACAACCTATCGGGAGCTATACGGACAATGAAGGCGAACTTTGCTAGCCTTACTCCAACTGTGGCACAGATGCTTCCACCCTCTGAAGTGCCGTTGTTGAAGACACTCGCGTTGACCGGAGAGGCAGTCAAACCAGAAGTTGTCGAGTTATGGATGAATTCAGCGGCAGTTTACGATACGTATGGACCATCCGAGGGTTCCGTATGTACATGCAATGGCCCGCTCTCGAGTCCTGATCAGGCTGATAATATTGGATTCCCGATGTCCACGCTGCATTGGGTTACACAACTACATAATTATAACCAGCTTTGCCCTATCGGTGCTCCAGGCGAACTTCTGATCGAAGGTCCGCTAGTTGCTCGAGGATACCTCAACCGTGTGAAGACCAGAGAATCATTCATCGTTGATCCTGCGTTCACCAAGCAACAAACTGGTCTATCATCGACTCGTCGCATGTACCGTACCGGAGACCTTGTGTATCAGAACGAAGATGGATCGTTTGTATACATTGGCCGGCGTGACAATCAGATCAAAATACGTGGCCAGCGTGTAGAAGTTGGCGAGATCGAATATCAAATTATCTCTCGGTTAGCAGGAGCTAATGCCGCCGTGATCACACTGCTGCAAGATGGTGCAAATATGAGTTTGATTGCAACTGTGGACTTCAAAACTGATAGCCAGCACTATCACGGTGAGATAGAACGGCTTGGAACAGTAGCTTCAACACAGGAACTAAGAAAATCTTTCAACGACCTTCGCGAGTCACTCACTGAAATCTTGCCATCATATATGGTACCTTCAATCTTTATTCCAGTAGCAAAGATGCCTACCAATCTATCCGGCAAACTCGATCGATTGGCTGTGCATGCTTTAATCAAGGTGATACCATCTAGAGACCTAGCACGATATATGATTGACGAAACGTCATCCCAAGAGCAACCTTCAACAGAGATGGAGAGGGTTATTCAATCGCTATGGGCGAAAGCTTTGGATATTGACATCGCGAAAATTGGCGCGCACGATAACTTCTTTCAAATCGGTGGCGATTCGGTGGTAGCAATGCGGATAGTAGCAGCCACGACACAAACTGGCCAGCTACAATTAACAGTCCTGGACATCTTCCAAAATCCACGATTATCCGACCTAGCAGCTGTGATGGCTGACCGTGTAAAGAACGATCTCAACACCACGACTGAAGATCCAGAGCCATTCTCACTCTGGAAAGCTACTACTGACAGTAGCTCGAGTGACCGAAGACAACAAGTAGCAGTTATTGCAGAGCAGTGCGATGTTTCCGTAGAAGACATCGAGGATATTTATCCATGTACACCGCTGCAAGAGGGGCTTCTAGCTGTTACCGCACGTCAATCATCTGCGTATATTAGTCGCCAAGCATATCTCCTGTCTAACCAAATCGAAGTCTCTCGCTTCCGAGAGGCATGGAACAAGTTGGTGGCGATGACTCCAATCTTACGAACACGAGCTCTAGTGGGACCAGATGTCTCCTTACAGGTAGTTGTCCGGGAGAACATTACCTGGCGACATAGCTCAAGTTTGGAAGACTACATCCAGCAAGATAAAGAACGAGGTATAAGAGTAGGTCAGCCACTAGCACGCTACGGTCTTGTTGAACTTCCCTCTGGCGAGTGTCTTTTTGTGTGGACAGCGCATCACAGTATATATGATGGTTGGACTATCCGCTTGTTGTGCCGTAGGCTCATAGTTCTTTATCAACAAGATAGAGATATTCCCATGTCGATACCTTATTCACGCTTCATCGAACATATCACTCAAATAGATAGTGCCGAGGCTATTGCCTACTGGCGGCAGCAGCTCGTGGGGGATTCAGTAACTGCTGATTGGCCTTCGCTTCCGCAACCCAATTATGAACCGCGTCCACGACGCTCGCTCAGAAGGCATATCTCGTTGTCACATGTTGAAATCCAAGGCATCATGATGTCCAACATATTAAGAGCCGCCTGGGGCTTGGTAATGGCGCAATATTCTGGTCAAAACGACGTAGTCTATGCAGCTAATGTCTCTGGTCGCAATGCACCAGTCAGAGACGTGGCAGAAATGGTTGCCCCAACAATCACAACTGTGCCGATACGCATACGCTTGAATAACTCCAGCGGAAAGAGTATCAAGGATTTCTTACATGCTATCCAACAACAAGCGATTGAAATGATCAACTACGAACATACGGGTTTGCAGGTGATTAAATCTCTTGCTCCAGAACTGAATGATTCGGTATTGAAACTTCGAAACCTTCTCGTCATCCAACCAGCCGCCGAGACCGATACGCGTCTTGATTTCCCTGGGATTGAACTCATTCCAACGGAGGTTGAAGACTTTGACGCCTATGGGATCAATATCGAGTGTACCTTAGGTCAGGAGGTTGGTATTGAAGCACGCTATGATGAGAAGGTTGTTGCAACTTCCTACATGAACAGAGTTCTTGACCAGTTCGTATATATTGTCGAACGGCTGTGTGATCCATCCATCAGGGGACAGAAACTTAAGGATCTTAATCTGCTGAATCCCGAAGACAAAATACAGATCTCGAAATGGAATGCGGCTGTGCCCGAGCGTGTAACTAAATGCATTCACGAGCTTGTACAGGAGCAAACTCTGGAGCGTCCAGGGGCTCAGGCAGTTCTAGCATGGGACGGACAACTTACTTATGGCGAATTAGATGGCCTTGCTAATCGTCTCTCACATCAACTCGTTTCTCTTGGTGTTGGTATAATCCCGGATCAGATGGTGGGTGTTTGTATGGAGAAGTCTGTGTTTGCAGTAGTAGCTATGTTAGCAGTACTCAAGGCGGGCGGCGTTGTTGTTCCTTTAGGGGTCACTCATCCTATAAGCCGGCTTGAAACTATCATTCAGGATACAGGAATTCGTGTGGTACTTGTTGACGCAAAACAGGACAAGCGCATTATTAGCCTAGGTCCTACGAGACTATTGGTAAATGCCAACTCTCTCAATCAGCTACCTGCTCAGACAAAGCCTCCACAGACCTCAGTCAATCATCGTGACGCGGCATGGGTTATATATACTTCAGGAACAACGGGCGTACCCAAAGGGGCTGTTTTAGAACACGGTACTCTGAGCACAAGTATACAATCCCATGGAACTAGATACGGGTTTGGCCATCACACCCGGAAAATCAACTACGCAGCACATACGTTTGACGGGACGATAGAGGACTTTTTTACAACTCTTTCATGGGGAGGTGTCTGTTGTGTGCCATCCGAAGAGGACCGGATGGACAAGCATAAGCTGTCGCATTTTATGCGTTTGACTGAAGTCAATTCTGCTGCTATGACGTACACCGTCGCTCGTCTCCTCTCTCCAAGGGAGGTGCCAAGTCTACACACTCTAGTCTTAGGAGGAGAGCCGGCGACAATTGATGTCGTGAAGACGTGGATGACGGAAGTCAATCTTTTCAACTGTTATGGTCCCTCAGAATGCTCGATCTTTTCCACCGCAGCTGGGCCAACTATGAATACAAAAGAGCTTCATAACATTGGATTCCCGATTGGCACTCGCTTGTGGGTAGTTGATATAGAGGACTACAACAAATTGTGCCCCATCGGATCTCCAGGTGAACTTCTGATTGAAGGGCCTCAACTAGCCCGAGGCTACCTTAATGACGAAATCAAAACTCGTGCTGCTTTCATTATCGACCCCGCGTTCACAACTCTTTTCAATTTACCACCTGGACTTCGAATGTATCGTTCTGGCGATATTGTGCGTCAAAAGAACGATGGCTCGTTGGTTTACGTCGCAAGACGTGATATGCAGGTCAAAATACGTGGTCAGCGGGTCGAGATTGAAGAGATCGAGTCGCAGATTTCACAGAACCTCTCAGGCACTCGTACTGTAGCTGTAGAACTACTTAGGCTGGGAACACAAGACCAGCCGGTTCTAGTTGCAGCCATTGATTTCGCAGATGAAAGCCAGTATCGGACTGGCCAGATCACATCTTTCGGTGTGGTTGCTCCCACGGAAGCAATACGCGAAGCTCTCAACAAGCTCAATGGGACTTTGTTTCAATTTCTACCCGGGTATATGGTGCCATCGGCTTATGTATCTGTTACGGAAATGCCTCGAAACATCTCCGGTAAGCTTGATCGCAAGAAACTCAGGGTTATGCTAGAAGCACTACCTGCCAATATAATGCAACAATATTTAAATGGCGAAGCTAAAACATCACCGTCGACTGACATGGAACTCCGATTGCAAGGGCTTTGGGCTGAAGCTATAGGCATAAACACAGAGAGCATAGGTGCTCATGACAACTTCTTCCAGCTTGGAGGCGACTCCGTAGCGGCAATGCGTATCGTAGCTACCGATCAAGCTCGTGAGCTAAGATTGAGCGTCACGGATATCTTTTCTCATCCTCGCTTGTCTGGTCTAGCGGATACCTTGGCAGTACGAATAAATGACAACGAAGTATTCCACGAAGATCCTAGGCCATTTAGTCTCTGGCCAAGCACAATAAATAACACGTTGGACAATGATGAACTGCTGGCCGATATTGCATCCAGATGTAATGTTACTGTGAACCAGATCGAGGATATCTACCCTTGCACACCTCTACAAGAAGGTATGATTGCAATTACATCACGGCAATCTGCTGCCTATGTGAGCCGTCAGATATACGCAGTGGACAGCACCGTGGTTAAATTGGACGCATTTCAAAAGGCATGGCAAATGCTGGTCGATGTCACACCTATCCTTCGGACTCGACTCTTGATCACGCCCGACGGCCGGTCGGTGCAAGTGGTACTCCATCATGATATTGTATGGCGGCTAAGTACAAACCTCGAAGCCTATTTGAAAGAAGATCGCGACGAGGGTATAATCCCGGGCCAGCCACTGTTGAGATACGGTCTTATCAAGCAAGTTACTGGCGAATGCTTCTTTGTCTGGACAGCTCACCACAGTATCTACGATGCCTGGACTATGCGTTCAATCTATCAGCGCCTAGTTGAAGCATACAATAACATCAAAAATACTAGCTACCAACTTTCTCTTTCCATTCCATATTCACGTTTTATCCAGTATCTCATCCGAAGCGACGAGGCAGCAGCGGCAAACTACTGGCGCCAGCAACTACATGGCGATATAATGGCTGACTGGCCATCACTTCCTACTATTGATTATCAACCAAAGCCACGAAATCGAGCAATAAAAACAATCAGGGTTGCAGTGCATAGTAAGGAGATTTTGACGTCGAACATACTTCGGGCTGCCTGGGCCTTGGTGATGGCACAATATACGGGACATCAGGATGTTATGTTTGCAGCATCTATCTCTGGCCGTAACGCTCCAGTTTGGCAGATAAGTGATATCGCAGGGCCGACCTTAACTACAGTTCCTATCAGAGTGCAAGCCGACCGTACTATGACAGTACAACAATTCATCCAAGCAGTTCAGGAACAATCGACCAGCATGATTCCCTATGAGCACACCGGATTACAAAAGATCAAAACACTAGTGCCCGAGGTAGCCAGAGCCTTAGAGCTGCGTAATGTTCTTGTGGTTCAAATTGCCGCAGAAAGCGATAATGGCCTGGGACTCGAAGGACTCGAGGCACTTCCAGTTCCATTTGAGGACTTTGATAGCTTTGGTATTCACCTTGAGTGCACTTTGGGATCAGAAATCATCGAAGTCGAGTCACGATACGATGTGAATGTCATATCAACCCATTATATGGAAAGAGTACTTGATCAGTTTGAGTACATAGTTAAACAGTTCCTTGACCCTGCCTGCAGCGAATGGTCACTACGGAGTATTCAACTCAATCCGCACGATGAACGCCAAATTAAAACGTGGAATACAACGATACCATTACACACGGAGGCATGCGTACACGATTTGGTGAAACTCCATGTAGCTTCTCAACCTACGGCACCTGCGATATGCGGATGGGACGGAGATCTCACATACCGCGAACTATCACAATTGGCAAGTTCCCTGGCCTTGGATCTCCAACACCGCCTAGGTGTAGGACCAGGGAAAATGGTAGGAATATGCATGGATAAGTCGAAATGGGCGGTGGTCGCTATGCTAGCTGTGATGTACGCTGGTGGGGTTGTGGTTCCTCTGGGCGTCGCTTATCCCTTGATTCGAATCAGGAGCATTCTGGCAGACTCGGCATGCAAAGTGATATTGGTGGATGCTACACAAAGGAAGAGGCTGGGCACTTTGCAACCCATTTTGATCACCGTCGACACAGACCTTATGCAACAACTGTCGTGCGTTGATCAGGACAAGACCCGAGTATTACAGAAAGAAGTAACGCCTTGCGATCTAGCATGGGTGGTGTATACCTCTGGAAGCACGGGGGAGCCCAAAGGTGTTATGCTAGATCATAGGGCCCTAAGCACTAGTCTTGAGGCTCATGGAACTGCATTTGGGATGAATATCAAAACTCGCACAATTCAGTTTGCAGCCCACACTTTCGACGCTGCCATCCAGGATATATTTACAACCTTTTGTAAGGGTGGCTGTGTCTGTATTCCCTCAGAACATGATCGTGTCAATAACCTTACAATGGCAATGGTCACTATGAACGTCAACTTTGCCAACTTCACATCAACCGTTGCATCAATGC
This sequence comes from Pseudofabraea citricarpa, assembly GCA_029641185.1. NCBI lineage: Eukaryota > Fungi > Ascomycota > Leotiomycetes > Helotiales > Dermateaceae > Pseudofabraea > Pseudofabraea citricarpa. The sequence goes on from JAPWGK010000010.1 coordinate 95,895, forward strand.
TGGTGCCGGAAGAACTTCCTTCGTTAAAAACTATGATATTGGCTGGTGAAGCTGTGACTCCTACAGCAGTCGGCCTTTGGTCGCAGCACGTTACTATTTTCAACTCTTATGGTCCCTCTGAGTGCTCGATCAACTCCTCATGCAGCAAGCCAGTCAAAGAGGTCAGTCAGGCATCTAACGTCGGTTTGCCGTTATCCTGTTGCTTTTGGATCGTAGATGCCAGCGATTATAACTACCTCTGTCCTATTGGCGCGCCTGGTGAGCTTCTAATTGAAGGGCCAATTCAGGCCCGAGGCTATTTAAACGATACGGAGAAGACAAATAAGTCGTTCGTGACGGATCCCGTGTTCACAAGAAAACTCGGCCTAACTAGACGTCGCATGTATCGCACAGGCGATTTGATGCGACAAAATGCGGATGGTACTCTTACTTACCTTGGTCGCCGAGATCTCCAAATCAAGATCCGCGGTCAACGAGTAGAAGTTGGCGAGATTGAATATCAAATTAAGAAGCAACTAGATGAGGCTCGCACAGTCTCCGTGGAAAAAATCGAGCAAGGTATCAAGGGTGAGCAGATACGCCTTGTAGCTGTGGTAGAATTCAAGGGCACAAGTGAACATACTCGCAATGCCAAGGTTTTAAATTCTGGAGCATTACATCCGACACCTGCTCTGGAGACCACATTCGAGAAGCTACGTCACTCACTCAGCGACATTCTCCCGCCCTTTATGGTTCCAAGTTTTTATCTGCCTCTAGCTCAAATGCCTATTAACGCCTCGAACAAGCTTGATCGGCGAGCAGTCCGAGCCATTCTCACCAGTGTGACACCAGATGCCTTACAAAAATACTTACCTAGTGGCAAAACTTCAAAGCAAGCTCCAGAAACCGAGTTTGGAAAACGAATCCAGGGTATTTGGGCTGATGCACTTGGCATTAGCACTATTTCTATAGGCGTTCATGATAACATTTTTCACTTGGGTGGAGACTCAGTAACGGCAATGCGCATAGTGGCAGCAGCGCATGATCTGCAGCTCACCGTAGCAGACGTATTCCAGCATCCGCAGCTTGGGGACTTGGTCCATACACTAAGCAATCGTTCCCTCAAGCACAGCACGCACAGTAATGGGATAGAAGACAATCCACTGCCTTTCGAACTTTGGGAGGATGGATCGAATTGTAGCTTTGAGGTGCAGCAGAGGCTATTGACAGAAGTTGCAACGCAATGTGGCGTCAACGTCAAAGATATTGAAGATATCTATCCCTCGACCCCCTTACAAGAGGGTCTCATGGCTATTACAGAAAGGCAAGCTGCCGCTTATGTCAGTCGACAAGTTTACACCTTAGCCGGGACGATAGATCGGGTCAAGTTTGAGGCAGCCTGGCATGCTTTGACTGATGAAGCTCAAATTCTGCGGACCCGACTGTTAGTTGCCCCTCATGGCCTACAGGTTGTAGTCAGGAGCAGAGCGGCTTGGCAATATGACACGGATTTAGACCGATATCTGGAAGCTGATCGCCAAGCGGGCATGGCTCCTGGTCAGCCGCTAGTACGTTATGGTTTGATCGAACAGCCATCTGGTGAGACTTTCTTTGTTTGGACATCTCATCATTCCTTGTACGACGGCTGGACTCTCCGCGCTCTTGGAAAACGACTCATTGAGCTATACGACAATGGCGGTCCACAGTCATTCGTCCCATTCTCACGATTCATCCGGTATCTTCAGTTCGGTCGGCCTGATAAATATGATGCTACAATGTACTGGAAAAGGCAACTTCAAGGCGATGTCACGACGGACTGGCCATCTCTACCACGCCCTGATTATCAACCCCTGCCACAAGATAATTTTAGTCGGACTATCACCTTGACAGATAGTCAAAATCCAGGCGATGTAGTTATATCCAATATTATCCGTGCTGCGTGGGCTCTAGTTATGAGCCAATACGTGGGATCTAACGACGTAGTATTTGCTGCTACGGTGTCAGGCCGGAACGCTCCAGTGTGGCAGATTTCTGACATACCAGCCCCAACTATCACCACAGTTCCGCTACGAATATCTGTGGATCCGATGCAAACAGTCGCAGACTTCTTGGGCTCAGTCCAACAACAAGCCGTGGATATGATTGACTATGAGCATACTGGACTACAAGGAATCAAGGCTCTAGCACCAGAACTTGCACCAGCAATAGACTTGCGCAATTTGTTGGTGGTTCAACCGGCGGTTGATAGCGATACTATACAACTAGAGTTCCCAGGGCTTGAGTCCGTACAAATGCCCATCGAACCTTTTAACAGCTATGGCCTCACCATTGAGTGCAAGCTTGCATCGCACGAAGTCGTCGTGGAAGTTCATTACGACAAGGACGTCATCTCTTCGGTACAGTTAAAACGTGTGATGGATTTCTTTGCTTGTGTAGTGGAACGGCTTTGTGACCCATCAACCAAATCTTGTCGAGTTCAAGATATGCTTGCCATTGGAAAAGAGGACTTGCAACAAGTCCTGGCATGGAATTCAACTATTCCACCGCAGTTGGAGAAATGTATCCACGAAATGGTACAAGCCCAAGTCGAAATTAATCCAACTGCTTGTGCAGTAGATGCATGGGATGGTAATCTTACATACAACGAATTTTTCAGCTATGCTTCACGCCTTGCACACCATCTTACTTCCCTTGGTGTGGGCGCAGGGATGAATGTGGGAATCTGCTTGGATAAGTCGAAGTGGGGACCTGTTGCAATGCTTTCCATCATGCAAGCAGGAGCTGCTATAATGCCATTGGGAACATCACACCCTTTTGCGCGTATTCAAACTATCGTATGCAATTCGGAAGCAAGTATCATAATTGTCGACAAGAAGCAAAAGGAACGGCTTCTTACTTTATTCACAGAGTCAAGTGTAACTCTAGTGACTGTGGATACAGAAATATTTGAACAACTTCCAGCTCAAATCAAAATTCCAGAGACTGGAGTGCGACCGAGTGATGCAGCTTGGCTGATACATACGTCAGGCAGTACTGGAGTTCCCAAAGGTGTAATTATTAACCATGCAACAATGTCAACTAGTCTCCAAGCACATGGTTCTTGGCTGGGATTGAATACAAAGTCAAGATTCCTGCAATTTTCCAACTACACATTCGATAACGTTATCACCGATACATTTGCCACGACAATTTATGGTGGATGTGTTTGTGTTCCATCAGAAGAAACTCGCATGAATAATTTGGCGGAATTCATGGCCACAAAGAATATCAATGTTGCGATGCTCACATCTACTGTGGCCGGACAAATCTCACCTCTACAGGTACCATTGCTACATACACTCATACTAACAGGTGAACCAGTGCGTGCTGATGTGGTCAGCACTTGGTTGGGCCATGCCGATATCTATAACGCCTACGGGCCTACGGAAGGCTCTATGAGCACTTGCACCAAGCCGTTCACCACTGCCAACCAAGCGACAAATATTGGCTTCCCATTAGCTACGCGCCTTTGGATCACCCAGTCGGATCATTGTCAGCTTTCCCCAATTGGAGCACCGGGAGAACTCTTTATTGAAGGTCCGCTTCTTGCTCGAGGATATCTCAAGGACCCAGAACAGACCAACGCTTCATTTATTGTTGATCCTGATTTTACGACGCGTCTAGGCTTAAAGAATCGTCGAGTCTACCGTACCGGGGATCTAGTCCGTCAAAATGAGGATGGGTCTCTGCTTTACCTTGGTCGACGGGATTTGCAAGTCAAGATCCGAGGCCAGAGGGTAGAGGTTGGTGAAATTGAACATCAAATTATACAACACATGCCAGGTGCAGAACTAGTAGCGGTGGAATTGCTACAGCAAGGTGCCAATACAGACCAACTTAGCTTGATCGCAGCAATTGAGTTTGCCAAAGATAGTGAGCATTGCCGCGGGCTGGAGAACATTTCGGGTCCGATCATACTTGCGCCAACAGATAAGTTACGTGACGACTTCGCCCGGTTGCGCGGGGCATTATACAAGGTCCTGCCGTCTTATATGATTCCGCCAGCTTATGTACCCACTGCCAATCTGGATCGAAACTTATCTGGCAAACTTGATCGGAGGGCATTGCGTGCGTTGTTGGGACCTCTGTCAAATCAACAGCTACAGGAATATCTTTCTGGTGAGGGATCTAAAGTAGCTCCATCGACACGCATGGAACGACAATTGCAGACGCTCTTGGCCGAGGCACTTGATATCGATCAAGGACAAGTTGGAGCGCACGATAACTTCTTCCAGATTGGTGGTGATTCGGTGGTTGCGATGCGCATTGTGGCCGCGTCTCACTCGCAGGATCTTAATTTGAGGGTCAGCGATATATTCCAGCATGCTCGCCTCTCGGATCTCGCGAATGTATTGACCAAGCGGCAAAGTCATAAAGTCTACGGGAGCGAAAGTGGTCCCTCTCCTTTCAGTTTGATCAGAACCGAAAACATTGAGAACTTCACTCAGCGAATAGCCAAATCTATCAGCAGATGCGCAGTTGAGGACATTGTTGATATCCTCCCAACTACAGACTTCCAGTCATCGACTGTGGCTACGGCTTTGACGACTCCTAAATCTGGGGTTACTCACTTTCTTCTGGATGGCAATGGCCCATGTGACATCCAAGCGCTGAAAAATAGCTGTCTTGACCTCATTCAAATCACTGAAACACTACGTACATCCTATGTGTTTGATCAAGGTCAACTCTTCCAGGTTATTCGAGCTTCTTTCGAGTCGGAAGTCAAGGTCTACGAGACTGATTCACCTCTGGAGCTCATTACACAAGATATAGTCAGCAAGGACATGTTTCATGCCATTAAATTAGGTCAGCCGTTTACACAGATCGCAATTATTCAGGAAACGAAAACATTGAAACATCGGGTTGTCCTTCGTCTCACTCACGCAGAGTACGATGCTCATTCAATGGGCACCATCTGGCAGAATATTCGATCTCTGTATGAGGGTGTTTCAGTCCAGCCGCAGGCTAGATTCACAGACTTTTTGTACAGCCAGAGACGAAGCATCGGTGCTTCTACCTATGATTACTGGCGAGAGCTTCTTCGGGGGTCAATTATGCCCGCAATCAGCCAATCGACGAAAACAATTGGCCAATATCCCTTAAAGGTGAACCAGGATTTGTCTCATACTACCAGCACCATTGAAGTGATGATCGAAGGCATAACCACCGCGATGCTCATAAAGTCAGCATGGTCACTTGTTCTGGGCCAATTTTTGGGCATTGCCGATGTCATTTTTGCAGACACTGTCTCAACACGAACCACAGTTGATCCATCTCTTATGGACGCTATGGGTTGCTGCGTCACTCTCCTTCCTTTCCGAGTTACCCTGGACCAACAATGGACAGTCACAGACCTAATGCATAAGGTGCGTGACCAGCAAGTCAAAAGCATGCAGCATGCTCAACTAGGATTTCGTGAAATTCTACATGAGTGCACTGACTGGCCAACCTCAACCCGCTTCACATCTGCTATCAACCACATATCTGGACAAGAATCCACTTTTTCAATGCGTGGTGCTGAATACACCATTTCAGCATTAGAGACTGAGGATCCATTATGGACAATTGACGTTGGAGTTACAACAACCCAACGCGGGAGTGAGCTTGAAATACGATTGTCTTATCTGCCAGCCAACATACCTGACTCCGTTGCAGCTGGACTTTTACACGCTCTTCGGGATACTTTGCAGCTCATCTCCGATAATCCCCTCGTATCTGTCGAGGAAGTGTTGTCGCCTATCAACAACAAAATATTTCATAATAGCCCAACAATTACTACAGGAGTTAATCAGCCATTGCCTAGCGATATCAATCACCTTCGGAGCAGAAGTAATACAGCTTACATGGGGTGGAAGCAAACACCACAGTGGGACGCCGTGCTGAGAGACCGCCGCGGAGATGGAACAAGCAATACTGCCTCATTTTCTGAGAGAGGTGGCGACTTGTTAGACGCAGTATATCTGTCCTCACTCCTTGCTAAAAATGAGGGGCATGTCTCCGCTAGCTCAGTTCTCCAAGGATCAAAGGAAGAGGAAGCCGGGGGATGGTGGTTATGAGGTGAAATGTTATGAATTCACATTCGATATATTTGGGATAACTCTTTTGTTTTTCTCTCCTAATTTGAGCAATGTCTAAAGGCCTTTAGATTAGTCAAATAAAATATCTTTCCTATTTCTGGTTTTCGTGGCAGTTACGGGCGTACGGTTCTTCAAATAGAAAACAATCAATAAAAAAAGATATTAAAGGTAGATAGATGTAAGATAGATTTGAACTTATGTATATTTATTCTACCTTTTGAACTAGGAATAATTATTGCGTGTGTATGCGTCATCTGAAGTTTCAAATTATTGAATGTCTACCGGCTGATGGTAAAATCACTTACGGATAGAAATAGAATCTGTTGCCTTATCTATAAACTAAGAATTATACTCATAGGGTGACTAATAATAACTTTTCCTTAGAGTACCCTAAAATTCGAATATTATTATAAATTCGCTCGGCGTCGCTTAACTGTAAAATTCTCAACTAGTAATAATAGCGAAGACTTGAAATAACACCAATTATAACTAATACTAACTTTACTATCACCTTAGATTTCAAAATTTAGAAGCTTTATTCCCGACTAAGTAATCAGGTTACTAAACACAAGTGTATATACGTAGAAAAAAGGTCGTGATCTATATATTTCTAAATTCATTCGTATAAGCCTAACTTCCCGCAAGAAAAAGAGGAGGGAGATTGGGGAATAAAAGCTTTTTTTTATAATTAAGAGGTTATAAACTTAGCGGTAATTTAGAAGCAGGGTGAACGAATATAAAAGTCTTTAATATAATCAGCACAAGAAATTATTACTTTAATACTTTTATTGATCTGTTTACCAAAAAACCAATTATTTTAAAATTCTCGACTATATCTTAATTCTCAGAGCAATTAATTAATACTCCTTTACGATAGTATAAAAGCTATAGTTAATATAAAGAAAAATGTATTATACATCTGCTACTAATAAAACTTTAGGCGAGCAAATTTGAAATAAATTGATAAAACTTTCATGCTACAAAATAATAAAATCAGTCAGTTGTTTATATGAGAGAGAACTTAAATAAGACTATAACATAATAATTTTCACATATACTTACTCAGGTAAGCGCTTTAGGTGATGATAAATTAAAATCATATCACCGGCACGTGACTAGCAGCAGGCTTCTGCACTTTACCGAGGTTTATTCAGTGAACTCAACAGATTATATGGATTAATTATATATAATTGGATGTTGGGTATTACTCTGATTCTAGTATTAGTTCAATTAGCACTAACATCTGGTGGGTGTGGTCTTATAGTATGAGATTGAGTACGTGCTTCTAAATTAGCCGAGCTCCATATTGGCTTACGCCGAGCCATATATTCTTGGTCTAGGTTCCTTGTCTTCCCCCCTGTAAAATTGCAAGGTGTAAGTAACTAGACTGGTATAGGCTACCCGCGTCTCTCGGGTCTGACATCGCCAAAGGCAGAATGATCTGCAAGTAAATTTCTAGTCTCCATTGTTGGTAGATACAATTCTGTTTGCATCAGGTTGCCTCGTCCTACAATTCCTCCGCTCGGCAATCAGGTCGTGATCAGTCCCCTTCACGGTATTTCAAGGCAGTGTTGGTTACGGTACTCAGAGCGACTATGGTAGCGCCATCAACACAATGCCGGATTGAAGTGGAAAACGCCTTCGGACCACATGTGACAGAATGTTATGATGACTTCGATTTTACACTGTTGTTCGAAGAAAGTATATTATACCTTCTGCCTCTGCTGCTAGCCATCTGTTTAATGCTATTCCGATTATGGCAACTCAAGGGGCAAGAGATCGTGATAAGAAAAAGCATACTTTCGGTCCTCAAGCATGTAAGTACGGCCAGCAGCGGCCAATGCTCAACCAAAGTGGAAATACTCATGATCCTCATTTTTTTTTTAGTTATGTTGGATATCTTTTGCGCTACTTCAGGTAGTACACTTGACCCTCTCATTGACACTGAGGACATCAACGACCAAACTGTCGAACGCAGTAATTGTCATTGGGCTCTTGACATCACCTGTCCTCCTTGCCCTGTCTCATTGGGAGCACTATAGGACTGCAACCCCATCAACTATCCTAAACTTGTACCTGCTCGCGGCCATTCCGATGGATGCTTCTAGAGCACGTACGCTATTTAGGATGCCTGAGAATAAGGCTATCGCGAGTATATTCACCGCAATTGTGTGTTTCAAGTTCATACTGCTTGTTCTGGAAGCTAAGGAAAAGAGAAGTCTGGTTCGACCTGAATCGAAATTCTGTTCACCAGAGCAGACAGCAGGGATATTGAACCGCAGCTTCTTCTGGTGGTTCAACCCTCTACTCTTAACAGGATTCAAACAATCCCTAGTATTAGATAACCTCTTCTTCAACGACAATACTCTTGCCTTTGATACATGGCGAGAGACAGTGTCTCATAGATGGGCAAATGGTTAGTGCACAAACTTTCCTTTACTGTCAGGCTGTTGACACTCTGCTATAGTTGATAGCTCAAAGCCTCATGCATTGCTCAAAGTTATGCTAGCCACATTCAAAGGGTTGCTTTTAGCAGGTATTATCCCTCGACTCTGTTTGACCGGCGTGAATTACGCTCAACCCTTTCTGGTCAGTCGTGTTATAAACTTTATGGAAGAGCCTGATACAGCAACAAGCAACAAGGTAGCTTATGGTTTGATTTCGGCCTACGCGATTGTTTATATTGGTATAGCCGTATGTCAAATTTTCCAAGAAAGTCGATGACAAATTCTTATTCAAAGCAGGTCTTTTCGACGACAACTCAACATAAGACATATCGTGTCATTGTTGCAGTCCGAGGCAGTGCGGTATCTTTGATATATCGCCATACGCTGGCCTTGAGTACCTCTTCAACCTCGACTAGCTCCTCCCTGACCTTGATCAACAACGACGTGGAGCGCATCGGGTTTGGAATGAAAGACGTCCATGAACTCTGGGCCAGCTTGATTGAAATTGCCCTCTCTCTTTGGTTGCTCGAGATACGACTGGGAGTCTCTATAGTTGCAGCTATTGTCGTTATTATAGGTACAATATCCGCACCTCTCTGGCAATTTCCACTTATTTACATCCACTGATGAATGATTGCGCAATAGCTTGCATATCAGCATTTGTGAAGCTTGGCATGCTTATTAGCGGCCGGCAGAAAGTCTGGCTTGAAGCTATCGAGGCACGTATCACCACAACAGTTGCAACACTTGGATCCATCAGAGGCATAAAATCAACAGGCTCAACAGATATTGTGGAAAGAATTATCACACGTTTAAGATTAGATGAAATTCGAATTTCTAAAAAGTATCGAGAACTCATGATTTCACTTGTCACGTTATGTAAGTTTAATGACATGCTCTGCTATGTTTGTATCACTGGCTGAGCGCACTATAATCATAGCATATGTTTCAACTACATTGGCCCCGGTTTTTGCCTTTGCAACTTACAGCATCATATCTAACATCAATGGAACCACACCATTGTTGGCAGCTTCTGCATATACCTCATTGACAATATTCTCGCTTCTCGGTCAAGCTGTTTCAAAATGGATCGATGCTAGCGTGGGAGTTGTTAATTCGATCGCTAGCCTCGAGCGAGTTCGACAATATCTGACAACCAACCCAAGAGTCGATCCTAGAATACTCGAGTCAACCAACGAGCAAATTGATAGTTGTAATCCAGCCGAACTAGACGCCTCTAGTATCCCGGGGACAGAAATTCTTGTTATAGGATCCATAGATCGAATCCATCACAATACACATAACGGGGAAACTTCACCGGCAGAAATCCCGTCCGATAAGAAGATAATAACTTTACGCGATTGCTCGGCTAGTTGGGAAAGAGATTCCGAACCTGTGATATCTGATATTAACCTCACGGTACTAATTGGTAGTCTTGTGATGGTAATTGGACCTATAGGATGTGGAAAAACAACTTTATTGAAGGTCATACTTGGTGAGATGCCTCAGATTACCGGAACAGTAACTATAGGAAGTTCTGAGGCTGCCTTTTGCGGACAATCACCTTGGTTGACAAACACAAGTATCAGGAATAACATTATTGGTGTTTCCTACCTCAACGTCATGTGGTACAATACAGTGGTGAAGGCATGTGCCTTAGATCAAGATTTCACTCAATTTTCAGATGGCGACAATACCATTATTGGTAGTAAAGGTATTTCAATGAGTGGCGGACAGAAAAGTCGTCTTGTGAGTAGTCTTCTTTGCACAACAAAACGTGGTCTTCCACCATGGAGATTGTATAGTCTGACTTTAGGTAGGCTTTAGCAAGAGCACTATACGCAAAAAAAAGTCTTGTCATTCTGGACGATGTTTTCAGTGGACTTGATGCAAAAACCGAACGGCACGTGTTTGATTCGGTTTTGGGGTCTAATGGTATATTGAGACAGCGAGACACGACGATAATCCTCGCCACAAATTCAGGTATGCCCTGTGTCCTTCTCATTTCGGCTAAGATCTGACAATTTGAGTTCGCAATATCTCGTTGGCAGATCATATTGTTGTTCTAGGACCAGATGGAAGAATCATTGATCAAGGCACATATCACAATTTGGTTTATGCAAGTAGCTATCTCGAAAGTCTTGGGACACGAGAGAAGAAGCTCAATGCGAGTGAGTTAGAAGGAAATAAGGACGATACAAGCCCAGATATAGCCGCTGCTGCTATACATCCAGTCATTCATATAAATGACAGACGAAAAAGTGACCTCACAATCTACAAGTATTATGTTGATTCGGTCGGATGGGTTACCTGGTGGACTTTTGTTCTCCTTTGCTCTGGCTTCGTTTTTGGCCTAGTTTTTCCACGTTCGTATCAACCACTCTTGCATATCACAAGAATAAGAGCGAACTGACATCTATGAAGAAATTTGGATCCAGTTTTGGACGGAAGCGAATGAAAAACAAGCTAACCATCGCCTTGCGTACTATTTATCGCTGTACGCTCTTTGGTCTGTGATGGCTATTACCGTATTTCTTGGTGCTTGCTGGTATGTTGTCCCAAAACTGAACTTCTAAGATGGAGCACTTACTTACTCCCTAGGTGGCTAATGATTAGGATGGTACCGCAAACTGCGATTAAGTTTCATGCAGCACTTCTGACTCCGGTCCTAAGGTTCGTGCAGGTCTTATAACATCGTATCGTTTCCTATCACTTACGCGCCTGTATAGAGCCCCGCTGGTATTTTTCTCTACTACAGATAGTGGGGAAGTGTCAAATAGGTTCAGTCAAGACCTGGAACTAATCGACATGGAACTCCCCACATCACTCATTGGCACTACCGTCACATTCTTGGCGTGTATTGCGCAGGTTGGAGTCATCATATATGGCTCAAATTATGTAGCCGCGTCAGTTCCTGGACTGGTTGTTCTCCTTTACTATGTTCAACTGTTTTATCTCAGAACTTCACGGCAGCTGAGACTCCTTGATCTGGAAGCGAAAGCACCGCTTCTGTCTCACTTTATGGAAACAATCTATGGCTTGATTACTCTACGCTCGTTTGGTTGGACCGAGGAATATGCCCGCCGGAATGATAATTTGCTTGAAAGATCTCAACGTCCCTTTTACCTTCTTTACTGTGCCCAGCGATGGCTCAATCTAACCTTGGAATTGATTGTTGCTTTCTTAGCGATCGTATTGGTGAGTATTGCTGTTACAACCAAAGATTCATCTGGTGCGAAGATTGGTGTTGCATTGGTCAGCATTGTAGGCTTCGGAGCGAACTTGAAAAGCCTTGTATACAACTGGACCTCTTTGGAAGTTGTGATGGGTGCTGTCTCCAGAATACGTCAATTTGAAATCCAGACCAGCTCTGAAGATCAACCAGGGGAAGACAGAACTTTGCCACCAGATTGGCCGTATCAAGGCATGATCACATTCCACAATGTATCAGCAGCCTATTCGTAAGTGTTTGAATGAAGTTCTGGGCGTAATAGCTCAAGCTGATAGTGCTAACACTCTTTGTAGGCGAACTTCTAATACAGTGCTTAATGATATTTCATTTTCAGTCAAACCTGGCACGAAGGTTGCCATTTGTGGCAGAACAGGAAGGTAAGTGTTTTTTTTTATTCCGTAATTGAACATGAAACTTGAGGGATATCAAGTGTTAATTAATTCATAGTGGGAAGAGTTCCACCATTGCGACCCTACTTCGGCTTATCGACTTAAGTAGCGGAATAATTACCGTTGACGATGTAGACATATCGACCGTCGTACGACAAGAACTGAGATCGAAGTTTATAACATTACCACAAGAACCTTTCTATTATCATGCTACTATTCGGGATAATCTTGATATTAGGGGTCAATTCTCCAACGAAGATCTTCTGGATGTTTTAGACGTGGTAGGAATGCGTGAAATAATTGAAAAGAAAGGTGGTCTAGATGCTATGGCGAATGAAAACATGCTATCTCACGGCCAGTCACAGCTTCTATGCCTAGCCCGTGCAGTCCTTCGACCGAACAAAATTCTCATCTTGGATGAAGCAACAAGCAGGTAAGATCCAAATTAGTTCTAAGACTACAATTTTGGAGTTCTATATCTTCAAACCTGTTACAATATCTAATTCCGTTTACGACAGTGTTGATAAAAAGACTGAAGACAAGATGGTTGACATCATACGAGACAAATTCAAGGATCGCACTGTTATTTGTGTAGCCCACAACCTGAACACCATCATGGATTATGACGAGGTCATTGTGCTTGACGCAGGACGAATTGTGGAACAAGGAAAGCCATCATCACTTGCTCTTGAGTCATCAATTTTTGCATCTCTACTCCAGGCTGCTGATGGCCAGCCTGACCAGACCTGATTTGTCCGTTACTATTTCTGATTTGGAACAAACTTAGATGAAAAATATCTATACCGGCAGGTATAATGGTACGATTTGGTCATATCTCCTGCCAACATGTGTGTTGCCCCCGTGACAGCTTGACGAGGATCAACAATTTGACTTCGGGCTTCTAAATTATTTTAAGCTATTTTTTCGGAGCCTGCAAATATTGAAAAACGAGTGAACACAACAACCCATGCTATTTTAATTGCTCAAATGAAGAGATAAAGGTCAGAATAAAATCTCTCTTGTTAGTCTGATTTACATGCTGTGTACAGTTCGCATTTAAAATTTACTTTTTGGCGGATCTTATTTCTTGTGGTTTTGAAATGAGCATAAATTTATATTACTCATAAGCCACTACAAATTTATCTTTATGTAAATTTACTAATTTGATCGGCCTTCGAGCTTGAGCAATATTAGTTCTATAACTTCTTTATTACCTACCTTTGTAGGATGAACCAAAGCTTTTACCAAGCGAGACTTGTCCTCGGCCCTTTACCATTACTGGTCAATCTTAGCTCTGCAAGCTCTGATGGTAGGAGGGTACCCTTAGTGCTACATAATGATGCAAAAACATTCTTGCCGAACTTTTTGTATGCTGTAGCCAATCCTTGACTTTTAATCAAGGACAGCTCCATATCATCCAACACAAAAGGGAAAGACCTTCCCTCAACTTGCACAATCCGCCCAGGAAGATCGATCCTAATATCTGAACCTGTTCTAGCGAGGTCATAAAACGCATCATCTATAATGTTGATGCCTAGTAGACCAATAGAAGGTTGATTACGACCGTAGATGAAAGAAAATGACTTTGCAATTACGCATTGAACGCCAAGTCCTGGTCACGTCAGCTTTGGAATGTTGCCACGGGAATGAAAATTGTGACCCTCGGTATAGAGATGAAACAGCACAAGACTTACCTTTCAAAGCTCGGGGTGCTTCTTCACGAGATGAGCCGCAACCGAATGCTTTTCCGCCTACAACTACCCGCATACCTTGATGCACTTTTTCACGGAAATCTGGATTAGTGAACTCCAAAGCATGACTACCGAGAAGAACATCTGTCGGGCTCTCGAGTATGAATGCGGCAGGGATAATCTTAAGGATTTTATCAGAAAGTTTAACGTCATCGTCCCTCCAGAGAGATCAAGATAAAGATGAAGATTCTACTTACCGCATCCGTATCGACAAAGTCTCCAAGAGCATACACTTTGCTCTCGATGATGTCAAGCTCGCCACATGTTTCCCGCTCGGCCTCTTTTACAGGATATTTTTCAATCCTCATATCAGTCAAATGTGGACGAGAATGCAAATATGGCTCCACATATGTGGGCATCGCCGGTACTGAGTTTCGTACATTGTCCTTTTTGGAGGACCTAACCCTTCGTATTCGATTTTTATAACTTTGGCAGCTTTGAAGTAGCGATTCATACCGTTCAGGGGAAACTTGAGCCAATAGCTGTTCTGGATTTGTCAATTGCATATTGAACGATGAGGCAGCTACTGTCGCTGCGGAGCATATATGCCCGGTCGACCCTATACAGGAATTAATAATAACCAATTGCGGTTATGGATACAATAACAAACCCTTGCCCATGCGATTTTTGAAATTGCGATTCTGGGATGAAATCCAATTCTCTCCCTCACCGGCACGATCTGCTCCCATTCCAAGACACAAACTACAGCTTACTGCTGGCTGCTCAAACCCAGCTTGTGTATAGATATCTAACAATCCCAATTCTCTAAGGCTGTTTACGATAGGTATACTTCCAGGAACAACCATACGCTTTCCAGGAGTAAAAGGTAGGCCATTTTTCAGACCGGCTTCAAGTACTAGGGCGCCAAGTACAAGATCTTCTTCAGTAGTTGTGCAGGCGCCTATGAAGCAGCCATCAAACTTCATATCAAGCTTGTTTGATACTGGCACAACATTGTCTGGCGATGGGTAGATAGCGATGAACGACTCTACCAGCTGTAGGTCTATCTGAAAGGCAGCTGCGTATGAAGCACCCTCGTCGGGCTGGAAATAGATAGAGTTTGTCCTATACTTACTTTGGGATCGGCATGATATAAAGCTGTGAGTAACTTCATCAGGAACAAAGATGCCTGTAACGCCACCGAGCTCCTATGTGCTTCTTATCAGTTTCCAAAACGAGGCAGACAAAACAATGATCACTCACCGTGCACATGTTAGTTATCGCAAATCTTGCATCGCATGAAAGGAATCGAGCTCCAGGACCACCAAACTCTACAATTCTATCAGCAGCGAAGGTGTTTCGCTTAAGCTCTTTCAATATATAAAGTATGACATCCTTCCCCCGAATATACCAAGCGGGTTCTCCAGTAAACTCGATTCTTATTGACTCAGGAACTTTGATCCATGTTTCGCCCGTCGCAAGTGCTGTCATCACATCGGCCGCACCGAGTCCTATTGCGAGGCAACTAACAGCTCCAGCTGAGCAGGTATGTGAGTCAGAACCAAGTGCGAGCATCCCTGGTTCTGCTCGTTCGCGAACGAATTCTGTATGGAGAATAGTGTACTGTCATGAAATCAGTAGACAAGAATCAATTAAGGAATAACCTGTTGATGAGAAGATACATTCGATCCCTGATTCTCCGTCATCTTGAATTGTTGCTTCGCGCCATTTAAACCTTGGAGAAGCTCCTGTACTCGAGGTTGGTCATACGTTCGTGGCTCGACGGTATGGTCTCCGGCCAGCCAAAAGCGATCATTTCGCCAGACTGATGGTTGCTCTCCAATGCTGACCATACCATGTTTCATGCCCTGTTGAGTTGTCAATTGATATCTACGTTCGTAAATCATTACGATATTTGGCTCAACATACTACCCAAGATAGCTCGCTTGCTATGATCCAATCTATAGATACCCTTACTAGCTCTCCAGATCTTAATCCATCTGGAGATGGTAGTGAAAAT
Source organism: Pseudofabraea citricarpa (assembly GCA_029641185.1). NCBI lineage: Eukaryota > Fungi > Ascomycota > Leotiomycetes > Helotiales > Dermateaceae > Pseudofabraea > Pseudofabraea citricarpa. The sequence goes on from JAPWGK010000010.1 coordinate 111,769, forward strand.
GCGTGATGGGCCAGTATCTTTTCCGCTAATGTCATAGCTCGAGTGTCAGCAGACTTTGCTGGCAAAGGAGCTGGTAATTTTCTGGTGGATTCTGCAGAATTCAATGCTTCCAACCAAGCTTCGACAAGAAATTCCAAGTCCTCAAGTGAATCGCCACTGGGTTGCTTGTTATAGATTGAGTCACCAGATCCAAGGTGTTGAGGTTCCCCATCAGTCTTATGTAGTTGCCAAGCATGTCGGATTGCGTCTGCTTCAGCATTTCTATCAACTAAATCAAGCGCTTCACAGAGGTCGTCCAGGAAGTTCTCCAGATAAAGATCTGTTGAATCCTCATTGGGATCGTCTGTCCCTGCCACGGATATACGGCCATCTGTGATTGAGATAATACCTGATAATCTCTGGTCATTTGCTAGTTCGTCTATTACTACACCTCGAGTGCGTGCTAGTATTTCAAGTAAAGTGCGGATTGATTCGGCAGCTGGCTTTTCAGGCGTCTTATTTGGACCGTACGCCATCGTATATTTCTGTATATTCTGTCTCGAAGAGATCAAGAGTTCAAATATGGTTGTAAATGTCGAAATTGAGAAAGAGGTGTCTGTCAACTGTAGGGCTAAATATTAGTAATATCTAGTTCTTAGCGGTAGGCAAGCGCCATCGGTCCAGTCATTGTAAGCAGGCAAAGCAGGCGCATGGCACCTGGTTATGATTGAGCGACTGGTCAAACATTCCGCCAAAATCTGCCAGCCTAGACAGAGTACTCTTATTTTCCCAGATGCACGGGGTTTAAAAAAGCCCATTTCATAACGAAAATTCCCCGTTCTTCTCTTATCATTCTTATCATTCAATATCAAAAAAATGAGTTTGAGGTAATTAGATTATCAAAATTTACATCCAAAGCTAGTTATCTAGGCTTGAAGTATATGAGTTAAAATTAAAGATTCTAAAAAAATATTTTATCTATCTTTCTTCTTGTGCAAGATGTATTAACCGCTTATAATCTTAACCTCCTATAAGCCCCACTTTTCTCTACCGAGGCCTATAAAAGTATCAGGAATATAATCATCTTATTAGTTCAAATACTTGTAGAAAGGATAACTTAGTATAACTTAGTTTCCTAAAGAGGCTTCCTTCCTATTCCGGAAAATCTTACTTTTATCAACTTTAAATAATATACTAGGGGGTATACTAGAGAGGGGGAGGAAACCTTTGAAAAGAATTCGAATAATATAACTCTTAATTTTTTAGCGTTAACAATTATCGAGATATATTATATCTAAGGAACTAGAATCAAAGAATTTTCAGATCAAACAGAAATTCAGGGAGAACGCTTCGATAATACCCCGTATACTTTTATAAACCTTATAATCGTATTCGTATTAGCTAGAGCGAGCTCCTGTAGCTAGCTAATAAAAATGCTCCCGGCAAGTGTATTATATATCGCTAGTTTAAATTTAATAGCTTATAAAATTTCAAGGAATTACCTTGAGAATAAATTAATAATCTTATTACTCTGACAATTTTCAAATTAATATGTTACACAATTCTTTGCCACCTAATTATCTAAATTACGTCGATTATATTTGCTTTCGATTAAAAGATTTTTACCAAGTAATATTTAAATCTGCAAAGGATTGTAAGGTTAATTAATCACGGTCCTCTAGGGAAAATTATGTAAAGTAAAACAAGATGGAAAAAAATGGATGAACTTTGATTGCTAGCAAGTAGCAAGAATTTTCAAGTGATAAAAACACATCGAAAGCCTACTAACGATCCGCTTACGCCACGAATGATCTGTATATTTATTCCAGAACTTTATACTTACTCCTACCTAGCTACTTTGAGGGAAATACTCTTCTCGAATATTGAAGTTTTCAAATTTGGGTTCTAGATTTTTTGAGAAAGATATTTCATAGCAGAGACAACAGCATCTCCAAATTCTGCTGTGGATGCATTTCCACCAATATCAGATGTTCGACAACCATCTTCAATAACCTTGCCGACGGCGTCTTCGATTGATTGAGCGGCTTCAGACATTGCCAACGAGTAGCGTAGCATCATTGCCACAGATAGTATCATACCCGTGGGGTTTATGGTACCTGTGCCGGCTATGTCAGGTGCCGATCCTGAAGCTCGATTAGCATCCAGTTCCACAAGGTATGTAATGGTAGGGGTAAACCGGTTACTACTGACCATGGATCGGCTCGTATATGCCATTTACCTCGCTCGCATTGAGTACCGTTGGAATTGCGCATAGGCTAGCACTTGGAAGAAGGCCTAGACTTCCTGGAATAGCACTAGCTTCGTCGCTAATGATATCCCCAAACATGTTGCTAGTTAATATTATGCCATTCAAACTTGTTGGATGGCGCGCCATGTTCATTGCCGCCGTATCAATCAGCATGTGTCTCAACTTGATTGCCGGAAACTCGCTTTCGAATACTTCCTTCACCACACCTCTCCACAGTCGGCCACAGGCAGCGAGCAGGTTGGCTTTATCTAAACTTATCACTGGTAATGGTGGTTCTTTGGACATCGCCAATTTTCCTGCTAGGCGGGCTGCTCGTATAATCGATTCACGGTCATAGTGGTCAAGGTCGGACGCTGAATTAAATGAGCCATCGTGCTCTTGGCGTGAACCAAAATATATACCACCTGTAAGCTCACGCACAATGGTGATATCTGCACCACCAACAATGTGCTCTTTGAAAGAAGAACAATACACTAGAGAGGGAGCGATGAAGTTCACTGGCCGGATGTTTCCGAAAGCATCCAAGAACTTTCGAAGTCTACCGAGGCCTGACTCAACTGGAACAGGTGTTCCTTCCCACTTCTATGTTACAATGGTAAGTCAACACATGTTGGCTGAGAAATAAATCTTTTCCATATAAAGATTTACAGATGCTGGTTGCTTGCAAGGAATGCTTACTGGACCACCAACAGCACCCAAAAGCACAGCTGAGGCTGCCTTTGCATCTTCGAGAGCCTCCGTTGTTATTGGAGTACCGTGTGTATCAAATGAAGCCTATAATGCGTTAATAACTACCACAGCTAAGTAGGAGACAAATCGGAACGGCAAGACAAATGGCTCCCCCAATGTTAGACTTACTCCGCCAATCAAGTGATACTTGAGATTGAAAGACACATCTAAGTGATATTGACGTTCAATTTGACTTAATACCTGCTAAAACTCAGCAACTTCTCCTTTTAATCAACTGTATCTTGTAAATCGTAGCGAAATATCGAGAAGTACCTTAATGCCTTCTGCTATAACCTCGGGACCTCCATAATCTCCAGGGAATACAACGATGTTAAATTCCTTCCTCATTGTCGATTCTGTAATGTTGGAAGTGAGGATTTAATTGTCAATTGATCTTACTTGTTTTTGTCTCTATAGACTGAGAAGGTTGGAGACTTGTTAAATGTGAAGGAAAAAATTGAGTTTCAGTTCGCCGTAAGCTGGATGAATAGCAAATATGTAGTAATTCGTTTCTGGCCTTGCAACCAAGACACAACGTGACCTGTTCTGTAAATTTTTAATTTCATAGCACTTGTAATTTTATACCTAAGTAGAAACCTAGGTAAAATGGCATTGTAAATTCTCCAAGGTATACACTTTAGTGACTGTGATGACTTTGCCTCACGTAGCGGTTATATGGAGTTTATCGCTTACACCTACCCCTGGGAGTTCTTGAAAATCGGGGTTATAAATGCGTGAGAACTTGGCTCATTATTTCAAGGAGTAATATGGATACTAGTTTGCATTCTGTGGGTTTCTTGAATTAGAGCACAAAATATAAAGTTAGATTATGTTTTTTCTGCACAGATAATTTAGGGTTGGATACTATGAGCAATCTGTTATATTCGTTGCAGATTGTACCAAGTGAGTACTAGTTTCAATTAGAACTTTAATTGATCAAATATAAAACAACACAAAACTTGAGCCAGTACCCAGACATGGCATTCACGTTCTTTCTTGACGAATGTTCACAGACTGCAGACCTCTACTAGGCAAAGCTTGATCTAAGACGCTGTATAATAGCATTCACACTTGAGTTAGTATCCATCTTCTCTTTATACGTCGTCGTAAATTTATCAACATCCGAGTATGACTTTGAGATCATTGTTAGCAAACTGTCAATTGCACATCGGAATGTATATTTGACTTACTCGCGTTGCTGAAAGGAGTGATTCATTCACAGCTGCATCTTTGGTGAGGCCAACACCCACACCCCATCGACAGTGAATAGTCTCTCCAATGTCAAACTCTAGAAAGGCTACATTTAAAACTTGGTGTTTATCATGGGAAGGAATGACATGCGAAAAGGCCGCGCTGCAATGAATATCAACACCTAATACCTCTGACAGAACCATGACAGCATTGTTGGCAATTACTGTAACATCTTCTAGCTCTTGCTGTACACTAGGACTCTGGCTGAAGTCCCCGTGAAGTCGTTTAAGCATTTGAATATTGTATGAGCTTTTCAAATCGTATACTTCCAAGAAGAAATTGCAAATCTCTTCTGCTGCCAAACCACGTTCGAGGGAAACTGACTTAGTCTTGACTACTCGACTGTAATGAGCAGCTAATTCATTAGGTAAGTTGAAGCCCAAGCCTTGCTGGATCAACCAAGATATGCCACCCTTGCCACTTTGACTATTAACTCCAATGACACAGTCAAAAGAATTTCCTAGGTCTGCTGGGTCAAGAGGTAGATATGGCACACGCCAAGTACCACTGGTCTTTATTCCTTTTGTTGCCCCGTTGCTAATAATGCCTTCTGTAATGTCGGACGTCAAGGCTACTGTGCGACCACGCCTAGCTAAGCCCTTTCGAATTGCGTCTTGATGAGCACCAGCGAAAGCTCGGAAGTAAAAGTCTCCGGCATACGGCTGGCGTGGATGAACAGGGAGATTAGTAACCTCCTCATAAATCCTGCGTATCTCAAGTAAGTTGGAAAAGTCGAGACCGATTTCAATGCCTTGAGTGAACATATTCATGGAGCAAGTAATGAGATCGAGATTGCCAGCACGCTCTCCGTTTCCAAAAAGACAGCCTTCAACACGGTCGCCGCCTGCTAAACAGGCCAGTTCTGCCGATGCGACGGCTCCTCCGCGATCATTGTGAGTATGAATAGAGATGCACACTTTCTCTCTGTCCGAAATGTTGCGAGAAAAGTATTCGACTTGATCCGCAAAGACGTTTGGTGTGGTTGCTTCCACGCTTGTAGCAAGGCCTAATATAACAGGATTATCATATGTTGGTCCCCAGGCAGTCTTGATTGTTTCTCCCAGGCGTAACGCTGCTTCTGGACGCGCGTTTGCAAAATCTTCAAAGCCAAAACCAAAAGACCATACTGTCTGGCAGTTGGCCGAGTCATCTTTCGTGATTGAACGAGCAAATTCCACACATCTTCTTGCTTGATCTAACCACTCCGCTTCCGTTATTTGAAGCACAGTTTCGCGGTAATTGTCACTGGTGGCCAAGTAGAGGAACAAGATCGCACTTTTTGCACCCTTCAGACTTTTGACAGCAGTTGCGATAGCATCTTCTCGACATGGCGAAAGAACCTCAAGCGTCACATCGTCTGGAACCGCGCCTGGTGTTTCTATCAGCTGGCGAGTGAAGTCGAATTCGGTCTGTGATGCACAGGGAAATGAAACTTCAATTTGTTTGAAGCCTATCGATACCAGAAGTTGAAACATCCTCCATTTTTGCTGCAAAGTCTAACTCAGAGGAATTTGAGTCAGTGAAATTTGCTTCGAAACAGATACCCCAGTCTCCAATAATGAATAAATTTATTCGTGTTGCAAACATTGTGGGGAAGGTACAAACCATCGGATTTGGAAGGGCTTGATTTCCATCTCTGAGATCTGTAGACAACCAGATTGGAGACTTGGTCAGTTTTTTCGATGGCCATTGCCGGTCTGATAGCTGAATGTCCGGTGCTCGTTCACCATACTTGCTTTGAAGACTCTGCCCGCCTGCACAGCAGGTTGTCATGTTGTATATTTCGTTCAAGTTCCTCATATGACCCAGGTCTATAGCATAACGTTTGAGCGTGAATTTCAAAGGAACGAGGTGTTTGTGAGGTAGTTATAATAAACTAAAGCTATCAAGTCACATAAATAATCTTAAAGTATGATATTTTAATAAAGTACAAGGAGTCTTCAAAATTCGAATCAACCTCGTCGGTCGTCTTGATAGGTAAGAATTACTTTCAGGTAAATGTGTAGATGATTCGTTGCCTGTCTCGAGCAAGGTAGTCAGCAAGTTTTTTCTTCAATGATGGCAAAATTTGAATTGCGCAAGTGTACCATCATGCTGAGCATAACTTCTTACCTGAAACGCTTGCCGATCGCATAGTTATACAGTAGAGTAGGCTATATATTAATCTAATCACTTCAGAGACTAAAATTTGATAATATAAGGCACGTAAATCTTGAATCTAGATTCATGGCCCGATTAGAAGTCTGCCTGAGAAATTATATTAAGTGGTATATAGTTGAGTTGATAACCAGCAAATTACTTGTGCGTCTTGAAATTTTCAGAAGGTTATTTAAATCCAACATTGTAATACCAAGAGAGCTACACTGAGTTTCCTTCAACGGAGGAGTTATTTTCACAAGCATGCATGATTTAACAAAACTTACAACTAACAAAGCTGGTGAAGGCATCTCTGCGATGACTAAGCCAACCTGCTTTTCGATGTAGACTATACATAGCCAAGCGAGCGCTTAGTCAATATGCGATCAGATACAACACGAATAGTGGAACGTCTTTGGAAGAGAGTAATTGTTTAAATTTATATAAAACTCGTTTATTAAACACATTTTAGGTTTTTATGATGTTGTCCATTCTCACTTTCGAGCACGACCCTTTAGGGTTTAGTGACCAGCTTTATCCAGCTTCTATGGTCAGGTACTAAGCCCTGCTGTATATCTCGGAGTGCCTTGGATAATTTCGAGAAGCACGATGTCGAGGATGAGTAATCAACTGTATATATGATATCGTCATTTGTTGAGCGTCGCTTTATCGATCCTATGGGTACGAGAACAGCGGCAGTACCAGCGGCATACACCTCCGAGAACCGAGCCACTTCTGAAAATGCGATCTATGAGAATTTTAGTCGGAAGTAACTTTTTTAATTTTCAAATTCATCAAACTGAAACGTTACTCACAGGTCGTTTTTCTACATGCCAGTCAAACGCTCTCGCTACCTCACAGATGCTGTCAACGGTTATACTCGGCACGACCTGCTGGCTGTCAGATACCACAAGGGTTGGTACTTTGCCATCGTTCAATACGCCAATGAATCCACTTGTGGAGAATTCATCTATCAAGCTGTGGCTGAGGGAGTCGAGATGCAATGTAAGATTGAATCCTTGGCTTTTTGCATCGTCAATCAGTCCAAGTACAGGTCCATAATTGCCTCCCACCTTAACGGCTCCAGTGCCCAGAGGAGCTGCCCGATCGAAATCCTCTATTACGAGAACATCGGCGCCTTTGTTGATGCCTTTGCCGTGAAGGGGTGCTGCAGGTAGTACGTACACACAAAATGTGAATTGAGTCGCCAGGAACAGCCCCACCGTTGGACTGGAGGCAAATGCCATCGGTCGTATGTACAGTGATGCCCCTGTGCTGTGAGGGGGTACATAATCTGTATTCTTGCTAACTGCCATATTTACAGCTCGTAAAAATAAATCCGTAGGGATAGGTGGAATTGAAACACAGCGAGCGGAACGTGCAAATCGTAGAGCGTTTTGATGTGGTCGAAATAATTGAATTTCTCCAGATGGGCTTCGAAAAGCCTTCATTCCTTCAAATATTTGCTGCCCATAATTCAAACCTGGTGCAAGGCCATGGACTCGAAGATAAGGATCTTTAACAAATATAGGTTCTGTCCAAGCGGCCGTTTGGGCTGAGAACGTGGATTCCACATGACCATTAACTGTGAGGCAAATGCAATGCACTTAGTATGAATAGACTGGTTATTTCTAATCATAGACCAATAAACACCATCTTACCTTCGACAGGCTCAAATCCTAAGTGTTCCCAATCTGAAGGTACGTTAATTACTGGGAAAAGTTACTGGATATATGTGAGGTTAGTAGCTCACCTACATCTCCACGTGCGGGGAGAGGAAATTCTGCTGCATTCATACCTTGTCGTCGCTGGTTCCTTTTTTTTGTATGCCGTTTCTTGTTTTAGGAGAGAGGGTGGTGAATCTCGATGTATTGCTATGGATATGTGTGCTATATATAAGAACGGTAGAAACCCGACACCCCCATTCATGTGCATACTTACTTCGCCACCCGTAGTGGGGGTTATAGAGCTATGACTTTGATTCTAATCCTAATATACATTCTAGGTTGGTTTTTGTAGAAGTAGATGTAAGGTAGGTAAAAAGAAAAAAGTTAACAAACTCCAAGAAGCGTATCCTGCGATACAGGAGTTACGGCAATTCTCTGATTAAGCCAGCTTTTATATCATATATGTTACATCTCCTAAACAGGTTTAGAATAGCAGTTGAATCAAGAAAATGAAGCTGTTTTGTGGTATCAATTACATGTGATGACTCTCTAAGTTATATTGTTTTGGTTTCCTGGCTATGAAGCTTTTGACGTGAATTACATATTCCCAAGAAATATTCCTGATCTATAGACACTAAAGTCGATGTTGTAGCCTTCAACCACAAAATATTACGGCAAAATGGTTGTAATATATATTTTGAGAGCTATCTCAAGCAACTTACAAATACCGACAAACAAACCCTGCGCAGGGTATAAGACAACTTGGGCATTAAATAATAATAAAACAATTAGCTCATATCCATCCACGTCAGGATAGATTCAATCACGACACGGGGCGGACCGAGCCGCTGCTGCGTGGGATGCTTCATCAATTATGAATTATCATTAAGAAATTTGAAGTCAAAGAAAAGCTTCGGAGAAAGATGAATTTCCAGGGCCTGGGTTTTGTGAATGTCATTTATTTCTGTAGCATTAGTTGAATTAACAGTTTGTCTATAGACAAGACGGTTTCTATTCAATTTACTACCCGTATGTACGCACAAGTTTCGTCTGGTTATACTCCAGTGCAGTCATATGGTCATTGTACTTGCTCTCTCCGCCTTTGCAGAACTCCGGAAGCGAATCAACTAGTACGTTTCTGTCCGGTTTGCCAAAATACGCCGCCGAGTAGCGGTCAGGCAGAGTTTCCCCCGATTTCGCATTTTTACCCTCGGGCAAATGTACTCGATGATTTGCCGATCGTAATTGCCTGTTTGTCCAGCGTTGCAGACAGTCACCAACGTTGATGATGACTTCATATATACTGTCTGACTCAACAGGAATAAACATGCCTGAATTTTTCTGATCCTCAACCTGCAGGCCGCCGACAGAGTCCTGCAGCAAGAGCGTAAGAATTCCGAAATCCGAGTGTTCACCAATCCTCATACCCGATTTCAGGTCTTCACAAGGTATAGATGGATAGTGGTTGATGCGAAGTTCACTAGTGTCGGTCTGATGTTTTGACAGAAGGATATCCTCGGGAAGATTAAATCCGATCGATATAGCTCGAAGAAGCTGGGTGTGGAACCTGTAGCACATGTCATAATAACTTTCCATGAATTTCCGAAATCCTGGCAAGTCATCCTCATCAACCCAACGATTGGGGAAAAGCTCATCGTCAGCAGCACCCTGATCAAATGACTCCTGTCCGTCAAAGTCAGAATGAGTCGGTAAACGAACCAATTATCAATCATATGACGCACCCGGAACTCTGGAACGAAACCCTCCTTCTCCTCGTCCTTTTCAAACCCAGCGATTTTCGATAATTGCTCTTGGCCAACCGCACTCCAACCTCGATGCGGATTTGCTGCTGCTGGATGCGGTGCTTTCTGTTTGGTGTGTTCGGGCAAAGCAAAGAAGCGCTTGTTCTGATGATAAGTTAGAAAGCCAGTCACACACAATGGTGTAGTAGTATACTAACGTATGAAAAGAGCTCATCTATCACCCTGTCTGGGACAGATGTGTTTCGTATCTTAGCAAATCCCCAAGTTGACAATGTGTCGCAAAGATTGTTACAAAATTTCTTGCGTTTCTCTTGACTGCCATGTTGAAAATCCCGATAGTCGAGTGTCTGAATTGTCATAGTAATAGTAACTCTTGTTTGTGATGCTTAATGATGATGTTATGTCGAGCACGAGAGTTACAATGTGAACATCGTATCAATGCTCTTCATTTATATCCCAAGCGCTAGTAGGTTGGTTCGTGTGGAGTAAGAAAATGGTATCAGAAAAGGGAAAGGAGATATTTGACAGAAGTTCCTAAAGTTTACGAGATGTAGACGAGCTCACCGCTAATGCCCCGCCCCTATAAATGAACCACTTAAGAAAAACTCACTCAAAAGTAAATAAACTAAGTATCAAAATTCTCAGTGCAATTAGAAAAGCCTTACTGTATAGTTTTTATCTTTAGGAAGTTAGCACATAAAGAAATAAAAGTACTTTGAATTTCCGCAATCGTGTAAGTCTGAATCATTACAATTGACATAAAACCCAAAATCTATAAAATCAGGAGAAATAAATGCTATCTATCCCAGGATTATTTTAATATATCTTATATAAGCAGAGAGTTATTATTAGGAGTTTAATAGTTGTGGTTCCTTGGTAGGGATGGGGCATTAGCGGTAAGCTCTTCTAGAAGAAACAGCCTCCGATCTACTATGCTCACATCTCTCCGAAATGCGCTGATATTATAGACCAGATGCTAAGTCACATCTCAATGCATACCCCTAAATGTAGCGAAGAATGTTCATATCGTTCGATTGAAGAGACCGATATCGCAGTTGTACCTATTGTGGTGGAATTTCAAAGATTTAGGGCTACTAGGATTCTCCGAAAACCTAGTGAGGATGACGTGATGGCCTGATTAGCTGTCCCACAGCTGAAAGACCTGGGCTAGTTTAGCGACCCAATAGGTCTTCCAAATACCTTAATTGCGCATTCCATTACGTTCCGACACAGTACCTCTATGATGATAGGCGCAGTAAACGATGTCTGACAAGCTCTCAGCTATTCCGGAAGGCCTTAGAGACAGACCCTCTGTCGTGTTCTTTTCCCCAAAGCCAGCCATCGGCCACCAGCGTTTTCCAGTGAATATACTAGCAAGAAACCTATGAGGCCTTCATAGCCTGAAGCTATAGATTATTTAGATCTTGATCGTGCGAATTGTGGTATGCAGAGAGTTCACCCACGTTCGCTTAGGATAAAACGGTTTAGCTTAATTGCACAAATCCTTGGTGTGGTTCCTGGTTCCTTCGTGCCTTTCCTTCGTGAAATCTAGCGAGATAACGAGATAACGAGACAACTATCAACATCTGATACAAATACTGCTTTGACGTGTGTGTGTTCTTGACTAAGTTCATCCTCACTTTCATATTGGCGGGCACAATGGACTACGTCAAGCAACCGGAAAACCAACGGTTGACTTCTTTGTCTCTATCTCGACTTGAAGAAAACAATCCAGAAGAATCGGCGAAGCTTTTTGAAGCATGTGTAAATGATGGCTTCTTTTATTTGGATCTGCGAGATCATAGACAGTTGCTGGGCGACTATGAAGCACTGCTTGAAATCATCAAACACTACTTTGACCAACCTCTAGAACAAAAGATGCAGGACGACCGCAAAAGTGATACAGTCGGCTATGAGCCTGTCGCAACCTCTGCCGGAGTACTAGATGGGTTACCAGATTACTACGAGTCTTTCAAGGTACCAAATGATTGCTCTTTAAGGCTGATTTAAGTATTGCCAGATACTGACACCTCTCAGGTCTCGTGGGACCAACTCAAGAATGGTGCTCAAGATGTGCCCAGCGTTGTCGAATCTAATATTAAGGTGTTTGATCGCTTCGCAAAGTATGTCCATAGTGTGCTTCTGATGGTATTGTCGCGTCTTTCCGATACCATGGATCGCCATGGGAACAACCGCTTTGAAGCTTCTCACAAAGATAGCACTGTTACCCGAACGAACCTCACGTTCCTCAAATATCCAAAGCAGGATACAACAGAACACGGTGTTGGCCATAACAAACATACAGATGTGGGCACTTTGACATTCCTACTCAGTGGCCAGCGCGGCCTGCAAAGGCTTACGCCAGAGGGCTGGTGCCACGTAGAGCCTCGCTCAGGCTTTGCAGTTGTCAATGTTGGTGACTCGTTGAGGTTTCTTTCTGACTGTGTCCTCTCATCTGTCATACACAGGGTGCTGCCCGTGGGCCAACATCAGACGGAAGACAGATACACGTTGGCATATTTCCTGCGCCCTGAAGATGAAGCAGTTTTCAAGGACTTCCACGGCAATTTGATTAGTGCACGATCATGGCACGATCGCAAGTTCGACCACTTCAGAGAGTCACACGACCAACAGAAGAAGGATTCCATCTTGATGGGTGGTATGGAAGAGAACCAGAAGTTCTTGCCGTACAAATTCCAGGTTTAAATGGAGGTGTTAGAAGCAGAAAATCCGATGACAATTCAACATGGCTTTGTGTTTGCTCTCCTCTGCAACCTTCGTCGCGACTTCATCTTGTGTAATATAAATCAGCACAAGACTTTTAAACGTATTGATTTTCTTTTAGAGACGGAATATACAAAACCTCGGAGATGAATTGATTTTGAGACATGTACGAATTGAATTTCAAGACCACGACTAATATGGTGGAAATCCAGTCTTTATTTCGGAAATCTCAGATAGAAATGAGTAATAAGAAACATTTTATTGTAATTTTCTACGAACAGGTTAGGTACCGGATAGGCTGAAACCTTCTAAGAAGCGAGAAGCTGCTGTTTCAACTTGAACTTCAAGGCTTTTCCGTTGTGACTCTTGGGTATTGCCTCTATGAAACTGATGTTCTGACGCAACCAGTAAGGCTCGCTCAGAATGGTTTGAATATGCTTGCTTATACCCTGCTTGAGAGTCTTTTCGTCAACATCTGTCATGACCTTTTGGGACCGTACAACAAAAGCGAATGGACGCTCCCCAGCATCATCATCTGGTATTGCAACCACGGCTGCATCATCTACGGCGGGATGAGCCAATAGTTGTGCCTCGATCTCCACTGGGGGAACTTGAATGCCCTGTGACAGAGTTTATCAGCCAATGGGTTTCTTTCTGAAGGGTATGCAGACAAATACCTTGACCTTCATAATATCTTTCTTTCTGTCTACAATGAATAGATGACTGTCACCTTTGGTATTCTGTTTAAAAGTTGCCACATCACCAGTTCGGAGCCATCCGTCAGAATCAAAAGTTCCTGTATCTGTAGCACCGTCCGAAAGATAACCCTCCATAACACTGGGAGACCGTACGAATAGATCTCCCGCTTTTCCATGATCAGTGATTTCTGAGCCATCATCACCTACAAGTCGGGCTTCAACTAATGGGAGAAGACAGCCTGCTGACCCAGAATAGTTGCTGTTAGGGCTAGTCCATGAGACACATACGAAAGCCTCGGTTAAACCTTCGTAATATTAGTTAGATGATCAACCAAACAAGAAACAGGTAGTAGTTTTGCCTACCGTATCCAGGGTTGATTTCCCATTCAGGACAAAGTTGTTGCACAGCTTTAGAGACCTGCTCTGGTAGGCTTGCAGAGCCACTGATGACAGTCTTGACGGAAGACAAATCAAAACGTTTGAACAGGATCGGGTTCGTGACAAGCGCACCAATAATGGTAGGGACCTATGTTATCTTTAGCCTGCAAGATCGAGCTATTTTATATCTGTGAACAATTTTTTATCGGTCACTAGATCAATCTTACCAGGTACATTCTGCGAATCTGATATTGTTGAACTGATTTCAAAACTGTGAGCATGTCGAATTTTGGATGTAAGATAATACAATCTCCCCGCCAGGTCAAAAAATGTTGAAGCAAAAGACCATAGGCATGGCTTAGCGGCAAGATTCCTAGGCTGATGTCTGTTTGTCCAGGAGAGCTGCAAGAATCGATTGTTGTTGCTTGCAGAACATTTGACATCACGTTCGCGTGAGATACCTTTGCAATTTTCTGGGGTTCGTTAGCAAAGCGGAAGTAAATCCGAGAGTTTCATGATTTGTACATACCAAAAATCCTGATGTGCCACTGGTTGGGCACAAATATGCCAAGCGCTGTTTGCTTTCAAACGCTCTCAAATTCAAAGGCTGCAAATCAGGCAAAAGCTCCCCATCTGCAATCAGCTGGGAGATTGTTCTGTTTGAGACAGAAACTGCAGGTTCTTCTGGTATCTCCAGCAAGAAAAGGTTCGAGGGATTACCGTTCAGCGCCGTAAAGGCAGTTTCACAAGGACCCAATAATGCCTTACAAGTAAAAAGAGCCTTGCAATTAGCGTTTCTCATCAAAGTCTCAAGCTCAGCGGCTGACGATGTTGGATGGAGGAGCAGGCAGGTACCACCAATCCGATGAATGGCCCAGGTAAGAGGCACATAATCAATCTGACGATATCTTAGCAACGACACAGATTATTTCAAGGACAAATTGCGTTTCAGGCACAATGTGAAGTGTTCTCATACCGAATTCAAAGAACAGACTGCGACGACTTTATCCTCAGGACTGCCTTGATCAAATTCCCAACCTAATGCCTGACTTAAGCTCTTTGACAGACACTTCACGTTGTGTCTAATGTCCTTTATCGAGTATGACCTGCCTGTGTAGGGACATATTGCGCTCGGGCTGTCTTCGGATACGTTGTTGAGGCCATGGCCCCTTCTCATAACAAACTCGCCCACAAGTTCCTTGTCTGGGATGGGCATAACGATATCCTGACACCATGATGGTGATGTAAAAACCATCGTGACTTTTTTGATGATAATAGAAGAGGATTTCTATTGTGTGCCTAGTAATGTATGCCGAACTAAATAAATGACGAAGCGCACACGAATGATTTCGATGAAGATTGTTTTGCTCGAAGCAGATTAATTGAAAGTCACAATGTTGCAGTAAGGAGGAGTATTAAATGAACTTATGGTTAACTATGATGAGTGCTGCTAGTCAAATTTAAGAGTTGTATTTCCAAGGCGAGCTTCAGCTTGGGTGCTGCTAGCTCAATGTCCAGGGGTTTTTAGACTCAACATATGCCTTGCAGCTCTAGAGTGGCTGGTAATGATACCGGACTACTTGAGTATTTTGTCATAGATACACAGCTACCTGTTCAGTTATACTTCAAGGCTATCGATATAGTTTATACTAACTTCCGCATGCGATTCCCGGATATACACACTTTGCGCTCTGATGTAAAGTTGTAAATCTCTGAGGACATGAAGCTAAAATATTCGATTCCTACTTAAATGATACGTCCAAAGAGCTGGCTTCACAAATCCATCTCCACTTCAGTCCTTCATAATCTCAATGCCATCATACCTGCGAAATTCAGCGATATAAAGCGTGCGCCAGGGTCTATTTACCTTGAAACTCTAGAGGGACGTCTCTGAGACATTCAAGCTCAAGAAGCCTGTTAACTACATCACATACTGTTCTACTTTAGTGTTACTTACATCATAGAGTAACCTTTACATGTCCATGTCATATTTGAAGTTTTGTTTGTTTGCATGACTGTGCTTTTCCCTGGCAAAATATATGCTCACAGATTTGACATCTTATCGATCAGTTAAGAGAGAGAAAATGGGTTTCAGAGAAAGCTACGTCTGCCATATTTCAGCATTTACGTATTTCCGCTTGCTTTATAGTGATGTCATTTTATTCTATTCTATTGTAGGCTAAAGAGCTAGAAGTCAGGCTGAATAAGCATGTTTGAAAGGTGAAGTGAGCCGATGCACGGACGAATGTCCAGCTCTCAAGCGACCGGCCTTCAGTCGCAGAGTCTGGTGTTGATAAATTTCTGATTCTGGCCCTACTTTTGGCGGACGGGCATACTGGGTTGTGCAGAATCAGCTTAAATATTTGCACAGGGAATCTTGTTAGTTTATATGTAGCGGGTCAGTAATGGCGTGTCATGGACCTGATGTGATAAAGTTCACGACACTCGCCTGGAACGTTCAACGCAGACAGATCCTATCTCCGTAGATATAAAGCATTGAATATTGTGACATTTATCTGGAAAGACCTCCTGAATTTTTTCGTATCATCAGACTGAAAGATTCGTCATGCAGATAAAAACCCTTGATTTTTCAAAGTTTCAGGCCGGAACGGATGCTGAACGCTATGAGTTCTCGTCCGTACTGTTGGAGGGATTTGCGAGTACAGGCTTCGTAAAATTAGTTAATCACGGCTTCTCGAAGGAGGAGATATCACGGATGTTTGCAGAGGTAGGATTGTGATTGTGCTCACATGGTATTTTAATCGAAACACTGACTGGAATAGAACCGACGATTTTTCGAACTTAATGACTCTATCAAAGCTCAAATTGCCAACGAGGATGGTCCGAAACCACAAAGAGGATGGAGTTCAGTTGGAGCCGAGAAGACTGGCCTACTGAATACGGGAGGCAAGACCAACCTCACCAAACCGGACCTCGAAGGACGTAAAGATGCGAAGGTACACCTACCTGACGCCCATGAGACTTAATATCAAAGAACAATCTAATTGAAACATCAGGAACATTTCGATATCGGCCCATCAAAAGATACAGAATTCCCTAATAAATGGCCTGACGATGAATTGATTCCTGGCTTCCAACCATGGCTTGAGTCCTACTTTGATAGAAGCCAGCAAATCACTCTCGCATTAATGGAAGCTTTAGAAATTGCTCTGCATCTTCCCAAGGGATCTTTCGTCCAAAGGTGTCAAGGACATGCAAGTGAACTACGACTCAACCATTACCCAACTATTGCTGTCAAGACTCTCGATCAAGGTCAAACAAGCCGTATCTGGCCTCACACCGACTTTGGCATTATCACGCTCCTCTCCCAAGATGATGTAGGAGGACTGGAAATCGAAGATAAGGATCACCCGACCAATTTTGTACCTGTAGCGAGAGAAGATCCGTCTGAGTTGGTTGTTAACATTGGCGATACCCTCGAAAGATGGACAAATGGTTTTCTCCAAGCAGGATTACACCAAGTGACAACACCGAGGGAGATGTTAAATCGCAGTAACGAGAATTTGCGCGCAAGACGATCGATTGCTTTTTTCCTCAAGGCTCACAGACAGATGTCGGTGGGCCCATTGTCTCAGTTTGTGGCAGAGAAGACGCCTGCGAAGTACGAAGATATGACAGCGTTGGCTTATCAGCAGCGGAGAACTGCGATTGTTTATTAGATAATGTTGAATTTAAGATGCTGATTATGAGCTAATTGTTGATGCCTAAAGTGGCTGGGAAAATGACTGGTACCATCAGGTTATTTAGAATATTCAGCTTCTCTCAGCCGGCGACGAATTTAAAACAGCGAAGATATTAATTGTAGCTCATCTGACAAGAAAAAAACTCAACACACGCACTATAGTATTTAATGAACTGAAAATCTTCTCTGGTCTTGAACGATTTATTTTTTAAATTTGGTAGGAAACATAACAGATATGGTAGGACATCGCCCACCATTTACAGACGCTTTTATTTTACTAGTACCAATAGAGAAGTTGTGAGAGCCTAGTACCAGTCATTTTTTTGCGGCTTCTGCGGGTATAGTAATGTGGGAGCTTCCGAATGCCAATACTTCGTTGCTTCCTGTAGATTTCCTCGCCTGTTTTTGATAGCTACATCGTACAACCAAGCATGAAAAGTTCGGACGGGATGCGATTGAATTCAAACAGTCTTGCAAAGCTCAAGTAGCTGGTCGTCATCGTACAAACAGTCCTTCAGCGTGCTTTCATCGATTCTTTCGAGCTTGTACTCTTTTGCAACGCCTCTTCGCGTCAAAATATCGTACAAGTCTACAGAAAGAGCCCGACTCAATTTTTGCAGGAAGGCTCCGCGTTGTTCCTTAAGGTAATTTAAGAATATCCTCAAGACATCGGTGGGTAATTTTTCAACACTATGAGAGGTTAGGATACTGCCCGAAATGAGCTGACATGCGAAAACGGCAACTTACTGGTCAATACTTATGGAGAGGTCTCCCGCACAAGGGATCAAAGCGAGGATAGCACCAGGAAACTCTTGCTCGAATTGATACCAATTCCGAGCACATGACAACCGATTTTTTAGCTTTGTTAACTTTCGGGTGTATTCACATCCGTCGGCGGTCGTGCTACCATTTAGGTCAGGCTGCAATTCAGGGTATAGTGTTCGCATCAGGTCATTAAAGGCTTGAGTCTTAGATCGATATTTGAGCTGGTTAACTTTGGTTGATCTCGCATTTGCATCATACTCGGCTTCTCCCCCTCTTTTGATGATCTCTATCATTGCACAGTCGTATTTAAGTCTCCTCTTGGTACCTTTCGCGGCCAGTTTGGCGGCTTTGTGGTCCGATTCAAGCTTTGAGCGATGATCTAGCAATCGTACAAGATGATAACGTCGAAGTATATGTGATAGTGTCGTTGTGGCATCTAGCTGATCAAGAACACTGACCGTCGTAGCCAGGTCATTTGCAGGATGATAAATAGGGATCATGCAATTTTTTCGAGCAAGATCCAGAGCATCACGGAGCTGTCTCAAGGAATCAGGGCTGCCAACGGCGAAGAAAAGCCGCATGAGCAAAGAAGCCAGGTGCTTTCTATCCTCGCTCAGACGGTGTTTGAAAGTTTCGAAAACCTCTTCGGCATTTGAAAAGCGCCCCAACGCGCTTTCTGCACTCAAATCTGATGCTATAGTATTTGTTTCTGTATCTATCCGTCTAGAGTTCCTTGGCGAAGGTATGCGTTCCCTATTCCTCGTATCGTTCCGATCTATGTTCGCATTGCCCTTTTCTGTAACCTGTGATGTTGTTTTATTGGCTTGTAGTCTGAGTGATTGATCACGAGGCAAGGCGTCCGCGCTCCGTCTTGGAACTTGCTTTTTAGGGGTTTTTGGTATACACTTCGCAGGTGCAGTCTCTTGAATGCTATTACAGCTTTCAAAAGCTGACGAATGGCTCGAGGATGGAGTCTGTCCCGAAAAGCCACCATCCGTAGATCGCGGACTTCTCGAGTTTAGATATGACGATGAAACTGAAGTGGCACTTTCGATAGCCTGACTGTTTGTATCCAAGTGCATGTGGTTGAGTCGCAATGTATCACCACCTAAATGGCCATCATTTGGGCTAGACTGCGATTCTGTGCTAGACCATGTCATATTGGACAGCCATGCATCGAAATTTGGCTCGCCCTCAAAGATGGTCGAGTATTCGGGAAATTGATTTTCATGTTCCTGGCCTATCGAGGACCAATCAATCAAAGGGGGGGTACTCATCGATACAACCTCAAAAGACAGATCCTGTAAGCAAGAGCCAGAAATGTGACCTGTAGTTTGGGTCTCAGCCGGAAACAAATCTACGCATGCAGCATCCTCGAGAGTCATCTGATCTGTACAATCAAAGTTTTGACGTTCCGTCGGCATAGCACCACCAGTAACTGATGGGGTGCTTCGGGAGCAATCCAACATTGGGTCATCATGTCCGACATCCATGCTGACTGTTGAAACATTATCCTCTGAAACATTTGAGTTGTACAGAGATCTAAATGATAGATTGCTTTGTGAACACCCCATCATAGGTTGATCAAATCTGACATCATTGCTGGCTGCTGATGCACTCCCTTCTCCGACGTTTTGGCTACACGAAGATAGGCTTGTATTGGGTGCATCATAAATAATTTCTGCTGAGGAGAGAGAGGAAGTTGTATCCAATAAGTCTCGGAGTCTTTCCTCGACAACTTTCTTTGCTTCGGTAAAGTCGCCCTGACATATACTGGAGAGAACCACCAACAACCGATCGCGAAAATCAATGCAGAGCTTCTTCGTTAGCGTAACTTCGAACGACCATTCGGAAAATCCTACCATTTCAACCATCTCCACATTATCTTCGTTTTGTATGCGAGCACTGCTGGGACTGCGAGAATAAACCATTGTGCCAAGACCTATACAAAGATATCACAAATTGCCGCTGGAATTTGAAAAGCACTGTGCTCTCTCACCAAGCGTAGAATTATAAGCACAGCAGGAATCTTTATATGAGACCCTTGCCTCAGCAGAGTCTACCTAATTGAATTAGGCAGTTAGCATCTAAACCCCAAGTCATTTCAGTAAGCAAGCGGATCTTGTCTGTATTACTCAGCCCTAGAAGCGAAACTGCGGAGGTTCAACCCAGAAGTAATACGATACCGGTAACAAGAGGGGCAATTCCTGGTACAATTACTCTGGGGCATGTCCGTCCTGTGATTTTATCATAATCGCTGTAGAGTGTAAAATGCAACCATCACATTTTCACGTGTTTAGCCGTCATCTATTTGCCTTGGAAACAGCACACTGTGCAGGCAATGTAATGTAAATGGCAAAGTGCTGGAATGCAAAATCTATTTCTCGCATTTCATTATATAAAGGCACCGCGGGTTGCACAGAATCCCACCCGCAATTGGTAACTATTATGTCCAATTAGGTGATCTTACTCGCATATGTACAAGCATGTATCCTTGCGAGCTTCCTAAAATGCAAAAGACTGTTAATTATGATCTCTTCCCAGCTTGGTTCTATTACACCATGCGTTTATCCATTACTATCCTGGTTGTCAGTCTTAGAAGCAGTCTGCATCTATAGCGGCGGACTTGGCGCCCCAAATGGTAGAAGTTAGCGAGCAAGCTATCCCGTGCCGCAATGTACAGACCATACAGCCCACAGCACCCCCCAGGATTGGATTAGAGGGTGCGGGGTTCTAGAAAATTGGAAGATGATGCCACTAGCCGGATCCCAAATGAATTTTATGTGCCTCCTCAGCACTTACACACCATAAATAGAAGGTATTGGCGGACATGCCTCCATACGGGCGGCGCCCCAGTGTCAGCATAACGTCGATTGGTAGGATTTAGCTGCCGATTTTCTGACTGTTAACGTGCGCAGATATTTTTCCTTGGAAGACTGTAAAGAGTTGCTCGTCGGATATTGTTGAACAAAGATTTTAGTCTTCCCTTTTGCATGAGGCGTAGCACTTACGGCACGGCTAAAAGACCCATCGGCAGGGGCCGCGTCACCTGTGTATGCAGTAAGAGTATTGTAGGAGCAAATACGTGGAGCCAGCTAAGGTACAAGATAGATCTTCTAGAGGACAGACCGTGAATAGCTTCATTTCTATACCCACTTTTATTTCCGGCGATGTGATGAGATTAGTGTCCCCACGATTCCTGGCCATGTTTCGGCTATCCTATCCGATGCTAACCACTGCAACGAGATACCTGGCATGAATCTGGAGGTTTTCTTTCCAAGTACCAGTTTTCATCCCTAGTCCAGAAAGTTCCTGGAGATCTTCGCTGTCATGTGACTTGACGCTTCTCGTCCAACCTAGGTATGCAAGGGAAAATAATGCCTGAGGATGAATGATAAAGAGAGACAGGAAGTATCTTAGTGCGATAGCTGATTTAAACATTTGTTTGAATTCATATAAAGCCTATAAATCATTCACGTTTTAGAGGTATGCTAAGAGAATAACCCGACTGGTTGGAAATCGAACTACTCGACTTGAATTCTCGGAGACTATGAAGACTTACTTGTAATATAAATAAATAAAACCAAAACCCAGAGATATTAATCAAAGTATAACAGTAAAACGGAGATAATAAAGAGTAAATCTTGCAACTGCCATGTACAGATTAAGAATGTTTTGAAACGTGTCTGAAAGGCAGACTACCTGGACTTTAAACCTATGATTTTCATGATTTAATTAAATTCATCATTAGGAGATAAGCATTTGCCTTATATATAGAATTTTCCATCTGTATACTTGAGGATATCAAAATTGAACGAGATTGAATTATATCTAGTTTGTTCTATCCTATTCTTGATCGTTGCCCTTGATTTAATACGAAGCTACCACATGCGTAGTATCTTTAGTATAAGGAAATATTTCAAGGGCTATTATCTAGTGAATCTTCACTAGCTCAAACACTAGAACTCAAGTCAACTCCAACATTCTATATAGCCGTCGGTCTATTGTCCCTCCCCTCTGTTCCCTTAGGAATAATACTAATACCCACACCTGTTATCTTCATCCAGATCGCCCAAATCATATAACTCTTGTTAATGGTATCGGCAATCTTGTAGTAATCATCCACTTAGTTCCAGGGGTGTCCCAAACTTTAAGGCCCTGCCGAAAGTTTCCAGAAACTCACTTCCCCACTGAACTTTGTTTATTACCATACCGTCGGGACCTTGGAGAATATACCCTGGGTTCCTTGCATCTGATCTATACCACAAAAGACATGCAGGTCGACCCTCTTTTGAGCGCTTGGTGACGTAAGAATAGCCTATTGTTAAGCGGAATCTTTTAGCGACGTTGGTCATTGGAAGTGACCTGCCAGAGGCATAAGTCGGGTTTGGCGTTCGCAGTGCTGCTTGATAAGATATCACTGATAGATTCACTCAAGAAATGTAGTGGAAATTCTCCCAAGTGTTGTGCTTTTTAAACGTCAAGATGTTGAATGTTTGGTTTACTAATGGTATCGAAATTTCGCGGTGCTCTGTGAATGGTTATCTGCTAATGAAGAGCCCAAAGACGTCCTGACATTCAAGATAGGTCCTTCAGTCTCAAGTGCAGACTTTATCAAGTATCCCTGCAAACGCGTTTCCACTATCCCACACCAGAAATGGCCGTCGGGGGCTACAAGAACATCTTAGCAAGATCAATTCACCGGCTGCTCTAGATTTTTGGTTCGATCTTGTTGCAAATTTGTACTTTGGATGAGATCCATTATCGCCATGGAATATTTGGCCAAACAACACCAGTTTGTGCCAACCACAATACGAAAAGTACCAAGTGCCATATGCACTATCCAAAACGCTTAACAGTCGCGAAGTAATCAACGGCAGAGGTCAAAACTGAAAGACAGGCGACAACCTTAGAAAATTACCATACCGATGCTGCACTTCAATGAAAAGCGGTTACTCGAGATAGATCGACTACTTAGGGAATGCAACAGCAAGGGAAAAGATAAATTGTTTTATAAATAGGACTGTTCGTGCCATGAGACCACATATTCCTTCCTTTCGCCAGTGTTGGGCAATTTTCCTTCGTCTATCCGTTTTCATAGTAGATGGTTTATGGGCTGGAGGCGAAAAGGAGCCAAGTGATCGATGTAATAACTTTCTCGCCCGAAAGCACGTAGATTTGTTCCATTCAATTCCAGTCAGTGTCTATTGGTCATTTTAGGACTTTAGATCTAAAGTTCTAATCGTGATGCTGAAGCATATAAATAACTGCGATGCTTGCTTAATAGAGGCTGACACAAAAACGAGGAAGTGTCTAGATTGATCATAGGAACAATAATTGGCGATACGATTCAAATGTTAGCGAAAACACACAGAGTTCGAAGATGGACTTCCATGAAATTTCTTGTCATATCGCATGGATTAGCCTAGTTGTATTCAATACGGATTCTCAGCTGAGAAAATGCGATGAGACGATGCGAAGAAATGCCGAAAGAAAGACGACCCCTTGGATGTGCTCAAGCACAGAGAGTTCATCCTATTGGGCACGTACGAGTGGCTCAGCTTGTTCCTTTTTGAGTTTGGATATCGATTAAGCGAGGTCATTCAAGGGGTAGCGAGCTCCGACTGGCGAGTCATGGACCTGAATCAAACTTTTGCTTTTCAATGCTTCTCTAATAAAGCATGCAATGAAGGCATTTTAGTGCCTGGCCGCAAATCAATGTGGGGGCTATCAAAAATTTCCAACCCCATTCCAATAGCCAGCATTTCATGCATCTTTGGCTTAAAGTAGCTTTTTTCAAATTAGATGGATGTCAGCCAACTTGCAGACATATAAATTAAACAAACCCCAATTATCATGGTCTTTTGTTGATAGGACAAGGTCACAACATTTTCATTCCCTTCAGTCAGTGCTGTCTTGGTTCGAGCAGAATCGACAGCAGAAGACTTGATTAGTCTACACCATCGGTATAAAAATAGACGACTTATCAAAAGCGATACTTCAAATAAGACACCCCAATCCTCAGAATTTAGCACAGCGTCTGAAGGAGAGCTTGATTACGTGAATTTCAACCTTCGCAATTAAATGACTACTAAGAAGTCCCCGATTCCACAGAAACCTCCGCTGGTAGTTGATAAATCAATATCACTGGTATTAAATTTTTTGGAACATGGCTATAAGAACAGTACAAAGTGTCGGGAAATTGACAATAACTGTATCGAAAGAAGTATTCGTTGAAATCTCAGTGGCAGTGGCCGAGCGTTTAATATATCGCTTATATGGCGAAGAAATTAAAAAACATGCTAAAGTTAAAAGTTGGCTTTACTCTTGGGATATACAAAGAGTAAACTGACATGTTTCAGCATAGAGGAGAGAGAATGTATCATGGAATTTGACCTTGCTACATCTAGACTTGCAACTCCGTGATGTATAGCTTCCCATCCCATAATCACTTCATCTTCTTAATGCTTCTGTGATGTCGACTTGTTTTCCATCTCTCCAGAATCCCAGCACAAGAGGGCTTCTACCTGGCTTTCCATTTCTTGGCAACTCGTTTAGAAACATCCACTTCGTCATATCCTTGTATCCTCTTGCGTGCCAATCATTGATATTATACAGATTTGACGAATTCAGAAGTGGAAGAACCTTGAACAACGATGGATCATGAGCGAGACAAACAAATACATCAGGATGAGCATCGAAATCTTGAATCCCAATGATGCTTCTGTTTGCTATTCCTGGATCAATGTATGCACTTCCTGGTGCCTCGCTTGCTGTATAATACGGCACTTTTCTACTCTCTTCAGTTTGACCATTTGGATGGCAACCTGTAAAAAGACTGCATGGACAGGGATTTGGAAAACCTGAATCAAGACCTGAAACGAGAACATCTAGATTATCGGGCAGCGGTACCTGAGAATTTGGACGAAGACTTCCGGCAAAATGACAGCTATCGGCGCCAAATAGCACGAAAGTCGTTGAAGTAGTGCGGGCGAGCCCGCACATGTGACCGATGGCATGACCGGGCACATCCAGTAAGTAAAAGGATCCATCTCCAAAATAATCGTATGCGTGGAACTGTCCAATCTTAAGTGTAGGGTCAAATGAGATCTCATTCAGATCATGACCGCTTCAAATTTGCGATTTGTTAGACAATGAGTTCATTACGACGGAAATGTTAATATACTTACATATAATCTGTTTCCAACAGTGGCGAGTCCGGATTCGAAGGATATCCGGGTATTAAATTTGCTTTGAAGCCTGGACCAACTACAAGGTTGACCGAAGAAGGAAATTTTGACATGTCCCCAATATGATCGAAATGCCAGTGGCTGTAGCTCGACAAAGTATTAACCAAAGAATTCTCCAGGCCAGACGATGAGTATTGGTAATTCGACATGCCACGTTAGAAATAAAACATCCTTACCTCCAGATCACACTCTCTAATGCTTCCAATCTCACCCCCGCATCTATCAAAACCTCATCAACTCCCTTTTCAATCCTCAATCCTTTGACATTGATACCCTTCTCAAACCTGCCAGCAACCAGAGGGGAGTAGTTCCAATAATCTTTACGCGCCCCAGCATCAAAAAGAACCTGTTTTCCCGTAGACTGATTCGTGATGAGAAATGCGATTGCGGGGCAGTTATAGATCTCGTGACCTGGTATGACTGGCTTTAGGAAATTAAGAGATTTGACGTATAGCTGGAGGGTGGTGTCAAGAGCTTGGACAGTTACAAGGGAATTTGAGATCGGGATGATGAGTCTGTCCACGGGGTTTGTGTTTGCCATGGCTTTGGAATGTAATTTGGGAAAGGGCCTTGCAATCAATAGTGTTCAAGTTGTCTATTATGTTACTTGAAGTTTCATCGGGTGCAACTAACCGGATTCTGCTCGTCGGCTCCAAGTCCAACAGTAAAGATACCAAAAGTGGGGTAGCTCTGGTTGATTGATCATGTAATATGCATCCTTGATGACATTGAAGAAATAAACAACCTATGGTATATATTACTAGGCTATGTCTAATAGAAATTAAGTCTGTTCCGAATTACGCACCGCATAGTGCTCATTAATTACTCCCCAGCCTGGGATAGTGTCAGCTAAATGGCACATGTGTGCGCCAATTTTTTCTCCGTCGTTCACTCTTGAACAAATTCTATTTCCTCATCACTGACTTCAATTTATATGCCCTATTATAAAAGTACTAAACGTTACTAAATTTCCCGTTAAGGCAACGAACTTTTCGCCTTCGCTTAATTTAAAAACAAGGACAAGAAGTATGAAGTTAAACGTGATGATTAGAAGAAGGGATAGAAACGAAGTCGGGGCATGAAAAAGTTAAATATTTTAGTCTAAAGTATAACACATTTGCTTTTCTTTACTTTTGACAAATTTGCCTTTGCTTCTCGTTCAAGACTACTACCTGCACGGTTGATCATCTCGCCAAATCTTTTCTCGGCGTTCCTCACATCACCTTCCAAATCATGCCACCAAATTAGCGGTAGTCTTCTGTTGGCATCTTCAGTTATTCTTTCCAAATCGTGTCCAAAATCAAGATGAAGCAGGAAATATTGTATGCCCACATCTCGGCTCTCTCTCACAATACTCTGTGCTCTTGGTCTCCGAATCGAATCATATACTACAAAGGCTGCATCAAGTTGGTCAGGACTCTTCACAAGTCCCAGTAATCGTGATAAAACCAATGCGTCTTCAAGACCCTGGCCTGCTCCAGCTGCTTGGCTGGGACTGGAGGCATGAGCGACGTCGCCGAGAAGGCAGATCCGTTGATTAAAATATGTTGATGTATCGGGGTGGTGGTATAGAGGCCATCGAGCTGGTTTGACATACTTTTCGGGGATTTAGCAGGCAACAATTATAGCGTTAGAAAGGAATACTTACGTCTAACAGTCTTACGAGTCTTTGATCATAGCCTTGAAATTCTCCCAGCATGTCTTCTTGTGGAACGTCCTTGGCTACTGGTTCTCCGTCCCATTGATTTTGATCTTGGACAAAGGCAACAATATTGACTTCCTTGCCTTTGGATATGGGATACATTGCCCATCCTGTGCCCTCTTTCATCCACCATCTGGCATCCTCGGCATAAACCCCAATAACCTCCCTCGCTTGTTCCATCGAGGTAATGCCTCTATATATGTAGATATTATTGTACCTTGGCGCAACTTCTTCCGGGTATCGTTCTTGCAAAACTGCTTTTCTTGTCATGCCTTTAATCCCATCACATCCGATGACAGCATCCACCATCACGGTCTCGCCGTCTTCGAACTTAATGTAAACTTTCTTTCCTTGATCCTCCCTATCGACATTTTCAAGCTCCGTAACCCTCTTGCAAAACCTCACTGTTCCTTCGGGAACCAGCTTCTGCATAATCTCTAGCAATGCCTTCCTATGCGCGCTGCTCCTCGTAAACTTAGGGTGTCCCACACTACCACCCTTCCACTCGTGCGTAATACCAAAACCCTCTTCGGCACTGAGAATCTCGATTTGCTCATGCACGCGGTCCTGACTCGTATTTCCGACTTTTATGGCATCGTACATCTGTGCGAATTGCGAGTCCATCAGTTCCATGGCTTTGAGTGCGTTGGGTCCCAGCCCGATACCAGCACCAACGGCGTCGAATTTTGGCGCGGCTTCATATATGGTTACGGAGACTTTTTGCTTTAGCAGCCCGATTGCCAGAGCGAGACCGCCAATGCCGGCGCCGATTATTGCGAGCTGAAAAGGTTGTGGTGAAGCCATGACAAAGAACTTAGCCCAGTCTGAGTGTCTCGTAGTTCACATGGACCTGGGCCTTGCAATTTCTACGAACAAGGAAATATCTGACTTCCTCTCTCTATTTACTTTGTCACATGGTGATAAGAAAACAGTTCCGCTCCAACCTGAGATCCGATATGTTCTGATGCATGGATTATAGGAGGAGGTCAGATGTGCATGAAGCTGGAAAAATGCATCGGCTACAGGTAGCCGATGATGGTGTTGTCGGAAAAAGCGTTGAGCGGGGTTTGTAGGGATGCGGAATCCTTGCTGCCGAGGAAGATTAAATTGGAAAAGATGAACAAATACAGTCAGATATCGTGGGGTTGCTGATTACGTCTGACTTTCCAGATAGGTCACTGCTCCGTCTCACTACATTTTATTTGTTTTGAATAGAATACTGAGTTCTATGACATCAAGAAAAACAGCAATGACATCGGAAATTACCCGAGTAACGATGATCAAAATCGAGAAGGAGGAGCATATTCCAACCGCCTTGAAAGGATTTGAGGCGTTTACAAAAGCACAAGAAAGGGTAGCTACGTTGTTTGCTGTTATTGTCCCAAAATGCCCTCGTTTGACTAACACGCTCTCTAGAACGGGAACCCGTACATTCTCTCAATGCAAGCCGGGCCAGCATACGGGTAAGCCTTTCTTCCCCTCGTTTCGCCTTCAAACCTCTTGTATTTTCTTTTGACAACAGAAGCGGAAGAAAACGACACAGGCTTATTAATTATTCTGTAGACACGTTCGAGAGCAAGGATACAATTTCGTCGCTAAGACTGTTTTCAAGAACAAAGAGGACATGGAATTTTACGAGAAGGAATGTGCAGGGCACGAAGCATACAAGGTGTTTCTGAGAGAGAACGCACCTGTATCAGGACTGATGACGGTTTATTTCACACCAGGTGTGAGTTATGATATATAAAAAGGCGAGACTTGGGTGGTACTACGTTACGCAAACATCCAAATTTTACCAATATAATAAATGAGACTTCAATGTTTCTCTAGTAGACTACCCCATCCAGGAATCTGATCCATAATGCCATTCGTCCTGTAAGCATGCCAAACAGTCGCCGTATTAATTGCAATCACCGGCTTTCCAAGTTCCTCCTCGAGTTCGGCCGCGGCCTTCGCAGCAAGCAAATTGGTGCCGGCCTGAATTAACAATTCCACATCAGGTGCATCAACTTTCCTGAATGCATCCTTGATCTCTTCTGCAGTAACCAGAGAGATTGAAGTGGCCGATGCGCATTTCAAACCATGGATAGCAGCGACTTCACAGCCGATCTGAGTGAAGAAATCCACGACTTGTTGATCGCCAACTGGTTGATACGGGGTGATGATCCCGATTTTCTTGACCTTGTAGGTTTTCATGACGGCGCTGCATGCAGCTGCTCCCGTCGTGACTCCCAATCCGCCCGAGAGCTCGCTCATGAATTTCACAAACTCAGCAGCACCGTCTTTACCCCCCCAGAACGTCTCGGCCGACATGCCCATGACGAGGAAATCGACTTTGGCGTGGCAGACGGATTCGACTGCGTGTTTCATCTGGATACGCAGGTCTTCAAGAAAGGCAACCATGGCTTCAGATGTACTTAGATCTGGGTTGGCAGCGAAGATGCGGCCGCTGTGCCATGAGACCCCTGTGTTCCAAGACGAGTTAGAAGATAAGAAGTTGAAAGATGATGTACAAATTCTGTTTATTTACCTGGTACCAGCATCCGATTGAATTCGGCTTCAACACTGGTATTGGTTGATGGTAGTATGAGCCCAAACTGAGCACGGTTTGCTAACAATCCTACCATGGCGACTGTCGTATATTGATTTCTCTTGACTCGTCTTTGCTAACAATAAAATTTCCAAATGCGCTTCTTCTGAAGAAAATATTCTAAGATTCATGTAATTTCCTCCATAACTCTTGCATCGGAGCCCAACCCGAAGCATATTTCACTTGTGATCGGCAAAGATCATCTCGACATCCAGGAGACGCGCCACGATAAGATCGGCAACAAGCAAGCGACGAGTTAGATATAATATGATAAGACCCCAGCAAAAGAGCGGGGCTAGACTCATATCTAGTAGTCCTACCATGACTACATGACTTCGGACTTGGCCGCAGAAGCAATGCAACAATACTTGCAGCAGTTGAAATGCCGGGCATTGTTTATCAAGCAGGCGATGGCCGGCAGAAGAAACGGCATTGCCTCGTGCGACAGTTACATCTCTCGTGGGTCTTCCACCATCTCAGACTTTTATGCTTGTAACCACGTCGTTGGAACCAACAACATGTCGGATTTTAAGAGTGCTGTAGCGACAGAGCCACAGCAGGTAGACGAGAAGAATTTTGGTCGTAATGGCGACTCAAGTTCAACCGATATTTCTTCCGGCCCAAGAGAGATAGGAGTTGTTGATGCGAAGGAGGAAAGGGCTCTCACGACCAAGATCGATCTAAAAGTTCTCCCCATCTGTGGTTTTATTTTTCTTATTTGCTTCCTCGATAGAACGAATATCGCCAATGCGAGACTCGCCGGACTGGAAGAGGGCCTCAATATGCCTCCCACTGGATTCAATACTGCACTTTGGATTTTTTACATTCCTTTCGTCCTGGCGGAGATTCCGAGTAATATGATTATGAGCATGCCGATGATAAAACCAAATCTGTTCCTGGGAGCGCAGATGTTAATTCTTGGTATGTTATGGGATCCTCTCTATTCCTTTAAACGCCTGTGATTGTGAGGTCAGTTGAAATATTCAAATGCTAAGTATTGGATTGTTTAGGCATTCTTGCAATGTGTCAGGGGCTGACTCGCTCGTATTCTGGGCTCCTCGCTGTTCGGTTTTTGATGGGAATTGTTGAGACTGGACTACCATCAGGTGCAACACTGCTCATCGCGTCCTACTACCGGAAAAAAGAATCTCCTCTACGCTTCGCTATTTACCTCGCATTTGGTGAAGCTGGATCTTGCTTTAGTGGGGTAAGTATAAATCCTGTGTTGTTAAAGTGGTTAACTAACAGATTCAAGTTGCTCGCTTATGCCATCACCGGCATGGATGGCACATCAGGTTATGCTGGTTGGAGATGGTACGTAGTAACAAAGTTACATGGAAAATTGTAGCTGACCATTCTGCAGGATATTTATAATAGAAGGTCTGATTACTATATTCTTCAGCGCCTTCGTATTTATTTTCATCCCAAATTTTCCAGCAAAGGAAAAGGGATTGACTGAGGGGGAGAGAGCTAGATTGCTGGCAAGACTGGAAGCGGACAAGGGTACAGAGAATGCACAGCTCTCTAACGTATCCTGGATGAAAGTTGTCTTCAATTATAAGATCTGGTTACTGTATGTCCGCGCACAAAAACTTCTATGTAGTCTTTTGCTAATTATAACAGGACCCTGCTCTTCTTCTGTGCTGACATGTCAGCGGGTTCTCTTGCTGCTTTCAATCCAACTATTCTCAGCCAACTCGGCTGGAGAGCCAGACGAGCCCAAGTCATGACCATCCCTGTTTGGATCGTGGGAATTGTAGGGGCCTTGATCAGCTCCCTCGCGAGTGGGAGGTTTAACAAGCGATGGCCATTCATCCTTGTTGCAATTTGTGCATCAATTGTGGGATGGTCGATTCATTACTGTCAGGTTCAGCCTCCACAAGTGCGCTACTTTGCCCAGTTTCTCATTTCCTTCGGCACATTCATTCAAATGCCCCTCTATATTGGACTACTGACCGCAAATCTTCGTGGTCGAGCCTTTCAATCATTTGGAACCGCGCTACAGTTCGGCTTGGGGAACTGCGCCAACTTTGTGTCATCTAATGTCTTTATTTCCAAGCAGGCACCTCGATACCCGGTTGGATTTGGAACAGGACTAGGAATCACAGCGTTCGCATTTCCTTTGATGTTAGTGGCCATGTCAATCTCTCATATCCACAACAAAAGGATCGACGCCAAAATAGCTGCGCTTGCACCAGGAGAAGAGCTTGATGACCAGATTGATTACAAGTACGTCATATGAATTAGTTCTTGATACTACATAGTCATATCGTAAAACATATTGAAGAGGCAGTGATTTTTGACGGATATCGTTGATATTTGATTGCCACTTAGCACATCATCAAATATCAACCCACAGACAAAGCCAACTACTATCCCCTAGAAACAGGCAATGAAATTGATTTACACGACAACAATGATGTTGAGTTTCAATGCGCGATAAAGTGCGCTAAATCGAGGGATTGCCACGTAGAATTGCACCTATGTCATCCCAGGTCCAATCTTGTAGGGCGCTGTTCGAATCGTCAGCGAAAGACAAATGTGCCCATGACTGTGCTACATTCTCCCTTCCAATGCTTGAGAAGTCTGATGCCACTCCATCCTCGGGAGCGTCCAAGGGAACTGGAGTAACATATAAACGTTTAGCCGAGACACCTTGCGGTGCAGAAGTAGGCAACACAGTGGCAACTGGCACGTTGCTATTTGGAGAGGGTTCGGGCTGAGTAGTTGCAACAAACTGAGTTGCCATTACGCTCACGTCAATTATGATGGTTCCCCACGTCCGCATCGATCCAGGAACACGAGGATTCTCAAGTTGCTTCGCGACAGTAGCTGCAAGTTTCCGGAGAATCTTTTGTGATTCGTCAATCATCAAGATCGGCCGTTGTTGTTTGACCCCACAAATGACATCTAGTACAAGAACGAGAGAGGATGCGACGGCGTAAAATATATCCCACCATGTTGTCGCGTTAAACTTATCAATATCGTCCAATTTTCTTAGCAGTTGGCCAAGACATCGACCAGCTTGGACACAGGTATCGGAAATTCCAAGTAGCTTTTCGGGCAACTGTTCCTGATTGTTGTTTGATAAGTGCGTGGCACATCGCAGTAGAGCGGACCTTGACATCAAAATAACAATGTAGTAGTATTGCACATGAAGTAAAAGAAGGGGTCGTTGAGATGATGGGGCCAGAGAATTCGCTACCTCCCAACGTAGATGACTGGGTAAAGCTTCTTTCCATCTCTCCAGCTCTCTGAGAATCCCAGTGGCCGGAGAAAGCGGGGCAGAGTACACATCTGCGGCTCCAGTTGTGCCAGTACCGAGGGGGTTGACGGCTTTACAAGCCGAGCTCAGAATCATTACCAGCCGTTGTGACCATTGCATAAAGTCTTGTGGACAATGTCCGGGAACACCCACTATCCTTTCGTTGGGACAGCCGACTAAATTAAGAGTATTTGCAATGGCGCTCGGACGATCATAGGATGAGACTTGCATGTGCTCGAAAGAATATAGAGTCCACCACAGCTGTTTTCTCAGTTCTCTACCCAACGGACTTTGCGTATGCTTGATGTCATCGCGATGGAGGCCAATAGCAAACGCAATCCGCACTGAAGTTCCTGTCAGATTCCAGCAAGCATCTCGATGACTGGTATTATGAAGATGTAGCGCGGCAAGCATGAGCGCCTGGACAGTGAACATATTCGAGGTAAAGAAAACAGTTGGCAGCAGCATCTGAACGTGGCGCCACCACTTGCGTTCTGCCTCTTCCGGAATTGTGATTTGGGCCACTCTGCGAGACAGAATGAGTACACACAATAGACCGCAAAGCCAGGCTGGATCGGTATTTGACGATGATCTAGTCCATATCTCGTATGCTTCTCTAAAGGATGCTTCGTGTAGGACGGGGAAATCGGAATGAATATTTTCAAAATAGGCATCAATGAGTGTATCTAGAACTGAACCATCAATCTCCAAGACAATATCTGAGGGGGAGCTACAGTTGCTCAGGGCGCTAGTTGCACTGGCTGGTTCGTGATGATTTTGACTGTCCCTGGGTGCCGCGATGCTTTCCTGGTCGGCTGCGTTACGACCAAACATGGCAAACTCACACGCCGGCGAGTTTCCAATTAAACGCTGCAGGTGAAGATGGAACGAAAATGAGCTTGCTGGTCCGATGTATTGCACTTGCCCTTGCTGGTCAGGTAAAAGAGGCAACGAGTAGTCATCGTCTCTAGCAATCGTCCGCGGAGCACCATCGCTGGGATTTTCAACATTTGGTAAGGGGATTCCCAGAGACTTCCCTAGCTGCATCATTTCTTCATTACTTGCTAGGTCTGCTTCAGGCACAAGGCCTTTGACCAGCGTCTCTAGCAACAGAAGTCGTCCAGCCAAAACCTCGGCACTGCCATAGAGACGCTTCTTGCGTGGCTGCGTGATGCTACAAGCAATCCCGTGGATCTCGCAATACCGGCAATTTGTATGGCCTGGAATGCGATCACATTTCTGCTTCCTTGTTTTGCACTTATCGCAGCTTGTCTCGGTGCGTTTACGCTTCTCGGGCGGGACGCGTCGGCTGTGGCCATTGGCATTATCCATCATCCAGACGGTTCCAGAGGGGAGTGAGTAGGAAGGACATGCCGAGTAGAAAGAGAAGATAAGAAGCACAGGGAAAGAGAGGCAATTGAAGAAGAGGCACAAAACAGGTGCAGCAGAAGCGATAAGAGAGTTGACGACCTGGATGAGAAAGAGATAACGCGGAGATCGGATTTACACAAAGTCCGAAGGCTAATCGGAGCAACTCTCAAGTTTCCTCAGAACTTCTTCTACTTCACAGCACATCAGATCTCACAAGAACATCGAGTAAGTTAAGCGTTTCACCGTTATCCTCAAATTAGGTCTGCTAGCAATCCGTAGATTCAAATATTCTCATTCCTTCCTTTATCACAGTCTAGGTGCCACTGTCCCTCCTCGCGACTGCAAATCGTACTCTGCAATGAGCTTCTCAGCTGCCATCTCTCCTACGACGTACGCCGTGGACTGGGTATGGTTACTGCCGCCTGGTTAGTTGTCTGCGTTTAGGAATGGGGTATTACTTTGCTCTTACTTTGGGACAAATGGGCACACACTCATGTCAGCGACGCGGAGCTTCTCAACACCAAAAACGCGGAAGGCCGAATCGACACACGCATACTCACTGCTAGTTCCCATACGCGCCGTGCACGACATGTGCCACGAGCTGAAAAGATTATGTCGGACATGGTTCTAATGGTACATCAGTTTGGCAAGACGCGATTGCAATGGCCGGGACACGCAACATACCCAAATTTCTTCATCCGAGTCGTCCTCTGGGCCCAATTTTTCGATAGTATCGACCGCATAAATGGGAGCCGAGAGCATGCGCATGGTCTGCCGCACTCCCTCAATGATGACTCTGCGATCATACGGGTGAGTGAGAAACCTGGGATTGATGAGGGGCGCCGCTCGAGGGTCTGTCGACTGCAGAGTTATGCTTCCACGGCTTTGGGGGTTCATGACGAGGGAGATAGCTCCAAGAAATCGAACACCAGGCTTTACATCATATCCAAGCAAGGTGGGAGGGGTGTGCTAGAAAATTGTCAGGGTAAAATTTGCTTTGAATATATTATGAAGGTAGTATGAGGGAAGACAAGCATACTGTGGCAATCTCATACAAGGGCACTGTCGGAGCTTGTAAAAATGTTTTCTTTGCCTCTGGGAGAGATTCAAATTCCGTGGATGATAACACGGAAGGCAATTTGAACCATCCCATCGGACTAGGACTTTGAGATTGTGGCTGATTCTTCCCTTGCGGATTGTTTGCCTCCTTCCGAATTATGCCAACAGGAGAGAAACAATGGTCTTGAAGTGTTCTGCCCAACATGGGAAGATCTTGAACAATTTTGATCCCATGTTTCTTGAGCTCCTCTTGAGGCCCAACCCCAGAGAGCATAAGGATTTGTGGCGAATTGATCGCTCCGCCTGATACTATAACTTCCTTGGTAGCCAGGTAATTTGTACCATCTAGTGTTTGTACACCAGAAGCTTGTTTACTGTCAAAGCAAATACGAGCAACGTGAGCGTTGGGAATTATGGTCAGGTTCCCCGGCGGATTTTTCAGATATGCAATTGATGCTGTCACTCGTTGGCCTTTATAGATACAGGCACTTCCCATGCCCATGCCTATTGGATTCCCAGAGTTTACGTCTGTGTTGGTTGGCAAGCCTGACTCCTCGGCAGCCACGAAAATGTTACCTATGTCCGGCAGCCATGAATCACCATAGGATAAAGATATTGCCCCTGAGTTACTATGATCTGGAGCTATGGTTAGCATTGACCAGGAAGTATGAAGTGGGAATACCTCATACCTGACATTTTTGCATCAACATACTTTTTCAACCCTTTTTCCGGGATATCAGGATGCAAGTTCTCGATTTTTTCCAGGCATCGTTTTGCATTCTTCCAACCAAAGCTGTCATCTTCTACCATTCTTCCCCATTCGTCATAATCTTCTTTTGGCCCGACTACCCACCCACAAAAGTTTATTGCAGTACTTCCCCCCAGTCCCTTACCACGTGAATAGTCAATCTCCTGCTTCGAAAGTTGTTCTTGGGGAACTGTCTTGTAATTCCAATTCAAAGGAGAGTCCGGACTGAAAGCTACTTCAAACCTTTCGGCTCCTGATAAATGATTAACGGAGTCGTTGGAACCACCGGCTTCAAGCAGTAGTACGAGAGGTCGCGCATCAGTGTTCGCTAGACGGGAAGCAAGTACGCAGCCGGATGCCCCTCCTGTGGGAATGTCAGCAGATTTGAGTACAAAATCGATGCAATTGAACAGTACCCCCAATAACGATGAAATCATAAGTAGCCATATTCACACTGCAGCTTTGTATTATCTGGTTATAGTCCAAAGGCAAAGGCAGTGACTGTTGTGTCTGGTAACTTCAAGCGAGGTTGAGCAGCACGGGAGACAGGACTGGCCCTAAGCGATGAATGCTCCTGGCGTATCTGTTTGATTCTCTAATCCGATGAACTGGGAGATGGAACGCTACCAACGGTTGTGGCTTGGACCATTCCTCAAAAGTATTGCTTATCTACTATGTTGAGATTGAAGTTCAAGTGGCATCTTTGGTTCAACCCGATACCATGATCGATTCTCCTCATCGGCTGCAGGTAGCCGATATAGCGGGGTTCTGGCTTTGATTCGCCACGAACACCCAGGCTGTCAGCAATTATACGATCGATTGGACAATGCAAATCTCACACAATGAGGATCATCGCTGACACTTTACTGCTTATTTCTTATCAAAATTCAATGCACATTAATGTGCCAATGGGATCAAAGTATCTGTCTGCGGTGACCAATGCTAGCTACAAAGCCGAGAGAGCTTGGATGAACTGGGCACCTGGGCTTGCTTGCCAGAGACTATGTAACGAAGATATGACTGCTCAATCCAACGGATGATTTTGAGATGTCTGAAGAACTCCGTCTATAAACAATGTCTGTTTCTGGTCTTTTCAAACGGCTCGAGGTGAAGCCTACCGACGATGAGTATGAAAGTATTAGTACGACAAGATGGGGAAATCGCGATGTCTATCCAATCCCACATGACAAGCGGACATATGGAATTTACGCGTTCGTTAGCTACTGGGGTATGATACTGCTTAAGAAACAGATTTACTTGATGCAATTCTAATCATCTTTCATAGGCACTTGTGGTGTTTGTTTGTCTTCGTGGACTATTGGCAGTAGTTTAATTGGAATCGGCCTCACGCCAGGCCAGGCAATGGCTTCAGTTGTACGTCCTGCCTTTCTACTTCTGAAATAAGAATACAATGTTAATTCTTGTTTTTGAAGACAGTCGGGATGTTTCTCGCAAGTATCAACGCATACTTGAATGGCACTCCCGGTGCGAAACATCACCTTGGTTATGGAATGCTAGCTCGTGCAGCTTTTGGACTCTGGGGTTCATATTTCTGTATCATGCTGAATGTATTCCAATCCTTTGTCTTCTATGTAAGTGATTCTGGAAATGTTGAAGCCAACCTTTACTTATACTCCAGGGTACCCAAATGTATTTCGGTGGCCAGGCATTTGTCATTATCCTCAATTCCATATTTCCAACATTCTTGAGAATGAAAAATACACTGCCAGAAAGGTATGTTTTATAGAACGAGATGAGCCATAGATACTGATTAAATTTAGTGCTGGGATCACTACACCCGGGTTGATTGGTTTCGTATTGTTTATCATCTTGTACTTCCCGATTATCTATTTTATACCTGCCTACAAGATCCAGAAGCTGTTAGAAGTTCAAGTCATAATCGCTACCGCAACTCTTCTAGGCATCATGGGATGGGCTATAAGTGTAAGTTTCCTCTTGTTGATGACCGAGTCCAGCGCTTACAGATCCACAGGCAAATGGTGGAAGCGCAGGTGATCTTGTCTCGCCTGCCATAAAACTCTCCAGAACGGAGGCAGGCTTTCGAGTCATTCAAGGAATCACCAGTGTGGCGGGTACATATACTGGAGGTTCTGATCGTGTCTCTGATTGGACTCGATACGGCCGATCTCGTCATACATCCACACCCGCAATTCTAGTCCTTTTCATTACAGTTACTCTGACTGCTCTGGTTGGTATAATCTCTACCTCCGCCTTGACGAAGGTATATGGAGAGGTGCAATGGAATCCCCTAATTATGTTACAACTCGTGCAAGCCGAGACGTACACGGCCAAATGCCGAGCTGGAACCTTCTTCGCAGGGGTCGGTCTTCTATCCGTCACTGTGTTCGTGAACTATACTCAGAACTGCGTCTCTTCCGGTATGGACATCGCCATGCTCATGCCACGATATTTCTCACAGCGGAGAGGTGCAATTGTTTTCAGCATCCTTGGAATCTTAGCGCAGCCCTGGAGGTTCCTTACCCAGGCTATAACTTTCATCACTGTCCTCAGCAGCTTCGGCGTCTTCATGAGCCCCGCTGCTGCGATATTGATTGTGGATTTCTGGCTGATTCGCAAGACGCGCTGGAATATCCCAGAGCTGTACACGCCTGGCGGCATCTACTGGTTTCAAGGCGGCATCAACTGGAGAGCATTCGTCGCCTACTTTCTTGGGATGTGGCCTGCACTTCCTGGCTTCGTCAATGCTGTTTCGGGCATTGAAGTCGCCGTTACCTGGAGAAGGTTCTACCAGATCAGTTTCTTCTTCGGCTATATCGTTTCCGGTGGTCTTTATTACTTGTTGAGCACGGGTTTCCCACCGCTGGGCTTGGGTGTTCAGGTGGATTTTGACGTTGATGGGACAGTTATCGTTGAAGGAGTGGTCGAGGACTATGGGAAGGCTGGCGGAAATGAGAAGATGGCAATGGATAATTCTGCAACGAGAGTTTTGGTTTAAGCTAGGTTTCACTATAGATCAAATATTCTGGACCTTTAGAACGCGTATCTTCATCGACTAGATGTTTTCCCACTCCTTAATAACATGAACTGTTTAGACACAAGATGTTTTGATGCTTAATTATCTTCATAACTCAGATCCGATTTGATACTCTTTCATACTGTAGCATCCTCAAACACACAATTGCGATTAATCATTCTCACATTAAATGAAAGCTTGAAACTAAAACCTCCTTACCGTTGCTAAAATTCCGCAATAAGCATCATAACAGTGAACTTAAAGTCAAGTGCTTGCTCCAGTCGCAAGTGAACAGCCGATATTCAATCACTGCTTTGATATCACTAAGAACTCGGCGATAGCAATGAAGATCGGAGATATCCATTTGACTAGACATTAATAATTGCTTGCGCGACGGAACGCCGATGATTGAAGTTCTCGCCCTTGATCGACTCACGAACTCCCCGATAAGAGAAACAATGTAATCATCGGCTACGGATTGCCGATAACTCGTCATAATTTACCCCATCTGGCAGGGTTACATGTACCCCTCAATTGAGTTCTGCAGGTTGATACGCACGTAAATCAAATGTCTATCTTATGGTACGTTAATTTCCTTCGAGCTTATTTGAATTTGCGTCTTCGGTTTTATTTGTGAAAGTGGATTTGAGACAGCGAGAAAAGACAGCATAATGGCGAATGTCATCGAGACACAGTTATTAATTAACAACAAGGTAGTCATTTGATCTCCTGCAAGAAAATAGAGGAACTGACATGATTGAATGAAATAGCTGGTAAATTCCTCTAGCAATGAAACATTTGATCTTTACTCCCCTCACTCCAACGAGCTCGTCGCCAAAGGTATCATGCTATGCTTCTTCAATATTTTGAGGAACACTTCTAACCGGGGCCGAGCCACAGTCTCCGAAGCTTCAATCGAAGATGTCAACACAGCCGTCTCAGCAGCGCAGGCTGCCTTTCCCTCCTGGTCGGCCCTCTCACCCATCGAGCGCGGAAAGCCTCTCAAGAAGCTGTCCGAACTAGTACTCGCGCATCGAGACGAACTCGCCTCGCTCGATGCCCTAAGCATGGGACGACCCGTCGGCGGGTATTTCGACGCAAGTTATGCCGCGGTGCACTTTGATTATTTTGGGGAAGCAGCATACCCGACTGGTCTCACCAGTCTGAATACTCCGGGTTTCTTGAATCTGAGTCTGCGACAGCCCTTTGGAGTCGTGGGCATTATCATTCCGTGTGAGTTTGCAAAAGATGCTTGCATAATTTTTTTCTGGTACTGATTTGTGATCGTGGTGTAGGGAATGCGCCGCTTGTTTTCTTTGCGAAAAAGATCGCGCCCGCTGTTGCTGCTGGTAGGTTTTGGTTGTGCCTTCTTTCAGCTGAATGAGCTCTTAATAATGCGTACAGGAAACACGGTTGTGTTGAAAAGCAGTGAGAAAGCACCACTTACGGTACGTCAAAAGATTTGTGCAGAATATTATTCGCTTGGAAGTCCCTTGAACTAAGTTTTATCCTCACAGTCCTGGAAAGTATCTCAATGGATTGCCGAATGTGGTTTTCCTCCCGGTGTCATCAACGTCCTCTCGGGTCATGGTCACATCTCCGGCGCTGCTATCTCTTCACACATGTCTATCCGCGTCATTTCCTTCACGGGTAGTACGCGAACCGGGCGAGCGATCCAAATCGCATCCGCTAATTCGAATTTAAAGAAAGTTGTATTCGAGCTCGGTGGTAAAGGACCAGCTGTGATCTTTGAAGACGCCGATCTGGAAGAAGCCGCGAAAGGAACTGAAAACGGCATCAATTTCAACAGCGGACAAGCGTGTATGGCAAATAGCCGAATCTATGTGCAGGAAAGCGTGGCCCCGAAATTTCTCGAGGCATTTAAAAAGATAGCGAGTGCGAGAAATATAGGAGACCCGACAAATCCGGATGTGAATCACGGACCGCAGGCCGATAAAATCCAGTACGATACCGTCCTGAGATATATTGGGCTCGGGAAAGAGAGCGGTGGTAAACTTGAGATGGGAGGCGAAGATTCCATGAATGGTACCACAGGTGGTTTAACGGTACATCCAGTTATCTTTACAGACCAGCCTGAAGATAGCACGATCATGAAAGAAGAGATTTTCGGCCCCGTCGTCGTAATCAATACGTTCAAGACCGAGGAAGAAGTCATCGCCAAGGCGAATGATACTGAATTCGGACTGTATGCTGCAGTGTATACGAAGGATTTAGAGAGGGCTTTGAGGGTCAGCAAAAAAATGGAAAGTGGCATGGTGGGTGTAAACTGTGCGAGTCCCACAGGAAGTTGGGATTTACCATTCGGTGGATGGAAGCAAAGTGGTACAGGCAGGGAGAGTTTGTTGGAAAGTATGGATCATTTCTTGGAGCAGAAGAGTGTTTACATTAAGGTTCATGGAATTGGCGGTTAATTAAAACAGGATGTTCGCATTCCATGCCAACAATCATTCTGTAACATGTATGTTTTGCAACAAATTATACTACGATTTAAAAAAGGAACTATTCTACACAGATGAAGCTTGCAATTGTATTACTCTAATCATATGAAAGTCATGTAGTTATTACCAACTTATCAGCTTTTTTCCCATTCCGTTTTGGTATTTCGTCGCTTAATTTTCGCGCGCCAGAATAAAGACAGATTTCTTCTCCTCGAGCACAGAAGAAATCGTGTCGCATGAACTACGAAATTAAATTGTCAATTATTTGTATTTGATTGTTCAAGTCTATACTCCAAGGATATTATTTGCACTTAAAGTGATAATATATTCCCAAAACGCGGGGATCATTCAAGTTTCATTTAAGAAAATACTTTCTAGCTAATAAACCTATAAATATTTTGTAAAACTAGAAGTTTGCTTCAATTATTTGACTATTCCAATATTAGGTCCCTGTTAACATATGTGCTAATCAAATATCCTCCCCTCAAATTCACCAAATGCATAGCCCGAATTTCAATACCCATGTGATCTACTACCTTTCAGCTCACCTTGACAGACACATCCAGGTGGAAGCCAAGTGTGATAACTACTGTACTTTTTCCAATTATGGGCTGTTATCGAAAAGGCCTTCGCACTACTTTTGAAAACGCCTAGACAATCTGGAGATAATCTGGAGACTAGCATCAGAGCGACTGGCACAAAATCAAACACTGCCTTACCATTCAGCAAAGTCATTGTAACAGATTGGCCAGAAGAGTTTTCGTGACGCCCTAGATGTATGTAAGAAATGTTCTGCAGTAACCTGATATTCGCGTGACAGCCAGCGAAGCACACTCGTGCTACCTGATATTCTCACGATACCTCTCGGTTATCTTGGCTAATTTGCGCAGTGCATTTATGTCAAGAAAAATCACGCATCAACATAATTTGATTCGACAACCTGCTATTCTGAAATTTATCTCAGTCGAATGGGTTCATGCGGGATGGATATTAGGCTCGTACTTGGGCGCCTGACTATCTGTAGCCAGTACTGCGCTTCGTGCACTGCCTCGTTTCTCATCTTGAAGAGCATCGAGAATGCGGACCGCAGCATTCCAAGATACGCCACACGATATTGGCTCAACGAATGCTTGGATATTTCCTTTCTGTGCCCTGGCATAGTTGCTGATTACTTAGACTAGAATCTAATCTTTTGTTAACCTGACCACTCAACCCGCATTGACCCAAAACTTGTCATAAATTTCTGTGGTTATGTTATGTTACAGTGGTATTAATCGAGTATTTACGATAATTATTTCTCGATGGTTGCATGTATGATCGTTCTCAAATAAAGATCGCACGTTTTGCGACTTTTCCTGCTGCCTGGTAAGGCTTGACGACGGCTTGGCAGCCCGGTGTCATAGCAGGCGGTTAATTCTATCGTATTAACACGGAGAAATCAAGAAATCAAGAAGAGTGATCTCAGCAAGCTCTGTGCAGATACCCGTGTGACACGTATGGGGCTGTGCTTTAGTTTGATGTCACTGGTCTACATTTCTCATTGACCTTATATTATAAGTAACAATCTCCCTACTACCACCTCCACAACATCGATAAAAAAAAAACCTTATCATATTTTTGAAACTTTAGTACTCTATAATTATGGAAGTACCATCAACAGTTAGACTTGCAGGGAGTCACTGGAAGGTAGGCTTTATGCTCATAACCCATTTAAAACCTATTAACTTTTAAAGGACCCTACTAGAAATGTTTACTTTGCCATTTCATGCATCGCTATTATAATCGTCATTGGGTGTATTACATTCGCTCGATCATTCAAATCGACAGTTTCTGGGGGGAAAGACAAGTTGCGCAATATTGGATATGTTATTTCTGGCTCCTTCACACTACTGTAGGTGCTCATCTATAACTTTCATGTTTATGTTTTATTAAGCTAACTTGCCAAATAGAAATCTGATTCTGTCCATCACTCAACTCGCTGCACATGAGTCAAGGGCTATCGTCACTCGTTTCTGGTTTATCATATCAATATTTTCATTCATGGCATGGAAAATAGCCGATGTACTCGTTCTCGCCATAACTCTGCGAACACTCCAACAAGCACTTTTTGGTAGTCAAAGGCCGAGATCAGGTTTTGGCCACGCATTCCCAAATCTCAGTAGAGCCTTCATCATCATCCTGACGCTTATAAGCATGGCAGATTTTGGATTATACACCTGTCAAACTGCTGTTAATATCCGGGGTTTCTATACCGATATACACACATTAATCGCTATTTCACGAGCGATGATAGGAACTACAATTACCTATTGTTCTTTGTATATTATTGCATCGATTTTCATCTTGGTAACTGCAGGACGAAGTCTATTGCGACAGAAGTCAAGAGTAAGTAATTTCGTATCTTGAATATTCTATGATGCAAGCTAAGATCCTTAGGCTTCTTTGATTGTCACCATAGTTATTGGGCCTTGGCTGTTTCTTTCCCCATTATTTGGACTTGTGATCATTCTTCTTTCTTATTATGCGGCATCTTCGGGGTCAGATGCAATCTCGTGGGCTGCGACGTATATACAATTATTCGCAACAATCTTTGTTTACATTGGCCTTGCTCTCATTACACGTTCGGAAAACCAAACATTTGGCGGCCTAGAACCTGAAGTAGAAGACAACGCCTCGGATTCCCTCGGGACTTTTATATCACACCCGTCCAAAGAGACTTAGGAGATGGTATTGATGTTTGAGTTGAGGACTAGCAATGACATGGAGTTGTAATGGGTGTCAGATTGAATTAAATTTTGGATTTTGGATCGTTGACTTTTTGGAATTTAAAGATATGTGAAATCTGGTAAGGAGAAATTACAAGCAAGCTTTAGCATTTTTGGCGTCATATCTTTCAGAATGCAAATGGATTGGAATGGTATATGCAAGTCATTTGTTTGAATATGAGCATGCCTTGCGTGTTGAGAAACGCTATCTTTTTGTTTATTATTCTCGAAGGTGAGCTCATAAAAATGTTGATTAGTAAAGATTTTGCAAGAATGATGTAACGAGGCAACATTTATGGCCGATA
This sequence comes from Pseudofabraea citricarpa, assembly GCA_029641185.1. Classification (NCBI taxonomy): domain Eukaryota; kingdom Fungi; phylum Ascomycota; class Leotiomycetes; order Helotiales; family Dermateaceae; genus Pseudofabraea; species Pseudofabraea citricarpa. Next base: position 156,340 of record JAPWGK010000010.1, read on the forward strand.
AAGCGAGGCTAGGCTGAAAGAACAACACACTGGCGAATCGGAACAATGCCCTAGATTTGTGCATATTATTAGTGTCACATCGCGAACCACATCCAATCACATATTTTGTAAATACTTTAGGCTGAAAGGTGATTTGTACCAAGTTGAGCGAAGCCAGCAGTTTTTCTGCCTATGCAGGGAATATATCTGCATGTAACTCTGTATCGGACAACAGCAGCCGAGCTCGGTGTATCCGAGCTGGTTTATCATCCGACATGTTACCACACAAAAACAAAGGGTTTTTGGAAATCGGCATTATCTTTTATAATATTCAGTCTCTTTGACCTGACGTTCCTAGATACCGCAACCAATGGCAGATACAACAACTACGAATGTGCCTATTGCCGCAGAAGATGATGACTGGAATGACAATGATTCAGCAATTGGGGGCAGTGTAGCCACATCAACCGCGTCTCTTGCTTCATCCATACTCAGGCATCGTGAAGAAAACGGTCGGACATACCATGCATACAAGGAAGGCATATATATGTTGCCGAATGATGAAGCCGAGAAAGATCGACTAGATCTACAACATCATCTTTTTACTTTAACCACCGAGAACAAACTGGTTTGGTGTCCTTTGGAAAAGAAAAGAATTCACCACGTGCTGGATGTGGGGACAGGGACTGGAATTTGGGCTATCGACTTTGCTGATGAACATCCCGAGGCCGAAGTCTTAGGCATTGACCTGAGCCCTATTCAGCCAGCCTTTGTTCCGCCAAATCTCTCCTTCCAGATTGACGACATTGAGGAACCTTGGACATTTAGACAAAAGTTTGACTTGATCTTCTCTCGAATGATGACAGGTTCCATCAAGGACTGGCCTCATTATTTTGAGCAAGCATTCGCGTAAGTTGAGAAAAATCATTCATTATTCGAGCACTAAGAAGTAACAGAAATCTTAATCCTGGAGGAATCATGGAGTTACATGATGGGATACTTCCTCTAATCACTGATGATAACACTTACCCTCCTGGATCTGCTCTCAAGAAATGGGGCGACCTGATGGTCGACTGCATGTCTGAGTCAAAATTTGGACGTCCACTTGATAGCGCCTTACACCATAAGAAACGGATGGAAGAGGCTGGATTTATTAACATTGTCGTCCGGGATTTCCAATGGCCCACAAACAGGTGGCCTAAAGACAAGAAACTGAAAGAAATAGGTACGTGGCTTCTGACTTATGTTTATTTTCTAACATTGAGATAGGCATGTGGAACAATGAAAATCTTGTCGGGGGAATTGCCGGGTTGAGTATGGCAGTGTGCACAAGAATGTTAGGAATGACTGTTGATGAAACGAATATCTTCATGGAAGATTGCCGAAAAGAATTGAAAGATACAAAGATCCATGCCTACTGGCGAATGTAAGCCGTTCTTATTATCCCGCTGCAATTTTTGACTAAGTATACTGATAACGTATAGTCGGGTAATATACGGAGAGAAGCCTACAAAATTGTCAGAGAAAAAATAAAAAATAACCAAAGAGATTTTCCTGTCCACTCAAAGACCCTATCTTCACTTCATGATTTGCAGGCAAAGGTTTGCGCGTCGCTTCGTCTACTGGCCGTTGCCTCTCGAGAACATCCATGCCGAGTCACACAATGAAGTTAAAATTTGCATGCCAATTCATTGGACTTTCACACAGAGTCTCAAATTAAAGTTCCTCGTCCAAAAGCTTTTGCTGAGTAAAAAAGCGCGAAGTTGCAGACTTCAGCTTCTGATCGTCGCTTTTGACAGACTTGCTTTTATACTGACGGATCTCAGCCTCCGGCTTAACAACGGAAGTAGTAACCAATACATTCCCCGCTGCATCAAGAGCTTCTGCTTCAACTACTTTCACGTTTGTGTTGTCGAGCTTGAGTTCCGTCTCGAAGCTCTGTCGCTTAGATTCTCCGAGGTACGAGCGGTGACCGCTTTCATTAACCTTGTAAAATCGCCAGAGCTTGGTTTGCGTATCCCCGTTCCAGGATACGTAGATGCTCGTGGTTGATTTCTGTTCGTCCTTCAGTGCAACAATGGCTGGGGCTTCATTGGGAATTCCAGTCCAGTTGTATCGGAATCCGCGGTAATTTTCTACGCCAAGACCAAGGAAACCAGAGTCAAAGTATGCATGGAATATCGGTGTTCCATCAGATTTGAATTCAGTAACAGCACCTTCGGAACCCCAATTGACTAGAGCATTTCCATTTGGTAGGATTTGAGTTGAGCCTTGAGACTTTGACAGCAGGTTATCGGGAGGATTGAAAGACTGTACTATCTTCGACTCCCAAGTCTTTGTATCCACCTCAATGATCTTACCACGAGAGTACTTGTAGAAGTGTACTTCGTGACCGTGACCACTCTCGGTACCATGAGCCGAGTTGTCGTAAAGACTGATAACTTCTTTGGTCCCATCTTCGGATTTTTCTAAGTAACGTGCGTGGTGCTGGAATGCAAATTCGACCTGATCACCGAGCGTGAAATTTGAAGACTTGCCTCCAAGCTGCCAAATCAGATCTCCATTTGTTCCATTGATCTTGTAGACTGCGTTGGCGTCCCGAGCTGAAATGAGGTAGTTGCCTTCCGAATCTTTGTCGACAGAATTTATGTGGAAGTAGTCCCAAGCATCGGAACTGTTGTAACCAGAACCAGCTTGACCGGGATTAAGGGGGAGGTATGCCTCTTTTACTGTTAGCTTTTGCTCTTATAGAATATTTCATATTTGCAACTGGAAACCCAAGACTCACCCGAGGGATCAACGTAATCAAGACTACTCCATTCAAATAACACTTCACCTGTCTCAATATCAAGCTCTGGGAGGAATTAGCTCAAATATGACCAGTCACCGGAATAAAAAAGCGAACCTTGAAATCTGGCATCCACAATCCACTGTTGCTCCTCGCTTCCACCGTAGGCAGTAAGATTCCATGGTATAGGGTGATAAATCTGAATGAGTGCTGTCTCCTCGTTGATTATATGGAATTCATGCTTATCGGTCAGTCGATGATTACCAGCACGAAGCTCTAAAATGGTCTCGTAGTTTTGATTCAGAAATGTCGTATGACCATGGCCATGACCATATGCAGCGTTATGGCTTCCTTCAAAACTAAATAGAATATCCTGGCCTTTGTAACGACCAGCTTGAAAGTTGGTAGCCCATATAGAGAAGTACGTGAACCCTGACCACACTAGATCTCCGGTATCCGTGAAAATATATGGAGCCGCTTGTTGTGGGCCGTGATGAGTTCCATCTGGATACCCTGCAAATGGTGCTGCAAAGAGATAACCCTTCTCGACCTCGCTAGTTGCTGGAATTGTGATGTTTAAAGTCGGAGGTGAAAGATCTGGCCTTGATTTGTAGCGCCAATTTGCTGATGCCAACGGAATAAATGATAAACCAAAGGTCAACGCTTTCAACGCGACAAGTCGACTATGAGAAGAGCCGAGAAAATGCATTCTATCGACTATTTATTAATGTTAACGAATTATCTACTGTTGTCTCAACAATAATTAAATACTGACCTCGATAGTTCAATGATCCAGCTCGAGGATTGCGAATAGGAATGGGATGACGAGTATGAAGACAGTGGCACGCGAAGCTCTTATAGTATCACCCCAAGAATAAACGACACCCCTCAAATGTATGATACCATACATGGTGCGTATTGCCTCAGCTGGATCATCTTCTCGAGAGGGTACTCCTGCTTGAATAAATCCTAGTTACTGAATAACGGTGTTGCCCTCCGTGTCGCCAGCATCTTCCATCACGTACAGTATTTATCAATGGCTGTTACTATCGGTTACGAAATGAACAGGCGAATGATCACCATCAAAGTGTAGATTGACTTTAATCTGGGGGAGTACCAAGAAGTACCCATTGTTTCCGTGATCAACGCAGCATGACGGACATCCGCTCCGCTTCTGTCTTGGCACGGAGTTGCACTCCATATGAGCGCTATTGTTATTACTAGTGTTGAGAAATATCCACTTAGAATGTGGTGATATCATATTTCATGGACTGTCATATTTCATGGACTGTGAAACGTCATTCCTTGTTTTCTTCTTCGAAATAAGAGACTCGCCCAAAAAGATGGGGGATCTAAAAGTGTGGTAGGACCGATTGGAGATAAAATATAACTTTAGTCGTACTAAGTGATGAACCTTCATTGGTGAAACTAGTTAATTTTTAGTTAATTTTGATAAAATATATGTTGCAGTTATTAGTATCTCCTAACCCAAATCAGCCTATTCGATGTCGTGATTTTTTGAGCTTTCAAATCCCTGCCGTGGTCAAGTACCCGGCTTGCAAACTTTTTCGCTTACCGTATCCGAGTTTTCAGCATAGCAATCTTGTGGTTATTGCTACTCTGTACATCGCAATTAAGCTTTGCCGTCTTTGTCTCTCTTTTATCTTTTCATTCTATAGTCTAGTGATTCTCAACGATGTCTTTTCGTGGAATGGCAGATGACGAGATTATAACTGAAACCTTGCCTGCAGACGTAGAAGTTGCCGGCCTGGGCGAGACTTCACCGCTTCTGAAAACCGCTGCTGTCAAAAATACCAATCTTTCAGAAAGCCGCTGGAGACCTCCACCAGGATTTATCTGGATTGAGATAGGTAAGAATTGCAGCACAATTGTGAGCTTCAAATCAGCTGACCTTATTCATAGCTATCTTCTCAAATGTATTCCTTTATGGCTTTGATGGTACTATTACCGCCTCCACTTATGCCGTCATTGGATCCGAATTTAATGCTTCCAACAATATCTCTTGGTTGACAACATCTTACCTCATTACAAGCACTGCATTCCAGCCACTCTATGGCCGATTTTCGGATATTTTAGGTCGCAGATCATGTTTCTTCACAGCAACGATCACATTTCTCCTTGGTTGTCTTGGTTGTGGACTTGCACCAGATATCGTGTCGCTAAATCTCATGAGAGCTCTCACCGGTCTTGGTGGTGGTGGGCTCATGACTATGGCTACAATTATCAATTCAGATATGATCCCTTTTAACGAGAGGGGCATGTATCAAGCATGCCAGAACGTTCTACATGGCTTTGGTTCAATATGCGGAGCTTCTTTGGGGGGCTGGATTGCAGACACCATTGGCTGGAGATGGTGTTTCTTATGCCAAGTTCCAGTCTCGATTTTCGCTCTCGCTATCGGCCATTTTGTGGTGAAAGATCTAGCCCCCCAGGAAGTTATTGTGGATGATAATGCCGTCTCTATCAAGGCTGAATCGTTGTGGAAACAAATTGATCTGAGTGGTGCATTGCTCCTTGTACTCGGTCTCTCTACGCAATTGGCGGCGTTGAGTATGGGAGGGAACAATTATCCGTGGAGCGACTGGCGTGTCCTTACATGTTTGGCTATCAGCATTCTTTTACTCGCCGCGTTTGTGGTTGTTGAGATCCAAACACGAGCTATACCTATCATGCCGATGTCAATGTTTAGAGGTCGGCTTGCAATCTCAAATCTAGTCAGCAATTTTTGTGTCGGGACGGCAGCATATGCAGTAAGTTCAACGTGTCTCAGAATAATGCACATACTCATATTCGCAATATAGTTTCTCTTTATGATTCCACTATTCTTCCAGGTTGTACTCAGGGAGTCGGCTTCACAAGCTGGCATGAGACTGGTAATTCCATCCGTTGCAACTCCTATCGGTGGATTGATTGCAGGCATCGTCATGTCGCGTTATGGTCGATTGAGCGAGTTAGTGAGACTTGGATGTTTCACAATGATGCTAGGTAACGGACTTGTGGCTTCCTTCAAATATCGGGATGCTGCTTGGAAATATGTGATTTACCTTTTTCCTGCGAATCTTGGGCAGGGTATTGCATATCCATCAATTTTGTTCACCTCTCTAGCTGCATATGATCACAGCCGTAAGTTCACTATCCCTTTCAACTTTATTTTTCATACTGACCTAAATAGAGCAAGCCGTAGCAACCTCTATTGTGTATCTTGTACGTTCGCTGGGTACTGTTTGGGGGGTGGCTGCCACGTCGTCTATTATTCAAAATGTGTTAGCGACGCGATTGCCAGATGCATTGTCTGGAATACCCAACAAGGAAGAAGTAAGATTTATGCTATCTCCAGGTCAAGTTATATTACTAATTTTTATACTAGATCATCACCGAGATTCGTCATTCTGTATCGACCTTGGACAGTCTACCACTCGAAGTGCAAAATATAGCTCGGCAAGTTTACTTCGAAGCATTGAGACTATCATTTATTGCAAGCACATTAATTGCTGCTGTTGCTCTAATATCAGCTTTCTTTGCAAGAGGTCGCGATTTGAATCGATCTTGAACAAAAGTGGTTATGGTATTCCATGTTCGAAGGTTCTAAATTCCTTAGCCTCAAAAATTAAGTTCGCAAGTTCTGGTCTTCATTTAAGAGCTATCCAGAATGTACTCTCAACAATAGACATAAATTTTAAACCCCAATATATTCCAATTTGAACATCATGCATCTTGAAAATAATTAAAGAGGCTGAGGCAGTATTTTAATAATTGTAGGCCGTATGGGCTGTTATCATGTGAATTTATCATGAACAATTAATCAGCAGCTCTATAGATCAACAGCTTCTCTTTAAACCTAAAATGAAACGAAACAAAATACGGCGTCCTATTTTAGGGCAAAGCCTCAAAATAGACGCATAGCCACTCAAGGGTATTGCACTCATTACAGCTTTGTTCCAAGAATATTCAATGTTTCTTTTCTAACCTAGCACTACTGGACTCCCTTGCTGCAGCTACTCTAAATCGTCCAGTCTGGTACACTTACGGAGATGAAGTCCGTATGGATAAGCTGCCAAGTCTAGAACTTCATGATCCGATGGCCCTGTGTAGTGGACCCTTATCTACCATCATTCAGATACTGCTATCAATGTTCCTTCAGTTTCTAGATTCTGATAACATAAAGTGGGCGGATCGCGTGCTTGATTTCTATCAGCAGTGTACGAGGCATTTACTTATTTTGCGTGCATGTGTCTTCCAGTTGAGAAACATCGAGATCTAAGCTATAACTAGCTATATAAAGCATCTACATTCGTCTGGCATTGATATTTACAAAAAGCAAAGTTGGTACCTAAACTCAACCATTTATTTTTCTTGGAATGGCGACCACATCTGATGACTCGACTGCGACATCTGTTTCCCAAACCAATATTCCAGACGAAAAACAATCCAACAGCATAGTGAAACCGCCTGATATCAACTCTGAATCTTTTGGAGATGTGGAAAATCACAACAACAGTGGATTTTCTTACTTAGGCTCAACACCGCAACATGCTTTCAGCTCACCACTTCAAGCTGCTTACTGGTCAAACATTTACGACAAAGCTCGCTATGAAGGCCGACATCGATTTGATCCTTCATTCCAATGGAGTTCCAATGAAGAGAAAAAGCTTATCCGAAAGGTACTGTGCTTCGATCCTAGGAAATTAATTACACCTTTCAAGTGTCGAATTGCCCCTCAAGGTGAAAAGACATTGCTGATCTTAAATTCTTAGCTGGATATCCGGATCATGTTATGGGTATGGGTTATGTTTTCTTCACTAGATCTAGTACGTCGAAACATTAACCGTGCAGTCTCAGACAATCTCGTAAGTATCAAATTCTTGCCTTAAACGTGGGTAAAGGCTCATATATACCCAGTTGACGGAGCTTCAAATGGACACAAACGATTTCAACAACGGCCAAACAATTTATCTCTTCTGCTTCCTGGCAGCAGAACTTCCTGGTGGCTTATTGAGCAAGAAAATCGGACCTGACATGATGACGCCGATCTCGATCTGCTTGTGGGGCATAATTTGTTCCTGTCAGTCACTGATTCAAAACAGAACTGGCTACTATATCACCCGTGCCATACTCGGATTTTCGCAAGGCGGGTTCATACCTGAGATGGTGTTGTACCTGTCTTACTGGTACAAGGGCAACGAACTCCCAATAAGACTTTCTGTGTTCTGGACAGCGATTCCGGTTACGCAAATTGTTGGTTCGCTATTGGCGGCCGGCTTCCTCGACATGAGAGGTATTTCAGGATTATCTGGCTGGAAATGGCTGTAAGAACCACCTACTCGTTCCTCAAATGCCGAAGCTGAAAGGACAGGTTTTTAATTGAGGGCCTGATGAGCTTGACTGTCGGAATTATTACATTCTTTGTGATGCCTGCAAGTATCAGCGAAACTCATAAAATACTTCGAGGCAAGATTACATGGTTGCACGGCACAACAGGGTGGTTTTCTGAGCGCGAGGAGAAAATTCTCATCAACCGTATCTTACGAGATGACCCATCCAAAGGGGATATGAACAATAGGCAACACGTTGATCTCAAGGGTTTATGGGCAGCGCTGTGCGATTTCGATCTTTGGCCAATTTACATCGTCTGCTTTCCCCCGAACTCTTTCCACATCAAACTGACTAGTTCCAGCTCGGCGTTCTGGCTTTCATCCCGTACCAACCTGCTGCGAATTACATGTCACTAACATTGACTACTCTTGGATATACAGTTTTTGAAGCTAATATGCTAGCCATACCCGGTTACTTTCTTTTCTTCGTAAATGTAAGTCGAGACGACAAACACAAGCTTTGCAATGCTAACACCGATAGATTCTTATTGTGGTCTGGGTCAGTGAGAGGTTTCGCGAGCGTCTCATTTTCAGCGCATGGAGTAACATCTGGACACTCCCGTTCTTGATCGGGCTTGTATGCATTCCAAAAGATGCCAGTCTTTGGGTTCGTTATGCATTACTTGTTGGTGTGAACGGAATACCTTATAGTAAGTTCTCCTCGGTTCACTTATCAAATAATACTTATTTACTCGATTCTAGCCCATGCCATCCTGGTTGGCATGATATCTCGCAACTCAAAAAGCGTTGGAACTCGAGCTGTGTCCGCATCCCTTTACAATATTTCTTATCAGTTTGGCTCTATCGCAGCGGTGAACATCTATCGTAACGACGACCGCCCCTATTGTGAGCTCAATGTTTATCCTGGGTTAGCGAAGTATGCTGATAATAGTATAGATTATAGAGGCAACAAGATTCTTGTCGGCATCTCAGCAGCTAATATTTGTCTTTTTCTGATGGCGAAATTGTATTACATCAAACGGAATCAGCAAAAGGCAAGTAAATGGGAAAGTATGACACCAGATGAGCAGGTTAACTATTCAACAAGCACAACAGATACGGGTATGCGGAGATTGGATTTCCGATTCGTTCACTAGAATGGTGGATTATTTCTTTTCAGACCGGAGCTTTACAAATCCAAGTACGAAGTTAGTCTCTCAGCTATGTGCCTACGTATCTATCATTGAAGTACCTCGTTTATCCTTTCTTTGCAAAATCATATTCCTTTCTGCGGTATAGCAAGAGAAAAAGTACATCCGAAGTAAAGCTCCTTGCAAGCACCGTCACTTCTTAGGTTGAGAACTATGATGTGATCAAGCCGTATTTCAACCCCATGCAGATCTTTAATGCAGGGAGATCAATGGTGGGTCGAAATCTAGGATGTACACGTGACACGGAGTCCAAGTCCGTTGTCACATTGATCTAGAAACTCCACCTTTGATAAGAAAACCGCGTGTGAAAATGATAAGGCGACTTTCTCTTACTTTTCCGACCTAACTGTACTCAGAAATAGATACAAAAAACTAGGTTTCTGAAATGAATCTTTTTCATGTCTATTTATTTCTGTTTTGAGACTCAGGACTTGTTCTTGTCGGCTTGGGGTTCCTCTGAAGCTTATAAGGCCACCCACGGGTCGCTACGTTCGTACGATCTCTATGGTGCAAGAAGTTGGCATGAAGACGTGATAAAGAAAACGTGATCCTGCTCAACAAGCTCGTGCACTTCTTTCTACGTATAACAAGTGCCATTTACCATAGAGCACAATCCCATTCATCTAAAGGCCAATTTTAAGCAGCCTTCGCTTTTGACCCTGAATATGCCCCAGACAGACGAAAAGCGGATATCGTAAGTGTTCTTGAGAATTTTCAAAGACGTGCCCCTTCTAGACCTTTGCTAAATTGCGTGTGAAGTTGTAAGCGTTGTCAACGTCGCAAGGTAAGTCTGAGCTCATAGAATTCTGCTTCTTTAAATTTTATATTCTCATGCAATTAGATCAAGTGCTCTCGGACATCTCCGTGTCGACGATGCATGACTGCTGGGGTGCATTGCGAGTATCGTGATTCCGACTCCAAACGAGCTCCAATATCGCGGGAATATGTCACAGCACTCGAGTGCAGGATAGCGAGCTTGGAGCGAGAGATTTCGAAATTGAAAAGTGCTCCGTGCAGAGACAGTCATGAAATGATCGAAGACTTCTACTTTGTAAATCGCCCTCGAGGTTCACATCCCGCGGCACCTTCCGAGGTCCATGTCGAGGAGAATGGTTTAGCAGAGTTTAATTTCAATCACAGATGGAGACGCGAAAACGACGGTCAGTCTAGTATCTCTACTTTCCTCTTGCTTTGTGACTAACTGAGTATTTGAAAGTAGGCACGTTGATTTATCATGGGCCAAGTAGTGTTTATAATACAGCCATTCTGCGTGTCCTCGAATCACCGACTGTTTATTTTTCCTTGCCGTCAGATCAAAGTCACTTTGAAGGGGATGCTATCCCCCGTGGCCGGGTCATTGAGGAATGCCTGGCACTATATTTCCGCTGTCTACATGCTTCTTTCCCACTGATTGACAAAGACGAGTTCTTGTTGGAGTTTACATGCAACGCATATTCCACTGAGAACTGCTCCTCGGCGCTGGTTTATGCACTGAGCGCATTAGGAGCACTAATGTCGGATGATTCGGAGATCAGAGGGATGGCAGAAAGCTATTCCTCGGAAGCGAAAAGAAGACTAAGCGCGACCGGAAAGCTTTCTAGCATAGCCATGATGCAAGCCTCAATATTGTGCGCTCTGTACGAAGCAGGTCTGGGGGATAGTTCTAGTTCGTGTCTCTACTCTGGTTTGCCAACCTCCAATCTACCGCACAATTCTCATCGCTTATATGTTTAGGGCTGATTCTGGGTGCTGTGGAAGATCGAGTCCGTTGGCCGAGTCAGCGAAAAGCATGTCTCGATGATGGTAAGAAAAGTGGTACGTCGCCAGTGAATAATCATTCCTGGACGCGTATGCACATGAACTGTTACATATCCGATAAGTCCCCACCAACGGTGTGCGATAGGCCGAACTCCTAGCTAAAATAATCGTTTAGGATCTTGGGACTTATGTTTGGAAGAGCAGCGCCTCTAAGTGAGGACGACGGACTGTTACTTGATGATGGGATATCCACCAAGTCAGTCAATCCCCATCTCGTTGACTGACCCTGCTAATGAGAGTTCTGTTCAAGGCTGAATCATGTTTCTGAGAGTTATATTGACTCGCCACCTATTAGCAACTCAGTAGACGCCCTCTCGGTAACTAGAAAACACTTTGAACTTGCTAGAATCATTCATGATATGCTGGCACTGATGTATGACCCTACGCTCCAACAACCAAATCGCTTGACTGCAATTTCCGTCACGGAATTGAATGTCAGGCTGTGTGGTTGGCATGATTCGCTGCCAACAGAGCTGCGATGGAACAGATGGGGCTCATGCTTTGACGAGATTGACCTAGGAGTTGCAGCACTTCAGTAAGAGAGGCCGAACATTGTGTAAGCTTGGTACTGACTCGATAAAAGTATGTTATATCATACGACGCGGATCTCTCTAAATCGACATCTCTTAACACCAAGTCGCTCGTCGACATTATCTCACTCTAACGTTCCATCTCCAGAATTCATGGACGTCTGCTCTGTTTCGATGGACATGATCGTCTCCATCCTGCAACGTTACAAAGCCCAGCACAGCTTGAAGGCGGCCCCTTTGATTTTCGTCCACGGTGCGATTACTGCCGCAGATGTGCTATTAAGCACCGTGCAGTACCAACAAGACGGGACGCCGATGCTCGATCGTGGAAATCTGACAGTTCTAGACGATGCACTCGAGAGTCTTTCACATTCTTGGGGACTTGCGTGTGCCGCCAAGGAAGGCATCCGAAAACTCATGCAAGATATGCTCGGAGAGAAATCAATACCAGAGGAAGAACTCACTCCATCTGTTGGATCTGGCAATGAGACACAGGAGTTGACTCCCGCGTGGGATCAATTCGGACAAGATTTTCAGACGTTGCAAAGCCTGGAACTTGGCATCTTTGATTTGGATAGGATAGGAGAGACTCTCATACCCGATAAGAGTATGAGTTGCGACGCGAATTTCAACGAGCAGATAAATATGGTAACGGACGAGTCTATGTTTTGGGCTGAGTTAAAGAACGCAGCGACGCTCGAGATATATGATGGTTTTGGGGTTTGAAAATGTTTGTTTGTACGTACACACGAATTATTGTACTTTCTTTCTGAATTGAACCAAATGATTTGTATACAAGAACTCTCGCATTCATTTGCGACATCTCTCCCTGTTAGGGACTCCTATTCGAAAACGAGAACCCGAAATCTCGCTTGAGTTGAGAACCTTCGGCTGTGTTACTTCGTACCTCACAACCTCAAGTCCCATTCTTCAAAATGTTAAGATTGGCTAGTAGTCACGAGGACAAAAAAAAAAACAAGCCAAAAACGGTATTTCAAAGAACAACCCTTTTATTTCCTTCGGTTTAGCAGTTCTACAGGCGACGGGGTAGATGGGTAATCTAATCCACCTACTCTACCCGGATGGATGGTTCACCTACCCCTGAGATTCCTTTCGGTAAAATAAACTTTCGGGAGTGTTCAGCTTTTCAGATTTCAGGGGGAAGATCCTTAGCGATTAGTTAATCATTGACGATTTTGGATTCAACAGCTACTAAATATCTCCTCGTTGGAAAAAAATTGTTTTCATATCATATTATGCGCGAGGAAAACCTCCTTCAGATAAGATATACTACTGATATCTATAATCACTGCTCGCTTTTAGCCTTATATGTTCTATCTCTCTACCGACCATCAGATTTAGCCTTTTGAGGCAGATGAAGAGAAACGTAGCGTAACGTAACCATGTCGACATCGGCATCGGGGTCGGATGTCGGTACATCGGCGAACAACACCACTTCCTGGCTATGTTTCGACTAGATGGCTAATCTGTTTGTTTCTCTTAAGCATAAAGTATATATGTACATCCACTCTGGACGCTACTCCGGTGCCCATCCCCCTTTTCCCTTTTTGCCTCTGCCCCACAAAAAGCAGACGTCTCAGCATGAACTCTATGTTTTCCCGAATCTCCATCCCCAGGCTATGACTGTACTGTCGGTAGGGTAGAGGGCATTCCCCGAAGACGACGAGATCGCCTCGCCTTGCCACCACTGGAAACCTTATGATAATTAACGTGATATAGGTAAAACATGTAGCGTTCTTTAGCCACGGAGGAGGAGCACCTTCAGATGAACCGAACTGGACGTGCCTCTGAGCTGGAGTAACCCATCTAGCGAACAAGTTCGGACCCAGCTAAAAAGAGAAAAGGCTCTTTAATGAATTATTTTTCCCAAAGAGAGGGGGGTTAAGGGCCGGGGAAAGAGGAGGGGGGTGTCAAATATATATATCCTACGCATTGCCCAGGACACAAAGACGTTCTCCCAACCGTCCATCGTGTTCTTCCTTCTACACTCTCTCGCTCACCAGCAAGCAACACATTCTTTTCTCTTTTCGTTTTTGGTCGCCGACCACCTCACACTTTTTTTTTTTTTTTCTTGCTAGAAGAGTTTGATAAACATGCGGCTCAATCCATCGCTAAGCTGCTTGCTCGCCATCGCCTCCGTGGCATCTCCCGTCTTTGGAGTCGAGACGCTCGTCGATCTCGGGTATGCCAAATACCAAGGCACGCGTCAAGGCGATGGGGTGTCGAAATGGCTCGGTCTGCGATACGCCGCCGCGCCCCTGGGGGATCTGCGGTTCGCCGCACCGCAGGATCCGGTGAATGTTTCTGGCATCGTGAATGCTACACAGGTATGTGACTCAATATCTGCATCTCTCTCTTGCCACTTTTTTTGTTTTTTTCTGTTTTTTGTTTCCTTGCTGTTCTATTCTCTCTTTCTCTCCCTGTCATGACATTCTCTTCTTGCTCTCTTTCTCTCCCTCTCTCGTTCTTCCTCTGACAAGATCCGAAATCAGCACGGCCCAATCTGTCTCCCACAGTCACCAACCGACTGGACCGTCAGCGGGACGTATTCTCGATTCACCGTATCCGAGGACTGTCTCTTCGCAAGCGTCTTCGCACCCTCAGACGCAACTACCGACTCACAGCTGCCGGTCGTCGTGTACATCCAAGGCGGCGGGTTCGGGTCGAACTCGAACGCGAACTGGGACCCGAGCGAGATCGTCGCCGACGGGGACGTCATCGTGGTGCAGTTCAACTACCGCGTCGGCGCGTACGGCTTCCTGCAGAGCGACGAGGTGCGAGCTGCCGGGAGTCTGAATGCTGGAATCAGAGATATGCTCAAGGTCCTCGAGTGGATCCAGAATCATATCCAGCAGTTCGGCGGGAATCCCGACCAGGTCGTTGTCGATGGCGCGAGTGCGGGAGGGAGTGCCGTCGGCTTGCTCATGGCGGCGAGTGTCAATGTGCAGAACGAGCCGAACTTTGTTGGCGGGATTGCTGAATCTGGCGGCTGGGTGACGATGCGTACGATGGAGCAGGGCCAGTCTCAATATGAGTGCCTGGTTAAAGACAAAGGCTGCGAGGGCGCGGGCGACTCGCTCGCTTGCTTGCGGGCTTTGAATAGCTCGGCTGTCATGACCTCTAACTGCTGGTTCAATCCACACATCGACGGCGAGCTGTTCACCGACTCGCTCGTGAACCTATTCGAGCAGGGCCTCTACGCTAAGGTACCTACGATCTGGGGGTCTTGTGCGAACGAAGGGACGAAGTATAGCGCTCCTCAAGATACCGATACCGTGGAGGCAGCGAATACTTTTCTGCGTGGCCAGGACCCGACGTTGACTAACGCATCTTTTGCGATCCTCGATGACTTGTATATCAGCCAACCCGAGACGGTCTTCCCTGCCTCCGGTCGCAAGTGGAGGCAGACAGCTAATGCCATCGGCGAGATCGGCACGCACTGCATCATCAAGAACATCCAAGACATCATTGCAGCCGACGGGGTGCCGACGTACAACTACAAGTATGCGGTTCTGGACCCAGCTGACGAGGCTGCTGGGTTCGGCGCCTATCATACCGTCAACTCGTATGCCTTCTGGGGGAACAACCGAACGGACGGAGATGCGCCCAAGAGTTACTTCACGACGAACGAGCCCATCATTCCCGTAACGCGGAAATACTGGACCAGTTTTATTCGCAATACAGACCCAAATACTGATCGTGCCGGTGGTGCCCCAGAGTGGTATCCATGGACTGGTACCAATAGCCGTGAGAGATTGTTTATTCAGACTAACAACACCAAGATGGAACGCATGTCGGCAAAACAGAGCCTCAGGTGCCAGGTTGTCAGACCGACGTCAGAGAACCTTGGAAAGCCAAAGGATTCCAATGCCACGACTGAGTTGGATGCCACGTTAGCCAGTAGAGTGAATGGCACCAGTGATGATACCAGCTTCAATATACACGCACGGGATTTCGTTCGTCGTCGGTATTAAGCGAGTGAAGATGTATAAAGAGTCCATTTTCTGAACTCTGGAAGACTTGGTCTCGACTTGTGTTTTCGCGGCTGCTGTTCCCAACTGGCAATTCTCCTGTATATATTTAGGGTTTCACACTCATCATGCCATTGAATGTATATTTTTATAACCTTTGTTCAGTGCTGTCTGCTAGTTCATCATCCTGTAATTTTAATCCTGCCCTCTCATGTGAATATTTCTATCATGACGGTAAGAAATAAATATAAGCGACTAATTGAAGTTACTACGGTAAAATTAGCCACAACTTCTTAGTCATTTAACATAGTAATGTATGATATCAGCAGGTTCATTATACGTCTACCTTAAGAGTATCGGTTTATTATTCAAATATCACGCGCAGGGTGATATATGGATACTATAGCAAGTTGTATAGTGCTAAGCGATTAGTATAAAGTCGGCTATCATATATTAAGTATTAGCTTATATAAAAGAAAATAATAATTTTCGGGCAGCTTACACCATTTTACATGTCTGTAAATTCGAATTATCAGCTTATAACATGACCTACTTATACATTTTATAAAAAGTAAGGTTGTTCAAAGGCTTTATATAATTAACTAAACTAGTTAATTACTATATATAGTTGTTTCCATATACGTGTAGCGCTCTTTTAGATAGACACTACTACTACCTATCTCTTAATCCTTGTTATTACTTTTACCTATATTCTCTATATATTTCGTAGCTTTTTGTAGCCACAGTTTAAGGCGAAGAAAATATAATCATTCAGACTTAGGATTATTTTATTTATAAAATTCAGCTGTTAGAATATCTTAGTTTTAGTAGATTAGCAGCTAAGGCAATTACCGGCTGTAGCACCCATATATTGCCCTGCGGGTATTATTTGAGTAAGTTCAACCACTTTAGGATGCTATTTAAGTAATTAACCGTAAGAATATGAAATAGAAACTTTTACTAATGAGCAGACATGACCAGGCAGATGTTTGAAAGTATCATAGCATTTATTTATAAATGATTTTAAAACACCCTAAAGCCCATATAAATGCAAATATAACCTGTGAAAAACAAATAGCCTCCCAATAGATTGATGTCACTCAAACTTGAGAGGCATATGTTAGACTATTAATTATTATAGCTAAGCTTATATCCTCCAGTAAAACCTTGATACTAATCATTACTAAAAGGCTGCTGCTGAGGTCCGCGTGCTATGTTAATCATTCTCTGGTGCTGAAAATACTGATCTAATAACCTCTGATAATGGTCCTTTAAACTGATTCATATGTCAATTACTATACTGCCTTCATAGGGACGTTATCGGATATAGGCTTACGGAACAATGACTTCAATATAGAGGCTAGCTAAGAGGCTCCGGGTTTCGTCGTCTGTTGGAGCCTCTGGAAATATCTTCGTGAGACAGTACGATACAGCGTCTTTGCATTTTTCGCTGTTCTTGAATTCTTCATACACTTTCTGCAACACCACTTCTAGTGATTGTGTGATCGGCACTGGTGGAACATCTTCGAGGAAAGTAAGTGACTCGATTACTCCATCCGCATCAACATTCAATCGAAAGGTTGATTTCCCAAGCACAATCTCAACTAGTAGAATGCCCAGCCTTCTTAAAGGGTTTGTCAAACTGTTCCAGCGATACTGTGTGGTACACCAGAATGTGTCTGCCGTTATATTTCCCCACCGTGGCTGCTCATGATGACCTTGTTTTGTTATAAGCCCGAAGTCGTATCTGAGTTGTGGTGAAGAGTTAGCAGAGCTGCCACACCGAACATGGCAGCTACATATTCCCTTGAACCAAGATGTACGAAGGAATAGCAGGCACGCCTGTGCCAACTCAGAGGCCCCTCGGAATTTTGATATTGTTCCGAGGAGATTTGCTTCGGTATAATTCGGGGGAGGATTTGAAGATAACAGATGCCTTAATGTCCGGCGAGGTCTAGGATTCCATTCAGGGTGCTCTGTTGCCATTGATATGCTGAAACATATACCGCTACTGATGGTGCAGCTTTCCCTCTCGCTACCTCCCATTAATCTCCTGAATGCCAGCGGTGCGGTCACATTATTTTCTGAAGGCTCACGCAAGCTTCTAATATGCATGCGGATGAAGTTCTCTTTCGATTGTGGGTCTTGGCTCAAAATATTCCAAGTAATCACTCCATCACCTGCAGCTCTGGAGATCATTTTCGGTACCATCTCTTCACGAGAAGATCTCATCAAACCAGAAGTGTAGTTATCGATTGTCGGAGCCAAGCTAAAGTCGTTGAAAATATTCAGTTCGAGTTCGATATCAATGTCTGTCGTAGCAGCACAACAGACTTGGTGCAGAGCGTTGGCATCGTCTCGTGCACGCATTGCCATTGGAATGAAAAGACGACCCATCCCAGCATGGTATACGTCTCTTGGCTCCACTCTATCCTTCTTAATCATATCATTTCGCTGCCAGCCATCTTTTGACGCTTTGTGGATGGCTCCCATATCATTGGCCATTCTGTCAATCAATTTTTGGATATTCTCCTTCTTGAACCAGATGAACTCCCTCTTACGCTTAGCTCTCAGGCACCTCGGCATTGTCGCCCAAGTATCTTCTGTTAGACAGAGAACTTTCCCTAGGCTTTTTCTCGACGTCGCCCAATTTGCAACGATGCTTTCCAGTTTGACTTTGATATTCTGGTACTCAACCACTCCCCAGAAGTCGAGATGCAGACTTTCAGGTGTGTTTTCCCATACGAGCCACTGGACCTTCCATTCTTTTAAGTCTCTCTCTTGCTTTTCAAGGTCTTCAAGCATGCTCTTCGCATCACGCTGGAAAGACTTTCCAGCCTGTATCTCTTCGTATATCAATTTGACTCCTGTGCGCAACATTCCATACCATGAGATTACTGTCATAACCATGACAGCCATTGAAACACCAGCCGGAATAGCAAAGTCCGCCATCCTAGGTTTTTTGGTCGGTCGTTCAAATGATAAGATGTGCCTCGCAATAAGCGGATTTTCTCTGGATGTGGGAGAATATTCCTGAGCCGCTGATGGTCAGTACTAACACTTAAACCTGGCAAGGTGCCCAGCTACCAAGGTAGATAGTTATTGGCTGAAGAACGAAGGCGGTAAAGGTGGCGTTGACCACGTGTGTATATTTTTGACCAGATACAGTTACTTGCAGCCATGGTGTGTAACCTTTGAGGGCTACACAAGACCTTCGACGAGACCTTTTATTGCCAGTAGAACTGAAAGGCTATCGACCTCCACAATACCTCTAATCCACTGTTCCGTTATACCTGAAGGCTTGCTAGATTCTCATTGTCCCGAGTATTCAATGTCGCTTTCTGATCGCTTTGAAGCCTTGGTGAGGAAGCTGGGTGAGATCATGGCCATGGTCATCAAGCTAAATAAAGATCATGGCAATGAACAAATTCTAGCGGACTGGGATTTTCCTGGGCTGGTTGGGAAGCTCGATAACATTGTGTTCCGCCTTCATGTGTGGGCAGATGATTTGACCATCCGGGATCGAAGAACAGACTCCATCCTTACATCGGTGCAGGAGCTCAAAATTCACGACTGCTTGCAAATACTTGATTACCGCGAGGGGTTTCTTCAGAGCAAGATTCAAGGCATTTTCAAAACCATGGAGGCTGATACCCTTGGGCTCTACCAAAGCTTGCAATCGAAGACGGAGGGCGTTCAGCATGATAGGTATGAAAGAGGCCAGCATAGCCACTTCAAACAGAACTAGTTGTCTAACATCTTCAGTCAACTACCTTTTTCAGATCTCAAAAATGCAATCATCAGCCTCCAACAGTCAGTCGGGCTATTAGATGACAATAAGCATGCTATTAAGGATACGATAGCTACCACGACTGTAGGTGAGATAATTGCAGCTCTAAAAGCCAAGGAAAATACTTTTTTTATAACGCCATGTATTCTTACTATAGGCAAGTATTAATTTCTAATATTGATATAATTCAGGCATACGACTGACAAGGACTTAGATGGTGGAGGTGTTCGGAGCTACTCAAGCATACTTATCATAAAAGCATTGATGGAGAAAGTTCGGCAACAATTAAAAGACCACCAGCAACTAGGTAAACAAAGGCCGTAGATTGCTATATAAGTACGAAGCTTACCATCAGCAGCACCTCTCCTCTCCGAACTTCGTCTATACCATATGTTCCAATATATTTTTGGCTCGAGTAGCGGTGGGTGAGTCCTGGTTCTCTTGGTTGGTTTGCATTGTTAAGAAACACATTGACTCTATGTAGCTTAATTGCTATTATGCTTGGACGTCTAAAAATGTCCGAAGATCAATGTCTTCAGACATTTGAAGAATATGCAGATGACATTTTCAGTCACCCTCGGCGGCTGCATAAAATTGTGCCTACTTGGATCACCAGCAAGTACAGTGGTAATCGCCTAACTCAAGCGACTAAAAACACCATTGGCAAATTTGATCAAACCCCTGAAGGTCTGAAATGGAAGAGTAGTACATTCTCATCTCCTGGAGACAGCTGTAGAACGTAAGCTCTTCCAAACCTTGTCCAGCAGATATTGATCAATCTACAGCGGTGTTATAGCATGGAAACGCACGGATCATGACGAAGGGCCTTACATATTTCGGACATATCGCAGTCCAGCAACGAATTCTTCAACTATGACGAGCACAGATACCGAACCGGAAACAGCATCAATATGGCAGGTGGCGCGGGCGACTTCCGCCGCCCCAAAGTATTTCCAGCCTCTAAATATCAGAGGAAGCCACTTTATCGACGGAGGCTTTGGGACGAATAATCCCACAATGGAGTCTTTCGCTGAACTTAGCCGGATTAGCGGGGCCAGACCAGACCATCCGTTGATCGTTAGCATCGGCTCAGGCAAAACAAAGCCTAAGTCTCGAAGATTTTGCAAATTTGGGGTTTTCTCTCTCATCGATTCTGCAGTCGCGCACCTTTCTGACACGGAGCCAGTCCACAAAAATATGACTTCCATATGTGAAAGTGAGCAAATGGACTATTTTAGGTTCAACGTAGATACAGGCTTGGAAGATATTGCACTGGACGGTTGGAAAGTCACGAAGAAGAGTGGCATCAGGTCGTTCAGAACGACGTCTCATATCCTGTCTGCCACGATCCGATACATTGAACAAGAGGCTGTGCAAGCTCAGTTGAGCATGTGTGCTCAAATGCTAGTCGATCGTTATTCCATACATCACAGCCCTAACTTCACTGCCCAGCTAGCAAATAAGTCTAACTTGACACCAAAGAAGTCGATTTTCATGATTCCATCCGCTAGAATGCATAGATTTGTCGGCCGTGACAACATCCTTCACTATATCGACGATTCATTCCAGGGACGCCATCGAATGGCACTTGTTGGACTTGGGGGTATCGGGTAAGTTTTCTGGAGTAATCATTCACGAACCTCAAGTTGGAGCCTTACTCGAGTGATAGCTAATGAATGGTCATCATGATAGAAAAACTCAAATTGCCATTGCATATTGTTACAGATTTCGTGAGGGATACGACGCTATATTTTGGGTTTATGCTGGTACTAAATCCGAGGTTGAAAAGGGCTTCCGGGCAATAGCAGAATCGCTAAACCTTGACGGCCGGGAGAATCCTGATATTGACGTTATTGTGTCTCTTGTTTGCAGGTGGTTGAGCACTGATCACTCTTGCCGATGGCTCATTGTACTAGATGATGTTGAGGACGACAGAGCAACATTGTCATTGTTATTTCAGATTCCGGAGAGAGATTTTGGATTCGTTCTTGTTATTTCTCGCACTGTTGGCATAGCTTACAAGCTTGCTGGCGAATTCATCAGCGTCAAGTCAATGTCCGAGAAAGAAGCCATAGTCCTATTGCGGCAAAGCATCATTGACAAAGGAAAAAGCAACACCGATGACGCTAAGGAACTGGTTCGGAGCCTTGGCGGTCACCCACTTGCTATCACTCAAGCAGCTGGATATATCAATACCAATGGTTCCAGGGCTACAATCTCGAAATTCTTACAAATGTTTCAAAGCGAGTCCAAGAAATCATTCTTTGAAACAGACTTCGGAGACCTACACAGACCATACAATACATCAAACTCAATCGGAAGCACCTATGAGGTCACATTTAAGCAGATTCACCAGCAACGACCTTCAGCTCTTCAGTTGTTGTATTTAATGAGTTTTTGCAATCCAGATCAGATTCCTGAGTTTCTTCTCAGGATCTTTTACGGCAGGATCTGTGTGGATTATCCTCAGCATCTAGAAAGCAAGTTCGAAGAGGACCTCTCTCTTCTAATGGGGCACTCCTTGCTAGTTACATTTGGGCAGGAAGACCAGTTCTCGATGCATCGAATACTGCAACAAACCTTACTTTTCCGGATAGAATCACAAGATGAGTTAAGGAAGTGGCAAGAAGTCTTCATAAAGTCGCTACTACAAGCCTTCCCCGAAGTGGTATACGAAAACTGGGCGACCTGCCAAGAACTACACCCACACATCATGACTGCCCTCAAGAACCAGCTGGAGCATGGCAAGCTATTGTTCGAATGGCCCGTTCTTCTCGAAAAGGCCGCATCGTATACTAGGGACAAAGGCATATACGCGATCGCTGAAAGATTAAGTACACAAGCCCTCGACGCCTTCCGGCTTCAGCACGGAAACGACAATCCTGACTCGATCAAGTACCTAGATACGCTCGCCTCGACTTTAGTTCTCCAAGGCAAGTGCGCAGAGGCCGAAGCGCTCTTGACACAATTCCCTAAACCTGCCGCTTCTCCAGCAACCGAAGACCCCAACAAGCTAATGAGCCTGGAACTCTCAATCATCACAGCTCAGGGTCACTATCTCGAGGCAGAAAGGCTGTGCCTTGAGATTTGTGCAAAAAAGGAGATGATTTTAGGGGAGCAGCACCCTAGTACACTAAGAAGTTTGAACGATCTCGGGTTTATCTTTGGGAGACTAGGAAGATACCCTGAAGCTGAAAACACCATCAAACGAGTCTTGGATTTGGAACGAAAGATATTGGGCGAAGAACATCCTGATACTCTCATCAGCTTGAATGGTCTTGCATTGTGTATCAGAGAGCAAGGCAGATACGAAGAGGCATTACATATCAGCTTGGGTCTTACAGAAACTATGAAGCTAGTACTGGGAAGAGGTCATCCAGAAACTCTTGATGCTATTCTCAACCTAGCCAAAGTATATCATTGCCAGGAACAATTTATGGAATCGGAGGAGCTTGAGAGAGGGGTTCTGGCAAGGATGAAATTGGTTTTAGGCGATGCGCATCCAAGAACACTATGTTGCATGGAACAACTTGCAGAGACATGGAAATCGAGAGGCAAAGAGGAAGAAGCACTCAAATTGATACAGGACTGTGTGCGATCGATGGAGAAAGTACTTGGGCATGAGCATCCAGACACCAAGAGGGTGATTCAGACGATCGGGTTGTGGAAGGAGACCGAAAAATGATGGAGATAATTGGGAGTGCAGGTAGTCACTCTCATTAACTCGAATTTCTTTCAATTTGGAATCCTGCAGGAAATATCGGTTATACAATTTTATTAACAGGTAAAAGTATTTCGACTTATCTGATTTCTCTTATAAACCCTGGTTTGTCTACTCCTTTTGTGTATCTAATAATACGATCATATTTTATGCGTACTCCTAAGAAAAATAGTTCGGTTTACTCTGGTTAGACTGAATTAATTGATACTAATATTGCGGAATAAAAAGGATTGCGAACAGTGCTGTCCGAGTTCTGTACTGTATTCTTAGTATGATTTATAATTAAATTAGGAATGATATTATCTGCAACATTTGTCCTAAAAGGTTCATTTAGCCAGAAGCCGTCTACTATTATACTGCCGCGGTAAATAGAGGGGCGCATCCGACTCCACGGTGCTAAAGTCGTAACTGGCAACCGATATAATATGAACATTAGACATAAGGTATGTCGAGGATCAATCAGAGGTCGGAATGAAAAGAGGTAAAATAAGTATGTTCTTGACTATAGAGGTGAAGCATGATACTTGGGTACATCCTCCTAGAGTGCTCAAAGAGCACTCAATGAGGTCTTCCGGAGTACTAGCTGAGAGCTGAATAAGCCCTCACAAAAGCAAAGAAAATGGTAAAACGAATAAAAGACCCCACCACGCTACTAACTTTATTTACAACACTTATTATTAGCTGTACAACTAGATGAACAAGTAAATATATTGCAGCCTTCAAATGACATCACACTCTCCCCTCTATTATTTTAGTCCTGATATTTGCTTTCGTTATTGGTTTATCGTGTATACCGACGGCAGACTTTGTAATGTACCAGATTATTTTCGTATACTTGAATCCTTTAACGCACCCGTACTCATTCACTTATCTTACACGTTTAATTCTTTTATATATTTGCTCCTAATATAAACTCGACATCCGCTCCTCAAATAAAACAAAATTCCCCCTTTGAGACAAAACCATATATAGAAAGAATACAAGAACCGCGTTAAGAAAAAAGAAAACTATATCAGTACAAATAAATGCGTGGGTTCGTTGCGGTGGAGGGTGTGTGTATCCTCTAAAAGCTATCCACCGAATGAGGCTATTTACAGTGGCCGGAGCCCAATTCGGTGCCTCAGGCACCTCACGTGTGTTTTCCACTCTCTCAAGTACCTATCCATCTATATCATAATAGACTAGGAAAGCCAATCTCTTGCTTGTGGGTAATACGCGGCGTACCAACCACTCGCTGTATCCAGCTTACAAAGCCGATAGAAGCGATTAAATTATCAAACAAGACGAGGGTACAAAAGAGATAACCCTATCAAAAATTTCATAATCTTGTAGAGAGGAGAAAACGTCATGCTTAAGGACGGTCTTGTCGGATAAGGATAAGACAAAATTAATTTATCTTATAATAATCTAAACCCAGCTCACGTTCCCCATCCTTGAGTATCAACCTCGCTGCGGCATCTCCTCCACAGCTCTCGGGAGGCCCTTCGACAAAAGCATACTGACATACAAGAATAGCGCGTCCCTGAAGCCGTGTGCATAAAGCAGAGACGACCAACAACCTAGCACGGGTTATACGCGTGTCGAGGGAATAATTCCGCCGAGACGAAAGTCGAGACGAATAAAAAGAGAAGAAAAAGCAAAGAGGGTATCTACGTCTGAGAGACTTTCGGCCTTGCGCTCTTGCGAGTATCCCAGCATCAATCTTCCTTGTAGAAGAACAAGAAAGAATCCAACTTATAAGAGAGGAGAGAAGATCAAAAAGAGAAAACTTTAGATGCAATACGAGTTTTACGACTAATCAGTAAGTCAAGTACACACATCCCTTCTTTCTACTACTCGACACCCAAATACCAAGCTACAAGCTCAACAAATTCCAGCCCACGCCAACCCAAGGTTACACCCAGGAGAGAGAGAGGAGGCACAGTCTCAAAAAAGAAAGAAAGAAAAAGAAGAAAAAGGGTTATACATCATCATCATTAGAGTCACAAAAGAGTATCTGATAAATCAAATCAAACTTCCCAAGTCATCTCATCTCATGTCATCTCAGGACAAGAACCCGACACAAACACACAAACATAAACACAAACACAAACACAAACACAAGAGCAAGATCGGTATAAAAAAAAACCCCCAAGAGAGGCATCATCTGCCCGTCCCTAACCAGGTAAGTAAGTAGCCGAGCAAGAAACCACACTCCATACCATGTCAAGTGATGCAAGAAGAAAGAAAAAGAAAGAACAAAAAAAAAAAAGAGGGAGGGTTTCCTTAACATTTCATTTCATTTCACTCTTCACTCTTCACTCTTCACTCTTCACTCTTCACTCTTCACTCTTCATCAACCTCCCCACACACACCTGCACACCTGCTTCCGTTTTGTTTTGCTACATAGGATCACGCCTTGAGTGAGTGGGTGAGTGAAGTGAAGTGAGTAGGTAAAGTGAGTTGCACGAGATGTAAGGACGAGTTGCGTATTGTGAAGCTCCCTAGCTACCTAAGGTACCTAGGTATGCGATGAATCCCACGTGATAAATCACAGTGCGATGCTCGTATTGTATTGGGAGAGTATGAATCTCGCGCGCCGAGCGAACACCAACCAACCTCCTATTTCAAAAATTAAGCGACCAACCCCGATCCTGATCCCGATTCGGGAGGGGATCGGATAAAAGCAGCCTCTATTTCTCACACATCACCATAACCGCCACACAACCTACCTACTCCAGAGGCTAAGCAGACGAGGGGGTACAGTGCGAATAATTCTTGAATTTCATCATGATGTATAGTAGTAGCTACACTAACTAGACTTTTCTTCCCAACTCCATCAGCATCATCACATGTCCTCAAGAGACCACAGCACACTTACAAGTGTTGCCTCTATTGCAAATGATACTACTACTTTGTGCACCATACCATACCATGTTCTCATCCACCATCTCATCTCATCTCATCACGCAGCCGTCGACACGAGCGTATCCTCTTCGACCGCCTCGGCATCCGGATCAGGTCCGTCGCCATTTATAACCGCATCGTCCTGCTCGTCGTGGCCGTTGACATCGATCAACGAGACGGTCCCCTCGTTCTCCAGGCGCAGGTACTCTTCCCAGTCAGGGAACAACTCTTCATCTTCGAGTGGGACACCGACCGTCTTAGCGACCCGGCCCTTCTTCTCCTTCTCTAGACTCTCCTTCCACAGTGCGACGACCTTGGGTGTCGCGCTGGGCTTGTAGGTTTGAGAGAACAAGACGGCCTCGGATGCTCTGCCGGTCGAGGTCAGAACATCAATACAGCCGTCGACATCTCCAAGTTGCCACAGACTGGTGAAGGCAACGTTGTGAGCTCCTGCGCTAGTGGCTTGAGCAGCGAGTGCTCTTAATCCATCACGATCGCCTGTTGATGAATGAAGGAGAAGTAATGAACCAAGATCCTTCGCGTTTGTGAAACACTCAGCTGCGAGAGCAACATCCCAGCCAGTAAGAGCGGCATCACCGACCGTCTTCCACTTGTGCTCAGCGTCTGCTTCTCTTGCTAGCTCAAGTGCCACTGGTAATTGACCCAGGGAGAGAGCAAGTTCAAATTTGTGCTCAGAGTCTGTTGCAACTTCAAGTGCCAGCTCCTTGTGGCCTTGGCCTTCGAGGAAGCGAGCAATCTTGTTCAGTTGGTCTTGTGGAATGGAGGGTAAAAGTTCTTCTGCTGATTCCATATCATCTCGTAACACGAGAGTCTGGTATTCGACAACTGAGAGTGATAAAGCAAATGAAGTGACATTGACATCCTTGTCAGCCAGGTAGATGCGTGAATCTCTCTGAATGTAACCAAGAAGGTACATGGGCTGATCGAAGTGAGAGATGGTGTATGTTTGATCACCGACAAGGTAGTTGAGACGGTTGGTGCTGTTGGTGTAGATGAAACAATCACCTACCCACTCACCAGTTCGTACGCTGTACTCTATTAGTATGGATTCGAAAATGAGTAGAAATTAACATTACCTCTCGTTGATGTCTGTGACCACCTCGAAAGCAGCTTCAACTCCATCGTCTTCGACTTCCCCATTCTGTACTGCTGCAATATAATTTTCTCTCGAGTATCTCAAGACATAGAAAGTATCTTCGCAAGCAATTGAAACGAGTTCGCCATTCTCAGACCAGTAGACCTGATTTTGTTAGTATGACCTCTTACTAGGATCAATTCACGAACCTCTTTGGGGTCAACTTCGATCCTTCGGACAAGTCCACCACTTTGCCAATCATAGAAACCAACGCCACCTTGTCCTTTCACACCCAGAAGAACGCCGCCAGTCAAACCTTCCGCTTGGAAACCCACATCGAGTCCCCCCGACTTCTCAACAAAGTTCTTGAAGATTTTGACGCTGGTACCAGATTCTCGAATGGCGTAATCGTTGCTGTTTTCCTTAGAGCCCCACACAAAGTCCAGAGCAGATCCAAAAGCTTTATTTCTCCATGCCAAGGCTGTGTAAATGATGAATTCGCCATCTCCACAAACGGAGACAAAGCGACCATTCGGTGAGTGGAGAAGGGTTTGTGGGTAGACTTCGCAGGTTCCGAGATCTTTGGTGGGGAGAGAGATTGGTTCATTGTCCTTGAGAGAAGCATCTAAAGCCTGATCAGTATTCGCAACACCAATTTTCGGTATCGAAACTTACCTCCGCCCTTGATTATTGACGAGATGACCTCGCTGTGTCGGGCCCAGATGAGTTTTCCAGAACCATCCATGGATACTGCTGGCTCCTCCCGACCCATCTTCACAACTACAGCACCCTCATCGAAACCGACTGCCACTCCTTGCTTCCCTCTGAAATAACTCACACACCATGCTCTTTCGAGGCCATAGTTTAGTGATTGTTCGAGTCTGTATGTGTTTGCGTGCCATATCTTAACGGTTCCATCTTCGGAACCTGAAATAATGACTGGAAGCTCTGGGTGATAGCATGCGAATGATACATTGCTGGTGTGGCCTTCCAAAGTCGCAATCAGCGACTTGGTTGTGTAATCCCAAATCTTGACCGTTCGATCATCGGATGTTGTGAGGAGGTATGGCTTGTCGGATTGAGGATAGTAATCAACGTGGTTGACACCTTTCGTTTCGTGCGCTTCGAGGGTGAAGTTGGCCGTAGACGAGCCCAGGCTCCAGATCTTTACGGTTCGGTCTAAACATGCCGAAGCAAATGTGTTGGTGTCCTTTGGATTTATGGCCAATCCCATGACATAATGGCTGTGTCCCTCAAATACTTGCACACACTTCCATCCTTTGTCCCAATCCCATAACTTGATGGTCATATCATCAGAGGCTGTCAGGACGAACGGTTGCGAAGGGTGAACGACAATGGCTCGGATATAATCTGGATGTGCCTCGAATGAGGTGATCTTCTCGGAGGTGTTGTAGTTGTATACACGCAATTGGAAGTCATCTGAACCGCAAACAATCCAATTCTTTCGGGCAATGAATCTTCCCGCTCGTACAGGGACATCGGTCAATTCGAAGGTCTTCACAATTGCCTGAGAGGGGTCAGCGCACACTTTGCAGATACCAACTCAAACGCATACCTGTGTCTCGTATGACCATATGTAAACATGACCTGCTGAACTTCAGTACCCCGTCCACATCCCATGCGCCAGCTCACATACCGCTGTATAAGGTGGTCAAGATCCAGGGTTCGGTCGGATGAAAGTCGATGCCCTTGACTCGCTCACTCCTGGCAAACAGCTGTCTCTGTAGTTTGTACACGGAATTAGCACCGTTGATCATCGTGCCCACCATGATGTTCTGCGACTGGAAAGCTGGTGATGGAGCGCCTGGGGAAATTTGACGTGTTCAATTCGAAGCCCTCCAACACTCCTCCCAGCCGCAGGAAGAAAGTCTGCCGCGTACCTTTACGTCCAACCGCATATTGGCCAGCCACTATCGTCTGTCGGTCTCGCGGTAAGGGATAGGAAGTAGAAATGTGGCTTTCTGGATGCCAGCAGATGCCACTCTGCGAGAATTAATTCGTTGTAATCAGGGCGTGAATGAGGAGAGTGGCAGATTATATGGTCAAATCGCAGGAAAAGACAGGCGCCAGAGGGTTGTGGGAGAGGTGGTGAGATGTAGTAACTACTTTTGACATTCGTGGTCTTTGGGAGCTCATGTTGGTGGGTGGTGGCGCTAAGCCTAAACAGGCATAGCATATGCTGGAGCTGGATCCTCGACCACCGTCCTCGAGAGCATCACGAATAGATCTCCTTATCAATGTTCAAAATTGCTAGATTTCGTCATACATCGGAAGATTGCACAGCAGATTATTGTAATTTAATCAATTCATCGGATCTAGTGATCAATGATGCTGTGCTAATGCTATAGTACAGCTTTTAGGTCGTCATGATAGTAAATGCTCTGACCCTGAGATGCCTTCACAAGCATGTCGGATATCGTAAAAAAGAAACGCTCAAATAACCCCGAACCAGTTCGCCAAATCCCAAGAAAGCCCATTATGCCTCTTCCTGTACCTTCTTTACAATTTCTACAACGTGCGAAAACAGAGCATCACTTGATGTTAACCCGCAGACTTTCTCTACAACGGCTTCTGGCTTGCCAGTATTGTCCTTCATGATCTTGGCCAACTCAGCACTCTCATCGTCACCCTCGACATTCTGGAATCTGAACGCCATCTCCGCAGCATCGAGCAGAGCACTGAAGTCGTGACCCAACTCCGCGAGTTCTGCCGCCGGACCAATGAATCGCTCCTTGCGGCTCAGCTTTCGGAGAGGTGCCCGACCAACACGCTCTACCGCATCTTCCAAATGGGGGTTACCAATGCGAGTAATGATCTTGTCGACGTATTCACTTTGTTCTTGCTCAGTGATTCCGTGCTTGCCCACAATCAGCGTACTTGTCTCAGCCAAAGCCGATCGTACTTCAGCCACGATGGCAGGGTCTTGTAAGGCATCGAAAACGGTGGTCTTGTTGTGGTAGTAACCGTGATAAGCGGCGGCGGCGTGACCCGTGTTGACGGTAAACAGCTTGCGCTCAATGTATGGGATTAAGTCATCTACCCACTTGATGCCATCAATCGCTGGGGGCTCGTGATCCGCGAATGGTGTGCGGTCAACCACCCACTCGTAGAACTTCTCCAGCTTGACATCCAGACCCGCTCCTGGATCTTGGGCGGGCACGATCCGGTCAATGGCCGAGTTGGCAAACCTGGCTCGCTCGTGATGGTCGTCTAATCTGTGCTCCGAGGTGTTCTTGCCATCCTTGATGTAGTTGGCCAGGGTATCAGTCGCCCCAATGGCGTTCTCGCAGGCAATGACGGCGATGGGGGTGGCATCGTTGGGTCGCGCATCGATTCCCTTGGCGATGACGGGAGCGATGAACTTGAGGATGTTGGGACCCACTGAACATGTGACAACATCAGCCGTGGTGATCTCATCAATGACATCGGCCTCGTTTGTTTTTGAGTTGATGGCACGGTAGTTGGTGATGGTGTCCTGGCTGGTGCCCTCGGATCCGACCTGGATCACCTGGTATGACTTGTTCTGTTGCAGCTGGTCGATGATGGTATCCATCACATCTGCGAAGACGACCTCATATCCGGACTTGTAGAGGAACTCGGCGACAAAGCCACGGCCTAAGATGGGTTAGATTTCTGGCCAGACGCGGCGCGGCGTGGTGTAGCAGCAGGACTCACCAATGTTTCCGGCACCGAAATGAACTGCCTTCTTTCCCATGATGGCGGTTGGAGGAAGGATGTGAAGTGCGAGCGGGAGTGAGGTGAGAGGAAGTGGAGAGGTATTTATGGATGGGTGTGTGAGATGGTGGGTGAAAGGTGAAAGGAGTGGTAGTGGTGGTGAAAGTGGTGGAAGTGGTGGGCAGAGGTTGAGGTGATGGCTTGGAGGGGTGGAATGTGTTGTGGTGAGAGCGATATCAACAAAGAAGTAAGTGAGCTGATTGTGCGGGTATGAGGATGAGAATGAGTACGAGGGCTGTTGTGTACTTATAGCCAAACGAGGCTTTGGACCCTCTCTTGCACTTCTCAACCCCTCGACCGCGATAACGACGTAAGAGGAAGCAGCAGGACTGCGCAGGTGCGGGGGACCACGCTGATTGGGCGAGCGGGAGGCATAAATGAGGCAGAGGCAGAGGCCTGTTTGCTCCGATCAAGTGCCATTTTGACGCCCATGACGCAAAATCGAGCGCGACAATCAACCCGAGCCAACCAAAGCCGCGGGATGCTAGTCGCAGTTGTCGCACAATTTTGTACTGTACTGTACGTAGTACTATACGTGGGATTCTCTCTGATGGGGATGCTTCGATTTGTTGCAGCACGGGCCACGAATAACGTCAGTCTGCACCAGCTAAAAACATCACTAAACGAGGGGTTCAGACGCACCCCGACATCAACAATCAAGATTTCATGCTGGCTCAGGGCCTTTGATTTTCAGGTACAGAGTGCCCAGAGACATCTCGATACCCTCAGAGGCTGCGGCTGTGTCCTGGCAAAAAGGGAGATCGGCTTGGGGGGGAAAGTGTGGAAAATCACAGGCCGATGCCTCAGTCTTGCCATCTCGCTCTTGCAAAAATGGGCTCGGCCCATCCCCGTCGCCTTTTCTTCCCCCCCTCGGTTCCCAATGCAGCGATCGTGTGAGTGCAATGTGATCGAAGGCGCCGACTCACGATGTCTTGGCTCCGAGGTGAGAGGTGACGACAATAATCGCTGCACATGTTACGGCAACCCGTGCCCGCCAATCGTGTCGCTGCTACGGCTACCTACGCGCATCCACTCACACCAAGGCCGAAGATTCCAACGACATCCGTCAGCTGTCGTTGGTTGTTGACTCTTCCCAGTGTCCCACTTTCCCCCAAGCGACTCACTCACTCACTCACTCACTCTAGACCCTCAACTCTAGACTCTCAACCATCAACGACAGAAAAGAAGAAGCCAGAAAAACACTGCCACGCCCAAGTCCATACATAATCCACTGTTCTTACCCACCACGACCTTCCCGACTCTCCGTCGACCAGGCCTGCTGCTTCTTATCTTTGAGCCATTTTCCCTCCTGTGGCCTCCATTTCTCCGTCTCGTCAAACGCTAATAGCTTCAACCTCGCTCACACTTCGGAGAGTTGGCTCTCACTTGCCTGCCGTCGCTGCGTCTTTGCGAATAGCCTCTCGGTATCTCTTCCAGCATAAACCTTCCCTGTCTCTTAGGCATCAACGGGCCGGAAGCAGGCCTGGATCACGCTGTTTCTCCCCCTTAACCGCCTGGGTAAACGGGCTGTCTCGTCTTTCTCTCCAATCTGACATCTCACGATGCATCCCAAATCCCTCGTGCGTGCCCGCCCGCCCGCAGAAACACCGAGCATCACGATCCCTCCTCCCCCATCCCCCATGGGAAAATGGGAAGACGAGACGCTGCCCGCCCGAGCTTGTGCACGAGAGTGGATCAGCGAGCGAGCTGAGTGAGCCCGAATTCCCCCGGCCGGCCGCATGACAACCGCACAACCACCCTCGGTGTCGTCGCTCTTCCACGTGGGCTCTGCTTCTACTCGGCCGTGCTGTGCTGGTGTTTCCCATCATTCGACCGCTGCCGGTTGTTGAGCTGCTGGTTGCATTTGTGGAAGAACCGATAATGGTGGGTCGGTTCACGTCACGTGTCGTAGCTCCCACGAGCGAGAGCCACCTGAAATCTAACGACGGCAGCACAAGAACAGAGGAGGGCGCAGTTAGCGAGCGAAAGCAAGAGGGACATGATGGGAGATGCACTGTTCCCGAGGTATCTAACCCATCCAACCCCCTCCGAGACAGGTGGACCAAATGACCACAGAAGGTCAACTGTTTGCAGGACAAGCTTGCTACTAACAAGTGATGAATAGCCCATGTTGCATTATTCGCCCTGAATGAGATCTTTTTTTCTTTTTCTTTTTCTTTTTTGGATCTCTAGAAGTACTAGCTTTGGTTTCCGGTCTTAAAGGCACACTCTGATTATTCTCCGGAATGGCCAAGCATATTGGAGCGATCGCAAGAAAGCTCCTCCGAGCCGATGCACTTACATGTCTCAAGCGAGCTCCTGTACCAGACCTGGAGCAAGACAGGATAAAGTCTTCCTAAGCCGGTCAAGGTACCTATCTCTTCGTTGACATGAGAAGACAAGTAGATTTCTCTTCGTTTAGTAAGTGGTATATTTTTGAAAGGTTTTTCGCATTATCCTTACCACTATCCTCTGGGTTCTGCTTAGCGTGGGCCGTTAGGACCAGTGTCATTTCAGTCCCTTCTACGCACCGTTGGTTTTTGGATGAAATATTTCTCATTTTAGTTTCAAATTTGTTATTATACCACCACCATCTACCCATAGCGGTCTACAGTTCATCGCCTAGCAATAGTGCTATCAAGATCGTTACCAAAGTCCATTTCTTTGTGATTACTTCTTCATCCCCACGACCGAGTACTCGTGAGCGGAATCATATATGATAATACCAAAAGCAAGTGACTTGAATTATGTTCCATGCTTCTCGAACCACCAAAATGGAAGACTTGCTCTTGCCTCGCCATCATATAACGTTCTTCCTCGACTCGTTCCCGCGACGGAAACGTGGCCAGCTAAGCTTTAACGCGGGCACTACCTACAACTAGGACCTACGTTTGACCCACGGCCGGTAAGCTAAGTGGAAATTCTTTCTCGGTTCCAGTTCTTTGGATGCTATGGATCTGACTAGTCGTCGCTTCGCGAAATATTTCAGGCCAGTTTCTTCCATGCAAAGGAGCAGACCAATGTCTTATCTTGATCGCTCTTCTTTGAATCTATCCATTCAAGCAGTTTCTCCTTCAATCATCTCTTCCAGACTGCATCTATAATAAACATCGCGACAACATTCTCCAGCTGTCTACACTCACAACGCAAAACATCAATCATCTCTTTCAACTCTCCAAACTTCAACCGCCTCTCTTCCCCCTCTCTTCCTCCAACAAGACACAACCATGCCTTCTCGAATCACTCAGGACCAACAAGTCATCTATGGCTTCGCTGGCAAGCATGTCAACCCGCGCTTCGAGTCTCACATGCAGACTATCAACGACCAGAACCAGATCGCCCTCGATGCTCTGAAGGTCGATGTCCAGGAGCAAAAAAGAGTCAGCCTCATAGCTTTGATTGAACGGGACCTGCAATGCAGCAAGCCGGTAGCTAAGTCGATCAACCGCGAGGCTGCACTGCCCGTACAGAAACCATCGGTTGTTAAGATGAAGCCACTTCTCCCCTCGTCTCTGAGGTCCCGACACAGATTGGAGTTCTGCATCTAATGGCTGGGCACAAACGCAGAGGAAATCGTTGCACATTCGAAGTCCATTCTCATTCTCAATCCAAGATCATGGACTGCCATCTTCCTCTAATGCTCGATGTCACTAGGCCTTTTCGCTAGCCCGGACAAGCTTTACATACCTAGGCCCTTAGATCCTCCTAGGAGGTTAAAAAAATTCTTCTAGACGGCCCCTGAGGCTAGAAAGTCCCGGCTTCTTTTGCTAGCACGCCTCATACCTACATCCTTAACTCTGCTAGTATAGTAAATATTTCTCTAGACCGTCTACTTTCCAGTTCAAATACCATCAATCCTTCTCGCCAGGACGCGCTCTTCTCGTCACCTTCCTTCATTCAATAAACAACGCGACACTCTCGACAATAAACAACGACAACGACACAACACAACACAACACAACAGTATCAGATCAGAGTCTCTCGACATCTTCAGCCACCTCACCTCCTTCTCATCACCCCTACCCCCCTACCTAGTTAGCTATCAACATCAACATGTTCACCAGTGCAGCAGCATACAACCCCAACCCCAACCCCGACCATGACCCTACCAACCCCGACTTCGACTTCGACAGCACAGGTAATCGATTCAGGCAGATCGAAGCTGCCGAACAAGCACGCGTCGACGATCTTCTCGAGCGTCATATGACTCGCATCTTTGACCTGCACACTGCCAGGAGACAACCCTGCGTCAATGCCTCGGAAGCTGTTACTGGAAAAGGAGGACGAGGAGGAGGAGGCCGTGGCCGGGGGCAGAAGTGGTATAAGAGGCCGTGGATCGTGGCTAAGAGGTTCTTGCGGAATGCTTTTAGGTAGTGCGTTGCTTTTTTCCTTTTCTTCCTTCTTTGGAGATTTTGGGGTTCGATGTTTTGGGTTTGGGGTTTGTTTTTCTTTCTTTCTTGTTCTGATATGGGTATGGAGTCATGTAAAATGGTATCTCTGGTTGGGATTTATATCTGTTTCTCGTACTCGCGGAGTGTACCGTAATGGAAGTCTATGATCAATTGACCGCGTGGTTCTTTCCGCCCTTGTGTATTAAATAAATTGCCTTCTTGTGTGCCCTACTTGATTTCTCAGCTGCACATAATATAATTCAAGCTACAATCATACCATGAATCTGCTGGCGATTTGACATACGCTGATAAAACAACGAGTGAGGTCTGCAATTACCTATTCGGGCCCAAGCTCAAGCTCATGCCCCGCCAAAGCATCCCCTGCCCCGCCCCGCCAAGCCAAGCCTCTCAGAGATCTTTGACTTTTATCTCAACCCCGCCAACCGCAAACCGCCAACGTCCAACCGCTGAAGAGCAAGCAACATACAGCACGGCTTCAATCCTGAATCTCGCCATACGCAATCAGCAGAAGCAGCAGCAGTCCGAGAAGAAGAAAAAGAATTCAACATCATGAGCAGCAGCACATCCACGTACACGGTATCGAGCCTCCCGCGCATCTCAGCTATCGAGCTCTCAGAGCTACTCCTCGCAGCAGCAGCAGCAGCAGCATCGTCCAGCAGCACATCTTCAGAACCACAATCACAATCAGAATCACAATCCCAACCCCAACCCCAACCCACCCCCTCATCCAAAATCGCAATCATAGACGTCCGCGACGACGACCACATCGGCGGCCACATCGCATCCTCAACACACGTCCCCTCATCGACACTCGACTACGCCATGCCGAGCCTGGTTCGCACGCTGAAAGACAAGGAGGTAGTCGTGTTCCACTGCGCGCTCTCGCAGCAGCGGGGTCCTGCGGCTGCGCTGAGGTATCTCCGCGAGAGGGATCGATTACTTGGCGGTGCGACTGTGGGCGAGAAGATGATGAAGAGCGCCGCAGAGCAGAAGGGTTTACAACTCGATAACGAAACGCCTCAGCAGGTCCTCCTCCTTGAGGGCGGCTTTGTTAAGTGGCAGGAGCGGTTTGGTTCGGACCTGCGCCTTACGGAGGGCTGGAGGAGGGAGATTTGGGAGGAGGACTACTAGATCTGGTCTGCTGCGGCGTCGGGTTGGAGTTTTGATTCTGCGTTTGCTGATTCGAGGTGCGATTGCTATAAGGGCTGTTAGATTTGGTTCTTGTCTGTCGGGTCGGATTTTTGATTCTACGTTTAGACATAGGGAGGCGGGATTGGGATGAGCATGGGAATAGCAACAGAAATGAAAATAACAACGCGAATAAGAATGGGAATGACAACACGAATATAATTGGCAGTGCGATTAGCATCAGGGCTGTTAGATTTGGTTCTTGTCCGTCGGTCGGATTTTTGATTCTGCGTTTGGACATAGGGAGGCGGGATTGGGATGAGCATGGGAATAGCAACAGAAATGAAAATGACAACGCGAATAGGAATAGGAATGACAACACGAATAGAATTAGCAATGCGAATAGCAATGGCAGCAGGAACATGTTTCACAGGTCAATCATATGGTGTGGTATCATCTGATTCATTCTTCTGTACAAAATTCATATCCTATCCGTTCATCGGGGTATCTCTCGCGTATCGCTAAAGAACAGAAAAAGAAAAAAAAAAGGAAAAAAATACATCATTTTAAACAACAGACGTTCACACTCATTCGATGCGAGCGCGCTTTGAAACATGCTGGTCTTCATCCGCCCATTCATCATCATCATTATCATCATCCCACTCATCTGCCGATTCAACCGCCGATTCATCCCCTGATTCATCGTCATCCGCCGCCGATTCTAAAAGAATCGCATCAAAATCCGCACTCGTGAAGTACTGTGCAGGTAGAGCAGAAGGAGGCAGTCCAGCATATGGGTTCGCAGGACAGGGAGCGGGCTCACCCAGCAGAGCACACCTAGCAGCGACGTCCTCCACAGTTAGGGGCGGGTCAAACTCGTCGGTGCTGCTCGGATCTAGCACGCCTTCCTCGACAACAATGTCCAGATCGCTCTCTGCCTTAGCGAGCGCCTTCTGTATGGCGCGGAAGATCTCCATCGGGCGGCTGAAGGGGATCACCTCGCGGGTTATGATGAGGTCGGAGTCGGTGTACTGCTTGAAGGGATTATCGAACTTGTCGAGGAAATCTCGCGTTATGCCTGCCGTGTAGACGACGAGCGATTGTCTGTCGGAAGAGGGCGTGAAGAGGTAGACCTGTGCGGCGGAAGAAGAAGCAGATCATTAGCGGATGTTCTTTACGTAGCGTGGGAGGAGTAGCCCGTAGGCAAGATATCTCATCTCGTCAAAAGGGTAAAAGACGGATGATGATGATAATAATAAAGAAGATGATAAAGAAGAAGAAGGAGATAAAGAAGAAGAAGACTTACATTCCGGTTATTCTCCACCCGCCACATGAACTGGTCAAAGTAGCCCGAGTAGCGATACTCCTGTGCCATGGCGATGAGGATGGCGACGTAGTACGGATCCGTCTCTGGCTCTGGCTTTGGCGCGGCCGGCGAGTTGAACAGGCGGGCCACCCGGTGCTTCTCCACGCTCGCGCGCAGCTGGAAGTGTGCGCGGCCTTGCGTCTCCATCCATGTCCTGTCGATGAAGGCGCACACGGGCATCGGGATGCATTCTACGTCGTGCGTCACTACGTGCGCGCAGTAGACTTGCGTGCGTGGCTTTCGGCTGTAGAATAGTCGTAGCGTCGCTCTGTTTTGGGGGTTGCGACGTTAGTTTTGTTTGTGTCTGTGGGTGTGTGTGTGTGTGAAAGGAAGTGGGGGCGAGAGTGGGATTGAGAACAAGAGTGAGATTGAGAGCGAGAGGGAGAGTGGTGAGAGTTACAGTGAGAGTGGTGAGTGTGAACGGGGAAAAGTGAGAGCGAGAGTGAGAGTGAGAGTGAGAGTGAGAGTGAGAGTGAGAGTGAGAGTGAGAGTGAGAGTGAGAGTGAGAGTTAGAGTGAGAGTGGTGAGTGGTAAGTGTGAACGGGAAAAAGTGAGAGCGAGAGTGAGAGTGAGAACAAGAGTGAGTGTGAGAGTGAGAGTGAGTGTGAGTTTGAGAGTAAGAGTAAGTGTGAGTTTGAGAGTGAGAGTGAGTATGAGAGTGAGTGAGAGAGTGAGTGTGAGTTTGAGAGTGAGAGTGAGAGTGAGTGTGAGTGTGAGAGAGGTATGGGAAAGGACAGACAAGAACAGACAAGAAAAGACAAAAGACATACCTTGGGACTGAGACCTCGCAATACGCATTCAGCTCATCCTGAGCCAACCTAACCAGCGTGGGGAACAGATCTCGAAGCGCCTTGTCCTTCAGCGCATCCACGTACAAGTTGCGCACCATCTCAAGTCCACTGTCAGCATCCTCATAGTCGGCATGCGACATGAAGTTTGTTGGCTCTGAACAGTCTGCACTCGCAAGTGCCTCCTCGCCAGTCACAGGTCGCACAGTGCACGCAAGCGCCAGCAAGACATCGTCTCCCCACAGCTGCGCAGGCACGTATAGTCGTTCCCGTGGGTGCTGCACCGTGTAGTGTCGCAAGGAGCCAGGTTGCGCGGATTCTACCCTGATAGGCTCAGGTCTTGCGCGTCTGTTCTTGCGCTTCTTCTTCTTCGTCTTCTTCTTCTTCGTCTTGCGCATCTTCGTCTGGCCGATCATGGTCTGGCCGTCTTGCTTTGCGCCCTTCTTGCGCTTGGGTTTGGGACTGGGACCGGGACTGGGATTGGGATTGGGATTGGGAGGAGTACTCATGTCCGGCTCCATCTTTGCTCCGATTTGCCCTTGGCTCGTCGCTGCTCGCGCTCTTCTCGTTGCTATTGCGCTTCCCACTACTGGTGGTGTTGTCTGTAGTAGTGGTCTCCCTTGCTTGTGAGTGAGGGAGAGAAAGAGAGAGAGGATGAGTGTGAGTGTTTGAAGGAGAGAGAGAGAGCGCATCGCGTCGCTTAATCGCGAAGCGACCATGGTGCCGTTGGCGCTAGGCCGTTCTTGTACGCTGTTCGCTGCTTTAGAGGTTGGCTTGTTTAGTGGTAGGGATTTATACTTGCCGCTTTTGCGCTGCTTTGAAAAAGGGTGCTGCTTGTTTGTTGAGCGTTGTTGACGGTCAGGTGTTGTGCGTGCGTGCAAGTGGTCGTGGTTGAGGTTGAGATTATTGTAAGCGAGCTAGCTCTTAACGCCCTTTCTTTTTTGCGGGTTTTTTCGGTGCTCGCTTATTTTTTTCTCCTTTTAAGGAGAGAGGGGTGCAGCAGAGGTTTTTGCTAAAGGAGTAAGGTCCAGTGGTATCTTGCAAACTACAGAGGTACTTCTACGTGAAAGCGGTTGGTTGTAATTCTTTAAAATAAAATAAAAAGATAATTTCAACAATTACACTTCGCTTTGCTTTTGAGTAGCTGCTTGGCTTTTCTTATCTTATACTTCCAGGTGATTACAAATGACTTGGAAGATAACTTGATAGTATACTAGGAACAGATATGCGCATCCAGATATGCGCATCCAGATGTGCGCATGCAGATATACGCATACAGATATGCCCATCCAGATGTGCGCATGCAGATATACGCATACAGATATGCCCATCCAGATGTGCGCATGCAGATATACACATCCAGATGTGCGCATCCAGATATGTACAGAACTAAAGCTCGACAAGAGCACGAATAAAACACAACACTAAAAGAACTAAAGTAACCTCTCAAGATCCGAACTCTATATTATATATCTAAGTCCCTGAGTGTGTGTGCCTGAGTGTATATGCCTGTGTGTGTGTGTGCGTCCTACCGTGCTTCCTTATGCCTGTTCCTCCTTCATGCCTGAATCAGGGTATATTCTGATCTCCCAACCTCTAGCACCTGACCTCTGCACTTTTCCCTACCACAGTAGCTAACTGCTTCCTTTACACCTCTTTGAAGAAATATCTCTACCTTCCTGCCTTTTATATTTATACAAAATCGATTTTCAAAGAGGGAAAAGAAAACTTGCGTTAAAAAGGTATAAGGGAAAGAAAGATTAAGGTATTACTCCTTCCTTTCTTCTCCTTTCATTTCCTGTACAATACACTTCAGGCAACGACCTACCATTTAGACAAATTATAAAATGTGACAACTTCTAGAAATTCACTCACACTTGATATTTGTCTGAAGCAAATAGAGTTTACTTGATCAGGAAGGTGTTTGATAAATCTAGTATAAGGGAAATCAGAAGGTGACTCTTTACTTAGCGTATAATTCTTCCTTTAGGGAATACCAGATGTCACCAGCGATCAGCTTCATAAAGGGTCTTTGTCGCTTAACTACACCTTTACGCGAAGGTGTTACTTTAAAATGAAAGAGAAGAAAAGGATAGAGAAGACGATTATTTCGAGTTTTCTATATGCTTCAGAGAGCTATACAGATCTAAGGCTTCAAATAATCTTGTTCAGGTTTTGATTCTAAGGTTTCAGTTGTCTTTTATCGTCACGCGTTCAGGATGAAATCTGCCTTTGCTTAATGACAAGAAGAAGACAACTTTGCTTGCATTCAGTCTATACCTAAATCAATGCATATTGTCTTTGTATGTAGATTAGCAAAACAGCTCATGTATCTATCAGGTTTCCAAAGTCATATAGCCAGTCAGCCAGCCAGGTGGCTGAAACCCACAGCACCAACCATATCGCTTATTTGCAGCCTTCATTGTACCATCATATGATATCACATGCCTAAGCCTCCTGTACACAATTCCCCAAGATTCCCATCACTCATTTCTCATTCTGAAAAGCAATTTACAACTAGTACGTATCGAGCTATGCCAAGCGACTATAAGGCGCTTAGAACCCCGCAGAGGCTGGCTGGGCTTGCGTGACACGGCACACGGTTTTCGGTATCAGGACAGATAAATTGAGATCGCTTACCGCGGTCAGAGCTGAAACGAAGACTTTTTTAATCGGAGATTGTAAAACTGTGGGTAACTAGCTAAAATCATAAAGAAGCTGTGCATAGGCTTGTCAAATACGGTATACATTATATAGCTTGACGATCGAGTCGCTGCTGACTAATGCGGCAGACCCCACCGTGACCTTCAGCCGCAGGATAGGTACCTACTGTTTCAAAGCAACAGCGAGTCCTCGCGACGCATATTCAGAAAGAGATCACTGCGGTACTGTACTCGATCTATCACCCCTCGGGAGGGAAGCCAAGAATCAAAATGTCGCTCGATCCAGGAGTCACTTTTCAGTTGTTCGCATGGTGCGTGCAGGGCTTCATGCTCTCGGACGCGAAAAAGATGGGCGCAGAAGGCTCTCTCCAGATGAGCCTTCTCAACTTCGAGGAGTACCGCTTCAAAGAATGGGCTGACAAAGTCGGCATTCTGCAGGATGGCAAGATAACCGATCCTAGGATCAACGCGGCCGTCGCCGAGGACCTGATGGCCCAGCTGGATCGGCTGCTGCAAGACGACAATCTGCGACAGCGATACAAGCTGAATCTCGTGACGGATACGGCTGATGGCCATATCCTTCCCGAAACTGATGATGGTACGCCGGCAGCTGAGAGAATTCTGAGATTTGCTGTTTCGGATGCGGCGCGAGGGAAATTGCTGGCCAGAGCGAGAACACTTCAGTCCAAGAATCGCGTCGTCAAGCGGCTCCGCTGGGTCGCGTTCGACAAGGCCAGCTTCAAGGACTTTGTTGGAGATATCAGGTCTTTGGTATCGAACTTGTGGACCTTGCTCGATACGGCTAAGCATGATGCTATTGTGAGGGATATTTCTCAGGTGCTCACGAGATCAATCCAGACGAGCAATGACCTCAAGTCTCTCCAGGCAATGGGTGAGATTCTGGAGGCATCTGATGGGACGATTGGAGATCGGCAGCCAGATTTCTCGCTCGCCGTAAGCATGAAGTCATTGAGTATAAGTGATCAATTTGATTCTTGGACAGATACCTCAACCCTCGTCGCCAGGCAAACTCAGAATCCAGCACCCACACGACTTGTTTCAGACCTAGTAAAAGACCTCGTCATGAAGAACGGTCATACATCCATAGCTACAGCAACGTACGACAATAGGCCAGTTATCATCGAGCTGAAGTCAGTCGAGCCCAACATGCGCTCAAAGTTACGAGAGCGGGTAGAAAACCTCGCATCCCTCATGTCTGCGCCTAAACACCCTTCGTTCCTTACGCTTCACTGTATCGGATTTTATGAAGAGCCAACACAATTTAGATTTGGCTTTGTCTATGACTACCCGGATAACACGACAGACTCACAAGCCCCTCAGACCTTTTCATTGCTCGACCTTCTTCGTAATGATAAGTGTCAACCAAGCGCGACGGCGCGGCTGAAGCTTGCACATGCCGTTGTCAGAACGCTCCACGTCTTCCATCTAGCTGGGTGGCTGCATAAAAACATCCGTAGCGAAAACATTCTGTTCTTTGCCCGAAACCCGGTTGTTGGGCCCATTGACATCAATGCCCTGTCTGGCCCATATCTTTGTGGCTTCGAGTTCTCACGTTTATCACCAAGGACCGAAATCAGTGATGTTCCGTCCAAGAATTCTGCGCACGACATATATCGCCACGCCAACGCATTAGGAGATGTTCCAGCTGTTTTTGAAAGATACATGGACCTATACTCGGTAGGAGCAGTGTTGATCGAGATTGCGGAATGGCGATCTTTGAAGAGGTTGATTGCGAAATGTGTAGACGTATCGCAGGATTCAGTATCCTGCGAACAGATTAGTCGCGTAGGTCCATGGTTATTGAAGGAGAAAGTTGATTCTGGCATTGTAGCATTTCGACTAGGAGATGTGATCTCGCAAACGGCGAGAGAGTTTCTTACTGCCGGTAAAGAGACGGAACAAGGTCAAGGCGTGGCAGAAGGCGCACTGGATTTGGAAGACGTCGTTGAAAAGCTAAGGTCTTGTAATCTGTGACGAGCATCATCAACCTCCATTCGATTTAAGATCTGCCGAACCTTGAGGTTGTCTTTTGACAGCCGCTGTGCTAATTGAAGTGCTGTCTCATTTGTGTCATCCTCAATATGAA
This sequence comes from Pseudofabraea citricarpa, assembly GCA_029641185.1. Classification (NCBI taxonomy): domain Eukaryota; kingdom Fungi; phylum Ascomycota; class Leotiomycetes; order Helotiales; family Dermateaceae; genus Pseudofabraea; species Pseudofabraea citricarpa. Next base: position 199,704 of record JAPWGK010000010.1, read on the forward strand.
AGTTAGCGCCATGTTCAAGCAGCAAGATTGCCGTTTCAATGTTTGACATGTCCAAAGCCAGATGCAATGCAGTTTTCCCTTCTATACCAGACTTTGTATTTAAATCGCCTGGATCCTTGAATTTCTTCAAAAGTTCAAAGGCCATCTCTCGATTTGTTTGCATGTCGTAGTCGTCGGGCTTAACAGGCTTCTCAGCAACGGTCACGAGACCCTCATAGCACAACGCGACCCGATGTAGGGCAGTGACATTGCGTTCTGGCTCAACGATGAAGTTTGGAGCAGGAAATCCCTCAGAAACAGCTGTTTGGAGGAGGTACTTCAGTCTCGGGGCAGAATTGCGGGCGTTCAGCATGATAACAAATCCCAGAATGGTGGTTTTATACAGAGACCTGATGATTGAGGAACACTTCTGGAGCGCGTTGATGTCTGCACCATTCCTGAGCATGAACGTGGCCATTGAGAAGCTGTTGTTGCGGACACATAGGCTGAAAGGAGTGTCAAGTTCCTCGTCTTTTACGTCACGACCTTCTATAGGCAGTCCTGACTCCAGCAGCCTTTGCGCGATGTATGTACTGTCGCCGTTGTTAGATTCTGCCAGAACCTGAAGAGCTCCCCAAGTCTTCTCTTCAGCACGATAAGGATTTAGGGCCTTCACCCAAACACTGGCGTTATGCTGGAGGAGAACATCGAAGACGTCGCGGCGATTGTATCGAATGCTAGCAAGCAATGGCGTGTGCTTTTTCTTAGAGCAGGCAATTTCAATGTCTCCCACTCCCCATCCACTTCTTGTGATGTGAATTGCAGCATCATCATGATATTGAGTGATGCAGAAATAAAGCAAGGTATTGCTCATTCCCCCATATGTCTGGCTCATGACCCGATCACTAGACTTTTCTCGGAGAAAGTCTAACGTTGCATGAAGACGTGCTAAATATCCAGAGCCGTGCCTCAGAATCATTGAGAATCTGTCAGCACTCCAGACTGCTGCAAGTATCAATGGGTGGTAGTATATCAGATTCCATTCAGTCGACAATGCCAGCTTTTCCTCTAAATTGCTGATCATGGCGCTCAAACATTCAACGTTGAAATAGTATGCAGCAAATCCTAAAGTTGACCCGAACATTCCATAATCATGAGTCTGTTCCTTGTATAATGGATCTGCACCGTGTGCAAGGAGAAATTTGACCACTACGAGCCGATTTCGCACAACTGCCCATAGCATAGGCGAGCCACGAGGCAGCTTGTCGACATCGACACCGCACTCGAAGAGTCCATGGTTTATATGATTTTTGGTCTGACAATTCACTTCTACACCCTTGTTAATCATGTAGGTTCCAATTTCCTCGATATAACCATCTGGAATGTTTATAAGCCAGTGCAAAGGGCTCTCCCCATTGAGTGCCACAATCGTTGGGTTCGCACCATGTTTGATGAGATATCTGACCACTTCGGGATGCTGGCCTCGACAGGCACACAGAAGTGGAGTCTCTCCAGATTCGTTCAGGCAGTTGATATCCAAACTGCTGAACTTTGCCATGAGTGCTGCGATAGGAGCAGAAAATCCGCAACTCGCAGCAAAGTGGATTAAAGTATCCCCGCGCCTGTTTACTCGCAGACGATAAACCTCATCTTCGGTGTTGACTTGGGCGACAACGAATTCCTCATTTACCAATAGAGGTTGGCTATAGTTATGCAGCATGTTTTGCGGCATAAACCATGGGGCGCCAATTCCAGCCCATGCTGATCGCATAGTCATCCAGCAATGATTAGCCTTTTCCGGATTAAGTGCCTTGAGATCTTCATATGCTGCATGTGACCCATGTAGTGCATGAGTGTAAAGCACATCAATGACAGGAAAACCTTCAGGCAGGGGTTTGTTGCATGCTGTATGTATACGCCAAAAGTACGCCTCAGCAAGTTCCTCACCACCTCTGACTGAATGGGTCAGGATATGTAGAGCATCTTCTACACTTTTGTCTACCTGATAACCGTCGATATAGAACGAACATAGGAAGAAGTTCTCTCGAGCATTCCTGCTTTGCACAGATAAAAGCGCCAGTCGTTGGACATGGGGTTGGAATGACTTCATGATCTGCCAAGAGAAAATCCGGCGCTGTCGCATATTAGCTACGCGTTACCGATATTAAGAGATCGGGGTCATTTTTGTTCATACTTGATATCCTCTTTCAGACCAAGAAGTTAATGCTGGACTACAAAATCAGCGGTAGGCAAGATATCAACAGGAGGGGAAAATAATACACCAAAGGAAGGCCTTCATCTGGATGAGCAGTTTGAAAAGAGATCGAGTCGGTAGAAAGGTTTTCAACAACCATTGTAGGATGGGTCTTATACTATGTGAGTCTTGTGGTATATAGTATCTTGAATAAGTACTAACAGAAGGCGGAGATCGAGTTTGTAATTGTTGTTCGGGAGCATTCTTCTTGGCAGTGCTATGGATTGCAATAAGCATCTGGTCTGATACATTCAGAGGAAAATTGGGTGCATACTCATAATATTGGGTAATGACTTGGTCCAGGATCGTGCTCACCTTTGATTCGTCTCGCGGCTCTGGATTACTGGTCAGACAATATTCAAGAATTCTTGGGACTTCTCTATAGAAATGGTGGCGAGCCGCCATTTCCGTCAATCTCAAAATAGATTCTTGTAGCCCTGGCGACAGGGTCGAAATAGAGTCAATAGACACAGCTCGTGCTTCAAGCCAGTCTGACTCATCATTGACTGAAAACGTGAAGTCTTTAGCCACATCAGGTAATATTTGCATCCGGAGATAGGACCACATCCACCGCTGCATCCAGTCACTGTTGTTTACTTTCTCTAAGAGGCCATCGTTCTTCTTCAAATTATCCATTTCCTGCCGATACTCAGCCTTGGGTATATTTGGCGAGATGAGAAGATCGAAAGGTGTAGACAAAGCAAGGACTGTTGACCAGATAACAAGTCCTAGTGAGAAAACATCAGCTTGTTGCAATAGATGCCGAGGTATAGGCTGTATTGTCTCAGGGGCTTTCCAAGCATATGTCCCCCCGATCATTGTCAAGCTGTACTGCGGTTGAAGAAAGACAGAGAACCCAAAGTCTGCCAGCTTCGCCTTGAAATACCGTTCTTCATCTTTGAAAATTAAAACGTTTTCAGGCTTCAGGTCCCCATGCACTATGCCAACCTCATGTAAAACCATAAGACCAGCAGTGATGTCCTTGCAGAGAAAAGCTTGGACAAACCCGCCCAAGGATCGATCCCGATTAATGAGGTCAGCTAGAGTCCCACATTCTGCGTATTCAACTGCAAGCACAGGATAGAGGTGCTCGGGATCGTGTGGGTTGCTACCCCATCCCAGGCCAAGGAAATCAATTATATTAGGGTGTTTTGATAAGATCGGATTGACCATGGCATGGAGCTCGGTCAGAAGAGTTTGAAAGGCAACTCGAGCATGTGGTACTGGCTCACCATTCCGTTGGAACTCAATTCGGACGGATTTGTACGCAACGTATTTATCAGCACGCTGATACGGCACCATTCTCAAAGAGAGGAGCCCTCCCATAACGGCAGATACAGCTGGTAGTTTTATTTCAGGCACCTCGTGCCGAGTAACTTGAAAAGAGGCCCCATGACCAATGTAAACAGAAGAATCGATGGTTTCAGCGTCCAGGCATAGCTGAGGTAAGGGTCCTGATACTCTATTTGTTTGACCAACAACGTAAAGCAAGTCCATTAGGTGCGGGGTATAGTGGTGCACCACCGCGCTTTGCAACTCCTGGCCATGGGATATGGAGTTATCCGGTGCGGTATTCGGCGATGAAGCTGGAAAGGATGTCAATGGCCTTCCTGAACTCATGATTTGGTGTGAATAGGTTGGAAGCCTCGTAATTTTATACTGAGTGATCACGGACAGAGTACAGAAGAGAGGATATGTCAAAGGTAGGAAGATTAGATAGCCAGCCACCCAAGCTATCTTAGGTAATCAAAGCACTAAGCTAAACATAAGCGCACAGCTGACGTGGGAATCATGAAAATCACATTAAGCGAGCCTATCGAACTGTGAGCTGCCTGTAGACAAAGGCCACTTATTTGTCCTGCCAAGCCACGTTTTTTATCACTTGCGGGGTAGAAAAAACATTACATAGTAGTGAAATCCCTATCTTAGATATACTATATAGTTCAGCTACTTTTGAAACAATTTTCAAGGCAGCTATAGATATATTAAAGAAATTCTACTATTTGTTAACGTAGAAAATAATACTTTCTCCTCAAAAGCTTTAATATACGCAGCTTATAATTGTTTTATAATTCTAGCTATTAATAAATATAAGTTTCTAGTAGAAACTATTTTAGTTTAATTTTCTTAAAAATTATATTACTATTAGTTATAATTAAGTTTTATTATTGGCTAAGCTCTAGTTATCATAAGAGGGACATCAAATATCCAAGTGTTATTATATTTAACAAGTCGTAATATTTTAACAAGTATCTCCTAGTCGAGTATTATCTCTTAATCAAGTGTTATCACCTGGTTGAGCGTTGTCATCTGGTTGAGCGTTGTCACCTAGTTGAGCGTTGTCAAGTATTACCTCCCAGTTAAGAGCTCTGTTCCAATTTAGATCTCTCCTCCTCCTTCAAATCCTCCTCTCACTTCACAATCCACTCCACCTTTTTCTCTGATACCCTACCCCCTCAAAGAAAGAAGCAATTCAATCTAAAGCCGAGGATGTCGAGACAGGACACGGCTCGACCTAATTGGCGACAACGTTTCCTGGGAATGATCCGCAAAGTCAAAAATAAGGTTTTAAACCACAGGATCCGAGGGTCTGAGACGGACACAGAAGTTGACGAGGAGGTCATACCTTCCTCGGGAAACGGATCATCACGCCGTTATTTCACCCCGCAGCGATCAATAGCTGTTGATGTATACCTTCCCTCTACGAATACAATCACCTCTCAAGACCAACTTCGAACCGAGCTGTCCTCAACATACATATCAAGATCTTAGCAATGGCTGGTCACAGCAAGGCAAACACTGTATCGATTGTTAATTGGCAGTAAGTGAAATCTAGATTACTGTGAGCCTCCTAGCTAATTTGATCAGTCGCCCCCAAGTAGAGTTTAGTACGTTTATTGTTGGTTCTTCGAAAGATCGTTTTGTTATTCAACAGGCTCTCCTCTGCGCAAGATCACCGTATTTTCGCAAACAAGGCGACAGATACTTCGAGTTGCCCAAAACTGAAGTAGCAGTATTTGGCTATTTTCAACACTTTCTCTTCACTGGCAATCTCGATTATGCAAATGGTATCCCCGAGTACGACATGTTACTTGGCATTTGGAAGCTAGGAGTAAGATTTCATTTTGCAGAATTATGCTCTGCGGCCCTGGATGCCATTGATATACGACACAAAACAACGCGGACATTGCCAAGAGTCGACATTCATGTCGCAGCCTTTAAGATAACAGAGAAAGGAAGTACACTTCGTTCAATGTTCGTGGAGTGGATCAAGGCACATAGGATTTTGTTATCTCAAGAGATCCAGGCAACAGATCCTAAGGCAATGCAGGAACTATTGGGCGAGCTGGTAAATTACGACCGACCTGTCGCTGTGGCTCATTCTATCCATCAAGTTGAAGATTCTTATGCTGGAAGGAATCTCCCAACCGACAGAATTTTATCGCATACACCTGCACGAGAAAGAAATGGGAACAGCACCCCTTCAATAAAAAAGACACCCTCTGCAAAGCCATCTTCTGTTAAAGTCGACGAACGAGTGTCAGGGAGAAAGCGCAAGTTGACTACTCCTAGGTCCTCTCAGTCTGCACATCGAAGAGAACAGAAAGGGGGTAGCACAGCATTTAGCCCAGGCTCAACAAATACAACCGACAACACTGCAGTAATCAAAAAGAAAGATAACGAATTGCCACCTGATCAAATGATTCGAGACTTGGCGAAAGAAATGCCCGAACCAAGCCAAACGGATCGTCCACCTTTAGGTACACACCAGGAGCAGATGGAATTTTGTCAAAAAGTCTTGCATTTGATGCTCAGTGACTCAGGCTGGTGGTCTAAAGTCAACATGCCGTTCATGTACCCAGTTGATACTGATCACGATGGTGCCCCAGACTATTATAAAATTATCGAGAGACCAATGTCACTCTCTGAAGTCGAGACAAAGTTGAATAATGATAGATACATGGGTATCAATCAGTTTGCGGAAGATGTACGGCAGATCTTTAAGAACTGCTATCAGTACTGGGAGTCCAATGATGAAGTTTTCCACTTATGCAAGTTAGTCGAGAAGGCTTTCAATCAGGAATGGGCTTGTGTCACGGTCTAGAAAGCATGAAACAGGATTCTAAGCACCAAATAGAATTCAGTTGGCGTTTCTTTATTGCTGGCTCTGAATGAATGGACCACAGGTTACTTGGAGAATTCCCGTGGTTGTCTGCTTTCCTTTGCGTTGACGTGGTCCAGATGTCTTCCCTCTTTCAAGTCTGTACGATACACATTCATGCCGGTTGCTTCTTTCATTTTCGTGTCTTTCTTCCTTTCTTTCTTTGCTTTTACATCTGAGACTCGGCATAGTTTGGCTGGGCTTGCTTGCTTATTTTCCAATGATTCCTCAGTTTAGACGGGAAGTGGTTCTTTAATTCTTCAATAAAGTAGCAATTCTTTGTTGACATCAACTGAACGTTCTATGTGCCTGCTAACATGCCTGACTGGGTGATAAAGTTTGATTGCATGGTTCGTGTTAGCAATTTTGAGATTCTGGAGACTGGAATTCGGGGAATTATGTCCAAGGTATTGGACAATGGGATAGAACTACGTCTTTAAATGTGCTGATGTCTTGCCAGAGGCTAGGAGTTTAATTTTCCTTTTTTAATTTTCAGGCATGTTTGCTTTGGTGGAAGAAGTTAAGCGACAAGTGTCTTAGATATCTCCTTTTAATCATCAAATCATGAACATAAGTGCTTCTTTAGACTGTATTTGATTTGTGAGAACATATGAAAATTCAGGTTACATGGCAACTGGGTCGACATGCACAAAGAACCAGTGGAATAAGACCAAGGAGCCCAAGGCTCAAAGGGATGCAGTAACAAAACTGATTTTGAGGTACTCTTCAACAATTCTCTCTGCCCACTGCGAGCCCGTCTTCTTTCCCAAACTACAATCTCCCCACCATCTAAGCCTTGCGATTGTATGCCTGCTCCTTCGTAAGGTAGCCTTCATTGTCCTCATCAAACAAAGACCATCGCTCCTTGGCCTCAGTCAAATTGACCAACTGGTCTCCAGCCACATATGTTGCCCACTCCAAGTACGAAAGCTTCCCATCGTTGTTCTTGTCGGCGGCATCAAATTTGTGTCTGTCGTACATTGTTAGCAGCAGATAGTTGAGATAGGAGCAAATCTGTCACTCACAGGCACTTCTCGTTCTCGTCACCGTCAATGTTGAAAGGGCTCCGAAGTTCGTGCTGTGCTTGGTCGTTGCCAGTACTGCTGCCACATATGTTTGGGCAATTGTCAGAGCCTCCAAGGCATCCGTCATCGCAGTTGCAACAGAAGATGTTGCTGTGCAAATCGGGACCGTTAGCTGATCATACTGAGTTTCGGGTTTCTGGGAGTAGCTTACCAAGCTCCGACTCCACAGCATGAAAAGATCCCAAGTTGGCTTCCATCGCAGCAGAAGGTTTGAGGACAATATCCTGCTTTTCCAGGGCAGGGGATCAGTCTGGTGCAACCTCCTGAACAGCAGTCTGCTGCTGTCGTACCGGCGAGGATGAGGAGTGTTGAGATAAGAAGGGGTTTGATGAGAGTGAAATGCATGATGGGTGGATTTGGCAAAGTTGTGGTTTGATTATTGAGGAGGGAGTGATGTTTGTGTGTTTTTGGACATTGAATGACAGCCATGGAATAGCTCAGTATTTGTAAACCTCTCGGCTACATGAGCTGGGAACTGTCAGGAGTTCACCAGAGAAACTTGTCATCATTCGAACGAGAATTCGTCACGCCAGTTTTTGGTCTTTGTCTCATCTCCTTCCCGACCGAGAATTCTGATCCGAGCACATCTCATCAATCTTAACTACTTGCGCGTAAGAGTGAGTGGGGCTAACAGCCTGATTGAATCTTGAATGGCGGCCCTTGAAAACAAAATATTATTCCGAGTCTGAGGCGGAATGATTTGAGACTGTTATTTTATGTCAACAGAGCTGAATTTAAGTGGTTTCTGTGACGTATGTGATATGTGATGTTAAACCATCCTGGACTTTAGATTGTCTGGCCCGATAGGAATGCTCTGTAGACAAATGCCGAAGGGTTGCCCATGAGACCTGCTCCCGTCCACGTTCCCGTTCCCGCTCCCGTTCCGCTTCCCACCCGATACATATTATAGTTTCGGAATGCTAATGATATTCCTCGTGGTGCTGGCAGTGAAAGCCGAGGAATCTGCTGTCTTGGAAAACGGCTCATGTCTTGTTTTACGGCTTTCATGAGACGCACCAATCCTCAGAGTGCGATGATCAACTGAACTTGCAAATTCTCAGCTCTTGAAATGCACAACGCCAGAGTTGAGTCTCGGAAAAGAATTCGATAGTTCGCTCCACTTCTCGCCGCTGCTTTTGCGTGGATCGCTGAGCAACCAAGATTACCGACCAAGCTGATTCGCTTAAGCTTGAAAATGGTTAAAGGTTCGGCACTTTCAGCTAGCCACAGCCTCTGAATTGGTTAGATCGTCTTGTTTCAGACTTCAAATGGGGTGATTCCCGGGCAGTGGCTGTGTGGCATGTAAATGTTCACCTTATGGCTGGAATTGATGATGCTGAAACCAATGATGCTGTTGTAAACGAGAGTTCCGAAGCATGGAGGAATTGGAGGTAACAAGACCTTCTTTCCAATATACCTATCATTATAATAAGCCGACTCAATCCCATCAGTTCTTTCCAATCCCAAAAACACAAATCTCCTTAATCTCAAATTTTTCAAAAATACCCCTCGTCTCCAACTTCCATCACAATGTCCACCTCGCGAACCCTACCACTCAGCCGTGATCGGTCTTTGCGAGCAGAGTATGCATCGAAGATACTTCGAAAGAAAGTCACCAATGACTACAACATCCGGAATGCTCTCGGACGAGTAGGCCTGGGAGAGACTGGTGAGCTACCCCAACCCCTTCCAGAAAAACCCGAGTCAGATCATGGTCATTTTGGAGCTCCCGCTACAGGCACAGTGTGTATCATTGGTGCTGGTATGTGTGGACTATATCTGGCCATGATGTGTGAGCAGTTGGCTATCCCATACGACCTTCTTGAAGCATCCGGTGATATCGGAGGCCGTGTCAAGACTTATACTGGATTTGGTGGACCGGCTTCGAATCACAACTATGTCGATCTGGGCGCCATGCGGTTTCCTGAAGTCACCGCAATGTCATCGTGAGTACATATTATTCATTATTCTCTAGTTTCGGGCTGACTGATTGGAATCTGTTTAGAACTCTCAAACTCATTGAACGTCTCAACGTCCCAACTGCTCCATATGTTTTGAACTTTCAACCAACAGACAAGGGGGCACCCGACTACTTCAATCAGGCTTATGGAACCCCTAGGTATGTGTATTAATATATTGAGTCTTAGCTTCCTACGCCTTTACCTTTAGCTAATTCCTTCAGCACGAAACTTTCTGATCTCCTCGACCCATTTGTCATTAAACTCAACAGTGGCAATTTTCTCGACGAATTTCAAAATATCGTCAATGACTTGGATGTGATGTCCACCAGAGAATGGCTTATGACAACACAAGGTATCAGTTTCAGTGATGTTGAAGTCATGGAGATGACTGACACGTAAGTGAACAACTGCCTCTATCCTCGGGAACATGCGAATTACGGCTAATTCATCATCAGTGGAACTTCTCTCTTCTCTCAAGCTGTTGTTGAGACAATTCTCGACTACTTTGATTTTAATGCTGCTCAAAATTGGCTCAGAATTGAGGGTGGCACTTACCAGCTTGCAAAGGCTATGGCGGCTGGACTCACAACTAAAGCCAAGACCTCGACGGTTGTGACAGGTCTAGCCATGAGTAACGATGGTACTGTGGAAGTTTCCATCCAGGGCAGCGATTCCCAATATTATGCAGCGGTCTTCAATACCACAACTCTAGGATGTCTTGGCCGCATGGAATTGAAAGGACTTCCTTTGATTGATCAACAGGTACCTGACTCTTTGGGTCAGCAGCAGTGGACCTCGATTAGAGCTCTCCACTATGATGAGTCCGCCAAGATTGCCATCAAGTTCCAGACTGCTTGGTGGATCAATCAAGGTGGAATTACACCTACTGGAGGAACCTCTAATACCGACCTTCCTATCCGAGTCGTCGTCTATCCGTCCTGGATGAAGTCCGACAGTTACCCTGATGGTGATGATCCCAATGATCCAACTGTGATGATTGTATCTTATACTTGGTCACAAGATGCCATTCGCATGGCATCACTCTTTGGTCAACCAGATGCTGTTCTTGATATTGTGTACAAGAATCTTGTTACCTTGTACAATAACCCTGCTATCACCTACGACTTCTTGAAAGGTCAACACGTCGATCATTACATGTATGCTTGGGGTACTAATCCATACACAGCCAATGCATTTGCTCTTTTTGGACCCGGCCAATTTGAATACCTCTACCCAAGCATTCTTCAACCGGTCGCAGGCTCAAACAACAAAGTCATCATTGCCGGTGAACATGCAAGCCCCCATCATGCTTGGATTGCTGGTGCTCTTGATAGTGCCGTTACAGCAATGGATATGTATTTGCGAGATAATTCCATGTTCATCAAGCGCACGGAGTTCCATACTACTTGGTTCTGGCAGAATGCCGACTCAGTCGTAGACGATGATATCCAGTATTGGGTTGTCCAGCTTGGAAAAGATAATCCGACTGATCATCGTTTATCTGGAAGATCTGCTCGTAATTGAATGTAGAGCCAGCTTATCTGTGATAGGATAGTTTCGTTTAGACTGTTCAGTTCGTGCTTCTGGGTGGATAGCTTACAGACAATTGAAACTCCCATCATTCAGACAAGATCAAAAACTACACTTGAATAGACTTCCGATTTGAATTCAATCCTTACTATATGATTCACCATCGAGTAAAGTTCTTGCCATTGGTTCAGGAAGGAGTTGGGAGCCCATTAATCATTATGTTCATTAAATGGCGGTGCTTACTGCCACACTTTAGATTTGTCATTGAGCCTTTTATTGATGTTCCACAAAATTTCATGTATTACTGTAAACATATAGATGCTTCATTTAGTCGTAGATACCATATATAGCTGTGCGACAACAGCCTTTCAAAAAAAATAAAAAAAATAGACAACTTCATCAAATCTTTCAATCGAGGAAAGCAACTTTTAAATATTCTTTGTTAGAAAACTGCGGCTGTATATGAGAGTATACTCGCAAGAGAATTATTGATATTCACTCAGATTGTAAAAGTGTATTACTGTCAGTAAGTAAGCTTTTATCTACGAAAGAATCTAGCTTCTTGCGGAGAACAGTACATGTTCTTTGTATTTAAACGATTTAGTTTGATGTAAGAGATTCGATACTGTTTAACCTCACTTTTGCTACTTATCGATATAGCTATCAATCTATCTGGTCTAATAGCAGATTCACCACTTAAATTCTTTTTAATCTACAGGAATTACGTTGATAATTAGATATTTGAGTATATCCTGCGAGAAATTAACACTCCAGGTCCAGTCAAGACTACTAAAATCTATTTATAGATCAATCAACAGATAGGCTAGTAAACACTCTAGATATTTCTAACATCTTTTATTCTTTTCATAAGCTTCCTAGTGCTCAACTTGTTCTCGATGAAAGTCATGACAAGTCTTTGTTGTAGTTGTGACCTGATTCTCTAAATTATAAATCCTACAGAGTTACCCTGACTCTACTAGGTATAATAACTATATATAAGTAACAATCTTGCAAGTTCTATCTTCTAGAGAGCTGCTTTTGGTTGTGGTAGTGGCCGTAGGATATTCTGCTGTGTCATGCAAGCGACTAGTTCACCTGCTTCATTCCACAATCGTGCCTCACTATATGTCCTCCCTTCTCCACCTCGTACAGTTTTCATCTCTCTGAGATGCCATTCATTGAAGTTGACCTTGTTTGAGAAAAAGCGTATCGAGAAATCCAAACTTGAGCAAGCGCCTGCATCCTGAAAGAAAAGATGACTATGGGCCAGTGGCATGAATGACAGTCCACCGTCCATGAGAAATGTCACAGCGGCAACATGTTCGAATTCACTGCTGAGTGGAACCTTGCATCGTGCCCAGTCTGCAGATGTCTTCTCTACTAAGGGCAGATGATCTTGAGTCGTTGCGAGATCCTTCGCGATTCCAGTAACATTCTGTGTCATGATGCTTTCGGGTACTGTTGCAGCATCTAGATACCGTGCGCTCAATCCAAATGCAATTTTATGCAGTGCTGCAATTTTTGGAGTGATTTTGCCTTCTTTTAGCATCTTGGCCACTGACTCGGTCGGGGACAAGGAGTCCTCCACGTTCGAGTATTTCTTTGATGGTGGTGTGGAATATTCCATTCCTGAAATGGTCGCTGGCTCCTGTGTTTGGAAATCTGCCAAAAGTATAAGACATGGTCGCATGGTGCCATCATTTTGCTTTTGACTCAACACCACCTGCCTTGTTGCAAATGTTCTGGTATCCCTGATCCGTGTGACCTTGGCAAATGTTTGTCGATCTATCAAGGCTGGCCCTAGATAATTGCCCATGGCGGTATACATATGATACTTTGAGGATACTGTTTGATATGCTGCGCTCACACCAACAGCCATCGTACATCCTCCATAAGCAATGTTGGCATTGTTGCCCATTCTATCTGGATGGAATGTGGACACATATTCGTTATCTGAGAGTCGCTGAACAGCTACTTGTTCTGCAAGTGTAGCAGCTTGTTTAGACATCATGAGGTTTGATTAGACTAGTAGACTTTCTTGCTTGAGATCTAAGAAAGTAGTAATAGGACGTGTTGGGTATATCTGCACAAATTAAAAGCTAAAACTCTGGATGTCATAGAATTTCAATGCTGAATTGTAATCACCGAACCGAGGCTCGGATAAGCCTTTTGGTCTAGAGCAAGGCGTGTTATGATTCACATGCTACGCCGCACACCATCTCGCAAGACTACACTAATATTTGTTAACCGAGGGGAGCAATTTGGTCATGATGACAACTGCTTATTCTTGGCAATTGAGATTGTTTCAATTGTCGTTATAATAATGATTTTTATGGTTTAAAAAAAACTGATAACTTTCAAATTACATCTTTGAGTTTAGTTGTAGATGAGCTATAGCCTTCTTGTCGACACTGTGGTTGCTCCCGCGGGCTTAAATTTACTCATGAGCACGACTTACTCGGAATTGATTGAAGAAGTCGCGATTATCATGTCAGATTTAATCCTTTAGTTTGTAAAAAAACCTATGTATATCGCATACCTATCCTATGTACCTACCTGTGCGATAGTATGACCAGGCAATACTACAGATAGATACGTAATATATTTCCAGAAACGTTCTTCCCTGTTTCACTATTTAGTCTTCTAGAAATACCCAACTTAGTTCATCATAAACAAAATTGATATTTCTCTATCTCTAGCCCGGTCGGCCCAGTGAAGCTTTTGAGATGTGATGCCCTATACGACATACAACTTCAACGAAAAACTCCTTTTTTGACTTTCAACACCATCTCAACATGTTCCATAGACAATGGAATTCTCTTCTGCTTTGAAAGCAAACGAGCCGTCTTGATGATGTTCTTTATCTGCCTTCCGTTAATTTCGTTCTTCGCTAGAGTTTCCAGGTCGCTATCGCTCAGCAGACTTTCTGAATTTCCAATTTGAACGAAGGTTTTCCATATATGGAGCCTGCTTCCAGTATCTAAGGCCGGGTAGTGAATAGTCAAATGAATTCGTGACTCGAAAGCAGCGTCAAAGTCGCTAATGCGGTTGGTAGTAAGAAACATTACGCCTCGGTAATACTCGAGCTTTTTCAAGAAAACTAAATAAGGTGGATGCATAAGCCTTTGCTAGGCAATAGCTTATCACAATGGAGCACAACGGTTTGAAACTTACTAGATATGAGACGATTGCGCCGTAGGTCAGCGGTCGTACGGGCCTCGAGGAACATGTCGCACTCGTCGAGGAGCAAAATGGCATTCCACTTATTGGTAAGCTCTAGAACGAGCTCGAGAGAATCCTCAACCTCAGCAGCTGTCTCTCCAAGTTCTCCTGCACTCATCGAATACAGCGGCTGATGCATCTCCTCAGCGACTAGAGTTGTTCAGCACGGCTAATTAGTTTGTTATAAAGCTAGGTAAACTAACCAGATTCCGCCGTCAGTGTCTTTCCGACGCCAGGCTCTCCGCTGAGCAGCATAATAAACCCTAGACCTGTTCTTGCGCCATTAGCAATTGCGTCTCATTCACGAACAGTTAACTGCTTCAGGTCTCACCTTTTCCAGAAATTATATCATCGAACCCATCATCGCGGGAGAGTTGCTCTGCAACAAAAGCACGGATTATTTCTTTGTAGCCATGGGGAAGAACGAGCCTGGCGAATGCATTCTCGCTCCAGCGTATCGGGCAAACATTCTCAACATCAAACTCGGCTAGAGGATAAATGAATAGCTTAGCAAACAAGTTCTTATTCTTTTTGCATTGAGCTCTTTCTTACCCCATGATTTAGATGTAAGGCAGTAGCCTCGAATAATTGGTGTACAGAGTAAGCATTGCTTAGGACTCAGAGTTTTGGCTGGTACTGAAGTTAGTCACAGTTCTATTTGATGTGAGTACAAGCAAATCATGCTTACGGTAGAGTGACACGTCGCTTTCTTGGTGTTCCTCAAACTTTTCCAAGATTTTCTGGTATTCTCGAAAGGCCGGACCAGTTGCCTTGTATATCACATTGTGGATTCCGCCGAGTAAGTTCTCATCAGCCGAATTCACAAGCGATTCAGACTCTATGGATTCAAGATTAGGTCCAGGCATACTGTAGATGTTGAAAGTCTGTGGGTCAATAATGATGCGACCGCTTTCTACCTGCATGGAAAAATTTAGTGAGCATTGTGCGACTAGCAGCATAGGTACAATCAGTCACATACATGGCGTTTTCGAATCTGCCTAGAAGATCTAGCGATGTAAAACCCCGAGTATGACATATGATGAAATCCATTAAGTTGCTCGAGCTTTTTACCACGTGCGTGCAGTCGTTCCACGAGGCTTTCGACGTCGGGATAAAGGTGACTTGGGATCGCGTCAAGATCGATGAGCTTCTTCACACCGTCAAACGAGTTTATTTCGAGTGAAGTTTCAACATAGCCAAATTTTGTGCCGTCGCAATCAATATACCGACATTCTAAAGAAAAGAACTCTCCGCTCATATTAGCTCCGTACCTACTATCCCTCAGTAATAAAATGCGGTCTTGGCCATCAATTTTGGTGTATACTTCCATGCCCGGCGAAAAGATAGTCCACAAATAGTCGAAGCTAATCACCTTGTTCTTGGTGAAGTCTTTCATAGCCTCGATGTGCGGCAGAATTTCTTTCCCGAGGACGGAATACAACATGTCTAGGTGATTTTTGGCCTCCTGATCCTGCTCGACCTGGCGAAGCTTCTCGAAACGATGCCATCGATAATAGAATGGATGAAATGGAGCATTAAAAGTCAGTTGTTTGAGTTGGGTGTTGAGACCCTCAAACCCCTCAAATGTGCCGTCAAGCACCTTCTTGATTAGAGGGCTTTGGACAGTAATGGAATGTAGCGCGGCTTGGTTGTTGTTGCTCGGATGCGGTTCGCGACGAACGATAAGAGCGCACTCCTGGGCATAGGAGCCGGCCTGAACATCGGCACGCATATTGCCTGGATTCCATTCGTCCCAAATCGATCGATCATCTGGTCGATATAGCTGCTTTGTCTCTGCTCTCATACCGAGACTGAACTCGGGAGTGTAGTCGGAATCTACACTCATCTCAGACTGGCTTTGTTAATTTTCCGTGGTCTTCATCGATATCGGCTCAGAGTTCAAGACATACCAGGCTACGAGAAGACGTCCCGGCACTCCTATGATACTGGAGAGAACTATCCCTTCCCGACATGTCTAAAATGCGTAATGCGCTCGTTTAATAGCGGTATAGACGAGAAGAATGGAATATGAAAGATGAAAGATGAGGAAAGACTTATCTCTCAGCCTCTTCATCATTCACACTTGAAACTGACACATCGGTTTAATTCTATCGGTAATGCTTACCGTGCCCCACGTCTTTGTCATCTCCACGCCCTTCAGGTTGGAAAAGGTGACCGACGCGTCTGGCCTGATGTGTCCACTCACGCCTTTTTGTTCTTGCCTTGATATTTCCCAAGATAACTCATCAATGCATCTTCATTCACACTGACGTGTTCATGTTATCGCAAGAAATAATATGAAAGCTGATTCATCGAGCTATTGAGAAGTAACCCAGCCTGATAACTTACAACTTGGGCTCAAGTTATAGCTAATATTAAAAAGTAAGAGGTATCTATGTATATCGGAAGAGAGAGACTAATCAGAGAACAGGAGACCAGAAAATATCCTTGAGTATATGTCACGTGATTATGACAGTGTCAGACCCTGATGGCATTTATAGATTGAGCAGTCAGGTCAAATGAGAGAGAGGCATTCGCTCTATTTTCTGAGCGCCAGATGTAATCTCCTGTCAAATTCCTAGTCCTAGCTTCATTTCAAATCTCATAATCTTACCTATTCTGTCTTTTCCCCAATGCTCTGACACTTGATGTGGAAAGCAGTCAACTTGACCATTCCTTCCATGGTCCTAATCAAATATGCATTCTCCTTGAACTCCTCCGTTTCTCGAAACTTCATGTGAGCCTCAATGCTAGGCCAGCCGATGAACGTTGTCAAAATTGACCCAGTCTGTCCTTCCTCGCCTCCTTTGACCGGGAAATCATTCTCCACCCCCCAACCATAGCTTACGGCCTTGACATCGGTGCATTTATTGAGACTTTTCTCTACAAACCGCTGGAGCTGTCCGATAGCAATGTCTTTTCCAGCTGGCGAGATGTCCGATGAAAAGTAAGCGAGCATTATTTCTGTCACTGGGGCCTGTAGGGCCAAGGGTGGAGATGGTATGACAGCGACGTGCTTGGTGAACTCCCCATGACTTAGGATGGTTGGCAACTCTTTTACTGCTTCTCCACCGAACCTGGTAGATGATTTTAGTCTCTGCATCACCCGATATAGCAGAGTTAGGTACTTACGATTTGGCAAACTTCTCGTGGTCTTTGACCGAATCCCAGTCAAAAAATGCCCAGAGTTTTAACGGATCCTCAATTTCCAAGCCCCAGTACACCCGGTGTGGACCCCCTGGTGCATTAATGACTGCCTTCCAAGCTCCCGGCAGAATCTGGCCTTCTGGGGTAGTTTCATCCATAATATCGAGACCGGGCTTAACGCCCATGTAGCCGACCTCAGTAACGGACATTTTAAATATTATCAACTGCGTGATTTAAAGATGCACAGCAATATATAGAAATGAAAATGTTATGACAACTATATAGAAAATGCTGTTGAGTATAATTGAGTGAACTATCAATCACAATCACCACGGGAATGTGTGTCGCTTTTAAGAGCTTTGTTGTCACTGTGGTGCACTAGCTGCATAAGCTCCCCAGGCAGATAGATATACACGGAGTATTACAATGCGTTTATTTCGGTGCCTGGTGATCCCCAGCCTTGACTAGATTTATTGTAGCGAATGATATTTTCGCATTTTAGGACGCGCCCCACTCTATGCGCAATATAATATATATTTCTCACTCTAACTTGATAAACAGTATAACGTCATCTAAAATGTAATACAAAACTCTCCTAGTGGTAGTTCTCTTGCAGCTAGGTTTAGTTGCCTAGTCTTAGGCAGCAAGCTGTTCTCGTTCGTAACAAAAGGATACTAAAGCGTTTCTAGTATCGTTTATCCGAGGTCTTATTAATATTCTTTACTTACCGACCTAGGTATTAATTTGCCAAAATAATATCTAGGTAGCTAAGTCATATTTGGAAGAAATCGTGCCTCGAGTAACAACAGAAGATATAAAGAGATCCGCTTAGTGATCAGTACTCAGATCTACAGGATCTACCAGGTTAATCAATATATCTGCCTTCAAATCAGATGGAATGACAGGATACCTGGGAAAAGAATCTAAAAGATACATTTGAAAAGAGCTGGGAAATAAATGCCCGCAGTTTTTATTTCGGTCTCTGTTCTTCGCTACATACTAAGCTTTATATATCTCAGACTCCAATTCAATGAAAAGATCCAGGGCCTTCTGATCTCCTGAAGGCATAAGTTGAGAAAAGTAAGTACCACAAATATCACTTTCTCGGTCAACCCACTGTTCTATTGTTAGCGGCTAACACTTTGTCACCAAGTTAAAATGGGACTCACCCAGAACAGGTTGGGCATACCACCCCATTGCATGGATCCTGCCTTTCTTCCGGTGGGTAACGGCTCCATGCTGAGCATACCTCCAATACCAAAATTTACCTTTACTCCATCGGGGATGTTTCCAGCTAGAATCTGTTTCAGCGCTGGAATTGATAGGGCTTGATCTAGATATTTTGAGTCAGGCAACTGAGGTTTAAACATCTCGTCTACGGAGCTCTTCTTCAAAATCTTCTCGTCGGTATTGAGAATAGCAGTCAAGACTTTCATATAGTCAGGGGCCGTTGAATAACCTCCTATACCACCACAATCATCTTGAGCCGGTCTGGCATATACTGGGTCTGGCAATAATGTAACGCCACCTGCTGGCGTACGTGCCGACATATCAACCAGTCGGTCTTTCAGGGCTTGGTTTTCATCAATTTTGAATGTCGTCGAAGTCATTCCGAGTGGTCCCCAGATATTCTTTTGCATGTATTCTCCAAGGCGAATATTACCGTTTAAACGCTCAACCTAAACCTTATCAGTTTATTTCGCACGCTTTTATCGTATAAATGGATCTTACAAGTCGGCCTGCCCAGTCAATTCCTCCTCCATATGACCAGCCTTCTCCGGGTTCGTAGATCAAAGGAAACTTGTAGGCAGCATCCTTAAAAAGTCAATGAAAATTGCTATTTCCCAAGTAGAGTAAATACTTACAACAGATCCGGTGAATGTTCCAGGTTGTTGTCCAACAGTTTGTCGCCATTGGATCAATTTAGGGTCCATGATGTCGTAACCTATTCCACTTGAGTGAGACAAAAGCAACCTGCATTTGTAAATATTAGAAACCTCATTCGATCAGATTTAATTTCTCACCTGAGGGTTATCTTGTTTTTGGCCTTATGTAAGATTGGCTTTCCGTCGTCGCCAAACCCTTCTAAAACCTCGGCATCTTTCCACTCGTGTAAAACACTAGACACATCATCATCTAGCCCAATAAGACCTCTCTCGACAGCTTGCATTGCAGCAACCGAAGTCATCAATTTCGTCATAGAGGCAAGAAAGCAGACACCATCTTCATTCAATGGTGTCTTATTACTATCCAGTGTTTTCAACCCTGATGCTTTGGAGTAAGATAATTCCTCTAGTACGATACTGATTAGCAACGGAGTAAACAATAAAAGTATTGACATATCCCACTTTTCACATTTGTTGCCATAAATATGGCACCAGCAATGTCCTGCAGCCCATCTTCGTTTGCTGTTGTGGCTCTGTTAAGAGCATTATCAAGAATAGAGTTACTCATGATGACAGGAATATTGACGATATACTTAAAAGAGAGAAGGGAAGATCTAGCAAGCAAGAAATTCGTTTTCGATGTGCATGATCGATTGTGGGATATTGTTTCAGAGCAGTTCCCAGTATTCCATTAATCGGCTTCCGTGGGGTCCACATGCCGAGTTACCGAGGTAAGTTATTTAGGACTTTGTGTTTATATTCACGATTATATCGACCTAAATTTCCAATTGTTTTTGTAATTTAGCTGTTATGTTTAGTTTAGATCTCACTAAACCGGTGAGCTTTTTTGTGTAGTATCACATGATTTACATTTCCCGTGATCATTAAATATAGCACAGAACTAGCGGCCGCCATTAATCTGTCATGTCAGCCTTGGTTTAGGCCACCTCGTTATCTCTTATTAAAACAAATTTGGTTTCTGGTCCTTCTTTATTCAACCATGTCTTCGTTATGTTTTGCCAGCTCCAACTTTCTCAGCTTGCGTGACGAGGATATTGATAACCTCAGCCCTGGTCCTTCCAATCGAGGTGGAAAACCAGTAGAGCGCCGTATTGATATAAGCCTTGATTGCAACTTTACTGCCAATGACCCAGGAAGTTCTAATTATAAATTGAAAGTTGTGTCGTGGCAAAACGGCTCAACCGAACTATGTGGATCCTGCTCGTTTTGCAATCTTCTTGCAGATGGCATGCAAAGAAGCGTGGACTCTGGCCTGTTGAATTCATGGAAACTGAGCTCTAATATTGATCCTACTCCATTTTCGGAGCCATATGAGTTACGAGCCAATATTTGTTTTGGAAAGATTGAGTACAAGACGGATCCAGCGCCGTGGGTAGCTTATCAGCAAGGCTTGCAAAGTATAAGCAACCGAGATGTGTATCTATTGCTTATTACTGGCTACATACTTCCTTATCCGGAAGCTACCAAAGCTTATGGAGAATTACACAGAATCGAGGTGGACCTGCCATTTGAACTTTTTGGAGAAGAGGATGATTCTTTAGTGAAATTGCTAAAGATTCATCGTCGCCCCTTACATGGGCCACGTCTTTCGGATCAGAATGTTTCGAAAATACGTGACTGGATCAGAGATTGTGATGAGAATCATGATCTATGTCACGCCGGTTTGAACCATGCGAACACTAAAGCATTTACAAATCCGCCGACTTTCCTTCCGACGAGGATGGTAGACATTGGAGATGCTTTGAATGGCAAAAGTCCAAAATTAGTTGTTTCGTCCGAAATTCAATACAGCGCCTCAGAATACGAATCAACAAAGTATATGGCTTTGAGCTACTGCTGGGGTCCAGTGGACGAAACAAGCAAGCTGCTCAAGACAACACATAGCACAATAAGCTCGCGAATGGATAGTATCGAATTAAATACAATGCCACAAACCTTCCAGGATGCAGTTATGGTTGCTGATAAGCTCGGGATTAGATATCTATGGATCGACAGCCTTTGTATTATACAGGATGACGATCGGGATTGGCAACTTGAGTCGAGCAAGATGGCCGAGATATTCAGCAATGCGTATCTAACTCTCATTGCTGCTCGGGGATCAGGTTGTAATTATGGATTCCTCGGTCGAGATTTGCCTGCTTTACCCTGCACCATTCATGTTGAGAACATTCGAAAAATGGCTATTGGAGGCAAATTTTCTCTCAGATTGCGACGACGTTGGAAATCATCTGAAAAAATGGCCGAGCTTGCAAGTGGTAGATGGGTTACACGTGGCTGGACTTTCCAAGAAGAACGACTTGCACGACGTGTTCTAATGTTTGGGGAGAATAAACACTTCCTTGATTGTAGGACTTTGGAGCGAGTTGAGGATACCGATATGTATAGATTGCGGCCGGATTGGGTCACATCCGTCAATGAAGTTCCTACGGAATATGATAGCGGAGTCTATCAGGGAAACAATGAGATGAGCAATCACTGGACTCACTGGCAGACTCTCTGCGCGCACTACTCATACCGAGAACTAACCTTCCCACAAGATAAACTACCAGCGATTTCTGGTATCGCCAGTAAACTTGCGAGGAAGGTCCAGGGTGAGTATCTAGCGGGTGTGTGGAGAAATAATCTTACACACGATCTGTTCTGGCGAACGGTTGGTGTTGCTACCAAACCAAAGAATTATCGTGCTCCGTCGTGGTCCTGGGCTTCGCTCGATGGGAGAATAAGCTGGCCGTCTTGGCAAATTTTCTCCTCGTGTAGTGAGTGTAGCATGTACTGTAGCATACTTGATGCGCAGGCTATACCCGTTGGTCTTGATCCTTATGGAGGAGTGCAAGACGGGTTTCTGAAAGTTCAAGGGGTCTTAGAAGATGTTGAAGTGATATGGGTCAGTGAAGGCCAATCTCGCGATCATTGGAGACTTAACTACAAAGGGGAGGAAATTGGAAATGTGAGTCTCGATATTGAAACCAATAGTCTCTACCAAGATGCAAAAATTCAAGCGCTACTTATGGCCAAATGTAAGAGTCGGAAAAACGCAGCCATCCAAGGTTTACTCATAGGAAAAAATGGTCGTAAGCGAGAGAACTATAGTGAGTATGAACGAGTTGGCACTTTCACTTTATTTCCAGATATTGTACCAGGTCAGAAGGGTAATCTTGGTGTCTATGATAAAGATACGGAACAGGTTGTAATGATTGTTTAATGCAAAGTATTAGTTATTTAACATGAGTTACGATTGTTCTGTTTTTTCTTTTTCTTTTTTTCTTTTTCTCGACAGGCTTGTCATGAGGAAGTACCCCAAAACACCAAATACGGAGTCGACTTACTCCAAAGTGAAATTAAGAACTTGATCCTGCTCGTTCCTATTGAAGCCCCAAGTGGTAAAGATTAGCATGGGGTAAAACCAACAAGCCGGCTGCGGGCATACCTCGTCGCGAGAGTAAACGAATGGCCTGATCAAAGTCTAGGCAAAGAAGAGATTTCTCCCTAGCACAGCACGAGATTTTGACCAAATGTTCAACATTAAAAAGAACAGACTTTTTATTTCCCTCTTCGTAATGATCGTGAACATTATTCTCTGCAGTGAACGAACTGAGAATTGATACTCTGATGTAAAAAGAATAAGTATAAAAGCCTCTTCCTCTTCTCGTTGACGTTTAAGCACCTACTTAATATTGTATTATTTATGAAAAGGATCATCTCCGCACTATACAGTTTTCGTTGCATTTTAATCTAGCTTCATGGAATTTATACCTCAAGCAAGCGACGTTCTAGAATCGTACGTTGTGACTGCCTCAGAATCATTGCTTGGCGCTTTCTCCGAGCAATAAACATGAAGTAAGACTCTTGACAGGAGCACCAAACAATTGTCTATGCTTCTGTTCCTAGTAAATTGATCGTTCAGATATATTTCCCGACAAGGAATGATATGGGGTAAAGTAATAAGCGTGAAACCCTTGGCAAGTTGAACCCTAGATATCGCTTAGCACCCGTACAATCCTGTTCTCCTCTAATTAGATTGCAACCCCTTGAACATGATGCGATCGTGCCCATCAATTAGGTTTTTGTTTTAACACATAGTAGTCACTTTAAAGTGCCGGGTCGTACTTAAGCTTACCTGGTAATATTCTTGTTTCTAGACCAGGGTATCGGAAATATAAGTAGATGCCAATGACAGCCTTTTGAAGAACCACCCAAAAACGATCATTCAGTCTTTACCAACAACATGGCACCACTCACACGCTCATTTATCCGGTTTGGAGTTTTAGGTCTTCTCAGTGGTGTCCTCGCACAGACTCCGCCAGCTACATTCACGGCCCTTCCAAGTGCCGGCGGCGGCGGAAGCGCGTTTGTCGACTCAGCGCATTTCCGACTCTTCAGTTCAGTAACCGACGAAGCCGCTAACACTACCCTCAACCAATTGGAAGCAGCATATAGCTGTTTGGTTGATACTCTCAAATGGCGCTCTTCTGGTCTATCTTTCAATCTAGACTCAGACACTGCTGGTCCATGGTACAAGACCAACATCTATGATGTAAAAAGTCTCGATGGTGGCGCAGCAGGTGTCATGAGTTCCGACGCGGCATCAGGAATGGCATACTTGAACGTCCTGACTGAATACTTGGATGCGGCCGACGTTACGGTGCATGAATATGGGCATGTGTTGACATACCATGCCAAGACCTGGGTGGATCAAGGGAAAACAGGGGCGTGGTGGGAGACAGTTGCCCAATTCGTGGCTGATTTCTACTTGACATCACCATTGTGCGAGACAGCGCGGACGCAGTATGGTCAGACTGAGGGAAAGACCATCATTGAGTTGCCAAAAGTGATCGGGGATTCATTCCAGGTCATTGTTGATGGGTCGCAAGGCACCGGCAATTACTATCAAGCTTGGCCATTCCTCACCTACTTGACCAACAACCCAGATGACTTTGCGGGATTGGGAGCGGATGTTCTCCACGAGATGTTTACTCAATACGAAAGTGGTAGCAACGAAACGCCTTTACACGTCCTCCAGCGTGTAGCAAACTCTACCACCATTCAAACTATTGTCGGCCGATACTGGGCTCGCATGGCCTACTTGGACATTAACCATGCGCAAGCACAAGAACTCTTCCTCGGTACTCGATCCACATTAAATTTCGCAAACTTGGATGCTGGCTCTGCTGGTGCTTACACGGTCAAGACTGATCGACAGCCGAAATATATGGGCGCCAATATCATCCCCCTCAAAGATGCTTCTGCAGTTGATGTGAGCATTACTGCCAACTCGCCATACACTGCTACATTGGCTATTCGGTCCTCGAGCAATGTGATTCGATATGTAGACTTTGTAGATGGCAAGGCTCAAGCGACTGTCGCTACTGGCGAAGAAGCCAGTCTGGTTGTGGCGAATACTCCTGATGCACTTTCCAGCTATGATGGCTTTGCTCTCACTTCTGAGGTAACAACAGGGCTAGATTATACAATTCAGCTCGCTGGTGCAACTGCATAGGAGGGACATCTTGCTCTCTAGCTTATTCTTGTATATGATTATCTTCAAAAGTCATCTCGCCGTCTGGCTTGTTTGTGTATATATTATTATTTCTCGAGAATATGCATGGTACATTTTCTGAGCAGAAGTATCAAACGTGAAAACGGGATATAATTATGACATAGGGATGATAATAGCTTTCTATTGTAAGATACACCAAAAAGTCGTCCTGAAAATAAAGTGTAGACAATATAACTTTACACTTACATGTTATAAAACTACACGATACATTTAATTACTGTACAAAATTATCTAACATAAGCAATAACCTGTTGAGCCGTTTCCATAATGACAAATGCATAATTTTCCTGGGCACCCCTAATGTACTCCGCCAAATCCAAACCATTTCTCCTCGAAACCCTTCAGTTCTTCATAAATATCCCAATCGTCCACAGTAACCAGCGACTGATTAAATCCCTCAAAAGCGGACATGGTCGTCACCATCCGAGGCGTTGAAGTGACATGGAGCTTTACTCCATCTCCAACTTTATTATTTGGCGGATCAATATTACCATAAGTGTTCCCAACTTCGAACTTGTCATCTGTAACCCTGTGGATCCGAGCCCAAAGTGGACGGCTGAAGTGCGCATGTTTTATCAGATTCGCATGTACAAACATCCATTTTCCCTCAGGGTCTGCCTGGAGCATCGTATGCCCCCCTCCTTGTGGGTCATCTGGTACCAAAACACCTGCTGCAGCATTTAATCTTCCCGGTCCAGCCCACTTCTTCCCGAGTAATAGCGCGGCTGCTCTAAACGAATCTCTGTCGCCACCCATAAACCCGTAATAGTCGTTGTGTTTGAGTGCAAAATACTCTACTAACCACAGCAGGTCCTGGTGGAGGGTGCGCGAAATGAGTATTTGACCGGACTCTCCTTCGAATTCGTTCCGACAAGGTTGCCCTAAAAGACGCCAAAGGGGGTTGGAGGGATGTGATTTAGTGTAATCTGGCCAGAGCAACAGGCCTGTTTCTTTCCATTCCTTTCCTTCAAAGAGATAATCCGGGTTGCGAAGGAGATAAGAATCTGTATCTAGGTAGAGAATTTCGTCAAATGAGGATTGCTGAATAGCTGCCCCTTTGATTTGGAAGGCTTTCCAACCATTCCCTTTCTCTATCTTTTCTACTACTCGGACCGTTACTCTCATTCCACCAAGTCCATCTTGGGTTTCCGCTGAAGACTCAAGTTTAGAAAGGTCCTCAAGCAGACTTCTATCTGATTCTGTCAGTTCGTTTGAGAAGTGAAATATTTCCACCGGAAGAGTGCAATTGTAGGATTTCAAGAAGCGGATGTTTGTTCGTGCCCGGATAGTAGCAGCACGATCTCCTGCAGCCATTACAATTCCTCTTCCGCTTTTCGTCTCTTTCTCTTTTCCGTCTTCGGTAAAGAACGATTCTGATTTTGTTTTCTTTTGCTCCTCTTCCTGTTTTTGACGTAAATGTGTCACGATGCTTTGGCGCCAGTCTGAAATCTGAGATGAAGGTATATTTGGCCAGTTATCAACGTTGCCATTGACTGCATTTACATCGAAGTTGATGCCTTGAGTTGGACAGGTCTTGGAATTCGAATCCACTGACTCGTTGTAGGACAGTATTGGACGGTTGATGAATTCGTCTAAAATGCGATCTAACCCCGTCTTCTCGTCCCCATTCGAACTCGGTTCTTCTATCGTCTGCGGGGAAGTGTTCGGTGTATCTGGCTTCTCCCCGTCCTGCTCCCCCGGGTGAAAGTAATCATGAGCCTGCTGTGGTAAATAATCCGGTATCTCCGCTGCTTTCCAGTGAAGGAGGCTTAGAATGATAACTATGAATATGACGGCTGCAGCGAGAATACGAGTTTGAGACCTCATTGTCTCTGGTTTTCCCGAAGCCGTTGTTTGAGTTATGTCTAACCAGAATGATGGTGTCTTGGCAAGTAAAGAATGAAGGCTATTGAGATACTCGTGATGCTTATTGGAGTCTAGACAGACGCCTACGTGTCCTTTGGGGGGCAAATGAATACACCAACTTTGACACTCAGCCAGAGCTTAACTGTTGTCAGAAGGAGACCTTTCGATGCATATCAAGTCTTTTGACCGCAAGTAGAAGTACCAAAGAAGTTCTTGAGATTTTGATCAGGGGTACTTCCAACTAGGGGGATGTACGCGTGGTATTTTCGGACAAATTATGATCCGGAACACGAGATAATCCGTGAAACAAGACTCCTAATTTCAAGAAGTTGCTCAACATACAGAACCAAGTCTGCGCCTTTTCAAAGATATACCAAGCGCTTTTGTGTTTCCATGTAGTGCAATGATTTGCGGTTAAACAGTGTCTAACCAGCTAGCTCCAGATAGAAGTTACCTAACTCCATGTGCTTTTCGGCGCCAACGAACCCCGCCAAAATGTAACGAGCTTATTTCCAGTTAGCGTAAACTCAGCATCCCCACCTAAATTCAACCTCCTCTCTTTGGAATCTGACATTAGAGCCTTAAATTTCCTAGTTGAAATTTCAAATACAGCTAGCCATCAATGTCTTCATCCAAAGAGCTCCCAGTAAAAGCTTCTAAGAAAAGCTCTTTCTCCTGTGACCAATGCAGGAGAAGAAAAGTCAAATGTGGAGGAGAGCAACCAAGCTGCGATCGTTGCATTACACGGAATGAAAATTGCTTGTATAAATTAACTCCGACTATTTCATATACCCAGAAACTAGAAAACCGAGTTGAAGAGCTAGAACATCTACTTCGACAAATCCAGCACCATCCTGATGCTGAAACGACTTCTTCTCCTCAAACTATCACCCAAACATCACCACAAGATGTGGCTTCGAACATCGAACCAGACAAGTCTAAACTGTTAGGTACATTTGGCGGTTTAGCGTTTGATAAGCGCGGTGGCATCACATACCATGGTGCCACAAGTCTTTTTCAATTACCTTCTGTTCCAACAGCAGAAGAATCTTCGGGGTCCTCTGAGGTCACGTCAAAACATTCACAAGATGGAGATTCAAGAAGAGAGATACTTGTTAGCAATGCGTGGCATCAAAGAGCTATGGAGGTCTTTTCAGAAATACCAGTAAGTCTTTCTTTCTCTTAATATTTTGGGTACTGAACGATCGTGACCAACTATTTTTAGGAGCCATTTCAATTCATGCTCAAGACGCATTGGTGCTGGATTCAGCCTTTGTTCAATTTCATCTACAGGCCAGCCTTTACACGTAAGTATTTCTTGGGATTTAACTTATCAATGCACTACTAAGTCGGGTATCAGGTGATATGGAAACATTAGGTCCCTATTATTCTCACACCCTTTTGAATGCTATGCTCTCGCACTCAGTGCGTTGGTGTACCAACAATGCGCATGTAAATGAACTATTGCAGCAATACGGTGGTGGAGAGTCTTTTTCTCGCCAGGCTCGCGTTTTACTCTTCCAGGAGCTAGAACAAGGACATTGTACTGTTCCTACAGTTCAGACACTTCTATTGCTGAGCGCACAAGAATGTAGTTATGGCAACCGAACACAAGCTTGGCTATACAGTGGCATGGCCTTTAGACTTATCGAAGATATGGGAATATGTATTGACGGGCAAAAGTATGCGGGGTCTGTTCGATTGTCAGATGAGGATATTGAGATAAGACACAGGCTTTTCTGGAGTTGTTACTTCTGGGACAAAATGATCAGTCTATATCTAGGGCGATCGCCAACTTTACAGAATTCAACCGTTAGTCCTCCACAGCTAATGTGTAAGTCACATCCACCGAAATTCTATGAAATAACAAAGTTTAACATAATTTAGTGGATGATTCTTCGGAAGATGAGCTTTGGACGCCACACGGTCTGGCACATCCCCATAATTTACAATACCCACCAATGAAAGCACATTCTACATCATGCTTCATGAGAATGTGTCAGCTTTCTGAGATATTCAATCAGATTCTTGTTCATATATACGATCCAATGCAACAAAACTCCTATGACGAAATCGAAGCATGTCTCAAGAATCAAGGTGAAGCCTTGCATCTGTGGTGGGAAGATCTGCCAGATTTTCTGAGAATTGACAGCAAAAAGCTGCCGCTTTATTCTCCCCCAAGTCATATAGTCACGATGAAGTATTTTCATTCCCTTACGAGAGAAGAAACCATCCTAACAGGCATAGTTCACTATACCATACGTTCAGAATCCTGCTATATCGCCCAATGCTTTGTCAAAGACCTACAATTGCAGAAAGTCGAAGACCGGATCCAAATCATTTAGTAGAATGCATCGCATCAGCTACCTCAATAATTGCAATATTCGATCTCTTTTGCCGGACCTTTGGGGACAGTTTCTGTATCCTTTCTCTGTCCTACAGTGTATATACCGCCGCTTCGATTTTTCTGCTGCAAGTTCAGGCAGCTGCCTTTTTTGACGAACAGACTTTTGACCGACTCATGTTCTGTATTAATGCTCTAGAACGGGTTAAAACATCGAATAAAGGTGACCTGAAATTCTTTTAATGCTAGGATCAACGACTAATACGTTCTTACTCAGTCATTGGTAGCTCATTGGATCTGATTATACAAGCATTGTCTGAGCTAGGATTCGGTCTGCCACCGCAAGCCACAATCGAAGTTGCTACTACTGAAGCAAATCCTCCAGCGGACTCCTCCACTCCACAACGTACTTTTTCTTTGCCTCCTGATTCAACATGTTCAACAACGCCTGAATCCAGCGATGTTCCCCATGTTCCAGCACTATACGAATTTAATCCTGAAGGCTTTGAGGTATCAAACGAAATGCTTCAAGCATTGTCATCACTTAGACCAGTCGATCCAACAGTGGGAATCCAGGAGCCCTGGGATGGTGATTTGAATCCTTGAGAATAATTGCTAGCAGTCAGATTGTTTCTCTGGCTTTACAAAGTCTGCAATTCATCCTCTTGTTCTCTTCCAAATTTCTTTGAAGCTTGGACAATCTGATCGTAGACGGTGAAGGTAATACCACTTGAGAGCTATTAATGCAGAGGTTAGAAAGCTGATCCACATTTAAGTTTGCATAACACTTACAGTCAATCTCACCAACCGAGGAGTTGTGCCTCTCCAAAAAGCGGTAATTCCATCATTCCTCATTGTTGACACGGCGCAATCCAACATACCATTGTACCCGCTACCGATACTCTGCATTCGTGTCTTGATATTATCAAACGGCATTGAAGCATAACTGGGCCGAAAATTAGTTCAAGTCTAGACAGGAATTGGAAAGATCGTACACTGTTACTACGCCACTCATCGCACCTATAATTAGTGTCGAAGCAATATTACCATGCCAGTCAGGGCGCCTCGCTGCCAATTTTTCCTGCAAAATTCCGAAAGTCGTGAACCTTACAGCAGAGTTTGTCGCCTGTTTGCTAAGAACCGGGAATGCGCCTTTCCACAACGCAGAAAGTCCCTCTTGTGCTACTACGAGTCTCGTTACTGTTACTAGGCTTTTGCCTCTGAAATTTCCCTGGCCTGTCACTGCTGCATCTTGAATTAATCTCGTCTTGAGCGACTCGCCCGGTGTCACCACCAACAATGATTCAGCAACACCAGCGCTGAATCCTGCTAATACATTAACCCAAGGATTCCTCTGACCTTTCTTTGTGACGAAGACTTTGTCAAGATACTCTTTCGAGGTCTCAAATGAAAGAAAGCGAATCCCACTTTTGAGCGCGTTGCTCGTGGCCAAGGCCGCACAACCAGAGTAAAATCCCGTAAATCCAGCGGTCTTGTAGGTTGACTTGATTATGGCAAAGGAAGAGGTTTTTCCTGCAAATTGGGGAAGTTGACGCCGGGTCTTGACAAATTCAGCCGGGTACTAGAGGTACTCAATCAGCAAATGCAGATTTCACCTGTCCACCAGGATCATATCCATTATCCAGATCAAAACACCAAGAATCTGAGGTCCTCATACTGTTATAATCGTCTCGGATACACCTGCAATACCACCTCCGAGAATCTTTGTTGCAACTCCTGGCTTGTAGTCTGATTTTTCCATGTTCGATATTTCGGTAAGTTCTCGATATCCCAAGGTTTCCACCCAATTCTTATCAATATCTGTTGATTTAGAAGTGAATTGGCTAGATGGTAGTAAGCTCCCTTGATATCACTTTTATCGCAGCTTGTCGACTTTTCGAAAAAGAAATTAGACGGCGGAGTGCTTCCGACTCAGCCACCCCAACGCCCCATTCTTCTCGGAAGTTGACCGAGCTTTGGCCGCAGTGATCCCTCAACGATTACTTGCAGTCGATTCAAAGCTGTTTTCTAGATTTGCTATACATGGTAATCAAGAAGGCAGCACTCTTTCTCATGCTGTCGGGAACTTCTAAAACGATACCAGACCTCGACATAACGATACAGGAGTTTGAGTTACTTAGCGATGTTGTAGATGTCTTGAGGGTACATTCTACAAATTTGGTCTTGTGGTTCGAAGCACGCATTCTTTGCGTTCTCATTTGGACGTCAAGAATTCAATGTTTGTAGTATTTTACTTGGCCACATCCCATAGATCTTCAGCATTATATCTAAAAATCCTGTCTATCAAAATTTTGTCGTTGTTACACCATTCAAACACCTGCGACATGAAAGGTCGAATATCAAGGCCATCGAATCTGGTGTGTGGCCAGTCGGTAGCAAACACTATCCTATCCATCCCAGCAATTCTCAAGAGTTCCTTCGCAACGGGTTCTAGATCTTCAAGCCCAGCCATCGAGCTGATCCTGTAGGGTGCGGACATCTTTACATATGTGTTTCCCTGTTGAAGGAGATTGACAAGTGATTGGAACCCCGGTATTGAGTAAGGATCGCTTTCAAGCAAAACGTCGGGTTTTGTTGTTCGGCTGGGCAGAATAGGATGGCCAAAGTGATCCAAGCAAACCTTTACACGAAGATTCGGCACAACTTCTTCCAATGCTGTGGCTGTGAGTAGAGGGACATACAATTGAAGCACCCAATCGAAAGGTCGAATGATGTCTGCATATTCTTGAAGCAGGACCTCAAGTTCTGTTGGATCCATCTTTCTTCCCACAGATTGCAGGTTGATTCTAACGCCTCGAACACCAATCTTGTGCCATTCCTTCAATTGCGACTCCTTGATTTCTTTCGGATCAAATGTCACAACAGCCCGCCCACGCTCTGGACCTAACTCACGCAATGTATCTAGCATACATGAATTGTCGTTTCCATAAATTGATGGTTGAACCAGAACAATGTTGGACATTCCAACACTCGATTCAAACTCCATAGCCTGGGAGAGTATATGTGGCTTTGGTACGTATTGTGCGCCTGCTACCAGTGGATATTTGCTCGGGTCGACAACATGCATGTGGCTGTCCCATGACTTTGGAGGTATTCTACTGGTGAAATTCCTTTGCAGCGAAGTTACTGAACTGGGAGATATAGTAGGCTGGCTTTTGTGAAACGTAGGGCGTATGGAGCGTCTAATGCCATATCTTGCAAAGGCCATGATAGAAGCTTGAATCATAACTGTGGACCAGTTCTCGATGGGAAACCAAATTAGAGTAGAATTTGATCTGATTCTCACTCTTCAGAAAGATCAACTGGAGGTCGATTTGTTAGCCAGTCATAAAGTCGATCCAGGAGAAGTAGTATTGTAGGAAGCTCGTCGTCGCTATTTGTGATAGAACGAAGAATGGGGTGGTCTTGCAACAATCCCTGATTCTTGGTTGGAAAGACTCATATCCGACACCACTTTATTTCCATACGACACCTCGGAAGTTGGCCGAGTCTAACTGCTTTCGTCTAATGATAACTGCAAATGCGGATGTCTCCTTTCTGCAACCCGCTGTTTTGTCAAACTCGTCACGATTCCCCGCCTCGGTCAACTTCCGAAGACCTGCTTTCTGTTCCCTTGCATCTCTCAACAAAATTTGCCCTTTATTCTCTGCACTCTTGTCTATAACTTCGGTCGGCTACCGAGTGCAAGTAATGATAACCAATAAGTAGAATATTCAAGACAACACTAGTAGCATGGGGATGTGGAGATGTGGAGATGCTCAATCTGGGGTACGGTATGGAGGCACTAACAAGTCAAACCACTACCCCACCCTATTCCATTATCGATATAAGACTGAGGGTATCTCCAGAACGCAACGTTTCATTTGACTTCCATATTCCTGAAACTTTACAACACAGTAGAAGAAGTTTTACCAGTGTCACTATGTTTGACATCAACTTTTACTACGTTTTCACAATTATCGTCATCGCTTCGGGAAGCATCCCCAAAGGTAATTTAAGATATGCGTCCGACTTCTACATTATCTCAATAATAACAAAATCATAGGTTATGATGAGGGAGGCTTCAGCGCCTCTATTGGTTTGAAGTCTTTTAAACATGACTTTGGTCTAACGCCGTCTCTCTGGGAGGGTAATGCCTCTGGCCTTGCGAACCGTACCGCAAATATTTCGTCATTCGGTGTCCTTGGCGCAGCAATTGGTTCTTTGATTGCCCTTACACTTACCGACAGATTCGGCAGGTTGCGTTGCTGGCAACTCTTCGTGACACTTTGGGGCAGCGGCGTCATCATGCAGATTTTCTCTTCGGGGATCATCGGTCTTATCTTGTTTGCAAGGATTTGGGGAGGTTTGGGTGCTGGTGGACTGACAGTCGTAGCACCTCTTTATCTTTCTGAGATTGCGCCGGCTAAAACCAGAGGCATGATTGTCAGCATTTACATGGTTCTTCTGCTTTCTTTCCTGACGATTGGTAATTTTTTGCATGTCCCTGCCGGAATCTTCGCTGACCTCGCCTGCCAGGATTCTTTGTCAATTATGCAGCTAATGCCACGATGGCTTCTAATGCCACCCAGTATCGTATCGTTCAAGCGGTCCCTCTTATGCCGGTCGGAATTGCCTTCATATGTTCCTTTTTCTTGCATGATACACCTCGATGGCTTGCATCTCAAGATCGTGGCGACGAAGCACTTGCCGCCCTAGCAATGCTTCGCCGCTCGGGGAAAAATGATCATCGCCTTTCAGATGAGTACGAAGAGATTCAAGAACAGATTAGGGTGCGGCAACAAAGTCTCGCGGGCGTCCCTATCTGGACAATCGTCAAAGAAATTGCTACGAAGCCGACTTACCGCAAGCGCTTCTTTTTAGGTGCTGCTATGCAAACCGTGGCTCAATGGTCTGGAGGTAATGGTATTACATATTATATACCACAGGTAAGTGCAGGACCTTCTCTTTGATTCACAGTCTCTGATCTAACAACTTGCAGATTTTCACTTACGCTGGGGTTGTCGGTACAAATACCTCGCTGATCACCTCTGGAGCATATGGAGCTGTGAAATTAGTTTTCACGATGGTGTTCACCTGGGGTCTTGTTGACTTCTTCGGACGCCGTCGCTGCATGCTTACTGGTCTTGCTTTGCAATGCATCACTCATGTTTACATGTCAGTTTACATGTCCACATTCCTGAACTCTGGTAATAAGCCAGCATCCGATGCTGCCATCGCGTCCGTTTTCATTTACGCAGTTGGATGGTCCATCGGTCTCTGCACTGTTCAATACCTCTACGGCACTGAAATATATCCCACTCGGATTCGTAGTGTTTGTTATGCAACAAATATGGCCTTGCACTGGTTCTTCCAATTCGCCGTTGTCCGCGTAACGCCGAACATGTTTGTGAGCCTTGATATTTGGGGGGCTTATGTATTTTGGGCCATGGTCTGCGCCGTTGGTTTCGTCCTACTTGGCGTGTGGGCTCCTGAAACGAAAGGTATCCCCATGGAAAGGATGGAAGAACTTTTCGCTGGTCGTTGGTGGATGGGCTGGAATGCCAAGGTTGATATGACTGATAGATTTCATCCAGACGGGGTAAACAAGCTGGATAGAAAAAGTCTGCCATCCACAAATGAGGAAGAGCTAGTTTGAAATTCCACTAATTCTAGGTAGTTAATAAATGTATGAGTTCAACAATTATTACCTTTCCCCTTTCCAAATATTGCTTCACAGTGGATCTTTGCTTAATAGCTTGTTGCTTGCTACGTACCTAAGTTATATATATATATAGGTAACTAGGTACCTATCTCAAACAAGCTTAGCGATACAAGCATAAATTATCGAGGTCCTTAATTTGTGTTTTTCATTCGTTGAATTTTACATTTGAAGATAGGGTAGACTCTTGCCTTCTATATTTTGCAGACCTCGGCTGAAATTTCTCGATCCTGTGTCACAATAACACGCACGGCAACATGCATCACAAAAAGGCAGTTTGATTGCACAAAAGGTTGCAGTGACGTGGAAATGACGAGAAACTACTTGAAATCCAAAATTGTGCGATCACTGAACTGAATGAAAGCTGCTGAACTATACTGGCCAAAGTGCATGGCATTGTAGTTAATGCTACCTGGGTACCTACGTTTTGAAATGAATCCGCAGCGAATATTCCAGATATTCTACTGTATATTCTGATGTTGATTCTACTGAATGATTCATGATTCGCTGTCGTATGGCTACATTTCGATCATTGAGAATAAGTAAACCCTTGTCTCATAAGCTTAGTACCACATAAGTCTCTTAAAAAGTCAAGAGCTGGATAGAACCGCTCGCTTCTTGCCGAGCAATATCAACACGTGATTATATATTTCCAATGATATCTTGGTTTCCCATGAATCCTGAGGGCATAAAACGGAAAAATACTGCTGGTATTATATACATTCTCAACTAATAGGTCGATGTCTTGCGTCAGCCGGAAGTATACTGCATAATCCATGGCGTTTATCTCACATGGCATGCATGTTACGGCCGTACTGTACAGGCTGTAAGCTGACTTCGCATTCGCTACACCAAAAGAGTGGAGCCCCACCCCGCTTCCCGGACGGCAAGAACCTCATTCTGACCTCGTCCAACTTTAATAAATAGTTCCGTCAGCAAGATGAGGTTGGTGAGTACATAGCACACCCAGGAAAGCACGCTCTGAAGAGTAGTTGAGTGGTGTTTTCAGCCTTGAATGGCATGGCAGCGACGCCTCTTCAATAGTCCTCAACAAATCCACCGGTGGTTATTGAGTTGATATTGAAGAACCATGACAAGTGATGGAAACAGCTCTCCTTCGGGAGAATCTGTCAGTGATGGACTTCATCAGCCTCCGAATCATGATATGACTGCTATGGAGAAGATCGATGAGCCGAATCTACCAAAATGGCGGTTGCTTCTTCTCGGCATCAGGTTGGTCTCTAGAACCATGAATGCGGGCCGTCTAACATGAGTCCAGTCTCTCTTTTGGTCTATTTCTCTCGCTACTTGATACGACGATTGTGGCAACAGCGTTATATACCATTGGAGTTGACTTTAATAGCCTGACTACTGTCACCTGGGTAGCTCTAGCTTACACTGTACGTCTTGTCTCTTGTATGTCAAAAAAGTACGACTGACTTTTACAGCTATCCTACCTTGGTTGCGTCGTACTGTACGCTCGTATGGCAGATATAGTTGGACGTAGAGATGCGTATATCAGCGCATTCATCATTTTTTTCGCCTTTTCGCTCGGATGCGGCTTCGCTCAGACACTCAATCAGCTCATCATCTGCAGAGTATTTCAAGGCATTGGTGGATCTGGTCTGTACTCATTAACCATGGTCATCATTCCCGAGATCAGCAATCTGAATATGCGAAAATGGATCGGCGGTGCCATTGGCGCTGTCGTTGCAATGTCTGGTATTCTTGGTCCCCTCCTGGGCGGCATCATAACACATTATACCACATGGCGATGGGTTTTCTGGATCAAGTTAGTATATTCCTCCTCGAAAAATTACTATTTACTAACGTCAGCAGTGCTCCTGTCGGTATCATTCCAATGATATTTTTCTTCGTGGCGTGGCCCAAACCTGATCATATGCGACATGCTGAACGTCTTCCTCTTCGAGATCTGGATGTTGTTGGTTCCGTACTTTTGATCGCAGCATCCGTACTTGTTGTTTTTTCTCTACAAAATGGGGGGATCGAGATTGATGTCTGGGACTCTGCACTTTTTATCGCTCCGCTCGTTATTGGGATTCTGTGCTGGATCCTGCTCTTCGGGTGGGAAGTATTAGCCGATCGATATTGGCAAAGGCTTCTTACCATGTTTCCCCTCCGCCTTATCAAGAACCGCGTCTACTTTTCCGCCGTCATATCTACGATGCTTACGGGCTATTCGTATTTCGTAGTCGTTTATAGTTTACCTCTTCGATTACAAGTCGTTAACGGGAAGAGTCCCTTAGATGCGGGTGTGGCATTACTACCTATGCTTGGATCTACTGCGTAAGTTTCACAGTTCTTTAAGGAATTTCAAAAGTGCGGAGCATCATTCTAACTTGAAATTTATAATAGAATTGGAAGTGTCATTGGCGGTAGAATTTCAGGGAGAAAGAACCGAACCTTCTCAGCACTACTCGCCGGCTCGTGTTTTATGATCCTCGGCACAGGCTTGCTCTCAACTCTTGATAATACAGGATCAGTCCAATCGAAAACATACGGGTTTCTGGTTTTTGTGGGACTCGGATTTGGGTTGACTGTGTCAACATCCAGCTTAGTATGAGCGACGACCCTTCTCCATCTTGACTCAATGCTGACTTCTTCAAGTTATCTGCCACAGAATCCGAACTACAGGATCATGGTATGCGCACCTTTTATCCCTCACAGAAAAGCAAGAAAGCTAATCAATACACAGCCGTCGCTCAAGGAATTGTAGCACAATGCCGCATTCTCGGTGGAAGTATTGGTATCGCAGCCTCAACTGCAATTTTAGGTGTCATGCAAAGAAGCGACCTGGATGGCATCGTAGACGAATCTCAACTCGCGTCCTTGTCGCACTCGTCTTCAATGCTCACCGAAACTCAGTTGGATGCTGTACGTCAAGTGTACTCGGATGCTTTCTCGAGGGATATGACGGTCTGTGCCATTATTGCGGGAGTTTGCGTGTTGGTTACGTTGGGGACGTTTCAGAAGAACCCGCTGGATATCGAGGAGAGGAGGAAAAAACAGGTTTTCAATGAGCGGGAGAGATTGAAGAGGAAGAGGGAGGCTGTGGGAAATGCGGAAACGAAAGAGAAGTTGCCTGGAAATTCGACGGTATGAAAAAATAGATTCGGGCTCGGAAAACTTTGTAGGCCTCTAGACTTCAGTGTTTACTTTAGTATCTCCTATCCCATAATGAGAAACGCGTAGTTATGAAACCAAAGCAGAGGAAGTGTATATGATTAATCAGTTCCGTTCGAATCTTAGAAAGATTTGCTTATTCCCTCGACACTAAGCCTTGGTCTTTTTGAACCTGCTTCCCGCATGTTATCCACATATTTGTAGACGATGAAAATTCAACAAAGCCAGAAATTACGAAATTACGAAATGCTACAAGTGAAAGAGGCAAAAATCAAAAAGAGCGAGTCCAAAAGAGCACATAATCACCAAAAGCAGCTCAAATAATTCATATTCAACCCATGAAAGTGAAAATGAAAGAACACTTGCTCTACTAGCCATTCCTCCTAAAGCAAAGTTATGTACATTGAGCACGGTTCAGCCAGAGCACCTCAGCAACAACACAAAACACCAATGTCCGGTTCAAGGAGGTTTTGCCTAGTCCAATGGCTAGAGTAGCTAACTGGTTATCTCTGGCGTTAAACATCCCAGCAAAACCTCATCAGAAAATCTAACAACCGTCTCCAAAACCGCCATGCACAACGTGAAAAATATCCAGAGGGCTAGATAAAAGGGGCAAGACCTTGACCGCATGGAAAGTGCATGATATCTTAATCTCTGTTGTCAGGCCGTGTTTCGTTGTCAGCGTTTTGATTATCCAAATGCCTTCCATTTATTTGGAAAGGAAGATGCATGTTTATTTTAAACCACAAAAGCGAGACTGCGAGGGCAATATGGGGGCATATGTAGGTTGATTCGAATCTCCGTTGTCCATTGTTTTGGATAATTTGTGGAGTTTGCGCGACTTGGATTACACGAAACATGAAGAAAAGTCTAACGATAGTTGAATTAGCCTCCCTTCTAGAAAGAAGCCCCTCAAATCTTGGGTAAGTAGATGGGTATGTATGTAGATACATCATCAGATAGCATGAGTTAAAATATCAACCTGCGTATCAAAAATCCGAGAAATAAATTTAGAAAAATAAACTCTCAATGCTTCTTCCTCCTTCGTCCTCACAGCCAATCACAATCTCGAAGACACCAGCCAATTAGTAGAAGATTCAGAATGCATACGAATACACAAATCAAGTCAGAGACAGGTATATTTTTTCATAACCTTATAAATACCCTGCTCGTCCTCAGTCGGGCCATCTCTCCGATATTCATAGAATATCCAACATACCAGTCTCGCCCTAAAGACGGTTGCCACTTCAATGTCAGACTGCTAGCTGTACAGACCAAGGTAGGTAGGTAGTCTTCTTTCTGATGGGTCTTAAAAACGGTAGGATGGAAATGGGTTTGGAAACTTGTTGCCATGGCGTATCTCGTTGTCAGCATCGTTGAGGTTTTTGCTTTGATTTTTGGAATGGTGCTGAGAACGGAGGAAGGGATGTTCATTGAAGTGACACTACCTGCTGAAGGCGAAAGAAAATCCAGCATAGCTCACATGCAGTGTGTCTGAATCTCAGCCATTACTGTTGACTGATGGTGTACATTCTGAATAATCTGCAGCGAAATAGGATAAGATGTTATTTTGATAGACGTGGAGAAACCCAGCACTCGAAGGGATTGGGATTCAACCAACTCCAAAGCTGGAAATAAACGTCGTTACCAAATATGTTCATTGAAAAGTAGCTATCAGACTAAACTACAAGATAAAGATACATGTGTATATTTAGAAGCCCCGATCAGCGAGAATGACATCGGCTGCCTTCTCACTGAGCATGAAAGTCGGCACGACAGGGAACGCTCCAGGAGTTCTAGGGAACGCGCTGCCATCGACGACTCTCAAACCCGTAGTCCCTCTGACGCGGAACTTGGAATCTAGCACGGCAAGTTCATCGTCGTCAGCACCAATCGCACAAGTGCTCGTGCCATGATGTGACCACGTCTGGGTCCTGATGGTCTCCTTGACATCACAAGTGCGGCTGCCATCTACACACGGAAGAGTCTCGGAGAAAGGTGCGATAGGAGCTGGGACAGAATCAAAGACGCGACGACCGAAATCTACTGCTTCGGCCATGGCTTGTAAGTCGGCTTCGGCGCCAGCATCGTTTCCTTCAAAGAAACGGAAGTTGATTTCGGGTACCTCGCGAGGATCAGCAGAGCGAAGGGTTACGGTTCCAGCATTGGTTTGAGGGTGGATCTTGACCATGGCAAAGCCGAAGGTGTTCGGTGGGTCTGATGGGACCGTGTTGACAGTTTGTGCTGGCCAGTAGCCACGGTAAGCACCGGGTGTGGCCCAGAAGAAGATGTCGCGTTCATCATAGACGGAGTTGTTGGATTTGAACATGACGGCGTCCAAGGGGCCAGTTGTGTATGGTCCGAGACCTTCATACCAGAGTTCTAAGCAAGGATCTCCTGGAGCACCGTAAGAACATGCTGGAGCAATGCTGGTAAAGTTCTCTGATGCATCGGCTACAACACCGTACTCGGTATTATCTTGAAGATTACGTCCAACGCCAGGG
Organism: Pseudofabraea citricarpa; assembly: GCA_029641185.1. NCBI lineage: Eukaryota > Fungi > Ascomycota > Leotiomycetes > Helotiales > Dermateaceae > Pseudofabraea > Pseudofabraea citricarpa. Next base: position 240,088 of record JAPWGK010000010.1, read on the forward strand.
AGATCGACTAAAACTGGAATATCAAATTGTTCAAGCTCGTCTGCGGGACCGATACCACTGAGCTTCAGCAGCTGAGGAGTATTGAAAACACCACCAGACAAGATAACTTCCTTACGAGCGAATGCTTGAATGGTAGTACCTTCAACACTAGCATTATATCTGGGATCAGCACTGTACATACTTTGCCCTTTCAGATACTCGATACCAATAGCATGAGGAACAGTGCTATTCTTGCTTGTGTCAAAGAGGACCTTTGTGGCAAGAGAGTTGGTGCTGAGAGTAAGTTTGTTCTTTCCACCATATGCATTTGTTCCGTTAAGTGCTGCTACAACAGGATTTCTTGCACTAACTCTGTGCCCCTTCAAGTCCCGATGAGCTGGGAATCCAAATACGCCCACTTGTTTGTCATGGTCGACATCATTATTGTTCAAGTCGGCTTGGATGAGTTCGAAGATTTTGCTTGGGTCTTGTCCAAATTCTGCAGCTGTTGCTTCCAAGACAATTTGGGCATTGCTCTGGTTTTTCAACAGCTCTTCGTCATTGATAGATATGTCAAGGTAACCATCAAATCCATGACCAGGTGTGCCCTCAGGTGCGTATTGGTTATTTTCAAGCTTTATGAAGTAATTGAGCATGTTGTCGGAACTTTATAAAGGCCTCATTAGCCGGATATTCCATATGAAGGTGTCAACTCAAGTTGTGAACTTACCTCCAGGAGCTATCTCCAGTTACATTTGCAATAAAATCCCAATCACTATCGCTCGGGAGCGCAGCACACATTGCATTATGTGTACTGCAACCCCCTAGTGTGGCAGCCCGTGGGTAGTAGACACCAAGCATCTCAGCACCCTCAGGCGGATCCGTACCAACATAGAACTGGCCGTCGGTTGTCTTCCAGGTGAGATGGTCATACTGCTTGGTGATCTCATCATCCGAGTGATACTTGACAAAGAAATCCCATCGCATGACAGGATCATTGTAAGCTAGGAAGAACCAGCCTGCAACATCTTCGTTCAGGTTGGTTCCCTGATCATCACCTGCTTCGAGAAGGAGTACTGAGGATCCGGCTTTGGCTAGATTGGCAGCCAACGGCCCTCCACCAGGACCGGAGCCGACGACGATGTAGTCATAAGTGACATTCTCGGCAACGACGGCAGAAGGGATGCTGAGGAGCGACAGAAGCGCGAGAGGCCAGAATTTCCCCATGTTGCTCGCTTCCGGTGGTGCAAGTAGATCTAAAAATCGAAAGCTCCGAATTTCAGGTACTTCTCAAACAGGCACTGGGAGTGTCGTCCAAGGAAGGTGAAGAAGCAAAAACATCTGGGAATTTTCCAGATTTTATCAGCATGCAACAATCTGACATGGCATCAGCTGTGCATGCAGCTTGCATGGCCCTCGATTTGTAAACAGTGAATAAAGCAGAGAGTTTGGTAGCATCCCCAGTTTCTTGCATATGGCACCGATATACGAGTTTATCCAGCGAATAGGCACTGGCGTACCCCTGAGGAGCTGCTGCCGTTGATGCTTGGCATAAGCATAAATTGACAACCAGGAACGGAGGTGTTCTTTTCGCCCCGCAATCTCCATAAGATGCCTACATCCCCGGCGGAGTCAGGGAAGATTAGGCAGGTCCGTGGTTGATATCCGGCATGGCAGCACGCTTTTTGCTACCATGAAAGCATCTGCCGTGATCTCGTTCCCGCATCTGGCACCGCGCCACCCATTACAGGGTCGCAATCAAGAATTCCAGGCCAGAGAATCAATTTATTCTTGACATATTGACAGAGCCTAAGCGACCGAACTTTATTTTCCCTTGGTACTCGTACCGTTGTCGGCCGATGGTGCCACATGTTTTCATGCACTTCTGACTTTTCTGGTCTTTTGGTAAAGGTTGTTTCCCTGCCATGACCATGATTCGCTTCTCGCTCCGAGGCTCAATGGGACGAGCCGCTTTGCTGCTTCTTGGATATTTCCCTCCTGTCGGGCGTGTCCCAGCTGCAACCTCATCTTTGGTTGTTATGATGATTTTGTAGACAATCAAGAGTTGGTAATGAAGACATTGTGTTCAAGCCCGAAGTATCATGAAATTTTAAGGCGTATGATTGAATTGCGATGAGGGGATAATCGATCAAGGACGCCGCGGACAGCCGAGAGTCCGGAAATGCCATCTGCTGAGTGATTTCTGGATGAGCTGTGAAGCGTTATCATTATTAGAACAGATGTGAACAAGACAATTAGTATTGAATGAATGACTCTCCAACAAGAGTATGAAACGACGTTGTGCATAAGGAAAGAGGGTTCATCTAGACATTGGACTCTTAAGGTTGAGCCCGCCCGGATCAATGATCCTCCGACACCCATCAGAACGCGTCGACCAAATCTTATCACTCAAAATCGCGTTGACGGGATCGTGAAGCAACTCACAACCCAAATCATGGCGTTGCCTTTACCTTCTGGCCTGACGCCAATGGAGGTGGCGTTCTTATGCGAGATGGAAATGATCACCGTGGTCCCGCGACAACGACTCGAAAGCCTCGATCTATTAGGAGTGAGTCCCTGACCCCGCCAACCCCACATCCGTACGTTTGTTCCTCTGCTTGTGCGGCCAACACGAACCCGAGAACTGATATATTCTCAGGGTCCAACGCCAGTCTTGAGGCCGCCTCATCGATCGGCTCTCCCGCTCTGGCTTGCGCTGCTACTGAAGCGTCAACGGCGTGCGAATATCCTCCCTCCTCCATGGCTATTACCGACTTCTCTCGAGAAGATCCTAAAATACGAGACCGAGACATCCCCGGAAACATTCTCTCCACCACCTCCTCACCCGTTTCCTCGGAGTACGAGACCTTCAGCTACCGATACCATCTCTCCACCCTTTCTCCCATCCAGCACCGCAGAGTCTCCGCCAGATTACCTACCGTACCACTGGCTTGAACTGGGCGAGATCCTGCTAGAGGCATGCAGTGATGATATTCCAGACCCAGGGCGGGTAAGGACGCTGTTGCGGGATTTGAGAGAAGTGCGCATGGCAAAGATGAGGGCGAGCACGAAGGAGTTCGATGTTGATGGCGGTGCGAACAGCATCTTGGGTGTGGGTGCTATGGAGGTCGCTGAAGGCCGGCAATTCATAGTGGGTGTGATGGATGGACTGCGGAAACTGGGTGCTAGTCGTGAAGCAGCGAGAAGAGAGAGGGAAGAGACAGGTGGCGATGGTGGTGACCTTAGCGAGGATGATGATATGGGATTATAATTGCATGAGTGAGATGAGCATGGATGGAGTTGGAGGGTATTTGGAGTTAAACTGTGACGTGTTTCGGCATGATATTCGGTGTGGTTTTGGTTGGTATATTATGATTGAATGACATACCATATCGTGAAGGTCTGGATCTCGTGCCGTGCCTCGTGCAAGTTTATTCTCCTTAAACTAGGAAGCTACTAATTCCCACCGTCTAAACTTAAGTAGAAGCTATGGAACTAGTGAGGATGAGATATTGCTACACAGCAGACATTTTGTGTAAAAATTAAAACAAAGCATTGTGTCAACCGAGATCTACATTAATAAATTTATTCCACCAGTTTCATTGCCTTCGACACCACGAGTAAACAAAGAGCACATCGGCTAATCTGAAGCATCATGCCTGGAGACCTATCTGTACATCTCAACCAGCGAGGTGCCCGCAAATCTCACACCGAGAATCCAAATCTATTCTTAAAATTCAAACTTAAATTTTTATTCTGCAATTTTTTCATGTGCGTTTGATGGAGAGTCTGCCTCTATTTGGATACAGTGTGACTTGGTCATGAGTATGTCCTAACCAAGTAAGCGAACTATAAGCGAGCATGCCACATGGACTCTGCGAAACTCACAAGACTCTTCTTGGTTGAAAGACAACGGGAGGGGATTTTTTCCTCACAAAAAAAAAATTAACATTTTCCAGGTGAGGTGTGGGTTTAGACATCGAGGTATCTCGAAACAGGTTGGTGTCCTCCTTTGGTTGCATGTAGCGGTCGAGTAAATCCCTTCTCCATTACATTCTTGCTAATATTAAGTTAAATATTTCAGATCCACCCAAGTTAAAACCCTAACCCTGTCATAAAAAGGATCCAGGTATCTATGCTATGTGTGGACTGAGATGCATCTCCCCTCTTCACCTATGGGCGGGCGAGTTAAAGACCCACACCCCTTTATCAGAAAGCGGTAAGTCTGTCGAGTCCCCTGAAGAAGCGAGGTTTGGTGATAGGCACAAGCACATCGACGTCCTTTTTTTTTAATAAAAAAAAAGTTAGAGAGATAAGAGAACTTCGGTTGGGAGGCGCAATGGCTGATAAAGGGATATACTATACTACTACTACATGGCGCAAAAAGAAACCCTAAACTATTCTCTCTCGGTAGGTAGGTAGGTATGTAGGTAGTTTGGTCCTCGTCTATACTGTACAATCCATCAACCTTCACCCGACTCGGCGGCGCGTTCACACTCGCTTTCTAGAAGCATGCAAGCAAGCAAGCACCGCTGATGCACGACGTGCCGAACCGTAGAAAACCACCCAAGAAAAACACGACAGAAGCAGGGATGGCTGCTCCTCCCTTGCTCGCGATCCACGATGCAGGATTCACGATTCACAAATCACGATCCCCCATGCACGATGCGCGATGGGCGAATAAAATCACAGCAGGTAGAGTCGGATCCAGATTGCGTTGCGGATTGCCAGCCACGACGCTATGCCAGTAGATGAGAGAGACCAGACCAAGCAAGCACCGTAGGCGCACGTGGTTCCCCGGCGACATCAGGTGGGTGATTGTGCTGGAGAGAGAGAGAGGCGAGGGGCCCAAGGGTAGGAGGAGAGCAGATGCCGAGAGAGAAGCACAGGATGAGAGCTCTCGTGAGGGAAGCGAAGTAGGCGTAGGGTCGTGAAAAGGAAGAAGATAAGCTAGATGGTCGGAAAGAGTGGTCGGAGCAAGATGGAGGGCATAGGATACAAAACGAGCGAGCGATGCATTCGTTGTTGATTGATTCTTTCTTCTCGCTATGCATGATTAATTCGGTCGGCGAGAGACAGAGAGAGAGAGAGAGTACATGGTATAGACTTGGAAGGGCGGACGGCTATTTTAAAGTATACCCCCGTACGGAATTGTCAAGGAGCTGGGTGTGAGTGAATCAGATCAAAACCAAGAACCAAGAAGCAAGAAGCAAGAACCAAGGCAAGCATGGGCAAACTCAAAATCCATTTCGGGGAGGTGTGGTGTGCAATTCAATCTATCTATCTATGCGCCTCTGGCTGGGTAAAGGATGGCAAATGCACTAATATATCTCGTTACGAGAGAGAGGGAGCGAGTTGGGTAGGTCAAGCTCAATCAACAACGACAACAACAACAACAAAGGAACAAACGAGAGAGAGGAAGAGAGAGAGAAAGTAGGAGTGACTGAGCAAAGGCCAAAGAGAAAGAGAAAGAGAAAGAAGAAAAAAAAACCTGTCTTGAGGAGACGGCGCCGCCAAAAGAAAAGAAAAAAAAAAAAGTCAATCATCTCATCCCCCCCATAGGCGACGGATCTCAGATCCGGAGCCTGTCAGAGCCTATGGCTCTCAACCCTCTCAAGACGCACTACGCAATGAAATGGCCTGCCGCTCCCTCCTGAAGGCCCGCACGTGAGGGACCCAAGATGAGGAGAAGGAGAAGAAGGCCCGGAGCAAGAGAGGACAGGACAAAACAAAACAAACGAGCAGAGCAAAGCACGATGATGAGTGGTCGTCGTTGTCTGTATCCGCTATAAAAGTTGATGATGGAAGGATGATGATGATGATGATTGATGATGGGCTCTCTCTCTCTCTCGTTCTTTCTTATCCAACCACCCGGGCGCTCGCCTCTTCCCCTCTCTTCTTCTTCTTCTATTCTACCCTACACCTCACTACTACACTACTACACTACTACACTACTCCACACCCCCTCTCCAACATACCCAGCATCCAGGGCCCAAGAGACCCGTTGATGGGGCCAAGTACAGCACAATACAGCACAGCACAGCACAGTCGCTAGCTAGCTCACCTCGCAAAACCGGGGCACCTTCCGCCACCGCGCTCGCTCGCTCTAGGAGTGCGTACCTACCTACTTACTTCCACCAACTCCCTCGACCTCATCAACCAAGACGACATCGATTGAGCAGGCGCCTTCGCATTCTAACCTCCCCCTCAAGTGAAGAGCCGCCTCTCCCCTCTCTATTTACACATCAATTGTGCCATCCATCGCTCGCTGCACCATCCGGCCGCCATCCAAGAAGCAAAAAAACGACAGCGCTATCCTGGACCGGCATCGAATGCTCGCTCCAGACGTGCACGACCACGACGAGCTGGCCATCAATCGACATCAACAACATCACCATCGAGAGCAGCGAGGGAACGGGGAGGCAAGGGGCACGTCAATCTACGGCAAGCGTCACGATGGCAAATTGGCTCGCGGCGAGCTGGGATTCTAGAGATGCTGCCCGCATCTCGTCGCCTCTGTGCTTCAGGAATCACCTCCGCCCTCCGGAGGTTGCTCCGCAACCCAACATGGCCGAATTTAGCTTTCCCATACCGCTGCTGTTCTTCACCAGTGCAATAGTCACCAACACCACGCCAGCCATACATCTCACCCAATGCTGCGTATCGACCGCGACGTGATGGACCTCGTAACCATCTGTCCGCAAGCTCACCGGCCGAGGGACCATCACACGAGCTTCAGGCGAAGAACAGGACTTTTTGGCGACGCGCACCAAGCTCAGGATGCCGACCTCGTGCCAAACCAGTCATTGCTTTTACAGCTGGGCCGCCGGGTCGCGCATCACCCTTTCATGTCATACGCATACGGGTGGTGAGGTACATTGTTTGCCGCGTCAGAGTCGCACCGGTGGAAGACTGCACGCGAACGACACATTGCGGCAACGAGCCCATGCACTTTCACAGCCCAAGATCGATTGCGGACCCCAGTTCGCTGGCTGACACTGGATGTACTTTGGAGGGGGTAGGTATGCAGTTGTTAGCTATATCTGGTCATAAGAGACATGCCGAACCCGCAAAATGCTGGCAGGAAAATTTCCGCAAAATACCTCCTCCGGGCCACATCATTCATTGCCTTACTCCCGATCACCTGCCACCCATATGCTGCAGATGTCGTCGATATACGCCATGCCACCTTTTCCATGCCCACCGTCACGGTGACTTTTAGTTCTCATTAAGCAAATTTCGAATGTGCATGAGACTCTGGGCACCACGCTCTTCAGCAGAGGACAGCCTCAGTTTTCGACCTCGCGCACTGGGTGTGCGAAACCCGAAAGCACTGCTATTTGCCGTCCAATCAACAGAAAATGAGAGCGTATACCTCCTGTGGATCTCTTTTACCGGCTGAACATACGAGGGTCGCGTACAGGCATTCAGGAGATCATCCACGCGATACGCCTGCTTGGGGGATCGCGGTGGAGCCATCAGTTCGGCCAGGTTCCGTGGAAGTGGTACAGAACACTCCTTAGCCGTCCGCCGAAGCATTTCTTGCAGAGGGCCGGCAACGGGCAAGCCGGCATGAGAGTGCATCAGACACTCGAGGGTAAACTGGATCGCCTGCTGTCCGTCCTTCCGATTTGCGTCGGGAAAATCAATGGCGTGTGGAAAGAAGCGCACGATGACATCTGTAAGATGAAGCAGCGCAAACATTTGTAGAACCGGTTGATATCGACAAGTATACTGTGCGCGATACTTTTCGTCGAGTAGGAATAAGGCGTATTGACCATGGTTCCATATCACTTCCTCCACCAGGTGCGCTGGGAATGCTTCTAAATCAAGTAACGGTCGGAGCAGCTGAACTATAGTGTTCTCATACAGAATTCTGTCACGTCAGTACTTCCACCTTTGCATGGGAACGAGCACTCCTACAAGAGAGATAGCACATGAGGGAGTGCTTCGCCGTGATCTACATCTGCCAATTCACCAGGGAGATCATCATGCCATGCCAGCAGCCGAGAATACAGCTGCAATACATGGTCGGCTCCTGCCAGCGGCCCATGACGAGCATACATAATAGTGAGGATCTCATCTACAATTACCAATAACTTCGACTTTTCCCGGTTTGTGGTGGCTAGCAGTCCAGGCAGTGAAGCCGGGAATTGATCTTTCATGTGGCGATAAAAGTACCATTTTGCATTATCCAGGTGAGTATCGGTTGCCTCCGGTATGGGTATTCGAGTAAGATTAGCCGTGTCGGGTACCTGAAAGGTTATCTGCGCCCATTCGCTGAGTTTGTCAGTTTGAGGAGAGCAGGGCATAAGCTGCGTACTAACACGTTGAGATTACGCACACCCGAGAGGGTGCTCTGGAAGGCGGCCGAGGAGCTCTCTGTTGGGGTGATATGGAGGCTGACGATATTATGAGTTGCTACTTTCAGATACGAAGCAGCCTTCAGTGCCTGGCTCTGAGCACACTCAACCAAAAACAGAATGGCGAAGGCTTGTACGGTAGTCACAGTCATATCCATCGGATCGATGCTGGAGCGAACTGCTTCGCTGAAATCCGAGCCGAGTGTGTCAAAGTCAACCTCATCGCTCTCAGCCTGCGAGTGTAAATGGCACGCCATTGCGCAGATGGCATTGACCAGAGTTTCGGAGCAGTGCTGGGTTGAATTTCTCTTGTAGCTATCGACGAAGTGGCCCTCGCTGAACAGCGTATGCACCGGATGGACCCAAGCAAAATACAGCTGGAGCAGATGATCAATCACGGCTGGATTCGATGTCACATATGTCCATCGAAAGTGACTCGACTTCGTGCCGCCCATTTCGTGATCTGAGGTTTCGAGGTTTGTAGAATGCTGAGATCCTCGCGGCGAGAGAATTTCGTCCTCGACGGCCGGTGCTCTTCCTAGCCATGTCGCGATGCTCTGATACGTGTCGCCCTTGCGCAGGCGCTGGATAATTTCAGGCACCTGCTCATCATCACTGCTGGAGAGGGCGTGCAGAATTTGCTCCGTCAAGTGATCCTTGGCCTTCAAATCCTTGATCTGCCTCACCAGCTCCTCCTTTGCGTGCTTGATATGCACCTCATAGACGCACTCGGATGTCTCTACTCGAGACGCGCATCTCTTACATGGCTGCTTTCCATCGCACTACACGCGGTGGTTAGCTCAGTGGCATGGCCTGATGGTGATTACCTGGGGATGGTGCACCTGGCGGAAGAAGGCTCCCGCCGGGGGGAGAGTGACGATGATGGTGAAATGAATTAGCAGCTGTTTACCTTGGCCCTGGCCTTCTTGCAGTTGAGGCAGGCATTCCTGGTGACGGACTCGGGCACTCGACGACGTTTGGATGCAGTCTGGCTCCCCTCACCGTCTTTCGACGTGCTCTCACCGCGGACCCGGCGTGGATCAGATCCCGTAGACTCGGATGTCGATTGACTTGGGTTACTGGCGGACGCGCTGCTCTCTCCGAACGATGGTCGAATCTTGCGAAAAGACATGGCCAGATACTCGGCCGCGACCTGACCTGACCACCCGTGGAATGAGGAATGGGCAAAAACCAGCAGGAAGGTCGGCTCCGTCGCGGGAAGGTGTTTTTCTGCGTCGAGATGTAGCTTGGCGTCCGGCGGGAGAGCTGTTCGGATGGGAGAGTGTATTATGGTGGAACAGTGGTCGTCGGCATGCGGATTCAAGAGTCTGGGAAGAGCGAGGAGGGGAGGGGAAGGGGAAGGCTAAGGAAGGCTGAAGTTATGGGGGAGGATGGATGGATGGTGATGAGGGATGCCGCCGTCATCACAGGTCCCTAGCACAAGCAGGAGTGGTTGTGGTTGTTTTATTTGGGCTGGAACGTCCCGCACCCATGACAAGCAAATGATACTTCTGCTGCTGCTGCGATGGTGGGCCAGGCCAAACAGGCACGCAGGCACGCAGGCAGGCTATCGGAGAGGCTTCCTCGCAGTCCCTCAGATGTGCTCAAGTGACTGACGGGTTGGCACTTGGACTAGGTACCTATAGGCGAGGGAACTGGCAGGTACCAGACCAGAATACTTTCCTGCTGGGGCGAGGACCTGGGCGGGGCGCTCTGAGGGGAGGTGCGGGTGCTGCTTGCTCACTAGGATGATAGGTGGACGGGGTGATGATGGTGATGTTGGTTGTGGTGGTGGTGGTGGTGGTGGTGGTGGTGGTGATAATGGTTGATTGATTGAGTGTGGCCAGGAACAGAGGTTAGTTGAGGTACACACGAGCAGACGTTCTCTACAGGCACAGCAGCGCCTATCTATCTATGCTTTGGTTTTGGGAGGGGGAGGGGGATCGGAGGTGCGTCCTTAGCCAGCCAGGGTCCAGCGATAGTACGGATGAGTGCAGATGGCAATCGCAAGAAAGCAAGTGCAAGTGGAGGTATTGAAGACCCAAGGAGCGAGCGATTTAGAGGGATTGGGAGGTTGAGAGAGCGAGAAGAGTGTGTTGAAGCAGTTGCAGTTGCAGTTGCAGTTGCAGTGCAGTTACAGTGGGCTCTGGGCTTTTAGAGGGAGGCGTGGGAGGGGAATAATGGGGGAGTTGAGAGTTGTGTGACGGGGCGACGGGGCCCTGTCCTGTTCCTACGGTTGCCACCACCTCTCCGGCCGACATGTGTTTTGTTTCTGGCACTGGCACTGGCACTGGCACTGGCACTGGCACTGGCACACACCCACTAACGCTACCGTCTGCTATGTGTGCTTGTTATGCTATGCTATGCTATATTGCATCGTCCACCTAGCTTTGAGCCAGAACCAGAACCGCAGCCACAGCAAGACTCACAGACAGACAGACAGCCGACCGACCGACCGACCGATAGACAGGCAGCTTGACCCACGACCAGCATCAGCATCCGCACCAGCACTAACACCAGCACCATGTGGACAGCAAGGCCGGATAAGCCGATCGACACTCACTAGACAGGATCTCTACCGGCATATAGGAGTCGGTTGCTTGGGATGTGCGATGGGCGATGAGCGATGGCGATGGCGCAAGCAATAAACGATGGGCGACGAGCACCTTGGTGTATGGGTTGGGCGATGACGGCGACGACGACGGTGGTGGTGGTGATGATGATGATGATGATGATGATGACTATGGTGGGTATTGCCGATGTCTAATGCTAATGCTGATGCTCGATAGCTACTCCATGGTCAACGGTCGCCCTGCTTGATTATAATTGTTCGATGGCGCTCGCAAAGGTTCGATGGAGAAGAAAACAGCCGCCGTCGCTCGCCTAGTTAGGCCTCGCAACCCCTCACCCCTCGGCGGCATCCCGTCACCCATGTATGTATGTGGTGGTTACGGTACGGTACAGCTGCCGCCGCCATGCCAGTGCTAGAGCCAGAGCCAGTGCCAGAACCAGAGCCAAAGCCAGAGCCAGAGTGTTGCTTTGCTTACCTTGAGCGTGCTTGCGGCGTACCTGGGCTTACGGGAAGATAGGCGACTGGCTTGAGCTGTAGGGGTCGGTAGGCTGGGCTGGATTGGGTTGGGCTGTGCTGTGCTGTGCTGGGCTGGGCTGCGACTGGCATAGGAGCAGGAGCTGGCTCCGAAGCTGCTGTCGATGGCCCTCCGATAAGCAGCGGAATTGCCTCCTACTTTGACCTTATTGTCTGCATGTACCTATGTACCTATGTAGCCTACCGTGCTCGGCTATTTATCTCACTCGACTGACATGCGGGTCGCAAAGTCGCAACCTGGGAGCGGATTATGAGTATGATTATTATTCTTATTATTATAGAACTCTATCCATACCCATATCTTCACCACGATCAAACAACATCGGGGGGCTGAGGGGAGGGAGAAGGAGAGGGATGGTAAGAGGCAGCCTCCGCAAGACTCGGTCGGTAAATGTAGCGATAGCTGCAATGAGGTTGTTGAGGTTGTTGCTTTTATTATTATCGTCGCGAGGTGTACGACCGGCCATGCATGCGGCATCTACGGTACGTACGGTACGGTACAGGACGGACAACAGCTCAGCAATAATCATGGCAGTGGATGGGTGGTCGATGGGCAGGGCAGGGCAGGGCAGGGCAGGGCAGGGCAGGGCAGGGCAGGTACGCAGGCATGTCGAGGAGAGGAGAGAGGAGGGAGGAGGGGGAGGGGGGCAAAGAAAGTGGTCGCTAAGTTGCGTGGTTTGTGTGGTTTGTGTGGTTGTTGTATGGTTGTTGCGTGGTTGTTGCGTGGTTGTGGTGGTTGTGGTGGTTGTGGTGGGCGAGACGGAAACACCTCCGGTACACACATACTTCCATCACCCATCACACATCCATCAACCCATCCATCAACCCATCAATCCCCGTCTTCGCCACCCGCACCTTTCTTTCTTCTTCCTCCTCCCTCTCGCCTGTTCGCCTGTTCAGCCGTGCGTGCATGGCGGATCGCTACCGCTTTAGTGCCCCCCTCCCCTACCGTCCCATCGCCTCTTTTCTTTTTTTTTTTAAGTCTGCCCGATGCACCGGATGTCACCCATCTCGATCTCGCGGCGCTCGAGTCCGGGTCCGCGTCCGACATGGGCATGGGCATGGGCACGGGCACGGCCCAGATCTCCTGCTTGCTCCTCCTCCTGTTGCTCCTGCTGAGATGCTCTTTTGCTCTTTTTGCTTTTTGCTTTTTGCTTTTTGGCTCACCGCAAGCAAGCAAGCATGCCCTTGCCGAACTGTAAATTCCATCCACCATCCACCCCTTGTTTTTGTTCGTGTACGGTACTGTACTGTAGTGCAGTGTGCTGTGGTGCAGTGTAGTGCAGTGTAGTGCAACCGCCGTCGCTTTTTTGACTTTGACTTTGACTTTGCTTCTTCTCGTTCCTTTGTCCGCTTCCGCGACTTCAAAGAGAGAGAAAGAGAGAGAGAGACGATGGGCGCGTCACGTGCCGCCGACTCGCCTGTCGCGTGCTACCAGCAAGCAAGCCTACCGCTACCTCACGCCGCCGCCGCCTTAATCACATAGTGGTTTTGGGTTCCGGTCCAATCATCGAGAGCGGTCGGGGGGTGGGTGGCTCTTGACGCCTTGCTTTTGCCTTGCTGGCGTGACGGATGTGCTCATGTATGTATGTATGTATGTATGTATGTATGTATGTATGTATCAGACCATGTTGACGCAGGAGAATATTGCGTGTTGGAAAGAGAGAGAGAGAGAGAGAAAAGAAAGAGAAAGAGAAAAGAAAGAGAAAGAGAAAAGAAAGAGAAAGAGAAAAAGAGAGAGGATGATTGATGTTGGACGTCACTACCGTACCTAAGGTACGCAGGTATTATGCTATACTAACTACCATCTGCCAAAGGGGGACAAGGGAATGGGGAAAGGAAGACAGACGAGACAAGACGAGATACCCTTTCGAGCCGCTCACGTCATGATGGCTTTGGTGTTTTTCCAACTCTTGTTCCGCTATGATATCTGCTCTAGGTCCTCTGGCTCTGGCTCTGGCTCTGGCTCTGGCTCTGGCTCTGGCTCTGGCTCTGGCTCTACCGCCGTACTACCCCCCTACCCCCCGGAGGACCCCCACAGAGCAAGGAAAGGGCTGGGCCTTGAATGGGCTCTCTCTTTTTCTGTCTGTTGGCTTGGCTACCTGCTGCTGTACTGCCGCTGCTGTACTACTGCTGCTTGTCTCGCCCTGCAGTAAGTAGACATACATAGCTGGGATATGGATCAGTAGCCAAGAGTGAGTGGCAAGGCAAGGCAAGGCAAGGCAAGGTAGGCAGCTTCCAACTTCCAACTTCCCATTCTTATTCTTCCCACTTTCGCTCTCTCTCACTCTCACTCTCGCTCTCGCTCTGGCTTCGTGCGTCTTGCTTCGTGCTTCTTGCTCGACGTGATGCATGGGTGCCGCGATGTGGCTCCTTTCCTTTCCTTCTTTCTTTCTTCCTGCTCTTTTCTCTTCTCGGATTGGAGACGCTCTTGTCGAGTAAGCTATATCATCGTCTCCTACGAGGTGAGGTGCGGGAGTACGTTATCTTGATTTATCTTGATTTATCTTATCTGATTTTCTCATCTGCTCTGGTCTTGTCTCCCTCTCTCACACCACCCCGTTCGTTCTTGCATACCGTACTGCACCCTACAGCAAGCCAGCCAGCCTGCAAACCAAACCCAACCAAACCAAACCAAACCAAACCAAACCAACGAGGATCCGAATCCCTGGCTACCTACCTTTCTCGAGTACCGTACCGGTACAGTACAGCACAAAGCACGAAGCACGAAGCACCGTACGGTAGCGTGGCGTAACCGAGGAGAGGGCAAGAGAAGAAAAAAAACGGATCTTCGTCATGTCGGTCGGGTACCTAATTCACTCCACTGTCCCCCTCCCAAACCTTAACCTTGACCTTGACCTTGACCTTGACCTTGGCCACGACCCTGACCTTTGCTCTCTCTCTCTCTCTCTCCGCCTCCCCTTGCGAATGAGCTGCCGTTACCGTTCTTTCTACGGTCCCTACCTACCTACCTACCTAGGTACACGGACAAAAGTATAAAACCTCGGACCTGGTACCCGATGCCCCGTCGCTAGCAGTACCAGACCGCACCGCACCGCACACTACGGTACAGCTACAACTACAGCTACCTACAGCTACCATCGGTTACGGTTAATTACAGTACAGTACAGTAGTGAACCATCTTTTTTTTTTTTTTTTCTTTCTTTCGCTCTTTAACTTTTTGGGGGCATTCGATCCTGCGCCTGTGCTTGCGTTTGGGCTTGGGTTGGGGCTTTTGGGCTTTTGGGCTTTGGGGCTTGGGGGTTTCATTATTGGGGGCTTGGGATTTGATCTTGACTTTCTTCTCTTTTCTTCTTTTTTTTTTTTCTTCTTCTTTTCCTGAACCGGACCGAGCTCGAACTCCAGCCCCAGCTCTGGTCTGGTCTAGTCTAGTCTAGCCTTTCCCTCTTCCCTTTCTTCCTTTTGTCTGCTCCTTCTTCGGCGGAGGAAGAAGAAGAGGAGGAGGAGGAGGAGGAGGAGGGCTTCCCGTTCTGGGGTTTTGGGTTTTTTTTTGTTTTTTTTCTTTTGGGGGGGTTCTTGGTTGTTTGTTTGTGGTTCGAGTCATGGGCACGCTATGGGGATTTTTACTGTCTTATGTAGGTGCCTAACCCCACAGCTACGAACCCCCCTTGTCTGTCTAGGTAGAGCGTGGGGGAGACCAGAGACGAGAGATAAGATGGGATGGACATATGAGAGGAGATGAGGGGGTTAATCGTTTTATTGCACTATACTCTACTGTGCTGTACGGTAGTCTATCTGTAAGTGTCGTGTGTCGTGTGTCTTGTATCGTGTATCGTGTATCGTGTATGTCGGTTTATGCGGCATGGCATGATCCTAGCTAGGTAGCTACGGGAAGGAATCCTGTGGATACCTCCCACCTGGATAGATAGATAGGTAGGTAGGCAGATGGCATCGCTTAGATATAGATATAGATATAGGTACAGTAAGGGTATTTACGTTACGTTACGTTGAGCTTGAGCCTGAGCCTGAGCTTGATTCTTTAACTTCTTCCTACAGTGCTTGTCGTTATAGCTCAGGGTTGGAGATATAGCACGGTACCGTACCGTACAGTCGATCGGGCTTGTTTTCTCTGCTGTGCTGTGCCGTATAGTACAGTACAGTACAGTACCGCTTCTCAGGTTTGCATGACTTCGGGTTGGTTGCTTGGATGGTTGCGTGGTTGGTTGGTTCACATCCGGCTTGATTATTAATACTTGTATCGATCAATATACCGACTAGGTACTGTATGGATGGATGCTGAGCGTGCATGTGCGTGTGCGTGTGCGTGTGCGTGTGTGAGTCGAGGTTCATTGTCCATTGTGCATTCTTCGAATGCTCCCTCCACTACCGTTCGCTAACTAGGTAGCTGGAGCTGGCGGAGCTGGCTGGGTTGTTCCTTAGGTCTTAGCCTTAGCCTTAGCCTTGGTTTGGTCTTGCTTGCTTGCTGCTTGCTTGCTCGATTCGATTCAATCCGATTTTCGATTTCGATCTCGAGCCGGCCCGCCATCGATCGAGTATCGAGTCTTGCCTACCCTACCCTACGTACCCTGTCCTGGCTGGCTGCCTGTCGGGTTGGCATTGATGAGATTAGATAGGTAGGTGGGTAGATAGGTAGGTGGTGGTTGGTATCTCAGCTCGTCATCGACATGGTCATCGGGCTTCCCTTCTCTTTCTTTTTTGTGTGAAGATGAAGAGGAAGAAGAAGAAGAAGAGAGGTTCATGTAAGGTCTTGTTCTCTCTCTCTCTCTCTCTCTCTCTCTCTCTCTCTCTCTCTCTTCTTTCCCTTCTCTCCCCAAAACTGGAAATTTCACTGCCTTTGCCTCTGCCTCTGCTTCGCGTACCTACCTAAAGAGCACCTCTCCTCCTCCTCCTCCTCCTCCTCCTCTTAGCCTTTTTCTTCTTCTCTCTCTCTCTTTTCATTGTCTCTCTTTCATGGGGGCCAGCCCCCAAACCCCCATGTCGCTGCGCGAGCCTCAAGGCAAGGCTGGGAGGGTGAGTGGGTGCGAGCAAGATACACCGTGGAATGAGATGAGATGAGATGAGATGGAGGACTTACCCTTTTTCTTTTTATCTGGGATGGGAGGGAGAGAGGGGGAGAGAGAGGGGATGGAGGGACTAGATATAAGTAGGGTTGAGCAAGAAAGTAAGAAAGCCAGTGAGGCAGTGAGTGGATAGTTGAGTTGGGTTGTGTCTAAGATGCGAGTTGTTTAGTAACGTAATGCTCTACTCACTTGCTCGGGTTTGCGATGGTCGTGGTTGTAGTTACAATCAACGAATAGAACAAGAGAGAGAGCATGTGGTCAAGGAGACACACCCGGATCCTTCTTTTCTTCTTGTTCCAACCTGGGAGTGCTCTTGTTCAAGGGTTCGAGCGCCCGCTTTCGAGAATCAGATGAGAGGAAGAAGAGGAAGAGAAACCAACCGAGAATCGACTGGTCTGGACTTGTACAATACGTGACGGGTTTTTTCTTCCGCGTTTTTTTGTTTTGGAAAGTGCTTTGTGTTGCTACGTTAGTGTCGATGCTGTTCATTTGTGCTTCTTCTACCTTGGCCTCGCGCAGCGACTTGGGGGTTTGGGGGCTGGCCCCCATGAAAGAAGGTGAAGTATCTGGTAGCTATATCTCGAGATAAGTAATTAACTACCTAGTCGGTTGTGAGCAGCTTTCTGGCATCTTTACTTGATCAGCCTTTGTCTCGAGTGCTTCCTATTATATCCCACTATAATACGAGAACTCTTCATATAAGACGATCCCTATCACTTACTCAGTGCTTCAAAATCTCTACTCATCGCCGGCCGTATTGGGTAGGTGCTTAGAAGCTGGATTGGTAGTCTGCTTAGAACATCTTGCAGATATGCCTTTGATAAGTGATTCGTTGAGATGTATGTAGCATACGACTTGATCAAATCCTGATTTTTGATGATCTATGTCGTAGTATACAATACTATTGTAATACTTACTGCTGCTTCGCGCAGCGACACCGGGGGTTTGGGGGTTGGCCCCCATGAAAAGAGAGAAAAAAAGGAAAAAGACCAAAACGTGTGTTTGATGAATTTCTAGTTTAGTAGTTTATGTCACAGTGTATAGTACAAATGTTCTTAGTACAAGTCCCTACCAACCCTGTTTCTTCAACTCCTTGACTCTCCTCACAGTGGCTGAGAAAGCCTGTCGGAACCTTTTTCTCCAACCCGATGCCTTGACTCTCTTCCTCTTCAAACCAGGTCTCTCATGGAACCGCTGTGCCGTGAAGTCTCGTCTGACCTTGTTCCGGGCACAGCTCTGCTCCAACAACCGGATTGCCCGCCCGAGATCAACATTCCCACCTAGCGTGACAGTACGTCCCAAGCGCGGATTGAGCCTTAGCGGAACCTTGACATTCGCCTTGGGCATTTGCATGGCTGCAATTTCCCTCATTGGTCCCAGGGCGCCAGGAGGGCGAGCGCCTCGTGGCTGCTTCATCAGCGTGTAGTCGAAGGTCTTTGATGGCAATCGTGTCATTTTAGCCTTCTCGTTCACTAGGTTGAGAATATCATCCATGGAGTCGTCTCCGCCACCGTCCATCTTCTGCTCCAGCGTTGTGCTGGGAGCCGACGTGAGTCCCGGTCGTCCAGCTGTCCAGTCGAGATTTCTAGATATTTCTCCCTGCGATGATGACCGCGCTGGTCTAGATGTCGTCGTGATTCGTGGAGATAAAGCCTGTGGTCGACAGGTCTGCGTGAATGCCCGCCGGCCAGCCTGAGCCTGGCATCTCGATGAGGTGAGTAGCGTTACTATAGGAGATGTCTGGCAGCGCAGCATCGCATCTGCAGCCCTTCGGATTTCCATCGTCGCCTCTACTGTAGTATGACAATTAGCACATCCGTCTCCTATCAATTGACCCCATCAAACTTACTGCGATTGACCGACAGCAGATGTGCGGGTTCTGTTGTGATAGATTGAGCTTGAACATTTGTAACTTTTTGATACCGTCGGCCACAGCTTGCATGTCGAGTCGCGCTAAAAAGTCACTTGGTCCGTGCCACGCGTGGAAATTTGGGGGACGTGAGCGTGAGCATGAGGCCTCCAACAAGAACAAAAACCTCCATCTTCAATTCGATGCGCCCACTTTCATCCTGCTTCTACAAACTATCTCGGCATTGATTGTTCATCTGCGATTCTTGAGCATCTGCCGTCCGTCTCTTCATCATGGCGTACAATCCTTATGGAGGTAAGCAAACATCAACACCGAGAGCCACCTGCGATGTGCATGCTGACCTTTTCTCTCTCCCCTGCAGCTTCGCCTTATGGCCGACCTCCAGGATTTGGGAGTTTCCCAGGCCAGAGCGGTGCGCCGCCAGGCATGGGGCCACCACCAGGAATGGGTAAATTGGGATCCCCAGCGTTGCGATGGTGAGCTGTGTATGCTAACGAGGTATTCTAGGTGCGCCTCCAGGCATGTCTGCACCAGGTACTGCTCCTCCTCCAGGCGTACAGCAAGCCAACAATGCACAGTCTAGCCGACCGAGTGGGCTCCCCGCGAGCTTCCAGGGCCCGCCGAATATGCCCAACATCAACTTCTCTGCGCCCGTCATTCGATTGGGCACCGGCCCTTCGAAACCTTCGACGCCGACGGTAGGCGGAAGGAGGGAGAGCCAGAATGATGGCATGCCTGGACCTGGAGCGCGGCCGGGACTCGGCGCAGAGAGGGGCATGGAACAGCAGAGACAGGCCTTGAGAGAGAGCATGATGTCCCTCGTGCCACCGACGAAGGAAGAGATCGTTCGCACTATATTTGTGGGTGGAATCACCGAAGGTACTGGGGGAGACGATGGCATCGAACGCATTCTGAGCACGGCTGGACGATTACGCAGGTGGGATAGAGCCGTGGACGCGGACGGGAAACAATGCACATTTGGGTTTGCGCAGTACGACGACGCGGAGAGTTTGGCTACGGCTGTGGAGGTCCTCAAGGATATTGAGATCCCTACCAAGAAGCAACCGGCGAGCAATGGGACCAAGAAAGAGGAGGGGGACGAAGAAGTTGAGAAGAGTAAGCTCTTGGTTTTCGTGGATGATAATTCTTTGAATTACCTTGAGAATTATCAATCTTCTCGAGGAGATGATCCCGCTGCTGAGCAGGCTAGACTAGATGCTGCACGATCTGGATTGAAGGCTGCTCTCTACGAATTATTTCACCCTCCTATGTTCGTCAAGCTTGAGGATGGTGGAGAGGATACACCTATGCAAGATGCCGATGGAAATAGAGATGGGAATGTGGAGGTAGTCAATATTCCTTTGGCCGTCGATGACGAATTAGCAGATATCCCAGCAGAGATGCGGGAAACTGTTGCCCAAGAGATTCAAGCTTTCCGAGACCGAAGTATCAGAAGAGATATGGAACGTCTAAAGAGGGAAGAGGAGATGGAAGCTGCTGAGCGAGCTAGAAATGGTGCTCCTCGACCATCTCGTCTTGCGTCACCTGGCCCACAGGCTCCTAATGGCCCAGCCGCAGGAACAAACAACATCCCTCTTGGTCCACGTGGAGTTCCGAATGCGCCTTCTGGACCAAAGCTTCAAGGCCAACAAATCCCTCGAGATTATCAACAGGGAGTCAAGTTTGTTAATGGCAGTGGGACGAATGGAGCTGCCGGTGGTGATGTTTGGATTAACCGCGAGGATGAAGATAGTGATGCAAGCGACGAGGAATTAGAGCAGCGAAGGAAAGACAAGAAAGAGGCCGAGCTTGAGAAGCAATATCTGGATCAAGAGAGAAGATGGCTAAATCGTGAGCGTTCACGCACTGCTGCTGTGCAGAGAGAAAAGGAGCGTGAAGACGAAGACGAAGCCAAGATCGAGAAGGAGAAAGAGAAGATGGCTGCTCGACTCCGAGATTGGGATGACGATCTCGAGGCAGAGCGGAAGAAGGATGATTACTACTCTGATCGTAGTATGTGGATTCGAAACAGAGCTACATTCCGAGCCCGAGAAGCAGCAGCAGATGAGCGTGACCGTGTCGCTGAACAAAGAGACCGCCAACGTGAATTGGCAGACAAGGAGCAAGCGAGAGGTATGGCTGATTCCTTCTTGGATCGCCAAGCCGAGGAGTTACAATCGCGACCAAGTCGCGCTGCACAACAACCTTTCAAACTATCACTTGGTGCAGCTGCTCAGAAAGCCCAGAAAGTCACAACCCAACGACGGACTGTCGCGGAGGTTGAAGGACTGCTGGAAGATGAGGAAGACGAGTCCAAGACGTCCAAGCGTACCCTCATTCCTATCAAGTTCGACCCTACAGCTTCAGCTGGAGCTCTCACCGACGAGGAGCGCGACCAAGCTGTTCGACAACTCGCGGCTGATATTCCGACTGAGAAGGACGGACTGTGGGCATGGGATGTCAAGTGGGAGCATGTGGACGAGGCCATCATTGTCGATAAGCTACGGCCGTTTGTTGAGAAGAAAATCATGGAGTACTTGGGTGTGCAAGAGCAGCTACTGGTCGAGGTGGTTGAGGAACATATCAGGACGAGGGGCAAACCACAAGAACTAGTGGAGCAGTTGGAGGGTGTAAGTTTTCTTCTTTTCTTTTCGTTTGTTTCAGACTTGGGTTATACATTTACTGACATGTTTTTCTTTTTCAGGCACTCGACGAAGAATCTGAAGTTCTGGTCAAGAAATTATGGAGGATGGTCATCTTCTTCTCTGAGAGTGAGAAGAGAGGTCTCTCTGCCTAGAGCAACTGGTCGGTTACTGCTGACATTTGATTGAACTCGAGCGGTGGTGGCCTGGGTTCAGGGTTTGGAAAAGCCTCTTTCTTCCCCTGGGTGAATCGAACGACACATTTGCAGGCGTGCTATGTCATGTGTATTGTACTATACGTTTGTTGTAGGGGATTATGAAGAATGGGATGGGGTGGGATGGCGAGAAGAAGAATCAAAACAAAAGGCCTTCCTGGACTCGATGGGTGTGGTAGAGCAGGAGAAATGAAATAGTTCTCTCTTGAGATTTATTGACTTGTGCTTCAGTAGTGACTGGTAGTTTGTATGAGTGAGTGTCCTCCGTGCTTCGAAAAGTTAGGCGAGCAATCTGCCCTGCTAGAGCTAACTCGTACTTTGTACTTGTCACATCAGAGAAACGACGAATGAAACCAACCTCGTTACTTGAATTTCCCACGTCTTCCGTCTCGAGTTCTTTACGTGAGGAAATAGATCTTTGTTTCACTCAAGTATAGGAAGCCGCGAAACCAATCAATTAATAAATCATATTCGGTTCGGCGACTGGCTAATATACATGCAGAGCTAATGCAGAGGACCGGTGCCCGAATAGGCAGGCAGGCCGTTCGCTTAGTTCTATGTGTTGGTGAAGCTGACTTCACGTGATCCTGTACGTATGATGGTGTATCCACCAGCATTCTTCTCTCTTTCTGTTCTGCCCCCATCCTTTCTCTTTTGGACTTCACTTTCACTTCCTCTTCCACTTTCATCCTTGTTTTCACTCAATTTTTGTTCTATTTTCCTTGGTTATATTTATATTAAGTTAGGCAGGGCTTGCTCTACTCTAAATGTCTGCGTCTAAGGATTTGGAGGGCTAAGATTTTCGACTTCGAAAGATGGACTCACCACCACCGCTGATGGACGAGTACGAGTTCGGCGAGAGTGAGACGGAGGGCGAAAGTCACATGCGTCTCTGGCCATCACTGCCACTGGCACAGCCATACCCAGATTCACAATCCTCACAACCACCCTCAGCATCCGAACTCGACCGGCTGCTCTTCCACGTCCCACTTGCCGACTTCGGGTTGCGTCTGCAACGAGCCGCTGAAGCCGTATTTCCCAACACGCCCTCGTCGCGGTACAGGCAAGTGCATGTGCTGCTGATCGAGTGGGATGAGGGCGATCCGTGCCTCCCGGTGCATCAGGAACTCGAGGAGCTGAAGAGTGTCTTCGAGGACTGCTATCGCTTCCAGACCGAGATCTGGCGCATCCCATGCAAGGCCGCCCATCGTGCCCTGAACCGCAAGATTACCGACTTTGTCGAGCTGGAGGACGATGGCCGTGATTGCTTGAAGGTGCTCTACTACGGAGGCCATGGCTTTTTGAGCCCGTCGAGGCAGCTGATGTGGTCCAAGTATGTTTCTCTTTTTTTTCTCTTTTCGGTTTCTGTCCCACGGAATGTCAGGGAGAGTGTGACGGGTTTGTGACTTACGAAAAATTAGCCTGCCCAGTAATGATTCTCGTCATCAATCTGTCAAGTGGCATGCCATACAAGCCACGCTGGAAGATGCCGAGTCCGATGTACTTCTCCTTCTTGATTGCTGTGCTGCTGGCACTGCAAGTACGGACCATGGCAACGGCGTCACCGAGTTGATCGGTGCGTGTGCTTTCAATGTCAATGCGAACGGAGTGGGCGAGTTCTCTTTCACTACCGCTCTGAGCAAGGAATTACGAGCTTTCAGCAAGATCCCTTCGTTTACCGTTGGGAGGCTCTACAATAATCTCCTCCGGAGAACCCAAATGACTTTGTCACATATGACGTTGCAGAAAGCTCCTGTCCATGTCGTACTTACACAGGATCATAAGCTTCCTAGGAGTATTCAGTTATCACCACTACCACCACCTTCTCCTGTGCCGGAGTCGGATTTGATAATACCTAATCTAGAGGCAGTATCAGAACCAAGTACTTCTCAAGGATCACCTTCATCCAAAGCCTCAGACAATGATCCATTCTCATTGCAATCAAGTCGCACTTCAATGAGCAGCTTATCACTTGATTCAACCGCTAAACTGTACCCTCGCATAGCACTCAGTGTTCAACTTCCTGATAACGTCCGGCCGGATCAGCTTTCTGAGGACCTCTTCAGAGATTGGTTGCGTATGATTCCTGTCATTGCTGAGAATGTGAAGGTTGAAGCTGGCTGGGCTAGCTTTTCCAGTCTGGTCATCGTATCAGTACCCATGTTAATTTGGAGATACATCGAAGAGCACCCTGCTGTCAAGATGGTAGGCATCATCCGTTCTCCGAATGTCATTGTTCCCAAATCTCAGTCAGAGCCCGAATCTACTCAAGTACCAGATGTTGAGGCGGTGCTGAAGCAGAATTTTCGAACTGGTCTCCGAACGGTCAAAGATTGGTTTGGCGGGCTCAATAAGCGCAAGCAGAGAGAAGTGCTCTTCAAGCTTCATGATGTTCGAGCGGCGGGTAAGTTCCTCCAGCACAGGGCAAGATATATGGCGGAAGCAGCGTCGGTGACGGAATCAGATTATTGGACCTCTGAAATGGATTCTGGTGATGATGAAAGAGAACATGATGAATCTCGTGTCGGTCGTCGAAGAAATCGATCAAGAACACACTCTACAGAATTAGAACCGGCTGTTGTCCGGTTTAACGACAGTCCCGTTCGGTCCAAACGAGACATGGTCATTTCAAGTAATGACTCGGCATATGGCTCTGTGACTTCTGGTAGTCGTTCGCGAAAACCTCGACAGCGAAACCCGTCAATCAGCTCATTGAGCTCCTTTGATCAAGATATCAAACATAGCCTGGTAAAAGACAATCATATCGAACAGTCGCACACTAAAAGCAAGCCAAAAGAGTACTCTGAAGCCTCGGCAGACGACCCAGACGTAGGATATGGGAACACGTATGCACCTCTGAATATTGCATCTATTATACCTTCATTTTACTCAGCCATGCACGGTTATCCAGCACCACCATCACCACCGGCAAGCCGGATGAACTCATTTGATCCTATGGCTTCTGTTTCACATTATGAAAGTCCATCGGCTACTGGCACAGACGGGAATTCTTCGCCTTTTCCATCGCCGACACATTTCAGCAGCCCGTCGCCGGTTATGCCGTTGTTGATTACGAGCGGGCCTTCTGCAAGTCGCCCTGGTTATGTTGAAAGTTCGGGAGACCATGGAACAGATCGTGAGAATCTAGCATCCCCAAAAGAGCAGCAGAAAGTTCAATTTCACTTTTCGGTAACGGGAGAAGATCACGAATTGCCGCCTCCATCCCCAGTCGATACGGTTCGTTTTGACGACAGTATAACCTCTGAGGCTGTATCAGCTAGTCCTCAACCATTCGATCATTTTGGTGATAACTCAGATCGCCAGTCGTGGCACGTGTCGCCTGAAATCAATGATGGCTTCTTGCTTACCCAGAGCAGAGGCGAAACTGCAGATTCCGAAAATAACGATGATGTCAAGCGACCTCGACCAGAATCCATGCATCTGAACGATTCACAAATAATGTGCCGGGTAGTTTCCCCTCTAAAGGGACCGACGGAAGAGAGAGCGGTCAAGGGAATACTTCGACAACCACGCGACAAATTCCCCGAAGATCCCGTGCCAGTTCGGGAAGGTGTCGCTGCTCTCAAGGACGCCAAGAATGACTCTATTCCTCCCGGTGCCAGATGGACGCGAATCAGTCGAAAACTAGTAAACCCCAAAGCACTCGAGGAAGGCAAGGAAAGATTTGAGGCA
Source organism: Pseudofabraea citricarpa (assembly GCA_029641185.1). Classification (NCBI taxonomy): domain Eukaryota; kingdom Fungi; phylum Ascomycota; class Leotiomycetes; order Helotiales; family Dermateaceae; genus Pseudofabraea; species Pseudofabraea citricarpa. Next base: position 264,998 of record JAPWGK010000010.1, read on the forward strand.
AAAGATGATTATGTGGTGGTATTGCGAGTCTTGAGCCGGGAAGAGGTCCAAGGGTATGCCGATGCGACGGCTCAGATTAGAGGTTTGTTGGCTCATAAGAGGATTGGTATGAAGCCGAGAACTAATTAATGACTGTTTATTGTATAGCTGCGCGAAACGAAGAGAAGAGTCGGCAAGCCCGGATTGAGCGTCGCAAGGCACGATATGAGCGCTACCGACAGAGGAGAGAGGGAGCATCAGGAAATGACAGTCATCGTGCTCGTTCTAGCGAAGGTGAATCCCAGTCCGATGCTATGTCGAGAGATGATATGGCATAGCGTCGTAGCATGAGCCCCAGCGTGATGCCATTTCAAGAGACGGCATGGTGTAGCATGAGCCCCATCGTGATGCCATTTCAAGAGATAGCATGGCATAGCATGAGCCCCATCGTGATGCCATTTCAAGAGATAGCATGGCATAGCATGCGGCAACCTTTCAGTCTCGTAGGCGACCCGAAGACATGAATGAGGTTATTCTAAGAACACAGGAACGAAGGACCAACGAGTGAAGCCGTAGAACGACGAAGGCTCTCTCGTATTATACGAGAGCACCTGGTGTACGTGTCAGCCACCTCAGCCTGGAAGTCCCGGGTACGAATTATGCTTAACAGTCGCGATGCCGCCATGCAAATCCTGGAGAAGTCATGGCATGCCCGTCTGGAAATAACCTGCACGAGATTAAATTCAGTAGATCTCGAAGAGCATCTCGACCTTCTCGGCCGCTTAGCGAATGAGATGCTGCGAACTTGCGAAGACACTTCGGGATACTTCAGGATCTACGGAAGCTGCTGCAGATCACAGGAATGGCGAGCCCACCGCCAACATTTTTCGACCAAGCGTGATGCCAACTGACTTTCTTTTGGCCCCGCTGAAACGACGCTCAAAAGCCCCGTTTCAGCCGTCACTTCAATAGCTTATATCGAGCACACTTAAATATCAAGAAACGGGTTGTCTTGATTCTAGTCCTCTCGCTCTTATATATTGCTTGTCGGTCTGTTCGAAGCTTCTGTAACACAGGCTCGACTTCTTGATGTTCTCCAAGTGCCGGCCGTCCAACGCCCCGACGCAGGCCATCACACCGATCGACAACTCTGAACTCTATATGCGAGACTATCCGAGATACACGTGATAATACGAGACGTTTTGCGAGGCGACCGGGCTCGAGTGTGCTGAGATTGGTCAGAGAGGGATTGAAACGGAAAGGTCAGCAGCCGTCAGGGCCGGAACTGGCTGACACACTGGGTGTACTACTGGTCCATCCAACCCTTTCTTCGCTTTCGAATGTTTCTTTGCGAAAAAAGAATCTCCCCAAAGTTCCAACACCCGTCTCCTCCAGCCGGCCCAACGTAAGAAAATTCAATCATGGATGTCTGGCCCTGGCTGTCGGAGCAAATCGACGGACGTATGAGTACAGGTGAAGAGGAAGCGAGCGCAGACTCGTCTATGAGCAACTCCACGCCCATCTCGGCCGGCCAGCCAAGTTCGGTGGCTACCGGTATGCCTGCAGTTGCCACTGCGGCCACGGCAACAGGCAGCCCCAATTCACATTCGGGATTTTTGTCACTTTCTCCACACTCTCATGATGCTGCCGACTGGACTTCGCAGCAGGACGAGCCCACCTCATCGGCTCACGATGCTTCTAGCGCCCTGGTGACTTTGGACAGGTCAGATTCTCTACGGACTACTGAGTCCGCAAGATCGGTCTTATCCGTGTCGGTGGCGAAGAAAGAGCATCGGCCTCGAAAGGGCCACCGCAAATCGAGATGCGGTTGCTATAATTGCAAGCGCCGGAAAATTAAGGTACTATCCGCTCCCATTCCCTCCTTACTTGATCAGAGCTTACGCCCATGTAGTGTCAAGAGGTACTGCCGGCTTGTGACAATTGCAGGCGTAAGAACCTTGAATGTGTTTACCCCGAGAGACATAAACCGTTGCTCGATGGTGCTATTTTAAGTCACGTACCAGCCCCGATGATGCAGCCCCAATCAACACCCATGATCTTTACCATGGTAGATATGCGTCTGTTCCATCACTTTATGCTTCATGCTTTTCCAATGGTTCCGCTTGGTACCACGGCTGCTTGGATCTACGATGTCCCTGCTGTTGCTCACCAGGTGAGATGAACTCTTTCTGTGGTGGTTGCATTTTCTAATGGCAGTGTAGAATGAACATCTGATGCATGCAATTCTTGGTCTGGCCGCCTCTCATATTGAGCTGGTTACTGGCGAAGATATGAAAGGGCCTGCTATGCATCATAGATACCTGGCCATCAAAGGATCCAACGAAGCACTCTCAAAAACGCTCAAGGGAAGTGACGGTGATGCTCTACTAGGAACATGTTACGCTCTGACGTTCCAAACTTCTTATATGATGGATGGACTTACCGAGTTCCTTACTATGACTAGGAGTTGTTCGACTCTATCGCGGCAGTTGAAGAGAGAGGGTCTAAAGATCATCTTTGATATAACAGATGTTCTTCCTCTGGAAGGAATGGAAGGAAAGCTACCACCGGAATTACCAGTCATTGCCCCGGAACTCATCAACGGTGCGGCGGATTCACTTAGGGCTTGTGAATCACTATGCCAAGACTCCAGTATTCTACAAGACTTCCATCAGAAATTAAGTGCCGTGCCAGAAGCATTGAGTTGGGGATCGATGGAAGGTTGGTCTTTTTCTTTCCCTCCCACTCTACATTATACTAATTTTCAAGGCTACCACAAATTCAATCACGTTTTCCAATCTCTTGGTGACATGGACACGGCACACTTCATCGACTTCATCGACTCGAATAACGAGGTGGCACGTATCCTACTCGCGCACTTCACGGCCATCCAGCTCATGCTCGCACCGCTTATGGATCGCGAGTGGTCGGGCCGCACGATGAAATCGCCCGTGCGCGGTCTCCTCGCTTGGATCTCTACCACGTATAATAACACTTCATATGCGAGGAAGCGTTACGTTGAGTGGCCCAAGGCTATTGTCGAATGCGTCCGCATGGAATTGGGTGATCAGCCAACCGCTATGCCATTTCTTTCTGTCCTTAGAAAAAAGGAAGGTCTGAGTAGGGGGTTGGTTTGAATGTGTAGTCTGATGGGAGTGCATGTTTTTTCTCGATCAAATGTTGATTGACCATCAGCATGTGAGCTCTGTGTGGAGCCACTCTCGCTTTGTCGACCTTGAGCAGAATTTCATGCGAGGTACAAGTGCATTAAGCAAGCAACTTAAGCTTTGATAGCTTGCTTTGCTACCGGACCCGGCGTTCACGGTGACGACAACACCGCTTGGATACTGGGACGTAAGAACTTCGGGTTCGATCGACTGGCTGGATTAAGCAATATGATATGACAGTATGATATCGCTAATGGGTTAGGAATAGCTCCTAGCAGTTGCGAGCAATTGCGAACATGCCGTATCGAAAATCGAAGTGTTTTGGTACCTTCTACGACGTTCGCTTCTGATCCCTGCTTCAAGAGGAGATTTTAACGTGCCGGGATCGCTTATTCTAATGGGATGAGAAGTAGAGGCGGACTAGAGATTTTGCATCTCCACCTTTTTCATTCATTCTGAATGGATGAGTACATAGATCACACGTGCGAGCATTATGACGGTGTATATATACGTTCGATGGGGGTCAGTGTTGGGGGTTAGTGACGAAAGACAGATAGACTGTATATTGGATTTGCATTTGTATAGTAGAGTAAACGAGGAAGGAAGAAAGAAAGAAAGAAAGAAAGAATCAAACATGAACGAGATCTTGTACTCCTGCATATCCAGGGATTATCTATTCTGTAATCCTACCCACTGCCTCATCTTTTCTTATTCTCTCCCTTTCTTCCTCCCCCATTTGGCTATCCTATGTAGGTACGTATAGGTGGATATCTACGCCGAGGTACCTGAGAAAGAACGGTAAATGACAAGAATTTTCAGGCTTGTCGGAATTTGCTCCGAGTGATGCGGGAGGGAAAGACCAAGAGAGGACTGAAATTCCTCGAGTTTTAATGTGCTATTATGCTTCTCAAACTTGAAAAACATTCAATCCTTCCTTCGTCGCCTGCCGTGTACTTACTCGTATTGATGAATCGAACTGGACTGAATGTCCCTCGGTGTAGTGGAATGTACCTAAAGAGGGTCAGGACCCACAGAACCCACGTGCTATGCGGTTCGGTACATAGTAGAAGTATCTCAGCAGGGGGGGCGGGGTGGTATTTCGGTATAGCGCTGTATTATGGCATGCTGCAAGATCCCGTCTCCTGACGTCTCCTCATCACCCCGTCCCTGTCTTTTTCTTTTCTTTTCTTTTCTTTTCTTTTCTTTTCTTTTCTTTTCATCTCTTCATGCAAACAATAAGGTTGTAACGGAACTTGTCTCCTTTGTAACGAGACGAGACGAGAAGGGAAGACAAGATCGTACATACCAAGTCATGCCAACAAGTTTCTGACATTGTTCTGCCCCACTCAGGACAGTGCCTGGCAATGTATGTGTCGACTGGTCTCTTGTTTGCGGTGACAAGACGACATGAAGAGGTTGATTACCGGTGGTTATGAGTCGTAAGGTCACGGCAATGTTCACACTCTTCTAAGGCCTCTTACTATCTTCTCGGTACACACGAGCAGTTTTAGTTTATCTCTGCATAATAACAGATCAACCTAGCTTGTTGATATATCTTCTACACTAAATTGATAACTAACCTCTAGCAGCTAACATCTACCAAGTTTTCTATTCTTATTTCAAGTGAGTTTCACGTTTCTCGAACTGCATCTATCTTCACTTGTCTTCCATCGAAAGAGAGGTATTTCTGTTTTTCCTTTGGAGCAAAAAGTCCGTGAGATTCTCTGTTGACAAATTCTTTCCACTCGTATTTTTAAGCTCTCCTTAGATGAGTTTATTTCCTTCGTCCGCTTCAGTTACACTCGTCTTGTAAGTGTGCATTCCCATGGCTGCGATTTTGGCTTGCCGTGGTGCTCGCTTAAACCCCTCCCCTTACCCTCGCCTATCGGAGCATATTACTTTTATCCTCCCACCTTCCTATTCAAGCACATATCTCCGATGGCGCAAACGAAAAAAAAGAAGCCTTCACCTCTTTATCTGGAGAGAAAGCTTGATTAGTTGTCACCGCATGCGTGAGAGGATCGATACTATACCGGTAGAGTAGTATGTCCCCTGTGCAAGCCAACTCTGCTACACAGAAGTGACTCTTTCGGGAGAGGTTGATTCTCTAATCAGCCTTATATGATATATGCAAGACCCTTATTTCTTTTGGGTTAGCTGTCTGTGCCGCGTGAGTACCTTCGGCTAACTTGGATGGGGTGATACGATAGTGTTTGTGAGATTAGATTACCACGTCTGCCTGATAATGATCGATTGGTGGGTAAGTAGTATATATATCACACGTCGCCTTGGCTCTCAAGAGTCGCGACGATGACGGATATGCTCGCTTGATTATTCGATCGCCTTCGCTCGCTTGGTCAAGTGTCTGTCATCTGCTTTTTGCAGTCTATATAATCTAATTCCTTCGTTTATTTGATTTCTTCGTAGAAAGAAAAGGGGAAAAGATGTTCAAGTCCTTGGTAGCAGCGAGTCTACTAACAGCAGCCATCACCTCCGTGTCCGGTAAATCCATCTATCTTTCTATCTCTCCTCTACCAATCTCACAAACCCCACAGGCCAAATAACCGACGACGAGCCCTCATCGTCCCGCTCCCTCAGCAGCGACGACGACGCCAACTCGTGCGACAACCCGTGGATCTCCATCGCGAACCAATCCGACGTCGATTTCTACTCTCGCTGTCCCACCCTCGCCCTCAGCGACTCGGCTTTCTTCGTCGGCCACGATTTCTCCGGGCCCTTCGACGTGCCTAACGTGCGATCGGTCGCCAAGTTCAGCGCTGGCTACCTGGGCCCGCGGCTGCGCGGGTCTGATCGCCTCGACGACAGCGTGACGCAGGTCAGCATGCCGGATCTGCAGAGCACGACGAGCGGCGGCGTCATGCTGGCGTACCTGACGTACCTGACGAGCATTTCGTTTCCGTAAGTCTTTTTTTCCTTTTTTCTTTTTTGGTTTTGTGCTTGTGGTGTGTTTTTCTATTCTGCTTTGGTGTATTTCTTTTGTTCTGTTTTGTTCTGGTTCGTTTCTTCTTGATTTCAGTGCTTGTATGCATGGATGGGGTTTCGGTCGTCTGTCTTGTTCTGGAATACTTGTTACCCACCGAGTGGGCAAATACCTACCTACCTACCTACTTGCTGACATCCCATCTCGCTCATCTAGAAAACTCGAAACCATCAGCGGCGACCTAGTAGTCTTCGCGAACTACAACACAACGACGCTATCCTTCCCATCTCTGCGCAACGTGAGCGGCGGGGTATGGTTCGAAGGGAATTTCGACTCGTGAGTTTTCTTTTAGTCTTCCCTCTCACTACTCCTAATTTTTGAATTTCTCTTTTTAGAATCGAGCTCCCGGCTTTGAAATCCCTGTCGTTCCTCAGCATCTCGTCCATCGGCGGCAGCCTCGACTGCAGAGCCCTCGGTGCAAACCTCTCCTCCCACATCACCTTCACCCCCCGCGAAAATGATGTCTTTACTGGCCTCACGTGCTCGACCCTCGATGATGCGAATAGCTTCAATTCTTCGAATCCGGAATCGGTCGCTTCTGCTAGTGCGGCTGTGAGTTCGACTGTGACTGCCACAGCGGCGAGTAGTACGGCGACAGAGACGGGGACGAGGACGGGGACGGGTGCTGGGCAGGTAACCCCGACGGCTTCGACAGCTACGTATGTTTTCCCTTTTCCTCTTCCCCTTTTTGTGCTTCCCTAGGTTCTGTATGAGGTTTGGTCATATGTTATGTTGTTGTATGGTGTACTGACAGATTCTTCTTGGGCTTGTTTTTAGCTCGGAGGCTGCAGTGCACATTGGGTCTCTGCCTGCTTTGCTCGGTTCCGTGGGCGTGGCTGTTCTGGGAGGATTGTTGATGTGACGGAAGAAATAGAGAAAAGGGGGGAGAAAAGGAGAGAGATAAAGGAACGGGTGCATAGATGAGAGACGGGTTTGGAGAAGCTCGTTTGGTGATGGATAAGGTATATGGGTGTGTATTGATTTCTGTGGTTGAGACTCAGCTGGATAGGTGCGGGACTTGAGTATATAGGTACTTGGCAAAAGATAATGCTTTTAGTGAGAGATTAGAGAAAAAAGCGAGGAGAGAGAGGAGGTGTAGAAGAATTAGATAGGACTAATTAATACTAACTATACCTGTAGCAACTAACTATACCTGTAACAACTAACTATACCTGTTACACAATCAGTCATTACCCTTTTCCTATTTCTTTTTTTCTTTTCTTTTTTTTTTGACAGAAAAAAAAAGAAATGCAGCGAGAGGAATAGAGGAAGAACATCTGCACAGTTACTCTCTAAAGTATCTAGAAGAAACCGAGCTTCCCTCCGATTCTCAACCAGCTCTCAGTAGTAAACTAATAATATTGTTGGAACATAACGCTACAGGTAGGTATCTAAATCTCAAAACGGACATCCAAAACCCCATGCACATAACCAAGCATGCAACAAACCCAAATCAACCCAACTCAACCCACATCCCTCCCTCACTTAACCCAACAAGCACCCTTGACAACCTGGCTAACCCACACACTCCTGCGATCGACGGCGCGCCAGAAGACATCCGCGAGCCAAAAGCACAAGACGGAATTAACGACAACGGCAACCAGGAACCACTGGGTGAACTTAGCGTCACCCTCGGCGATCTCGCCAGCCTCGAGCGCCTTGTACAGGACCCGCATGCCGACGGTGTACAGGACCGGACCGTGGACCATGTACAGCGCGAAGCTGATGTTGCCGAGATACTGGGCGAACCGTGTGACGAAGGGGAGCTGCAGCGTCGGGGAGAAGCTCAGGGAGAGCACGCACAGGAATGCGCCGATCGAGAGCCAGTACCGCTGCGTCATGGCCGGGTCGATCAGTGCTGAGTATGCTTCGGGCGTGAGGGAAGATGTCATGAACATGTAGCCTGGGGTTGAGGGACCGGCTATGTCGGGGTAGCTGAGGAGATGGATTCCGAGAAGGAAGACCGGCAGGGTCCAGAGGGCGTTGATTATGGATTTATGCGTGTGGATGTACCTAGAGAGAGATCGGACTCTTGATGCCCTGGTAGCAGAGTGAGAGTGCGGTAGGCTATCTCCTGACGATGATGAGAGAATCCAATCGAGTTCCGCGATGCCCATGCCCGTGAGAAAGAGATACAGATCCCAATGCGTGACGTACAAGGCATAGATACTCAGGGCCAACATAGCAGGGAACCTCACGCGCTGCGTAGTCTTCGCAAGTCCCAAAAGCGTGAGGAACACGACGATGCTCCCTCGGAATTCAATGGGGATAGTCCACAGATGCCCATCGTAGGGGTTGCCGTAGAGGTTCCTCGCATCGATGACTTGGAACGGGTTGACCGTCTTTCCCAAATGCGTGAGCCAATCGGCCAGCTGCGCCCAGAAGGAATCGAGCCTCGCGGGGAGGAGATTGTGCCGCTGCGGATCCGCGACATACCAGTCGCCTCGCACGATCAGCAGGCTGAGGAACGTCGAGATGCTGATGGGCAGGAACAGCCGGATGCCGCGGCGGAATACAGACGACGTGAGGGTCTCTAACACGCCTTCGAATTCTCGCCGCCGCATCTGTCGGAGCGTTTTGTATGAGAGTACGTACCCGCTGATCACGAAGAATAAAGCTACCATCCCCCGCCCGGAGTAGATGATGCGCAGGAGAGGGAGTTGGAAGAACCATGTCTGTGCCGGCTCGGAGCCGTAGCCCCAGGAGAGGGCCGGGTACCAGTCGAGAATAAAGTGGTGGATAAAAACGAAGAAGGCCGCGACGCCGCGGAGGCCATCGAGGTATGCCGTGGGATGTAATTTTGCTGGGGTTTGTTCTGTGCTGCTGCGGAGGAAACTGGGTATTAAAGCGACGAGGAGGGTTGTGGTGGTGTTCTTGGTTTTCTGCAGACCCGTTCTCAACGAGTACTTCCATGGTTTTCGTTGGGTTCTTTGTGAAGATTCTATATCTTCTACTTCTTCCTCTTCTTCCGATTCGACATACTTTAATCCATGCTCTTTCTCGTCAAAGAGGACCCGGGTTGGTGATTCAGGTTCCGGCTCTAGTGTGGATGTAGAGGAGAGTGATGGTGATCGTTCTTTGTAATTATGTAGGAGGTGAGAAGATTGTTCCTGATCTGCTCGGGAAGAAGGCGACATGATTAAATACTAGATTCCGTCTCTTTCTATATCCCAGGATAGAGAGAAGCGTCAAAAATGAGAGTGAGTGTGATTAAGAGGAATGCATGCATGCATACATACATTCAAGAACTGTCAGGTTCAACAGACGAGTTCAAGAACGAAACGAAAAAATGAGAGACGAGAGGAGAAGAAAAGAAACAACTTTCGAGTGATGAAGCAATGGAAACGGACGAGGTCTGTGTATATATTTCACCGATACCTCACACCTCAAACACAACTCACCTCACCGTCATAAAGGCTCCCAAGAGGCTCGGGAACTTCCTTACTTGGCAAATCCATTCCTCACGGCTGCAGAAGGAAGAGGAGAACTTCAGACGGGAGAGAGCCAAGGGAAACAAAAAACGTCCACAGACCATCATCTCCATCCATGGACCGACGACGTTTGATCATGCTCATTTTTAAGCTTAACCGAAACAAGGACAAGAAACGAAAAGCCTTTAGCGAACGGGACCCCTCTACACGCTCGCTCTCCAAAAGACAGTAACACTAGATCCAGAATAGCAACTTTGCCCTGTGAAGAATAGAAGGTTGAAACACGTTCTACATTGTTCGACGCCCTTTGCCAATGTGATTGGATTTATCACCCAAAGAGATAGAGGAGCAGGGAGGGATGCGACGCGAGGAGAAATACTGGCCGTGGCTGAAGAATGTCATTCTTCGCAAACCAGGCTTGACTCTGTACTGTACTGTATCCACGTTCTCCCCTGAAAGCTTGTTTCCCTTATTGCCAATGGTCAACGTCTCCCAAGGACCCAAGACTCCCAAGTCGAGGATATCTGATCTGAGACTGTGCTGGAACGCCATGCTCGCCTTGATTACCTCGCCCAGTCATTCTTCGCGAGTAAGGGACAGGGAAGCGAGGTGTGGGTGTCTGAGATTTCATCCCATCTTCTTGATCCTCTTTAATCCTGGAGTCGATCTCTTTCTTGACTCTGGAGAAAGAACAAAAGAGAATGAAATTAGAATGTGCACTCACCATGCTCCAAAAACCCAGCAAGCTGGGAGGATGGGTTTGAAGTTTTATCTATTTTCTTACAAATTAATCTACAAGTATTAATGTTACTCTGACATGGTAAATCCAGGTGTCGAGTCTAAGTGTCGAAACACCTCCGGATTTACCAACTCCACCCGTCCGTCATACTATGCCACCGTGCCCGGGTAAACCCTTCGGGAAAACTCCAACAAACGTCCTGCCTGCGATGCAGTAGACAAAAATCAAACACCCTACTCCATTTCCATGCCCATATACTAAATCAAACATCCAACGCCATCTATCATTTCTCATCATTCAATCGTGAAATCATGCCTTGCCGATCCATCCGTGGTTGACAAAGAAATCAAAGATGCGACCTCCCTTCTGAGAATCCAATCCACAGAGTTCCTTCACTTGCTTCTTCTTGAGCTTGCCATCGCCCTTCATCGCCTCCTTCATGATGACCTCCTTGATGACAAGGTATGGCTTCGGGTGCATGCGGCACTTCTCACACAAATCAACTTCTTCAGGCGTGAGCAACTGCATATCGGGGATGTTCTCTCGTGTTAGAGAAAGAGGATTGACACCACTTAATGGTTGTACCACCGACTTTTGCTTAAGAGACTGTGGAGTGAGAGCACCGTTTGCCTGGCCGTTGGCAGCGACCTTCTCCTTGTGGGGTGATGCTCCAGGTGTCTGCACATCCGATGCATCTTTCAAGCGCTCAGGTAGTTGCACTTCACCTGGGGCGACAAAAGCTGCAGCACCAGATGGTGTCTCAATGATAGGAGCGGCCTTTTGTCGTTGAGAGCTGGCATATCTCTCTCGGTCGAGGGAGCCCATGGGAACTTGCTTTTGTGCGCGTTGTGCCTTGTCTCGCTCATACTTCTCACCCTCACTCAGACGAGTAAGGCCATTAATACGCCAGTCCTGGAGCTGAGCGATTGCTGTTCGTAGGTTGTGCTCGTCAATTAGACCTGACACAAACTCTTCGTAATCGTTTTTGTTCATCATACGAGCAAATGGCTTCGTCTTATTGACGATGTCTCGCTCCTCCTTGGTTCTCTTCTTGTCGACGGCGGCATTCTTTCGATAGTCCAGAAGATTGTGCTCAAAGATGACCTTCTTTCTCTCTGCACGTTGAGTTAATCGCTCATTGTAGACTCCCATAACCGTCATCTTGAGATCCATCTCAGGTTCCATCTGTCCCGTACGAGGATTGATACCTTCACCAGGATCAAATTGCATCAACTGGACAGCCTCCTCAGCCTCATTCTGATACTCTGTCTCAAACTCCAGGCGTCCGGGCATATATCCTTGGATCTCGTGGCATGATGGTACACTCGCAGTTGGCTTCGCCTTGGGCGTTGCTGGCAATGCATTCTTAGCCTTGTCCTTGCGCTCCTCGATGCGTTGCTTCTTTCGGACTTGAAATTCTTCGCGAGGCATCTCCTCTAGAAGTCGCATATCGGTAGGATCAGCTCTCTCGGGCAACGGGAATTTCTTGCTTTGAAGGTAGACCTCATCGTAATGCTCTCTAACCTCATCTTTGTCTCGGTAGCCTCCAATATGATCCGCGATGTCGGCCCATGATCCAAGTCCGTAGATCTCTGCACCTTCCAACAGAAGAGCTTCCTCGTCGGCACCCCAATCCTTGGCGTAAATGGGTACAGAGTTCTGTTCAATCACCTTATAGGGATGAGTAGCGGGTTGGTGGTTGTGTGATGACTCGCCTTTGCTAAAGCATAGGACGCAGAGATCGTAATCAGTACAAACGGGAGAAGCGCACTTGATACGGACCTAGATGGTGTGAGGGGACTGCGCGCGGTGATAGGTAGTGGGGGGGGACTCACTGTCGAGGTAATATCTGCTGAGCAGACGTCACAGACATACTTGACACCACCTTCGGCGCCTCGAGCTGCCGTCTTCTTGCGGATGACACCCATGGCAATGTCTTGTTGATCGTGGGCAGGAACAGAAGATGCTGCTCTGGTTAGGTCGTTCGGGTCAGGGACAGAGGATGCATTCAATGCCTCGCCAGTTGGGGTCAGGGTGTTTAAAGGATCTGTGACCGTTTGGAGCTGTTGTTGGTCAGATTGAGTTGGCTGGTGGTCTTGGGCAGTCTGATCGTGTTGCGCAGGCTGTACTTGCTGGACAGATCGGTTTAATGGAGGGGTTTGCGCGCGTTGAACAGATTGACCGGGTTGCGCAGCTGCGTTGGGGGAGAGCGGCGCAGGTTGTGGTTGAGGAGCAGGCTGCTGGCGCGGGCTGGTAGGAGGGAGTTGGGTAGGTTGTTCTGTTGATTGTGAGGGGTTGGATTGTTGCTGAAGGCCCCGACCACGACGAGCACGAGAACGACCACGAGCACGCTCAAGCGCAGACTGGGGAGGCTGGGTAGATTGAGGTTGTTGCGAGTTCTGAAGCTGGTTGACGGGTTGACGTTGAACGGTCTTGGATGGCTGTTGATCTGCCTCGTCCAGGACGGCGCCGGCGCGCAGGCTTGGCTTAGTCACGATGCGCATCTTGGCGGCGGCGGAGGTCGCGCTCCAACGCTAGACTCGTGCCGGGTTGGCGCGCTCGCGTAATTGTGCCTTGGTGTTCCTCGGTTCGGAGACTTTGCACTTAATGGATGAGCGTTGTGTCGAATTCGAAGGCGGTTGCACCAGATCGAAAGGAAGAGTTGGGTGTTGTGAGGAAGAAGAATTGTAGTTGTGAAAAAAGGTTGGAGTTCTCTTTATCTCCAGTACAGAATAGGATGGGCGTGACCTGCGTAGTCTCCCAAATCTCGGCTATTGCGTGCCTGAGGCGGCCATCTCGTAACTCGCTCGGCCGAAAGTTATTCAAGCACCGGAGGACAAGTGATTTCGACATGTCCTGGATACCTAGGTAGCAATACTTAGGTATGATTGAAGGTCATGGAAGGGAAGGTATGCTTTTTTATTAACTAATGTACGCTATTCAGGTGCATCTACTTTCAAGACCAGTTAAATATTTCTATACTTTTTGAGAATTCAATGATTCTCACTTACCTAGGTAGGTACTCAGTAAATAAGAAGATAAATGTGTTTCTTTTGAAATCATTGCAATTTCTATTTGGATGATAGCTAAGGCCTGCACTTATTATTATCAAGCAGACAAGTCTCATGCCCGGTCGTCTCATACCCCTCCCCTCCCCTCCCCTCCCCCTTTCCAGCCACGTGATGTCCCTCCCACTGCCAAACTACCAAACTGCTGCTCCACCGCCTCGCCGTCCCCTTGCTGCCCTGAGACCGCTGAGATTAAGATAGACACAGGCGAGCGAACCCTGGATCTCGGTTCTTCAGCGTCCTGCTACGCTGAGAATTGGTGGTGTTGGTGCTGGTGTTGGCGCTGTGGGTGCTGGTGTTCGTGCTGCGCTGCCTCTGCCTCTGCCTCTGCTGCTGAGCCACCATCCAAGCAATTTCTGTGTTGCCTCCTCCTCGTACTCTACTTTATTCACTCACTCTCCCTCCCTCTCCCTCCCCATCCTTCTCCCTCTCCTTTTTCTATATTCCACATCCCCCCCAAAACTCCCACCTACACGCTCTCTACGCACCGCGATCCCCTCACACCCCAATCTGACCTGTCGCACCCTTTGGCCTGTTGGCGGGGGCTTCCATCGCCTACGAGCAACCTTGTTTCCGCACGACAACACTCAAGAACACTACTACTCGATAGACTACCACCCAAACTGTACTCGCCCGCCTTATCAACACCACCACCCACCTCAACCCCTCTTCGACACATCCTACACCCTCCAGACACCACAACACCATGTCCTGGAAACTCACCAAGAGTACGTTCACCCTCTGCCTCGGCCCATCGCCATGCCCACCCTTTGCGCCTCTGCAGCAGGCCTGGGGCCGTGATGACATATCCTCATCTTCTCATGTCTCGGATCCCAAGACGCAATTGCTAACGTGTGTCCTCGACCAGAGCTCAAGGAGACTCATCTGGGTCCCCTTGCCAATACCTTCTCTCGCTCGCCCTCAGCGGCGACCATCACGGACGACAAGGCAAACATTGCCAATGCACCCACCAACGACAATGGCATAGGTACGTTGGGCCTCGTGTGTTTGTCAGAGAGATCCACAAGCTGATTTCGACAGCGGCGTCTGAGGCCATAGCTACACAACCCCCCGCGGAACCCAAACCTGGTATTCTGATTGTTACCCTCCACGAAGGACAAGGCTTTTCCCTCCCCGAGCAATACAAGAGCCAGTATCAACAGTCACATAACAGCTCTCTCTCTACCGGCAATGGATTTGGCGTGGCTGGATCGGTACGACCAGGCTCATCACAACAACAGGGTAGTGTAGCAGGCTCATATGCAAATGGCGGGAGACCGCAAACGTCAGGGGGTGGATTTTCTGCACCGCCCACAAACCACGGCCGCATTTCCTCTAAATACCTCCCATATGCTCTGATAGACTTTGATAAGCTGCAGGTCTTCGTCAGCGCCGTCTCAGGGACACCAGAGAACCCTCTGTGGGCAGGCGACAACACATCATATAAGTTCGATGTGTCGCGTGTCACTGAGTTAGCTGTACATTTGTATCTACGACATCCACAAGCCACTCCCGGCTCAGGACGTAGTCAAGATATTTTCCTCGGTGTCACACGTATTAACCCCCGATTTGAGGAGAAAGCCAAGTACGTCGAAGATCCCAAGGCTAGCAAAAAGGACAAGGAAAAGGCCGCAGCCGACTTTGCAAGCCGAGAGAGGTCGATGGGCCAGAGTGGAACTGAGTGGCTCGAAGTTGCATACGGAACTGGAAAAATAAAGATTGGGGTCGAGTATGTCGAAAATCGGACTAGAGCTCTCAAGATTGAGGATTTCGACCTGCTGAAAGTGGTTGGAAAGGGCAGTTTCGGAAAGGTTATGCAGGTCAAGAAGAAGGATACCCAGCGAATCTATGCGCTGAAGACGATTCGAAAAGCTCACATTATTTCTCGCTCAGAAGTTGCTCATACCTTGGCAGAGCGTTCAGTCCTCGCTCAGATCAACAATCCTTTCATCGTTCCATTAAAGTTTACTTTTCAATCACCCGAGAAACTTTACTTCGTCCTAGCATTCGTCAATGGCGGTGAGCTCTTCCACCATCTCCAGAAGGAGCAGCGATTCGATATTAATCGCTCACGGTTTTATACGGCCGAGCTTCTATGTGCTCTGGAATGCTTGCACGGCTTTAATGTCATTTACCGTGACTTGAAGCCCGAGAACATCCTGCTTGATTATTCCGGTCATATTGCGCTTTGCGATTTCGGTCTCTGCAAGCTCGATATGAAGGATGAGGATCGTACGAATACCTTCTGTGGAACCCCCGAATACCTGGCTCCGGAACTGTTATTGGGTCAAGGTTACACAAAGACGGTTGATTGGTGGACCCTGGGTGTTCTTCTATATGAGATGCTGACGGGTCTACCGCCCTTCTACGACGAGAACACTAACGAGATGTACCGGAAAATTCTGTCAGAACCCCTTCACTTCCCTGGCCCTGAAGTTGTCCCACCTGCGGCGAAAGACCTTCTTACTAAGCTCTTGGACCGAAAGCCGGATCAGCGTCTGGGAGCCCAGGGAGCCTCCGAGATCAAGGCGCATCCGTTCTTCCACAGTATTGATTGGCGAAAACTCCTCCAGAGGAAGTATGAGCCTACTTTCAAGCCGAATGTGGTATGTATTGGACATTCTTGATGTTTGAGATTGGCAACTAACTGTAAAACAGACTGACGCTCTTGATACCAAGAACTTTGACGTTGAATTTACGTCCGAGGCTCCCACCGATTCCTTTGTTGATGGGCCTCTCCTCTCGCAGACCATGCAACAGCAATTCTCTGGCTGGTCCTACAACCGACCCGTGGCTGGCTTGGGTGATGGCGGTGGCAGTCTCAAGGACCCTTCGTTCGTGGGTAGCGTTCAAGATAGATGAGGGATTTCCAAAAGAATAGAGCAATCCATCACCGGTACCAACCTCTGAGTTACGAGCACTGTGAGCAAGACAAAAGTCATGGGTTTCGCATGTGGCCTGGTTTGGATGCTTTACTTGGGCTGTGCGATCAGCATGGGCAGCAGTTCTTGAGCGTACCAGATTTGTATCGGGATTTCCGACAGCGAGGTTTCATGGGGCGTTCCTGGGATGATTTGAAGCGACTGACCCGGACGAGCTTCTGGTCAGGAAATCCATAGACAATGCAATGCCAAAGCCAACGCCGTTGCTATTGTTTTGAGTGGGCTGCTCGAGGGCCAGACCGTGTGCTTATGTGTACAAGTCGCCTTTGGTGAATAATGCTTTGATTCGTGAAAACTCAGCTCAGCGCATCATGTATGCGGTGCTCAGTCAGCCGGCACCATTCCCCTTTCGAGCCGCGCTAGAGGTGGGATGGCCCACGAGACGGCGCAACGTCATTCCACCCAGCGGACCACCAGGACCAAACTCCTTCCACTCCGTCTCTTCTCCTCTCGCTCATAAATATCCTCCAACCCTCCAATTATTTCTTATCGCAAGCTCTGGTATCTCGGAGCATCAATTGAAGGTACGTGGCTCTCATCTTCCCTCCAACGGTTGTGTTGCTGTGATACCTGCAACCACCAGGCGAGAGTTTACCCCACTTCGTCCCATACTCGCTCAGACTGCCGTATTCCATGCTCTGTTTTCATGCATAACCAGCTGAGCTCTGCGGACAGACCCATAGCATCCATACATGAATGCAAACCACTCGACACTCTCATCAATCGCTGACTTGACTTGGTAGAACTTCCTAAATCTTTTCACGGACGAGCAGAGCTTGCCCAACAACCCCTCATATCCGAATCCTGCCCAGCGATCTCTCGGCGCATCTCACCAGTTCACAATATGCCTCAAGCAACGGATCTCAAGTCCTGGGCCGCTCTTCAGAAGCACCACGATGACGTTGGAAAGTCTTTCGTCCTCAAGGAGGAGTTCAAGAAGGATCCCCAGCGATTCGAGAAGTTCTCGTTCACCTTCAAGAATGAGGCCGATAACTCAGAGACGCTCTTCGATTTCTCCAAGAACTTCTTGACCGATGAGACCTTGAAGATCCTCGTCCAAATCGCTGAGGAAGCTGGCCTGGAAGATTTGCGTGATAAGATGTTCTCTGGTGACCTGATCAACTTTACCGAAGAACGTGCTGTCCTCCACACTGCGCTGAGAAATGTCACCAATGAGCCCATCAAGGTCAATGGTGAGGGAGAAGATGTCATGGTTGGCGTGAATAAAGAATTGGCTCATATGGAGGAATTCAGTGAGGCTATCCGAAGTGGTGAATGGAAGGGTTTCACTGGAAAGCCACTGACTACTATCATCAATGTTGGAATTGGTGGTTCTGATCTGTAGGTGTTGGAGACGAACGTGGAATGCCCAGGCTAATCTTGACCAGTGGTCCTGTCATGGTTACAGAAGCTCTCAAGTACTATGGAGATCGCAAGCAAACTCTCCACTTCGTCTCGAACATCGACGGTACACACATGGCCGAGGCTGTTCGTGATTCCGACCCCGAAACCACTCTCTTCCTCATCGCCTCCAAGACTTTCACCACCGCCGAAACCACCACTAACGCCAACTCGGCAAAGGAATGGTTCCTCAAGGCAACCGATGGCAAGGGTGATATTGCAAAGCACTTTGTTGCACTGTCGACAAACGAGTCCGAGGTCACCAAGTTTGGTATCGATGCTAAGAACATGTTCGGATTTGAGAGCTGGGTTGGTGGAAGATACAGTGTCTGGAGTGCCATTGGGTTGAGTGTTGCTATCCACATTGGATTCAAGAACTTCAAAGAATTCTTGACTGGAGCACACGCTATGGACACACATTTCCGCACCACTCCCCTGGCACAGAACATTCCAGTTATTGCTGGTCTTTTGAGCGTTTGGTATTCCAACTTTTACGGTGCTCAAACTCACCTGGTCTCTCCGTAAGTCCTTTTCTTTGGAGACGATTGTATTTGACTGACAATTTTAGCTTCGACCAATATCTCCACCGTTTCCCAGCTTATCTTCAACAACTCTCTATGGAGTCGAATGGAAAGGCTGTCGCTCGTGATAATACCATGGTAAAATATACTACTGGTCCTATCCTCTTCGGAGAGCCTGCCACCAATGCTCAGCACTCATTCTACCAACTTCTCCACCAGGGTACCAAGCTTATTCCCACCGACTTCATCCTGGCAGCTGAATCACACAACCCAATTGACAACAACAAGCACCAAAAGATGCTGGCATCGAATTTCTTTGCTCAAGCCGAGGCCCTCATGGTTGGAAAAGGCGAGGAGCAGCTCAAGGCTGAGAGCACACCCGAGAATCTCTACAAGCACAAGACTTTCTTGGGTAACCGTCCCACCACATCAATTTTGGCACAGAAAATTACCCCAGGTACTCTTGGTGCATTGATTGTCTACTATGAACATTTGACCTTCACAGAGGGAGCCGTCTGGAACATCAACTCGTTTGATCAATGGGGTGTTGAGTTGGGTAAGAGTTTGGCCAAGAAGATTCAAGCTGAGCTGGATGCGCCTGGTGTTCCATCTGGTCACGACTCCAGTACCGGTGGATTGATCGCTGCATTCAAGCAAAAGGCTGGATTGTAGCAATTAAAAGACGCAAGGAAGTTGACTTCCAAGATGTGAATTAGGTGAATTAGGTCGCTATGAGAAATGACAAAGCTTGATCCTTGAAATTAGATTAAATTAAATTGTTCAGCCTTGCCTTTCAGCCTTGGGGCCTTGCTTTCCCCAGAATCGCTTAGATTATTGATAGCTATCCTTTCCTATCGACAAGGCCTCTCCCTCGCAAGCTGTCATCAACCTCAACCATGGACTCATAAACCAATTGCGGTATACATATATTCAAGATGAGAAGGTCGAATCTGTGGGCGACACTTGCTCTGAGCGCCATTTGCGCGAGGGCTGAGTCAGGGCATTCTCCCATACCCCTGCCTAGCTACCACTACGGCGCAAAGATTCCTGTAAGCTGTCTCAACAGATCAATGTAAGTGCAGCGCAATCTCTTGCAGAAGAGTAAGAGACTAACCTTTTGGTAGTGATACGGGCGAGCATATCCAGGATGACCAGAACGAATTACAATACATCCCGTTCCCAGTGTGCAACGAGACAGGCAAACCGCTAGAGCTGCTGTATGGTGTTGAAGAGGGTATGTACATCCCATCAACCTGCAAGGCCGGCCTAGAGATAGCACAGAATACTGATTGATGCGCCATGCACAGAACTCAACTGCACTATCCCCTTCATCACCGATCCCTTCTTCCACCTGCTCGAATTCTACATCCACAACGATGCTCCCCTCACCTGTCGCCTGCCCTCCCGTCCTCCACCAGCAATCACCACCGTACCCGCCGAGCCCTTTACGCAAGAATACATCCCACTGATCTTCGCGCTCGCAGGGACGCTGCAACTGTCACATCTACACATCTCCACCCACCTGAACATCCTGCTCCACTCGACGCCGAAGCACCACCTCCACCCCCACGACTCGGGCGTGCTCGACTCGGGGGCGGCATACTCGACGTCGCCGCTGTCACACACGACGGGCCCAGCAGCCAAGACGAAGAAACTCGTCATCGGCGACCCGCTGCCGTTGAGCTTTAGCGTCCGCTGGTTCCCGACGCCTGCGCTGCCGACGACGAACGGCAAGGTCGAGTGGGCCGGCATGGGCGGCCATGTGTACGCGTCGACGCTGTTCTACTGCCTCGTGAGCTTCGGCGCCGGCGCCGCCGTGTGTACCGTCTGGTTCTGGGGCGTCGTCCTCCCCAAGAGAGTCAAGGGCCGCGGGCTCGGCGGTGCCACGCCCCTGGGCTATGGCGTGGCTGGCAATGGGAAGATCGGGAACGGCTGGGGCATGGGCAAGCGGATGGACTGACGGGTTTTCTTTTTCTGGGATTGTAAAATGGTTGCTTCAACCGGGTGGTGGAACGAAACTCGAGGGGATTTCTTTGTAGATTCTTTATTAATACATGATATGATATGTGGACTTTTCACCTTCTTTCTTGACCTCTAGCTGTTCTGGTCTTGTCTTGATTTGAAATGCACTCGCTGGCTGGATGGTTGAGAGTTGAGAGTTGAGATTTGGGGTTTGGATATGGATTCGGATTTGGGACGGCCGGTTTTCTTGCGGACCAGAAAATTGTCTATGCTGTGGCTACTTTTGCTGTGTCGTGGTTCTCATCTCCTGTCCTCTTCTAAAGTGCATCTTCCCTCGTTCTCTGTGTTGCTTTTCTTCACTTCTTTACAAGATATCAAGTGAGAACAACTTTGCTATTGGAAGCAAGTGGCTGAGTAGGGGTTAGCGAGGAGGAAAATACAAAGGGAGGCAGGAAAGAAAGTAGAAGAGAGAATAAATAGTTGAAATTGAGTTATTGGCATCAGTATAGGATAAGCGAGCACCTGTTTTCTTTTTTCTTTCTCTTCTTTCTTTTTTTTTTTTGGTTAACAATATATACCTATCTATAGGAAGGGGGATATAACAATTAGATAGGATCTAGGGGATGTAGATTTGCTGTTTTGGTTTTGGGTTTAGACGTGAATCGATAACTGCGTGGGTTTGGGTTTTGAAAATCGGTTTTCAGCTTGTTGTTCATGTTTATATATGTGAGTGAGTACTGTACGTGCTACATGCAATTGTTATGATTATATTTACCGATGGTTTCTTCCTCGTTAGAGTCCTTTCCTCTTAGAGATTATACCTCGGGAAAGAAATAAGAAATCTGACTCGCATAATCTACAGAAAAACCAAGTCAAGTAGAAAGAGATCTGCTTCTGAATAGATCACCACGTGACAAATATCATACTTTTCCTTGGCACCAGCTCGCTCACAACCTTAATACATCCTCCATCCTCCCCTCAAAGCAGGCAACCTGCAACCAGGCAACGAAGCAGAACAAACTCCCTCATCACTGATCCCACACAGAAAAAAGATGGCGGCTCCGATGAAGAAAAGAGACGTGGTTTATCTGCTGTACTTTATAATCCACATCCCCGTCATGTTCAGTATGTTTTTGCACCTTCTCCTATTTTCCCCGTCCGTGCTTCCCGGTCGGTGGCTACGAGCCACAGCCAAACATCTCATTTTTTTTTTATCGTCATGAAAAGAGAAAAAGTACTAAGCTGGAAATAGTCGTCGATCTCTACCCGCTCTACCCCACCGCTGTCGTCCCCGCATTCATGACCTCCCTCCGCACGTGGTACATCTCGACGTACAGCGATCTGTTCTTCGTCTCGCCGCCGCCCTTCTTCGTCTTCTTCGCCTGGTTGGAGCTGCTGTTTCACGTGCCGGTTGCCTTTTGGAGCGTGGGTGGTCTCTGGCGAGGTTCGTCTTTTTTTTTTCTTTCTCTTTTTTTGGTCTTGAGAAAGAGTAGCTAACGAGAGCAAATTTCCCCCTCTCTCTAGGAGATAAGAAGGTCCCCGTCGTCCTGCTGCCGTATGCTATGCAGACGGCCGTCACCACCGGCACGTGTATTTTCGATTTCTTGACCTGGCGTGTCACCTCGGAGACGAAGATTGGATTGTTAGGCTTGTATGGTCCTTATTTAGCTGTTTGTGAGTATTCTTTTCTTTTCTTTTCTTTTTCCCTTCCTCCACTTAGGATGTCTATCTTGCGAGGTGGGTTATGTGGCTGATGAGAAACGGTAGCTGTTTTCATGGGCATCGATATGTTTTGGAGACTTTGCCAGAGTGTAGAGGGGACTGAGAAGAAGGTGAAGAGGATTTGATTCTGGTTTGAAGATGGCAATGGCAGTAGTGGTGGTTGATGTGTAGAGGGAAGAGAGAAGTTAGTCTCTGGCTGAGAAATAAAAATAGATGGATTAGAGAGTGTATGATAAGGGAGTTGTATGTATTGCAATTCCAGAGTGCATGATGAGGGTTTTGTATAAAATGTAATTTTAAATCGAAATCTGGAGATATCTGTTTCCCGTTTCCTCTTTTAGATCTGAAGGTTACTATGCTGGCCTGATTGAAATCCTGACTCGCCTTAGGCTTGCATGTCACCTTATCCACACACTCGTACATCCTAGAAATAACATGTCGCTCGAATCTGTACATTTTTTGTGACACTATTTCCCCATCCCTCAAAAGATCCGTACATGTGGTAGGTATATGAAAAGATTTATTTATAATGCTGAGCCAGCTGTTTGCATATATCAGTAGAGGCACTTCAAAAGCGTTCGGATGGTTTTTGGAAGCTGACGAATGTTTGTCTCAGAACTTACCTCATAAGCATATTCAGAAAAGTACCATCACTCCTCTCCAGACCTATACCCTCACCAACCAGCAACTATGATCTGACAGTTGATAGTTCGTGCAGTCTACATATTCTCGAGAGGCTCTAACCTAGCTAGAATGCCTAAAAAGTCCATTTGGTCGCGTAACCACGAGAATAACAAAACGAGACATGGTATTTTGCAGTTTCTGCTCCTTTGAGAACTATATATCTAATGAATGACCCCTTCTGCTCATGGCTGCCAGAATTACCTAGGCAGCTATGTATCGATACTCGGAGTTATAGCCAGAATGTAATAATAATGGCCAGTGGTTAAGTTTGTGGTGTGGTTGCTCAAAGAAGTGTGGCAATAATAAAATAAGCAGTACCGATCTTTGTCAAGCGAAAACGAACCCTGAACCTTTTCTCCTCGTTGCTCCCTGGGATTTGAAATATAATTAATTCTTGGCCACTGATGCCGAATAGCGTGAGGTCTGGAACATTGGATTGGCCGGCTTCATCTTCTAAAATGTGGGTTTTTTGGTTTCCAAAGGCATGCTTCAAAATAAAGACTTTGCTTTGGTCGCTTGGGATTACAATCTCAAAGAGTGTTTTCGTAAGTACCATACCCACTGCTTTTAGAAAATCCGATGTTGCTTTCATAATCTGCATTTCCATAGTCAGACATGCAAATCCTCGTCCTGGCTCTGGCAAATATGCGGGTATAATACCAGGCTCTTGCATATCATCATGGTCTAATTGCTTCAGTAACCGCAGGTCATTACTCGTTATATCAGAAGCACGTGGCATCTGATTACCACTCGCCTGAACTACTGAATGAGCTTGAAATTCTGGTTCTTGTTCATCTCGCAATCGTGGTCGGCCACTTCCTTTGTGTTCGATGTCGATGCATGCGTCTCTCATGCCATTACTCAAGCATCTTGAGCATGGCCGCTGTGTATCACAACTCAAATGCGCTCGTATACATGGGACACACGCGGATGCTACATGGCCTTTTGTCTTCTGTTCATTCACTGGAGGGTCCCTTGGCAACCCTGGCAACCTTGGCAACCGTAAATGTCTGGGCTTCGGGGAATACGGTGGCTGTGACTGTGAATTATAGCTCTGTTTTGAATGCTGTGCTTGATTTTGGACCCGGGATGGCATACTTTTCATCTTGTAGGGTGTATATGATGCTAGAGTACGCCGTGGATCTGGATAAATAGCTACTCCTGCCCCAAATTGGAAGCTTTGTGGATAAAAAACTTTATGACGCAATGATCCACTTGAGGCATTTCTTATTTTGTTGAAATGACTTGGAAATCTCTTATCTTCTCTCGGATCTTCAGCAAATGTCATGGGCAGAGATTTTGTGCCAGCCTCAAGATCCTCATCGCTCATCGAGTTAGAAGAGTCGGTGCTACGGCGCTTATGTTCAATAATGTCGAGGCTATAAGAATCAATGTTCTCTTGTAGTCTGATATTATCTTGTTTCAAACTCACACATTGCTCCATGGGAAGGTCGTCTGTTGAGTCCTGGGCCATGATATTTCTGGACCGGATGGTGCCCAATAATAGTATCGCTGGATGAACTGGTAGATACGCAAGTATACTCGGTGGGATAGAGAATATTATAAGCGTTGAATCACTGGCAAACCCAGCCTCCACTCTTACCGTGCTCACCAACGTAGGTATATCTCTTAGCCACTCACTAAACAATTCCGTAGAGAGATCACATGGCTTGATATTCTCATCGATTCGGACACTAAAAAGAAGTCTAGGATATTCTGGGACAGGTGATATGGAAGTCGCGGGAGAATTTTGTGATGTTGAACGACTGGAAGTATCGTTTGTTGCTTGACCGAGATCAGATGGAGATGTTTGTGTGGCCTCATACCCAGAATATGAGCATGCTTGACCGATACCCTGAGTTACTGAAGGAGCCAAGTGGAATTGCTCTGGACTAGGGTGACGAAAGGAAGATTCCGGGTGGATATCACTCCGTGTAAATTTCGATAGTTGGATGCTCCTCGGTCTGTCATTGTTTTGACTCAAGACTAAATGAATTGGAACCATTTTATGGCGTGAATCTTCGTTCCTCCAACCTTGAATTTCAGTAAATATCGTGTTGTAGAGGTACCCGACTGTAAAATGAGGCAAAGGTGCAAGGGCTTTAAGCTTGAGTATCAGGGCGTGTGTGAAAGAGAAGCGACCAACTCCGTTGGCTTTGGCATTGTGAGGACATGCAGCGATAAGTTCTGTCACTGCATTACCCTCGTCGGTCGTGCAAATTCCAGATGCACAGCAGTCCAGAAGTATCAAAACATCTGATTGTGATTCCTCAAGGGTGTTTTGTATCCCCGACCACTTCGCGGTTGGGCAGCGATCTTTTCTACTATCGAGAATACTTACGATAGTGAGTAAGACCTCGTTTCTATGGTTTTTGGAGGAACCTACCTTGTCCACGCTAACTGACCATGATTTGTGAGTTTTCCATGACCGGCATAATACACAATCTTCAAAACTTGTGGGTCATTATCGCCGAGGAATTCGAGAACCCTTTTCTGGAGTTGATTGTGCGATTGTTCGCTCGGGATAAGCCACTTCTCAACTTCAAAGCCATAGATATCTACGAATATATCTGCCAGTTCATTTATTTCGATAGATACGGGAAGTTCAGGGTCTTCTTTTTCCCAAGAGAGTAGAATTACATCTACCCTACGGTACCTCGTTGCTTTGTTGTTCGGGAATATTGCATTTGCAGCTTTCCCAAGCTCGAAACCAAAGTCTTCGAGACCCATGTGATGGTTGATTCGATCGAGTTCGTATGCTGTGGGTGGCGGGCGCATCCGGGGAAATAGGCCATGATCGAGGGACATTATCTCGTCACCGGATGACAGAGATCGTGATCTTTGCCGTTTGCCAAAAGTATCTATGGGGTCCTCCTGGTACCCATATCCTCCATCATCAAACGATCTCTTCCTAGAGAGGAGTCCATGGTGACGTGTTGCCTCCATCCTCTGACAAGGCTACGTAACAATTCAACCTCGGAAGTCGCTGGAGACTCTGTAATGTTTAATCGCGCTGGTATTTGCTGTTGTCGTATGAGATAGAGAACTGAAGAGTCATTTCACAATCATGGAGATGGTGGAAGGCGTCATAAAACAATGAATTCGCTGGTTAAACAATATAAAGATATGGTCGGTCATGGCAGCCTCACTTTCAATCCGAAATAGCTTAGCGTCTTTTTCGGGATGTAAGCCAATCAGGACGCTTGTGTTTCACCACCGAAGCGATTTTATGCTTCGCATTTATACAAGGAGAATAATCGAAGGCTTTGAAGTATTTTGGCATGGCCAAAGTATAAAACCATCCGTGTTGCAAGGCTCATAATTTCTGCTAAACATTAGCGATATCGCTATATCTATCTTTTGATATGCTAAGTTGCTTCATGGACACTTTGTCCTCCTCAGTAATTCGAAGTCTTTGATTTTCCATAATTTGAGGTTTCAAAATACCCGAAGTAAACTTGGTGGAAATCGATGTCGCCTAACTTAATTCCAACCCGAGCTCTTAACCTCTCAATTTTCTCTATCTCAAACCAAGGTACTCACGAGTACTAAAGACACACCATCAAATAAGTCTCTTTAATAAAGTTTTTCTCTTGTCTGTCTCGAAAATGAGTTGTTGCAACGATGTCAGACACAGGGCCTGCAGGATATAGTTTTTATTTTAGTATAGTAGTTTTGTTAATGTAGACTTTGATCTACCACATCTGAGACTTGGCCTCCGAGCTCTGAGAATACACGTAGATTGGCATTCAAGAAACTTGAACGCTGTTTTTTGTGTTCCAGGTTAGCAAATACAATAACCAATGGCTGTTTAAGAAACTTCACCTCTAACGTGTTGCTTGTTGAGTAGTATCTGGTTATTTGAAATACCCTGATTACTTCGAAGTACCTAGGTATCTAGGTAGTTTTTTAATTCGGTTTTCTTAAAAGAGAAGAAGAGAAGAAAAAAAACCCTTTTCAAATCGTTTAAAGGCATTTAGTCAATCAGAGTCGTCTGTACAAAGAACATCGCTGCTAAAAATGCAGTCAGTTATTGAAAAAGATACAAAAACCATCTGCTTTCTCGATGACAGATGCCTGCTGGCATTGAGTCAAAGAAAACTCATGTTGTCAGCGCAGAGTTAGGACTAGCTTCGCTTGTTCTTCCAAATGACCAATTGAAGGTAAGATGTCTATCTCTCTGATTAACCGCAAGGGCTGACTCAGCCCTTTTTAATTTCTTTTTGCCTCATAGAACAGAATAGCCTCCTTTCTGCTCTAGTTTTTATTTGTGGTTTTCTGTTTCTATGAATGCTGCTGTTTATTACGGTAGGGATGAATGCTAAACCCACTAAAACCAATCAGGAAGGTCTTGGAATGATGTACGTAAGGTTTCTATTTCTGACACGGCTCGATACGTTGCTGACCCGAATTCCCGACATCTAATTTACTGACTGGCAATACTAAGTCTTCATCTTTTGGATACTCTTTCCTTCCGAATTCCTTATTCAAGCCCTTCGTGTAACCTAGGTACCTCTGTCGAACGAGTCACGTGAATGTAACCAACCACAGTGGCACCATACATCATGAATTCTACATACGGGCCTGTAGAGACTGATGATCTGATAGAGACCGAAGATCTCGATCCACTGCTGCCACCGAGTCAACCAGAGCAGAAATCTTGGCGCCATCGAACAACGGCCATAGTCGCACTTTGTATTGGTATTGTCACGGCTGTTGATTTCGGATTCTTCCTCGTAATCATTCCCTTGACTCGCGTCTACGAAATAATAATTTGTTACAATTATTATGTCATTACTGATCCTGGAATCATTGCTCCAGATGGATCAATAGCTGAGAGACTTTGCAAGGTTGAACCAGTACAGAGTGAACTGGCCTTTGTTAGGGGTTATGAGGTCTTCTTCATGTCTCTTCCTAGTAAGCAACGTCTACATCATAACAATTAACCTGATCTTGCGCCAATACTGACGATGTTCAATCGATAGGTGTTCTTTTGGCTGTGCCGTACGGAATGCTAGCAGATAAGTGGGGTCGCAAGCCAGTTCTACTCCTCACTCTTTTTGGTATCATTCTAGCTATCACTTTTATATTGGTGGTTTGTTGGTTTTCTCAATTATTTCCGTTGAGATTTGTGTGGCTCGGGTGGGGGTTTAACATTCTCGGTGGTGGTGCTGCCGTAGCTATGGCGATCGTCCTGACAATTATCGCTGATGTTATTGAGGAGAATCAGAGGTATAGAACAACCATAAATTTATACCTATTTTACTTAACTCTACTGACCTGAACCTAGAGCTACAGCTTTCTTCCACGTTGCAGTCGGCACTCTTCTGGCTCAAACTTTAGCCACTTTAGTCGCCTCGGCGTTTATGGAAAACTCCCAGCCTTGGACGGCTGTCTTTTTAGGATATGGGATTGGCGTCTCGACTTGTTGCATTGCATTTTTTCTTCCGGAGACACTGAATTACAAAAGTCAACCCGATGAGCTGTCAGATACATTGATACACAATTATCCTCTTCGTGGACGTTTCCAGCGACCCGTCTTAAGCATAGCATGGAAAAAGACGCTAGAGACGTTTAAAGTAACAGCGCAGGAAACATGGGTGTTTATCAAACAGGACTGGAAGATCTTCGCGCTCCTTGTGACTTTTTTCATCAACTCGATCAGCGTAGCTCTCGCCAGTACAATCGTGCAATACATCTCGAAAAGATACGAGTGGACAATAGCTCGGGTTGGATTTCTGCTTTCTGTGCGTTCAGGCGCAAACGTGATCCTCTTTGTTGTGGTCATGCCATATCTAACCTGGGTTCTCACCACCAAATTCAAATTCGACAGCCAAAGAAAAGATCTTTGGTTAGCACGCGGGAGCGTAGTATTCCTTCCTACAGGACTTATCATTATTGGTCTGGCACCGACTGCTGCAATAGCTGGGCTGGGGATGATGGTTTTGACACTGGGAACCGGGTATGCGATTTTGGTTCGCTCACTCGTAACTTCTATGACGGAACCACATCATGTTGCAAGGCTGTATACTGCAGTTACTGTCTTTGATACTCTCGGTTCCTTGATCTCGGGACCGGCTTTAGCCGCGCTTTTTCAGTGGGGGATGAAACTTGGAGGTGGGTGGATTGGCATGCCTTTCTTTGTTGCTGGCGTTCTGACTGCCCTTACGGCGGTGCTTTTATGGATGGTTGACATTTCAAAGCTGAAACCCGACGCAGAAGTGGTCATGTAAATAGATCTGGAGGACATACAGTTACCACTATGGTTACCGAAAGTGACATCCGCAATTATGTGGTTATTAGAAGTGGTTACTAGAAATAATAACTAGAAGTATACTGTTACTAATAATACTAGAAATGGTCATTCGGAAATATGTTTTAAGTGATATGGTTATTATACGATTGTGCATAAAGCCACGATTTAAGAGTACTTGGAATCTTCATTAAACAAGACCTTCCTGAGGCACTCTTCCAAAATCTCATAGGCTTCTAAACTCGAGCTCAAGTTGCACACCAAAAACTGGGCATATGGATGGCCAAGGCTTTGAGAAAGTACCCGACCAAGTTAGATAAAATCCACGTTAACGTAATTGCTGGTTTTATAACATTGAATCTCGTATGGAAATGTTTTCATAGAATTTTCCATTTCTGTTTTTAGGCGTGGGGTATACTTCCCATGCCTCCTTTAGAATTGGGCATTTTTTCCAAGTCTGTCTACTTTTAATATATATTCATAAATCTTGTTGATACCTACTAGCTGGAACACAGCTACTTCTTTGACCCTATCAAGATGTTGTGACGATATGGACAAGAGCGAAATATATCGTTAGCGAGCTCGTTCCCAGTATAGAACAGCTAAGAATGTTGTCTCTTATGATATAATCTGAAGGAAGATTTGGCGCACTGGAGATATATCAAGTGGTCGTAGAATAAATAGATGCTCACAAAAGATTTTTTGCCGTGCCCTCAAATAATGGAAGGAGTACTTGGCCGAAAGATTGCACAGAATGAAACACAACAGAGAGTAACATTTCCATGCACCTCAAGATTCAGGTGATAATGGAACAAGACACAGGAAGAGGAAGAATATGATTCTTTTGTCTATTATTGAGGCACGATTGTTTCCGTTTAGGATATGTTAGTAGCTTTCTTCGGGTAGTAATTATAGCTTCCTAGTTTTAATGATCTTGGGAAATATGCTGTAAACCAGCAAAGACCTCGACGCTATAATACGAACTGGCCAAGGCTTTGCCTCTTACACAAACAACCTTTTAATCAGGTTCTAGTTTCTAGAAATTTACATTATCTGGACTATCTGTTGGGAATCCTTCTAGAATATTGCAGCATACTGAACTACAGTCTCTTTTCATCACGTGCACATCTAATTTCCACACGTTGGAAAGAATCACAGACAATCAATCAGAGAAGGTCCCATGTCAGATTGACGTTTCTCTTATTTAAAACAGATTAGCTTGTTATTTTCGTCTCATATAGCATGGGTAGCGTAAGTCCACGATGATGACACCTTTTTTCCGCGTTCCAGGCTCGAGCATCATCGCAATATCGATAGTTCTATTCTAGTGAGATTGAAAATCCAGTTGGCTTCCGGAATCCGAAGATGTAAGATGTCAAGCAATCTCACACAGCAGTGTCTTCTCAATATTTGCTGAAGAAATCGACTTCTGTTGACATGACGGAGGTGATAGATCCCTCGAACAATCAATCTGTATCATCTAGAAGAATCTTGGAAATCCAGATAAGAGGATGGTCATAAGCACCAATACTCTCTTTGGCTTGGACTGCATTCAACTCGTCGCCTTCAACAGCCTAATGTTAGAGGCTTTATTGTGCAGGGTGAGAGGTGATGAAGATCTTACTTACGCCGTGCCTGGATATCTATACACATCTTCTCGATGAAGATACAAGACTCTTCGTCAAGTCCTGCGCGTCTCTTGTTTGCTTTCTTTGTATTCTGCCAGTCAAGTGTGAATGGAATGGGCCCGCGTATGACACAACGGAAATGAGATATGAGATTCTTTGCAGAGTATTCCCACTCTTCCATCATTCTCTTGGTTACTGCGCTGATTGTTGACTCGAGCTTCTGATATTCGTTAGCAAGCAAAACATTATACTGCGTGGGAATCATAATATATACCGATTCCAGATGGCGACGCTTATATATTAGTTGGCGGCGGTAGACGTACTCCAGATTTTCGAGGAGAATGAATATCACCAAGAATATTTCAAACCACTCTTTTTGGTTTCCTTGAAATACTTTCTTCTTGAGATCCTTCAAGATTTGAGCTTGCACCCTTTCCAGGTGATGGATCATGATCACATCAATTTGATGATCCAAGACAGGGGGCGGGGGAATCGTTTGATCATAATGGATAGAAGAATCATTAAGCTTTTTGAGACCAAGGGTTTCTTCTCCGCAAAGAACGAAACTAACGCCCGCGGAAAGTCGTGTGCCCACCCAGACTCTCAACGCATTGTGTACTAGAGCTGACTGGTGGTTTTTGTTTAACATAAAAGTAAGTAGTCCGTTGTTGCCTTAGTTGACTTACCTCGGGATGGTTATCGGAATATCTCAGTGCCTCTAAGAATGTTGCAGATACAATAGAATCAACAGTAGGTCCGATCATATCTCCTCGCATACTATCGAAGCTCTCCTTGAGAAAAATTGAAATCGCTTTTCCACAAGCATCAGTATCTGGCTAAAAAACTGAGTAAGATTTCAAACTCCAATGATCCGAGATACGTACAATAGCTACTGGGGGAAATTCCCATTCAACACTCTCATTGCCGTTTCTCCAGACCCGAGTAAGTACGTCACCTTCTCTAGGAATAAAATCTTGGCAGTAAACGGACAGAACAGGCACATGCGTTTGGTCTGGTTTCTTGAAGGGAAAGCACAACTGTATAATTTTTCTCTCCTGGCTTGTTCGGAAATTAAGGTTCCTATGCTCTGCGCGGTGCTGCCCAAATTTCGAGTTTCCTATCTGCGTCAGCATGCCACACTATCTGATAGGTATATACGTACCCATTCTGAATGTTACAACATCCATCAGGTCTTGGCGGACGCAAGGCTCTTTATAAAGCCTTGCCTTGCCGGCTTCTTGGACTTCCTTGCAACGGCTACAACCTTGTTGTGGGTTTCCTACTTCATCTATATCACACTAAAATTGATCAGTTGCTTTCATTGGCAACAACATCAAGTTACACCCACTTCCACTTTGTAAATGCGACATCGCATACAGGCACCCATTTTGCGGACGCGTTTGACCTTCTCCCTCTGGTCTGGGCCAAATTTCGCTCGCCCCCGTTTGTGACCTGCCTTTCGAACTGCTGCAGTGAGTTTTTGCGGAACTTCTAGTAAACCGCTTGGTGTTGGTATTCTGACTGGAGAGGTTCGCGTAGTATCTGAATTCTTGTGTAAGGAAAACGATTCGTCTTGTTCTGTCGGGTTTGCCATTAATGAGAATCCGGCTGCATATGACACCAATGAATCAGGATTGCTGTCTTCCAACTCCGATGCCTCATTGGCATAATTTGTATGACGAAGATGAGCAAGGCTCCACAGAGGATTTTGGTAATGCGTCGCCAAGTCCGCGTAGATAGAACTATTTCCCGGGTTGCCTAGATTGTCCAGGAAGAGACCAAAACAGTCGAACGTGCCAGGATTGTGAGTTTCCTGAAGGTTTGGAATTGAGGAGCTCTGTGTTTCTGATGCCCTGTCATCTTCTGCACTTGCAAAGTACGAACCTTCAAAAGCATCAAGACCATTTTGCAAGATATCAGGGATGCCAGTCCAAGAGGATGTGCTCTCACAAGAACTTAAACTTCCGAAATAGTCGACTTCTTGAGGGTTGCTAAAATCCTCGGAGAAGTTGTTTCTAATGTAGTCCGCAGTTCTAGTAAGAGGTGAATCTCTATCAAACAGATCTTGAATATCGGGTATCAGTTCATAAGGTGTATCATGAGTTGAGGAGAATAACCCCAAGGTGTCGAGTAATGGCGAAAACTTACCATTTGAGCCAAGTGTGCTATGATTTTCGGATGGTTTAGGATCCTGACCGAAGACACTCTCTTGCGGTGTCAGGGTTCTGGATGTTGATTCGGGTTGGTGATCGCCATGTTCTGAGCCCACCATGGTATCAGAGTCTGGTTGAGCGTCGTTCTCCACTCCTTGGACTGGAACCGAGAGAGAGTTAGACTTGAGCATGACAGGCGTTGTTGCGACAAAATATGAGGACCAAGCAGAGTAAATGTTCAATCAATACGAGTAGCCACATCTAGGTACCTAGCCAAGTAGTAACACGTGAGATCTGTAACGTGACGGAAGGCGCGCTAGAACACCTCCTGTATTTACGCTGTTTCCTCCGCTATGAGTTCTTCCCTCTTCATCAACTAACCCACTCAGTCAATCTACACAGTCTATTCCACTGTTCCCCAGAAAATCAATCATCTCTGGTCCGGGAAACAAAGTCCAGCATCCCAAATTGAAAGCCCACCTCTCTTGCAACTCATACCCTGCAAGTCAACTCATACCCTGCAAGTCAACTCATACTCTGCAAGTCAACTCATACCCTGCAAGTATCTAGACTGACGCAAACTCAGCTCTGGCTAGCTCTTTCATTGACGCATGGGAGTCGCACAAGTAAGTCACCCTGATAAGGCTCCGTGATAGTGATTGAGGCGAAGAAAAGTAATACAGTGTGCCAATGAGTGCTACGTGGCAAAGCTGTCATGCGTGTTGGGCACAAGCAGAATAAGGACGGGCACTTACCTGCCGCTGGGGTTGCACCAGAACTGCACCTCTCCGACCTGTCCTGTCATAAGGACAGAACAGCAGCCTTCTTCTTGGGCGTAGTCCCACGGTGCGACAAGGTCATCATCTTTCCATGGGCGTTGAAATGATAGATCGTCATCGATCCAACTACCAACCCCACCGAGGGACAGCTCTTGTTCAGCTTGGTGGTCGGACATATTTCTCCTTGTCGGGGCTTGAAGACCACTAGCTCGAGTCTGAATACCTTCTGCCAGTCAGCTTATAACAACTTCATCTAGAGCGCAGCCGAACCAGGCATTTGGAGAGGGGTAGGAGTCGCAAGTAGACACGGATTCAGAACCGGTGAGAGAGAGCCTCGCTTAGCCAGTCATTTACCTACCTACCTAGGTTGACGACCACATTCGCATTAAAGGAGGAAATACTACGTAAGTCAACCATCACATCTCACAAACTTCATTCTGATGTGAAGGTTTCTATCCTACTCCATTCCATCTATTTACTCCAGGTAATAGTCAGCGCTAAAGCTCTTGCAGCAACAATGTCGTGGCCACAATTTGCCGACCATGTTCGCCGTGCTACACCACTTGACCTCCAGCGCCTAGGTCTTGTTGCGGCGTCTGGCTTCTTTCACTCTCCTGTATTTCCTTTTGAGCGTGTTTTTCACAAGGAATACCCTGGAGACACGCTTGTTGATTATCGCAAGATGCTAAGATCGATACTTCTGGACCCAAACTCGATCCTCCTGGTAGCTCTGGATGACGCTGTGGACGAGTCGCAGTTTACCCCAGCCACCATATTGAAGGCCGCTCATGATGAGGGGGACACTGAAATTCCCGCCGGGGAGGTGGTGGTCGGCTTTGCATCATTTAAGCTGAACCCGAACTCAAAGAGAAATCAGAATGAGGATGAAAGCTGGCGTAAGAGTGAGTCTCCCATATCCGACGAATACTCGAACACGAAGGTCAATGACTTTAATACCAATGCCTGTAGATATTGAGGACAAGCAATCACTGGATGCTGCTGCTCCTCCTGAAAGCTTTGTTAGTCGCGACGTCTCAGTGGAAAGAGGCAAAAAGATCTCAGCAGTGTCTCAACAGGCTCGTCCAAAGTGAGTACCCTAAACCGCCCCTAAATCTGTTCATACTAAGCTATAAGGTATTTCCCCGATGGTCTGGTAGTCAGCATGGTCGCTATCCATCCGGCATACTTTCGAAGAGGGCATGCTTCTCGCCTTATTCAATATGCAAAGGATCTTAGCAAAATGGATGGAGTTCAAATCGGTGTGGTATCCGTACCTAATGGCAGAGCGTTAGTAGAGCATTTGGGGTTCAAGGTGCATGAGGTGTACCATGTACAGGCAAATGACGAATTGGATGCACCACAAGAGGTCCGCATCGCTGCTTCCACTTTCGATGTTAATATATCGACCCGAAGTGAGCTCTAACCATTTCCGGCACGTCCCAGCTGGGCCACTGAGACTCGAAACTTCTGTTATATGATATGGCTTGCTTAATTGCTGTCAATTACATCCTGCATATCTACACTACTTTTGTCCTCTGTCGAGTTTCAACGTCTCTCTTTTCCACACATTCTACCCCCCGTCAAAAGATAACTGTCAACTGGGGATTGTCAGGCTGCCACGGGACCCAAACTATGAGTTCCGTTCATTGGAGTTGTACTACCGCTGTCCATCGCCCTTGGACCAAACCGTGGCACTCTGCCGCAGTCTCTCGCCAGGTGTATAAGCTAGACTTACTCTTAAAAAGTAACTGGATGCCATTGGTCTTTCTACCCGTGTCTATGCAAGTCCAATGCACCCGCTTGTCGCAGCAAGGTGTAGCAATCCAATCATACCGCCCCTCTACACAAAGCCTCACTTTGGATACGTGCGATTGTGGAAGGTGACACATGCACTTGTAGGTCGTAAGCGGTGCATTCCTGAGCCAGTCAGGCAGAAGAAATAAGCAACTTGAAGGCTGCCTGAGAATTTCTGTGGGTCAATGAATTGCAAAATAAGGTAGCACAAATAGCACTTCCAGGGTTTGATAAGAGGAGGAAACTACCCTAAACCCCCCCCCAAGCAAACCAAAGTTCTCTGCTCTCAACCATTCAAAGGTGATGGGGTCCTAAATATTCTACTTCCATATGCGCCATTCAGATCGCGATGCTTCACCAGGCCAATTTATCCTCCCAAAGCCAACTTCTGGGAGTAACTCCGACTGGGACCAGTCAAAATAGCAATGACCCTCAGCCCCGACAGGCTGCTGATCAGTTTTCTGGACCCCGGGTCTGGCATGGCCAGGAGTACCGTGGCCAAGCGGATAAATATGTCATTCATATCAATCAAACTGAGATTTTAGAGCTTGAGTCAGCCGTCTCTTATTTCAAAGGTAAGTGAGTCTTGAAGATCAAAGTGTGCCGTTAACTGCTAACTGTTCTCATAATTAAAAGGTCTGAACATTGCGCGAGGCTTTATTACTCCAGATACTTTCCCGTTATCTAAATTCTCGCAGCGACTCGAAGAAGTCAGCCGAGAGGTCCATGAAGGACGAGGCTTCTGTCTTCTCCGCGGCCTTGAAACAGAAAAATACTCCGATGAGGACAATATTATTCTCTTTGCTGGAGTGGCGTCCCATGTTGGTAGTCGTCGATGCATTGAAGGGAATGGTCTCGCTATGAGTAGGTCCCTAGTCATCAACATATGATTCCAATCAAACTTGCGCTCTTAATCACCAATTCTTAGATCACATTCACAACGTCACTCGTTGGTTTCCCAAATCCAAACTCGGTCCTTCCAAGAGACCTGGTGCAATGGTAAGCAAGTTACTCCTCAGCTGGTAAACTTAAATGGCTGATTCCGCACCCAGGACTATCACTCGGACCTCAACCCAGGCGAAGTTGGAGCATTTAGAACCCTTCATCCAGGCAATGGTGGTGGGACCCCAAGCTTAGCTAGCTCCTGGACGGTGTATAATGTTCTGCGCCAAACAAGCCCAGAAACCTTGGATACTTTGCGTGAAGTCTGGCAATTCGAGAGGTAAATCTGCAGTTGTCACTTTTTGACTCACATCAAGCTTACAACCTTGTAGAGATAGCAGAGTGTTCGCCAGGCCCCCTTTGATCGAGCACAAAGACAAAATCATGCTCCTCCTCGCTGGATTCATTCTTGGCAACGACGCGGCTCCAAGGCCTTCCTTCCTTCCGCCCATCACCGATGCTCAAAGGTTGGCTTACGCCACTGTCATTACAGTGGCCAATGCGGTTGGTTTTCCCATGGTCCAGCAGAAAGGTGACATGTACTTCCTCCATAACCTGAGTATTCTGCACGCTCGTGATCATTACAACGATGATGACAGCGACGACGAGAATCTCCGCCACATCCTGCGCATCCATGTTCGAGATGAGCGGTTCGAGTGGGACAAGCCAGACTACCTGAAGAAGGATTGGGAGCATGGTTATGACCATGCTCCGGAGCAAGAAATTTTGCCAATATTGGACTGGGATCCCATTAACGGTGGTGCAACCGGGACCTATGATCATGGATAACGAGGATAGCAAGCTGGTCTTTTCCCCTGCGTGAAAGAAGAACGTGCACGATATTCTGATAGCGTGCTTTGGATCCATCGTTTATTGCTTTGCATCTTCAGTCGAGGAAATTTTCGAACATAGAACCCACCATACCCCCTGGTGCTCTGCGAGGCTAAATATAATAAACTCTGTTGGTCTAACTCTGTGCCTAAGCACTGTGAATATTTACTATTAAAGAAATCGTATAAGGAGTAAATCTTATTTTCAAATCTATTGTAATAAACAGGTTCAGTTTCTTACTTTCTCTTAGGGAGAAAGCTACTGGTTATTTAACCCTAACTTCGGGTGCTTAATAACAAGATCGAGAGAGCTAGTACTAGAATCTATTTAGTATTAGGATCAAATAGCTTTACTTGATCCTTTATTATATATCATATGATCTCGTACGGATAATATGACCTCCTAATACACGGGCTAAGTTTATCCCGTCAAACTCATATACTGAATACCCATGGACTCAGGATTAATTTCCCCTTTCGCTAGTTTCGTTTAGGTCTGCGGACGTGAGCAACTACTACTTTAACCTAAGCTGAGGGTGAGCATGCCTGGGCAGCTTGAGTCATGACCTGAGCTGAGCCTGAGCATCCTGAGCACGCCCTGAGTCATAGTGCGGATCCTATTTTGGCGACTTGTGTGCCCCGGCTATAGTTTTCTAGCCGAGTTCGCCAAGGCACCCGATCTGCTCCCCTACAAGGATTCCTGCCAGAGCCAATTTGGGATCCCCTCATATAATTCACGTATAAAGAACGTGAGAACATCGTAGAGAACATATTGTAACGACTTTTCTCATCTTGAAATGCAATTTTCTTTGTACTAGAATAGTAAGAAAACATTTTTTCTATAGCCTAGCTCTTTCCCTTTGCAAGCGCTTAATGAGATGCGCAGTCTTCCTCTTGTAGGAGTAAGCATAAACTCTAGGTTCACTGGTGCCTACATGATTACGCATGATCTGATCCCAAAGGCCCTTCGCAGTTCATGGAAATTTACAAGAGGCAAGCTCATGTCCGATCTCACATGCTTCACAGTTTCTATGTCTTTCTTTTGAAATTCTTTTACTAACAC
Source organism: Pseudofabraea citricarpa (assembly GCA_029641185.1). Classification (NCBI taxonomy): domain Eukaryota; kingdom Fungi; phylum Ascomycota; class Leotiomycetes; order Helotiales; family Dermateaceae; genus Pseudofabraea; species Pseudofabraea citricarpa. The sequence goes on from JAPWGK010000010.1 coordinate 303,057, forward strand.
AGCTTTCTTTGTAGTTACGCATTGATTTAATCGAGGGGAACCCGGTTTCATTAGCGACTGCATGCAGAGGTAGAAAGGCTATTATCCCCCCCCCTAAATAAAGGTTATTTCTCTACTTTTGCCAGGGTCGTGTGGGTAGCTAGCCAGGGTGTTCCTCAAATGAGAATAGCTACTTTTGTTGCCTAGAAGGCTCAGACAGGCTCTCGAACCTTCTACGAGCACCCCGGATTTTCCACTATACCAAATTCAAGGTAATCTGGCGAGGTAAACCAGGATTTCTAACCACTCGGAATACGAAATTCGTAGGGCAGACCCGTAAATTGCAGAAATAACCTTTATTTAGGGGGGGATAGTAACTCAGCCTTACACCCCTGTATTCGTCTACTTTGTTGCTCTGGATGTCACGCGGAAACTATGGACTGCTGCCTGAGGATGAGCCGATGTCGGGGATAAGCTGATGACTTAATAAATTAAGATCTCGAGCAAGTGCTAACTCGGCTGACCGAATGCACATTCCAGCTCCTTGATTGTGTCATCCATTTGGTATTGTATATGAACGACACCATCACCAATCTCTAAGCGATCATGCCGTATGACCTGCCGGAATTCTGCAGTCGATGCAAAGCCTTGGGACTGGACGACCTTGCGCTTGGTGGTCGTAAGGTATCAACTCAAAGTAAGGACTTCTGCCTGGAGCTGCCTCTTGGTCAACCCGAGGAAGAGGGTTGCGGCAATGTGCCACTACAATACCAGCTTCAGGACGAGTTTCCGGACTTTCCAAGGTTGACCGCCACAGCCCAAGCTGGTTGCATCTTTTGTCAATTATTGAAAGATGCCATCGGAGAGTTTGTGTTCTTTGACGGTGCACCAATCATCGATATTAGTATGGCCTATCGATGGAGTTGCAACACTAGAGGCAACCTTGGACTGACGGGTTTAATGGTGGATTTGAAGCCGATATACCCATTAGCCAAGCCCACCCAGTCAAACTACCCACAAGTGCTAAAATTCTTCATCGATGGCAATTCTGGTGAGCACCACTTCACTTTCGCAGTCTTATGTAATTTGTATTAACTAAAGGCGTTCCATATGAATCCTCCACGTGGCTAAATCTAGAACCACCACTAATGACCTACGCTTTACATGACCAAAATTTAATGATGGTCAAAGAAGAGCTTGCCCGATGTCAGCAAAATCACCAGCATCCGACTAGAAACCAAGAGAATTTCTTACCGACCCGTCTGATTGATGTTGGCAGTGATGAACATGCATTTCCACCTCGCCTTGTTGTGACAGACACAATCACGAGGATAGGAGCTGTGCAATACGCTGCTTTGAGCTATTGCTGGGGGCCACCTAGCGATGCAAAGACACAGCTCAAGACTGAGAAGAGCACGTTGAAAGATCGATTGATTGGTTTCTCACTTGATGAGGTGACTCCTACAGTGCAGGATGCAATTATTGTAACGAGAACCCTGGCAATCCCTTTCCTGTGGGTTGATGCACTTTGTATCGTCCAAGACGATAAATCTGACTGGGAAGTGGAATCCTACGCTATGACTGATATCTACCAGAAGGCTCATATTACAATATGTACGCCTGGCTCAAATTCTTGTCGTAAGGGATTTCTTCAGCGCAGGCCGAAAAGCATTACAATTCCTTTTAAGTCGACAATCTGTCCAACCGTACAAGGATTATTCAATCTCAGATTAGGCGGACTCGCAGTTCTACAACCACAAGAAGAGGATGATTTTGACATGACCTACGTAGAATCAGAGCTCAGTACTTCATGGGCGAAGCGGGCTTGGACTTTCCAAGAGGATGTGTTGTCTACGCGACAATTACTCTTTGGCTCATATCAGCTTACTTTTCTGTGCCCAGAGAATTCTAGAACAGAATTCCGATCCCTTCAAAGTGTTGGATATGGTCGACTTGCAGTAGGACATGACCTTGCTTTTGACTTGCGGAGACTTGAATTATGGGAGGATCTGATCGAAAATTATATCACACGCGACTTAACCTTTGAAAGTGATAGGCTTCCTGCTATCTCCGGCATAGCTAGAATTATGGGTTACAGCCCCGAAAATTACTTCGCAGGTCTTTGGAAGGAAAGCCTTGAGACCCAGCTTTGCTGGCACAGAGGCAGGGGTTCAACCAGCGATTCGAAAGACGCAATACTACGTACACTTAAAGAATCATGGTCGCATCCTATTCCTTCCTGGAGCTGGGCAACTCGAAAACAGTCTATAAGATTCTGGCCTGTGTTAGAAGACGACAGCAGGAAGGAGGTACATTGGATCAAAGCTTCAACTACCGTGCAAGGTTCGAATCCATATGGACAGATCACAGACAGCTCGCTACAAATTCGTGGGAAGTTACTAGTACTTCCACAGAAACTTGTGGAGGATATTAGTAGCGATGGCAGGTATGTCGCTCCTACACGCAGGTGGAGTGTGTTCTATAGAAACCGAAGGATAGCGTGGGTGAATCTGGATTGGGAGATAAAAGGCACTGACAAAGAATGGGAGGGCTTGTTTATGCTGTTGCTGTATAGTTTACCTCAACTACCTCCGAAAAACGGGATTCGAGAAGGATTTGGAATAATATTACACCCGGGCAAGATTTCTGGGGAGTATTTCCGGGTTGGAGCATTCGAAGCAAATCAACACGGCCTGAGCCGGTTTGCACGCTTGGAGTACCAAATTATTAATATTATATAATATACTATTTCTTATTCTCAACTGAAATTAACCTAACTTAAGATTAAAGATTTATATTATTATTTACACGAATACTTACTAGTAAATTGGTTGCTCAAGTTACTCAGTGTCACGACCATGGGATTCGTGTCACGTGATAAACCCCGAGGATCCAAGAGAGAACGAAGGTTCTATGTAAATCTGGGTCTTCACTAATCAGATAAGAGCTTCGTGCTCAACCTACTTTCATAGCAATTAGTATTCATTTACCCTTTTCTTGTAACGCGTTCGACTCTCATCGAACATCACGTGCTATTACTCACTTCATTCTTGATACTTACCAACGTACTTAGGTACTAGACCTACGAGCGTTACGCTCAGGCGAGTGGACTGAGCCGAGGGTGAGCCGAGGGTGATTAGTGCCTGAGCAAGAGCAGTAAGCTTACTAACTCTATACAGAACTCAAGAAAGGGAGAATTGATTCAGGATACCACTTAATTGTACTGCATTTATATCGTGGATTATTACTGTATGGTGGGTTTCTGTAGCCAATAAATTACTCCCTTTTTTCAACTTATCAAAGTATGCGCTTCTTCTATCCATATCTAATATAAATCGCTAACTTCTCTTCTTAACGCCGAAAGGTTCTTGATTTTGGACCAGGGCACGTTAATTTGTACCACGTGCGCGTATGGATTTAAGAACAGCTACGCGGTAGTAAGTATTGTTCTGGATTGAATGTAAGGGGGCTGGGGGCTCTGGGAAGCACTTGATGAATTGTAGTGTTTTGATTTCCCCCCATAAATAATGCCTTATTCGCCCACCAATCTGATCTGGTGGCAATTGTATCGGTTTACCCATGGCCATACCTCATACGGCAGTACCGACATATTTTACGAGTCACAAAGGGAAACCAGAATTTTGACAAAGACATTGATCATTATTCATTTATCATTGAAGAATCCAAGCCCTGAGCCAGCCATGGCAAGGCTTCTAAAGACGTAAAAAGATCGACGACAGCTCCAATCTATGAGGTGATCAAGAAAATACAACGCGTAATATCGACGGCACAAAAAGAAAGAAATTACATCAAGCCTCGAAGAAGCTCTTGTTTGTTGACCACCTCTTCAGACTTTCTGTGTCCTTGGTCCTGATCCCGAGCAGGTTCTCATCCATCATCTTGATGCGGTCGCCCATGGTGAACAAGGCTGCGCCAACTGTGCTGCCCAGCACGATCTGGACAACCGTCATGGCGATCACGGTCGCTTTTAATCCTTCGAGCGAACCGATGAAGCTGGGGAATGCCATGATGAAGATGCCTGTCATGATATTCTGGAGAATATCGTGCGACGGCGAGAGGTCCATGCTAGCAGAAGCAAGGTGCGCGGAACCCGCACTATAGAGCAGTGTTGAACCTGCCACGAGCATGCCGAAGAGGAGAGAGACAATCCTCAGAGAAACATTGCCGGCAGTACTACCAGCAATAAAAGATCGCCCGACAGGCGCAAGATTGCCGACAGTATAGAGACCGAAAGCGAGTAGGCCCGAGGCTCCGACTAGAAATCCAGCAGTTACCCAACCCAAAGTACGGGTCACTGAAGGCTTGGAAGGTGAGGGCGTCTTGTTGAAAACTCCTGAGCTGATTGAGAAGAAGACATAGGCGAGTACTGCGAGAACGGCGGGCAAGGTGAATAGATATCCAACGCGAGCCGGGAAAAGAAAAATGGGGTTTCCGGAAAAGATTAAGGAAACACTCTGGGCAGTGGCCATGGATGATGCGACGAGAGGCATCGTAAGAAGAAATACAAGAACGGTCGATGGTGCGATTAACGCTCGAAGTGATTGTTGAAGATGATATATAGAAAATGGTTCCATATAAGGCATTAAGTTGAGAGTGCGAACATATCTCTGGAAAACGGTGCCTGTTGGTTGCTCAGGTGTGATGATTACTGTAGTGATTGAAGATGCTGATGAATGAGAAGATCTTGGTGGAGTGATATTGCGTTGGTACGAGGTTTCCGGCATAGCAACGATGAAGAGAAGAATCGATAATGACTGCGCAAAGTTGACATACATGATCTGATCACCGAAACCGTGTTTTGATTGCGAAAGACGTCCTCCCAAGATTGGTGCACCCCAGGTCGTGGCAATGACTACCGTGTTGAAGAAGTTCACCCGCAACTTTCTTTCGTGAACCTGAACAATGTAAGCTGAAGTCGACCAAATCGCAAAGATTTAAACCTACGAAAAAGAGATCTCTAATTGACACTATGAGCAAAGACTCAAAAGGACCCCATCCCAAGGCTTGGAAAATCCTCGATGCCATGAATGATGCGTAGCTTTCTTCCACGTGCATATTCCACAGAGAAGCGACGAGTAAAGTCAACGATGCGACCAGGTATATCAACCTCTTTCCACAAACTTGCGCTAATATCGATGCACCGAATGCCGAGAATGCCGCAACTATCAGAGGTACTCCTGTAAAGGCCGCCGCCGCCGTATAGGAAACACTGAATTGAGTTGCTAGTACACCGTTCACTGATACGAACATCGTTCGAAAGACTCCAACGATTGCGCCAGCCATACAGATTCCAATATACCAAATCTCTTTCCGCCATTGAGGCCAGTTCTGTACATGTCAGAGGAGAAGATATGATTCTGATCGAAGAACTTCTTACCAGAGGATCTTGAGGCGAATCGCAGGGCTGAGGATCTAGCTCTACGCCCGAATATTTCCCACTTCCATATTTTACCATGCGCTTCCTGGCGCCAGGCCCTTTCGCACTACTAGCATCATAGACGCTGTATGTTCTTGAAACGACTGAAATTGATCTCTGTTGTTGATGAGACTTCTCTGGCACTGCCGGTGGTGTATCCATCTTGAAAAACTGTACGAAGCCCTGATTACCTGGAATTGAAGTATATGAAGAGTTGGACTAATTAAAGAGATGTATTAGGGGAAAAAAGGGACCCATCACAATCTTGACAAGACAAGAGTTTGAGAGCGGAGAAGAGGCATGTATAAACAGTCAGCGCAAAGCATGAATGTGTCTAGAACAACCATCAGCAAGAATTTGAAGGGACCCGCACCATAAAAGCATGCCAATTAAGTGATCGGACGGCCCGGCTGGAGTAGTTCCAAGACTGCCGTGACCATGGTGCAACGAGAGAAACTTCTCTCTGGAGGTGCTTTGCATGATTCATCTGTTTCTTTTCATCCCAACCCGAGCGGTGGCTACCTTGTATAATGGGGCACGGTGTGCATCGGTAGCCATGCCGATGCCATCTCGACCTCGTCCCAGCATTCTGCCAATGGCAGAGAGACCTCCAGAACGGACAGTCAGCAATGGCGTCTGATTTCATGCAAATGGGGGGTTTTCGAAGGGTCGTGCGTCGAGTCGGGTCGTGTTGAAACGCAGTCGAATCCGCAGCTGTCTCGTTTGGTTTCAGGCCCTGTCAGTACACCTCACTCTCCAGTTTTGCTTCTGGCGATCAATCGGGGTAAATCATGTACATCCACCCAAATCCACCCAACAAGCTCAATCCTGCATAAGGAAGATCTACACTTCCGTAGACTCTTCGCCAGAACGTTGACAGATAGGAAGGCGGATTTCATGCTGCTGTACTAAAGGAGGACAAGTCGCCCTTACGAAGCCTTTGATCAGCACCTGAACGGCACTCTTGCCACCCGAAACAAGAAGTCATCCTTTGGACCAAGGCTTCCTGACAGATGTGGCGGTTTGGAAGCTTGGAAGCTTCGAATCTGGCTGATCGATGGGCAGAGTCATGATTGACGTCTGGAGAAGTTTTGCACGTGCGAGGTTGGTTGTCGTCTGGGCCGTCGTCTGGGTCTGGTCTGGGTCCGGGTCTCGCTTATTTCCACCTTAGACCCGAATGAATATCCCCATAACCTTTTACGACGAGGTGATTTTTCGCCGAACAACTACTTTCACTTTGATGGTATAAGGGTCTTGGGAATTATAAGACCATCTTATGGTTTCTATATTTAATACTTTTTTTATAAGGGAAATCGTACGAGTTGCTTGAATCTTAGTCCGCTCGCTATCGCAAAGGCTACTACTAGGAGCCTCGGGTACCCCGCACGTGCTTCTGTCTCTTAATTATATAACGTTAAATCCACAGTGCTACGCCGTTCCTACTTAGCTTGCTTTTGCTCCACGTGAAATTTCGTGATGCGAGAAGGTAATAATACTTGAAAGTGGTATTTCATAACCAAAAATGACTTGGAAGTTTTCAAACACGTCTGAATCCTTAATCTAGAAGTGGGAATCGTATACATCTAGGTTTTCTCGAGATAAAAACTTTTAGTTCATAACATGTGCCTGATTTTAGCGAGTGTTGCTTTTGACTAATTACATATGGTTGGTGTTAGCTTTTTGAAGTAGTGTTCGAGGCAAAAGCCATTTAAACTTCCACATTTACCGTGTCTTCATGTCCTAAAGGCCAAAATATTCTAGACTTTTCAACGCGCAGGATCATCCAACTCTACCCATTCACTCCACCCTTCAACGCCGCCAGTATTTTTCATCAAAGCGGAACAACCAACATCAAACATCATAATGCCAGAAAATCTCAGCATCTTCGAAGCTATTCAGCTTTTTTTCAGTCCTCAGATACTCAATGACAGCCGCTTAAATCCCCTTCACCTTGCGATTGCAAGACAAGGCTATTGGATTGAGACGCAGATTTTGCATATCCCCGACGGGGCTGGCTACTTCTCATCTGGTCCTGATCGCCTTCAAGTCTATCAAGCTAACCTTCTTATCCTCATGACAGCCACGCTCGTTTCAACGTTCCCCATAGCACTGCTCCCTTTCGTTGTCCTAATAAAGAGGATTGACGCAGATGGGACGCTGATTTGGAGGGCTTTGATCCTGCTAGCTTTGACAGTGGCACTTTATGCTGCAGTATTGGGTCTGTTCTGGTTCACGGCACGCCATGATTCAACTAGGGCACTGGGTTATGATTGGGGGGATTGGAAGCTTCGGAAGGACTGATGTCTCATCGTTCTAGGACATGCCGGCCAAGGGAGGACTGGCGATTGATCATTTTACTCGCACGTAACAGCTTGATATGCCAAATCTCTCCGAAGCTATTTATCAGCTGCCAGGAATATCGTGGGCAGCCAATAAAAAGCTGTCCCTTCATGGTCTCCAGAATATGCAACACGCGTTGCGCTTAGAAGGAAATGATATTCCGTCTGCCAATTTATTAAGCACTGAATGTTAAAGAGATACAGTCTAAGATTGTAAGTTAGATCTCAACTCATAAATATATTTCAGTAATATTCTATCCCGTAATTCGGTGTGTTATTTACGCAGGTTGATTAAACTGTTAGCCCCCCGTCAAGTCTCGGTAGAGAAAACAAGGTTTGCAGCTCAGATATTGATCCAGTGCATCTTTTCGCAAATGCAAGCAGGGAATTCAAGACGGCGAGAAATTCATGCTCACCAATACTTAAGAGATTCGCAACGCACTGTAACGTTTTCTGGATCTCAAATACTATATGATATCCTATCTACTGAAGCTCTAGTGTATTTGAGAGCTTTTCGGATCGACATTCGGCTACGAACCAGAGGATTTACAGCGACTTATCTAGCCTAGCTAATTTTCTCAAAAATCTGCAGCCGCTATTTATTTCAACTTAGAATTACCTAGTAATAATACTCACAAAAGACCGGTATTCTCCAGATTGAAAATGACTGCGGGAAGATACGGTTGCAGGGATATTAATTCGGGTCTGAAGTGTTGTTTAGCTATTCCCGCCGTTAAAGATACAACGAGCTTATTCAAAGACCCCCCACTTTTCACTTTATGAATTGATCTCAATGCCACAAAGGCTATCCCCTTTGAGAAACACAATGGTTTCTTTTATTTCGAAAGTTATTCCATCTCTTTTCATCAGTGGATAACTAAAGGTAAACAATTACAATGAGCATTGGTCGCTCATAGCCGAGGCCGGAAGTTCACCGCATCTCTCTTCCTCTTCAACGTGTGACCATTCAAGTGCCTACGAGGCTACGAGTAAGCGACGGCATCCCACCTTTCATTATTTCCATTACACAAACGAAAGCCATTCTGGCCTATGACAGAATAAAATGTTTACATCCATGGCGCCAACCGGTTGAGTTGCAGCGCTAGAACGGACCCGCCCGAATTAGGCCATCCCGACTAGGGCATCTCCGAGAAGGACCAATTTTTTATTTCTTCCCCGCCTTTTCTCCCGTTTTTTTCTTTTTTGCAACTCCATCTTTTGTCTGTATCGTCAAAATCCAAAGCAACCTTGAGCGACAATATTCACCAGTTGACCGTGGCGAATGCACGGAGAGAGAAACCATGAAGCAGAGGACAGCTGCCTAAAATACCATAGCGACGGCGTTGCCCAAGATGCAGCAGCCACAAAACAACATTCCCAGTATGGCGACGGAGAAAACGATGGGATAGTTCCCCAGGATTCGCCAGTCTTCGGTTCTCCTCCCGCCGTTGATCCAGAGAAGGGTAATCAACAAGATGACGCTAGCATCGTCGAACGAGACGAGAAAGATGATTTCCCCGAGGGAGGTCTGAAAGCATGGTCGGTCGTTGTAGGATCATTCTGCGGCTCTTTCTCCGTCTTCGGAATCATCAACAGCACTGCTATTTTCCAAGAATACTTCAGTGCTAATCAATTGAGTGCATACACTCCCAGTCAGATAGGATGGATCTTTGGATTCGCTCTATTTTTGACCTTTTTCTGCGGCGCACCAATTGGACCAATCTTCGATGCTTATGGTCCAAGGGCTCTCATCTTTTGTGGGAGTATCTTGCTCATTACTTCAATTATGCTCCTTGGTCTTTGTACCGGTATGTTACTTGAATCCAGTGAATGGATCTATCTCTAATCGGTATAGAATATTGGCATTTCATGCTTGTGTATAGTGTCCTCAATGGTATTGGAGGCGCTCTGATCAACACACCGTGCATCGCCTCTATAGGTCACTTCTTCCACGCAAGACGTGGGAATGCCACCGGTATCGCCATGACCGCTGGAAGTATTGGTGGGATAATTTTCCCACTGATGCTACAGCGACTCTTCCCAAAGGTAGGGTTCGCATGGGCAACACGAATTCTCGGATTCATCATTGTCTTTCTGTTGATCATGGCAAACCTCTTGGTCCGAAGTCGCTTACCGAAGAAGAAAATCACCACCTTCATGACTATTGTCCCGGATCTGAGAGTGTTTAAGGACAAGGCTTTCGCTTTCCTAACCCTGGGGATTTTCTTGTTGGAATGGGGAATTTTCGTCCCCTTGACCTACATCACTTCATACGTCGTGTCACATGGTCACAGCGCCGACTTTGGATTCGAGATCTTGGCCATCATGAATGGTGGCTCTTTCTTCGGACGATTCTTTGCTGGCATTGTTGCAGATATGATTGGTCGTATGAACACCCTTATACTTAGTATATGTCTGTGTTTCATAACCTGCTTCGGTCTGTGGCTCCCTGCCGGAGAATCTACTGCCATGATCATTGTCTTCTCCATCTGCTTTGGATTTGTCAGCGGTAGCAACTTGAGCCTCAGCCCTGTTTGCGTTGGCCAGATGTGCAAGACGGAAAATTACGGCAAGTATTTCGCTACTTGCTGGATGTTTGTGGCTTTTGGGTATGTGCAATCCTTGCTATTAATATCATATTAGCTAATGAACATCTAGAACCTTGACTGGTCTTCCGATTGCTGGCCAGATTCTCGCCGTATGTGGTGGCAATTATGATGGAGTCATCATTTTTGCAGGGGTCTCTTATGTTGCTGCAGGACTATGTCTTGTTGCTGCCCGAGTCCTGACTGTTGGTTGGAAACTCAACGTCATCTATTGAGCTTCCCCAACAAAGCTCAATTGTTCTCGCTGTGGTCTTTACTGATCTCAGGCATAACATCTATATCAGATGACACTCATCTGAATGTGCGTTTCAACACGCGCATTATCGACCAACTTCTTTGGATGATCTAAATTCATTTCTCGATATCTCCCTTTAGCTAAAATTAGCTTCAGTCGTTCACTTATTAGAAACGTTGCTTAAAATAGTCAAGTAGTCAAAATTGGAAAGTTCTGGGCCAGATTGTGAAACTCTTCTATAAAAAGTCCCCGTCCACTGTGCTTGAAACTTTGCATCACATCTAGACCCCTTTCTAAAATCAAACGAGACCGGTAACCCCCAACATCAATCATACTTCATGAACCACCCAGACCCAATAAATAAATAAAAATGCGATATCATACACACCCCGCTAAAGCTTCCCCTCAGTCTTCCCAGCAGCACTCAAGGCCTTCTCGCCATCAACAAGCACACACCAGCCCTCGCTGCCCCTACCCCCGTCGCCCACAACTGGCGCCTCGAAGTTCTCGTTCGCGAACTGTATCACATCATCGTTGAACGTGCCCGGCTGGAGCCAGACGCTCTGAATGCCCAAGTTCTTAGCCTCCTTCAGCACCTCGATCGTGACACGCGGCGGCGTGATGATGCTCACGCCCGTCTCTGTAGGATTCGGCAGCGCGGTGATGTTCGGGAGCGTGTCGTAGGACTTCTGCTCTACTTCGGGCCAGGCGGCGTACGCTTTGATCTGTGGTGCCGAGGGGTTGATCGGCGTTACCGGGAGAGAGTGCTGGGTATACCATGTGAATACTAAAGAAGACAATCCATTAGACAACAATCCTCCAGAGATGTGTGTGAGAGAGAGAATTACTCTTATGCCCGAACTTGCTTGGGTCTGTAGAGGCGCCGACCACGGCGAAGTACTTGGAGGAGAAGAACTTGGCGGCTGTTGCTTCGGTTGCCATTTTGTCTTTCTTTCTTTCGTTGGAGGGGCTGGTTAGAGTACGGATGATCGTTAATCTGATGGAACCTGTGATGCTGAGCGAATGTGTGATTTATAGGAGAGTTGGAGGAGGTTTTGTTGAGGGGATGCGAAGACAATTGCGTGCTGGGAGGTTGAGGACTCGGAGGTACAAGTAATCCCTTGTGCTCCACACCCCGCCATGCTCACGACATCACAGCTGCACATTACACCGAGGCATATCCGGAAGATGAGATGTTCCTCTCCGACCGTTAAGTTTCGGGTCGCTTGACTTTTTGACTTTTTGTATGGATCTTTGTTTGTGCCGGTGCTTATAATCACGTAATGCTCGGCTGTTATTTGGAATTATTCCTTGATAAGTGAAGTGCTAAAGATTGATTGCATGCTCAGGACGTTTTGGACAAGAGCGAGGAAATAAGGCGGCTTTTAACATTTACTAGTATGCGAGTAGAGTTTCTTCTCACATCACTGCAGCTACTTCATCTCGTGGACAAGCACACCCGCTCCCATCTTCAATGAACAAACCATTTTACTAACGCTGGTCTAGTAGTAAAAGCTACAAGTTAATTATCCACTACTAAATATCGTTGCATTTTCAGGTACTAATAATCAGACTAGGATATTCACTAGTAATCTCCAGTTAGTAGGTAAAAAGATAGATAGTTGTTAAGCTCTAGGTAGAATACTAGTTATTTGTATAAATAGCTAGGGAGTTGCTTTTGCCCAAGAAGGGTACTTATGTGTCACGTGATACACGTGATACTAACATCGTTTTGTTATGATACTAAAATAAAACCTAAATCTATAATTTTCGGGCCGTATCTTTAATTAATATGATGGAAGTATAATTGAACTAGAAGGGAAGGAAAGAAGAAATATCATATTATACCAGTTCGATATTAGATCACGTGTATGTGTCACGTGTTGAGCTAGACCTCCTCCTAGAGTTGTTATAAGTGCTTCTAGGCTGGCTAAGGAATAGTTACTACCCCTATTATATTGATATAAATTTCTTTCCTCTATCAAACACAAATATTATCTATCGTTATAATAACTAATACTTACTATACTAGTAAATATTCTAGTCTGGTCCATTGGTACTAACCTGAAGGAACCCACAGATTATTATCTGTTTAAAAATTGCCTGATTTTATTTTATAAGTTACAACGAATTAATATTATTCCCTTTTCTCGCTATTAGTTTCTCCTTCTCACTCCTAACTTACAAGTATTTGATAATACTTGTATTTATATCCCTCTTTTACCTTCCGTCTTGTATCTCCTTGTACTCGTTCATCATCTAGTATCATAAGTGCTCACACTTAAATAACATTACTACTACGAGAAATGCTATTTATCATCCAGGGATCGAGGACTTACGGTACGATTGATTTTCGTCTGTCCCGATAATCCTTCAGTACCATGACCTAGACGAAACACATGATAAATATTACCTGTGGCATGATTGTTTATGAAAGTTACTTCCTCGGACGCAAAGTCGCGCTTGAATTTCCTTTCGTCTTATCAAGGCGGTCATGGATTTTGTCGAACTTTTTGCCATTTGCGACGATAGCCTGGCACCAACCTTCGGGTGGTGTTAGCAATACTTACACCTCGTCAGCATGAAAATGTGACGTGTTTAGAGAATCTGAGGCTGGTTAGGTTGAAAATTACGAGCTAAGCTTACTGATAATCATAGAGAGCAAGATCATCAACTGCCATTGCCAAACTTTTCGGAATACTCCAGCGATAAACTCGACCAGCTTCGCTACCGTCATGTTATCTGTTTTCCTGTCCCTTTTCCCTTTGTGTTTTCCTTAGAGAATTTCTTATCTTGATGTAGAACGTTTAAAAGTATGCAACATTGAGAGATTGGTAGTGGAGGAGTTGATGAGAAGATACAAATTACTATCATTCGTGGGTTTCGTTTCTAATAGCCACTCATCTTAGGGAGCCCTGAATGATATTTACTGCTGGGGATCTCCTGCTGCATGACAGGAGGTCCGTGGATGCAGCGAGGACAAGGGTTTCTGGGTCGATAGTTACGTCGAGAAAATACCCAAGCCCTTTAAAATTAGAAAATGCTTTTCATGTTGGGATACTACAATCATCTCTGCTGTAAATTCAAACCGTGGTCCTCAAAAACTGGATTAACTAAATCCGCTTAACGAAATTGGTTTACATGTCAGTGAAAGTTGCGGTAATTTCTAAGGTAGTAGAGCTTTAAGAACAAAACAGTGAAGGTAAGATAAGTACTGTGATAGCTGCTGAGGCTGTAAATATATTGTTAACTTGGGGTGCCCAAATAAACATGGTCTCAAAATTCGAGCATCTTCCCTCGCATGAGTTGCGAATTTCTACTCGGAAAGATTGGAACATCCTTTGCATATACATTAAATTAGGATCATCAAAATTTCAAGTATGAGAGAATTAAACATCTGACCCCGCAGCGTAAGAGCCCCTACATCAGCTGAAAACCCCTTTCAAGTTCCGCGTGCCTTGTTTCCGGCGAGGTGCAGCCAATTAGCGGCGCGAAAAATCCAACATCCAATTTAAGGTTCCGCCCGACTAACTACGCAACTACAGCCTCGCCCAGGGGGAAGATCCGCTCTTCCCTTTGGTGTCACTTGGAAGTGGGCAGCTACAGTGTCAGGACTTTTCTCTCCTAGCAGTAGGCTACAGGGGTATCAACATGTTTTGGAAACCAAGGCCACCTACTCAAAGATTTTGGACAAGTCATTGAAATTTTTCATTAGACTTTGGAAGGGTTCTTTGGCTGGCACTGTACTTTAATCTGTACCATGCCCCTGGAATTTAAGTGTGTCTTGAACAGGCTTCTGTTGCTGACAGAATTCCTTTTGATGTCCACGTCGCTTTTTTACTAGCCGTGCAGTCATCACGACTTTTGACTGCAGGACAAATTGATCTGCAACAACTCTCTAACCATCAAAATCTCTCCTGTAATTATATGAATTTGGCCTCGAATTGTGTTGCTAGTGAACCATACATCCGGCATTTGCTTGAATGTTTTGTCGGATTTTATAGAGGTAAAGAATTACCTACTCGTAATTATGATTCGATTCGTCCATCTATTTACTACCGGGAACACATTCAGAAATTTTCACATATTTTTGTCAGGGCGCTACAGGCCAGGCGGAATCCTGCGTTTTGAATCCATGGTGGGTAGACAGGTTTTGGGGGCTTGGTATCCTGGTAATGCCACGCTGTACGACTGAACTTGAATGGACTTTTGTACCAGTGGACTTTTGTGCCAGTGGTCTGTGCGCTACCTTATCAAGTTGCTCGGCAAAAGCTCGTCTCCCTCATTTCTCCCTCTTTCTTCAACATATTTTCAACCAACAATCATCTGCCTTATTGACTGCCTCAACTGCTGTGTCTAACATCCGTTTCTGAAATGCCTCGCAAGCAAAATAAAAAGTCCAACCCTTCCTTATGCCACGAAAACAAAAATACACGTAAAAACCATTCCGATTGGGAATGGGAAAAGATCAAACCAGACGTCTTTCGAATACTCATGGAACAGAAGGGAAAGCTAAAGGTCACTATGGCTGCAATTAAAAAAATCCATGGATTCGAAGCATGGTCTGTTGGGATATCTGACAGCTACACAAAAGGCTAACACATGATACAGCTCCAGTAAATGGAAACAAAAGCTGAATGCATGGGGTTACAGAAAGAACATACCGGCTCCAGACATGCGATTTATTGTTGCAAAAGGGACAAAACGAAAACAGGATGGCAAAGATACGGTCTTCTCATACGAAAACATTCGAGTTGAAGATCAAAAAATTCGGAACTTCAAGAAAAGAAAGATTACAGAAGTTTCACCGATGGTTGGTGAGTTACTCTATTAATATTCTCCCACCTTCTAACGACTAAATAAAGCAACCCCGCCCAAAATCACGTACAGAACCCCCAGCGTTCACAGCGAAGAGAGTTCACTAGAAGTATGTAGCCAGCCAATTGATTAGATTTATGCTAAATATGATTAGGAAATGTACCAGGAATCTACATTAAACTCCCCACCTCCACCTCAGTCAACAATCAGCTCTATGGACGATATCGATCTGGTTATGTCGTTGGAATCCGAAATGCAGGGTTCTCTCCTGACCAAGATACCCATTCTCGAGGTTCCACACATCTCGATGCTCGATCGATTCCTGGCGGAGGAGAGTGATCCTTGGTTTCCGGGCAAATTATCTCATCAACTCGGTGACCACGAAAAGTTACGAGCAAAACAGCAAAAGACAATAGAGCGAGTTACAAAGCTTCCTGATGTCATCTGGAAACGGGAAGCCTCGCCTGCAGTAGAGATCAGACAACAGGACGAGCATTCTGAGGCAGCAGTATTAGACGAATTATGCGACCACGCCGTAAAACTTGTTAAATATCAGACTGAACATGGAGAATCTGCCGGGCCGACCTTGCAGCAAGAATTTGAGCTAGCCAAAGTAGTCGACAGATGTGGCAATCAAGAAGAAGCAGAATATCATTGCCGTAAGATCCTCGACAAACATCCGCATACCGATGTCCAGTCATATCTTGGAATGATACTTGTGGATACTTCTCGTTGGGAAGAAGCAACGTTCATGTTATTCTCTGCCATTTCTGGCTTCATCATCCAATTCGCCCTCGCTTCCATCGAAGCGAACAGTCGCTGCTTCGAACCCATCAGATCCCTTTTCAATGAAATAGTACTTCAAACCAACCAGGACTGGAATGAATTGATATCTTGCATGCGTCAAATGATGATCACAATTCAGACGGCGATCTCTGAAGAGACAGTTGACGAAATCTCACCTCAACTTTTCCTTCACGGTTTCTCTTTCGCATACGAGTGTTCAGTCCTCAAATTCATCGAGCCAGCGAAGTATATGTATAAGGTCCTACTCGAACACTCTGCTTTTCACTTGGACCCTATTATTCATGGGATTCACAGTGCCATAGCTCACCGGGAATATGGAAACATCCTAAAAGGAGAAGGAAGATGGATACCCAGTGCCAAACAACTACTCTTGGCTTGTGAGTCTATATTGCATTCAAGAACACATAACACTTGGCTCAATAAAGTTTTGGAAATGGACTATGCCGACGTCCTTCTACACTTGACCACCAAGTCCAACGAAGAAGAAACTCTTATAGAGCAGCTTAGAAATATGTTCGCCCGCACTCGGCGCCAAAACCAGTCTCATATTGATGACACCTCAGGGACCGTTGAGGTTTGGCGTGTTGAGGAATACTTGATGTCCGACTCACCCATGCCATTGATCGCCGTTGATCCTTCCGCCAATGCACATGTCGTCGAGTTTGGCTCGACTTCGAGGAGTTTTGAACTGCCGCACCAAGAGAGAGACCTTACCTCATCAGCGAGTTTGAGCGCTAGTGTTAGCCACAAGTATGGATTGACGTATTCAGTCAGCGAAATCACCGGCATAAGCGATTCGGTATTTATGGTTCCTTAGTTTGTTGATGTCCGATTTCGGTGCGGTCTGCTCCAACACACATCTTACTGCACTGGGTATGGTGGTGAATCTGCAGACAATGACCATTGAACGACTATTCGTATGACTTAGCTTTACTTGCAAGCTACACAGACTTCGTCTTTCTTTTTTCTTTTCTTTTCCTTTCCTTTCCTTTCTTTTCTTTTCTTTTTTTCTTAACAAAATTGAAAAATCTGTTGTTAGCCTAGCGCGCGATACGACACAAACTTATGAAACACGCTCTCTATACCGCTTAAAAAGTTGTGAATAATTGAAAATTTAGTTTTATCATGTCCTCATTAAAATTCATCTCTATAGTCTCGTCGTTCCTATCTTTCTGACTTCTCTCAGCTTACCATGAATGTCATTTTCAAGGAGGGATAACACTATTATCACCCAGTTAGATATATAGGACAGATCCGATACTATAATATAGTGTCTCACTTGACAGAATGTGGCAGCTTCCATCCCAAGTCTGCTAGCGACCGGTGCATACCCTTACTAATTATCGACTCTAGAAAACAATGGCGAAAATCAATATCATCAGAAGAATGAATAAGCCCCATCCAAGATGCTACTCGCGAGGGTTGAGATGTCAACGAAGCAAAATAAACCCTTCGATCTTCTTGGAGAGTAGGACTTGGAGGCAAGACAAGTTTCTGGAGCTGAAGAAAGCGGGGCAAATGGCCAGCCAGTTGAATGGGAACCTTCGAAGCAAATCCCCAATCGATAATACTTTCATAATTAGCAAGACGAGTGTATCTCGAGTCAAGGCTTGCTTACCCAGTAACATCGTGTTCAGAGTTGACTATTATGTTCAGCGGTGATAGATCGCCATGATCTATAGCGAATGGTGTCTCCTCGAGTTCAGGGTGAAGCACCTCAGGGAGAAGCCTTTTTTGATCGAAACAGTCCTGTTCACTTATATCAGGCAGGTGACCATTGCGAACCCGATAGAATTTGTTATCTATTATTCTTGCGAAGTACTGTGAAGAGGTAGTGTCCCCTTTGAGAATAATAAGCATGTGCATCTAATGGAGTGGTCGAACGTACTATTCTCCATAGTGCACTCGATGAGAGACATCTGTATCTCGGCGATCTGACCAATAATCTTATTCCGAACAGGTCGTGGAGGGCAATCGTCAGTCTAGACAAGGGGTGAACCTTCAATCCACGATAATACCAAGAATGGGTATCCAACCAGGTTTTCAAATGTGAAGCTGGATCCATGGTGTTTTGGGGCCCAGGAAAAGTTTTTCGTGCCAATCTCTCGAAGCACAACTTGCTCTTGTCGGGGCATTCTTATAATGGCGTCTTGGGAATCACTCTGTGTGTGGATTGGAATGCGTATAGACCAGCTCTCTCCGCCCGGAAAGTTTGCCCTAAAGATTCGACACTGCCCACCATCCATAAATTGTTCATCTAGAATGGGGATTTCGCCATCAGAATGGAAACCAGAGATGGCGACAGGTATATTCTCCGGGCGGAAGTTTTGCATTAATTTTGTTGGTATCATGGCCATGAAGAAGACGGTCACTTATACATCAACTTCGTTGTTTGGGATCACCTACCTAGGTACTTAAACATTCGTGTCGTGAGAATGTTGTCTAACAAGCGGCTGCTTATTGGAGACCTGGGTTAGTAATTCAAACGCGCTAGTAAAGAAGCTAAACGAAATTGGGCACAATTGGGATTTAGCGCACATACGGAAGCACCTCATATATCTAACTAAATCAATGAAAAGACTCACACTAAGGCAACCTACTCCACAAAAACGAAAGCCTCTGATTCTATGCTCATGTGCTTATTTTCTGTATACCTATAGGTACCTAAATATAGATACCCTTGAAAGCACTCTAAAAATTTACAGAACGCCTTAGTTATTTCCCGAAGAGGTGTCTAAGACTCCTGATACTACTGGAAATCTACTAGTTAGTTTCTTCGTTGGTGGTCCTTAAATCATAGGAACTAACTCCTGCTGTACTTGTATTTGTGTTTAAAATTATACAGCCTAGGATTCAAGAGACGTTTTTAATAATAGAAGTTATTCGTTATCGGCCGGTTCCGTTTGCTTTCTGAACTTATACTTTTTGTTTGTCCTTAGCCTCGAGTTTACTAGAAAATTGGCATCCTGATTATTTTAAGGAGCCGAAAGTTAATTTGGGGAATTCTTTATAATTTCTTATTGACAACCGAAGCCTAGGAAGAATTTGCTTGTGACACCCGCTTGAAAATAAGTGAATTTTCTACTTTTATTAATTAGAGAAATCTTTGGATGGGAAGATATTACTGTAAAAGTAGTTTATATGCTTGAGATCAACCCTAACCCTAACCCAAAACTAAAACAAACAGAAACCAAGCTGTGTGAGCGTACTAGTAGAATCCAAAGTGCCAAGCGTACTTTTTACAACGCACCTTACAATTTTACTAGAAGAAACGTCACAGGCTCGGCGGGCTATATATATATAAAAAGGGAAGAAGGAAAAAGTAATTAACGAGCGAGTAACTACACGTATGTAAGGCTAAATACAGCCAATCCGACTTCTCGGCGTTAAGATTTAAGAGGGATTTATACTCATGCGCCCCTCTCCTCCCAGAGAGATAATACCAATATACCATCTGTTTTATTCATCCTTTAACTTGTAATAATCATTTTAAGACATAAAAAGACAAGAATTCTTTGCGTGGATAGAATTTTAGGCACTCCAAATTAGTAGTACATTTGCAATAAAATACCATGTTTATACATACATTTATTACATTTCACATTCCTCCTTCTATGCTACTTAGTGTACATCCTGGTACGGCCACAGCCTGGCGAAAAGCTCCTTCTCCTCCTCATCATCAGCATCCTCGATAAAAGAATCCCTGAGCTCATCCACCGCAGTGCGGATCTGTTCATATTCTGACGGATCAACCATCCCATTTGGAGGCAAGCCCCAACTATCACGAAAGAGCTTGAGTATCGTAGCAACATTACTCATACTTTCCTCCTCGGCAGCATGTTGTGCAAGCTCTCGGTCTGTAAAGCGCACGGGACACGCGGGATAATCAGAGTCAGGACAGAGATATTCCCACTGGTCGACAATTGAGAGGAGTGCACGGCGGAGGAAAAACACGTCGCGATCCTCCCAGACATTGGCAACGAGGCGCGCGGGCTCGATTCGCACGCTAAGATCTCGCAGCTTCAGCGCAGCCCAGTGCCTTGGGTTCTTGAGCTTCGTCTCGGCCTCGTAATATTTATGGCAGGTTTCGCTTTTTCGGCTGCTATCGATTTTCGCTTTCGCGCTTGCGTCTAGACTGTCGTAACCTGCTGGGAGTCCCGACAATGCCCAATGCTCACTGACTATTCCTGGATGCTGGAACATCCTTGGGATGCCGCATTGGTGGAATAAGGGCATCGCGGAAGCGGATTGCCAGTCGATTATACGAGTGATTTGCTTCGTGTCGGGGTCGACGAAGACGTTGTCCAGATGGAGGTCTGGGTGCCATAGTGTTGGCGAGTGGATATCATCCGTCTCTGTAGGAGGTACCATAGCTGGAGCGAGTTGAAGATAGCGATTCAAGAGATCAAGCACCTCCTCGGGTGATTCGGGTTCTGTAGAGGATCGATGGTAGTTCATGCGAGAGCGGGCGTTTGTTTTAATGAACCGAATTTCGTTTTTGGCTAGGGCTTTGATATATTCGAGCGGTTCATTGTCTGGATGGTTTTAGAGCAAGCTAGTTGGTTGCGTTATGTAGATTCGAACACTTACAAGGGCCTCTGTTCATATCCATGCCAGCTCTCCCACCACGCCACAGCCCGCTTGTAACGAGTGGTCCAAGTCGAAACTGTTCGAGTACTGTCGAGTGTGTGCCACTGGTGATTATAACATCATCATTCGGTACACCGTCTGGAATATCATCCTTGAAATAAATGCAGCCAGATTTTGAAAACTTTGTGGATACAAGCCGCCGCTCTATCTCTACGATCTGGGAGATCAATCGAAACTTAGATTCCATTGACCACTGATACCAGAGGCTGCCTAGCGGCTTCCCTGGAGCCTTTTCCTCGAGGATATATTCTGCGCCCACGGGATTATTCCGGTCTGTAGACCAGGAAATGATCCGAGGCGTAGGAATGTTCAATATAGCCCGTAGCTAGACATACATGAGCTCTTCGCTTCTCAAGCTCAGACAATAGAAGGACTTACAAATTCGCGCGTCGCTACTTCGGACGCCGTTGTATAGTAAGCAGGCCCAGCTATCGGGTTGGGCAGTTTTGCAAGGATCTCGAGCCCGTTATCCATGGTGAGGAGGAAGGCTTTGTTATTGAGTCCTTCACGGCACTTGAGAACTCTGGTGCCTATAATCTACGTTAATCAGATATCTAATAGACAGAGTATCGTACAATAGGTGAGACCCTCGCTAGATAGCGCTGCAATTGCAACTTTGACAAGTTCTTGTAAATTAAACTTGAGATACCTTTCTGATAGCTGAAGATGTTCGTTATATCTATAGCAGACTAGTATTCACACATGGAGTTCACCCAATGAGGAAGAACATCGAACGTACATCCAGCGATTCCTTGTATACTTATAGAGTTCTCCCTCCGAAATGTTTTCCACTGAAAAATATTAGTATCTCTGTTAATTAAAATATATTACACGTACAATTCCCATTAGACCTCTCCGCGCTAAGCACTGGCATTGCTGCTGCATTCTGTCTTTTTGTTGAAGTCGTAAACATAGCAACAGACGACGGGCGAATATGCTGACGAGCAAAGTTCCTGCACGCAGGAAGCCATCGGTTTAGCGAATGAATCTGTGAGCCAAGAGACATGCTTCTTGTATGTGAATTGAAACTCTGACTTGCTAATTGCGCATGGTGGAACAAGGAAGGAACGCGGGCTAGAGCCAATGCCTGCATTTAAGCCAAACCAATTTACCCAACCGATTCAAGCCTTCTCACAATGGCAACACGGCAATATAGCTTCTCGTGCAGTAAAATGTATTCATCACGTGAAATACTAGTAGTTCATGATGGTTCTCGGGTTAATCTCGGCCCGAAACTCTACAACTTCCCCAGATTCCGACATCGCAAATCTCTTGGCCGACACTCGCTCTGTTCCTTCTCTCCGGTCGACAGACTATGGTAAGCACTGGATATCAATGTTTTATAACGTAGCAATGGAATTTCCTATATATTTATTCCCCGTGGCGTTCTTTATGTGCTGTGACTTTTGCTTTGGGTAGAGCATCATCGTTTTTCTGCGTGTTTACCTATCTCTTTGAACCGAGGAACGTTTCTAGGTACTTCACTCCCGTATTGCTTTGTGATCACCAAGTATTTTCCACTGTTCTCTACCTGTAGACGGTGATTTGGGTGTCTATCAGGGCAATCATGTCGACTTTTGCGTAAGCTCTTCTGCTTTATACCCGGGCAGAAGTCTGACTTGATATGTAGGAAATCCACCTTCTCAGCTACGGGCTATGCAACCTTCCGACCTACCTATCCCCCATCCATCTACCGCCGAGTCCTCGAGTACCACAAGGGCCCGAAGAACGTGTGCATAGATCTGGGATGCGGCCATGGAGTCGTATCGCGCGAGCTGTCTCCGCACTTCAAAAAGGTCATTGCCACTGACCCGTCGACGGGCATGGTGTCGCAAGCGCGCTCTTCTTCTCCGCAGTCCAACATCACCTTCCGCGAAGCCTCGGCCGAGGACCTGTCATTCATCGAGGATGGGAGTCTGGATATGGTGGTCGCGGGACAAGCGGCGCACTGGTTCGACTATACCAAGGTCTGGGCCGAACTGCAGAGGAAGCTGAGGACGGGCGGCACGATAGCCTTCTGGGGATATAAGGATAATGTCTTCCCCAAGTACCCTAAAGCGACCGAGTTGCTGGATCGCTACTGCTATGCCATGGACAAGAATCTGATGGGTCCGTATTGGGAACAGCCGGGACGGAATATCCTGCGCGATCGATTGAGAGCCGTTGTGCCCCCTGAAGAGATGTATAAGGATGTGCAGCGCATCGAGTATGAACCAAATGCGGTGGGGACAACGGAAGGGAGTTTTAGTGAGAGGCTAATGTATAAGACGCTGAAGCTGGGGGAGATGGAGGGGTATACGAGAACCTTCTCCGCTTTTCATGGTTGGCAGGAAGCACACCCCGATAAGATCAGCAGGGAGAAAGGTGGTGAAGGAGATCTCGTTGATGAGATGCTTGATGAGATGTTGGAGGCCGAGCCAGAGTGGAGGGCACAGGGGGACAACTGGAGAGATTTTGAGGTTGAGACGGAGTGGGGAAGTGCGATTCTATTAGCTAGGAAGAAGTAGTTTTTGGATTAGTTGTACGAGTAGATAAGACAGGTGTGTTCAAGTGTTGGATTATATCCACGGCGTTGTTGTTATTGTGTTGTTCATCCTGAGTCTCAATCTGAGTTTCAGCCACAAGGGAAGAAGAAGTTAATATTAGCCACGGAATGAAGATAAAAGCATCCTGGCAATTGTAAGATAATAGAAGAAGAACTATTTGATTGATGACAAGAAGTTCAACCAAGTGAGAAAACTAGCAATATCTGATCCCCTCACCGCCTGGGTAATAGTAGTAGTGCTTTGCAGTAGTCGTTGTTGTGGTTGCTATGCAGTTGCTCCACGAGGTTGTGGTGCTCACGAGCGAATGTGAAGCAGATGCTTGCGCATAAATAAAGCACAAAACAGCCAAACAAATCTCCCCCAGCAAGTAGAGCGTAAAAGCAGCACAGACATAAAACAACAACGGCCGGAACCACATTAATCTTCTGCTGCTTTCCCATCGCTCTCCTTTCCTCCAAAACCTCATCACCAACTTCCTGCTTCTGCTTCTGCTTCTCCTTCTCCCTCAACTCTTACCTCGACGTTTCCTCGTTACCTCGCTCCTGCTCCTGTCTTGTCCAATATGGTAAGCGCAATTTACTCCCTCCTTCTACGCCGTTCGGTCTTTTCTGCCATTGGTTCGAGGCTGTTCCTCCAGCAGCGGAAGGGGAAAGACTGGATTTGACATGACTGCATGCACAACAAACAACCGCCTGGCTGGCTGCATCCAAACCACACAAAGAAAAAACATACCCGCCCTCGGACACGGCTCCCCTCCCTTTCCGCAGAACCAAGCAGCAGAACACTATTCCTCCTTCCTCCCCTCCTGCGTTTCTTCTTTTCTTTGTATCCTTGAGAGAGACAACCACAACAACCTTACACAGCGATGGCGTCTAATAATTATGAGCAACAGGCTTCTACCAACTACAAGGAGGCATTCGCTCTCTTCGACAAGCGCGGCAACCAGCGCGTGGCGACGGATTCCCTGGGCGACCTGCTGCGCGCATGCGGGCAGAACCCAACCCTCACTGAGATCCGGGACCTGGAGAAGAACTGCGGGAGTGATTGTAAGATGCCTAACCCCCTTATTCTCGCATCTCGAGCTGGGGCCGTGTGCTGACTCGAACCGCGAAACCACAGTCGATTTCGAGACCTTCTCCAAGATCCTCAACAGACCAGGTGGTTTCCGTGACCCCGGCGAGCCAGAGGAGTACTGCCGCGGCTTCCAGGTCTTCGACAAGGACATGACGGGCTTCATCGGCGTCGGCCAGCTGAGATATATCCTCACGAATCTCGGCGAGAAGATGAGCGATGATGAGGTGGATGAGCTGCTCAAGGCTGTCGATACGAGCTCGGGCGAGATTAACTATACCGGTATGTATTTTTCTGGCATGGGCAGCAGAGAGGCAGAGGCTAATGGGTCCTGACAGATCTGGTCCGAACTATCCTTGCGAATTAATATGGCGGCTGGCATGGAAAGGGAGATTGTATGATTCATGGCATGACATGGTTTTTAGCTGGCTGGCACGCTGGTTTGGAGTATGGACGGATGGCCCTTTTCGATTCTTTTTTCTTTCATTCTTGACTGCCTGCCTCTTCTATCGAGGGCTATAGTATAGGTGGTTTGAAGGTGGAATTATCGTGATCTGGTTGTACAAAGGAGTAGAAACCAACATGATTTTCTTCTGCTCTGCGTGTCTTTTGATGACTTGTGAGCAATTTTGAGCGCCATGGAAGGCAGCTTCACGAAGGCCCTGATCTGCTCTTGCAGGGGCGTAGAATCACCGATTTGCTACTTTACCATTTTATATCCTTTGCTCTTTGCTGAGCCATCTATGTATCGTACGCTTCTTATCTTGCCCGGGTATCAAAACTCCATAGGTAACCATGCACCAAAGCCAGCCAACCAAACATACATCCGCATCTCTTCTTCATGATTCTCACTCCCAAACCCCCACACCCACCGCCCTCGACTTGCCCAGTTCCACATCACCCTCCCGGATCTTCTTGCCGCTCGCCATAGTCTCAGTCCCCAGCAGGCCGCCAGGCAAGAGATACAAAACCCTCTCCCTTTCTGTCTCTGTCTCTGTCCCTGTCTCTGTCCCTGCGTCTTCGCTCTCAATCTCATACCCCACCACCAGCCGGCACCGCCCACACCTCCACACAACGCGCCGCTCAAACCCGTCCTCCCTGCGCACCGTGACGCGTCGCTGGTCCGCCTGGAGCGATTGCAGCGTCGTGTAGCCGTGCTCGGGCAGTTGTTCGAGACTGCTTTTTTCTCCTCCGCCTGGGAGCGAAAGTGCGGGCGCGGGCGTTGCCAGTGGCAGGATGAGCGCTTGGTCTAGAGAGGAGGCGTCGCGTGTTGGCAGGCTGGAGAGTGTGTGGGTGCTGCTCAGCAGCAAGTTGCTGCAGAGGCAGTGGTAGGTGTTTATCCTTGGTGGGGTGCGGGAGGACATTTTTTTGTTTTGTTTCAACTGCTGGTATGGTCGTGCAGGAGGAGGTAAAGTGAGAAGGCGTTTGGAAGAGGAGCCTTGCCTGCCCCGAGACTTTTGTGCTCGCTTATCTAATCTTTGATTGACTGCAGGTAAGGGCATGGTACTAGCACGAGAGAGAATGTGTAAATAAGACAAAAGATCGAGCAGAGATACAGAGTGGCTGAAGAATATAACTTTGTTCAAAAATCGAGGGAATGTTGGGAATCATTCTCCTGCCTATACCAATCGACCTTGTAAAAACCCTAACCTTCCATTGCTAAATGCAACCGCTCGCCTACAATCCATGCCTCGCATATCCTTGGCTATAGAAGTACATTAGATTGCCAGCCTGGTTTATCATGTGAAGGAAAACTTCAAGATATACATACAAGCTAGGAAATAATATCAGTGCCTATTATCAAGGTTTTTTGTTGAAATATGCCCGCCTAGGTATTAACGTGCTGCATAAAATACCTCTGTTTTTGTCACCGAGCAACCAGGAACAACTCCAAACCCCACCACCTCTCTGCCCTTTCTGCCCTTCCCCCAGAGATGATCAACCCTCCTATGGCGGATAACGACGAGAGGCTGAGATGGGAGAAAGGCCGCACCTATTCTATTCAAGGAATCGACATGGAGATTGGGAAGAGCTGTGACTTCAAGATCCTCTGCAATGGCAAGCTCTTTATTGTTGCCGTCCGCCCAAGCTCACAGCCGGATGATCCACTCGCAGCACTCGTCTCAGAGCACAGCATCGCCATGGAAGCGGGCGACGACGAAGAAGAGCAGAGGCTCCAGAATGAGATTGACGACGTGATCTACGAGGCTGGATGGAGGAAGTTCGCGATGCTCGCTCCGGCAGTAGAGGACAAAAACAAAAACAAGACCTCTTCACGACACACAAGCTTGCACTCCCATCTCTACCCCCCAACCTTTCATTTCCGCTTGACCTTTGCTGCTGGTGAAGCGAAGCTGGTCGAAGCAGATGCACCAGGCTCGACATATCAACCCTTCCAACTCGTCACTTGCAAGGCGCTGAAACTGCCATCTTTCTCGGCGAGGGAGATTGTTTTTTCGGAAAGCCTGCCCGGGCTAGGCTTTCTTGCTCGGGTCGCTGTGAATGGACAGGCCATGTGTTGCAAGGTCGGGAAACCACTGACTGGCAAGGCTGTGCAGAGGGAGTATGATTGCTTAGCACAGGTCATGCAAGCGGGTTCTGCGTCTTCTATCAGGGTACCGAGGCTCACTGGCTATGTGCTCAACAACGAGAAAAAGATCGTTGGCATCTTGGAAGAGTTCATCCCACATGAATGCACATTATATGGGCTGAAGAAAGGCTCCATTGCTGCTGACAGAAAACGGAGAGAGAAGTGGATACAACAGCTTAGAGAGACGATTGATCAGCTGCACCGCATCAATGTTGTCTGGGGAGATGGGAAACCAGAGAATATTCTGGTGAACTCTAAGACGCAGGACATCTGTGTGGTTGATTTTGGAGGTAGCTTTACCGACGGCTGGGTGGATGAGAGGATTAAAGAGACGGTTGAAGGGGATGAGCAGGCTGTGAGGAAGATTATGGATTTCTTATCTGCTTGGTGAACTGGATGCTGGGTTTCATGTTCAGAGGCCTTTGTGGGATTGATTAATACAGATACTTTCAAATGTTGGGTCTTGATACTATGCTGAGGTATGTATCTTTTAATGCCAGTCCAGTCAAGAGCTATGGTGGTTCTGCTTCATCAGTGGTTGGCTAAAGATGCATGAATGACTAAGCAAGCCAGCATGTGACCAGGGATCCCCTTTAGCTTGGTAGCCTTACAGCTAAAACTGGGTCTCGTCTGCCGGCTGCCGTAATGCATTCATGGCTTCGAAAGCTGCTGCATTTAGCTTTGCTGCTCCTGAAGTAGGGAATTGCATCCTGTGCAGTGCAAAGATGTAAGCTAATTCATTTCCATACCAGACCGTTCTGGTCAAAAGTCTCTTTCGGTCTTCAATATCGACACGCCGGTAGTTGTGGCACTTCACACCTCGCAGGACCCCGGATTTTGTAAGATTCAGCCTTGGCTAAAGTAACGACGCATCATCACCAGCGACGCCCCATCTGGCCCGACCATGATTTGATCCGATTGATTCCCTCTCCTTCTTCCCCTCACCTGCTACATTCACCACGTCAGACATTCACTGTCTGGCCCATTATTTAGTGCAACCTGGCGCTTCCATTCCGAGCCCGCGCAGCAGTCGTGTCACTGCTCATATTCACAGCCATCGCAGTCATTCTGGCCTCCTCTCGTGCGGGCCCGCGCCTGAGCTCCATCTTTACCCATTTAAGACCGCGGCCGTCTTTTTGGAAACCTTCCTACTCTCCTTCCACATACCGACCACTCGTCAACAGTACCATGGCCCCTTCGAAGTTCAAGAAGCCCCCGCAGGCGCCCCCCTCCTTCATCGCGACGGCTGATACCCTCGTCGACGAGGCCAAGAAGCTCTGTGATTCTACACGCACCCTGCTGGACAAGATCGTGGCAGAGGTTACACCGGAGACGGCCACCTTTGAGAATGTCGTCTTGCCCATTGCCCACGATGAGAATGAAACCACGCTGAAGGCGCGTCTGATCGGCTTTTACCAGGCCGTCTCGACGGATCAGGCATTGAGGGATGCCTCGTCCAAGGCAGAGGAGTTGATGGATGATTTCAGCATCGAGGCCTCGATGCGAGAAGATGTCTTCAAGTTGGTGGATGCTGCATACAAGAGGAAGGCGTCCCTCGATCCCGAATCGCAGCGGTTGTTGGAGAAGGAACGGAAGTCGTACATCACAAATGGTCTAGGCATACCCGCAGGTTCACAGCGAGACCGCTTCAAGGAGATCAAGAAGCGTCTCAGTCAGATCCAGATTGAGTTCCAGAAGAACCTGAATGAGGAGAACGGGGCAATCTGGTTTACGCCAGAGGAACTTGAGGGTGTCCCCGATGATGTTCTGGAGACGTTTGAGAAGGGAAACGGTGAGAATGAGGGGAAGCTGAGATTCACTTTCAAGTACCCGGACCTATTTCCCACCCTCAAGTTCGCGTTGAATGCCGATGTCAGAAAGAAGGTCTTCATCGAGAACGAGAACAAGGTAAGTCTAACCCACCACAATCTACAACCCTGGCTGATCTGGTAGTGCAATCAAAATGTTAAGCTATTCCAAGAAACAGTTGTCCTTAGAGATGAAGCAGCCAGACTTCTTGGGTATCCAGATTGGGCTTCATTCCGCATTGAAGATAAGATGGCCAAGGAGCCCAAAACCGTGAATGACTTCCTTGGAAGCTTACGCGTTGAACTCGCACCTGGAGGAGCAAAGGAAATTGCCCATCTTAACGATATCAAGAAAGCAGATCTCAAAGCTCGGGATCTGGAGTCTACCAACGATGGCAACTATTACCTCTGGGATTCCAGATTTTATGACCGTATGATGGTTGAAAACGAGTATTCCATCAACGAACAGAAGATTGCTGAATACTTCCCACTCAAGTCAACCATCGAAGGAATGTTGAACATCTTCGAGGAACTATTCGGCCTTGTCTTCGTAGAAATCATTGGCGAGGAGCGTGCAAACATCGCTGGTAAGTTGTTTCGAAGTTATACGCATGCAAGGCTAATGTTTTACAGAAACTGGTAAGGCAGAGGATGTTGCTTGGCATGAAGATGTAAAGCTCTTTTCGGTCTGGGATGACGAAGAGGAGGGTAGTGCCTTTGTTGGTTATCTCTACCTTGACCTCCACCCTCGTCCAGGAAAGTATGGACATGCAGCCAATTTCGGTCTTCAACCAGGTTTCCTCCTCTCGAATGGTACACGTCGTTGTCCAGCAACAGCTCTTGTTTGCAACTTCTCCAAGCCTACCGAGTCTAAGCCTTCTCTCCTGAAGCATGATGAAGTTGTCACTCTCTTCCACGAGCTTGGTCATGGAATTCATGATCTCGTCGCTAGGACAAAGTACTCTCGCTTCCATGGAACATCAGTTGTGCGTGACTTCGTTGAAGCACCAAGTCAGATGTTGGAAAACTGGTGCTGGACCCCCTCTCAACTCAAATCACTATCAAACCACTATCTCAGTGGCGAGAAGATTCCTGATGAGTTGATTGAGAAGCAGATCAGCGTTCGACATGTCAATGATGCTCTTTTCAACCTTCGCCAACTCCACTTCGGTATCTTCGACATGACGGTGCACACGCCCAAGTCCCACGAAGAAGCCGAGTCCTTCGAGATTTCAGAGATGTACAACACATTGCGCACTGAGATCTCGGGTCTGAAAGGGCCTGAAGTTCTCGGCATGAAATCTGATTGGGGCAATGGGCAAGCAACCTTTGGTCATCTCATCGGTGGCTATGATGCAGGTTACTACGGCTATCTCAGCTCGCAGGTCTACTCGACCGATATGTTCTACTCGGTATTCAAGAAGGATCCGATGAACCCTGCCGAGGGTCGTCGGTACCGCCACATGGTGCTTGAGAAGGGCGGATCCCAGGATGAGATGAAGACGTTGGAGGATTTCCTCGGCAGGAAACCAAACCCCGATGCATTTTACAAGGAGCTTGGGTTGAAGGGAAAGAGATCTTAGATCTTTTCGTTCCGAGGAGAAACTAGCAACAGTTGATTACTGGCCTGTATGTACCACTAGGGATTTTTTAGGAATAAAAGCGATGAAGTTGAAATCTCACTCTGCCCTAGGGAGGATTCGGAATGTAAAATGTGCCGCACAGGTGCCACTAAGTAATGGCTTAGTCATGCAATGGTCCCCCCTATTTTCTGTCGTGCTTGAAGAAAGAGATACTTTAGGTTCCAATCATATTTTCGTATTTCTGTCACCATTGTATAAATCTTGCAACCATGATACTCCCTGGCCGCTCCCTCATTGCCCGTAAAATCATCACGGGCGCACTCTCTCCAGCGCTCCAAGGCCAACCATGCGGCGTCGACCTGACACTGAGAAGAGTCCTGACATGGACCTCTCACGGGACGGTAGATTTCGACAACAGCCGTCGGCGACCCGCGTCCACGAAAGAGGTCCCCTTCGAATCTGCACCCGAACCCGAAGCCGAAAGCGCACCCGAGCACCAGCAGCAGCACCAGCACAACCCAGATCAGAGCAGCAGCAGCAGCAGCAATAACAACTCCAGCATCCGCCTCCCGCCCGGCAGCTACCTCGTCGAGTTCAACGAGTCCGTCTCGGTCCCGCTCGATGCCATGGGCCAGCTCTTCGTGCGCAGCTCGCTGTTCCGCTCGGGCGCCCTGCTCAGCGCCGGCGTCGTCGATGCCGGCTACCAGGGCGCCCTCGGTGGCCTCCTCCAGGTCGTCAACCCGCTCGGCTTGCGCCTCTACCGCGATGCGCGCCTCGCCCAGCTGGTCCTGCACCAGATGAGCGAGCCGGTCGTTGGCTATGCCGGGGTGTATCAGGGGAGGGGGTCGCTTTGACCCTTTTTGGGGGGGGGGGGGGGTTGACTTTTTTTATATTGGCGGGGTGGGGTTTGTGTGGTGGGATATATAGGTGTTTTTTTTTTTTTTAAACTTCTTTGTGTTTTTTTTTTGTTTTTGGTTATGTCTCATTTGGATGGCTGTATATTAGGTGTTTTGTACTTTACTTTACTTTACTTTACTTTACTTTACCTTGTACGATGCGATGTTTTCGGACTTTTATCTTTTAGTCCTACAAGGACGGCGCCTGTGGAACATAGCGGTGGCTAGTTCGCTTTATGGAAACAAGACGTCGGCAAGACGTGTTTGCTCGTACTTATAGAGTATCCCTCCTTCTGAAATATCTACCTCTTTCTCCCCTCAAGACTATTTGACGAGCTTAATTTCCTTTTTCACTTCGCTCTTTAGTGCTTCACAACGCTAGTCTTTGTTTTGCTCTATAGACTGTCGCTACCATGGAAGAGAACAACCCCGACACCGAGAACGAAACCATTCAACATATCCCGAGCACCGTCACGGTCGCCAACCACACAATGGGCATATCTCTGTACAACTATCTAGCCATGAAAGTGCACCCAGACGTGACCTCGCGAGCGTGGACCAGAATCCTGATCCGCGGCCAGCACAGCCGATGCGCACCATCACGGATCATGGCGATCGAGAAGACAGACAAGCCATTCAACTGGCAGCGACCCACGTCGGTGATCCACGGCGACACACTAGAGATCCAGTGCTTCCCGGGCAAGGACTACGTCCAGCACATGGCGAGCATCATAGCCACACACCTCAGCCTGCACGGCCAAGACGCCAGCGTCGTGCGGTATACCCTGCCGAGCGGAGACGAACAGACCATGCGGCCTCTACTCTCCTCCAACCTGAGAGAGCTCGGGCCCGTCGATATAGCGATCCTCGGCTCGGTGCAAGGACTCAGCGAGTTCGTCGGCCCAGACTGGGACGCCGGCTCAGCAAACAGCAATAGTACCGATCAGAATATCTTCGCCTGGCAGAAACAAACCCTCCCGAACGGCTCCCGCGTTGCCTTCGTCGGCTGCCGAGTCAGCTTCTGGGGCGACATAGCCGCGAATGTCGTTCGCGCCCTGCACCTCCTCAGCGGCGTGCAATGCGTTCTGTATCTGGGCAAGCTCGGCTCCCTGCACGCAG
This sequence comes from Pseudofabraea citricarpa, assembly GCA_029641185.1. Lineage (NCBI taxonomy): Eukaryota > Fungi > Ascomycota > Leotiomycetes > Helotiales > Dermateaceae > Pseudofabraea > Pseudofabraea citricarpa. Next base: position 335,541 of record JAPWGK010000010.1, read on the forward strand.
ACCACATCCCGAACACTCTTCTCGCGACGGGGAACACGAGTCTGGTGGACGGCGAGCTCGTCGAGTGGGAGAACGTCCTCCAGACGGCCCTGGACGCTGAAGGCTACCCCCGAGAAGCGGAACCACCCCTCAGAGGACAGCGTGTCGTGCGGTACGGCAATCACTATACGCTCTCGTCGGTCCTGCAGGAGACGCACGACTGGCTCGAGCGCCATAGACGCGCTTTTCACTGGGTCGATCCTGAGATCGGCCACATGGCGCGCGCGGCCTTGAGCGAGGGGGTCGGATTTGGATATCTGCATGTCGTGTCGGATAACCTCGCTAGGAAGTATACGCATGACCTCTCGAATGAGAGGGAGGTGCAGGTTTTAAGCGATCGGCTACGTGTCTTGGGGGTTGTGCAGAGGGTTTTGTCGAGGTTTTTGGAGGGGCGGGGAGTGTGAGGGTTGGTCGGGAGCTTGGGATATTTTGGGTTGGGTTGGGATGGGATGGGATGGGATGGGAAAGGGCGTGTGGTGTTTTAGAGGTGTTGGTGTTGATCTTGGTTTTTTTGTTTTTGGGGATGATGCATGTAACTAGAACAGAGGGTTGGTTGTCTGTGGTGATAATCACTAGGAAAGAAAGAAAGAAAAAAACAAGAGATGACAAAGAGGAAAAGAAAAGATTAAGCGACGGCGAAGTTTCCATTCTGGATTTGGAGTATTCTGAGGTATATTAGAATAGTTGCTCACAAGGGATAGCGTTGATATCTGAGACGATAGATAAGAGAATTATATATCTCAGATGTCTCGAATATGACCAGAAGAATAATTGTGGCAGTATCATCTTAGTAAATCATGAATTCTCGAATTACGGACTTGGGAATTCTCACCGAGGCTTTCTGAGATACCTACCCTGCCCACCTGGGTATCATACACCTTATACCTCGCACCCCCTTCACACAGAAACGAGAGAAAAGCAAAAAGGGGAAGAAAAGGGAGAAGAAAGAACAAGACGATGAGACGGGTCATCTCTCGTCGTGCTCTATCCAATCGCTATTGTATATGACAGGAAAACTCCGGGGCTTGGATTTAGTCAAGATGGTATTCTATCACGAGAGCATACTTTGCCAGATAGTCGTTTTTTCCAGTTTCTCTAAATACTCACGAGGATTGACTTTCTTCTTGCGCCCCATCTGCTGATCGGACACTAACCTACCCAAGTTATAATGAGAAACTCCCCGATCCCTGTCGTCAACACCTGTTGAGAGGTGATGTCCAGCCCCAGCCTGGCGAGCCTGGCTGATATTCTCGCTTAATAAGGGGCTCGGGTGCGGTGGAGGTGGGTGGGGCACGTGCACGTGCCGAGATCACAAGCGAAAACATCCAACCCCTTGAGCTGGATAGGTGGCATGTCTTGATTTCAGTGAAGGCAAGGTTGGGTTGGTTTGGCGTTCAGCTTGTATTACAGTCTAGACATAAATGTTACGATAGGAAACCCTTTGCTAGCAAGTAAATGCGCAAGTGTCATAAAAGTTTGTGGTATTAATATGCTTGGACCCACTTCTGGCAGAGAGAGCGCCAGGCTAGCTGGGGTTGCCGAACCCATACAGATCCAGCAGTGGTATTACCTACTAAGGCAGCGTGATTATCGACTCTGGTTGGGATAAGCAGGTACTTGAGACAAGATCTTTATATCGAATCCCCAAAATCGAGGTTGCGTGTCTGCGTTTTCATGACACGTGATTCTTTAGGGGAGCAGTTCGGTTGGGGAAAAAAAGACGACGAAAAAACTCGCTTGCGACTACTCGAGAGGAGAGAAAAGAAAAAGATGAAAGAGAATTCGACGCCTGGGTGATTCGAAAGATGTCATTTGAATATCACTCATCTTCCGCCTTGCACCCTTAGAAGTCATCTTGTTTTAATAGGATATGTATAAACTTAAGCCGAAGCTCTTCAACAAATAGGCACTTTGGCGGAGTGGTTAACGCGACGCCCTGCTAAGGCGTTTCTTTCGAGAGCGTGTGTTCGAATCACACAGGTGTCGACCAAAACAAATCTTTTGTCTTTCCTCACAAGGTGAGATATTTCTTTTGCTATAACTATAACTCTTATTATCTCTTATATACTACCACTTAGGGTCGTATTATTTGCTTTTTTTCTTCCCTTGCTAAATTTCGCTTAAGGAAATTAATACTTTTACGTCTTAAGTTTTCTCTTATATATTAAGAGGAAATAAACTTAGTAACTATAAAAGCTTTATATCGCGAACCCTACTTATATACTAACGTTAAGTATAAATTTATTAATATATATTTCTTAAGTTTGAAAACGTTAAGGATATATATAAACTATTTACTCTAAAGCGAGTAAGTATAATTTTCGGACTAGATAATATTATCACTTTTTGTTAGTAACCTTAGAGCTGATAGATTTGTATCTAATAATAATAATATATTTACTAGTTATTAGATAAATATTTCCCTAGAGTTTAATACTAAAATAATACTTCTTTATATTTATATAAAAGTTAAATTCGGCCTTGGTAGGGCAAATTAAGTACCTGATATTAAGTGTATACCGAATATATAATTTTATTCTATAAGAAGTTCAATTTATAGTTCTCTTCTAGGTAAGTGAAGGACGACCTTGATATTTAGACTACTAGCGTTATAAAGCTTCTTTTGTATATAGTTTTGAAAGTACTATCTTATGTTAATAATTTTATAATATTTTAGAGATATATTATAATAAGTATAATCAAGTTATATTTTGAGTGAGAGAGAAAGACAGTCGTTAAACTTGTGATCCTTGCTAGTATTTCAGTTACCTGGCTTGCTATCTGAGACCGAGGGGAATTATTATAATTCACGAGTTGTGTATACTATGCTACGCTTGAATGAGTTGAGACTATAGATTTTTTAGATATTCTTAGCCTGCAGGTAGAAGTTGGATTCGATTTAATATTATTACAGTTTATATATATATTTATTTCGTGATAATATACATGTGAAGCTAAAGGATTAAAAGAACTGACAGCAATTAATATAGCGAAGTGGTTAGAAACACAAACACTAACATGTCTTGACGTGTAGATAAGAGCCAAATGAAAGTATATGATTGATTTCTTATAGTTAATAAAAATGTATTTATAAAGTATAGAAACTTAGGTAAATGTCAAGACTCAAAGGCTCCCTGGACCATGCCCTCAATCTTGCTAACGGTTAAGATATGAAAGGAAAGCCAAGAGCTTACCTAATGGTAGGAAAATCCTATAGAAATCAGATATAGACTGGTAATTGAGTGTGCCTAGTCTACTTTATAGAGTGTCTTCGAGCCCCTGGTTGTTATGGTCTGCAAGTTGTGTGAAAGTGCTCGAGCGAGGAACGTAAGTCGCGCTTATAATCTGTCAGGCATACCTTAGCAAAAAATAATAAATCTGTGATAAGATTCAGAAAGGTCACTTGATAAGCATTCCGCTTCAACTTGCAAGTCCAAGCTAATGTAGTTAAGATCAGTACTTGTCCCTCAGTCTAGGCAACTCCATGTTCCTAACCCAAATAAAGATTCTGGCTATTAATTCAGTACCTTAAACGATAACGCTATATTGATACAAATTAAATCTAGCTCATCTACAGCGTTTATTGATCGAGGCTTCTTGGTGACTCAGTGCTATCATTCGCCTTTATGCATCCTTATAAATGTACAAACTTAATGTCTATAACCTCGCTTAACACATCTTACTTTTTTACAACATACACCTCTCGGGCTTCATACCTAGCCCGAGCCAGTGACTGAACTAATCTATAATTCCAGGGAATTTCTTGAGTGTAACCTGAATTTGGGTCAGTGAACCGCTTAGATATAGTTTTGGTGCAGAGCAGTGTTGCTAACCGACCTCCCAGTTCCCAACTATGTTCATTTTGAAAGTGGGTCGGTCAAGTTGCATTGAGAGGAATTTTCAGTCTGAGATACTAGGTATAAATGAGATGCCGAAAATCACTGTGCAGAAGTGAGAAAGGAAAGTTGAAAACTTCTAGCGCTGCGAGTTTTTCTTCTTTTTTTTCTTTTTTCTTGTGGCAATCTGTTTACTATAGCAGTCCTTGTCCGTACAGTTTCCCGAGATCTCGTTTTGTGCTGCCTTATTCTAGTCCTTGTTTTTCTGCCTTTCAATACTTCCCTCAGAACTTTTGTCTCTTAAATTTGATAAAGAGTTCCCCCCCCCAATATACACCTTGCTAGATAAGGCGATTCTCTTTTCAAGTTGAAGGCTATACATAGGAAGCGGTAGGTAAATATACATCTAGAAAATACTAAAACATCACACCAAATGTGATACACGAAACCCACAGCTGGATTGTTACCTAAAGATACAGGTAGAGTATATGCGCCAAACTTTCCATCATACGAGTTTGCTTGATTTCTACCTTTGCTTCTTAATGTAACTTTCAGTATGAGACTATGCGTATGGGTGGAAGGATGATGAATGATGCCTACGGCTAACGGAGACTATAGGCTGGGCTGGCTAGCGTCTGTCTCCGTGACACTGTTCCCGTAACATTCAGTGAGTTGAGCTTGGACTGATTCCTTCATTCAGCTAGACAAGGTTTCAAGCCTTCAAATACGCATGAATATTTATTTACATTCAGAATACAAATTAGTCCAAATATCTCTTCTATCAATTTTTATTGAGAGGTGCTCACGGAGTAGGGATCAATCAAGTAGAGGTGAATAGATCGTATTAAGTTGTACGATACTACGTGGCTGTGGAGGTTGCGAGAGCTTATATAGCTCGAGGAACTGCTAAACAGGACAAACCCAGTCATATGACTTCTCAGGTGTCAGATTCCCATTTAACTATTTTTATAGAAAGAATATTAGTATTTTTAATACTAGCGATGGTAGTGATAGACATTACGGGACTTTTTAATATAAGCTCAATGGGTCCGGCAGTATCATTAGTCTTCTTTTATTCTTTTTGGCAAATTACACACCTCCAAACAGAAATTAGAAGTTTCCTCCAGTCTTCACAGTCTGAAAATTACCCTTGCTCAGTGGGAGTAGATTGAGCTTATCAACCATTTCTTATTCGTGTAGGCTTCGTCGCTTAAACTCGAGCTTCTGCAGAAGTAATGGTCGGGTTCGTATATGTTCCCTCCGTCAACTGCGTTCCTTGTCCAGGAAAGCGAGTAAGTTACCAAGCAGAAAAGCAAGGTCTAAGCGCAGGCCTGTTTTTAAATCAAGTCAGATAGTTGCGATGCGGCCATTTTCTACTTCTCGTGCGCGAAATCCCGAAAGAGCGGTTTTCTTCTCTCCCATATCATAAATCAACCCCGAAGCCGGGTGCTCGGGACTTCTTGTACCAGTGGGTCTCAATACTTTAGATGATCCTGAAGATTTTGTTTTATAACTTTAATTATTTATACGATTGATATACTTAATCAAATGAACCGGCTATTTTATTTCCTAAACAATTTAAACGAACTTTTATTATAAAAAAAGGAAATAGACAATAATTTTCATTTCAAAATTGAAGGTTAAGATATGTTGATTAAAAGTGTTCAGCTTATTTTAAACTCGAAGTTTTCAAAAGTGTCGCGAAAAGAAAGCTATTTTCGAAATTTCGATTAAATCCGGCAAAAAGTCACGTACTACTATTATGTGGCCGGACCAAAGAATTCCTGGATACCAAGAAAGCGGTAATCTGAATTTAAGTTCTCATTAGCTGAACCAGGTTGTGTAACAAATCAATCAGCTGATCTGAATATGCGGCAAGCGACTGTAAAATTTTACTTGGCAGATATAGAAAACAACTTAGCTGCTGCATGCTTTATCTGTTTCTGCGCATGAGTTTGATCAAATTTTGAGTCGTTCTGATCTGGTTCATAACTCCCAACCTCTGCTTTCTACCTCCTGTGGGCTGAGTTGCGATTATTTCCTGCCACTTTGGGCGGTGTGAGCCTCACTCACCAAGGCAGCCATCGCTCGTGTTTGTCTCTTTAATCTAAGCGTTCTATCATCTACGCAACACACGGATCCTACTATCTTTTACGGATGTGCTGGAGGTAAGTACTATTCCATATCCCGTCTGTACAATGAACAGTATAAGGATGCCACCCCGCTTTTATTTGCAACCAATACCTTTATATCACGCAGTACTAAGAATTTGTTAGCTATGTAGTATCCCACCCGAGAATGCAGCAGGACCTCCGAAGGCATAATTAATAGAGGGAATAAATACCTGCCACCAGTACCCCCATCCTCGGAAATCAATACCAGGTCAGGCTCTCTGTCCTTGGACAAACGAAATCAGTATATATTCTTTATGTTCTGAATTTACAATTTGTACGACAGTTGTTTGTATTTGCGTGGAAACATCTTCTCCTTCGAATCGAATCAAGGTTACGGCACGCAAACACACACACGAATACACACGCGCGTGCTGCGAACGACGACTTTCAGCCAAAACATTCTCTTCTTTGGTCTGGATGGACAAAGCTGTGATACGCACAGATTGATATTAGATACAAATAGTATTTGCATTTCTGGTCACCGAGGGGAAGAATGCCGAAGGAAGGAGCGATAGGTTGTAGGCTTGAGGGCACATACGCTGACGCACAGATGGATGGAAAATATGTGGAAATGGGTTGACCGAGGGTTGTCACTCTACCTAGTGACAACAGGCTGGTAAACTGGGAGTGTGGAGCAAGGGTATATATAGCTCGTGGGCTCTGAGGAAGGAGTAAAGCCTGAGATACCAAACATGTAGGAGAAATGGATTCATTTACAGGATAGCATTAAAGGCGATGATTTGAGCTTACTTGTGATCACAGAGCTCCTCTCTTCAATCAACCCATCAATGATGTACATAACTACAGATCCGTCAACTTCTAGCGGCTTGATTGTGTCGATCATCTCTAGTAAAATTAAGTCCGCTCATTTTCACAAATAAGTTCGCCGACTTGGTTGGCATATATCAAGATCAGCCAGCACCTCATCTTGATATTTATCTTAATCTAAATTCGAGCTTAAAAGCAACGAATTAATCCCATTTCGCTGATTCAAGCCACTTTGTTTCACAAAACTCCATCTTCTTTATTCTACGAACTCGTGGAAAATCTTCGCAATTTCGTCTTCGTCGGTTGTACTTGCTCAGAATTCCCGATTGTTTATTTCTGGAATTTCTTCTGAGTAAGGCAAATCATCGAGAATTATTCTAGAAGTGTTATTGACCTCTTTACTGTCAAATATTCCCCGTGGCAACTACTACTCGGTTCCGCCATATTATATTACTGTCTATTATTATTTTTCTTTCTACTCTTCTGCTTCTTGTCAATTCTTTCGCATTCTGGCTCTGGCTCTGGCTCTATCTCAGCCGTGATGCTCTTTATCAGTTCCAGGCAGCTGACCTCATGTCATATTCACTGCTCAATCTTCAATATATATATACTGAAAATCCCTCCGCCTAACTCATCAAATCCTTAACAACTACATCCACCTTCCCAAGATGAGCAACACGCATCTGATGCCCGAGGAGGCTACCGAAAAGGCTAAGACAAAGCCTGAGTCAGCTCTGACATGGAAAGAGGCTACCAAAAAGGGCGAGGAGGTGTTGGAACTACTGTCTCGGACTGAAAATGGTCCGCAGAGCCCATTCACCGAGTTCAGCCAGCTGGAAGAATGGGGTTGGAAGCCTGGTAATCTTGACTGTGGTTACGGTGATGCATTTGAAGCGGTATTCAGAGATTACAGTCTGGACCCCAAAAAGTTCCAAGATGTACACATCGTCCACTCAGAGAAGTTCACAGCGGGTGGGGAAATACAACCGGTAACAAACCACACTTTCCTTCATTCTGGATGCCAAGCGGCTTCTTATCTCTATCTTGTCAGAGACTCTTAGACATCCACTAATATCTTACCTAGGAAAGCGAAGGTTTCTACCTCTTTGCAACCAATCCAGACGAGGGTGCGTTGATAGCAGACAATAGCATGAACCCAACATCCTATAGGGGGTACAAGTTTGCAGATGGACTGTTTCCCTTGTATAAGTGGTCAGACGTCGTATTTTTGGGATGGCAGGACAAGGCAGGTTCAAGAATCAAGAACCTCAAGTACATCTTCCGTGCATTAATCACAACCGTCAACACGAATAACATCATCGAAGAAGCCTACGCCTTACTCGACAACAAGAATGAGCCTGTTTCGATAAACACAACACAAGGAAAAGCTTTACTTGGTACTCGACATGGGAAGGGTATTGCGTATTTGCTCGCAGATCACAGAGCGCAACTTGGTAATAAAACCATCAAATCAGTGCAGATCATCAAGCATGATGATCTTAAAACCACCTATAGTCTGGTTTTCACTTTGATGGATGTACCAGAAGTGCTGGCAGGTTAGGTTTGGAGACGTCTTGATCATTAGTCTTCTCGATGGATTGTTGTTTTTGATGGATGTACCGGAAGTACTGGCAGGTTAGGTTTGGAGACGTCTTGATCATTAGTCTTCTCGATGGATTGTTGTTTTTGATGGACATACCTTGTTTCTTCGAGAACACAATGAATTCATTACCATAAAAAATTGTTGCCTTCGTCCACTGTGAACATGTTATAGCGCTCCCAGGCTATGAAGAAACCTTCAAATTAGGTTTCTTATACTTAACATATCCAGTAGTACGTACTGTCGTAAAGTTGAAGTTTGCTCCGAGTACTTCGCGCGGGCCCAGGTATCACATACATTCACTGGACCTGGATAAAGGAATGGAAGAAAAATCAAATTGTTCCTGTTCACTTGAGCAAATTAAAGCGCCGATTAATGTTTACATGAAGTGCAGTGGAGGTACCTCGGAGCAGTAGTATAGGCAGCATCCAGGCTTTATCAACGACAACAGGATTTAAGAAAGCGGGCTAATATCCCAAAAGTATGCCTCTCTTACCCCTGGGTTATCGAATCTATATTCTTCTGGGAATTCCTCCAGTCTTTGGCGCTCTAAAGCATCTGCCGTTTCTTCGTCTAATATGCTCATCCAGGTGAAACAGATTTGGAACTCTGTCATTTCTGTATCTTCTGAGTACAGTGGGTGGGATTTTGGATAATTCAAGAAGCCCAAATCACCCATTCTATTCTTGTGCCAGATATAGAACCCGAGAGGTCGATAGAAGTTGAAATCCACATCCCGCAGGACCTCGAATCTCCGCCACGGCGCTTGTTGCGCCTTTTGAAAGCTGCAAGTTGCAGTTCCAAAATAAGTTTCAAAACTAAGCTCGTCGGATGTATTTGGCCGAGGCCAATGAATCTGAGCATGAGCCGTCGGAAATGGAAGTGCTATAAGTCGTCCTGATTCAGAACCATGGGTGCCACAAGTGCCAGGTTGCTCTTTCAGATACTGCACAACAGTTTTGAGGTGCTCTAGAACCTCATCCCCGAAGTCTTCCCAGAATTCTTCGACATCAACAACCTGCAGCCGAGGAGGACCTTGGCATATCCAACCCAAATCAGGATCAGTTTCGGCGTCTTTCAGGTCAAAGTAAAGCTGAATACGCCAAAGCGCACGGCTAACACGTTGCTCTTCAAGCCAATATGGAGGACCTGTGTCCGGCGGCTGGTAAACCTTTCCCTCGGGCCGTCTCTGTGGATACTTACGTAAAGCTGTGTGCAGAAACCTGTATTTAAACTTAGGATCAAGAAGGTGTGATGGCTGTAGAGCCATGCAACGATCAATCATGACCTGCAGACAGTTGAAAGTTATCTGTTGGATCTGTGATGCCAAGACTAGAATTCCACGGAGAACTGAGATTGAAGTCGATTTCTTTATGGGAAAGGGGGCACGGAGTAAACCACAAGAGTTGCATGTATCCGATAGTCCATCCTTTCGACTTGGCCATTTTGCTTTGTTACAAAGTACTGCGCTGCTTCCAGCAGGGTCTTTACATGGTTCATCTCTACGAACGTAAGTCTCCACAAACTCATCAAGCGATCGAGATGGGATGGATTTAGATCGGATGATGACAATGATTCGTATGAGTACTTGTATCGCCTCGGGTAAATGTGCTGTAATAATGGCTTCAATTATCTCAGCCCCGCATTCATCAAACAACAATGCAGAAGCTGGAGAAGCACGGTCCAGATTTGCCATCGAAGTCAAGTCGTGTAGAGATTTAAGAATCGACAAGAGTATTCGAGGCGGCAGTTTCGAAAAGGGATCCATCTCGACGAAAATTAAAGAACGGGCGTCTTGATCTAGGGGAAAACTAGAAACAACACTCGAGCTTTTGGGTTTATAGATTAGCCAAAGAAAAATGCAAAAGTGGCATCTGTTACTTGCTACTCACATGAAATTTGATGGTTCCGAGGCTCCAAGAATCGATATGCCTATGAGAAAGTTTTGGCAGGGTGACAGTCCTGAAGTATTCTACACTCAAGCGCAGCTGATATTGCCAAGGTCTCCGGGTATCCGCCGTCCCTTTAAAGCTGCGTTGCTTTTTGAGTCGCTGACATTATGGGCTACTGGTATATATATGTTTGTATGGCCGCTCTTCTGGTATGAAACAAATAACCAAATGGAATGCCGAGTGGATTGGACGGATCTTGGATTTGAGATTAGACTTAAATTGGTGCCAAGCCGCCAGCATCGTTCCGGCCGTCGATTCCGAAGTGGAAGCGTCTTTCCCGTCTACTTCGTTAGTGCCTACATTCCAAAGGTCAACACATTTTTGTGGCATCTGAACCCAAGCATTGTTATTCGTCTTGGCCCTGCGATCATATCAATGACTGTTTTTTTAAACTTTCGGATTACAGAACATGACTTGATTGGAGAATAATGAAGGAGTTGTATATATATAGCAAAAAGCTAGGTCTAATAGGTTCGTCACATCACCAGATTTCAGTCTCATGTCTATCTTGATTTATTGTGGTCTGGAATTATGAAATAACCCTGGGCCGTTTTTTGAACGAACTTTTTAATCTACTTTCCAGCTCCACAATCTCCCCCTTGTTGAAAAGAATGTGCCACACGAAGAGTAGAAATTGACAAATGCCTGGCTTCCAACGCCATCATTTTCATATCTTATATTTTGAAATCAAGACACCAGAAAAGTTCCAATCCAACTAATATTTATAGAGAGTTGAGTGTTTCTAATAGACCTGCTGTGATCAAAGGGTGTTTTAGAGGGAGAAAACCCCAATTAATACAAACCATACATGTGAGCCGCAACAAAAAGAAAAGACACATTTGTGGCAGAGAGATGTAAGTTGGAACCTTTCCAGTTTTTCTGTGTTTCCCTTTGCTACACCCATTTGTTTTTTGCACTGGAGAATTCAATCAGGACTTAAGAGAAGCTTTCAAAAGATTTTGGAACCGCTAAAATCACCAGAAAATCCAGCATTTCAGAGCTCGAACAATTTACTATTAGAATCAGGGCAAGCCTTTTCACACAACGGAATACAGGTTGCATACCTGCCTATGTGTATTCTCAAGAATTTGTCTAATGTTTGACATCGCAATGGAAAGAATGAGCGCAATTACACAAACTATTGTCCGGGTCTGATCCTGCAAATAGGATAGGTTATACTCCATGAATCTGAGCTTTAAAACCATCGCCAGGGTTGCCTGGTCGAAGCTCTATCATTTGGAACGGACTCAAAGGGGTTTTCTTTAAATGAAAGTGAAACCGATTGTATTGATTTATTTCCCGGTCGGGAGATGAGAAGAAATAGAATGAACACAGGGCTACGTCACATCAAAGACCTTAGATGTGGATATAATTTTCGAACAGTAAAGTATTCCGGGGTGTGACGCAGTTTTATTGAGAGTCCAAAATGACACATTCATCTCGCTGCATCATCAAGTAAGGAATTTGAGAAATTGAAGCCTGCATTCTTGCTTTCACGTGATTCAAACAATATGTTTCACATACCCAAGGGGGGGAGAAAAAAGCGGTTGATTCATCAACTTAACATCCCAATAGATTATATTTTTTGTGCAAAGACACACCGCAAATGTGATATCAAAAACAAGTCTAGGTACCAAGTGATTCTGAAATTAATTAAGCGACCAGCATATGATGCATGATGCTAAATCCGCAGATCCACTCAATTTATTACCAAAAATAACGTAAGAATACACCTAATTCATCCACGTCCAAAAGATATTGGGTTTTCAGTACACAGATACTTAAATGTTGGGCTCTATTAGGTATGAAATGAACTGCTACGTTTGTGAACACCAGGTTTCCCTTTTTTCTTTTTTTTAAGATGCTCATGTTCAATATAACATTCTGTATTTTGATGCTAACTCGTTTCTACTACAGTTATCTTTCAGGTCATTAGATACAAGCAGCAAGTGTTCTGGTTAGTGTTATACTATACCGCAGCTTAATTCGAAAAGTACTCCGAACTAACCACGCTCACCAACGCAATATAAGCGAGCCTTATTAGCAAGAGGAGTAATTGCTCTAACATGGTTTTGACTCCACAATTCTATGAATTTAATATGGCTGAATCAGCTAAAAGCATATTTGCATCTTGTCAACTCTTTTACCTACAAACCCATCACAAAAGAACGTTGAGTTTGGGAAATAGAAATTAGAAATTGAAAACTACGTAACACTTCCTAAGACCGATAATTCCAACCCATACATCCTAAGATATCATCGCAGTGATGTGAAATGTGATTTTCTGAACAGCAAATTTATCATCAAACTAGTGCCTATACTAGTAAGTGGAGGGCAGCTACTCCCTTCCCCCATCTTTGCCGCTCGCTTCGCTATACTAAGTCAAGCGAAGGTGACCAACCAATGAAAATCATGCACCATGCTGACCATTTAGATATCACGGGCGCTAATCCGTCGGGGAAGATTCGATCGGAGTTGCCGCGATTGAGTGTGTCGCGTAACCAAGATAGTCTGTCTACTCCACAGATAGGTCACACCTATCTTGATAAGCGTAAGATGAGCATTTTCAGAGGACCAAATATTCTAAAGCAGCTGGTTTCCTTCAGCCTGGCAGTCAACTATCGACTCGATTGATTCCAGTGCTCTCAATCGAATCGCGGGAATATCATGTCTGGCGAGAAGATGTTTGCGAAGGAGGGGGACTCTCCAGTCCTCGATAGCGAGGTTGTCCTTTCCACGCATGCAACGTCGATAAAGGATATCAGTGCCGGATCGCAACATCTGCACCGGAATCTGCGGGGGAAAGAAGTGCAGCTCTTTGCGATCGGTGGTGCTATCGGAACAGGCGTATTCATTAATATGGCAAATGCGCTTCCGAAAGGTGGACCGGCTGCTCTGTTTCTGGCGTTCTTGATCTGGGGAGCTTTCATGTGGGCTGTTAACGAATGTTTTGGTCAGAAAAGAGTGAAACTTATTTTGGAAGTACAGAGCTAATTTGTTGACTAGCTGAAATGGTTTGCTATCTTCCTGTTCCGGCTCCTTTCGTTAGATTTGGCGCCGAGTGGGTTGATGAGGCACTGGGATTCGCGATGGGTTGGAACTTTTATTTCAATATGGGTAATTTCCCATCCGTATTTGGAAGAAGGATGCTAATTTTGTCTTGCAGCTTTTTTGGTTCCGTTTGAGATCGTGGCTATGAATATCTTGCTGCGGTTTTGGACCGATTCGGTGCCGGTGGCCGTGGTTATTGTTGTGATGCTGGTTCTTTATACGTGCGTGTAAACTTGATATAATTGGCGCATAGCTTCTCAAACTGACTTTATTACTTATAGCCTACTTAACAGTATCTCCGTAAGATACTTCGGTGTATCTGAGTTCTACTTCTCGATATTCAAAGTCATTCTCATTCTTGGATGCTTTTCATATACCTTTATCACTATGGTTGGAGTATGTATCCAAACTGACACATTGAGACATGGAAGTAGAATCGCGACTAATAAGAACAGGGAAATCCCCAACACGACGCATATGGTTTCAGATATTGGAACAATCCTGTAAGCTTTGCCATAATCTATAAGCTAAAAGTTACTGACTCGGGCTCAGGGAGCCTTCGTTGAACATCTCTCGACTGGCAATGTTGGACGGTTCTGTGGATTATTGAGCTGCTTGATTCAAGCAACTTTCACGTATGTTACAAAATTCAGGGAAGTATGCCACTTCTAACAAAATCCAAGTATTTGCGGACCGGAATACGTTTCATCGGTAGCAGCCGAGACCGAAAATCCTCGAAAGATCTTACCAAGAGCATTCAAATCATTTGCTTGGCGAATGCTTCTCTTTTTCGTCGGTTCCGCGCTTTGTATGGGTATCGTTATTCCCTACGACGACCCAACACTTGCGGCAGTCCGCAGCGGCGAAGTCGAAGGGTCCGGGACATCTGCAGCGTGCGTAGATTACCTAGCAACATATAACCATTCATCGCTAATTCTACGTCAGGTCTCCATACACAATCTCCATGCAAAGACTCGGCATATCGGGGCTCGCTTCGTTGGTCAACGCAATGATCATGACATCCGTCTTCAGTTCCGGGAACGGTCTTTTATTCTCAGCAACCCGCGCACTGCACGGCATGGCAACCAAAGGCGAAGCGCCGCGAATCCTCGCAAAGTGCACAAAGAACGGGGTTCCCATCTATGCACTCGCCGTCAGTCTAGCAGTTGCGTGCCTCGCGTTCTTGCAGCTTGGCTCCTCGTCGGCCGAGGTGCTCGTGTGGCTCGCCAGCCTGGTGACCGCTTGCCAGCTGCTTAACTATCTATCGACTTCCATCACTTACCTCCATTTCTATGCTTCTATGAAGAAACAGGGGATAGAAAGATCATCACTTCCGTACATTGGCAAATTCCAGCCGTATACTTCATATTTCGCCATTTTTGGCACCACTTTTATGATGCTCGTGCAGGGCTATGATCTTTTTCTCACAGGTGGTTGGTCCCTGAAATGGTTCTTTCTTGATTATGTCATGATTGGTTCTTTTATTGTCAGCGTTGTTGGCTGGAAACTTGTTTATCGGACTCAATATGTCAAGCCGGGAACAGCTGACTTGCAGCTTGGCGGCACCAAGGAGGAAATCGACGCATATGAGGTCGTGTATACACCGAGACCTTCTGGAAAAGTTGGTTCGTGGTTCAATGGACTATTTGAGTAACTGGATTTGAGGAAAAAATGTAAATGTGCATCTTTGACAACTGCGCCCCGATGATTTAAGACCATTACAATACAAAGAACTATGTCTTACTTCTACTTCAAAAAAGTATCTGCCCAATTGTTTTCTTTCAAAATATCCCGAACATGTCTCCCTGCTTCATGCAAAGCCTGAATCTCCTGTTCTGTCCATTCTTTCGTGCTAGGCACATAATGTACCGAAATCCACGCAAGCGCTTCATCTTCCACGTTCAGCGGTAACAACATCTGCGCCTTGACACCATAGACAGACATCAGCGCTTTCGGGGGCTGTATGGGCGCATTAATTGTATCGGGCTGTATAAGAGCACAGCCGGTTTTATTGATATGCTGACAAGTGCTCAGGGCGCGTTGATTCAAAGAAGTATTTGGGCGTAGCGAGGGGATTCCCCCAGCGAGAGATTCTGCCGTGACTCTGTTCACTTCACAATTAAATTTCGGCACATCCATTCTTAACGTCGTGCGACTTGCGTTTGTCTTTTCTCGCAAGGCTGCCATGACCTTATCCAATCTTTCCAACACAGGGTTTGAGCGAAGCAGTTTTCCCCAGCCATGGATCGGAGTCTCGACTCCGATTAATCTCAACGCTTTCCAAAGCGTCACGATAATAGAGTCGAATATTGGTTTCCCGAGTTCTACTTCCATTTCTTCGACCAATACCGCGGCCGGGAAATTCGTGCACGGTATCACGATGCATTCGGCATCTGGATGATCGGCTTGTCTGATCAGTTGTCGCATACGCTCCACGGGTACATCGGCAATCTCATTGTTGATTGTGATTCCCAAGCCAGCAGAATTAACAACCTCAACACCAACGCTGGCAAAATACTCGGCTAGCTTGACGTGAAGCTCATCCGCATACGGTGTTGCGAGAGCGATCTTTTTCAGTCCCCAAGTCTTCAATACTTCTACTTGAGCAAGCGACGTAGTGGATGATGGCAATTGAGTAGCTTTCTTGATCTCGTTTGCAATGGTGACGCCAGCTTCATAGCCTTCCCCTGTCCATGATTCTGAAGTGCCGTTCCAGATTACGGTCTCCACGGGCGCGTTTGCAATCAGTTCTGCACATTTCGCTAAGGTCTGGGCTGTGAATTGTTTGACAGCCCCAGCACTAAGATGCGTGACAGAGATCCGCGAGTAATGGACGGAAACAAGGGGAAGTTGAGTGAGTATAGCGGAGGTGATGATTTCCAGTGCGACATTAGAGGACGGTACGATGAAACCAATTTTCTTAAAGTCTTTCAACGACGTGACGTTGAATATCGCTTGTGACATGATTGCGCAATTTGAAGGATCCTTGAAAGCTTAGAATCCTTCGACGACAGTTTATACCGTCTTTGACCCTTGCCCTCTATGAAAATTCCAGCATCAATGACGTTAGACCATCTTTCGCGGGGTCAAGAGGGTAAGCCGTCGGGCGACAAGCAAATCCCCACCCTTGAGCGTATCGCCCGCATCACTGCATCCTTCGGCTTCGAAGCCGATTCTTCATCTAGACCGAAAAAGGCATGCTAGCGGAACTCCGACCCAATTCGAATCGGTAGGATTCTGCTAATCTTAAGGTTGTTTCATCGCTACCCCATCTTGTTTCTACAAAGATCTGGGGCGAGGTAGTGTGGTGGAAGGAAAGAGTAGCCGATTCAAACGCTGCTTCGGAAGAATATGACCACCAAACGCTGTGTTGATAGAAAGAAAAGAAAAAGTATAAGTCTTGCATGGCATACATGACTACCTACTACAAGGGCAGCCAATAACGACAAGCCGCAAGACTTTAAAGTTGCAAAGCGACGAACAACTTTCTCAACGGCGTGTGAAGGCCCCTGTCTGAGGATCAAATGCCATGGCGGGACACATTTCCGCAACGCCATATCTCCCAATCAGATTTCCCCATAAATCCATCGCCATGCGACTGAGCTGACTTTATCAAGACTGTTGATAAGGGCGAGTAGATTGTTCCCAGGCTACGCCCATCTTTTCTGCCATCGCTAATGTCCTATCTCTGACAGCGATAAGATCATGCGACTAACCAAGAAATATTTGAAAATGATAGATAGAAATATCGAAGATCTCGCAAGCTGGGACGACAACTTGTCAACCGAGCAATCGCAACAGCAAAATTCCCAAAAATGGCGAACTCCTCAGAACTGAAGGCTCGAGCCCGATACGCCTTGAGTACCAAGCAAGGATTCCTCTCCATGATCCAGACGAGGGAAACCGGAGCAACGGCGGAGAACAAAACGAACGGTGATGGAGAACAGCTCGTGTCAAATGTGGATCTGGATCCTACACCTGCCGAAGCAAGAAACTGGGGCTCGTGGTAAGTGCACTTGCATACAACACCTATCCACCTACCTCTTTGCGATGATTAAGGAGATTAACAACGAAATGTGAAGGGCGTTCTTCATGTTTGAATTCTCGGTTGCGTTTGCACCCACGTCGTACAATGTCGGAGCCAGCCTGATCAATATCGGCTTGCCTTATTACGCCATCATTGCTTCTGCTTGTATGTCGGATTTACCCGGTGTCCACCCGGGTGCAAGACTGATTTGTTGTCAGTTATTGCATCGTTCATGTGCTCCGTTGTGATATATCTCAATTCGAGAGGGGCTTCGATATATCATGTTGGATTCCCGGTCTATGTCCGCATGTCAGCTGGGATTAGAGGGAGTTTATTCTTTATCTTCATAAGAGGGGTAAGTAAACTTGTCGCCAAGAAAAACTAAGTATCCAGGTCTGACAGCGAGACAGGTAGTTGCAATCCTCTATATGGGAACCCAGAGTTATTATGCAAGTCGATTGATGATTGTATGCCTGCGCTGTATATTCGGTCATCGATGGACCGATATCCCAAACCATCTCCCCAAAAATGCAGGCATAACTTCATCTGGCCTGGCTGCATTCATGATTTTTTGGCTCATACAGTTGCCGTTTGCGTGGATCCATCCCAGTAAAGCAGCACCGATCTTCGCCGCAAAGTCATCCGTCGTGCCACCAGCACTGATTATTACGATGATCTGGGCTCTGACGAAAGCAGGCGGTCCACACTGGGAAAAGTTCGAGGTGCAGAATAATCTGAGTAGCTCCGAGGCAGCCTGGGCGTGGTTGCGAGCGATCAACTCGATTGTTTCTGGGACTCTTCCTCCTTTGATCAATATACCTGATCTGGCTCGGTATGCTCGCCGGCCTGAATCCATCCGGCCGATGACATACGGCTTGTTCTTCTCCAAACCACTCATCACAATCATTGGCATTCTTACGACGGCAGCCGGCAACGAGCTGTTCGGGAGTGCGTACTGGAATCTCTGGGACTTCTACGGTGCGATTCTCGATCACTACTGGGGCGCCGGAACAAGAACATTGATCTTCTTGGGTTCGTTCATACAGATCTATGCCACGATGTGTACCAACATCTCCTCGAACAGTATCCCTGTGGGCTGTGACCTGGCAGGTCTGTTTCCTCGTTATTTTACGATCCGGAGAGGACAGATCCTTTGTTCGATCCTGGCGCTGGTTATCTGTCCATGGAAGATGGTATATTCCGCAAACACCTTCTTGAGTTTTCTCGGATCATACGTTTGTCTGATCACGCCGATCGGAGCGTGTGAGATCGTAGACTACTGGTTGATCCGGCGCGGGAATGTTCACGTCCCTTCTCTGTACAAAGCATCGCCAGCTTCTCCGTATTGGTATACGCATGGCTTCAACCCTCGCGCCTATGGTGCTTGGGTATGTGGTGTTGCTGTAGCCATTTCGGGGATTGCTGGTATTCTCTCGCCTGGTTCGGTTCCTCAGACGGCCGTCAATCTATATAACACCAGCTTCATCTTGTCTGCAACGACATCCGCACTTGCATATTTCATCTTCAACAAGATCTGGCCGGTGAAAATATACCCCAGCGGGCAGAATGAGAATCAGCCGGCTAATTTCGAGTT
The DNA here is from genome assembly GCA_029641185.1 of Pseudofabraea citricarpa. Classification (NCBI taxonomy): domain Eukaryota; kingdom Fungi; phylum Ascomycota; class Leotiomycetes; order Helotiales; family Dermateaceae; genus Pseudofabraea; species Pseudofabraea citricarpa. Next base: position 354,582 of record JAPWGK010000010.1, read on the forward strand.
TATGCGTCCGACGGAAGGATATTTCGACGGTGAGAAGATACGCGGGATAGCGCAGACGAGTGTCATTGTTGGCGAGGAGGTTTCGCAGCAGCAGGATGCAGGAAGAGACATAAGTGAAAAGAAATCGTGATCCGTTCCCAATCCTAGCTGAGATGACGGAAAGGAGAAAAAGAACAGATCTTTCTATTCTCGTACTTTTCTGCCCGATTCTTTGTTTTTGTGTATACATTATCCTGCATAGTACGATGTACGTATCTCGCTTAAAGAGAAAAAGCTCGAGAGCCGACCATGAAGCTCGTGCTCGTCCACGAAAATAAACCTGAGACGCGCACACGACCAACAACTATAGCAAGGAGTGAAGGGGGGAAAAAGTATCAGCGAGAGAAAAACTGCATGCCAAATGTTCTGGAAGGAAAAGCCAAGCATAGAACCTCAATGGCCATGGCGAGGTATTACGTCTTCAGATCCCCTCCCGCCAGGCGAAGCACGAAGCACACGTCGCGAAAGAAAAAAAACAAGACTTCAGCCTTCCCACAGGTGGTGCATCAGCTGATTCGATGACATCGCATATTCCTACCATTACTTCATGGTTAAAGCAGACGGGCCGGGGTGGTCTGCACAACACCTGGATCGCGATCCTTTACGCAGGGCCAAGTGGGGATCGTACGGACAACCTTAAAATTATGTGGTGTTGGCAGTGTTGCGGCGAACCGGTGCAGCGCAGAACAGTTCGTGTCAGTCGGCAAGCGAGATGACGCGCATCCTTCCGGTTTGTCACTTGGGAAGTTGGGAAGGTGAAGACAGCGGAAGCTGATGAAGGATCGACCCCATACTCGGGAACTCTGGCTTGGCTAATGCACTCCGGATTTCGAGCCTGGCTCGTGCTGCCCCTGGGCCCTGCCCGGCCACCACCACAACGATGATCCTACAAAGATGGGTCGCCTCGCTGTTTCTTCAACTTTCTTGGGTTCGTGAAACGCTGCATAGGGGCTGTCAGAGTATGATTGGTGATCCTTCGGCTGCTTTGCTCCGCGCTTGGGAGGTGGCCAGGGGGGAGATTGAGCGAGGCGGAGATTGATGAACAGACAATCGTGAGAGAGCAGTAAGGGGGTCACGCGAGCAGTTGTTGTATAAGATATCTCTGTGTCCTCGCTCTATTGTGTTCTGGCCAGTATCCCGAAGAAAAGACTTGTCTCGCTCTCATTCTTTCGAGTGTTTCGGTTTCTCTCTCTCGGATCTCACGACTTTCATTAAAACATTTAATTCTTTTAATACCCGACATTATTATTATCGCAGTCATGCTTCTCCCAACTCTCCTCTCGCTCTTCACTTCCAGCATCCTCGTCTCGGCTGTCTCTGTCCCACGCATGCTCGAGCCTGATGAAGTCCTCTTACATGGTGCCAACGGCCGCGTCGAGATCATGAAGCGTGATGAATGGCACGCACTGAGCAAGCGGACTCTAAACCTGACATCCACACCACCGGCACCCATCACGAGTTCGCAACAAACCATCTCAAACACCACCGAGAGGGCAGACGTTATTGAGAAGAGAGGCGGTTGCAAACAGCACGAGATCGTCACCGAGTACCCCGTCGAGAACTTCCTTGGCTGGGACGTCCCCATGTCAGCCGTGACAAAGCCGCTGTTGAGGATCACCATCGATGCCGGGAAGACCATCTCGAACAGTCTAACAACATCGAGCAAGTTGGGCAACTCCAAGAAGACCCTGACCGACGACAAGGTCAAGGAGTTCTTGTTGACGTCGCGGGGCGCAAGCTTCACACAGACATGGACTTCTGACTATTCGACCAGTTACAGCTGGAGACCCGTCGCAGGCTATTATACCGTGGTGGTCAGCAACCCTTTGACGACGAGATACAAGGGACGAGTGGATGCGGGATGTATTGGAGAGCCCAACGAGAGTCTGGAGTACCAGGCGGATGTGTATTCCAGCACGGGATACAGCGAGTTGAACTGGGTGGATGGGGTGATTTCCATTTGTCAGTCCGAGACGTATCCCATCCCGCGATGTATCGGCGAGGGAATGCTCGAATAAGCTTAATAATGAAATGAAAATAATAATGACATGTATTTCCGGTCTCATTCTCCGTTCACTTTGACCTTGATGTCTTTTTTGGCGGTTTAATCTCGGACTTTCGACCTCCGTATATTGGAGATTGGAGAGCTGGCGTTTTTAAAGCTTGTGGGGTCGTGCTGTAAGGTTTAAGATCCTCCGTCGCTTAAAACCACCCATCGTGGCGGTCATCGCCTAAATAACGGGGCGTGTGGTCAAAAGAGGTTAGATGCTTTCATGCTGCCATCTCTCGCTTTGTAAGCACCAGATTCTTCTATCTCATGCTCATGTCTCCTGTTGCACTCACTTGTGGATGTCTCGGAATTGTCTTCTTCCATGTTGAAAGGGGCCGGGGGAGGGGGGCAAAGACTAGAAGCTACGTTCTGAGGGTTCTGCATGTAGCTCTCTTTTCGTTTCATCTTATCTTATTTCTTTTTTTTTTCTTGTTCTGTGTTCATTACCAGTTCGTCGAATATTCTCGATTTGGCGGAAGTGGAAGATGACGTACATTATACCGAGAATTTTCCGAACAGGAATTCAAAGGGGAGAGAGCGACGGAGAATAGTGATGAGTCGTTTGTGAAGTGAATCCAGGAATCTAAAATCGATTTCTATGAAAGAGCAAATTAACAATCTAGGTATTTTATCCACGCCGTAGCGCATTGTCCGTCATGATCGTTTTATCCATTATAATTCGTAATCCGAAAAGTCCCCTTGCCCTGTTTTACAAAACGCCAAAATCCGCATGGGGTATCGTCTATCAATTTCAATAATCGCTCTTCGCAAACCCAAGATAAATTTCTTGCGCATAGATGCCATCTAAACCACAAAAAATGCCTGTTGAAGAGGCAAGAACAATGTCAAAAGTAAGTCAAATGCTCATGCAAAACGCCAAAGATGTATTCGTGGCATGCTCGTGCTATAACCAAGATGCAAAGATGATTGCTTTACCTTTATGTTCAGCTTCCTGCTCAAGCGACTGCTCAAGCTTCAGGAGAAGTTGTGTTGTTCTGATTGCAATTTCTGGAAACCAAGTTAGATTCAAATCAAAAAGATAGCCACGTGTAGAATTATTACCTTCATAATGAAGTGTGTAAGATAATGGAGATTCCTCGCCACGTCCTAGCGGAATGGTAGATGGCACTTCGTGCCGATCCGAAACTTGGATTTTGAGGCCAATGTTTTTGTTCGTGCCAGTCCAGATCAATCGCTTATTGGATTTTGCCTTGTGAGAATTGCTTAATGACTCGCTGGCTTCGACTTGGTCGTCGAGCCAATGTCTCCAGAGTCTTGGACAATCCTCTCCGAGATTTACCGACGTCAAGAATAACCCCTTCTTGGGCCCCATTTTGACAATGTTTGTAACGGCGCAGAGTTGAGAAAACATTTCGTGTGACTCCAATGTGAGATTCTGCGTGATGTAGCTGCCCTTAGCTTCAGAAAGCCTATTAGGTGGGTTGGTGAGCCAAGACGCAGCAGTTTGAGGGCCTCCTGCGGGATGAGGACGTGGTTCCCTTCTGTCTTCTTCTGGCATGAAAGGGCGGAAGTGCGAGTAGAGTCCGGCCAATTTACCCAGTCTCCCGGTATCTCCCACGTCGTTGCAAAGAAATTCTTCACCCTCTGCGTTATCGCTAAGTCCATCCGTCCCTAGATAGTCGCACAGAAAAAATGGTGTAGCCCATTTTTCAGAAGGATGGTAGGCTTCGAGGATAATTTTGTGATCTTTGACGGCAGCGGCTTGAACGAGTCGAGTGTGAAGAATTCGGAGAATGACGTCGTGGAATTTATGTGAGACTGAAGTTAAGGGAAGGAGGGCTCGAGTGGAAAAGGATGATAGTATTGTGATGAGGATCTATACAAGGTGAGAAATTATTTCATAACAGGGGAGTTAACTCTAACCTCCGTAGGTAATATGCCAGTCAGAGTGGTATTGACCGCCATGTTGTCGATTGGTATATAGCAAATAGAGACACAAAAACAAATGATACAACTGAGTTGAAGAGAGAATCGAGACTAGGTAAGTGAGGCTCGGTCTCTTTTATCTAGATTTTGGGTTCCAGGGAGTTTCCGTAATGTGGACCAGCCGCAGATGCCGGATTATTTCCTTGATCCCCGAGAATATTAATAACTGGATGTAGGCCAATAAATTGCGATGTTCTGAGGTGATGCTGTTTGTTTTCGTTCCTGGTCCAAGAGCCAGGGCTAGAATGCGGCTTATCGGCTCGATCGTCGTATGACTTGTGGTGAAGTACCGTGATGTTCGGAACTTTCAGTGTCTGTGGTGTGATTTCTACGATTGAGGCCACTATTGGGCAGAGAAATCAGCCTGATCCGAATCGTCCCGATTGGTACTTGTGCATGGAAGTTCAGACATACATATTTAATCCTGTGCACATCCCCTAAAAGATGCAGCGGGATGGTGCAGGGAGTAGACCGCTACAACAGCATGCCGTGCTTCGAGTTCTGGTCCTTGTATCTTTGTTCTCGGTATCCAGGGAGCCACTGGAAACACTGCCTTCGATATGTGTCGTTGATGCTCTTGATAGAGATGGACCCACAGCAGCGAAGAAACGTTGGGAGCTGAGCTGTTGTGAAAGTGAGATGGAAAGGTTCACGCCATGATGACGAGATAACGACCATAAGGCTGCTCAGCGATAAGCGATCCCTGCTGGTCTCGGCACATCTTGACGTCACGTGCGACGACCGTTGCCCCAGCACGCCGATGTAGGATTCGATTACGACTTGACCTCGGTTGCAAAGACATCGCCTTCAAGCAGTGATTATTAGTATGGGTCGTCCAGATATCTGTATCTGTGTTCAAGAACGAGAGTTTGTTTATCGGCCTAGCCAAATATGATAATCCCCATTGTGTCGAGGACGCTCATAATCAGCTTCTCAAGTCCCTTGGCATCCTTGGAAAGCCGAAGCAAGATCAGCAGAAGAAAGTAGTCCATACAAGCATAGCAGTTTGCAGGTAAGCTTTGTGTCCTGCTCCCGAGAAACATTAGCGAGCGAAATAGGCGATGAAAAGGAGACTTGCCATGCATGGTGCAACTGGTGTAACAACAGTGGAAACGCTCGGACAAAAGGAAGAAATCGCCGGTTGAGCCATAAACTCGTGTGATTTTGCTCTAACATTGGTTGCATTAGAGTCCGGGACTATGCATGTGCAAGAGTCAGATTTAGACCAGGGAAAAGTCATGATTCGTGGTTGGAAAAGTGACGTGTACTAAAGCAAAAAGGCCCTTTTGCACAGGTTTTGTGGAATCTTCCAGGGAAGCGAGTAAGACAACAAACTTCCAATTCTGAACTGATGAACACAGATCCCAGGCTTTTGCAATGGCGGAAGGAGATTTTGCAGTGGACGAAGTCCCTTGGACATTTATCTTGTTTTACGTCTAGCGAATCGCCTTATCAGCCCAGCGTGTCTGCTCGTCGAACTCTTCTTTTTCCTTCCCAACCATAATCTTCAGTCCCTTCTGTCTAAGGTCCGAAAAGAGTGCAACGGCTTCGTCGTATCTATCTATGGGAGTCCAGCCGTCACTACTGACGATATTTTTGATAGAATCCCAAAACTCCTGTACTTCATTCCATCCATCTGCATCCTTCCTGTGCGAGTCCAATTCCTCGTCGGTGAACTGAATTGGACAAGGTGCATTGGTATCAAGCTCATCCCAGTATCTGCGGCATTTTAGTAGATGATCTAGAGAAAATAGCTTTAAATTTAGAGGGATGTTACCTTTCCACTCTAATCAATGCCTCCCGGAAAGGCAAGATATCGTCTTCCCAAGTAGCGCCAGCAAATTCAATCGGTTCGGCTCGGGTGCGTCCATACTTAGCACGGAAAATTTTACTTAAAATCGGATTCTGCTCAGCCGTACGAAGCTCATAGAGATGAAGAATTATAGAGTTCGCGACTTTCTCTTTTATCTGTACTTGTTCCTGATTGTTAAGCTCTTTGAAGTTCGAGGGAGGCCGAAGCATCATCTCGCCATTGTAGTCTATTAACTTTGCATGTCTGGCCTGAAGATACAAAGGGCCAATCCAAGTACTTTGCCAATCGATTATACTTGTTATCCGACATTTATCTATGAATATGTTGCCTGAGTGAAGATCTTTATGCCATAGGCAAGCGGCCACAAGGTCTGGGTCCGATGGTGAAAGATATGGAGCTATAGCAAGGTATTTCCGTAGGAGGCTAATGTGTGCATCAGGAGAATTCTGCGCAACAGATGCAGTGAGCGGATCATCAGAAGAGCGTGCGGTGGCATAACGATCGATCCAAGCTATCTCCCGGTACGCAATTGCCAAGATGTATTCTTGCGAAGTCTTCCCTAGTCAGTTGTTCTTTATCAATGGTTGATCATACGTTGACAGCAATGGAAATCACATACATGGCCCTCGATCAATGTTCATAGCGGAACGTTCTTTGTCCCAAAAGCCTCTGTCAACCACAGGGCCAACAACAAATCGGCTTCTTACATCATTCTTCAAATCTGCAGATACATCGCCGGCGACTACGGCGGGCAAGGTTCCCTTCATATTTTCATTCGAATAATATAGATTGCCATAACTGTTGAAAAATTAGATTAAAAGTTGACTGTCACACCCATCTCTCACGTACCTTGCGAACGAGATCGATGCCAGTTTCTGCTCAATCAGCACAAGCTCTTTCATTATGGCAACTTTTTGCTCTAGTTCGCATGCTTCCCACATGGAACCGGCGTGCGTTCCGGGGACCTCTTCCATTATAATATACTCCGCTCCAACAGCATTGCTCGCATTCGCACTCCAAGCAAAGACCTGTGGAACTGGGACTTGAAGCACTGTCCGCACCTGGCACATTGGTTAGCAACTGAAGCTAAAGCAACGGTCGTATAATTCTAGTTTCAAAGACATACAAAATCCATTGTGGCAACTTCAGAGGCAGTTGTATAATACGCGGGGCCAGCATTGGGATTAGGAATCCGGGCAATTGCTACTTTCCCGTTATCCATAACGAGACGAAACACCTTATTAAAAGCGCCTTCAGCTAGTTTGGTCATCTCAATGCACCGGAAGGCCCCAACACTCTCTGCCGCAAGCCTCTGAAGCTCTGGCACATCGAATTTTCGATATCGGTCGCGAAGCTGTTCTTCTTCGTCCCAGAGCCAACGACCACTTGTATACCGATAAAAGTCTTGATACTGAGTATTCGCATGTTGAGACATCTGAAGAATTGGTTTATTACAGAAGTTCTGTCTGTCGTGTTGGTTTTCAAGTCGAGATGTACGTTTGGAAGATAGTGAATGGAAGTGAAAGTGTCGAGAGGCTGTAGCTCCAGAGGGCCGAGAGTCGGAAACTTTAGAGCGGCAATGCTTTCGAAAAACTGTTCGGCGCCAGTTTCTTGCCCACATGCTTGAATAAACTGTGTCGCCGTTCGCTGATAGAACACCACATCATCCCAGTGATGATGATTACACTGTTCCTTGTGTATTTACGGTTGGATGCAATTGGGGTCGGCACAAGCCAACGAGCTTGGCAGGCGGTGGGGGCTGAGCAGAGACTTGTGAGTGCTCCGTAGTAAATCTATCCACAACTTATTTTTAGCAAGCGCTTACAGAATCATGGCCAGTAGACCAGGTGGTTTCACCCAACCCACCGTGTTCCGTACGCACTAAACTTGTCGCTACTTAGGTATAACTTCGTTTTCATCATAATGCCTAGAGAAATCAGGTTCCGGTACTCAATCGCGTCCCAAAGTTGCAGCTACAAAGAGCGCTTACAGGAGACTAGTGTTTATATCGTGCACCAGAGCACCACACTCTGATTTCAACCCGTGGATCTCACTTTTTAACGGCTAGAAATCCAATTAAATATGGGGCAGATGTTGAACCTCAGCGGCTACAAACTTTGCCTCATAGAATTTGCATCAAACTGTTTCACTCATTCACCAACTGCCTTAATGACATGTGGGGACAAAGATTCAATTCCCAGCGGCTAAGGTCTCTAAACGACATGGTTTCTCGACTCCTCCTTCACCAACACCAGCCTGTAATAGTTGGGCCCAAATATCCAGCCTCGCCGCGGTTAGATTCCAACTAACATGATGCACTCGAACATTTCAGCAGCAAGTCTTAATAGCACTTGGGGCCCAATTCTTCAACCCCAGCGGTTACAGTTTTCAGCTCGTCTGATGGGTCCTAATTTCCCCGGCCATTTTGCCAACAAATGTCTCAACACCACTTCGAACAAATATTCAATCGTAGCGGCTACAGGACGGCTGTCTGCCGAGCATCTATATAAGAATACCGAGGATGTTCGTCAGTAGCTAATTAATTCATACAACCAAGCCTGAATCCCTCCATCCTCACTTTCCAAGTTTCCAAGTCGAAATCTTAAAGGTGGCTGGCCATGTGCTTTATGCAATATGAAGTATTGAGCTAACTGAAGTAGTACAGTAAGCAAGACCACGTCTTTGAGGAGCAGTCGACAATTCTAAGCACGTATCCATTCTCTGCAGTAAGTCTATACCTTTACCGCCTTGAGAATTTTTGCTTATGAATCCATGATCAGAAAATCCAGTTATGGTGAAGTTTTCAATCCAAGCATTGAAGGAGTTTGTGAAGGGAGTACCTTGGAAGAATGTCATCCAGAAAAGCAAGAACACGGAGCAAGGGCAAAGGCTCTTTCCCAGCAGGACTCCAAATAACGACCACAAAAGCAATTTTCGAGTAGACAGAGGAGCTCAGGTTGGAGACAAGTACGAAGTCATTCTCCAGGCCAACAAGAATGCCAAGAACCCTGGTGTTAAAGCAGAGGCAGCGAAGAATAGCCATAAAATTTGGGCCAAAGCACTTGTCGATCCACTCAACCCCGACAGTGAACAGGTGGAGGCAGATTTGTTGGCTTCCTTCAGAAACACCGAGTGAACTCTTTGTCGTGCATCGGACAAAGGAATTTTGCGGAACAGAAAGAAGACTTGAGTTACGACCTGTCTAGATTTATAGGTGTGAAGAGTTTTTGTTGTGCGAGAATTGGAAGTGATTAAACTAGAAGGGAGACTGTTTGGATGTTTTCAATGAATTTTATCTCTTCCTACACGGTTGCTATGTAAGCCAAAGGAGTAATCAGTATTAAAAAATCATTCATTCTCATCAGAGTATACATTGTATTCAAATAACATGCTTGCTTTTTGGAGAGAGGAAATCATCACATAGATTGCGCTGAATGAATTAGCAGTTTAGATGAGATACATTACTCAAGTCATACGTCCTTGATCTCTAAGAAAATTCGGATGACAAAAAGTAAAAATTCCCACTTCATCCCTTGAACGGATTCAGAAGTGCTCAAGCAGATGATGGAAAGACATTTATTCTACAGTTATTGCATTAATATTTCTGTTCAATGCAAAGCTTGAATCTCCCAGTCTCATATAACTACTGCACATAGAAATCCCACTGGCTGACCATCCACACTAAACTTGTAACAGCGACTGTAATTGGTGCCATAATTCCTGGACCAAACCTGGCCGACTTGAAGATAAACCACTCGGACAAAAAGTGCCAACAGGCAACGATATACGTGAGCATGGCCAATCGGTACATCAATGGATTGCTGATGTCATAAGCCGCGTGCAGACGAACGATTCCCTGCAACAAAGTCCAGGTTCCCCATGTGCGCGACGATAGTGGTGTTGCTGGTGATTGAGAAGCTCCGCCTTTAGGAGGAACCTGGCCGAGGTATACACGTCGAGTATAGGAGAGAGTCGCATATGCTTGGACGGAATTGGCTATGGCTACCACAGAGATCTACACAATTATCAGCTGTGAGGTGAAGACATAGGGGCAACAAGGCTGACCAGAACGAGCCATTGTGGAAGTAGCCCGGGATGCTGCGGTAGATACTGCGTGATTGATGACAATGACATGTTTTCTATTGGCAATTATTTCTAAGCTGCTCTGAAGGGATTGACGAAGTGCTGATTTCTGAACTGCAGCTCAAGTAGGTGAGAAGTCGCGTCGTCGCGTCGCACAGAAGTCCGAGAAGCTTCAGGCTAAAAACGGAGCTCCCAACCGAATCTCACCCATTTCACTTCGAACAGCGCAACGAAGTTCGAACACCATCCTACACAACCACAATGGATGCTCTTAACACCGTGCTGGCCTATGTGCCGAAGACAGTCGCCTCAATTTTTACAGTTGTTGGCTTCATATTCTTGAGCGACAGGATGATTAGCTACATCCGTCTCCTTTTCAGCCTTTTCGTCCTCAAGGGCACAAATGTGAGCTCCCACCCCCTCTCTCCACACAGCACGCAAGCTAACCACTGGCCGACAGCTTCGCAAATATGGAAAGAAAGGAACATGGGCTTTGGTTACCGGGGCTTCCGATGGCATTGGCAAGGAATATGCTATCCAACTCGCCCAGAAGGGCTTCAACATAATCCTCGTATCCCGTACCGAATCGAAGCTCCAAGTCTTAGCAAAAGAAATCGAACAGAAGAACTACCTCGGAACTCCTATCCAGACTAAGATTCTCGCCATGGACTTCGCAAAGAATGATGATGGGGATTATGCAAGGCTCAAGGCTCTAGTGGACGGATTGGACGTCGGAATCCTCATCAACAACGTTGGACAAAGTCATTCTATTCCAGTTCCATTTGTTCTCACACCAAAGGATGAGGTTAAAGACATCATCACCATAAACTGCGTTGGAACTCTCAAGGTCACTCAAATCGTTTGCCCTGGCATGATCCAACGAAAACGAGGTCTCATCTTAACCATGGGATCTTTCGGTGGATTGGCCCCATCGCCTCTTCTTGCAACCTACTGCGGTAGTAAAGCATTCTTGCAGCAATGGTCTACATCCCTTGGAGGTGAACTTCGAGGTACTGGTGTTGATGTCGAGCTTGTCATCTCTTACTTGGTTACCTCAGCTATGAGCAAGATCCGCAAGAGCAGCCCCCTCATTCCAAATCCTAGAAGATTTGTGAAAGCTACCTTGGGCAAGATTGGTCGAAGTGGAGGTGCACAGAATATGGCGTATACCAGTACCCCATACTGGGCTCATGCGCTTGTTCACTGGTGGTGGGAGCAAACGATCGGCGTTGGCAATTGGCTAGTTGTAGAGAAGATCCGAGAAATGCACCAGTCTATCCGGACCCGCGCCCAGAAAAAGGCTGAGAGAGAAGCCAAGAAGGCATGAAGTAGAAATACATTCATGAGGACAGAGACTCGCAATGTATACAGTTCACAGGAAATTCTGGAGGATGTAAACTACAAACCTAACATATTACGGCGCGCACCGAAAAGCATTAATATTTGGCAGCTAATTAATCACTAAATTCCACAATCTCATGTTACCGTGCTCATCAAAAACCTATGCCTAAACCAACTCTAAACCCACGTGATGTGTAGGCAAATACGCGGATTAATTGATATTCCGAGGTTTCCTCCAAAATTATGGACGCGACTTTCGAGATCATGGTCGATCTATGTTGACAGTTCCATCATCATCTCGACGTCACCTGAATTGCGCTTTCCCACGTCGTTTAGCTCTTGCCTAGTACTTAGCTTATTCTTCATGCGGTTATCCTGATTAATCACTTCGATCTGCTCGTCTGGGAGCGCGTACAGTACCGACAGTAGCTTGCTGGAAGCCAAACCACCATGTCCTATCCGGTTCTCCAGACACCCCAAAGGGATCTACCTGGCGCATTTCTCCAAACACCTGCAGGTGCACGATTTACATCGCAACCTCCTATTAGACAGCCTGTCTTCCATCGGGACTCATTTGCTGGTCAACAAGGCGGCGCGCAAGCTCAGAACTCCTCCCTCCAATCTCAACGACAACAAGCACCTCAGTCGCTGGATTCTTCCAATTCCCGCTCCTTGAGGCCTATACAGCGAGCTGCTCGGACAATAAACGAGACTCTGCAGAAGGAGTCGAGCTTCCCTGATCTCGACAGCTATGTCAAGCGTAAGTTTGTTATTCGCAACTCGAGGCGGATCATACTGACTATGATATAGAAGGTATTTCCTCGGACTATGAGGTCCCGTCTCCTACGACCGAGCCTGCATGGGCACCTTTCCAGAAAATGAAGATGTACAATATCCCGGACACGATCTTCGAACAATATAATCGCGCGCAAGTTCAGACGATGATGGGCCTTTTTGCAGAGCTAAATCACGCCTGGGTTACAATCGACAATGCGCTGTACCTGTGGGACTACACACATCCGAATCCTGAGTTGGTGGGATTTGAAGAGCAACCAAACAGTATCACAGCGGTGAAGCTAGTTATACCGCGCCCTGGGGTGTTTGTTAAGACTTTGACGCATATTCTGGTAGTTGCAACTACGGCAGAAATATTTTTGCTAGGAGTTGCTGCTTCTTCTGATGCGAATGGTATTAAGACAGTGGAGCTATATCAGACGAAGATGTCGCTCTCAATTAGAGGTATTGATGTCAGGGTTATTGAAGGCTCAAGCGCATCTGGTCGAATATTCTTTGCCGGCCATGGTGACAATGAGGTTTATGAGCTCAGCTATCAACAGGAAGAAAAATGGTTTGCGAGTCGATGCGCTAAAATTTGCCATACCAGCCCTGGCTACACCTCGCTGATGCCTAGAGTATTTTCCCAAAGATCTCAAGAATATGTCAGGGATATGGTCATTGATGACTCGAGACGCCTACTCTATACACTCTCATCTGAGTCCTCTATTCGAACATTCCATATGGATACTGCAACAACTCTGCACATGGTTATTGAGAAGAGACGGCAAGAATGTTTAAGAGATATAAGCCACATGATTTCCTCCTCTCCATTGTTGACAAGCAGAATGAGCATAGTTTCGATCAACCCAATTTCTGCAAAAGAGGCATCCAAGCTCCATCTTATGGCTACAACATCTACTGGCTGTAGACTTTTTCTCAGCGCAACGCGAGGTTATGGTTATCTCAGCAATCAAGGTGCACCCCAAAGCATGCAAGTTCAGCATATCAAATTTCCTCCGCGGCAATTCCCTCGACCGCCTGGGCAGGCTACTACTTATAGCAGCGGCGAGACTGCTACAGAAACCTCGTCAGAAGCACTTTGTCATACTCGATTAAGTCTTCGTTATCCTCCAGGATTCTTCCTATGCTTTGTCACCCAGGATGCCAATATCAACCAGGACTCCCTCTTTGTCTCTGCTCCCGATACCGGTCGAATCGCAGCGCAAGCACGAGATCTTTCAGTCCAGGGTTCGAAATATTATGAGCAAGCTGTCTGGCTTGAGCTTGGAAGTCGTGCCGAGGCTATTGGTCTCGTGACAAAGCCGTTTGCTGCAGCACCTCAACCCTACGGTTTTGGTAATGAGCTCGCTGTGCAGTACGACGAGCCACCGACTGAAGTAGCAATATTGACAAACACTGGAATACACACCATTCGACGAAGGCGGCTGGTTGACGTTTTTGCAGCTGCGCTCCGACAGAATGGCGGTGACGAGGGTCTTGATAACGAAATCTTGAAGTTCATTCGACAGTATGGCAGAGGTGAAACTACTGCAACTGCACTTGCTGTGGCTTGCGGTCAAGGAAGCGATGTGACTCCTGGGGATAACAGACTTGCAAGAGTAAGTGACCCAGAGACTCTTGAACTGGCTCGGAAGGCGTTCGTCGAATATGGAGGTAAACCATTGATCAACGAGAACACTGTTGCAGAGGGTTCTATGCTTGCTGTTGATACTGTGACCCCTTCTTCGAGACATGCTGGATTAGCTCTGTACATGTCAAGGCTTGTTCGCTCTTTATGGAGAGCTTCAGTCATTACTCAAGGTGCCACTCCGACCGGTGAAGTCCTGATCACATCCACCATTAGCCCTGGGAAGCTGTTATCGGTCCAGGAGAATTTAACAAGACTAGCGTCGTTTTTGGAGAAAAACAAGACATTCATCGAAGGTCTAACCGGGCCAGAAGGTTTGCAGCGCGTAACTAGTAAAAAGGAAGAGGTTGAGCTTCAGGGAGAGCATCAAGCGTTACATTCTCTTCAAATTCTCAATTCCAGCATAATAGAAGGGATCTCATTCGTTCTAATGCTCTTCGATGAACGCGTCGACGAGATTTGGGGAGCTTTGGACGATGCCACGCGCCAAAGACTTCGTGATCTTACTTACGAGCAATTGTTTGCAGCTGAGGATGGGAAAGATCTAGCAAAGGTCTTGGTAAAGGCCATTGTGAATAGAAATATTGCGAAAGAATCCAACGTTACGCAGGTTGCTGAAGCTTTGCGCCGGCGATGCGGATCCTTCTGCAGTGCTGACGACGTGGTCATTTTCAAGTCACAAGAACTGCTGAAGCAAGCATTTGAGGCAGGCGGGGTGTCAGATCAAGCACGAAAGATACTAAACGAAAGTCTTCGTCTCTTTCAGTCAGTTGCTGGCTCATTATCACTTGAGAATCTTCAAAATGCCGTTGAAAAGTTCACTGAAATGCAATTCTATGCTGGTGCAATTACACTTGCATTGGAAGTTGCAACCCAATCCGATCGAGGGAATAAGGCGCTGTATTGGGTAAATGATGGAAGGCCGGAAAACGATGATCGAAAAGATATATATGCGAAGCGAAAGCAGTGCTATGATTTGATCCATCAAGTCTTGCAAAATGTCGACGAAGTTACGGCACGAGAACCAGAAATCATTGATGGGCGCTTCACACTTGCGGCGACAAAACGTAACGAAGCGCACATTGTGGTTAACCAGTCTGAGGATGAGGTCTTCCAGTTCGACCTTTATGATTGGTATCTCAGCCAAGGATGGACGGATAGACTACTGGCTGTTGATTCAAAGTTTGTCGAGATATACCTAGAACGGAAGGCAAGCAATGAATTGGACAAGGCGGATCTTCTTTGGCGGTTCTACGCCAACCAAGAAGATTATTACAAGGCCGCTCAAGTTCAACTGAACCTTGCCAAGAGCCAATTTCCGATTCCATTAGCAAAGCGTATCAACTATCTTAGTCACGCAAAAACTCATGCCTCCACCCAAAGTGTAGGTATCGGAAGACAAGCACGACAGATATTGCTACATGAAATATCCGAACTTCTTGAAGTCGCCAATATCCAGGATGAACTTTTGCATAGACTCAGAGGTGAAGACCGACTGCCCAACGAGAGAAAAGTTGAGATTGTAGCAAATCTCGATGGTGAAATCATGCCGTTGACCGATGTAAGTTCATGTTGTATTTTATTTTATATGGAGGGCCGTACTAACCTCGATCTAGCTGTATAATATTTATGCAGATCCGGCAAGCTACTTCGACATCTGCCTGATCATCTGTCAAGCTGCAGGTCATCGTACCGACGCTGACATCATGTCTACTTGGCAAAACATTCTTGACGCGGCCCATACAAAAATCGTCGAGGATCCGACCGCAAACGCACAACCATACGAGGCTATCATCAATATTGTCTGTGACATGGCTAATCGTCTCAACTTTTCCGAAACGACCTTCTCTCCAGCCATCCTCATACCCATGATCGAAAAATATGCCATCGAATTTCAACGAGATGTGGGCCCTAGAACTTGGGTCGTTGATCTGTTCCTCCGTGTTCGCTTCCCAGACGAGGTCATTCTTAGCACGTTAACCACAATGTTTTACAATGACGAGGCTCCCTTTTCGGGCAGAAACCGCCGAGTCTTGGCCGAGCATATCCTCTATGTCATTCAACAATGGTATCGGGAATGCGCAAGCAACAACATGAGGCTGTTCGGCGGAGAACAGAACGCAGCTGAAGTTGATCAGCTCTTGATAGAGTTGATTGGCTCTGGAGGGCTCCAGCCGACAGAAGTGCAAGTAGCACAAGAAGTGCGGGGTCTTATCGCGAGGGACTTTCGCTGATGGGAGATGGATGTTTATAATGCGCGGGCAGTAACTGGAAATATCATACGGCATCGTGCTTGGCGTTACATTTGGAGGTCGGAGAAGAGGAGGGAGAGGTTAGGAGGGGTTAATACCCGATTCCTTTCCCACACATAGTATACCATGGTATGAAAAGCGATCAACTAGTTAAGTTTTCTTGTTTAGAGCGAGTCGGCGGGCGTGTGGAATTGTGGAATGCTACTCATATTGTCTACTACTGCTTAGACTCCTCTCTTCCTCTATTTTACTTTTGCCTTGCTGTCAATCGAGATGGAGAAGATTTTTTTGTATTTTAAGATGAGTCAGTGAGGGGACTATATGAATGGATGGATGGATGGGATGGTGGATGGGTTTAATTGAAAGAACTAAAATCCCCTGTGGATTGATTGGTGGCTTGCTCGCTTAACTTGATTTTGGTTCGTCTCTTTTGCGTATTATTCTTTGCACGTTCTACCGCACTGCGTATGAGATCCGTCGAATTTAAATGTGTACAATAGCGATGGACATAAAATCCCAGTGTTTGACAGCATTTCATCCTCAGGTGAACTACTAGCCATCCAGATGTTGATTTTCATCCTTTCCGAGAACTGATACTTCAGTGTAATTCATGGTCCTGCTGGGCTAGAAATCTTGATATTAACCTCGACCTTATCCTCAGTAATGCTTTATTATTTCCTCATAATAGATTGCGTTGCACTTTCATAATATGCATTCTAATTTCTTAATTTTAACCGGCACTGCACCTATCTTCCACCCTTATTCTAGCTTATATTACACACAGCAGCGAAGAAGCTTTTTTCTCTCATGCGATAAAACTCCTTTCGCTACATGACCTCAGCGAAAATTTGTTCTGTGTAAGTATCTAGTGATAGTAGAACTAGTTTATACTTTCTTTAAGCCTCCGAAACCCTTATCAGCACGTCTTTCACATGTCATACCGAGGCACAGTTTAGCTAATAACGCTGATAACAGGCTGTTCTAATCACAGGTCACACGGTTGAGACTTGGACAGCGAGATATTGATATCATAAAATCGCTTAATAAATATGTTTATCGTTGGTCTTGCTGATAAAAACTCCGTGTTGAGTGCCTTGGATATTGCTACGTTGTCTTTGAGGTGGATTATCTTTCAACAAAAAGATGCCAATTCAATCATTTAATGTCCTGAACTTTTTTATTATAACATGTTAAACGATAGTTGTAGATGCTGTGATGGAATAGAGAAGGTGTCGTTTGATAATTATAACACATTTGAAGTACAAATGAGATCTGGAATTACCCAAGGTATTGAACAAGTAATTGAGAGTACCTATCCAAAGATACCACGGCGTTAATAGGGCTGATTATATTAGAACCTGTTCGTTACTATTTAACGGGATATGGTTCTCGGTGTGATTAGGCTGCAGCGCCGGTGATATTCGGTGATGTAGAAACGGAGTCGCTCTATTGGTTGGGCTGAAGGGGGCGAGGTTGCAAGGCATCTAAGCGAAGAGGCTTGACAGCACCCCATAAATACCCCTCCACGCCCTCCCCCCCCCCAACGTCTCCCCGCTTCTCACCCGCCCTCCCCCAAACCTTGAGCCACCTCTCACCTAGGACCGAACACTTCAGATATCTGATCTCGCCAGCTGGCAACATGTGTCCCCCAGGCGTTGACCAAACTACACGTTCTTCTCAGCGGTGGCAAATCATAGCACCGCGCATCAGGAAAATCGAGAAGTTTCCCAAGGATGAAACTAAATGGCGCTTTATGACCGTGACGCCCGAATTGTTGCTATTCAACAGGGAGAACCGCGTGCTCAACTTCTGGAGGTTTCTTGCACGAGTAGCTGCCATACCTCATACCAAGGCAAGCCACGCCACTGATAGCAATAGAATGTCACGCATCGAGTCGTTACCTAGCGAAGTTCTATCTCTGATCCTCGAAGATGCGTCGCTAGAGAGGAAAGACGTTATCGCGCTAGGGTTTTCCTCGCCGAGCTTGTGGCCTCATGTTTTAAAACATGTTGCCAAAGCCTGCTGGCTTGCTCAGGCACCTCTAGCAGGTGTCGAGATAGCTTGTACCGGGACCTACCTGACGGACCTACCAGCGTCATTTCAGAAGGACGACTTAGCGAAGTCGACAATCAAATTCCATCGCGGTGGACAAATGTGCGAGGCGAGGAAAATCAACTGGCAAGCGATCCAAGAATACCAGCCCATGGAGGACTCGCCGGCTGAATGGCAGGCTGCTTCTCGGAACCTGCGCGATCATCTCCCCGAAAGCGTGTTCGCGACCTTGTTTGAGGAACTGCTGATCGCTTGTGGGGATTCTATCTACGGGGGGTCTAAGGATCAAACATACGTGCTACGGAATCTCACGACCAAGCAATACGTGTATTGCAACTCCGCTGGCTTGATTCTGGACCCGAAAATCAAGAATTTACATCTGAATGACGTTATGCTCTTGAATATTTGCTGGACGAGAAAATATCAACCCTGGCCGCATGTACAGATCCCAGAAGAAGCACAGCGGTTAGAGCTGGGGAAACATCAAGGGGAGTGGGCCGGCCACTGTTTCGATATTGTTCCACTGGACGGCCAGAATTTGGAAGGCTGGTCAGACTATACGCCGGAGGTTGGGGAGAAAGCGTTGCTCGTTGCTTCTTATATCAACCCTCCTGTGTATCACTCACCTTTGGGAATATTAAATCCTTCGTTGAAGAGGAAGATGCATGGTGAAGAGGTTGAATGGGTTGGCTTGAAGAAGCGCAGTGTTGAATTTTGATAAGAGACGTCTGTATTACCTACATATCTTGTGATTTTGTCATGCTTTTTTTGCTTTTAGAAGTTACACGCTTTCTAGTACTTATTTTTCTGCTGACTATATCCCTGCCTACCTACTATATAATAATCCATTGTTTCCAAAGGAGAAGCGTAATTTTTTTTACAGCTAAGACAAGCAGACTATTCTCACTTAACTACCTAGGTACTTGTAAAGCAGCTCGAAATTGGCTAATTCATTTCTCTATATTTCTTGTCACAGCTCGCTTCAGTCACGACCATAAGTAATTATCGCAGCCACATATGTCCTCAGTACCAATAACATCCAACAACAATTATCAGAAAATCAGCACTTATCTTCTCTTGTCAACCGACCTTCTCTCCAGTGATGTTTTCTAACCCCAACACGTGATCCCACTCGCCCCCCTTTCGTACTTTCGCTTAGCCGGCAGCGTCGGAGATGAGCAGCAATCTCCTCGAACCCAAGCAATCCTACCCTTCTACCTTTTAAACCCTTACTTCCCCAAACCTAAAAATCAGTTCTTCTACTCCTTCCACCACGTGTACGGCCCTTTTACCTTTACATAGTAGAAGGAAATACCTCATACAGTAGAAGGATGGACAACAAGGTAGGTCAACACAAAAAAAAGGGTACTTCCTCGTATCCGAAAAGTTTAAAGGAAAGGAGAACAACTCAAAAGGGAAGGACTGCAAGTGTATATCTTCCAGTCCTTCCTCGTGTCCTTATGGCTTTCTGTTCATTCTGTTTCGCTTTTTGCTACAGGCGTCAAAGTTATTGGTTTACTCAGCGACGTTCCTGAGTCCGTGACAGCATGTTTTCTCTACGCTGCCTGACCAAGGCGATCCTAGTCCTTTCAGCTTCCGTCATCGTTACCAGTGCGAATCCACATCATGAACATCATGGGGAAGCCAAACGACAGACGTCACAATACCTCACAGAAGCGAGCTCCAGTAAGTCAAGTCTGGCAAAAGGGAAGGCAAAGAAAAAAGAAGAAGAAAATGGCATGGAAAAGCAAAAGAAGATAATGAAACTGACAAAAGAACAGAATACGTCGTAGATGGCACCGCACTCCCTGATGTCCCTTTTGATATTGGCGAGACATATGCAGGGTTAATGCCCATCTCATCAGCAGCAGACGAGGAGAGGCAGCTCTACTTCTGGTTCATGCCATCGGCGAACGAGCTAGCCGGGGACGAGATACTGATCTGGTTGAACGGCGGAGTATATTCTCCCATCTCCTCACATTCTCAATCTCAAGCAAGTAAGCAAGCAAGCTAACGACCGCCCAAAGCCCGGCTGTTCCTCGCTCGAAGCCGTGCTGCAAGCCAACAGCCCCTTCAGCTGGAAGCCAGGAACCTTCGCACCGACAGCCAACCCGTGGAGCTGGACGAACCTGACCAACATAGTATGGGTCGAGCAGCCGCTGGGGACGGGCTTCACGCAAGGCGCCGCGAACGCGACGTCGTCGGCCGAGACGGCGCTGCAGTTCCAAGGCTTCTGGCGGAATTTCGTCGACACGTTCGGGCTGCAGAACCGCAAGATCTACATCGTGGGCGAGTCGTACGCGGGCTACTACATCCCGTACATTGCGGATCTGTTCCTCAGCAGCAACGAAACCGAGACCGACGAAGCGTATTTCGGCATCGAGGGCACCATGCTGTATAACCCGTTGATCTCCTACTACGCTATCCAGGAACAGGCCGTCGCGGTGCCGTTCATGGATAAATGGGTCGCCGCTGGCTTGACTCCCCTCGAAGATGACTTTGTATCTAGAATCCATAATGCCTCCCAGACGTGCGGTTATGATGACTACCTGGCGAAATACCTCGTCTTCCCACCGACGGAACCGCTGCCGGTTCTCCTGCCAGGTAGCGATGCGCAGCTGAACTGGCTGGAGGGCTGTGATGTGTTTACGGACATCACAGATGCGATTGAGGTGCTGAATCCGTGTTTCAGTATCTACCAGGTAAATCTCTCCCACTTCCCCCCTTAGGCCGCTTTATTTTCCCTTCTTCTTTATTTTCTGTTTTATATATACCTCGAGCACAAGGACAAATCACACCCATGCAAAAGAATCCAAATTCTTTTTTCCCCCGGAGATTTCTTTCTAACACTTCAGACAAAAAGATCACAGCCACATGCCCCGTCCTCTGGGACGTCCTCGGCTTCCCGTACTCCAAACTCTACACCCCACCAGGAGCGTCCGTCTACTTCAACCGGACAGACGTGCAGAGCGCCATCAACGCGCCAGCGGGCACGAACTGGGAGGTGTGCAGCGCGAAAGAGATCTACATAGACGGGTATGACTCGTCTCGGCCGTCAGGCCTAGAAGTGCTGCCGCGCGTGATCGAGCAGTCGAAGCGGACCGTGATTGTGCATGGCGTCTTGGATATGTTTTTCATCGAGCAGGGCACGTTATTAGCCATCCAGAACATGACGTGGAATGGCGCCCTGGGGTTCCAGGAGAAGCCCGCGACGACTTATCGCTTGCCCAAGCTGGATACGCCCGTTAGTGCCCTGGCCGGTAGTGGGAAGGCTGGCACGACGCATACGGAACGAGGCCTCACGTATGTCACTGTAGATCTCGCGGGCCATATGGTGCCGCGATATGCACCCAGTGCGGCGTACCGCACGGTTGAGTTCCTGCTGGGGAGGATTGAAACTCTTGAAAGCACGGCAGCGTTTTCAACGCAGTAAATTTGCTCTTCGTAGTGATAATCTAATAAATCTATTGATGTATCTCCTTAGTACTACTCAATCTATAAGAGGAAAACCAATCATCGTTGCCTATGTCTATGTATAAACCTCAGACCTACGAAAGCGAAAATTCTGTAAAGCGAACCCAGCAGCAGAAGCATCAGCAGGTCTTTCTTGAACCGATCCAGTTGATATCCTGTTTTGTGGGTGGCCTTGTCAATCTGGTACAGGTATTTGTACGGCAAGACGTTTTTGGTGAAGTATGCCTCAGCCATCCATGTTCCAGGGCCGGATCTCCATAGCCAGTCGAGATGCCAGTGCTGAACATCCATCAGTGTTGGTGACATACCGCTTAACATGGTGACGATTAGCGACAGCATGACAGCCAACAAGGGCCCATCCTCGCGTCGTACGACCATAGAAACACACGATGACATGCCATAAATACAGTAGAAGTAGAGCAGGTTGGCAAGGAACACGTCTGTCCACGACATGGGCGGCGTTGAAAGGATGTAGAAGGTTGTCGTGAAATGGAACGTGGCGATTACGATCCGCGGAAGCGTTGAAATGACTTTCCCTATGTAGTAGGCAAGCCTGTTGTGCCCAGCAGCTGCCTCACGCCAATAGACAAGTTTCTCCTCTCCAAACACCTTCACGGCTGGTGCGGCAGCACTGAGACCAATCGAAAGACTGATCAGGAGCGCCACTTGGGGAACCGTGGAATAGTCAATTGCAGAAGACAGGTAGATGTAGTGATCATGGTAGAGACCGGTAAAAAGGTTTCCCTTGCGTTTCGAATGTGCGAGTCCGATGAGAATGCCAGATATTGAGCCCGTGCCAATCTCCAAGAAGAATGCTGCCTTCAGACGATATTGCTGGAGAAATGCACGCACTGTACAGAAGTACATCTGTTTGTGAAAAGGCGCACCACGAGACTTGAGGGTCTTATTTAGTGAGGCCATCTCTTGGATTGAAAGATTTCCCGTTGGGATTATGCCATTGTGCTTTTCGCCCCTTTCTTTCCACTGTGTAATCAGGTACTGGATACTTGCGTCGCCGCGAGGCTTGTATAGACGTCCTTCGCCAGCAATAATATCGCCCATGACATCGGCAGGATTTCCATGCTCGGGAAATTCAAATCGCATGCTCTCAAAGTATGGCTGCATCTGATCCCGTGGGCCGTAATATATCATTCGGCCGGCCCCTAAAAGAACTAAGTTATCGAGTGACTCGAATATCTCCTGCCGTGGTTGATGAATGATGGTAACAACTGTAATTCCGATACGTGAGAGTGCTTTCAATGTATTCATGATGGAGGATGCAGCTGTGGCGTCTAAACCAGAGGTAGGTTCATCCAAGAATAAGGCCATCGGCGCAGCCGCTAATTCTATTCCAATGCTGACTCTTTTTCTTTGGCCACCTGAGATTACAGGCGATGTAGGACTTCCTACCAATGAGTCCTTCATATGAGATAACTGTAGACAGCTTATCAGGACGTCTACGTGGCTTTTGATCTCCTTGTCAGACCATGTGCTAGGAAGCCGAATCCGAGCCGAGTGCAGGATGTTTTCTCGAACGGTCAATTCTGGAAGAATTATGTCATCTTGAGGAACGTAGCCAACGATTTTCCTGTATCTGTCTTTATCAGCGCTGCCAGACATGGGACTTTAGATAACAAACTTGGACATTTTCCCAGGGACTCCGTTGACTTTGGTAGAGCCGCCAGTATGGCTTACTTTACCCATGAGAACATTGACAAAAGTTGCTAGCGATTGTCAGTTCTAGAGACATCCATCAATGTAATAGCTTACATTTCCCAGCGCCAGAAGAACCCATGACACCCCACAGAGAACGACTGTTGATGGAGCCCGAAATATGCGAGATGACAGGTTTGCCCAACTTCTTCGGCTGGAACGAAAGTTCCTCAAAATCGAAGTTCAATCCAAACTCCGCGCCCCCGATGCACCTTTTTAGCGATCTGATATAGGTCTGCAAATCCGTTGGTGGTGCAGAACCATCTGTAAACTGGTCTTGGCTTTCACAGTCAAAGCCAAGCCGCAGAGCTTCCTCGAAGCCAGTCGCCCTATGTCTTGCTAAGCGCACGAGCCTTGCTTCCAGAGCGATATCCACATCTGCCGCTCCATCTCCTTGATTGTTAATAACATAGTAATCGCTATTACTCCTGGTATCTCCCCTTTGTCGTGGTGGAGGTTTTCTCTTGAGTTTCTTCTTCGCAATCTTGTCCCTGAGCTTCAAACAACCCACCAAGGAGAAGAATACAACCACGGAGACCAAGATAAAGTCCAGAGCAAGGAGAACACCCAACGGCAGAAAGCTAACATCCCTCGAAGCTCCCGGAGGACAGTTCGCACCCAGAGAGCATTTGATTGGCTTATTCGCTCCTCGCCGACAATAATATCCTGCTGGACACAGAGTAGGATGCGTTGTGTTTCTGGGACAATAAGATCCAGCCGGACATACAGCAGGCTCCCAAACTCCCTGCGATTTCAGGCAATCGCGACCGCCTAGTCGAACGACCAGGCACAAGGGATCTGGGGTGTAGTATTGTGGAAGGAATTGGAGAGAATTATTTGGACCTGAAGTCTGAAGTTAGTCTAGGATGAGGCTTCTGTGAAGGCGACCTACAGTAGAACCCTTCTTTGCATCCCATTATTACCCAATCCCACCCATCTTGGATGGTAATAGATTTAGCTTGTTCCCATATGCAATGATTATCGTCGCTGTTGGCAACCCTGTCAACGTCGTCGCCATCGTGGATAAACATGTTTGGTTAATTGTGGGATGTGAAAGATATCGAAGGAGAATCAGCTTTGAGTGTCATACATTGGAATGACCAAGTAAGGTAAGAACGAAAAAGACCGCGAGAGGAAAGCACGACATGAATTTCTACAAGCGACATTTTCTCCATTATTCTAACGTCCCGCGAAAGAAAAATCTTCTATGATTAATTTTGTCGTAGCCATAGAGAATCCTAATCGATGTTTCCCTCCGCCTCAAACCCAAATATCCCCTTCCAACTCCATCTTCACCTGCCCGATAAAATAAGTAGTTAAAAATTCACACTGAAACCCCTTGTCCTCCTCATGAATCCCCACTGAGTAGCCAAAGACCCCCACTTCAAGAGACGTTGAAAGTGGAGAAAGTCTGCGAGAAAACTACGTCGCGCTCGCTAATCTTGATGATCTCCCTTGCATTAGACAAGTGACAGGCCTCACGATGAATGCATAGGCGCGCGTTTAGAGTAGTCAGGTCGCCGCCTGAAAGCGAAAGCGGTCAAGGGGTTGGAGAAAGAATCGAAGATGCAGAATGCAAACGTCGCAAGAAGAGAGTTTTCTTGGGGTTCGAGTTGTTCGGTAATAGCAGCTCATTATTGAGTTTCCGCATTTTGGCAAGACCAAAAATGACCTTGTGTTTTTTATTATACATTTCATTTCTCTGCATATCCTAATTGTGTGGCTTAATATGTGTTAACCGCTTATATCATCGCTCCAAGCAAGATGTTGACATCGCTAAATTCTTAACTGTGAAAAAAAGAAGGCTCTTTTGTTTCTCATGAAGTTACCACCTGAATGAAGTATCTTGTCCCTATCTCGGAAATTACCTGATCTTCAGATTTCAAAGAACTTCTCAATCATGAGCTTCTTTGCACAAGCATCGTCGTCGCTTGGTTTCTTACTTGAGTTGACTTCTGCTCTCCTTCCAACATTGAGTTCCCCTTCCACCGACTCATTTGCTCGGTCCCTTGGCTTAGTTATCACTGATCTGCCTCTTTAGGACACATTTCCTTGTCGGGTGTGTAATCTACTTCCGTAAAATTATGATCCGGTTCAAGGATGAACACGATCGATCTGGTCCGCCGAGCCTTGCACCGGCTGAATTTCAGCATTCGGTAAACCCTTACTCCTAGAATCCATCGACGAAGCGGATCCCTGTTCTTCAAGATCTATCCAATTGTCACCCTTGCTACGACGCAGGATCCCTCTACTATCCTCCTCACGAAAGTCGTTATGATCTGTGCGAGATCTCTTCGTATTCCCAAGAGCAATTCCACTTGCTGCACCAGAACCCTGCTTCGGTGGAGTCGTCCGCGTATGAACCGAAGATAGAAAGGCGAATGCGTTGGGGAAGTGCTGATTGAACAGGTTCCGTACCGCTGGAAGACAGGTACAGACGAGAGCCGTCATGAGCTCGAGAGTCGTCCAGATGAGGGCCGGTAGGTAGTCGTAGCTCGGATCTACACTATTCCCAAATTTCAAAAGGGACTTCAGACGGATCATGGAAGTGATACATCCGCTATAATTTACAGTTAGCGACACCCATATGACGGCTGAAGGAAAACTTACAAACTTCCAATTGCAAACATGAAAAAAACATTCAGTTTTCTCTTCCGGCTTAGATGCATACCTGATAGAATCGGCAAAGGAAGTGTGATTATAATCAAATCCAAGGCGATGCTCACGCCGGCATTAGCATATGCCAGAGCATTGAGATTCAGACAAGTTCCCCGAAGGTCCTTATTCCAAAAGTAGGCGACTGGTTGGCATTGGAAGATAGTAAGGAAGAAGATAATCGAAGTAGAGACAACGATGAGGCCGAGGACAGCAAAAGAAAGGTAGTGAAACCAGACTTGGGGAAACATCCGAAGATAGAAAACAACAAGTGAGACCTTGACCAAGCCAAGGACGAGCACGTAGATATTTTCGGCGATATAAACTACAGGGCATAAATGTTAGTTACCTGCGGTCGTGAATGTCCTGAAAAAACCTACAATGCTTTAATATCCGAAGTAGATCTCCATCGTTGAGGTCATATATGTGACGTCCAAATCCATCGTTAGTCACTGATGATTAGAGTCAGTACCATCTCGGAGCTGAGTATCGACAAGAAAAAAACTTACTGATAATTGCAAATACGACAGCTGGGATTAAGATCGCCTGGAAAAGGTCAGATTCGTCTACGAGGTCTAGGTGGCATACACAAATCACTCACCAATGCAAAGAGAACAATGTAATCCTCAGGCCATAGTGTATGATTTATCCATCCTCGAGAGATCATCCGTATCGACACAAAAACGACTGAAACTACAACCGCTGCGATGGTAAAGGAAAATGCCTGGTTTGAATGCGATACATGTGGTAGATCACAACTTGCAGCTGTAACTTTTGAAAGACCTATTTCTTACGTTAGTACATCCATATCTGTCGCAAATAGGGAGGACGTGTATGAGAAAAAGATTCGTACCGAGGGAATCTGCCATTGTACAATTCAAGAGCATGCAACTTGTCGTTAGCTGAACCAACTCTGTGCTCGCGCATTGGCATGTCGTATTTGTGAATGAGCAGCCCACCGCTGGAACCGACTGAACAAGACAACCGAGCTATACAAATGCCAATATCAGTCGCAATTTTCTCAACATGGATTTTCTCTCTCTTCTATATTCTTCTTTTCTTTTTCAAGCGACCCGAGCATCACTTACTGCGCATGGGGAGAGATCTGCTATTGTTTGAGCGTTTGCGACCGAGGAAGAAAGGATCGACAAGGCGAGAAGGAACAACAACATCCAGGTTGACATTATGACGAATAGAGGAAGCAACAAATGCGACAACGCCCTTGAATTTTGCCAGCAGTACAACAAGCAGTTGGAGCTCGCAGCTATAAAGAAGAAAGCATCAGCTAAGTATCAGGCTAGAGGTATTGCCGTCAACAAGTGCAACGGATCATGACATGGCCACGAGAGAAAAATAAATGGTGGTCAGCAAAGTGGAGGGACGTTCCACAGAGCTAGAAGCAGAAAGAAAACCGGGAAAACTCCCAGCCCGAAGCAGATCTCCCACTCGATCTCGGCATGGTCTGATCCATCGCTGCAGACCTTTGTCACTTGGCACGGGACTTCTGCAGATACTGCACTGTAGACAGACCTTTTCATGGCGAGCATCTGCCGACGACTCAGGGGTTTTCTCGGACGCGTATGCAAGGGCGGTCCAATTAGTGGTCCCAGCAGTCGCGATAACGCGGGGGATGCGTAGCAGAGCGAAGGCTTATGATGATCGACACCAGCTTGTTGGCTATCCTTTTCAGGGGCCCATCTCCCGGCGCCAGCCTCTAGGAGGCGTCGAGGGAAAACATTTGAGTTTTCCGGGTCAAGAATGTGTCGCCA
Source organism: Pseudofabraea citricarpa (assembly GCA_029641185.1). Classification (NCBI taxonomy): domain Eukaryota; kingdom Fungi; phylum Ascomycota; class Leotiomycetes; order Helotiales; family Dermateaceae; genus Pseudofabraea; species Pseudofabraea citricarpa. The sequence continues at coordinate 382,195 of JAPWGK010000010.1, forward strand.
TGTCCAATGGAGCTCGGAAGGATATCTCATGCAGGTTAGAAGCCCAAGGCAGGTTCCGAGATGTAACAAGGAACAAAGTCGATAGCGCTGCTTCCGTCGAGCCTTAGTGCAGTTCAACCGATGTTAGGCTCATCGGCAGGCCAGGAACGGCCTGCCATCAACCAGCATCCAATCTCGCCCATTTTTAGCCTCTCCGAGATGCAATTAACAAGCTTGACAACAGGGCTGAGTCATGTCACGAAGGGGAATTCCCATATTCGGAAGACGGCGAGAAGTTTCGTACCGTACGTAGTGTGAGGCATCTTGTGATATCCTGAAGCAACGCCCTAAAGTATATTGATTACCCCAAGTCATTCTCGCCATCTGCATGTTTGGCCGTTTGAAAACAGGGTGGTGCCTCAACCTGCTGAAACAGAAGCACCCGCTGTCATCGACAAAAATCTTCACCCCCCTCTGTTTCGCATCGCTAAAAGGTGTGCTGCTGTGCCCTGGTTTATTGGTTCAAATACGCGAGTCCGTCTTGGAAAGAGAAATTTAATATCAGTACTTCGGAGGACGATGATTCTGATTCGTTGCATTCATCGCGCATAATATCAAATCTTGCAGTGCCCCTTCTTGTCAGCCACTTTAACGTTTTAAACGAGGAACGATGAGGGAAAGGCTTTTTAAGCGACAAGGTTGGATGTGGTGTATTTTCACATCATTGCATGTCTTCCTCCAACGAGCAAAAATAAAGAAACACACGACATCAATAAAAAAGAGCTACGCAGTAACAAGAGCATAGTATTTGGAGCAACATTATCCCAAAGGCAAATTACCATCGGATTTTCGATAAATGTCCAACTGAGATACCGATACCCAAGCCACATGCTTTCCCCACCTCTGCCAGGACCTCACATCTCCTGAGTGAACATTACGAACCTTGATGGTTGCGACATATTGGCGCGGGATATGCATGTCCCTGTAAGAGAATTGTGCAGTACTGCATGCTCGATATGCTGCATCGGTGACGACTTTAGAGTTATCGACAGGCCATATCTCCAACAATAGACAGGCCTCCGAGGCTGCAAAGTACACTAGCTCGACGATAACGCCTCGGACTTTCAATGGCGTCGGTACCTGAAGGGGGGCCAGCCGGTTACTACCCGACTTGAGTGGTAACTGACGGAACGTACGGAGGACAGTACAGTAGTAGACTGTAAGTACCATGCCACATGAACCCCGGATCGCCATGATTCGAGATTATCCGCACGTGGCTCATCAGCCACAGAAGCAGCCACCGGGATCGACTACCAAAACCAAAAAGGGAAAAGAAAAAGAAACAAAAAGAAACCCGTTCTCTTCTCTAGAGAATTCAACATAGAAGAACAGCACCATTGCTTGGAACCCACCCAACGGCCTATAGTCCGCTAACATGGGGGTACACGGTTTCCCTCTATCGGGAGTTATCTACCCTACCGCTCGTCCCAGTGACTGACTGCCTTGTGCGCAGTCGCTCATATGACAGCATATATACCGATCGGTACGCCGTCCGAGTTTATTATAGGTAGGTACCTTTGTATTATCGGCAGAGACGCGCATACCCTTCCAACCCCGCCCCCGCCCTATGATTCGGCTCTCGCTTGATATTATACTATATAAGGAGAAGATATATAGCATACCTAGGTAGCCATAGATACCGGACCGGCAAGCAGGCACTTACCGATTTACTAACCAATGCCTACCTATACGTAGGCAACGAAACCCTCTCAACAAACCGCAAATTGAGAGGCAGCCAAAGTAGAAACACGCGCACAGAGAGAAAGAGAGCTCGAGAGGTGTTATCTCCGGTCTTTGATTCGTTCAGTCATTTATATTCATATTGTTATGCTCCACATCACAAAGCACAACAGCGCTCGCTCGCTTAACTCTCTCACTTGCCCTTCCCTTCCATTTATCGATTTCATTTCATCACCTCTCCAACCACCACTCGCCATCTCTACCCATCAACCCCTCCAAATCCTAAAGTTTACTCTCCACCCACCTCGGCTCTCTCTTCTCGACAAACGACCTCACACCCTCCCTCATATTCTCGCCCTTATCCATGCGGGGATACCAATTCTCAGCCAACAACCTAGTACCCTCTTCAGCACCGACGCCCTCCCAGCCGAGCTTGATGCCCTCCCTAGAAACGATGACCGAGTCGGGAGAGTTCTTGACAACGAGCCGGGCCAAGCGCAGCGCCTCGGGGACAGACTGACCATCGGGGACGACCTTATTGACGAGACCCCAGCGCTCGGCCTCAGCACTCGACAGCGAGCGGCCCGTCAGCGCCATCTCCATAGCTCTCTGCCTGCCGACGGTGCGAACGAGCCTCGTCAGGGCGCCAGCGAGCGCGATGACGCCGATTTTCACCTCGGGCAGCCCAAACACAGCTCGCTGCTCCGCAACCACCATGTCGCCGTTGATGATCATCTCGCACCCGCCCCCGAAGCAGATGCCGTTCACGGCGCAGATGACGGGTTTCTTGCCGCCGCGACGGCTGAGCCCACCGAATCCTGACGCGGGCAGCGTGCGCTCGCGCACCGCTGCTGATGCAGACGGTTGGTTCGACGTGTCCCATTCCTTCAGGTCGGCCCCTGCGCAGAAGGCTCGTCCTGTGCCCGTGAGGATCGCGCACCGCAGGGTCGGTTCAGCGTCGAGATATTTGTAGATCGAGTCTAGGTCGTGGTGCATTTGGATCGAGATGCAATTGAGATCTTTAGGGCGGTCGAGCGTGATGAGCAGAATTGCCGGCTCTGGGAAGGAGAGGTTGATGTTTTCGACTTTTGGGGGAGGCGTTTGGGATTGTGATTGCTGCTGCTGCTGCTGTCGCTGTTGTTGTGCCATCTTGCGGGAGGGAGTTTGGAAGACCAGCACGGGACAGGCAGTTTTGGCGAGGAGGTAGTTTTCGAATGAGGGATTGGACATGAGTTGAGATTTAGAAGACGACGCTTCAAGTGATAGATGGGTGAAATAAAGACATCTTGCTGATTTTCTTCGTATGATTACTTGAGATGTCGTTTGGAAAACGCGGGGAACGGTACCTCGGCATCGGTTGAGTTGAAAGGTTGGGTCGCTTATGAATCAATGGTTTATCCTTTCCCCCTTTCTTTGACGAGCCAAGGTCTTACGAGTTATGATATGATAATAATTGTTTGGCCATTCAATCAAATGGAGGTTTCGTAGTAATGTAGGTTTATATTCAATTTCATAACGTCATAACCATAAACTCATAATATCTGCTCAACTCAATTCAACAATCTCTTTACTTTTCATGCTCCTCCCATGACTTCGTAGGACTCACAGCTGGACTCGTAGCAATCTTCGGTCGACTCTTGAAGACGCTTTCATAATCAGGATCACCCTCAATCAAGACTGAATGATCCAAGTCTTCCATAATCGTCTCCTGGACTTTGGGAAAATAGCTTGATTCTCTGGCTTTCTTAGCCGCTGCTTTGACGCTTCTGCGTCGCTCGAATTGTGCCTTCTTTTGCGCTGCTTCGAATCCAGCCATGCTTCTTCTTGTCCGCTCGATCAAATCGGCATGTGGATCCACCTCTTCAGGCGTCTTGATAGATGGAGACCTCATCGGCTTGAGTGCGAGACGTGGAAGATCTTGCAAATCAAAGTTCTCATGTAGATCTGAGTACTGTGAATGGGAAGTTCGAGCCATTGATAGACGAGTCCTTTCAGCCAAGGAGAGCGTATGACATGGCTTCTTCGGCGAAGGTGAGGCAGCTGCCATTGAGTTCAAAATTTCGTCCGCCATCAAATCGGCTTCAGGATCCAAAGATGGAATAGATTTGGGCGACATTCTTCTTGGAGGGGTTCTTTGCCTTTCTTGAATAGGTGGCGGTCGCGGAGTTGATGCTGCATGGATGGTGTCTTCATCTTCACTTTCGGATAACTCAATATGTACACTCTTTGCTGCCGTTGACTCTGGTGCAGTGATGGCGGTGCTTTCGAGGAATGACTCTGAGGGTGGCGTTTGAGAAGTCGACTTTGTAGCATTAAATCCAGGCGACGCGTTTCCAGAATCACTGGAAGCAGAAGACCAGTCCTCTTCTACTTGTGCAACTTCTTCTATGGGAGAGACTGGTGCTGATTCTGGCTCGTCAGCAGGGAGACTCACTCGTACAGCGGGCCGAGAAGGCTTCTTCTGTGATTTGCCGACATTCTCCAACTCAGCCTGCATGTTCTCGAGCAAACGAGCATAATCATCCTGCAGCTTTGGTGCATCCATGACCTCCACCGGTCCTCTTGTCTGCAATACCTGGTGTCTATCAAACAAAAGATTGATGGTCTGGGGTTCCTGTGGCGTTGAGCGGTCTTTCTTGACTGGAGAGGTATCCTTTTTTGAAAGAGTTTTCCCAAAGTCCTGCCACCTTGCAAGACGAGCCGCCTGATCTTTCACTCGCGCATCTAATTGCTCCAGAAGACCAACATGCTGTTGTCCTTCCAAATCACCAATGGTGCCCTTCTCGACATGATCCCAGACCTCATCGAACCTTGAAGCTAGAAGCCCTCCCCTAGAATCTGTGCAGTCGCCGTAGAGGATACTTTCAACCCACTCACTATTCCCAGACCAATTCTTCTGGAATCTTTCATGTACGTCTGCGATCTCGCGCCTAGAGATATCAACTTGCGATGACTTTTGATCGATCGATTCCTTCAACTGCTCCTGCCTGCGCGTAGCTCTGCGATGTTGCAGGTTCAACAACTCCGAGAAATCTTGATATCTTGCCCTTGCACCATTCTTGTCTTTAAGATGTTTTCCCAGGGATGCCTTGTGCGCCAGAATCAATGCCGATAGACCACTTCGCTCGCCTGAGTATGAGAAGTTCTCCGAGGCAAGACGTTGAGCGATGGCACGACCCCCTGGATTCCTCTCAAGTGTGACCATCTGCAAGACGGCATTGGAAAAGACAGAGAGGACCTCTTCCAACCTGTCTCCTTTACACTCATCCAACATTGTCTTCCTCAGAACTGTATCCCTCCCCAGCACACCATTCTTCTTTGCCTGGTCGAGACATCTGTACAGGGCAGCACGAAGGTTGAGCGATTGCAGAGGTTCGAGAGGAGGAAAGAAAGGTTGTAATTTCTGGACGCCGATTAATTAGTAGCCTCTAATATAACCACAGCGGCCTATAGCAGGACCAAAATCTCGCTCGCTCAACCTACATTCCGCGTCTCCTCAGGGTCCCAGATAGCAAACAGCTGGTACAGAGCCCACTCTATACACTGAATGCGCTTCTTCGCATCCTTAGAAGTGAGCACCGAAGTCGTGATCCCTGGCCAGTCATCTCGCAGATCCAGGTCGAGCAGTCGTAAATTGCTTAGGAAAAGCGCTATATGTGAGGGTCCGGACCCAGCTGCAGGAGTCAAAGCGGAGGAAAGCTTCAGACTGCCAGTCGGCGGAGGGACTCGTAGACTCCTCGTTCGCGCAAGTGCTGAATTGGCACTCGATGATGATGCCATGATGAGGAGGAGTATAGACTGGCTATGTACAATAATAACATGATAATGCGCTGTTTGGTAGTGCCGTTTTCCACAATGCAACCCTGCTGAAGCGGTCTAGGACTGCATAACATTGTAAACAAATGCGCGTCTGGCACGTGTTTGAGGTTTAGGATTAGTCATCTACAGAATAGCTTCACTAGCTTCACCACTTGTATATGCACTACTAGATTTGACGGGAAATGATTTTTCTTCTATTCAGCCTCTGTGGCTTAGTAGAGACTTCGCTTCCAAATCAAATAGCGAGTGCACCAAAGAGTATCTAGCGCCAGAAAGAAGGCAGTTGCATTACATTCAAGTAGTTTCAATCATTCCACGCCAGGGAACAAAACTGAAGCGAAAGGGTATATGCATCCAGCCCAGGCAACAACAACGAAGAGACTCGTCCTCCTTTAAAAGTCAAAAGATGGACGTGTTTCCAGCAAACCAAACCCCGAGCGCCAAAACCCATCCGAGAATATGAAATTAACATGAAGCGAAAAACCATCATTTGCTCGATATCTCATACGCCCCATTTTCGACTCTTTCCGGGTGCTTCATCAATCTCCACGCTGACTTTTGTTCCAAGTGCCTCCTTGCCCTCTTTGATCATCGCCTTTAGTTGTCGATCTAATCGTCTGATGCTTTCATCGGCCTCTCGATCCTCCTTTCTTTTCTTAGCTGCCCATTTCTGTGCCTCCACTGCGGCTGCTCTCACCGAAGGACTATCGGTCTTGGTTGGGCTGTTCGAGCGTTGAGGAATTCTGCTGCTACCACCTGGCGATCGAGGACTCGCGAACGAAGCACCGGAATTTGGTTGCAAGGCCGGAGAACCCGCATGTGAACCATGAGATTGTAGAGCTTGTCTTCGGGGGACGAGGCTGGGTCGTGGAAGTGCAGTAGGTCGAGAAGCTCCCCGTCGGCTGGAAGATGATGCCGTTGCCATACTGTACCGAGCTGGGCCTCTTTGCTGTGGTTTACTAGGAGTAGCTTGCTTCTCTGGCACCACAACCCAATTCTTGGCCAGGTCGTCTTTTGGCGTGCACACCTGTCTCCTCTTTGCCGCGCGTGGTGGTGTCGAGTCTGGGGTTGCCCTATCCATATAATCGGGTATATAGTCTAGGTCCTCGTGTGCGACAGCCGTCCATGATCCTGGGATGATTGTCTCTGATTCTGACTTCTCTCCAAACTCGTCGCTCTCGAAAGGCTGAAATGAGGTGTACTCCGAATTCATGGCGTACCCCTTTCCACCACCGGCATGGAAGCCTCGAAATGCATTCGTCTTGCAGAACTCCCACACCTTTCCAACGACACCTCCAACCAATCTAGTAACACTCCATCCACCATCTGCGCCTGTCATTGCAACACTGTCTGTTCGTGGGCGCCCATTGGCATCGAGATCGGAGAAATAGTCGGGCTCCTTGTCACCGAATGTGGATTGCCTCGAATTCATACGTCTTTGCTTCCGATAGTCCAACGCATCCACATCGCCATCGTAGATCGAAGCCTCGGCGTTCTGGCTCGGTGTGTCCAATCCTCCCGCGATTCTGTACTTTGTGTTGACAAACGGCATCGGAGAACCAGGATCAGTCATCTCCACCGACTTCGATCCCCAATCATCCATGACAGGTGTGCCAGCAAAGTCGGTTCTCGAGCGCTTCCTGCTTCCAGCTACGGGTCGGTCGTCGACAGGGTGAGAGAGGTAGAGGGAGGATGCGGCAGAGGTCGAGGGGGTATGCGGGGGTTGGAAGATGTGCGACTTTGCGCCAGACAGCCGTGGCGGTAGAGAACCTGAATCTGGGTGACGGTCGAGAGCGAATGCTCCCGGCATCGAGTTGCGCGCTGGTGCTTGCTGCATTGTTTGGGTTGGAGCTATCGTCGACGGTGCGCGGGTGAACAAACAAACAAACACAGCCTAAGTCGTTCGCATGCTCTTCGACGACAGAGGCGGCGGGAGTGGAGGAGGTAGAAGGGTCAGGGCATCACAGTAATAAGGCAGCACGAAAGGCTCAGGATGAGGTGTTGAGTTGGGTTGTGGCGCGATAAGGTGTGGTGCAGTCGGTGCAGGTTTGTGGTCACAAGAGATAGATGACTTTCGCGGTCGTGTTGCTCGGCGAACAGGAAATGCCCCGCGTACCTAGCTCAGGGTTCTTGGCTGTGAGGCGGAGGGGCGGAGGGGCGGAAGTCTGTTCCGCCATGATCATTTATCATTGTGTTCCGTACAATCACTGTGAGATACGTTGCCTGGTTGCCTACGTACAGGTACATACGTACGTGGTCATTATTATCGTCTCTCATTCTACACCGAGTCGGAGATCAGAGTACAACCCAAGTCTATCCCATCCCGTTCCGCCGTCCCCAGATAGATCAAGCCCCTCTACGCCGTAGCCAGCCTTCCCAAGTCTATCCGTGAACTTCGTGATACATTCCAGTCATTCCTCATGCCTTGCCGTAGTACTCATCCTGCTTCGTCGCCAACTCTTTCTCCGGTGCTGGCGCAGCTTCAATATCCTTGCCGTGCTCCTTCCAGAACTGCTTCCGCTCTTCCAAGATTTCATCAGCCCAAGCTTGCACTTCAGGCATCTCAATGCGTGTAGCAACTCTGCGGAACTCGCTGAGATCAACCTGACCCTTTTCTTGTCGCTCGTACTCCACCATCTGCAGAACCAACTCAATCTTGTCGACGTCGTGAACGAACTTGCTCTCCGGGGTCACTCCATCTTCATATTCTTGCCAGATATCCTTGAAGTCCTTGCCAATCTTGCCACCGTTGACTCCACCCAGAAGACCACCGGTCAAGTAATCCATCGTAGTGCTTTCTCTGCGGCTCTTCTCTGACTTTGGAACACCATCGACCGGCGTGATATCTCCAACGAGAGCCTCGGCAACATCATGGATAAGGGCCATCTTCGTGCATTTTTGAATATCGAGTTTGGCGACCAGAGAAGCAGGAGCGCACATGGTGATTAGAGACATTCGGTACATGTGGTCGGCGATGGATTCTCCTCTGCGTGCATGTGAGTATAATGCCAACCAAAAGACCATGGCATAACCTACGTCTCGAGACCAAATCTGCGCCATCCCTCACGTTTGGTTGTCTTGAGCCGTTCGATCATATGGAAGAATGGGACTGGGGATTCCGAGTTCGTGGTGGGGGGACCGCCTGGGAGCTTTGCGACAACTGCTTCAACGGACCATGGCTCACCGGGCTGGCCTGCATTTTTCAAGATGGCAGGAACTAGGATTCATTAGCATGTAAACCATCAATGCGAACATCCCGAATCCATAATCATGGAAAGGCGCAAGAACTCACCGTAGCCAGCGCTGGCATCTCTTCCGTTAGAACCCATTTCACAGTGATTGAGCGAGATCTTTTCTTGGTGCAAAACAACAAATTCTACCGTAATGAATGTGATGCGAAAGAAGGGAAGGAAAGGGAGCGAGAGTCTGGAATTATATGCTCATGCCACAAAGGGTCTTGATTTGATGGTGGGGTTGAGCTGAGTTTGATATTCTGCCATCAACAAACTGATGGCGCCTTCTAGCGTGCCTGATGGCGGTGAAGAGTCACAAGCCAACAAACATCTCTGGATTAGAATGCGCTGGATGCTTTTTCTTTTTGTCGCTTTTGTTTCTGCTGCTGTCAGGTAGCATTCTGGTGCCTTCTTCGGGTTACCTCTATGTTACTGAGTGACGCAGTGCTGGCACTATCTGCTATCTCGTTACATCCTTTGTGACAAGCTGGGAGGGGAATTCGTTGGAATACCCTGGTACATACCACTCCGGTTTGGAATTGATGATTGCCGTGGATGTCGCCCATGAGCTTCAGAAAGTGTTTGAACTTGCCGATGTTTCTGGACTTAATATTTTAGACTGCAAATGACCATATCGACTGGTGGCCTCAATCCGGGTCCAATAGCCAAAATTGTCTTGAATTGAATAGAGCTTTAGGACTGACCAAAAGACCGGAAAGTGCTGCTCTTTGTGGTAGGCCTTGGTTAGGGTCGCTACCGGGTTCAAGCTCTTTACAAAAGCATACCCATCGTGGACTATCAACATCCTTTTTTCTCCTCGTTGTTGTGTCGCCTGAATATATCTGGCCTCGCTTGCTAGCACAACTATCTTGGATCATTTGTTGTCCTGATTGCTTTCCTCGTCCATGTATTGTTTTCTCCGTGCTTGGTGTTTTTGTATGCAGTCTCCTTCTGTGGCATTTCTTTGTCGGCACGCTTGGTGTCAATTGCTAGATATTGAAGTCGAGTTTGTATTTGATTGTTCGCTTCTGTGCTCCCTTCTAATTCGATGATTTCCTGGGCTTCGTATCCTTTTTCCTTGGGCTTTCTGTTTGTTGATATCAAAACATAACAAGGCGATTCAATCACAAACGCAACGGAGAGACCTAGTTTTAATCCCGCTTTTAAATGCGTTTGCTAGTACAATGGTTCTTCGGAGCTTCTGTGCCGGCGCATTGGGTAGAGGAAAGAAGGCGATGCCGGTCGTGGTCGCAAGGCTGCTGGCACATAGCAAAAGTTTCCATGACCACACAAGAGTGCAAACCCGTACGAGTCAACATTGCACCATTTAATGATCTCGAACAGAAGTACTTGCTTATTCATGAATATCTCTCCAACTCCCGTCCTCCGTCAAATGCGCAGTCGCCAAGTCCTGCAGCTCGCTTCCTCCAGGCGCCGGAAGCCAGCGATGTGGAAATGACAAGTACACAAGTACAGCTCCCAAGATAATGCAAGACCCCAATCCTTCATAAAACCACTGCACACTTCATATCTCGCAATCCTCTTGTGCAGAATCCGTCGCAATACCAGCGAGCGTCGCTAAGTTTATACGCTGCGCGCAATCATCTTGTGCAGCATCAGGATTTGTGCTGAAACGCAAAAAACGAAAATCACTCGTCCAAGATCCAGATCGAGAAGATTCCTTCCTCCATTCTCGTCTGCAGCAGCGAATAGAGAGAGAGAGAGAGATATGGAAGGGAAATTGAATACTTAAAGATGTTGGAGACCCGTCATTTTTGAAGGGTATCCTCATCGATAATCACTCACTCACTCATTCACTTAGACAAGTCATCTTCAGACACCACCACTCACTCTCTTTAATTCCTTAATCAACACTCCACATTCATTACTCAATCTTTCAATCTCTCCATCTCTCAAAATGTCCTTCTTCAAGACCATCCTCATCGCCGCCGCGCTCAGCGCTACTGCTGTTCTGGCCGCTCCAGCTCCAGCTCCGGCCCTCGTGGCAGATATCACACCGCGATGCGGCGGTGGATCGACCAGCGAGCCGACCATCTCTGTGTACCTGTGCACCGACGTAGACTGGTCAGGAGAGTGTTTGAACCAGAAAGACCACGTCGCTGGTGCATGTAGTACGCATTAATTCCCCCCCTTCCCTTTCCTTTCCTCTCTCCATATCTCTAACCCTTGATTCTTACAGACGCACTACCAACTGAATGGAACGACGTCATCACCTCTTTCCACACTTATGACTATCCTTGCAAATTCTACGAGTAAATTCTTCCCTATTTCAAAAGATTAACCGTGTGATACCGGACCTGACATTCTTTCAAATAGGGATTATGACTGCGTTGGAACTCCGCTCGAGTCGAGCGTCACTCATCTGGATCTCATTTCTGAGGGCTGGAATGACAAGATTTCTTCTTACAGCTGTGATGAGAAACCGGCTGCGAAATGCTAGATTATCTGAAATCTTGGTGCTTTGAGTTGGTGGAGATTTTTCCATTTTTCCTTTTGTTTTCTTGCTTTATTTACATGGACGGACGGACGGACGGGTGGCTCGGTGGGTGGCTGGTGGATATAGAAGGTATAGAACAGGGACGGGGAAAAGGCGTTACAATAGAGGTTATTCATCGTCGACATCTTGGAGGAATCAAGTAATGTTACCTAGTTCATCTCGAACACATCTCTCGAGCCAAAGTTCTTTCGACTCCGTTTTTTATTTCGAGGACTCCTCTTTGTCGGTCTGCATCAGGCGATTGGTGAATTCCCACCGCTGTATTTACTTGAATAGACTTCTAGGGGACAATCTTCAATTCATCCGTGCCCACCACGCACAAGCAATTCCGATGTCCAATCTCCAGGACATATGTGGTTTCGTGCCAGCGCTTGCGTGACGATGGCTTCCATCGTTTTCTACCTTCTCGACAGATGTGCTAGCCTCTATCATCAAGGAACTCTGATTGGAAGATGTCTTATTCTCTTGCTGTCATTCGATGTGCTGTTGCTAGATTGGTACAGTGGATAAATTGAAGTCTGTTAGAGCATGTAAGAAGCAGCGAACGAGCTTCATCAGAGTGCGGTTTTTTAAGCGAGGAGCAGAAATTTAGTTGGACTTGGGATTGTTGTTATCCAGTGCTAGAGATGTTTGTTCTTTTGTCCACTTGGATGTTGACGAGTCCTCTGTAGTCATCAGGAGCCTTTTATCTAGCATGCCTTCTAAATGCCAAATAGAGTCAAGAATGGTCATAGTCGTCGCCTGGATCTTTATTTCTCACATTGCTACAGGCACATTTTGATTCCTGAAAGTGGTCAAGAATCCATTCGTTTCAGATCATTATCTGTTTTTCATTTGGTTTTCCTTTTTCCAAAAATCGAGGTTGCCGAGATATAGATCTAGTTGAATCAGATATATTCATGCTCTGCGAAGCCGCAATCCAACACGGCTAGATGAAATCCTCTCCGTGTAAACCTTCCTCTCTTCGCGAAATTGACCAAGTCACAAACCCGCTCGCGTAACAAAGTCCCACTATGCTAAATGCTGCTGCTATATTCCTGATCCTGTTGTCAAATGTTAGCGAGTATGGAAAAAACAGCGTCATAGTTTCAGTGCGTGTGTGAAAATATCTATACGTCTCTGTAACTTGAAACAGCTTTAAGTTTTAATGAAGGAGTGACATACCTCCGGATAAGATATATTGCCCTTCATGGCCACTATCTGACTACTTATGCTAGCTATCTGTGCAGATTCTAGAATTCTGGACGGTGGGGTTTTATAGGAGAGGAGATGAGAATGTAGATGTGAGACAGGATCGAGTATGGCTGAAAAATGTGCTTGTGTGTATTTCTTCTCCGGAGCGTGTTAGTATACTCGCATAAGAAATTGGGTTTTCTTAATGGCTCTATAAATTTTTGCACTGATTATCTAGGTTATGTATTTTGACAGGCGGACGGCAGGGGAGGGGAGGAGGGGGGAGAGGGGAGCACGTATGAAACATCATGTTATACTGGACAACAGGGGAGATTTAGAGCTGGGAAGATTAAGGATCTTATATTTTCATTTTAAATGATGGGGATGTGTTCCTTTCGAAGATTACGGCACTGTAACTTTGAGAAAAGAAAGCAAAATTTCTTCACGGCAGGTGTAAGTAAAATATGAAATTAAGCCTAAGTGGGAAGGCGTCTGTCTATTTTTCAAAGGAAAAAACTCTGAGGGGCCAACGCCAACCATGCGTCAGGCCTCGTTATCAGTGAACGCAAAAACAACGCGCCCTAACTCATCATCCTAAAACCGACTGTAAAGACTGTAGTCATGGCTCCTCGCGGCCTGGGTATCGTGCTCATCCCCCCCCCCCCCCCACATTAACGAATGTAGTTCTCAGCAAAACACCTAAAACTCCAAAAGGTACTCCAAAACGTACTCCAAAAGGTACTCCAAAACGTACTCCAAAACGTATTACCAAATCTGCAGTGTGCTTTTGGTCCAAAGATACTCACTCTGTCGTGTAGTCTCTACCTGTTTATCGCAAGGCTCTTTTCACCGGAATTAGCCTTTAGAGGCAAGAATCCACTTTACATTGGACACCATTCCGGCTTCAAGACCTTCTGCCTCTAGGAATCTCATCTGAAATCTAGACCAGCGCTTCTTGTCCTCTAGGTTCGTCTTTCCTCCAGGAAACTTGCTCTTGTAGTACACAAAGCTTCGAGCGGCAAATCTCAGATCTTCATCCTCGATAGCCTTGGCTTCCTTGATTGAAGTTTCCCATTGGCAATCTGCCACTGTCTTCTCACGGCCCTCTCGAATCCAAGCTGGAGTGTACTCGTTTGTCTTTAGTCCATAGCCGCCTAGAATCGAGTCTTTGACTTTATTGAGCTGATTGATGTTTACGAGTTCCATGATTGCCGCTAAGCTCAAAGGGGCTTTCGAGTCAGAGGATCCGGAAGGAGTGCCATCTTGTGATACCGAAGAGCCCTGGGAAGGAGTAAGGGAAGGAGTAAGCTGCACGCTTCCAGAGGTGGATTGCTCGCTGGATTGCTCCTCGGATACGAAGCAGTATGAGATGATCTCTTCCTCTTCTTCTCCAATGTCCATTTCGAGATCCATGAAGCCGTCATCTGAAGACAAGTCAGAATCTGAGTCCTGGTACTCTACAACATGAAACGACGGTTCATCTTTCTTCATTTTGTGCACTCTAGCCTTAGCGTCTCGGGAAATCCGCCGCGTGGTATGGATGTTAGCATCGCCAAAGGCTGTAAGATCGCTGGGGTTCTCGTAGAAACACCTAATATCGATACCTCTCATCAGAGAAGACATCTCTGCTGGAGAGATGGTTCTGATGATGCTGGAATGAAGGTCTGAGTATCTCGAATGGAGGTGTTTTGGGGAGATTAAGAAAAAGAAAGAGATGAAAAGGCGCACGGAGACCAGATATAAATAATGCCGCTGCTGCCATGGTTGAAGGCATGCATGGATAAACTGTAATTCCTGAGTCATTATTTGGTATGGAAACGTTGTAAATAAACACTAGGTTGATAGCGCTAGGCTTTGTTGTTGAGGTCTCCTCAAGGGAAAATAAGTTTAGCGAGGACTTGTCTCGGGGCAAGGAATTGGAGAAAAGTATGTTATTGGTGCACGACCATCTATCTTTCTTTCATAGATCAATGAGATTCTTTCTTTGAGGTTAGAAGTAATGTTTGTTCTTAGAAGCAGCAGTCGGCGAATCTACTGTAGCCTATGGTGGAGCTGAAGTTGACAAAGGGATTGAAGTTCACAAAGAAATTGAACTTTACAATGGGATTGAACTTTACAAAGTTATAGTACCAAATAGGCAGAAATTCAAATCGTATCAGTTGTGCTTGAAAAAATTTCCAATGCTCCCACAACCTTTATTTCCAATTCAGTGCTTGCGTAAGACTTTTCAATAGGCACCCTTCCTGTGAGATGCCCACTGCTTGTTGCTTCTAGAATATGACAAACCCGTGCGCAATCAGTTATGTCCCCACAAGCATAACACATGCGTAGAAAGACCCTAGAACAAGCTTAACTCGGCTTCCACTTCCAACATGGGTTTCATCTCTAAAACCAGAGGTCCAGAGTGTGTTCTGATCACTGCCTTCATGCTCTTTTTAAATTTGTATATAACTAAAAACTTTTCGATATATACATGCGCTTGGTAGTATTCCAAGCTAGCATAGTAATATTGGATGAAGTTCTTTTTCTTCTGCGGCAGTGGAAACGACCTTAAAAATTCTTGATGTCGTGCCTTCGCTTTACCCCTAACATAGAGCTCGAATAATATTCATATCCAGAAATAAAACTTACAGAAAACGTCTCTCTGGTATTACTTGTAGAATCCATGCCTACTACCTTAGGTAGACAAGTGTAAGTCCGTGAACTGGTAAGCTGGCCTTTGGGACGTGATTACCTGACTCGCTTTAGGAAGAGGCAACAGGTTTACTTGCCAAGAACAGTAGGCAAGACTGATGCAATGAAGAATATGTGGAATATCGACTGTACTATAAAGAACGGGGTTATGTTTGAGGTGGGGCTGTTTGTGTGCTTTGTGTGATTGTGTTGGGATGAAGGAAGTGGAAAATAAACAAACGAAATCAAGTCACGCGATTGAAATCTCCAACAATGAGTCCAATAAGAATTTTAGCAATCCTGTTGATATTAGTTCCAGTTTTACCACTCTATGCTATGGGTTTTGGTCAAGAGATAGCTGGGACCTGGATATGATGTCTTGTGGATGTCTTATCTTGAAGAGGTAATACAAATCATCTTAATTTAATTACAATTACTGTGTATGCTTGAAAGTATCTCCCAGAAATAGAATCTATTTATCTTATTGCCGCGCAGCGTGAGTGATTTCTGGCGCTAGCAAAGTCAAGAAACACGCTCTCCTGTGAAGACATCCACGTCTCCAAAAGTTGAATGGTGGTTATCTCTTGATTTCTAACGTTCAAAGTCAACATAGCCTGGTGCTTAATGTGGCAATCCATCAGGAAGAAAAATATAGAAAACTCATATTGTCTTGATTCGTCATTTTCCGTCTGTAGAATATCTCACCGCGAAAACCTACAAAAACCCTCAAGGCGCGCAAATTGATATTCACAAATATCTGGTCAACTGACAACTTCATGAGAAGAGAAGATTCAATCTATCACGAATGCAACTTTACCTAGAAACAAAGTTGTATGGTCAATCACCTGTTTAGCACATTGAAGTTTGAGACTAAAGCTGCTGGCTACTATAATTAATACTGCTGCTTGATGAGTTGTGCGTTTGTATATGGCTAATATTTTGCCAGAAAACACGGGATAACCTAACATGCTCACTTTGAATTGCTGAATGTTCTACTACGGAAGTTCAAGGATGCAGTGTACAAAGACAAGAGAAGTTGTGGCGAGATGATCTTGTTGCTAGACTCCTTGCTGCTGTCATTGATATGATACTGTATTGAAATATAAATTGTGTCGCTCAATTCATCAACCCCGAATCCCGAGGGCAAGTTGAGTAGCTATAGAGAGATTTTGGAAGATTCCGAGAAACTTAGATCGAAGGATGAGTTAAAAGTGCGTTGAGGAATAAGGTATTCCATGCTCGTCCGTCAAGATTTTGGGAAAGTTCGCTATTTATCAAACTAGGTACTTACTACTTATTTATAAAGACTCTAATTCGGATCTGGATCAACTTACATCGCAGCGTGGTAAATAAACAGGACTTGATTGCAGAGCGAAAACATGAATTTGGGATTGATAATAAATTGAGTTGACTACCTAGGCAAGCACTCACAAATTTTACATAGGGAGCAAGTATAGATTTTACTAATTACTATATGATACTTGTTCCCTTCTAGAGATGCATGAAACCGTAGAATCCTTTTTGGCAAAACCGCGAGACGTATCCTATATTCTTGCGCTGGCTACACTAATCACTTATTCTCGGATTAATTTCTACATGTTTGGAAAACCGTAGACATACGTGTAGTTGAGTTTCATAGTTTAAACATCAATCGTTGACTTCGACGCTAGAAAAAGGGCATCCTGCCGAGTTAATGTCATGCTCCAGACCACGAAGAAAAACTTCATATTGGCTGATAATCCCAGTAACCAGAATTGTAGCCACGGAAAGATGTTCTCTATAGCCGTGATATATTGTTTTGGTTCATTGTCCTGTCATACGCCCAAGGCATCCTGGCGTAAAACCTTTCGTGCCGATTATAATCTCAAATCACTAGTAACTATTTCACCTGTACCGTACAGCTTCTGGATACTCATTTGCTGTATATTAATGCAGCACAGAACAAACATAGTGGCAGAAGGCAGTACGACAGCTATTCATTCGTCTCTTAGTTGAAAGGATCTTTTTGAAAAATATGGTAAAATTAGAAATTTGAGATATTTATCTATAATATACCAACGTATGAAAAACACCATGAGATAAAACCATTAATTCTTACTCGTGAAATCACGCCACTTTGAAAGTAGAATGGGAAAAAAAACCCTCTCAGTTGATCGAGGGGTAGACAAAGTGGCATGCTCGTTTAGATAGCGAGCGGGACTGTGTTCAAATAACTAAAATGCCAGTGGGGAAGATAAGATTAGATCGACATCTCCTGGCGAAAGCTTGTGAACGAGACTTCTAGATTTCTCTGACGGAATTTGACGTGCCGTCCGCCCGACGACAAGCTCAATCTGATTAGATGCGGCCCAGCCACCAGATCAACCATTGTCATCCAATTATTTCAAGTAGACTGATTTCTGCGCCGTCCCGACGTCGGATAAAACCCCCAGAGGCCTTCTACGCAGGGATAGGTAGTGAGGGAACCATAAGCAGCTGTGGATCATAGCATACTGTAGGGCGCTCGTTCTGCTATGGATACACCTGAATATTGATTAACTGTTCTCAGTCCCATGATCGAGTAAATAGTAGTGGGCAGACGCCATGTGGGTTAGATTTAGAAGTACTAGTAGCGATGCTTCCCCCACTCCCTGGTCTGGTTCATGATAGCTGTGCCGTACTTTTTTCTTCGGCTTTTTTTTTGCTTGCGATATTCAAACAACAATTATGGCAGGGCTCTCTAGGCTCAGACCTGGGTTTCGACGAGCGGCAACGGAAAATGAAGGTCAATCTGTGGCTATGACTGGATTATCGACGACTGAGAAGAATCCGACTACTAGTGGCACCCAGGACGCGATTTCTCGTAATAACGAGCCGGCAGCAGAGCAACCAGAGAAAGATGTGGTGCCTACCGAAGATGCACAACGAGGAGTCCAACAGGTCGAGGCGGTCACCTTGACTTGGACGAAACCATATCTTATAATGGTTTTCATCCTGTAAGTTTGCATCTTAATATGGTATTTAGTAATATACCAATTAAATGATTCAACGATAGCATGTGGCTGCTTTACCTCGTCAATGCATTTCAAGCATCAATATTATCCAACCTCTTGCCATTTGCCACGAGCGCGTTCGAAACACACTCGCTCTTAACCGTTATATATATTGTTTCCAACAGTATGACGGCTGCGGTATATATTCCACTTGCGAAGATGCTGGATCTCTGGGGTCGCGCTGAGGGGTTCCTTCTCATGGTGGCCTTTGCCACGTTGGGCTTGATTTTGATGGCTGCGAGCAATGGACTCTCTACTTTTTGCGTTGCACAGGTAATGCTTTATGCTCTAGCGAAATTTAATTTTTAATGTGCTGATTATTGACGAACTCCAGGTCTTTTATTCCATCGGCTTTGGAGGGTTGATTTACAGCATCGATGTTATTACTGCCGATGTATCAAAGTTGAAGAATCGAGGTCTAGCATATGCTTTCACCTCATCACCCTACATGATAACAGCATTTGCTGGACCGAAAGCCTCTGACGATTTCTACAAACACACCAGTTGGCGATGGGGGTTTGGTACTTTTGCTATCGTTCTACCGTTCGTCGCAGCGCCATTGTTCATGATTTTGAAGCTCAATTTACGGAAGGCGGCAAATCGAGGCCTTTTGATCAAAGAGAAGAGTGGTCGGACCAGATTGCAGAGTTTTTGGCATTATGCCCAAGAATTCGATGGTGAGTTATATTGATTCTAGACATAATTTTGCTTGGCATTGTTCTTACTATCGAGTAGTTGTTGGTGTGGTTCTCTTCGCCTCTGGCCTGACAGTATTCCTACTGCCATTCACACTTGCCGATACGGCGCCTCAAGGTTGGCAGTCAGGTTACATTATTGCTATGATTGTTGTCGGATTTGCTGTGCTTGTTCTCTTCGGACTTTACGAAACTTTCCTCGCAAGAGCACCGTTCCTAAATATCAACCTCCTTGCGAATCGAACAGTTATCGGCGCCTGCTTACTAGATTTGACCTACCAGATCTCTTATTATTGCTGGAACAGCTATTTCACCTCTTTTCTGCAAGTTGTCAACAACTTGTCAGTGGCCGAAGCTGGCTATGTGAGCAGTACATTCGATGTTGTCTCTGGAGTTCTCCTCCTGGGAGTTGGGTTTTTAATTCGCAAGACTGGTCATTTTAAGTGGCTACTGTACTTGGCTGTTCCAATTTATGTCGTTGCTCAAGGTCTGATGATCCATTTTCGCCGTCCGAATCAGAGAATTGGTTATATTGTTATGTGCCAAATATTTATTGCGATCGGTGGCAGCATATTCATCATTTGCGAGCAGCTAGCAATTCTGGCCGCCTCGGATCATCAACACATCGCTGCTGTCCTCGCACTCCTCTATGTAGTTGGAAATGTAGGCGGTGCTATAGGAAACGCCATCTGCGGTGCCATCTGGACAAACACATTTCCTCAGGCTTTAGCACGCTATCTTCCGCTAGCTGACTTGCCAGATTTGGACGAGATTTATGGCAATCTGGACGTACAGCTCAGTTATCCTGTGGGGAGCCCTACCCGCATCGCAATTCAACAGGCCTACGGGTATGCACAGGAAAGAATGCTCATTGCAGGGACCGCTATTATATCGCTGGCTTTTATATGGATTCTCCTGATCAAGAATATAAATCTCGCCAAGGTTCCGCAAGTGAAAGGCACCGTCTTCTAAGGTTGGTCATCTGGGCCTATGCAAAGCGCTTGACGCGTTCTAATGGTGGAAATAAAACGACATGTATCTCGAAGCTAGCTAATTAGACCAATTAATAATTTTCTTCTTGATTTGATTTCTGCACAGTGAATTTCCCAAATATCTCCATGCTTTGAATTTATTTACTAAACACTTGATAGCTAAAGCTGCTCTAATCGATTTATATAGCCTAGCACTCTCTTAACGAGATCCTTGCGTGGCTCAGCCTGATCGTCATTACTCAGAGCATGTGAGGCGCCTGGTATCACTGCACTATATTCATCGTCCCAAACTTGATGCTTCCCTCCAACATCAGCAGCGTTCTTCCACCGGCGTAACAAGTTCTCTTTATCAATCCAATCTGGAACGGACTGATCAGCTCCCGAGAACAGAACCATCAGCTTGCCCTTCAAAAGGCCCTGACTTTTTACCATGCCAAAGGTCTTGGAAAACTGCTCATCACTGAGATCCGAGCTGAACAAGTCATCTTCTCGGGGTGCTTGGGGACTGTCAAAACTAAAGAGGCTCATCAATCTTCGCCAGCTTATTGGAATGTTTCTCGCATAGCCAAAATGCGTCGTCATGGTTACGGGCACAATGGCGTCGAAGGACTGGTCACCACGAGCAACTTCCTTTGCCATAGCTTCGATCTGATGGTATACAGCTTGAACCTCGCTTGCCGACTTGTCTCCAATGCCTTCCTTCAATACCCAAAGGATTGCTTCACGGTCGGACACAGGTGCTTGCATAATCGCCCCATCGACGGCGGGACGAGTAATATGCTGAAGGTCTGGATCGAACGCTGGGGCGCTGATGTGTGGATTTGGTCTATGTAAATAGTGCAGCACGACTTGACTTCCCGTTGAGTGGCCCATGAGGATAATCTTGGAGCTGCCAAACTTGGCTGTCTTATAATCCAAGATATATCGCACGCATTCGGCCATCTCGTCCGTGTCTCTATCAAGGTGACCGAGGCCCCATTGTCCGTAAGACGAGGAAAGATTGAGGGAGAAGAGTGACCACGGCGTTGGCTGTAAAGCTTGGACTACATCTGCCATGTAAGATGTTGTTGCAAGGCCATCGCCCAGACCACCGATGAAAAGGAGACTGTGAGGTTTCCGAATGACACTCGAGGTATATTCAAACGCGACGAGTGTTTCTGTCTATATTATCTCAGCTACATGTCTGTCATAGCACAACTAGGGAATAATAAAATTGCATATGCATACGTAGTGATGTAAAATGCCTGGAAGACCACCTTTAGGCCAAAACTTGGAGCCCATAATGTAACCCAGCTGAAAGTGACGATATTGCGCAAACCTTTTCACCTCTGCAACTACAGATAAGATCTATGCTCGGGTTTATTTGGAGTGAAAATGGAATGAAATTGGAATAAACGACACGCCCTGTATCGGTCGTGCGAAATAAAATATTGCGCGATTGGCGGGGTACTCACTATACTCGAATATTTTGCTCGAAATACAGAGGACGAACGTAATGTAACGATGGAACACACCTGTGAAGCACCTACCTACCTTGGAAGCATTTGGTGGATCTGATAAGATCCCTGGGCACTAAGAGCAAGAATCTGATTAGATTGCCTCTCCCTGTATCAGCCCGCATGCAGCTAATGGAGTAACCCTAGTGCGCGTGAACATCGAGGCCGCTTAAAGAAATACGGCCCAATTTATAACCCCACGTCTCTCGCACCCCACCCCTCTCCTCAAAAGAAAAACCAATGGGGAAAAGAACCTCTAGAATCAAAGCTTGCCTGAAACTGGTCGATTTTCAATGGCATGTCTTGAACCGATGTCGGCACTACTTCGCAAGGTCAGTGGTGACCTTGATTACGAGCTAGTCCGTTCTTGAGAGATCAATGGACTATGGCGAGCACACTTCAAAAAAGGTAGCAATATTGCAAGAACACATCCTCAATCACGAGCCACCATGAAGCTCGCTCAGGACCTTACGAGATATCCCAGCCTACTTTTGGCTGGTAAGCCTTCAAAATTTGACCTCTGCATGCTGTTATTAGGTACAATAAGTGCAATTGTATCGGGTATTCCGTTTCCATTAATTGGCATTTTGTTTGGACAGCTTCTCGACGATTTTAACTCAGCAACCTGTGATGCTCCCGAAACTTCGGGCTCTGCATCTCATTATCAAGAGAGCATCAACGACAAAATCCTGATCATTGTCTATTTGGCCATTGCTCAATTCGTTACCATCTATGCTCACCTTTCATGTTGGAGTCTGAATGGCGCTCGGTTGGCACAGAGACTTCGAGAAAGCTATTTGGAAAACCTGCTCCGACAAGAGCCGTCGTATTTCGACAATCTGCCTCCCGGAGAGGTCGCGTCTCGATTACATAGCGACATTCAGACGATTCGTTCAGGTACAGCTGAGAAAGTGGGAATCTGCCTCTCCAGCCTATCATTTTTCGTGACGGCATATATAGTAGCTTTCATAAAGGACTACAGACTTGCAGCAATGTTAGTATCGTTAATCCCAGCTTATTTCTTGATGTCGTTCGTTGGAAGCTACTATATCGAGAAATACTCTGTGCGCATGTCGGATCATGCTGCAACAGCTGCATCAATCGCTTCAGAAGCATTGTCCAACATCGTCGTGGTACAAGCTTTCGGTGCACACGCTCGGCTGGAGAACAAGTTCTCCGAGGCACTTAAAGCTTCAGAAACCGAAGGATTGAAGAAGGCCACGGCGGTTGGCATACAATCTGGATTTTTGTATTTCATCGCTTATTCTGCGAATGGTCTGGCATTTTGGCAAGGAAGCAAACGTATTGCAGAGGCAGTGCGTCGAGATTCTCAGGGTGCGACTGTAGGTGCCACATTTACAGTCATTTTTATTCTTGTCGAAGGTAAGTCGGGCTCAAATTTCACCTATGGGTCGCACTGACATCACAATAGCAACTTTACTCTTGAGTCAAGTTGCCCCGTTTCTCCATCTATTTGTAGCGGCCACCGCCTCGTTCCAAAAGTTGCGTGCAGACATTGATCGAGAGCCCCTGATTGATGGCACTTCTGCTTTAGGCCTTCGACTTTCACAGGCAGAAGGCAGCTTCGAGTTCAAGAATGTTTCATTTACTTACCCCTCTAGGCCAGAGATAACCGTTCTCGATCAGATCAATCTCTCTATTCCCTCGAGAAAGAATACTGCGATCGTTGGACTTTCAGGAAGTGGCAAGTCAACTGTTGCGGGATTGGTTACAAGATTATATGATCCCACGCAAGGACAAATTCTCTTTGACGGCCACGATCTTCGCGATCTCAATGCCCGTGATTTAAGAGGTTTCCTCAGCCTGGTACAGCAGGAACCTTCTCTCCTCGACCGTTCTCTATTGGAGAATATCGCACATGGCTTAATTAATTCAAGCAATCCGAGCCATGCACATTTAAAATCGACGCTACTCGGTTCCGACCTGGCAGATCTAGCAAGCGAAGTTAGGGAGGGCAAAGATCTTATGACCACAGCAGAGGAAAGGGACATGAATATCGTCGAGATTGTTACCTTGGTACGAAAGGCTGCAACGCTTGCAGACGCAGATGACTTTATTGTTGCGTTGCAACATGGATACGGCACAATCGTGGGCTCAAGTGGACGTTTGATCAGTGGCGGTCAGAAACAACGAGTAGCCTTTGCCAGAGCGCTTGTCAAGGATCCTGCGGTTCTTATCCTGGACGAAGCCACGTCTTCTCTAGATTCGAGAAGCGAACAGCGTATCCAGCAGGCAATCTCAAAGATTGCCAGCGGGAGAACTATGATCACAATTGCTCATCGCTTGTCGACGATTACAAACGCGGACAATGTCATTGTTATGCACAAGGGACGTATCATCGAGGAGGGAAGCCATGCGACACTGATGGCTAAGAATGGAGCGTATGCTGACCTGGTGAAATTGCAAACTCTCGGATCCGCGTCCGGGAAGAACAAAACGAGAACCAGCATAGACAGTGCCAGTGTTTCTGATCGGGCTACCTTGACAGACGCGAATATCGAGAAAGGTTTATCAAATGTCAGCCTTGGACTCGCCGAGAAAACTGAGATTTCAACAAGTGATTTTCCAGGCACCGACTCTGCAGATGAACAGGAAGAGCCTGAGACTCCTTCCAAATCTTTATGGGCTTTAGTGCGAGGGTACTCGCCAGCCTTGAGACCACACCTGCTTGTCATTGTTATGGCCCTTCTCGGAGCAAGTGTTGTGGGTGGAGCCTTTTCTGGTGAAGCTGTGATCTTCGGGAATACCGTCGGAAGCCTCAGTCCCTGTAACAGTGAAGCTAGTATTCGGTCTCGTGGCAGCTTCTATGGGCTTATGTTTTTCTTACTAGGGATCATCGAGTTCTTCGGAAACCTAGTTAGTTGGACCGGCTTCGGCTGGGTCTCAGAGAAAGTTGTCTATGCCGTGAGGGTCTTATCATTTCGGTCGCTGTTTGAGCAAGACCTTCAATGGCACCAATCTGAGGGTCGAACACCTGCCTTGCTCCTCTCGTATATCACTAGAGATGGTAATGCTTTAGCTGGCTTGAGCGGCTCCGTCATTGGCACGTTGTTCTCTATTACCGTCAACCTCATCGGAGCCATTATTTTGACTCATATAATTGCTTGGAGAATAGCATTAGTATGCCTTGCTTTAGTGCCACTTCTACTTGGAGCTGGTATCATGGAACTTCGAGTACTCGGTCAATTCGAAGAACGGCATGAAAACGCATATGCCAAGTCGGTCGATATCGGTGTAGAAGCAATCACGTCCATCAAAACGATTGCATCCCTCTCTCTTGAGGAAGAAACTCTCGGGACCTACCGAAGATCCTTGAAAGGCCCTCGCAAAGAGACCTTGAGAGTTACCGTGCAAGCGAGTCTTTGGCAGGCAATAACCTACTTCCTTGGAAATCTTGTGAATGCGCTGGCATATTGGTGGGGTGCCAAACAGATTATAGCTGGGAATTATACACAGACGCAATTCCTGATTGTAGTATTTTCCCTTCTTGTCAGTGCACTACTCTGGAGCCAGATGTTTGCCCTCGCACCGGAGCTTTCCAGCGCCCGAGCAGCGATGGCAAGAATCTTGGGCCTAATTGAGATAGGGTCGGATAAGATGCAAGGACGCCTACATAGTCTTCCACTCATTCTATCTTCTGAAGAGAAAGACCTCGAGGCTACAGCCGAAACAAAGCCGTCTCCATTTAGCAACCAAGCCTCAAGTGTGCAGCTCCACGACGTCCATTTTTCATACCCTGCTCGGCCGGACATAAAAGTGTTGAACGGCTTGAATATTGACATTCGGCCAGGAAAGTTCTGTGCTCTTGTTGGGCCTAGTGGTGCCGGTAAATCAACAATTATTTCACTGGTTGAACGGCTCTACACGCCACAATCCGGATCCATCTTGGTCGATGGCGTCGATGTGACAAAACACCGAGACGTCGCTTTCAGGGATGCCATTGCTTTGGTACCACAGGAGAGTGTGCTCTTTGAGGGAAGTATCGAGTTCAATATTAGTCTTGGTGCTAAGCCAGGACACGAAGTGACCATGGCCGAAATCGAAGAGGCATGTAAACTCGCTAATATTCACGATGTGATTCAAGCATTGCCAGATGGTTACAAGACACTTTGTGGACCAAATGGTAGCCAATTTTCCGGAGGTCAAAAGCAAAGGCTATCAATTGCCCGAGCTCTCGTTCGCAAGCCTCGGCTGCTGATTCTAGATGAATCTACTAGTGCCCTGGACGCCGAATCAGAAAAGCTCCTGCAAGATGGGCTTGAGAAGGCGGCACGGGGAGTCACTGTCATTGCAATTGCTCATCGCTTGCACACGATTAGAAAAGCGGATGTTATCTTTTTGATTGAGGCAGGTCAATGCGTTGATCATGGATCGCACGAAGAATTGCTCCGGAGGTCGGAAAGCTATAGGGCGAACGTGATGCATCAGACTGTAGCAGAGTGATAGATTCTAAATTCAACATAGAAAGCATTCCTATTTTCAAGGTCATGTTGATTTAACCACTCTGTGTTTACACATGTTTTCACATATTTCTGATCTAATGTCTTTTTAGAGGTAGTCGAAGTGCAAAGCTCGTCATATGTCTAGCTCCAATTGTGCTTTGCCCCTGCTTAAGAGATATAACAATCAATCATATGATACGGCCATGGTGTAGAGCTGTATTGGTGTTTTATTACTGGGATGTATACCTATTAAACTTACAGGGGTATTCGATAATGCAACAGAGTTTGATCGACGCCCACTTAATAAGGTAGCTCGCATCTAATCCGATGATCTGATAAACTTGTGCCGAGGTGTGGGGAGGGCCGAATATCCATGCTTGCGGGTTAGTAAAATGGTGCACCATAGGAGCCAACTCACAGAGCATTGATCGTATTGCTCGTGTATGCAGGAAAGGCGGGGCAGACTGCAGTTACATTTCCCAACAGGCAACAACGCCATCAAGCCACCACACGGTAAAGCTTTCGCCGAGCACCGTGATGCGCCATGCATGGGGTCACATACCATTATTCAAGATTCAGGATTGTACTCGTGCTCGTGCTCGTACTCGCAATGCTTGGAATGTAACCCAAGCTGGTGTAGGTCCACAGAAATATGCTCATCTGATAAGATAAGACCCAATCATGTTATGAATTCTCGAAGTCATGCGGGTAATGCGGTATCAGCAGGGCGGGATCGATCAATAGATGCTCACCGCAGAGCCGATTTCCAAGAGAAAGCTTGCTGTTTCTTGTTCTTGCTTTGTAAAGCTTAGTTAGGATCACATAGCAGTAACTCGTCGCAGCTCGGCGATCGCTAAGATAAGTTCCGTGGGGTGGTTGCGAAATAAGCGAGCATTTCTGATTACCTGCAGGGTTTTATTAAGCCTTGGAGTTTTTCGAACATTTATTATCTATCTAAACGGTATGTAGAACACCTATGAATGAAAAGTTAATATAAAATACATGCCGTATCGAAATTTTAACTGATTCTGGAAGCATGCTGCGGATGCGTCGCTTATTTGCCACTCAAATATTTCTGACTTGCACCCTATCTTGCAGGGGTTTTCCAGCAACCACGGAACTGTTTTCTAACTACTTCCGATCCGCCAATGTCGCAATATACACTACCAACAAACCGAGGCTGCACCCTGAGCTTAAGAATAAGCTTGTATTTCCAGCATTCTCGGATTTGCCCGTATAGCCTAAAACAAGATTGTTCTTGGCTGCCGTTTTAAGGGCAGACCCCGGGCACTTTGACGGAGGAGAATCAAGCCACTTAAAATGCATGACGAGGAGAATGATCTGGCAGTATGCAAGAACGGAAATTTTGGAAATCAGGACTTCTGAAATTCAGGATAGCCGCAAATTGAAATTTTGAAGCAAGGTGCCTCAGGAATTATCAAGTATATAATTTCAAACTAGCTACACTGTGATTTTTATAACAGGCAGAATTGCAGGCTTTAGCGAATTCCAAGACAAGAAACTTTGATCAGAAACGCCATTGTGCTATGTGGCTATTCACGGGATGGTTCAAGCCAATAGAAGGTCAGAATTCAGACAAATTCTGTCTCCTGCGTTCCCACGGCATCAAACACTTGGCTACGAGCCGTAGAATACATTCATGCTGTCATTCTTATTTTAAGACCATAGTGGCCTAGAGCTTCGCATTCCACGCCGCGCGGTCCGCAGATTCTAAAGGCTTTTCCCGTCCGTCCCAAAAGAGCGGACACAACTGAAACCATTTTTCGCGACTGCAGATTGAATGGACTGATCTTTTATGACGTAAATCGACATACTTATCAATAACCAGCCCTTGGGAATTCTCATATGACAGAATGGTCGAGCCTGTTGCTCGTGGTTCTCCCACGGCATTTGCAGTGCGCGGATCGTCCAAAAAGCAATAATGTATACAACTAGAATACCATGCATTGACTCGCTGCGAGCCCCTGAATGACGAGTCGCCAACAAGAGAGTGACGTCCACGATCATAGTGTCCGGCATCATAATGCGCGCCATAGTGATCTTCCTGTAGGAATCATGTAAGTATCGATACCGATTCACAGAAGACAAAATCGAAATGCCCATTTACCTTTGCCCAATACAGCTCAAAATAAGCGAAATGAGACTCGTCGAAGCGTCCGAACAAGCAGAGGACATGCGGATCAAAGTGCAGTTTGCGCAGATATTCGCGATGATCCGCCAAAGTTCCAGTCTCATTCCAGCCTTGTGCAACTCGTGGGTCGTTTTGCCATGAATTGAAGAGCTTCAAGTGCCCCTGATCTTGCCAGTCAACCACTTCAAGCGAGAAGTGCTCAGCAAGCTCAGGTATGTACCGACTGTAGACAATTGACCCTGGATATGGTTTAGGGCGACGTATCGGATGCCGAGTATATACAGCCTCTTCTGGAAACTTCATTGTGGATTGATAGTGCTCAGGCATGATCGGGTATTGAGCCAGAGATTCTCGCATAGGGCCATCTGTACCATCTCCCACCACCCAAATAGGACGAGGGCCCATTGGAGAAGCAGCGCCTTGCCAGAAGGCACTTCGAAGGATCAGCAAATCTTCTGGCAGTGCAGTTGTTTTGTGAACAGAACGCCATGGCTTCGGATGTTCTATCCCCAAGCCAGTTCGAAGTAGTTCGTCCCGAACAACATCTTTCTGTAGACCAAGTAGAGTAAGTCGGAAATTCTCATACGTCGGATGAGCAAGGTATATCGCGTGGATTACATTCCATATCTGACCCAAAGAAGGCGCGTTCCCTATCCACTGAAAGGTAGTCTGGGGACTTCGACACGCTCGTGCCCATGGGCTATTATCAGAATGAGGCGGAAGCTCATCTTTGGGCTTGAAAGATAGATCAAGCCATGAAAGGGTATCGAGGTGGAGTGGTCGAGACAAAGGACATCCAGATGGAGCTTGAGCATCCAGTGTCAAGATAAACCTGGCCGGCGACGTTTCGGCAATAGTCTGAACTTGATATGTGTGTAGAAAAGGATGCGGTAGCTTTACTAAAGGATAGAGTGTTGTGCAGGATGCCATCCTTGAGAAATTTAATCGTTATGGCCTTGTCAAGAAGGTAGCGACAAAAATTCGGGGATTGATAAAAGAGAAAGATGAAGACTTCTCGACCGTTCTGCCGAGGGTTACTTACAACGTTTTAACTTAGTGAGAAGAGGTTTCCTGACTGACCCAGCAGATCAAGTAGGTCTTTTAGACTAAGCGAGTTGTATTTTACTGTAAATTATTACCATCACAGATGCCGCTTCAGCGTTACCATAGGTGAGCGGCCACGGAATGTGAAATGCTGTTAACCGCTGCTACTTTAGAAATAATTACAATATGCCGCCCTTACCCCATATGATTGTATTTGGAATTATAGAGTCATACTACCCTACTTACGATGGCACCTGTTGAAAGAGGGTGCAATAGCGAGGCGGGGGGGGGGGGGGGGGGGGGGGTTCTACAATCCAAGGCACTAACAGTCTGTGTAGCAGGTATGCTAGGAGCATGAAGTGACTAAAAAATTAGTATAAAGCTGAGAGGAAAATCTGGAGCTGATAGAACTGGTCGTAGTATTGCAAGCACAAACCAAATGTCTCCGACCCCCTCTTCCACATCTTTGAGATCGCGGCCGCTATATCATCGGCATTTTAATGTCTCTTTTCCGCAAGAGCGGATCGTCCAAGTCACTCTGAACAGGCCCGAGAAGCTGAACTGTATTGACCAAGCAACGAGCCGGGAGATTCAAGAGATTTGGGAGCTTTTCGATCGAGATGAAAGCTTGTGGGTCGGCATCATTACAGGGGTTGGGAGAGCATTCTGTACCGGGGCCGATTTACAGGGTAGGCTTACTACTCTCTTATCCAGATTAAGATTTTCCTGCGGCAAAAACTGATCAGGGCCCGTGTGAACAGAATGGAATGAGATGAACGCAGCAGGAATAGTCAATGACATGACCGCTCCAGGTCTGGCTGGACTGCCCCGTCGAGGAGGCAAAAAGCCGATTATCGCTGCTGTAAATGGCATTTGTATGGGAGGTGGTTTCGAGATGGTGGCTAATTGCGATCTCGTAGTAGCTTCCAACTCAGCAATATTCTCTCTGCCGGAAGGAAAGCGAGGTATTGTCCCTGTAGCTGGATGCTTGCCGCGGCTGACCCGCACCATTGGGCTACAACGCACCATGCATCTTGTGTTGACAGGGCGAGATGTGAACGCCAAGAAGCTTTATGAATGGGGCCTTGTGACTCAGGTGGTGGATTCGGCCACTGATGTTGCTCAGGTGGCGGTTCAAGTTGCCCAAGAGATGTGTTGCAATAGTCCTGATGCGCTTATCGTGGGTCGACTCGGGATTCGTTTGAGCTGGGAAGCAGGAAGTGTGGAAGACGCTGTGTCGAATCTAGCTGAACATTGGTACCCCCGTTTGGTTCATGGCCCTAACTTTGCGGAAGGTATCCAAGCCTTTGTGGAAAAAAGACCGCCAAAGTGGGTGGATTCGAAGCTGTAAGGGTTTGTGCAATAGAGTGAAGCTGACAGATTTTGTGTTTTGCAACAATTCAATTGAATTAGCTCCCTTAAAAGGAGCTCAGTTGAGGTATTACCGTCACTTTGAGTTTTTTAATTTGTAAGTTTGATGATAGAATTGGTATCGTGCTGTATAGATTTATGCACTTATACGCATTTTGTTCCAGTAGTTTTGGATCGAGTACTTATCTACTCTTAGATAAAATAGCAGTAATAGTGGTAAAATTGTATAATTTATAAATAGATACTGACACCCCCCTTAAAGAGATATTTAACATACCTTAATCTAATCAGATGCTCCTGCCTAATGCATTCTGTGCCGCACCTGGCTTGGTTCTAGACCCCGGTTGTGTCTACTGATCAAGGCATTCATCTTATCAGATTATCAGATGAGGAGTTGTTGCATTCGATCTGCAAAGTATCGGAAAGCTGGTCGTATCTAACCCAGCTTGGGAAGGAGGCTTACGCCATCTTGTGCTTATTCACGCTTCATTTGTGGCTCCCCAATACGATTTTTCATAATTTGCTCAACCCAAGTAAACAGGATTAAATTTCATGGCCACATGTTTTACTTGTCGTTATCCTGGGAACGCGGCGCCACTTGAGCCCACAGTCATTTAAAGTAGCCGATCTCGGTTGAGTTGTATAAACACAGTACCTGTATGGAGTAATTCTTATTGCTTCGCGGTTCATTCGCCAGTGTGGAGGAAAATGCTTACATAACATTGGCTTCATGACTACACAACTGCTAACTCAACCAGAGTTGAGTTTTGGAAGGCTAGAGAGTAAATTGAACGGAAAATCAAGTCTAACTATTCCTCTCTTTCTCCATTTACGAAAAGATTTCAGACCAGAAAATCTGGCCATCCAGTAAAATGGGCTCCATACTTGTTGATGATATACACGATCAAACTCGGCCTGGTAATGAACCTTTTCACGTCTTCTCGACAGATTTTATTGATGGCGATGGATTTAAATCTTTCACGGTCACCGGCATTGCATCTGATCAAACCACCGCGCCAACAGGCATGAGAGATGAAATACTGCTTTTATCCTGGCTCATCATGGTCTTGCGGACCCGGGAACGTAGCCAGATGAGTTATGACTGGACTTACAAAGACGAAGATAATCCCTTTTTGCATGAGCAGGCGAAAAGATCTCTGCCGATCGATAAAATCATGAGGGGATCACAAAATACTGCCGGAGCGCTTGCGACAGCAATCTCTCACCACATCACCACAGTCGAACCAAGTCAACACACAGGAAATTCTAATACTGCCTCAATCATCTTGAGTACCAGTTCTCTTTCCAAAACGTCTGAAAACATGAAAGATGAAGTGAGCAAAATAATCCATGGTGGTTACCAAACAAATGGCTAACATGAGTGAGCAAAGGGCATACTTCACCTCGAAGTGCGCTATCATACTGGCCATCTTAAGATTCGTCCAGTGTGGCACACCGAAAATATTTTGCAGTATTCGGTGACGCAATATATCGACACACTAGTCGACATTGTCAAAATGTGTGTTTTGAACCCTGATGCCTCCATCGAGGACTGCATTCGACCGATTTCACGTGATTTGGATGAGATATGGCGATGGAATCACCTCCTGCCCCCATTGTACCAGTTTGGAATGCACGAGATGATTTCTGAACGAGCCCGAAAGTCCCCAGACAAAGTAGCCATTGCATCTTGGGACGGCGACTTGACATATGCCCAAGTCGAACAGTATTCCACGTTCGTGGCTTGCTCGCTTAAAGAAAAAGGGGTCAATTTACATGATGTCTTACCCGTGTGTTTCGAGAAATCTAGATGGGCAATCATTGCCGTGCTTGCGGTAATGAAGACGGGGGCAACTTTTGTGCTCATGGATCCATCGTTGCCGCTTGCGCGGCTCCAAAACATGACAGAACAAGCGGGCGCAAAGATGATGGTAACCTCCCGCAAGCAACATGACCTCTCGAAGTCGATTATGCCAAGTGGAAATCTAACCGTCATAGAAACAGAAACGTTTGAGTATTTGTCGAATACCCAATTTTTTGCACAGCCAATACCCGTGTCATCATGTACTATAATGTACATAATCTTTACTTCTGGTAGCACAGGCACTCCCAAAGGGGTCAAGATTTCCCACGAAACCTATACAAGTAGTGCCATTCCTCGAGCAAAAGCAGTTGGGTATTCCGAAGAATCCAGGGTTCTTGATTTTGCGTCGTACGCATTTGATGTCAGCATTGACAGCATGCTTTTAACTCTTGGAAACGGTGGTTGTCTTTGCATCCCTTCCGACGAGGACCGGCTCAATGATATAAATGGCGTAATACGAAAGATGCAGGTAAACTACGCCGGCCTGACCCCTTCAGTGGCTCGAATATTGGATCCGGATGTTATAGCGTCGCTTAGTGGTCTTGGTCTTGGAGGAGAGGCAGCTTCGGCCAGAGATGTTACACTCTGGGGCCAAGACACTAGAATTATCATAGGCTATGGTCCTTGTGAATGCACCATTGGATGTACTGTAAACAGCAGCGCGGCCACTGGCAGAGACTATATATCCATTGGGACAGGAAATGGAGCCGCAATTTGGATTGTCGACCCGAGTGACCACGAATCGCTAGTGCCAGTCGGCGCTGTAGGGGAATTGCTTGTGGAGGGTCCAATTGTTGGACAAGGCTACTTGAACGATCCCGAGAAAACCATAGCTGCTTTCATCGAAGATCCATCGTGGCTTGTTGCTGGTCATAAGGACTACATTGGCCGTCGAGGGCGTCTATACAAGACTGGGGATCTCGGGAAATATGATCCTGATGGTTCTGGAGGCATTATCTTTGTTGGACGGAAAGACACGCAAGTCAAGTTGCGTGGGCAACGTGTCGAACTTGGTGAGATCGAGAGCCAGCTTAGAGAAAGATTGTTCACGGACACTAACGTGATCGCCGAGGTAATTGTGCCTCTAGGATCTCGTGGACAGCCTATGTTGGTAGCATTTATTGCTTTTAACTCCAGAAAAGGACCGGAGAACACGGATCTAAAGTTGATACAACTCGTTAATGAGCAGCGCAGTACGCTGTCAAAAGCTGATACAAATCTAGCAAAGGTTTTGCCGCGATATATGATACCAACTGCATATATACCGATAAATTACATCCCTGATTTAATTTCAGGCAAGACTGATCGTAAAAGGCTCAGGAGTTTTGGTGCCACAGTCGATTTGCGGCAGCTGGATCAAGGGACAGCCAGTACAGAAACTCAGCAGCTCAGTGACGTTGAACAACGTCTGCGACAGGCCTGGGGCCAGACATTAAAGCTTAGTCCTGAAACTATTCTACCTGATGACAACTTCTTCCTACTAGGTGGAGACTCCCTGGCAGCAATGAGACTTGTGTCCGTCTGCAGACTGCAAGGTCTTGATCTTACTGTGGTCAGCACTTTTGGCCACCCTACGCTCACAAAAATGGCCGAAGTCGTGCATATTTGTGACTCGCAGGCCCCAATCGAGATACCAACCTTTTCAATGATCTCTCAAAGTACAGAGAGCGCCTGTCTTGAAGCATCACAGGCTTGTGCATCAGAAGTAGCGGCTATCGAAGACATCTATCCTTGCACACCTACGCAAGAGTCGCTATTTACCTTCTCGCTAAAATCGAACAAAGCTTACGTAGCTCAAAGAATTGCATCCATTCCGTCCCATATCAGTTTTGATGATTGGAAAAAAGCATGGGAGGGGGTTGTTGCAGTAATACCTATCTTGCGTACTCGCTTAGCCCAGTTGCAAGAACCTGGCTTACAGCAGGTTGTCGTTAAGGAAAGCATCTCCTGGAGATATTCGACTGATCTAGCACAATATCTCGAGACTGATAGGAATGAAAAAATGGACCTTGGAGAAATTCTGGCCCGATATGCCCTAATCAGCGATCCGAACGATAGCCGGCGATACATGGTTTGGACTGTTCATCACGTACTATATGATGGATGGTCGGAACCGCTAATACTCGAAAAGGTTAGCAATGCTTTAAGTAACGACCATATCGAGACAGAAGTACAGATGAGGGACTTCGTTAAATATGTGCGCCTTGAAGATGAAGCTGCCATGCAAGAATTTTGGCGGGAGGGATTGAAAGGCGCTGTCGGGCCTCAATTTCCACATCTGCCATCTAGAGACTATTTGCCAACACCGGATTCGATGCTTGAGCATCAGATTTCTGTAGATACAAGCTCTAGGTCGCCATTCACAATGGCAACGTTGATTCGTGGTGCTTGGGCGCTCGTGGCATCTCAATACACAGGAAGCGACGACGTCGTGTTTGGAGAGACGCTCACAGGTCGGGACATTCCGTTTGCGGGAGTCGAAAGAATTATAGGTCCATTGATTGCAACTCTCCCAGTTCGAATACGTATCGATCGAACAAGCTCTGTTGAGTCTTACCTACA
Organism: Pseudofabraea citricarpa; assembly: GCA_029641185.1. Lineage (NCBI taxonomy): Eukaryota > Fungi > Ascomycota > Leotiomycetes > Helotiales > Dermateaceae > Pseudofabraea > Pseudofabraea citricarpa. Next base: position 417,001 of record JAPWGK010000010.1, read on the forward strand.
CGCCATACAACAGGGCATGTTGACCCGTACACCCTATCAGCATATGGGAATGCAAAACATCAGGAAAGTTAGTCCGGATGCCCAACAAGCATGCGAGACTGGTACAGGTCTAGTTATCCAGCCAGAATCGGAACATTTGGGTAGTGAACTTGGCTTTGATGAGGGAGATGTCGTACGCGAAGCGCTACATTTTAACCCGTACCCACTCATGCTAGCTTGTGGGGTTCGAAAGGGTGGCTTCAGAGTGTGCGTAAATTTTGACAGCAACCTAATTGAAGTTGCACAAATGGAAAGAATGCTTGCACAGCTAGAAATGGCCTTTTTGGAGTTGACGAGAAGTCCCACAAGAAAAGTCGGCGACATCTCTTGCCTACCCGAGGCGGAGTTGAACCAAATTTGGGAATGGAATCGGTCTCCTCCATTGTCCTTGGACGAGTCATTGGGAAGGGTGCGAGCTGATGCAAGTATCAAACAAGGATCAATCTATCCTCGTGTGGTGGTTCCTTGGGTGTGTCAACCGCAGAACCCATATTTGTTGTCGCCTATCGGTTGTGTTGGCGAGCTCTGGCTGGAAGGCGCGGTCTTTTCAGGTGAAAGCATTGAATCTCCCGCCTGGCTGGTGGCTGGTAGCTCTACTGATGCGGGGCGAAAAGGGAAGGTGCAACCAACAAGCGACCTGGTCTATTTACGGGAGGACGGCAGCTTGATATTTGTTAGTCGAAAGGAGAATGTCTTACTGGTCCAAGGCCATGCATTGGATATCGCAAATTTCGAAGCTCATTTGACAAGACATCTCCCGCCAACAATCCGTGCTGCTCCAGCAGTCTTCCAATCATTGCCAGAAAACACCGAGCAGATACTAGATCGCGAATTAGCTGTCTTCATAGAGCAACCACAGCTTTCCGAAGAATTCAATGTCGAACTCATGTCAGAGGATCATAATATCACTTGTGGTGCATTGGATCCGCAGAACGGCAAGATGAGGATTTGCCCTACAATCCCCATTAGCCTTGCTATGGCGCTGAAACAGCTTGACAAGTTCATTCAAGACTCTCTTCCATCATACATGATGCCATCTACGTACGTCGTAGTCGACAAGCTGCCCACTGACATGAAACAAATCAATCATAGTTTGCTAAACAAGTTAGCCTCGAGAATTCCTCGAGATGTTCTTGCCCAGCTTGTTGAAGGTTTTAAGAAGGCGTGGATGAATAACACTGTGCAAACAGATTTGACAGCCGCAGAGGATATTCTGCGGTCTTCGTGGGCAAAGATACTTGAAATGAGTCCAGCTCAGATTGACGTAAACGACAACTTTTTTCGTCTCGGTGGTGACTCTGTCCTGGCAATGAAATTAGTGTCAAGTCTTCGTGCCCGAAGATGTGGTTTGACAGTAGCTGATGTCTTCCAGCACATGCGCCTTAGTGACGCTGCCAAAGTTTTGAAACTCAACCAGGTGCCAAAAGAGAGGGCTCAGCCGTACAAAGCCTTTTCGGCCTTGGGCGATTTGAACGTAGAACAATTCTTGGCTGAAACTATTCGGCCGCAGCTCGCGGAATCACTCTGGTGTATTCAAGATGTATATTCGGTAACAGATTCCCAAGCTCTAGATATCAGAGCAACCATCAAGGCGCCGCGAACCTCGATACAATACACCATGTTGTACTTCGATAAAAGCATTAATCGAGAGCAGTTATTGGGCGCCTGCAACAAGCTAGTCAAAACACACGACATTTTGCGCACCGTCTTCATTGAACACGAATCCAGTTTCTTTCAAGTCGTCTTGGATGAGTTAAATACTCCTGTGACCTTACAACAAGTTGATATAGAGCTTGAGCATTACGTCGTCGACCTTTGCACGGCGGATATTGAATCGAACTTTCTTCTAGGATCATCTTTTCTGAAAATGTATTTTGTCGAAGACAAAAACGGCCAAGGGTGCCTTATAATTGGCCTTTCTCATGCTCAGTACGATGGTATTTCTCTGCCCAGGCTACTACGAGATCTAGAAATCTTATATACTGGGCAAAAGCTCATTAATTTTGAGCCATTCTCGTCATACATGGCGCGAGTTCGCGACACACATGTCCAGACCGAAGCACTACGGTACTGGCGCGATCTTCTAAACGGCTCCTCATTGTCCGTTCTAAACGAAATGTCAGTACGCCCAATGGACAAGTCGATCTTTCACGCTAAACCAGTCAATATCTTTCAACACACCGAAGAAATAACCACGGCAAATCTTCTTACAGCGGCATGGGCACTGGTACTGGCTCGTCGTCTCCGGGTGGCAGATGTGACATTTGGTAGCGTCACTTCAGGCCGAAACATCGACCTCGCAAACGTAGAAAATGTGATGGGCCCATGTTATCAGTTGACTCCAGTTAGAGTTTCATTCCAGTGCCAATGGACCGTGATGGACCTCCTGCGATTTGTGCAGAAACAAAGCGCCGAATCTGTGGCTCATGACTTCATCGGTTTCGAAAAGATCTCTAAGCAGTGCACGCAGTGGTCATCAGAGGTACAATCATTCGACTCTGTTGTCCATCATCAGGACTTTGAGGACTTCGATACAATGCCTTTTGCGGAGGGGGGTTGTAGAGTAGAGATTTCAAATCCACATGGAGATGCTGCTTATCCTTTGAAGGCTGTCTCGTTCGTCAAAAGCAGTCAAATACATGTCGGCGTTGTCGGAAGCGAAGATAACTCAGCATTTGTAGATGCAATACTTCATGAGCTGGTTGGGGCTGTTCAAGAATTAGCTGTTTGCAGGTCAGAGGATATATTACTTGATAGTAAAATCTTCCAGAAGGAGGTGGCTATTTAAACCAAGAGATTATCAAGCTGTTAGGAAATTTTTTCTTTCTCTCATTTTGTTGTGTTGGTTTTAGGTACGCCTGGACATCTTTATTTTCTAGCACCAATTTAGGTGTTTTCGACACTCTAAGTGTTGAGATTGCACATATGGTAATGACCGCATTGTTGAATCTACAGAGCTTTCGGTGGAGAAATTTCTTATTCTTCAGTCCTCACAATCATAATTTTCAGTTCAATTGGATCTTCAGTTGAGTTCAGTGTCTTGAATAAACACTACGTTTATTGAGTACGTGGCTGGTTGACAAAGATGGCTAACTCCCCTTCCAATCCTAAGCCCGACTCGACAACATCAAGAACACAGCTTTTTACTATAGGCAGAACCAACGAATTAGCACTATCTACGAAACGATAAACAAAATGCTAGTTGCGTGACTCACTGACAAAGGCCTCTTCATTGGTGGGCAGAAAGCACTGGCCAGGACAGACGCACAAAATCTTCGATTTTCTTGGCGATAGCTTCGTCAATCTTTTGGGCATTCTTGATGCTTTCAGAAAACTGATTCCAATACTTTTCCTTCTCGTCGGTCAGATTGGGAGGAAGCTTGACTTCTTTGATGGAGACTTCAAAATCATTTGACGCCCTAATGTATCTTCCATCAATCTGCGCCTTCTGTGCTACCATTCTTGCCTGTTTCTGACACTCCTCCTGAGTAGGCAGCCGACTCTCTCTAGCCCATACTGGAGTAAACTCGTTGATCACAGTACCTAGACGACCCCAGACACTAGCCGCAATCTTACTGAGCTCGCTTGGCGTTTTCAATTTGGCAATCTCGATCAAAGTCAAGGGACCGCGCCACTCTGGAATGTTCGAGACGGCATACAGCTTGATGCTGTTACTGCTAGCTGATGTACTATTATCGGAGGTTGAGATATCACCACAACTGGTAGTAGTGTCTACAATACCAATGATATCGAAGTCATCGTCACTGGAAACGATGGCCCAGTCAGCGCTTCCGGCGTTACTGTTGACGAAGTCTTCCTCGGTAAAGCGCAGAGACATCCTAAATCAAGTGCCCGTCAGATGTGTTCATCGGTGGAGAACGTTATGAAGAAGGTTGAAGGAAATTACATACTTGCATGGGGTTTCTGAGAAACTTTCTGGGCGTATTGTGTAGACACGTTTGTGGTTGGATATGTTGTAATTTTTGAAATGTAAAGTTTGCGACGCACGCTTGTAAATTCTAGAAGAGATATAATTCACCCACTCGAAGTCACATGCCCTCGGAATTCCTAACAGCAAAAATAGCAAACATACTGTTAAATGGGTAATCATAAATAAAATAGCTAACATTTTATCATTGCATTTGATTCTGTATATTTCGTGGGGCGGTACTAAAGCTGCTAGAATGAAACGAGGCAATACACTTTAATTATTTCATGCTTCCCGACCACCTTTTTCAATCCCGTACTAGTCTTCTACATGTACTTATTTATACTTGGCAGATAGATTGATATACAACAGATAGAGGAGCAATTATTGAGTGTGCCATAGTATATTTCTGTATTGATCATCTATCCCCAAGCCTTTCCTTTTGTCCGTGACTAAAGCGATTCTTCACTTAGGAACAATTAATTCCAATTTAAAGAAACTGTAGAGAGCTATGTTAACGAGCAGTTGATTCAAGAGCTAACTAATGGTTTGCCAAAAGCTCTCCCAAGCCGAGAAACACCACCATCCCTGCCTTGCGACTGCCATGCCATCATAACCTCCAAGATTCTAGACATCAAGTTTGGCACTACATAAAATGGATTAGTAACTCTCTTTAAGCGGCAAGACTGACTCAAGGGGTTTCTATCATAACTTACTAGCTGTTTACCTGACACGAATTTTGTCCATGGTTAGAAAGTCTTTGTTAAAAGGCCAAAAAAAATGCCCTCGAACTTCTGGGTAAGCGTCCTCAACTCTCTGGGCCTGTCTGACATTCTGAGAAAATCGAACCCAGAGTGCCTGTTTGTCATTCTCCTTCATACTGGCATCGAGCTTGACCTGAGCAGTAAAGTAGTCAATGTCATCTGCTGCCCTGACAAGCTTTTTGTCGATCTCGGTCTTTTTCTTGATCATATCCATGTGCTTTATGTGTTCTTCTCGGCTAGGAGCGCGAGTATCTATCACCCATACCGGAATAAATACGTTAATCGTCGTTCCAACACGTCCCCATATGCTCTTAAGGATCTCATGGCTTTGTTTGTCCCTTGCTTGCAATCTTGGCAATCTCAACAAGTGTTAAAGGACCACGCCACTCATCAGACTTCATGCCGTTGTTAGACGAGGTGCTTTTGGCAACTTCAAAGGTATCCTGAGTATGTTCGAAATCCGTGGTAGACCGCGAGGTATCCGCCAAGCTAATCACGTCGGAGTTGTCTGCGATAAGAGACCAACCAGATTCAGATTCAGGTTTGTCACATGCGGGACCGGAGAACTCGGACAGGATATCGTCATCGCTGAAGTAGAAGCTCATGCTATGAAAGGAAGCGTTAGCAGTGTGTCTAATAGGCGGGGAGGGAAGAAAAGTCGTGCACATGAAAGCCCTACTCGTGAGCTAGGCTCAATGAAGATGAATTACTGCCTGTTTTTTGCTACGGTGGACAGTGTAAAAGGGAGTTGAAAAAATCCGAAAGGTGGTTCACGAGTTTAGAGTCATATGTTTCGTGTAGGAGTTGTTGAAAACTTGAGCGTTATTGTAGGATTAGATATTTACTATGTGTAAAAGCTAAGAAAGTTCTAGAAGTATGCAATTCACTCAGATAAATCTTCGAAGGTCACGCGTAGCGTAGAATGCGCCAGCAGTTAGGACGCAGGTATAAATGCTGGCTCGGTTAATATTTCCCCACGACTCCATACGGAGATGGGGCAATAAATATCTTTCTTTGGTAACACTGATTAATAGTGCAATAAAAGAAAATTATTAAAGTTGGTCGTGTTCTGTCTTTAAGCTAATTCAAGTCCCAATTTTACACTTGACATCATTTGAAACCGTGGGCATAAAGGAGCATTTTGAATTGGACGAAAGAATAAAATCACCTCTTGTGTGAAAGTTCTTGCATCAAACCTAATCCAACTGTCAGCTTTATTATAAGAGGCAGCCGATTGTTCTTCCCTGGCCACTTCTAATATAGAGATGTGAAGTGACATAATTATTATTCTGGAGATTCGAGCTTTCAGTGCCAGTACTAAAGCACTTGATAATATTTGGAATAGAAGACACCGGGGAGAGATGAACATCAGACACTTATTTGTCGCATTTGAAGAAAACATGTCATACCATAAACGTAACACGCTAGATGTTCAAACACAGCAGATTAGTGTCAGACAATTCGAACCCTTTCCATATTTTAGTCTTTAGCAGCACATTTAATATTATATTTTCATTCATAGTTTCACCTGTTAGTTTACGCAAAGTATATTTCTACCGACAGTCATATATATGTCAAACTTCCGTAGTAGTAGCAACACAGTTCTAATAGAAATAAATTTTGTCAAATTCAGTTTAAAATCTCGCAATAATGTTCCTTCTAGCAGTGTGTAAGTACACTAAACAATGTTACCGTTTCTATCACTTCCATCACAGCCTTCCACCTTCTACAGGGAATTGATACATAGACTAGCCCCATTTTTTCTCAGGAATAGCAACAATTGCTTCTACCTCAATTAAAAAATTTCCTGGCAACTCGCCAACTTGTACTGCAGTTCTAGCGGGTTTGGGACTTGGCAAAAAGTCGCGGTAAACAGTATTCATTGCCGCGTAATCCGAGATGTTAGCGAGCAAAATCGTGACTTTCAAAGCATATTCCCAAGATGTTCCGGCTTCCTCGAGGATATTGCCAATATTCGTGAGTACTTGGCGCTATTTGGATGTTAATACGCCTCTTTCGTTGAAAATCTAAAAGGATGCACTTACCGTCTCGTTTGCGATGCCACCGCTTACAATTGTTCCATTGAGTGATCCAGCTGTACCAGATGTGAAGAGAATGCCTGACTTGGTACTTGTACCGCTTGCTATAATTGGTTAGACTAGTACAGATCTGAGGTGTTCATTTGGGCTTACTAAACAGTGGCCCTTGAGTGCCATAGTACGTAACTGGTGATGTCGCATTCTTTTTCCAGGCTGCAGAACCAGAACTGAATGCTACCACAGCCAGGAAGAACCTTGTAAAAGCTGTGAAATGCATATTCGAGTTTGATGTTCGTGATGTCTTGAAAATTAGAAAGAAGAAAATCGCATTTACAACTTGCTGATGTCCACGTCAGTCGGGGGGAAAGAAGCTTATCTTTTATACCTACCTTGCATGCGTCATGGAAATTGACTTTTCAACATTCAGATACAATTCTTGGGAAACCCGCGCTTCCGGTTGTTGAGCACATAACATTGCTATTGTGGGCATTGTTGCTTGTGCAAAGGTGGGATAAGTGCTTCCAAGCCACTTTATTAGCATTTCGCGTACTCGCTAAAGTAGGTATGTATGCTTGGTGCCGATGAACAGCAGCGAGATGTCAATCCATATAGTCATGATAATTTATTCTACCATGAAGCGGTACATATTCAACACCAGAGGGGATTGATTCTGTTGCAATTTGTTTCCAAGAATTGCAGACTTAATTCAGCGAAATTGAAACAAATGGAGGTGTGTTCCTTGGCATGATAAGAAAGGCTTAGCCGATATCAAAGGATTTAAACGAATTTAGCAGGAGATGTGGTGACGACGACGGTGGGCACTGAGCACTGAGCCTTGATAAGTTTGTTAGTGTTCTATGCTTCATCTCTAATCAATCCGACTGATGACTATGAAGTTGTGGTCAGAAAATACAAGAGGCTTATCATTCACCCCACTAAGCAAGTTTATCTGGTGTCTTGGTTTCCCTTGGCTATACTCGCTTAATGGAAACGCGAAATTTTAGGCCAATAGCGAGCATATCCTAACGTGACCTTCTCGTCATACTGCGCCCTTTGTGGCCCGATGTCTAGGCAATACCTAAAACCGTGCTGATTTTCTCTTTTTTGAGATCCCTTATTGAGCTGTAGAAGAAGGAAAAAGTCTAAGTACAACCTCCCTCCTCACCGCGCGCCATTATCTTAGCAATAACACAAATCTTTCTTATGCATTCACTTCTAAATCAAGCAGTGCATCGCAGACATATCTAGGTCATAAATCACAAGATGACATAATTATTTTGAGAAGCTGAAAGAGAAATAAAAGGGAAAGGGAAAGACACGTGTCCGTTTACTGCAAGGGCTAGTACGGCTAGATCCGCGCTAATTAACTGCTAATAAATTAGATGATATATATATATATATGCTTCATTCGCCGTATTAAATTTAGATTGCGAGTAGAATTAGAATAAAACATGATACTTTATCATTGCTGAATGGAACAAATGCGTATTTGGGCATGTGCACCAGTATTGATTAAAAGGTTCTATTGTGTCTAAGCCTTGGTATTCCCCTCGTGACTAACGCTCGTTTTTTAATCGCGTAATAAGTAGGAATAAGCTGGCAATTCGAATTATTTGTATTGATGAATTAAAATTAATCAAAGCCTCATAATCGGGTCACTAACTCGAATAGGCATTGGATGCTCTACAACTTTGCGTCACATTAAATAAGTTCAAATCATTGTCTGAATCTTCTAAAAAAAATCTGGATTGGCGTAAACATATCTGCCTCCTAATAATACTGAAAGGGTATCTTCAACTCCAAAAACCAAAAAAAAAAAAAAAACCTGCGCTATTATCATACTGTATGTGAGTCCCCCCCAAAAAGGCTTATGCCCAATCCCGACCATTCCTAGAGCTAAACAGTATACTCTATACCATTAGAGGTAAGAGCCAATGCTAGTCTGCGAATGAGATAGCATGATAGGTTTCGATACCACAAAAAGAGAGTTGTGTTCACCAGATAGCATAAGTTCAATATGCAACCGATGGAAATGCGGAGTTTCGCTTCTTAATGATGCGTCTTGGAGAGGAAAACCTGCCTCAATTTAACCTTGATTACTCATGGTCCGTTATGAAGCGGTAATAAGGAGGTAATCGTAAAACATCTGTATCCGCTCCGATGAATCTTGCTGCCCGAGTTGTGGTATGCGTGTGCAATTGAGCTTGATGAGACTCTCTAACTTGATCCAGGTCTCTAATTTGTCCCCCCCCTGCCGAACTATCCTCTGGCCGAATTCTTAGCCGTAGCATGCCCGTTTCTAACACACCGGCTTGATTATCTCCATTCTCGATTTCTCTAGATTGAGGTATCTGCAACTCTCGAGCCGTGATCATTCCTTCATTTCTTTCAGTATCAGGAGATGTCTTGTGATGGACATCGCATCCTTGATATCGGTGTATAGGCTGGTTCTCCAAGGGTCTGTAGAATAGTCCAACGCACAGAAGGCAGGCTCGACACAATGGACAACTCTCCTTCAAGTAAACGTGAATCCAGTAGGCCACACAAAGATAACAGAAGATATGGTTACATCCTGTTAGAACCTCCATTTCAATTGGCAGCGTACATATTACGCAGCTCTCTTCCTTCGATTTTAGGGGTTTAATGCGTCGCTTGCGTGCTAACCGGGGTTTATTCCCACTGGTGCTTGCAGAACGTGGTACTGTAATGTTGTGCTGAGACATGGGAGAAGTCGTACGCTACACTTCGACGTCGAAGGTGAGGTGATGGGATTCGGCCGCGATATTGAGAACGGACTTTTAATCCTGCGAGGTACACAAATCCTGAAAAATAGATGTATTGATATCACTGAGTGCTGAAATCAAATAATTTATAACATGTTCCTAACGCTTGTTACTTAGTTTGTACAAGTAATGTACCCATTTGTAGTGAAGTTAGGGACGGATGCTAACCTTAAACTACCCGCATACAACTTAGACAACCGACGACCTTAGTATAAAAATGTCATAACCACCGATGTGAAGGTAAAAAGTACCGCGCCAGTATACATTCAGACAAATAACCCACAGGGTTTCTCATATTTGAATTTGCCAAGTGTTGGAAGGAAATATTTATTCGACAGCATGTAACATCTTCAACGATGTTGTTAAGAGTCAGAAGTAGTATAAAATACATCGAAACTCGAATATGAAGCGTAATATGTAAACTAACTAAAGTTTTAACTTTGAATACCTTAGAAGGGTATATAAAAACTAGATTAAAAAGCTTTCAAGCATTCCTTTTCAAATTTCATGCTACAAGTATCAAATTCTAGGTATAGCCTTTTCTAGACTTTCAAGCAAAGAATTTATAAATTTAGCGACCTATAGAAAGACCAATAGGACGACATATAGAAGGCACTTCTATATCCAATCCAGCAGAAAAATATTTTCTATTCCGAATTCAGATTTCATAGCATAATCTAGATAGGCAAATTTGATAGGCTTCCAGGAAATAAGACAAGACGTATATTTAAACTAATGTTTAGTTAATATTCAGTGAAATAAAATCAATACACATAGGAACCGCAAGTGGTACGCTTAATTTTTTATACTGAAGCATTTAACACGTGTCTTTAATAGAGATGCACAAAGATTTACTAGACTAATAGCCCCGGGGGCTAAGAATTTAGTTATCCGAGGGAATCAAAGATATGGTAAGGATAGAGAAACTATAATTACTACCGGATAACGGGCGCTACGCTTCTCTACTCCTTATACTTTTATCAACAACTTTATAGTCGATATATAACTGTTGATACTAAGCGAAAGAAACTTAAAAAAGAGAACGGAAATGTACTAGAACACTTGATTACTACGCCTTTCACAAATTTCAAGGAACCTTATTTTATTATCTAGAAATCGAATCTTCTAGATATAGTGCATAGAATTCATCTAGTGCAGGTCAATGGATTAGGTGGCTCTGGGAGGCGAATTTGAATTCTATAGAACCTATAATGCGTGAGTCGTCACAGGATCTTTTTTATATGCGCTGGCTGAATAACACGTGCTTTTTGGCGAGTCTGATTTGAAGTCAGAATAGACTGACTTGTTATGGTCAAACTTACTATACGCTTTCAGTGGGGGGGTTCGTGCCTTCCTACTCTGCTGTTCTGTTACTAATGAAAAGAGAAACACCGACATAGGGCTAAGTTCTGGTGTTTTTGTTCTCTACACGCGTTAGAATCTCAATTAATTTAGATAAATCATAGAATGTGGGGCAATATCGTATATGATGAGTCGAAATTTCAAACGTAGGTTTTTAGCTCCCATATAGTACATTAATGTTAAAAGATAGAACCTAGAAGCTAAGACCAGTAAGAACGCGTGGAACATTAAACCTGGCCTTGAAGATATTTCTGACATCCTCCATCGATATAACGTGGCATGTGTGTGATGTTAATTGCCTATTGTGTAATCAGCAAAGTTTCATTTTCGGTAGAGCTATCAAGCAACGTACTATGTATCTAACACTAACATCGAAAACGTTCGTTGTTTAGGGACAGGCACTTGTTATGCTTACACATTACTAAGTTGTGTTGCACAAATATCATGATTTCTGCTATTATGTACTAGGCAACATTGCCAAATTTATAGGATTGGACTGGGCAGTCCGGGTGAAAATTCCACTCACTCATTGCCGTATTATCAGATGCCACCCAACCATGTATTTGATAGCGCGAGCAAAAGTTAATGTCAAGCAAATAAGTATATTTTGTAGCTCTGCAATTTGGCATCTTTGTAAACATTCACAACATCTTTGCATAGCAGCTATAACTTGGTAAGAGTGAGTCAGCCTTCATGGCATAACTATAGCATCTGAAAAAATAATAGCCATTTTTAATAACCAGGACAATAAAGTTTATTGTTATTACCTGCCATGAACGTACTCAAAATCCTTTTGTTGTCAATTGATATTACTATATTTTAGCGGCAGATGAGGTTCCTAGCTAGGGAGCTTGAAAGTGATTTCAGTTCTGACTGATCCTGATTGGTAACACCGGTTACACTGTCAGTAGTAAATCACCATAACCAAGATGTTATTGGTGGTCTATTTCTCTTCAGGTTTAATAATGCTACTGTTTTGGTGATTGTGATCTCCTCGTGAACTGACTAGCTGTCGTTTAAGTAAGTGGTTCGGCATCTTTTCAGTAATTAAGCAAGCATATAGGTTACATTGCAAAGGTCTTCAACTAGATCCTTGGAATCAGCTGCTCTTCGGGTTAAATCATTAAGCAAGACTGAAAGGGCTGCAATTTCTATGATTGGGTATATTTTCCCTATTCGAAAGAGGGAGATATTTTCAATATTACGAATAGAAAGTCATGAGGAACGTGGACGCCAAACAGGACTATAGAACACATTCAATTCCGTATAGAACACTAGACTTTCTAAGTATTTCCGAGGATAACAACGCGGACTGCAAGGAAGAAGTTAGATCGTTTAGCCGTAGAGTTTATCAGAAATAGCCTTTTAAGGAAGAATAGTTGAAGATGAGATTAGAAGAATTCGAACGCCGAAGTCAATTATTAGAATTATTTGACGAAGATAGAGATATAGTCTAGAATGAGACAAAGCCAGACGGAAGACGAAAAAAGAAAGGTAAACAACAAATAGCTAGGCAGACCAAATAATACCAAGGCAGAATAATCAAGCGAAGGAAGGGGCGTGGATAGATAGGACACGGAGCAGGAAGAGGGTTAGGTAATAGATACTACTAGAAATTTACTATTTATAAGATAAATAGGTAAGAAGTAATCGGCAGATATCCTAATAGAACCGGACCAGAACCACGCTAGACTAGGTAGGACCAGACTTAAAAAAAGTCGGAAGAAAAAGCGCAGATAAAAATTATACCTTGTTATATATAGTTTTTGTTTTCTTTTTTTTTAACTTTTTGCATGTCCGCGCGGACGCGGACAAAACACCAGGTTAAGAGGGTGATCACGTGAGTTACCAAAAAGGGCACTAGCAGACTTATAGCCTCCTTTCCTAGACAGACTATCTATAATCGATCTAACTACGTGTGTTTTATCTTAACAAACAAGATATAACGATTAGCCATATAGCTGAAGTGGCATATATTACTCGGTGCAAGATTCTCGCTGTATGGACATATTCAGAAGGTTCTTTAGAGCCTCCAAATTTACAAAAAGCCTCTTTCGTTTTAGAGTTATGAGCCGAAAAAGAGCTTAATAAGATGAATTTTAGAGGAAGAAGCCTCTAAGTCCGTCTAGAAATCCCGTAGAGTTCTAAGATTATGCGTCTCGACGTGTTGTGTGTTTAAATTAAAGCAACCTGCATTAGTATTATAATGGAATGCGAAGTTGCAGGTTTCAACAATTGATAAAAGAGAAATATAATAGCTAAAATAAGAGATGTATCAATGTATTTGTGAGAGGTGCAGGATACACAAGCAAACTACGAAGTAACACGAGTTAGTACTAGTAGTAATGATTTATGTTCAGAGTGGCTTTATGTAATATTTCCCCCAAGATATATGTTTTACCATATTGCCGCCAATTCAAAAGTACAGAATCAATGTCTCTACCCTCCAAGCACACCAAATCCACCACTTCTCATCTCTCCTGGAGCCAAAGAAGGTGATCATTCGAAGCCTCCTGCTCCAGCGTAAATCAATTCCATCTGTGGCATGGAGCTCCATGCTATCAAAATCGTAGTTAGTTCCAACAGGCTATTGCGTTGCAAGACCAAAACAAGAAGAAAAGTCATATTCTAACTTTATATCAAAAACAAGAGAAAATTAGATATTTAGGCAAAGGATGTCAAGGTACAAGCTAGGAGAGTTAGACTGGGCTGGAGGGAACTCTGACTTTTCTTTGCCGGCCTCTTCGTCTTCTTTTAGCTCTACAGCACATTTTCCGATTATGCTAGCCTTGAAACTCAAAGATTGATAAACTGGCACCGTCAGTCAAGATACTTTATTTTGACTTCTTCTTTGACTCGACGATCCATTATCCAAGCTGAAAAAGTTCCTGCCACACGGTCTGTGATGCTGACCTCGTGAATCTTTCCAGTCGAAAGATCGATGTGCTGGGGTGCTCGTTCACCCGTAATTCTAGAAGCTGGATTATAGTTGTCAGCAAACTATCTATTCACGACAAAAACCCACGGTACGTACCGGACCAAAGGTTTCTCAAATAGTGTTTCTCCCAGGCCACTACTTGGAATGCGTACCCTGCAATCGTTTGAAGAGGCCTTTGAGCGGAGCCTCGACTCTTCGGTGGAGATACACCCCGATGGAGATGTATGCGAATGTATGCGATGGAAGTTGTATTTTTCATCAATCGCTAAGATGAAAATTAGAAGCAAGGCTACACACAACTCAAAGATTGGCTTTGCGTACTAGTGCTAAGCGAGCCGGCATGTTGCAAAAAGAAATATTTAAGAAGCTCGACCACGAACTTTTCTAGAAGTCAACGGAATACACACCATGTTCTACCGAGAATCGGATACCTCGAGCCTTGGAATTGGAGTGCGCTTTTTGCTCGCAGCCAGAATTCCCATGAGGGCTTTATCTCTAGTGGTTGGTCGTGAGGAAGAGCCTGAGGAAGATTTATTACTGAAGATTCCCGTTTCGTTGTCATCACTCTTCCTGCTGTCAGAATCTCGAACCATGGCTGAGGAGTTATGACTGGGCCAGCGCGAGTGAGTCCCCCAGAGCACCCAGTACTGGATGACTGTCTTCTGGTAATGTTGAGAGGGCCGGTTCTACTAGAACAGATGCGAAGCTGTCCAGAGGCAGGAATATAATCATGCAACAGGTCCCACCTGAACAAAAAAAGAAAATGGGAAACATGGGTGGGGCGGTCCAATATATATGTTTTTGGGTTTTCAGGTGTAGCGTATGATTTGTTAAGGGGTAGATATTTACAAAACTCAAGGAATATGCAAATAGAAGAAGAGAGAAGGGGAGGAAAGGGAGAAGAGACATTGAATGCCAAATATGTTATCAAGTCCGATGGCTTTTAATGAGAAAGATAGGATGTATACGTCGTGTTTTAAGAGCCAGGTTGAAAAAGGGGCGCGCAAGCGAGTGAGTATGAGAATAGTAATATAGACATAGTTTGAGACTTGAGTTAATTTGACAAGTATAATAATTTGAAGTATTACTAAGTCTGTAGAAAAAGTCAAAACCCCATCGCTTGAACAATAAGTTGAACCGTTGTCGAAGAACCCCAATGAAATTCGTAGAAGAGTAGTTGCATGGCTTTATGTATACGATGTACTGTATAAAAGACATATAACAAAGTCTTGTGACACGAGAAAAAGTAATCACCGTGTGAATGCCAGTCTCCACAGAAAAAAAGTCAAAGTTAGAGATCTCCCAAGTCTTTATATTCCAGCTATGCTCATATTCTACACAAGGCAGATTTAGACATCAACGCCTGACGCTAAAGTGGGTTGGTTCCTACCCCTGTTTTTGGATCTCCAATCATTAAGCTTCTAACCCGAATGACTTCGATCAATCGCCTGCAAATTCCTACAGATTGCGTGAGATCCAAGTATCTATACAGACTTGGCCATCTCAAGGTAAGCCGCTCATATGCGCCAAATGGCATCACTCATCTTCACAACTTGGCTCATCTCCCTGACATCATGAACTCGCACTATATCAGCGCCTCCTTGAATAGCAGCAGCAACAGTAGCAGCCGTACCCCACTGTCTCTGATGTGGGACTTTGACGTCGGTGATCTTACCAACAAAGCCCTTCCTCGAGCTGCCAAGCAGCCAAGGCAACCCTCTGAGGCCTGGCCAATCTCTCAACTCATCCATGCGTCTTAGGATCTCGAGGTTCTGCTCTTGGTTTTTGGCGAAACCGATGCCGGGATCCAGAATGATGCGCCATCGACGAATACCTGCTGCTTCAGCCTCGGCTACTCGTTCCAAAAGTTCCTCCGCTATGGTGGGTATGAGCCCATTGGGATAGTCTGTTAGCTCGGTCATGGTTGCCGGAGTACCTCTCATGTGCATCAGGCAGACCGTCTTTCCAGAACGTGCCATGACGTTTAGCATTTCAGAATCGAGTGTACCAGAGGAAACATCGTTTATGATATCGGCTCCAGCTTGAACAGCAGCCTCTGCTACAGTGGCGCGATATGTATCTACGCTGATAGTGGGCCGAGGAACAAGTCCAGCTGCAGCCTGAATTGCAGGCAGAATTCGTGTGATCTCCTCTTCAGCAGTGATGTCTGGAGCACGAGGTGCTGATGATTGACCTCCTATATCAACAATGGTAGCACCAGAACTCACGAAGTCATCCACTCTTTGCTTGGTGAGAGAACTAGCATCTTTATTTCCATCCGAGAACGAGTCGGGGGTAAGGTTCCAAATAGCCATTACATGCGTATTTCGGTTGCTCCTCAACGCTCGCAATGGCTCCGACGATAACGACAGAGGAGTAACTGTAGAAATTGGAGACGAGATAGGTAGAGCATTGAGGTAATCCTGGGTAAATTTCCATGGCGACGAGGGATTGAGCGCTTTCCCAGGAATAAGTCTAATTATTATATCAGTACGGGAATAAAAATGGAAAAAGGCTGACATACTCGGCTAAAGGTCTAAGGACAAACTCTCGTTCGAAAATACCAATATGAGGAATCTGAAGTCTAGGATGATCCACCACCTGTTCATCGAACAAGAGAATATCAAGGTCGATGTTGCGAGGGCCCTTATCAATGACCTTTTCTCGGCCCAAGGAATTCTCGATATTTTGCAGTTCATCTAAAAGCGCTATAGGCTCGAGGGATGTCTCAATCTAAACGATGATTAGCCAACCAACGAGTCACGTGATAGACGCCAACCATAAGAGGTGAAGAGGACATACTTCACAAACACCATTGAGAAAATTACTTTGGTCCAGAACATACATGGGCTCTGTCTCCCATAGACTGCTTGTCCTCTTGATCTTTATACCTCTTGCCGACATCTCATTGCAGGCTTTCTCTATCCATGCGACGCGATCTCCAAGATTGCTCCCCAGTGCAATGTAGGCCGTGTTTTTCTTGGAGGAGACCTGGGGTACCCAAGTCGATCCATCTGATTTGATCTTGATTGGGGTAAATGTATTGAGGGTGTGTGGGACCCATGGACTTGCATGCAATCGTTCCGGGGAAGAGCTGAAAGGTCGTGAGGTCGGTGAAGCCATTGCGACGCCATTGCGACGGCAGAAGGAGACATATCGAGGCGGCGATAGTCTCCCTCGGAGCGCGAAGGCTCGATGAGAAGCCTTCATTGACAGCGACAATAGAGGAATGCAATAGAGTGTTGGTGCTACATCAATGGCTCAAAGGACTGGCTGACATGGTGACGTCCGAGATGCTCGGTGCTTGATAAAAATGAGAAAGCATAATCATTGGCTGGGACATCATGTGGGGAAGGAAATGCAACGCTGTATTTCATAACATTAATAATTCTGATCTTGACTTTGTAGATGAACTTAGTTGATGATTCTTATGCCGAGCCAAAGGGAGTAAGATGGCTTCTACAATGGCGATGTCGTCTTTCCATTCAGTTGTTGAACTGGTACTAGTAGTTGATTTATAGAAATTTGCTTGTGATTGTCTCTCACCTCGTGATGCTGTTTCTGGTAGACCAGCTTACCGCAAATAGACTAGCGCGGGTTTACAGAAGCCGAGGCATTTTCCCCAGTTTTGAGGGTTGCCGGCAACTCGTGTTGTCGTCTTAAACTCCTCCTCACCTCACAAATACAAATCCCTTCTGTCTCAACCTTCTTCCAGAAACCTTCTAGATTTGTTTTCCGCATACTTGTATATCCATTCGTCATCGCATCGTTCCCAGTCGCAATCATCACACCAGACATCATGGCATCTCCACGTAAGTACACATGGCTCGAAATAAACATCAGCGTCAAACTGAACTGACCGCTTGTCCTCTACAGAGCAACTCCGCACAACGGTCACCGACCTGCTTAAGATTCAGCATCCCATCTTCCTTGCAGGAATGAACGTTGCAGCTGGTCCCAAGCTTGCCGCTGCCGTCACAAATGCCGGTGGACTTGGTGTTTTGGGAGGAATCGGATACACACCAGACATGCTGAGAGAGCAGATCGCCGAACTGAAGTCCTTCCTCACAGATAAGAATGCGCCATTTGGTGTGGATCTTTTGCTCCCGCAGGTTGGAGGCAGCGCAAGAAAGACAAAGTAAGCCGAATCACATGTGAAACGAGAGTTGGATGATTACAATACAATTGCTGACCGAGGGATTTGTCGTGTAGTTATGATTACACAAAGGGAAAACTCGATGAGTTAACGAGCATTATCATCGACAGTGGAGCCAAGCTTTTCGTCTCTGCTGTTGGTGTCCCACCAAAGAAGGTCGTCGATCGTTTACACGCTGCCGGTATTTTGTACATGAACATGATTGGACACCCAAAGCACGTCAAGAAGTGCTTGGAACTCGGCGTGGATCTTATCTGCGCACAAGGAGGAGAGGGCGGTGGACACACTGGAGATGTCCCAACTACAGGTGAGTCGGAAAAACCCTGTTCTCAAGTACTGTAGCTAACCAGGAAATAGTCTTGATTCCTGCTGTTGCAAACCTTTGCAAGGGCAAGACTGGTGGACTCGGAGCTCCAGTTCAGGTCGTTGCAGCTGGTGGTATTTACAACGGACAGACAGTTGCGGCTGCCTTGATGTTGGGCGCAAGCGCCGTTTGGGTCGGAACCAGATTCATCTTAACTGATGAGGCTGGTGCATCAAAGGCACACCAGGAAGCTGTTAGAACTGCTGGACACGATGATAATGTCCGGACAATTATCTTTACCGTAAGCTGCTGCTAGCTGGATTGCAAAGAATTTCGTGCTAATTGGAAATAGGGACGGCCACTCCGAGTACGAACAAACTCATACATCCAGAACTGGGAAGACGAGCGCGCAGCCGAGATCAAGGAGTTGACAAGCAAGGGCATAATTCCAGTAGAGCATGACTTCGAGAAGCTTGGCGATGGTAAGCTCCCCGAATTCCTTGTGTGGGATTAATCAGCTGACACTGAAAAGATATTGATGACGAGACAATGGACAACGCCCGGCCATTCCTTATGGGCAAGGCAGCAGCTGTGGTGGATGAGAAGAAGAGCGCCAAGGCTGTCGTGGATGAGTTAGTCGGTGACGCCGTGGCCTGGATTCAAAAAGGAGATAGCTTCATCACTAGCCCCAAGTCGAAGTTGTAGATGATGCTCTCAATCTTGCTATAGAATAGTTAGTACCTGTATGAATATGAATCTTTTATGATTTTGGACATGACAATGTTAGCATCTTGCAGTGTGGCTCAAGGCACATCTACCGATGTCCCCTTTTTACGTTTGGGCACAAATATGATACAGGCAACAGTGTTGTATTCTCTCGAAAGACTATCTACAGAAAATGCCTTACATACCCGCTGTCAAGCTATCTGCCTAGGTACATTAGCTTGACGGGTTGGTTGGTAGTTAGACACCTAGTGCTGATCAGAAGGAGCGTGGTTCATAAGGACACCCAACAAACGCTGTACGATTGTCTAGGTGGCTGAAGGAACAAGAACTCCTGTAGCGGAGGAAACAGCTTAAATACAGGAGTTTTCCCTAGAGGCTAGCGAGCCTTCCCTTTCGTCGCAACAGTTACCCACTTACTGACCTATGCAGCCACCTAGCTTCCTTCTGGGATTTCTCTTTCCTTCCTACAACCAAAGAAACTGGTTATCGGCAACTGTCTCCTCTCTAGACCACGCATGTTTACAAGCTGCAAGACGATTTGCAAGACGATTTGCGGCCTTCTCTGTCAGCGCCGCGTTGAAATCAAAGTCATATCCCCCTTCAAACGCCTTCTTGATGCTGCCCAGAGCCAGATCAGACCCTCTTTCTCCCCGAGGTGAAAAGTGCGACCACCACTCCTTATCAAAGGGAGTTAGGGCCTGTCCAAAGTGCTTCCATGTCGTGATAACGACGACAAATCCCCGATCGCGGAAGTCTTTGACGTCGACCTGATAATCCGTGGAGCAGAAATGACACTGCCTTACTTCTGTGGTTAGGGGGCCTGTTTTGTTTTCGGCGCTGGTAGATTGTTGATAATCATTAATGCGGGACCACAGATAGGCTGCGAAATTGTTCTTGCTGTTTTGTTCAAGTTTTGTATGCTTGACACGTTCATGGGGACAAACTACCCATGAAGTAAGCAGTCCAGGAAGCTCAGGTTCGATGTCAGACTGTAGAAGAACCCAGTCCTGTCTGCGTTCATATAATCGGCCATTGGTAATACACCGGCGTGTCTCTTCTCGAGATGTGAACCACTTGCTATATGTGGTTTTCCCCACGAGCTTAGATCCCCAGCGCAAATCCAATCCATGGGTTTTCAGAAGCAGGTGCGCGAGATGAAAAACATGACTGTTGGCGCATTGCTTTGCTCTAGTGTGTGCCTTAGAACTAGGGATATATTGATCGACTGGGTAGGGTTCAGTCTTTGACTTGTCCACGCGATGGATGGTCTGGCAGAAGTGGCAGAACACACGGTCCTTGATGTCCCTCTCCAACAAAGAGAGAAAGTCCTCGCGCGCCTGCTCGTCATCCGTGAGAGACCGTCCGTCTAATTCCCACGAATCCTTAGTCAGATGTTTCTGTCGCAGCCCTTTGAAATGCTTGCTTCCCAACTTCTCTAATAGCGTCTTGGAGGATAGGGCAAGGAGAGCCACAGAAGAGGTCGGCAAATGTTTACCAATGCAAACCAAGACCTCGGGTGGAAGGCGTTCTACAGTGCTGAAGTCTTCGAAAGTGCGAGGTGGAGGTTGCGGCAGAGGGAATATAGTTCGCCATATCGCGACGAGGAGCTTGGTGATTTTCTTAAGAATGTACGACATCTTGCGTGCTGAAAGAACCGTCTGGTTTAGCGTTGGGATATGCAAGATACAAGGAGGTTGTTAGAGGTTGTAGGAATAGTTAAATTGTTGAGCGTCCAAGATGTTATAGATGAAGGGTGGTTGCTTAGACAGCAGGGATAAACACAAAGTCAATATGGTTCGGTGCGAAGTGAGGTAAAGTTCTTGTGTGTAGTTGCTGGATGTTGTAGGAATGGTTGAAGTTGTTGAGCGCCTAAAGATTTATAGAACGGGAAGCTGCTTAGCGAGCAAGCATGGGCGCAAAGTGAATATGATCCAGGTCGAAGAAGAGTGAAGTTCTTGTGTGCACTTGCTGGGAGATGTAAGACTGGTCGAAGCCGTTGAGTGTCCAGAAATTTATAGACGAAGGAGGAAGTTGCTTAAAGAGCAAACATAGGCGTAGAGTGAATGTGGTTCAGCGCGAACACGTGAAGTTCTCGTTTGCAGTTGTAGAAGCAAGAGTTTTACGAGGGTGCGCAAGAACAAGAAAAAGGTAAGCTCGTTGCTCTGCCTGGACCCAATAAGTTATGTGATGACACTGTTGAAGGTGTTATAGTTATAGTTTACACAAAGAGGAGACCCAAAAACGTGCCTATATGTAAGACTACCACAAGCAAATTCCGCGCTAGAATAAACTTGTCAATTCAAGTTGAATAATACATACGACAAGAGAATACGCTCTGACAAACGGAATGTTATTAGCAACCGGAATTTTATTAGCAACCGAAAACGTATGTGATATTACTATTGAAGGTGCCGTGGTTATAGTTTGTAGAAAGAGGAGATCCCAAGAGGGTGGGTGTCTATAAATAATAATACCATAAGCAAACTCAGCGCTAGAATACGCTAGTTAATTCAAGTTTGATAAGACATACAAGAAGAGAATATACTCTGACAGGCGGAGTGTAATTGGCAACTGGCTACAAGAGACAAAGTAATTTCAAAAGTTGAACGTTTGCGAAATCTGAATCACACGA
Organism: Pseudofabraea citricarpa; assembly: GCA_029641185.1. Lineage (NCBI taxonomy): Eukaryota > Fungi > Ascomycota > Leotiomycetes > Helotiales > Dermateaceae > Pseudofabraea > Pseudofabraea citricarpa. The sequence continues at coordinate 438,672 of JAPWGK010000010.1, forward strand.
CCAAAACGACTAAAAGGTCTCCCTTTCATCCTATCATAGCAGCCTCTCCGGTGTTCAGATCTGTGTGTCAAACCTCTAGTCAATCAAGTTTGACAAGACATTCGACAAGAGCCTACGCTCTGACAGACGGAGTAGTATTAACAACCGGAAACAAAAGACATACAAATTTCAAAAGTTTAACGTTTACGGAACCTGAATCGCATGATCAAAACGTCGAAATGGTTTCTCTTCTTTCATCCTATCATACCAGCACCCTGAGATCTTTGTGTCTGTCCTCTAGTCACATCACTATCTTCCAGACGATTGTGATTTTACTTATCCTTCTTTTCTCGGGGGTATTTGTACTCGACGGTTGACTACAATCAACGGGTCACGGGTCATGGGGCACCACATATCCACTCTCTGGAACATTCTATTCCGAAGGTTATTGATTTGTCTAAGGAGGAAAGAGGAAGGTGGGTGGGTATACAATATGAGGGACATACACCCAAGCAAGCACGCAGATAGAAAATTACGGAGTTCAATCACGATTTATTTTGTTTTGGTGTAGTGTTTTTGTTTGTGTTCTCTTTGAGCTTTAGTTGTCTGCATATCCGCATGCTCCTTTTTGTTCCTAGCACAGCAGTTTATTTAGTCTTGACTTATAGTTCAGCTTTTTGATACCACCCACTCCACTCACTAAGATTCTCAACTGTGAAGGATAATTAAGATTTCATAAGTAGGTACGTGTATATCAACATAGAAAGATGAAGGAGGGCAGCTTAAGAACATGCATGTATTGCAAACCCGAAATCGCATCACAACCTTCCAGTGATTCAGCCAACCAGCCGATCCCACCAACCTAAAAAGGCGCCAAAACCCATGCATGCACACATTGAAAACCAAAATACCTACCTAGAGACGTTCCTCGAAATGACTCCTTCTCCGTATACTGTCATGACTCTTCTCTCTTGGTATGCCAATGTAATCACCACTCTGCTCACTGACTCCTTCCGGAGGCGTGACAGGGCTAACAATGCCCTCTCTGAGGGAGTTTCCACTTCCATACGGTGCTGGAGTAGGTCGCGGCCCAAGGTTCGCACTCATGCCGTTCCCGCCGTACTCGCCGGGTGTTGCAAAGCTCTCTCCTGCGCTACTTACGCTCGCTTCGCTGATGCCACGCAGGTGACCCTTTTCATTGTCACTAATCCCGGACATGTCGCTTACGACGCGACTTGATGGCTGGGGAGAGGTACGGCCGAGTGAGGGGGAGTCAGCTCTTGGGATGGGTGATTGAGTTGGTGAGATGGTTGGGCGCGGTCCAGACGATCTAGAGATGCGCGACACAGTGCTGCTCCGTGAGGCAGACGAAGGGGAGGATGACAATCGGGTTTGAGACCGATCATTACCCGCCATTGGAACAAATCCTGTAGGCCGGTTGTCTTGCAGCTCAACAGGACGTGAGGTATCTGGCTGACATTAGCGAAGCTCAAATCCAGCATTGAATTTTACTTACCCATCATCTCGTGTACTTGCGTGTCTCCAACTTCTTGCCTTTCGGAAATCTCATCTTGTCCATATGGACTCGAGGGAGTCTCATCAGTTGATGTAACCGTTGGTGCTTTTGCTTCTGATGCTGGTGTACCTCGCACCCAATTCATGACCCGGTTCTGTCTTTCGACAGTCCCTGCCTCGCTGCTCCCAGCACGACTTTTCAGCGTCTTCCTTCGACGCCACAGCATAAAGCCAAGAATGAATAGAGTGACAAAGAACAAGCCCAGAACAACTCCCAATAGTGGGGCTAGGTATTTTGGCGTTCCTGGTTTAGAAACTACCGAGGGTAGAAGACTTGGGGTATTGGTAGGTGTAGCGGCTGGGTAGGGATACCATGTTGTGATCTTTTCTGTTGGATAACTCGAATTGAAGACGGCTGCAAGGTTTGGGTCTGAAAATCCATTTTGCAATGGCGCAGTCTCGGTGGCTCCACCAAGACTGTTGCCGCCAATCATCCGAGTGATCATACTTGGAACAGTATAATTACTCCAAATGTCAGGGTTATAGGAATCAATCCATTCCGTGCTGCTCAGGTTAAAGATTTGAATAAACCCATTAACGCAATCAAGTCCAGAGCCTGCATACGAAGGGGAGCCTCCGACGACAACCATCTGATCAGGATATGGTTTGGCACATTTGTGACCGAGTCGAGCGTGAGCTGCAGTTCCTGTGTAGACCCTCATCCACATAAATGATGGTATAGATAGGATCCATACATCGTCGTTCGCATTTTGGACATCAATTCCATCAAATCCTCCATACCAATAGATATTGTGGCTGGACCCATCCTGCGCTGATGCAAGGACAGCGCAGCCTTGAGCCAAAGCCCCAGGACCACCATCTGTTTCTTGCTCATACCATGTCTGAGTTGCGATGTCGTAAATTGAAACCGAGGACATGAAAGTTGGGCTGACCCGCGCCTGTGAATCGTTAGAAAAAGAATCCCAATTTGGCGATCCAACCTACGCTTTCAGCAGCGCTAGAGTTACTCCCGGTTTGATTGATAAAGGAGTACACTGGATTTACAACTCCACCAATAGCAACTAGTATTCCCTGCTCTGAAACAGGCACCCAGACAATTTCAGCATTCGCCCGTGGAGTTACTGTAGATGGCAAGCTAAAATTCGACCATATTTCTTGCTGCTGAACAGTCATATTAACCTGCATTAATGTTGTTGATGGGATATCTGCTATTAAAGACGCATTCCCAGTACTGTATTCGATGAGTCCATGGCTGGCTGCCCTAAGCCCGCTGAAGTAAAACCCAAGATTTTCTGAAGGTGCACTCACTGCTGCGCCATTCGTGACATAGCGCGTGATGTTGTCGGATGGTAAAGTTTCGAGCTGGAAGCCTCTGATGAATTGCTTTGGCGGGCCAGATGGGTAGACCTCGTATTTGGCCACTGATTCTTCGGAGGGAGCATCAAATGCATCGGTCGGTCTAAGTGATCCACCGTAGGTATACCATTCGAAATCATTTGCGAACATCCCTCCATCAATATACTGTGGTCCGATGTTATTAGCTGCCCCGTTATCTGCACCTTTTGAAACTCGATCAAATATTTGACTGATGTTATCAGAGGTACTGAATGACTTGTTGAAATTTAGAAGGTATACAAGTCCCAGCGGATTATCTAAAACACGGGGATTAGTATATATCCGTGCAGACCGAAGAAAGCTCAATTACCATCTGAAATCGGCGAACCATACGTGCCACCCGCCAGCCCTGGTATCCAAAATAAATTACCGCCATCGAGATACAGGGTGTCCCGAACAATGGCCGCTGATGTTTTGTTAGTGGGTTAGTTTATTCAGGAATTCAGGTCGACCGACCTCGAGGTGTTCTCCATTGACATAGTGTAGAGTTGACTTGACCGTTCTCCACGTCCCAACCAGCCTCTTGTGCGATACTTTGCCCTAGAAACGAGGCGGCAACGAGAATCAACAATCGAGATAACATCGTCTTAAAACCGGTGACTATTTGGTCTGTAATAATATGTCTAATTGCTTGGGAGGCTCAGTGCATTTTAGATTGATAAGGATGTGATGAGGCTATCTCAATAACTCCTCTCAATAGGAATGAAAGAGGGAAACCGCCACAACCCCGGTCCTCCGCATTCTTTGTGTCGAACGATGGGCCGAGGGCAACACTTGACCTACCAGTTGAGGGCTCGGCAAGGTAGAACAAAGCATACTTTAGTCAGATGTGATGCAACCCTCCATCGCAAACAGCCGTCATCTTTGAGAATCGAGAACAGCGGCCTACCGCGGACATACATGGGCACGCAAGCCATGGTGGGAGGGGGGCCTGCACTTGCATCCACGTCCCCGGGTGGGTCAATCGATGGTGGATTTCACCTCAGCCTTGCGATTGATTATCTCTTTACTCCAAGGAAGATAAGCCCGGTTGGCAGCTGGAAAAGCAAATTCGGCTTCGGCGTCAGAAGATAAGGGCTACAGCCATGAGATGGTCTGAATCGTTTCCCTCAGTGACAAGTAGGTCGAAAAGAATTTGCCTTTGCTTTGTACTCGGTACATCATGTCACGACAGCGTCAACGGCAGTCACGTGTCACAGCAAGTGACAGATATATGCAGCCGGTCCGAAGGTACTTTCAGATTGCCTCCATGATACGATCGGCTCGCATGGTGCAGCCGTGATAGAGGATAGAGATGAAGATGAAGACAACAATGGGTTCGCCGATCGGGCTCCGCAAAGCAGCAAAGCACAAAAGCCCTCTAGCTGAGAGCACCTCCCGCGTTGCTACAGTGGCAATTCCACCTTTTGCTCGCTCTCTGGGTGGCCAATTTGACCGTCGGGGACGCTGTTTATGGAGCATGATATGCACGCAAACATGTCGGGAAGAGCGAGCAGAGATCTTGGAGGCACTTGGTTGGTCTGATGATGGTGGAAAAAAAGGTTGTGCAGGAAACAATATTTGTTCTCCCCTCCGGCTGTAAGCACGATGTCCCGCTAAGCCGCATCCAGCATGGCGATGCAGCTTAGCGACGACGACCAAATGGCAGAGCCAACGACATAGCGACAGCGAACTGTGTGCAACACTTCGCCATGCATCTCACTGTATCTTGTGCCCTCCTCGTATATCTCCCCCCCATGCACCTCACGGCCATTCTCCCGTGAGCATGCTGCTGGCAAGTCTTGGCCAGTACCCCTCCTCGTTGGATCACCTCATACACTGGGGTTGCCGACCCATCTGGCCCCCAATGTCATCCCAAGCTATACTTTACCACATGGCCTGGAAGCTCACTCTGAGCCTTAGGAACCAGCGAGCACTCCCAGGGTCAAGCAACGTTGCTGTCAGCAAAGTTGCTTCCCGGATTTCCTGCTCATATGGTTATTGGCCATCTCGTTCCACGGAGCCTTCCTGGGTCCACCAAGTGGTGCCAAGTCCTGGAAATGCCATATGTCTCATGATGAACTGCAGTCGGGATGTCCAGGCACGTCCTTCAAGCACGGTGGCCTGGTAGGACGAGTCCAGGTACACGTCCATGTCCTGCTGCCATTGGCCCTGGTGAGGCTGAACCAGCACACCACTTTCCAAGGACTTTCTTCTTCTGGAGCTGATGGTGATCTTCTCCACACCAGGCCTGCTCCTTTGACCCATGCGAGTATGCAGCCCATCATGCTTTGTGTTGGGAACAAAGCTAATCGACCAGCCTTTTCTTTATTCTCGTGCTTCCCTTATGATCAGAACGAAAAACTTTGTTTCCAGACGGCTTGTGCTCTTGAGAGCCAGGAACGCGGAGTATCTTTGCATCATTGCGACAAACACTGCATGACATCCACATTCGTTAACGACGTCCACGGAAAAGAACCGTTTTGGCATTGAGTAGTACTGTAGTCCTTGGTCGCGAGTGGGACTTTGCTTCTTCCGATCTCCAGCCACAACCTCGTTGACTTCGTATTACAATCAAGCACCCCCTCTTCAAAAGTCTTTGCCGCCATTCAATCATTGTTTTGGTCGCAAAGGCATCTACCCGCATACCAGACCTGGCATCAAGTCTATGTGGACTTTCTATAACGAAGCATTCAGGAAGTTGCATATGATCACTGGTTTTCATGATGAAGTTTTTGGTAGTACTTGGATTAGTGGGAGCGGTCCGAGGTCAATATGGATATACTAACAACACCTCAACGTTGGCCTCATCATCGTCGACGTCAGCAACCACTCTAGATGGGTACCCAACTTACCCAAACTACCCAACTTATCCAACTTACCCAACTACACCCACAACAACATCCTCAAGTACCAAAACACCAGGAACAAACCCTCTCCCGTCCGGTTATCCTCCCACATCTTCTCAGTGTTCTGCGTCAACCATTATCAGTACAACTACAGTTTATCAAGAAGGGCCAACCGTGACGGAAACTTGCACTGTTACTGTAAGTAAATCTTTTAAAATCCTAGGAACCAATCTAACGTGTTTCAGGTGACAGCCACTACGACTGAAGAGAAGATTTCAACAGTAAGTGTTAATTGTGGGAGCCAACAAGAAACTACTAATCAAAAAAGGTCACAACCACAAGTTACAAGCCAGTCACAACCACTGAATATTCTAGTATCTACTCGACTAAGACAGATACGGAATCGTATTCAACAACAATTTATTCGGATATCTCAACCACAGTAAGTAGCAATTCGATCGGGAACAGACCCGGACTAATTTGTATAGATCACTATAGTTTCTAGCCTCTATTCTACGGAGACAGATACACAGACGAAAACCGACACAGCAACCGATACTCAGTATATTTCATCTACTGAAACAGACTCGTATGTTTTTTTCTCGCCTTGTGTTTTATGGCCACATGATCTATGACACCTGTTTATTACTTGCAATATCTTTCAAATGAAATCTAGACTGACAAAATCCCTCAGGACTACCACTACCACTACCACAACTACTTCGGTAAGTGAGACAATTTAGTTCGTTCATATGTCACGTGATCTTTATTTCCTGACGATGTTGATTCAATTCTCTCCCCGGGAAATAAGTGGACAATCGAGGAAAGTTAACTTACCAGAACCCTGACTCATGAGAAACAGGTACCTACGACTGTTACACAAGTGTCACTTTCAACTTTGGAGATTTTGAAGACTACGACCACGACTGAATACAAACCAACAACTCTGATTTCAACCTACACTGAACTAACGAGCTATCCTGTGACTGTGATATCAGATCGTACTTCGATAACCACTTCGTACATTTACTCAACTCTTACGAGTGAAACGACATTCACAACTTTGGTATGTTCTCTGATCTTCTAGCGTAGCTGGCTATACTTATAAAACTTTCAGGTGCCAGTCCCAACTACTTTGACGACAATTTCGACAACAACAATCAAGAACTACATTCCTGTCCTTACTACGACGACTCGCTTTGTTAGTACTACTTTGACATCGACGGCTACGATTTCAACAAGTTATCCGGTCACGGAGACACTGGATCGCACTAGTACTACTGTCTCTTACGTCTACACGACGTCTATAAGTGAAACAACTTATGTCACCACTGTATGTAACAACATGACCAGTGATAAGCCAAGGCTAATAAATTTAGGTTCCGGCCCCAACGACCACGACTACAACAGAAGTTTCCGTTTCTATTTCAACTTCAAATGTAATCATTGAAATTCCGGTGACGACTACTTCGACATATCTGACAACCTACACGACCACGAGTTCTTACCCATATGAAGTCATAATCAGCTCTACAATAACTACCACTGAGTACATTGTGACTACCTCTATATCTGTTTCGACTTCATTATCGGTCAGCATTGGGACGGAGACATCCACCGTCTCTGAAAGTAAGTCTAGATTACTCCTATTTGTACATTTGCTAATAATTACTAGCAACCACAACGACCTCGGTATCTGGTAAGTAATTCCGTAATTTTATTCATGAAAGTATACTGACTCAATTAGTTTCAACGGACTTCGTGGAAGTTCCCGTACCTACTACTACCACATTTACACTTCCGGGATCCACCATTAGCACTACAATCTCTGGCTCTGTGATTTTGAGCACGCTTCCAGCTTCTACTGTGACTAGCTCTTTTACTGAGAGCATTCTGGTTCCAGTTCCCGTCCCTACCACTACCACTTTTGTAGTTCCAGCTTCTACCGTGACTTCATTTATATCTGGATCTTTGACCACCGTTGTTCTTCCTGCCTCTACAATAACCACGACTTCCGTATCTGAAATTTTGGTTCCGGTACCTACGACAACAACCTTTGTGGTTCCAGCCTCGACAGTAACCTCTTCAATATCAGGATCCTTGACCACAATTGTTCTACCTGCTTCTACTGTGACCACCACTTCGATATCCGAGATCCTGATTCCTGGGCCCTTGACGACCATCACCGAGCCAGGTACTATCATTACATCTCAGATATTGGTTCCCACTACCGTCACTGAATCTGGAAGTACGATAACCACACAAATTCTGGTCCCAACCACAATCACTGAGCCCGGAAGCGTCATTACTTCCGAAATCATAGTACCAACGACAATAACTGAAGCAGGGACTACTTTGATCTCGGAAATTTTGGTAACAAGCACGTTCACGGAACCGGGAAGCGTTATCACTTCTGAAATTCTGGTCCCCACCACAATAATTGGACCTGGTTTTACTAGCACTTCCGAAGTCCTGGTGCCTACTACCATAATCGAAGAAGGCAGCACGGTAACTAGTAATATTTTTGTCCCAATCACGATTCCTGGACAGGGAACAACCGTGACTGAGCCAGGAGTTACGTTAGTCTTACCAGCTTCCACAATAACATCAGTCGTAAGCACCACGTTGCCAGCAAGTCCCATCACGATTACGCAGGATGGAACGACTTTCGTTTCTATACAGCCAGGATCCGTCAGTAGCTTCACTACCACTGTCACGCTTCCTGGCGTTACATCAATTGGGGAGGGCATTACTCAATCTCTGACTCAGACTTTGACTGCAACCCTAGCACCCGTTTCGACCTGCGCGCCACCTCAAAATACAGCTCGGGTTGTACCACAGAGCACAGGCAGAGATGCTACATGGGGATGTGCTCCTGGATATATCTGCAGTCCTCCAAAACCAGAAGGCTGCAATATTTGGACAGATGCACCAGCTGATGACTATCTTTGCGATGCTCAATACTGTGTGCCATCTCCTCCTTCTGTGGAAGTCATCTGGCCGCCCAATACAACCACCTATTACCCTCCAACAGAAGGATATTATAACCTCAATCCCAACGCTTTTGGCTTGAGTTTCGATATCTTCCTGAAAGAAGTTGTCACAGAATATGTTCTTGGGAATCTCCTCACAAAAGTCCTGACAACTTTTACAACCGGCAATTGGGCATCCCAAACCGAATTGACTCACTTTAGCTCCACCGCAACTCCGGCGGCCAACAAAAGAGAATTGTCGAGGCGTGATGAGACTATTGCACCGCCGATCTGCTATGCAACATGCGATAATTGCTTTATTGAAGCACAGAAAGTGGGAAAATCCGCGGCACTCTGCAGGGAGGGCTCAGCTTTCAACTCTATCCTTGCCGCATGTCGATCTTGTATCGATGCACGAAGCGGTAGCGTTAGGGTTACTCGACAGACCTATGTTGAGCCCAGGTTCCAGCAATTCCTTGACTTCTGCTTACCGCAAGCCCCCGTTCCAGCCTCAGCAATTGAGGCTTCAACAAGTAGTATAGTCACCGAGCCCGCACCTGTAACTATAACTAGTGGAACAGTCACAGCCACAAGTACTCGACCCACACCGACAGTTAGCGTTAATTTCACCACCCAACAAAGTGATTCTACTGCCCCTCCAAGCCCAGAACCTAGTCCAACACCTAGTTCAAGTTCTACAAGCACTGCCTCTATATCAACAACAAGCATAGGCTCGACATCAGCAACAAGCGTCACCTCTATTTCAGCCACATCTTCCTCGCTTGGATTTCCTTCTTCGTCGTCGAATTTTTCGACAAGCCCTTCACCGACATTGCCCTCTCCTACATTCGCAACAGGCAGTACGGCTAATATATCCCCGTCGATATCCACAATCCTTTTTGCACTGTGCCTCGCTGCACTTATCTCCTTGCTCATATAATGACTGTGTGTCTTTGGTGTACATTGAACGAGAAGGAAAACGAACAGATACCCACACTCCTTTAGAACTCGGGCGTTTGGGGGGATATCTTGATACCTGATTGAAAAGGAATGAAGAACTGGAGTAATGTTTATTTGCCTTGGAAATGTGATTCAAGGACTGGATTTCGGAATGATCAACTAGATACATAGAAATGGGAAACTTAATTTTTTCTTCATGTGCTGATGTGCTTGACTTCCTTGGTTCTTATTTCTCAAATCTGGTAGGTTTTTTTTCGATTGCTTTTCGCTTGGGTTGGTGTTTAGATTTCGAATACCTTATTTCTTGTTTGCATGCATGTTTGGAACCAAAACAACCAACTGTAGGCCGGGTGCGTTCTTAATTGCTAAGACTGCGCGCACTTGATTTGATTTGACTTGTTACCGCTGCAATGCGTTTGGTTGGTTTCTTCTTTTCCTCTTTCCACGTATCGTGGTCGACGAATATTAGCAGTAACTAACTGCTTGATTGCTTGATTGATCGATTGATTCAATCAACAATCTTCCTCGTGCCGTTCTTTCGCTTAACTCCCCCGAGGAAGTCAGTCAAAAGGCAGCCAGAGTGGAAAGAAGGCAGAGAAATGAAGCATAAAGCTACATTTCCTTCCTACTTTCCTGAGCTTCTCAATCCTCTAACTTCGTCTTCATGCTTCCATCTTTATATAGATTCCTTAATCATAAAATGAACTTTCCTTCCCCATTTTTCTTTTCTTTTATCCTTTTCCATTTTCTTCTTTTGCTATGATTTTCATAATCTACACATGCCTATGTCGATAAAACCCCGCCAGAACGCAACCACAGCACCGCTGGATCCCTCAAAACTCTTCAGATGTGGCGGGCGGAGAAAAAAGTAGGAAATCTACGTTTTTTTTTCTTCCAGTACGCACAAACAAGCGAAGATCTTGCTTGTTTGTTTCGTGGTTTGTGGCAGGTGTAATCATCCTCTTTTTAATCAATTCTGATGATGAAGACTTCTAAATTTTCGATTTGCTGATATTGGTTATGAATACAGCTCGTATCATCGACAAAACGTCCCCTTGAACGAGCTGGCGATTTGTTGGGCAAGTGAGTGATTCAGATTCAGATACTGCCTCTGTCATTCTCATTCTGATCATTGTCACCATTGCCGATATATGGATCAATGTGAATATACGTAGTCTATACGGCCAGTCGTTCTCTCTCGGCCATAGTGTCCAATCTCTCGAGAAGAGGCAACACCAGGAACGAGGATATCAAAGATGATTGATACGAAAGCCTTGAATCCTATTAGCACTATGACTCGGCCTAGTGTTTTACTTACTTCCGGTTCGGCTTTCGGCTGTCACATTTTCCTCTCCTTTCCTCTTCCTTTCCTATTTAAGCATCACAACTCGCAGAGTAGCCATTGTGTTCCATATCTCTGACGGGCCACATTTCGAGAACATCATCCCTGGCACCCTTTCTTTCCCTTAGGTGGAAGGACTTTTTGCACATCTGTATCTCATAGAAGTTCGTCTGCTTTCTTCTGGATTAGTCAGTAAGATACGCACACTCTTCACATTAAATCTGAAACTAACTCTGTTGCCAGCACAAATCCTGTTGCCAGTGCCACGTCCCCAGAACATGACAGTGGAATTGAGCAGCAGTCAAGAAAACCAATCTTTTGGAAGAGATCTCGTTCAAATGGCACACACGCCCCCAAGAGAGGCAGAAGAACAACATAATTCTCTAATACGTCTCCATTTCTCTGTGAATTGTAATGATCAGAGTGACAAATCAAAACAGCCTGTGAGATATGGACAGCCAGGGCTGCTTGACGGTACGTATATTTCACCGGTGACTCCCTATTTCCCTTCCCCTTTTCCTTGCAACCGCTGGAGATTTCGAGCTTAGACTTCTGTTCTTCGAATCATACAGACTTACGTGTTATTATTGTGTAGAACCATTAAAACGTACGAAAGCGACCTCTCATGAATGAATGAAGGTCCAATCTTGATAAGGAATTGCATCTCCTCGCTACAGCCTCAAAGCCATCACAAACACCAGTCACGTAGACACCGGCTTACCCAGAGAGAAGGAAGCTGCTAGACATACGGAAATGGATCAACATTTACCGAAGCCGTCACCTGGGGGGGACTAGCAAAATTATACACTCGCGACGGAAATCTCCTGCTAAGCGAGATAGAGCATCGAACCCGTTCCAATCGACATCCGTAGGAAGGAGCAGTGGCAACAAGTGCCAGGAATAGCTACATCAAAATCCATTACACCGCTAACACCACCAAACTCACTCCCCAACCTCTTGTACGATCCGTTACCATTGTACAGACTTGGACCATGGCTTTGTAGATAGCCACGGACCTTATGGTTCCTCCATAGAATCATCCATAATATTAACCACTAGCTCAATTGTATAATCAGTGAATATCACTATTCCGTAGATAGAACAACATGTGATAAATTCTTCGATTACCATGCACTGCAAGGTAGTACTAATACATCAATACTGATCCGACAGCGAGAATTCAGCAGAAGTGGTCAATGTTTCTTCTCTTTTTTTCAGCGGTTCGGTAGATTTTCCAACTTGCCGAACTAAGCTTGAGAATAATCGGCCTTGTGAGAAAAGTCCAGGAACATATACGGCAGAGAAATAGAGAGGTAGAGAATTGGAGGAAGCACATTGAGTAGGGGATTGAAAATTGATCCTGCCGTGAATACTCCTACCAACAGTTTTGGATCCTCTTTTCATAATTTTTGCTAATTATAACGATGATTTATAGAACTATATTTCCTCGAAGGCATTTTAGAATTGAGAAGAAGGATTGTGATTCTGGTATAAGGAGTCAGGAACATTGCTGCCGTGTTTAGGGATTTTGATGTAGAGCAAAATATAATCACTCATTTCCTACTTCTTCACCAGTTTTCCTTGCCAAATTTATTGTATGCTTTCAGAAATTATTTATTGACTGATCATAATGATATAATACATAATAAGCTGTACAATAGCTAATACTCTAGTCTCTGCGGACTTGATATACTTGCTTATGGAAGCTTACTAAGCCTACTAGTATACGCTATTAGGCAAATTTTGCTTAGCTTTTACTACTTCGGGAGTAGGCAAGTTAGCTTGCTACCAGCTCTTAAATATGGGTAGCTGCGCGTTCATTTCTCCCTCATCTCTCTTCCTTCCTCACAACACTTTCCTTATATACGCACTTAAAATTCACTGTACTATTAATTATACACCTGAACATTATCACAACCCCGAACGCGCTCTGCATCATACTCGGCACTCTATACCTGTGTCACAGACTGCATCTAAAGGCTTTGGATTTCTAGAATATATACCATATCAAGTTGTTAGTCTACTATTATCGAAACACACTCAAGGGGCCCAACGCGTCATAAGCTCTCCCATTCACGCCAACATCTAGTTGCGCCCAACGATGTTCTTGACTAATATGCATCGTTTGTTTTAGTTCTCTTCTGGCTGTGTCATATTAATTTAAAATATAAATTTTCACTCATTCAAGAGAGATGGCATCCAAGGCCCAGAAAACCGAAGGCTCTGCACATACTTCAGCGTAAGTTATATGTTTCTGTCTAACCTCTTTCGCTTCCTTACAAAAAGCATAGTTTTATTGCTAATCGCGTTTTGGTTATCAGTCCAAACTCCACCTACGAGGAATGTGAGATCTGCAAAGAAGGATATGGCCATGAAGACGACCTGGTCACTAATTGTGGCCATAAGTTTCATAAATGGTGCTTGACTCAATGGCTTTATCTGGGCAAGTGGATGGACTGTCCTGCATGTCGTGGGAAATTGGACGTATTAAATCCAACCAAGTTGAACCCTATTGATTATTCTGCAACTTTCAGAACTTACAACCAAGCGAACGTGGCTAACCCATCAGAGGGTTTGTTGGAGGAAAGGCAGAACCGGCGGCTTAACCGTCGTAGGAGTTTTTAACCGTTATCTGATGACATCATTTTGGTATGAAATAGAAAAATACAATGAAATGCTATTAGCCTTTTTATACTTCCCTTCTTTTGGATATCTGTTGATTTTACGTAATATTGACCATCTATATCACCTACTTTAGGATAAATTTCTTTCACTGTCTTCTTCTCAACATCTGTACGTATATTAATCCATATGAATTTATTCGCGCGCTTTAAGTTATTAGAAAAATGCCTGTTCACTTGATGATTATAATGCCGGATAATTTAGGTATATTTTCCATCTTTTTCACCTCAGTGGGCTGAAACATAGCTAGTACATTCTCTACTACTTTCAGCAATTCTTTAAAATAGAAGCAGCCAGTTTGTCGCCCTACTTGCCATCTGGGGTGTTATCACAATTGGCAAAGGCAAGTTGTGCGTCGAGACTTTTAGCTAAGGAAAGACTTAGCCACTAATTAAGAGTAATCCCACGCGTTCGGAATTTCATAAAACCTAGCTAGGTACCTAAGGTAAGTACACATCAGTTCAAAAGTGTCAGATTACATAGATTGACCAAAAGCGTAGAAATTAGCCCAGGTACTAGGAGTACCGCAAATAGCTAGCTATGGTAGGTTCGAATTTAGGCTTTAGCGATTTCAGCTACGCACTTTTAGCTCGGGCAGCCCGATAAACACGGTCGGAAACGATTAGGGATATGGAATCTCTATCTTATAGTGTCAAGATACACCTTGGGTAGCTGCTATTTATAGTGTCTTTAATTAGAATACAACTCGAAATGCTCACTCACCCATATTATTAAAGCTCTCTCCAAATCTTCTCTCTTTCCATTTCAACTATCACAACGCTCGCGCGTTTCAATTGCAATTTCTTTCCTCATCTTTTATCCTTCGAATCGATTCTTTAAATACTCATCTCTATCATTACGCTTTATGCTTCGCGCTCTCGATCGAGCTTCGTGCGCATGATCGAGTTATTTAGTGAAGCGACCTTACCTACCACCTCTAAAACACTCCATTCCTACCTTGAGGAGGTTCCTGAGTACTAACATTTTTTTCAGACCCCTGGTATGATCTTTAACACAACTCCTCCACAATACCTTCCACAATATCTGCCGCCGACAGCAAGGCCGCCCCATCGTGCGAAGATCCTCGCCAGGACCACTACCGTGGAATTTACCACAATATTAGTGAGAGTGGTGTAAAGACAAAGGTCGCCTATGTCTCGTCCTCGATTGCAAGGTAGTCGTGTATAACAACAAGCCCTACGCGGTGATTATACATACCCTCGAGAACACTGCAATGTAATTTCAAGGTGGGAAATTTTTAAACGAATATTAAAGGGGTTTATTAGCGAGAGAAGGTTCCTCGCTTCCTGCGAAAGCATAACTTGAAGAATTCAGGTTAGACTGACGAGAATCCTATTGTTATCAATGGGGAAACTATTTCCAACTTATTTCTCTCGGTCAAACCGTTCGAAGTAATTCAAAAACCGTGCGTACTTAGTTTTAATATTAAAGAATACGTCAAACGTTATTTTCCTGAAAATATAATTAACTCATCAGTCCGAAGTAAGATAGGCGAGATAGGCTATGTAGTTGTCACCGAAAAGCATGAAAGTGGGGCGCTTGTATGCTGACTGCTTGTCTCCACTTGATGCCACTTTAATATTTGCATGGACTAGAGTGGGGGTCAGTCAAAACATATTTCTTAGACAATCGTTGGAAAATTTCGAGTCATTTTCAGCATCAAGTAGTTACGCGATCTTAAGATGAATGAGTTTGATTGAAAGTTAAGCTTGTGGTAATTTTCCCTTGTCAACTCAACATGCCCTCGATATGTTAGGTACTTATTACTTTTTTTAAATTAAGCGAAGGTGAGTAATTATTTGGTACTGGTTATCCATCATTTATCTAGAGATTCAGTGATTAAACAATCTTAAATTGAGTATATCAATTATGCACTTGTTATCAACTTGAGTACATACGTAGGGCAGCATCACTTTTAATAGTCTCAGAATATATCTGCTTATTTTCAAGCCGATATCAACGGCACCTTATCTTTAATCAACTAAATTACAAAGTCGTTTGGACAAAATAAGTGTTGTATTGTGTACAACACTTTCAACGGGGGTTTTGTTATTCATTTTTATAACCTCTTCATAGCATTATTTCGCAAGGCCAAGGAACATGGATAATAAGTGATGATTGATTTAGGAAACTAAAGGCAGCTTCAAGTTATGAAATCCTAGCACATTTCTATATCGTAGATGGAGCAAGACAGCAAGTGGTCTAACGAAACATCCCAAGCCTTTCCACGACAAGAACAAAGAAATTCGTAAATAGAACCTTAGACGCATATCCGCTCCTACTACCCCTTTCCGAGAAAGGCTAAATTTTAAACATACTTCTTCCCATAGACAAGACTTTTCGTCTCATAAGGCATACCAAATGCGATGTGACTAACATCTCCATCAGAATCGGGATCTTCAGGTGTTCTGAGCTGACCGAATCTTAAGCGTTGACTCATAAACTCCCTAGGCAACTTTGCTTGACCTAAGCAACACTCTTCCGAAAGTCTGTCTAGAGTAGGATTTCTTGTAGTTGTCAAGAAAGTGCTGAAGTTAGTATCGGCACAATATCCGTTTGCTCTGAAAGCATAAAGGCCAATACCCATTGCCAATATTGTTGCTGCAGCTGATAACGTGTAAGCCAGGACAAGCCAGAAAGGCTTGTAATTCCATTTAAGAACCACATTAGTAGTGAAACATGTATCTGTGACGTTGATCTGCGAATAGAAGTTGGGATTTGCAGCAAGCGACAATAGAAGCTTTCCAAGTTGGCTTTGCACTCTCTGCGGCAAATCAACTGGTGGCATAGAGTTGTTTGGATCTACGATGCCTGATGTTTGACCAATGTCGGAATTGCTTACAACGTAGGCATTTGGTCCCTGGTCGTACTCTTCAGTCAGATTCCCGGTTATTGCTTGACGGAATAACCACGCTGCAACGTGAAATGCACTACTGTTATTAGCTGTTTTGGCTCTCAAATATTTGATTTGGCAAGTATGTAAAAAATACTCACGCGAACTCTCCATAGTCTGGATCAGTTGGCCTTTTAGATTCACCAGGTTGTATTAAAGGATTGATGAGGTTGACCGTCGAGTTTTCAATACTCATCAAACCGCTTATGAAGTCGATTGTGTAATCATACGTTGCGTTATATAGGGTACATTGGTATATATACTGATCCATTCGATAGTGCCAAAGAGCATCAGGAGCAACATTCGGTATTGGTTCTGTTGAATTTATCACATATCCCAGCCACAGAGATGACTCTTCGAAAAAGGTCCCAACGTCTGTTTGGTTGTTAGATTGCATATATTGCCACTCTGCTGGACGCCCCCATGCGTCCTCGGGAGCATCAGATGCACTAATGTAGAGTATTTCTCCGTCTGGAATAAGTATAGACCTATTTAAGCCGGTGGCGTTCGAAAATTCCGATCTTTGTTGGCAGTCATAAGCGGGACCAATGAAAGAATATGCGTACGAGCAATTACTGCCACTTTCACAAGGATTTGGTAAGTCCAGGTACCCGGAATCAGACAGCAAAGCGAGCTGTGTGTATTTCTGTAGGTCTGCAGAAGCCGAGTTATAGTAGAAGGTATAGTTGTCATTTGGGTCAAGGCTATAGAACGATAAGCCTTCGCCAAGCGCTCCCACTGTATCAATATTATATCCGTTTTCACGAGAAAAGTCCATTGTCGTAACAGAGCAATTTATGGTGGAGTTAAGTAGACCGGAAATGGAAGTCAAACTGGCTGGGGAAACAATTGCTGAAAGAGGCAAAATCCAACATATCGCGGCTAAGAACACCGGCAGTGTGGCTCTGAGGACGAGTTCGGGGTTCATAAATTTCAAGGGCCGGTAGATCAGCTGAAATAGATTTAGCCTCAATCCCCAAATTCTGGATGAATCATCTTACTGAAAATAGCGCATCGAGTGTTCTGATTTCATAATCACGCCTGCTGACAAACAGCTGAAAAAGTTAGCGGAGTGAATTTGCGAACAATGGTAAAAGAGCAATCAATTATGGCAAATTTTAAAGACACCAACGACTGCACCGTTACAAGTGGGACAAGACTTACCCAAACAACCTGCCTATAGGCAATTTCAATAGAGGTAATAAGACATACCTTGGCAAAGAAAGCCAAAGCAAGTCCGCCTCTCTGAGGCCACTGAGGGTCACTGACCAAATGACCATCCAGAGCCCAGTTGAGGAAGTGATGACTGAGCATTGCCATGATTCCAATGCCCATTAAACCAATCATTGAGACAGGGTGATACCAATCCAGGCCCCATTGAGCTACTGTCCCCGGTTTTGGAGGCTTGATCCTCAGAGTGGACATGGTCTTGGTAACATGGACAGAAAGCTTTCCCGTTGATGTACGGTTTGGAGGATGGGTAGGTGGATCCGTTGGTGTCCACAAGGAATATATTTTACCAGTGTGAGTAGTATCGGTAGGGCTGGCAGTCACTGGTAAAGTGCTACTCGGAGATGTAGCGGCTTCATTCTCTAGTTGTGAATGGACGGCGGGTATTGACGACGGCTGGGAGGTAATCACCTGTGGAGGAGTGGCTGATTGAGGAGTAGATGTTGCAGATATTTCTTCGCTTGGCGCGGCGAGGTCAGCATTTTGACGTCCTTCAGGTACGCTCGCTGCAGTTGATGGTAGTTCATGTAAGGTACTAGGGGCCTCAGAAGGCGCTTGACTTGTGCTTTGTTTATTCTCAACTTCTGCCATGATGGCAAAATAGTAGCAACTGTAAAAGCAACGAAGATAACAAAAATGAGTTGAAGTTTCTGAGCTTAGATGGCAACAGCAGCACCTATAAAAAAACGATTGCGGGCAGGAGTTTTTGAACTCTAGCTGGAGGGCTGCCAAGAATCATGCCAGAAGCGAGCTGCATGCACAGGGACCCTTTGTCAGCCGATGCGTTCAGAAAATATTGCTATCAGTAGAGAATAACTATGCATACTAACCCACCTGTGCTACCTGTCTTCTACGGCGTAAACTTTGCCTAGATAAACCATGCGCATAATCAAATTATCTAGCCACTAATAAGTCACCATTAGGTGAAGCAGAAATGTGCGTGAGGCCTTTTTCTGATATCCATCACACCGAAGAGAAGCATCATCGCCAATTGGAGAGTAACTGGTCAAAATTCTGTAATCCTTGCGGGTCCTGACAAGCCATTAGTTACATGGCTCGAGCAAGGGTATACAATCATACTGTTCGCGTGCTAAACGGTGCGAATCGGGGGCTCAGAAAGTGGAGATTTTGAGAGATGCCAAATATGCAGAAGTGCTTACTCATGCTCGCCAAGATTCCACATCTGGAAGAGCATCGGGATCGCCTATTAGCATTTCACATTTTTTCGAAGTTTGGACTTCGATTTATGCATTCTGGCGATGTGTTGCATATATCGATTCTAAATCGGGGTAAATTGAGGGAAATGTCGAATGACTTGAAAATATTCGACCGTGAACTGGTGGTGACCACAGAGGATTATCTAAGCACTAGTGAACCCGGCACATCAAAGACACCCGAAGAAAGTTCTAAACGACCATTTAGGACCACCACCTTTGACAGCCTGAATTGAATTTTGATTGGCCTGTGTTGCTAAGGCTGAAACTAAAGGTTAACAACTCATTATAGTCACCATGCATATAGTGGGCCTAGAATTATGAGAGAATACTCTATCCCTTGGCGGTAATTCATCCTGGCTCAAAGCAAAAAGACTATTCGCAAACAAGTGCCGAGGCGCATGTCGGTTAAGCAATATCCTACCCAAAAGCAATACAAGAATCCTAATAACAAGTAAGCAAGGCTAGAGAACTTCCATCATTCCATTGAAAAGTGTCAGAAATTTTGTCTTGTTGCTGACATGCTTAAGGTAATATGATATGGCTATGTCTCAAACTGCTTTTGGGGAAAATATCATGAAGATCCTTTTGGGTCCTCGTAAACTGGCCCTCAATGTCGCCATATTTTGTCGGGAAAGGAGTATGACAGCTGTTGTGGCACATTGCGCCCATGGTAACGGATTTAGTTAAGGTTGCAGGATCTGGCCCAGTAAGAAAAATGGAGGGAGGAGTGGATGACAATGATCTGTAAGATACTTAAGCTTTGAAGCTGGTTATCTCGCCTATGTAACTTGGCATGCCCAAGGTTTTTAGAAGATATTATCATAATAATACACTAATCGCTACGCATATTACACGTGCCGAGCTTTACTTTATTTCAACTCCATTCTATTACCACCAATTATTTTGGGAGCATTGGGAACCAAGTATTACCATCAAAGAGACCGAACTCCAAGAAAAAATCCATCAAAAAGTTCAATCAGCAATGTCGAGTGGACTAATAAAATTCTTCCTTGTCACCGTTGACTTTCCCTTGACAGCTTCCAATATCATTTCATTATGTTCAATCCGAAAAGTGTAAATGCAATCGTCGTCAGGCATAGCCATGGCAACAAAGCGGTCAGCATCCTTCAGCCGCTTGAGATTCCACTTGGCGCTCAGAACTTTAGGTGCACTAGCCTGTTCCATGTCAAGCTCGTACAACTTACCATCTCCTGTGAGCAGCATATATTGCGATCCTGATGGAGAAGGCACGGCAGCTTGGATTTTTCCATTTTGTGTGTTCCACTGACTTGAGCCCCAGCCACCAGCCTTCGAGTGGACGAGTGTATAATGCTTATTTGTATAGCCAGTCATCACTATGCATGACATACGACTATTGTAATAAACGGCAGTCAAACCCCGATCCTGATCTGTCTGCAAAATTATGTTAGTTCCATTGTTTCTCATTTAATACAACAAATGACCGATAAAACTTACTTTTTGCTCATTTTTTGTCCGAATTCTATTCCAGATTTCTTTAGACTTGATCAAGTCGTACAAGATGATCTCGGTGTAAGCGTTCATACCATCAGAAACCCGAGTTGCAACCACAAGCTTATCATCTCGACTGAAGGAAATAATTTGACTATCGACGCTTTGGTTCCCTGCAAGATTCCCAAGGAGAATCTCCCGCGGGGACTCATGACTGGAATCATGGATATCGTAAATTAATATCTTTCGATCTGACCCAACAGCCACAATGTTTCCGTCGACTGATATGGCAATGTTGATTATACGATGCAGACTTTGTAGGGTTGCTTGAAAAATAGGTTCTCGAATGGCATCACCTGGCACAGTGTAAACCAGCACTATGTACTGATTTGTCCCCTAAATATTTAGCGAAATTCTCAAATATGCTCGTATATCTCGACTAACCTTACAAACTACTGCCAGTGTTTGCGCTCCACCAGCTACTAGCACCAACCCTGGCACGTTCAATTTGCTCCAGTTCCATCCGGAGGTAGATTCAGGACTATTATACGTTGGTATGGCTGACCAGTACAAGTCAGCCTTCTCCTTGTTCCATAAAATTAAATTCTTCCCTTCAGCCGAGAAACAATACGAATCCAGAACTTGATGTGTTCTGAAATCAGTTGCCGCAGGTTTCGGTACCTCTTGAGAAGGAGTTCTTGGGAACTTAAATCTCATTTTTGTTAAGATGCCGCCTTTTTCTTTGCAACTGGAGGTGGCGCTCATAGCCTCTCGGCTTTGTATCGAACCTGTTCTCGGCGAGATTGAATGTGCCGAATCAGGGGACGGCGTGGAAAGGGATGATCGTGGTACATCTGGAATTTGAACAGAAAGTGTGGATCGGGAAGTAAAAGGTGCTGGTGGGGGGGAGTGAAAATTGGTTGACGGCGTTGTGGTTGAACTAGCTTGAGAGATGGTCGGGATTTGCAAAGGTGGTTGACATTCAGAATCAGACTGTTGTATGATATTGGAAAGGTTGTGAGAATTCGGTGCATCTGATTCCAAACCTAACTGAGCTAGGCGCTCGACAAAACGTTGAAGTGGTTCAATCATTCTCGCGTGTGCAACCAGTGTTTCTTTTGTTCTGTGTGGACATCTTGGGCAGTGAATCTCGAATTTTCCTAAATCAAGCAAGCTTGAATTTTCAAAAATGTGCTTCATGGCTTTAGAAAAGTAACCACCGAAAGCAATAAATAGTGGCTTACATGTTGGTCTGATTTTATGTTTCTATGGCTCGTTAACTCGTACTTGGGCACTACGTGTAATTGTGGACAGCTCAGCACGTATGCTGTTTTGAGAACTCGCTCGTTGTCTCTTAGATCTTGATTCTCGCCATACCTCGACTCTCGCCGAATCCAAGACTCAATGTTGTGCTGTAACTCGGAGGATATTTGAGTAAGTTCCAAGTTTTGATCAATAAGTTTTGTCCGTCGGGTATGGAGAAATGTATAGAACTCTCCCAGAGAAATTTCGATCTTATGCTAGATTTATCATCAGTATTGGGTGTGATGGTTTAGAAGAATCTTACTTACCAATAGTGCGCTTGAAGTATTTGCATTATTGTTATACTCATTGTGCCAGTGAAGTTCCAAACATGATTCCGGTATTGAGTCCTTCATACGGGACACGAGATTACTCATGTCGTCTCGATAGTCAACAACACCTTTGGCAGATAATCTGTCCACACACCATTGTATATGGCCAACTTCCGCTGCCCACAAGATATCAAACAGAGCCAAGAAGCCGTCCTTGTTGTTTTGGCGGAACACTTCTAACTGGGTATTGAATACCTTGATTGCTCTAGAATCTAAAGCTGGGTACTGTTATGGTTAGTAATTGTAATTCGATGGAATTGATACTTTTTCAGCCTACCAAAACCTTTGTATTATCTCGGAGCCATACGCTTCTGTCGCACGCTGGCCAACGCCAACTGCAATCTTCCCCAGAACCCTCGATTATTTGTAAAAGCGCATTGCTACATTGCTTCAGAATGAATGTCTCCGACTTTCTCCCTTCAACATCCATCAACCAAGCTTGGATTTGGTCCCGTATAACTTTTATGTTCTTTAAGCCAAAGTTCCCACCGAAATTCATCTGCAATTGGAGGGCTCGAATTCCAGACATCAAAGTTTTTGCGGCAAAGTATCGCTGTAGCTTGTATTCCTCATGATTATCCAGCTGCTCTAATCGTATTTCGCGTATTTTTTCGAGAATTTTGGCGATTGTTGTAAGGACAATTCGAGGTTGTAGGAGGTACAAGCGCGATTCGATCGAAGGCTCGGAAGACTGCAAGTACGTGCGTTGGAGATCGTAAATTACCTTCATCCAAACGATGAACTTGAATGAATGGGAAAAGGGCGTTTCATCTTCGTAGGATAAGACAACAAAGTGGCCGAGAATTTCAGACACAATACTGTTAGTATCTAGGCGTGTTTGTGCTTCGTCCCAAGCTTTCACAAGTTGATCTTGGATCATTTTCGACGATGAAATTCATTGCGAGGCTTTCAAAGTCAAGCATTTGTGAGTTTTTTAGACCATGTCTCGGTGAAGAACAGCCTTATCTTCAGAATTCAAGCCACTGAGTCAGGGTGATCAGCGGCCGTCCCAGCTGAAAGTTGTGCACCCGTCTTGGTGCTACCACCACCCAAATCCTTTGAGACAACGAATGGATATTCTCAATTCCTTATAATTTCTAGCTTTGCACCACTTCTTCTTTTTCTTTCCTGTAGGTATGGATAAATTATTCAAGTTCCGATCTCACGTGGACTTTTTCTCTTTTTCGTTTTTGAAACGACAATTACTTTGCAACCACCATCGATAATACTGTTTGGTGTGATGTGAAGTGGGGGGTGCATAAGCCACAGAGTATGCAGTGACAACAGCAGGAAGAGAGGATGCTGCCTAGACCGATTGCAACCAATATGATCATTCTTGTTATCGTCATGTAGGTGAGACGGCACAGACTGGGCGCAATTGAATTCTATTTGACAGTAGAACACGTATCTCACAGGGAGGCATAGCCCAGGGCGCTCTCCACGCCGCATTCGCTCCCTTGAAGACTGCAGTAAGACTGTATCACAATTCGTATTTCGACTGAATGTTCACATCTTGGTAGCGCACGAGTAGCTTGGCCTTGTTTCCATGATAGTGAATATTAAATTTTGATAAGATCAGATAGTATGGTAGAGGTGGTTATAAGAATGTTATGTGTGATAGATTCAAATGAAAAGCATCCAGAATGATGTCTCTATTGGCCTGAATCTACTTAATCCAAGCCCAGATCCAAGCCCAAATCCGGCTGTTGACTGCAGTTAGTTTGTGCCCGTCTTCTCCTGTATTTGCGGCGTCGATTGCTCTCCTCTCTGTTCGCTTTGCTGTTCTCGGAGGTGGATTTACTAGCCTCGTTCTTGAGCTGTTGTTTGTCCGCCATTTTCGGGGATCCCAACTATCGAGCTTAACATGATATGCCATCACTATCAAGAAGAAAATCGGGATCTAGCATAGGAATTTAGTCAACTTAATGCCATCTAGAGATATCGACACCAGACCTACACTGATATACGATGCGACAAAATCCGCTGCGCTGAATGGGGTAACAAATGATAGCCAGCCATTAAAGATTGCTAGCATGCTACAGCCAAAAAATCCATATACGGCTTTGAACCACTGTCCGCGAGATCGGTATGGATAATTTCTGTTTCTACGGTCATATTTCTGAGGCCTTATCGCCATTTCATTCACTGCGCTATTCTGTCCGTTTGCCGCTTCTTCTATCCTATAACAGGAAAAAATTAATCTCGTTGGAATAAAGAATTGCGTCAAATACAGCTTACCGATTATAGAATTTCAGGTATGTCAAACAGATGATTGCATACACTATCAACATAGAGACCACCGAGTTGGTAGCCATTCGTCCTAATTGCTAAGCAGTATCAGCTACGTACGGAGCGGTCTATGAGCATTCAACTAACCTTTGCTGGTGTTTGGTTGGCCGCAAGAAAAGCTAATAAGCCAAAAAGCCAACTTACAAACACTGCACCATGGGGCACACCCATCGTTGTTCTCTCCAATCTGAACTTGATACTTTGAAAAACCTGATAATCTGGCCAGATTTCAGGGATGCTGGCAAGGGCATGTAAGATCCTGGAAGAAAGATACAGCGAGTTTATTCCAGATGTGGTTGCTGAAAATATAAAGAAGCCATTGAAAAGATGTGGTAGTCCATGTATATTGTTCCGTACTGCTGCCAAGATGAAGACAGAGTTTTGACCTGGGGTAATCGCATTAATCGCCAGAGTACGCAAGTTGGGATCTGTGTATGGGACATTGAATCCCACAACAAATGTTCCAAGGGTATAGAGTAAGATAATTCTCAAACAAATTTTACGGGTCCCCATCTTAATGGCGTTTGTGGACTCATTATCGGAACATTCAGCTGCAGTAATTGAGATCGTTTCAAATCCAATCATGGAAAAGCAAACTGTCGTGATCGCTGTCCACATCGCCAGAAAGACTCCCCTGTTACCAGCAACCACTATCTCATCTTCAGTACCACCATGAATAGTCATGTTTTGAGAGAGAAATGAGTACGGTTCGTCATATGTCCAGCTATGGCTGTCATGAGGTACTGGCTGAATTGCGCTGACCAGGACATTGAAAACGATGAGGCCGACAATGAAAACCATCTTGATACAACCAAACACATACTCAAGTCGGCCGTACCAGATGACAGGAAGGCAGTTTATTGCCAGAATAATGCCCAAGAATATGAACACCCAGACCGCTGGGCTTATATCCTGACCTACTGTCCAACCAAGGGTTGGATCCGAATACTGTGCGATGTTTTCCAAATAATCCTTCTCGAAACGGAAATCCCAGAGTTGAGCTACTGCTAGAACCTCAGCTGCAACAATGACCACCCAGGAGAACCTTCAAAGTTAGTTCAGGTAAGAATTCAAATAAGGCTACGTACCAAGACATCCAGCCTGCTGCATATCCAACACCAACATCCAAAAATCGAGCAGGAAAAACGAACAGGCCACCTTGAATAGGAAACAAAGCAGTCATCTCTCCTAAGGAACCCATCGTGCACCACATCACTGTGCCTGCGAGGATATACGCTATTGTTGCAAGTCCAGGACCAGCTAGAAAAATGACTTTTCCTGACTGCAAGAAAAGGCCAATGCCAACGCAAGTAGAGAATGCTATCATATTTACATGACGCTCTTTAAGGTCTCGCCTATCAGGAAGGTTAGTAACTTAAGGAGGACCAAGGGGTAAATTGACACAATACCTAAGCTCGGTTTCGGGGATGGCTTCGTCATCAGGTCGTAGAGAATCATCGCTTGATCTTGATCTTCCGTCGCTAATTTCGCCTTCGGGGTGCCGAGAATGTAACTCCATATTGCTCATATTTAGTTGTTGTAGATTTCTAAGATTGGTAGGTACGGAGCGAGAAGAACCGCCTGGGAAGATTGAAAAGAAGTAGAAACACTTGTCATAGTTTTCCTAGGTTCGGTCATTGCCCGAGCCTTGTGTTCAGCCGCTGAAAGATAATAATAATCCTTGGCAGGCAGAAATCGAACGATGTCTCATACCTGAGTGGCAGGCTAGCGTGTGGCGGTTGATCGATATTGTGGAATGCAAACTTGAGCAGCCGCCGGGCGTTTTTCAGGCAGTCAGCAGTTCCCAATGAAATTCGGAAAGGTGAAAAGGCTGTGAAGCTTACACCGCCTCCACGATACTTTGTAACACAGCAGTGGTCTTGGGCGCAGTCTTCGGTTACTTGCATGAACGCAATGCAAGCCATGCATTTTATGGATTGGGAACTCTTTTCAGCTCAGACTTCACAATCTTGCTACAAGGCTTGAAGTTCATCTGCAATCACATATTAATAATTACAGAATTGAATTCATTTCAAACGCATTTGACAGAGAATTTTCAATTACATACGTGAAACGTCGAGAAAAAGGCAAAACAAAATGGTGAGTGACGCCCTGGACAAAAATAAATAACCAACAAAATGAAATGGCTAACAGATATTCTTCACAGGAGATTCCATTTTCATCACAGTGCCAGCTGTGCAAATATTCTGTTTCTTTATGCGATCTACGGCAATGTACATGTGGCAACACTAAAAGCCAGCCATATTTCTGCATTCGAAACTGCCGTTTCTGCAGAAGTTCTGACTTGAGCAAGGAGTGCAGCAACAAAAGCGGACATACTACTTGCTGGGAACGCCATTTGCCCCAGGAGGAGAGTGCTGATAACCCGCACTATTGCCTTGATCCTCTACGGAAGCTCTATGTCGATGCAGTCACATACTCCGAGAAAGACAAGAATAAGCAGGAGCAGTTACACGAAAAGGACCGGGTTGCACAGTGGTTTACCATCAAGAGCGATACATCGAGCAGTGGACCTCCACGCTTGAATGTGACAGACAGATTTCGACATCTTTGTAATCCTGGAGCCTTGACTAATGAATATAGTGCAAGGCAATTCCCGGGGTTCGTGTCTTTCATCGGAGACACTGGTATAGGCAAGTCGACGCTCTTGCGAGCAATGATACTTATGGGCTATCTGGATCCCACTGGAACAAGATACAAAGCAGACGAAAGCTTATTAGAGGAGCGAATTTCTGGACTTCGAAACGCACTTTCTCAAAATGCTTATGGACCCATCTCAAAATCTGGAAGTATATCACATATCACAGATCCGACTAGCTTTGGTGTTCATCTTTACAGAGACATTGCAGTGCCAAACGAAAGTTGCGTGGATGATGGCCATACTTGTCGTGATACACCAATTCTCTTTGCGGACTGTGAAGGTTTTCGAGCTGGTCAAGCTTTGACAAACGCCGAGAGGGCTGACGGCCTATCATCAAACCTGATAATGGACTCGCCGATTATCGCAAAAAGCTACGGAAAGGATGGAAAGGAAGGCGTTGATCTTTTTTACGCGAGATTTCTGTACACTGTAAGCGACGTGGTTGTTATGATCATGAGTGGAGACAGTGAGCTCTTCCCCGATATGCAAAGGCTCGTAGAGTGGGCAGCATCTGCAGTTTACCGGTCGGTGAATCATCTGGCCGAGAAAACACTCATTATTGTTCGTAACATGGCAACCTTTGATCACGAAGATCTATATGAAGCCAGGTCACTTAGGGAGAGCTTATTGAAAAATCTGGCTCCACTCTGGACGGGCTCGCCTCTTCTTCAACAGTTCCGAAATGATTTCAACAGTAAACAAAAGACGCTGTATCACCAAATCAACAACAACGACGATCTTCTACACAAGTTCTTTTCAAAAGTCCGTGCGTGCAACATACCTAACACCAGAACAGCATCACTACACAAAACATTTGAACAGTATCAAGATTTGAGACACCAGATTGTGGATGCATCAGAAAGAAGTCAGTCGCTGAGATCGAGAAATTGGATGCAGTATAACGTCCCAATGCTATCCCATATTCTGAATCACGCATTTGAGCATTTCCGGACATCAGATGAGCCTTTCGATTTCTATAAAGCAGCAAGAAATGACAATCCGAATCCGATATCAGTCTCTGATCATATATCTAATTTTATCCGGCATCTCTATGTACTTCCAGAATTCCCTGCAGAAATGATTCCCAAAGTCATTGCAACCTGTCTTGTAACCTGGACTCTACGAAACTTCGGCTTAGGTTTGTATTAATTTTGAACGCTGTCCGTTGTTACAAAACTAACATTCGCTTAGTACGTGAGCCGGATGAGATCTTTAGCCGAGAGCTGGAGGCAATATGCCAAGAGGGGTTTCGGAAGTATAAGACCAAAGACCAGAAATGTGGTTTTCTATTTGAAAGGGGTTCATTTTGCATCAATAGACGTCCGACTCACAACTACGAGCACTGTGATATAAGGGGTGGCAGACATCCAGGACTGTTCGATGAATCCCAGGAACTAAATGCCAGTACTCTCTCTTTGGTTCATAACACCTTCATACGCGAATACCGGCGACTTTGTACCAATGAAGACAAAATCCTCACTTTCCCATCAGCACCCCAGGCTCGCCAGATGCGGGAGACGAGCATGCAAGAGTACAAATTGTTTTGGAAGTCTGTTCACAGCAACAAGACGTGCCTTGGATGCTTACAGGCTGTTCCAGATCATATTCTTGAATGCGAACACGGCTTTTGTGCTCAATGTATACGAGAGATTGGAGTACCTTCGCCATATTATGAGTACGGATGGATGGTGAATAACTGTATTCTGTGCCAATCTTCTTGGCAAGACGGAAGACATCTATTTCGACTACATCCACCATGCGCTGGGGTAAGAGCATTGGCCCTTGATGGAGGTGGCATTCGAGGGATTGTTGAGATATCTTTGCTTGAAAAGCTTCACAACGCAATTGAGCTTGAACTTCCACTGCGAGATTGTTTTGATATGATTATTGGGACGAGTACGGGTGCGTTGGATATCCTTCATGAATACTTGAGCTCTTTGACTAACATAGTTGATTTACAGGCGGTATTATTGCTTTAGGTCTCGGAACACTCCCAGCAACATTGTCCATTGAAGCTTTGAAAATGAAATTCTTAACTCTAGCGACGAAGACATTTAAGAGCAGGCGAGGTGGAAATGGTGAGCATATTTCCTCTCTTTAGATCTATAGGAAGACATCTCTAGCATTTTGCTTGCCTTTCCAGTTATTTTACACTACAATGCTAATTGAAACTTTTTAGCTGTCACGACACTTGATTATCTCAAAATCACGTCGGCAATATTTCTTGTTCTGCGAATTTGGGACAGCGTATATCCTACGTCACCATTGAGAGATGGTCTGCGGGGACTTTTCGGGCCTGAAACAAAACTATTCTCTGCCGCGAGAAGAGATGTCCGAGTAGCGGTGACATCGGCAAAGGACAATGGTGCAGACAAATGCCTCATAACGAACTACAACCGTCCGGCATATGCCGACGAAGACAATGATTTTGAGCGCGAAGACGAACAACAAAAAGAAATGAAGACTTGGGAGGCAGCTCTTGCGACTTCCTCGGCACCGTTCTACTTTCGCAAATTTGAGAAATCAGAGACGAAGAAGAACTACGCTGATGGAGCACTTCATTCTAATTTTCCGGTACATTACGCACTAGACGAAATTGACCGCATCTGGAAGGCTCCTGGGGAAGAGAAGGCGCACCTGGATATTCTTGTGAGCGTTGGTACCGGCATACAAAATAGAGAGATCAGCATTCCTGTGCCGCTCAGAATCGGCGGCTTTGAAGCTGTATGTACCAGTTTCCACAACAACCTTGACAGTCATCGCCAATGGCTTGAGTTTAAACGAGCACATTTAGACGACAAACAACTCGGCAAAAAAGTGCACAGACTCAACGCAAAGATAGATGGAAAATATGTAGCATTAGACCACTTCAAGAGCATGGAAAGGATAGACCGAGACATCCAAACTCAGAGTCAAGCCACTGCCTTTGCTGCAGATATTTCCAAGCTTGCTAGAACTCTGATCGCTAAGCTTTTATTCTTTGAACCTTCGTCAGCATATCGTGAACACAATGGTCTTTATACAAAGCAGGACGGCCGCTTATCAGGGACTATTCGATGTCGACTTCCAAGAGAGAGTTCACCTCTCAAAAATCTTGTTGATATCATCGA
The DNA here is from genome assembly GCA_029641185.1 of Pseudofabraea citricarpa. NCBI lineage: Eukaryota > Fungi > Ascomycota > Leotiomycetes > Helotiales > Dermateaceae > Pseudofabraea > Pseudofabraea citricarpa. The sequence continues at coordinate 468,892 of JAPWGK010000010.1, forward strand.
TTGCTTCTGGTGCAAAGAAATTTCCAACGAGGCTGAGCTTAATGACGACAGACTTTGGAGAAGGATTCCATTGAGGGACGAGCAACGGAGGCAAATTCGGACACAGCGCGAATGGATGCGTATAGATTGTGCTCTTGGACCGCCGGAATTGCCAAGAACTCAAGTGGTAATAGCAGTAACGCTCAAGAGAAGGGGCAATGATACTGATAAATTGCCAATCAGCGGATTTCCAGTTCAGTGGGATATACTGCAGCAGAGAGCTCGAAGGATTTGAGAGAAATTTTCAATGTCCTGCAAAATACAACTATATTCCAAACTTATAACATTACTATAAGCGTTGAGTACCTCAGGTACCCCATCTATACTTCTTCCTTTCTCAAGCATCTACGAGTAGTATAGCATCCACGATTGTTATAGCTTCTAGAATTGTCACAGTATTTACGGTTGTCACAATGTCTACGAGTGTCATAACATCTACGGTTGTCACGACATCTACGGTTGTCACGACATCTACGGTTGTCACGACATCTACGGTTGTCACGACATCTACGGTTGTCACGACATCTACGGTTGTCATTCGCCTTCTTAAGTTTTACGAGCGTATAAAAAAGAACATTGCAGTCAGATTCTCGTAAACAACCGTTTGAAACTTTCCTGTTCCCATCCAGCGTACTTCACAACATGAGCTTAGTTCTAATCCCGCTGCTTACACATGTATACTCGTTTGGTGTGGTGAACAATGCAATGCGAGCGGCGCTTTGATTTATATTTCCACAGATCCTCGGAAAAACACAAACGGCGCTTTAGTTTCTCCTCCCCTAGATCGAAGTAAAAAATACGAGTAGCGCTTTAGTTTATCCTTCTCCAGATGCTAGTGAAAAATGCTAGTAGCCCTTTGAATTATCCTTCCCTACGGCAGTGCAAGGACTAATGTTCTATCGCCGCCTTTGGAGGGAATATACTGCGGTGGGGTAAAGTGCAGAGGTCAGGTACTCAAAGTAAGGAAATAAGAAGATGCCCTGATTCAGGCCTAAAGGAGGGGGGATACGCATTTATACATTCACGTATTCACGTCTCTATTACTAGAGTGTTATGCAAATACGCATGCGCAAGCATGTAGATATAATACCTTCTTATCCTCTTACCTTGCTCTAATACCTAAAAGAATAAACAAAGAAAATCCTAACCCGTTTTACTTAGACACTTACTCACCCACTTGAAAAAAAAGCAAAGCAAGTAACAATACCTAACTCCTCACCCAAAACCAACCAATCAATCACCAGAGGACTCAAAACTATAAAGCACACGCGATCCTCGCCCGATACGAAGAATCCCACACAACCATGCATTCACGGACAAGAGCAGCACTGCCCGCGCCAGGTTAGACAGACCAACAAGTGAGATTCGCGTCCGACTTGCGACTCTTCCGTTCGTCCGCCTCGTTCACGTCTTGTTTGTTTGTATGCGTTTTCTATGCTCGCGTTTCTGCGCCATAGAGATTTCGCTGTCATTTGTAATTACGTTGTCACCGCCCGCTTGATTTTTTCCCTGCCTCGCTTGGAGCACGAATATTAGTACCAGTGGCTAGGCTATGATTCACGTGTGTGTTTCTGAGAGAGATTTCGCTGTCATTTGTAATTACGTTGTCACCGCCCGCTTGATTTTTTCCCTGCCTCGCTTGGAGCACGAATATCAGTACCAGTACTTCAAGCGGAACATCAGTCACACGCAAGCACGCACGCACGCAGATACACACACACACACACACACACACACACACACATGAGTGCCAATCAATCGAACCCCAGATAAATACTTTTTCTTTTCTTTTTTTTGCAGAATGCCGCCCTGAATTAAAAGGCTACCTGAACTTACGAGTGAGAGAAACAATAGGCCGAAACCCAAAAGCTCGAAGAAGAAAAGCAACAGCTACGTCTATACTACCACTAGTACCCCATCTTCCTCCTTCCTTGCTTATGGTTCGTTCATTCTCCCCTTCGCCTCTCAACCTTCATCCCCTCTCTCCTCCTCCACTGCTGCGTTGCAACCCCCGCCCCAGAGAAAACAAGTACACAAGGAGGACGTCAAAATATGAGCCTTTACCCCAAAAGAATGTCGGTAGAAAAGAAAAAACCCAGAAGAAAAAAAAGAAAGAGCAAAAGAGCAAATAAAGAAATATAAATCAACATTAAAAAGAACATGATGAACACATGATTTCCCAGTCCCATAACCCGTTCCTGCTCCTGTTCCCGTTCCTGTCCCATCCGATCCCAATCCCAATCCCAATCCCATTCCTAACCCCGAAGACGCAAATAGTTTTCATAAAAAAAATGACCGAGAAAAAGTGAGCAATGATGCATGTATGGGTATCTCTTTTTGTTGTTCGGTTCGTGTTTCTTCTTCTGCTTTCGCTTCAAGCATCGCATAGAAGAGAAAATCGGAACTGGATCATGTCGTGTCGTTGTACCCGCCAACCTCATCATGCTCGCCAATTCTGATGTTCCCCAATGCCGTATCCCCTTATCCTTTCCCTAATCCTATAACCCATAGATTCTTGCGCCGATATCCTTTATGCCCTGTTCCTGTTCCCAACTCCCATGACTGAAATCCCTGGTTCCAGTACCGAGTCCGTATCCGACACGTAGTCCTTTACATTTCGTGCATGTTTGATGAAAGAGATGGTGATGATAATAAAAGGTAAGATGGATGTTCAATGAGCGTGCGATAACGTCATGTCATGCTCATCTCATGCTGAAGAGTTGTTGATGGGAAATATGCCGAAGTACCTGTCACACCCTCCCAGCGTCCGCAGTGTCTGGGTAGACCATCGTGTGAAGTTGTCAGACTGGGTAAGATGAATCCGTTCGAGTTGTATTCTTGCTTGATACGAGGTTCTTCCGAACCCCGCGACGCTTGTTGAAATCGAGATTCTTGACCTTCCATAATCGTTGCTGGGTAGTAGAGATAACCAGGGCTGTCTTCGATCGCACGTGAATCTTCCGCCGACATCGTTGGCTCCATTGGAATATGAAATGGTGGTGGTCGATGTCCGTAGTGATGCGAACGATGGTCGTACGACGATCCGTAACTTGATCCTGAGAGTATGGATGAACTGACTCCGCTCATGTCTCCTGGTCCACGGGATGACCCACCAGGTGAAAATGTGCCTGAGCCACCAGCACCTGAGCCTCCAGGTCCGATGCTCGCATTGCTCTCTCGTCTCTCGCTCTGGTAATGTCCGGGCGATCGTCCTCTGACAACCATAGGCGCCGAGATTCGAGTCGCTACCTTTACCCAACGGTCCGCGTGTTGCGCACCGAGATCAGCAAACAGCTCCACTATCAGATGGTAGTACTGTTGTGCAGCCCTCCGTTTTCCATTGTTGGCGGTCGCGTTCTTGAACTGGATCCGCTCAAAGGTAGCCTCCATGGCTGTTTGACCTGGGTTGGTGCTATAGCCCTGATCATATCCTCGCGGTCCGTTTCCTAGTCCGTTATCTCCGCCATACATTCCGAGGCTTGGTGGTTTTGGAGCGACTGTTATGCGATCGGGTTTGGCTTGTGGGCCCTTGTCGCGCTTGGGGGTATGCTGAACAAGCTCGATCGATTTTCCTTCGCTACCATCCACGACCGCAGATATCGACATGGCAAACCCGTAGATGACAGGAGACTGCGAGCCACCGTTCTGAACAAGATGGAGAGCACCGTTTGGAATGGCAGGGTGGAGGGTGTATGAACAGTTGAGCGCAAAGTAATTTCTTCTGTAGCACGTCCAGTCGTTATCGGCCATGAAGAAGCCTTTATCGATCTTGCCAAAGATCTCAGGCCGTATGATCTGACCGTCAGCTGCCTGAAAGTGATGTATAACCACAGTTGGTTGCAGTGGAGGACTCCCCTGCGGTCCGTGTATTCCAAGGGCATCCATACTGGTAGGACTTGTGAACCCGCTTCGAGATTCAGTAGGTGAAAGTGGCGCACCTCTCACGGGCCCGAGCGCTGAAGGTGATCTGGAAAGAATGTCGTTCGACCTTCTGTAGATAGGCGTCTGACCCGCGTAAAGATCTCGGGTATTAATTGGTGATGCTAGGTGTGGTAGAGCGGGGGAACGCGACATCCCAGGGGACGCGGTACTGTTTCGTTGTGTCAACATCGTCCTTGGGATTTGATGTGTATCATCATGCACCGATCGAGGTATATACTTACAATGAGTTCAAGCGTGGCTTGATATCGGACATGGAAAATAAAGACGTGGCAGGGGAAAAGAGGCTGTTAGACCCGCTAGAGTATGTAGTGGAGCCACCCAAGAGGCCCTGCTGATAGGCATTCGTGTACGGGGGGTAGGATAATGAGGACGAAGTTTGTACTGAAGGCTCTATCGAATATACAGGGCTGTTGGCGGTACCGGAATCTGGACTAAATCTGAGCTATCGATTAGCGACGGGGCAAATGACCGTGAGACAGCATTTTAAGATTGAGAGACTGCAGCAGATCCTCGGTATCGTAATCACTGGCAGTGAGGTGCCTACTCTAGTCGGATGATGGTCGTAGGACAATCAAACACTTGTTCGTGCCACTGTGGAACTGGGACAACCCGCGTGACGCGAACTGATACGGGTAGAGAACGGTTTGACAGGACCGGCTTAGGTTGTGAAACGAAGGACGCTGAAATGACGCAGCACCTAAGTCGTGGCCTTCTATTCAGGCGTCCACAGCTTAAGCGGCGAGTTGGGCTCTCTATTCGCTTATGGGCGACTGGCTCTTGGGGCCATGTGCCCGTGTCAAGGCTTCTAGGGCGAGTTGCGAGCTGCGCGCTGCGAAAAGCAAGAAGAAGAAAAGACCAATAGACTTACCGCACATCATCTGTCGCCGAGATAGGTAGATATCGCAGACCCATGCCCGAGGGTTGAGATGGAGAATTTATAAATTCCTGGGTCGACGAGTTGTCAGGCTCTGGCTCAGAAGCGAGAATTGGATGACCGGGATAAGCGGTTAAGTCCTGGATATTACCAGATTGCGAGCCCATGAATGGATTGAGCGCAAAGGGCGATGGTAAGAGAACTGTGGGCACCAGGTTAGCAACGGCTGTGGCGCAAATCCACACCTAGAGCATGCGTATCGAGGATGCCATTGATGTGCAATGCCACCAGGAGCTGGCTCGCCCGCAGCAAATAGCATCCGCGGGAGCTATCACACCTGGCACTGTCGTGGACCTTGTCCTTTGGGAGTCTTGCGCGATCGTTGTGAACTCACGTCATACAGGCCAGGGCAGCGAAGGAGTGCACAGCGAGGTTGGCAGCGCTGGCTGCTTATTTCCACTGCAATACCACCAATGGTAAGACCATGGGAGCATGTACGCCCCGTATGCAATTCGCTCCTTGTAGAGTTGCCAGCGCTTCGAGTCGGCGGCATGAGCAGCAGCACTGAGGGTCCGCGACTGCGCGGGAGGATAAATCGAAGGAGTCGGGACGAGCTGAAGGGGGTCCAGGACTTACTTTCGGTCATTTATGATCCCTTCCTGATGACTTATATTTCTCTTGTTGTGCTCTTGCCCGTTTCCCTCCCTTTTCTCCTCAACAGCGTCAGCAAGGCTGAAGAATTCCTACGGTCGCGCAGGCGAGAAACGGCGATCGACCAAGTGGTTGTGAGTTTCTCCCCAGGCAGGCTTTCCCGGACACAGAAGACTCTGCAGAGTCTCGCGATACCACACGCAGTCCTGCCCCGCAAGATGGCAAGGGAGGAGAGGGGTTGTATTTGTGGGAGAAGCGCTGAACTGCGGTAGAGAGGGTCGAGGTTGTGACAATAGATGGAAGCGGAAGCAGCAGTTGCAGCAGTTGCAGCAGGTTCGCGTCGCTTGATTGGCTCGACCAGATTGGCTGAGCGCTGGAAATAGTGGGTGTGTTCTGACAAGGGCACTAGACCGCAACGGGGTTAGAGGGGCCAGCCGGTGATTCACGTCACAGCCGCCAGCCGCTGCTTCTGTTCTCTGCGCCTCTTCGGAAGGTCCACAAAAGCAGCAGATGACAGGCTCGGCTGAAGTGCTTCCTGGCTTTTGCTGTCCCAGGGACCGACTGCGAGAAGTAGTTACTGCTGTCGTCCCGATGGCTCGCAAGAGAGAGAGAGAGAGAGAGAGAGGAAGCAGAGGCAGTGCAATAGCCGGTCGCTTCTTTTCTTCTTCTCTTTTCCTACAGCGCTGTTTCTGCTCTGGTCTGTTCTCGGGCTGGCAACAAGGTCCGTCGGTGTCGCTACCACGGACAAAAAAAGATGGATTCGAAAGAGTGGAAGAGTCGAAGAAAATAAAAAGGGCCGGGAGGGTGTTGGTGGTCTGGTCTGAGGTCTGAATGAAGCCGAGGACCTTGGGATTGAGGGCCGGCCGGGCTGGAAGACGACTTCGGGTGCAGCGAGCGGAGGGGGTGTCGAGGATTGATGGAGGGGTAAGATGGCTGCCGTATTCTTTGCTTTTGCCTTTGCCTGCCTGCCTGCTGCTGCCAGGGTTCGCAAAAGACGACCTGCTTCTCCCAAGAAAAGCAAAAACGACAGTGGCTTTGGTCGTCCCAATGGAAAGCAGATCCAGATTTCCGGAAATCAGAATCTCGAAAGTTGTTATTGAGCCGTCCGACCAGGGCGGAGGCTGCACTGCACGTCTTCTATTTTCGAGGACAACAAGCCCGATGCAATGCTTGCTGATGGTTGCTACGCTGCGAGGAATCCAGCCGCGGAGTCGATAGTCAGATTTATTCTGCACGCTCGATGGGTGTAGCCAGAGGGGGCGACTCTGTGGAAGCGAGCAGCTGCAGAGACAATGGTCGAGACGCTGGGCTGATGTGAGTCGGTGGTGTTGGGGAGAAGAGGGTGTTGTTCTCTCGTGTTTGCGTCTGGTCGCTGACAGTGAAGTAGATGCGAGGGAGATGTCGAGGGATATTTCAGTCCTTTCCCATTTTGCAACTAACAACGCCTTGGAGCTTCTTCGTCGGAGATTGTCTCGCAAGATCTGGGCCGGCACGTGGAGGGTCGCTGGAGAGTCGTACACGATGGCTCTCGCTATCTGGCGCTCTTTCGCTCTCTCGCTCTCTTTCTCTCTGCTTCCCCTCAATTGATCGTGATCTTCGTCTATAGTGAGTTTCGTGGAGCTGGGCGTGGGCGTGGGCGTGGGCGTTTCTTCCACCAGGCTGGGATATTGGAGGGGCCAAGACAAGCTATGAAGCTTCCACCCCCGGGAGCACCGAGTCCTCTTGATGCTCGTACAGGTAGGAAAGTCAAAATATTGGGGCGAGTGCCTGAGCACGTTGCGCAAGATAAGACCTTCTAGAGACGAAACGGAAGTTTAAGTTGAAGCTGGGGAGCGGGTAGGAAGCTAAGGAGAAGAGTGAGACCTCTGTACTTTTTGAGAAGACTAGTCAAGAAGGTCTGTAGAGGTTTAAAGTTTGGCTTGACAGCTCGCTCGCCCACGCCCACGCCAACTCCCACTCCCACTCCCACTCCCACGCCCGCCCCAATTCGGGCAGAGATTCAGATCTGCCTCGATGTAGGCTGGCGACGCACCCTAGGCCAATGGCCGCTCAACATCACGCAAGCAGGATGCCGGATTGCAGAGCGGTGGCAGGCCAGAGCGAATCCCGTGAGGGTCGACTTTGAGAGATGCAGGAACGCCAACTCTCTACTGATTTCCCAGGGCCATCTGGATCAACTTGGGTGGATCCTTCGCTCACGCCTACTCATCTGTCCAAAAACGACCTGTCATCTGGGAAAATCAGGTACGGGCTGGCTCAAACAAGGAGAGCCTCACCACTGGCGACCACTGGCGACCACTGTCGACCACTGACCAGAGAGATGACGGAACACCATCCAATAGCTATCCGGGGTGGTGAGATGGTGGCAAGCCTCCTGCGGTTGTGGTGCCCAATAATAGCCATAGCAAACCCCCCATATCCTCGCAAAGATCATCATTAATTGGCTCAGCCAACGGCTACCAGCTTGCTGCCTGTGAAGGGAGCAAAAGCAGGAGGGGGGAGAAGATGATTCGAGTCGCTTAGCGGCATAGGTGATCATCAGTAATAGTCAGATGCACCGGGCAATTCCCACACTTGCTTGCTTGTTGGTAACGCTGGGCCATAGCAACAGAGTTTGTTCTCGTCCCCTTCTCTGCAGCCTTAAACCAAGGCTCGCATTGGGTCAAGTTAGACTTTGCACCTTGAACAGTCAGATTCAGCCTCGCCTCGGGTGCTGATCGCCATCACCTTAAGCTTCAGCCGCGGCACCGAAGATGCTTACCTAGGTAAACTCTCGGCCAGCTGAGGGGCTTTTGCTGATTAGGTTCGTCAACGGCCGCGCCTGTTGACTAGATATTCATAGCCCCTTGGCGCTTGGGTTTGCGATTAGTGATTCGGCCCTCGCGCTGCATCCACTGCCTGCGCCTTGCAAATCACTACGCTCTCCTGAATGCTGTCTCAGTCCGCGAACCTATCTGCTGCCATGGGAAATCCTCGACCAGCAGCGTCTACGGCAGTGGCTTGCCTTAGTCTACTGATTCTCGTCCTTGTTGTTTTCGTTGACAGATGGAAGCCGCTTGGCGAGCGGGGCAACTGCGGCCTGCACAGATCCTTCTGCACAATGGCATCAGCTGGTTCGCTCGAAAACAAGACATTCTTGCGTTCGAGATCAAGACATGATTCCAATTTGGATTTTCCTTCTCCAGCTGCAAGTAAGATGATGTACATGGTGCCCATGCTGAGACCCCTTATTCGCTTCTCCAAGCAGCGTCCACACACCCTACCGCCAATGCTGATGCGTCGAGTCAATTTGTCAATTCATGTACTGTCAAGTCGCCTGCTCACCTCACCTCACCTCATCATTGTCCGCGCGAGTGCCCGTCGTGTCGGAGAGAGAACCAACGCGGAACATGGGCTGGGGCCAACATGACCTTCGCGATGGCACTTTGACATCCCACGCCCAAATGATCCATGCTAACGCCAGCCGGCTAAACAAGATGCGTGTGGCCCAGGTCACTGGATGACAACCATAATATTGGAAGCATGTATCCCCAGTCTCCAGACAGCGAATCCCTTATCTGTGGGAGCAAGTGCAGCATGGTCCCCACTCGCGTGCATTTCCAAGACCTTCTGGCCCATTGGGGGTCCGGAGCAGCAGCCGCGTCGTATGTTGTTGCCATGGCACCTTTTGCTTGCTTGGGCAAGGACGGAACAATAGAGCAATGCTTCTCTGTCATCAAGTCACGCACAGATTCCGCCCTCTGCGCCGTGCCGTTCCATTCTCGACGGCCGCGCATCCTCCAATGGGGAGTGTGCAGATGCGCCTCCACGTGAAAGGGCTCGCCAAGTGACCTTGCTCTGCCGTTGGACTTAATAAATCCAGAACAGCAACAGCTGCCAGCGGCGATGGCATCGTTGCAGCACTGGCCTAGCCTGTCTGTTGGTCCCGGGGCCGAAATGAGGGGGGCGAAGGCGATGATAGACTTGTGCGCCGATCCTGTTGCAGAAATGGATCAAGAAGCCACACTGCCACATTCTCGAACGAAATAAGCAAACACACCACCCAACCAGGCGATCCACCCATGGGCTAATGCGTCCTCGTCTCCCATCTGTCGGTACGGGCCGTGGAAAGGTGGTTTGTGCTGAGGGCAAAGTCGGCCAGCAAACTCCAGCCGCGCAGCAGAATGACAAGATCTGAGGCTGCTTGAAATTGGGGCCGTGGAGGCTCCTGGACGTCCTGGAGCGGGTGGAGACTTGCCAGTGTTTCTTCGTCGCACAGCGGCAAACCTGATGAGGTGCAAGCTTCGATCTATGTGGTATGTGATGTGTCATTGCCGCTAGCCTCTTCAGCCCGGCATCACACTGCAGTGCAGCGCTCTGGTCTGGTCTTGCTGCAAAGGGCTGCATGTCGAATCTCCAGCCAGCGCATGCCTCTCTGGGTACTCTCCCCTCTGCGTAGTCTGAGCCTGGGTTGATGCCTTGTCTGTTGGGCGCGGAATGACTGTCCGGGCCAGTCCTCCATTATTCCAGTCCGGTCCAGTCCCATCCCATGCGATCCAACGTGGTGGTCACTGGTCACTGGTGAGCCTGGGGGTTGGTGCTGATCCTTGGCCAGGGCAGGGGGCTGGCGTGCTGCTCCTGCACACAGTCACCTTTGGGCTTGCACCTTGCGATGCTCCGACTCCTGGCAAGAGCAGAAAGAAATGGCACACAGTGCCCACGAGTGGCCAGGCTTGCGAAGATGACGCATCCTCACCATGAGGATATGCATGCACACTGGGTGAAATGCTCTGCTTACCCCGTATCTGTGAGATTAGCGCCACATCTTTTCTCGCCTGGACGTGACTATGCTACGAGTACGCACGCAACTGCCGGATGCTGATGCGTTCTCGGGTGACGGATACGATACGATGCGATAAGATGATGACCGGCAGACGAGACGAAGGAACCGTGGTGCACAACGTACAGGACGGTGCGTGCAGCAAGGACAGGACTGTTGAGTGGTAATTGGGGCGGACATGCGGTCATGATGGGGGTGTTGGGGGTGGAGGTGCTGGTGTTGGTGGTGTTGGTGGTGATGGTGGTGATGGTGGTGGTAGTGGTGGTGGTGGTGGTGGTGGTTGGCTTGTGCTGATGGTGCTGGTTGTGCTGGTTGTGGCTATTGTGGTGAATAGCTGACGAGTGTTATTGGACAGCCTACATGGATTTCGGATTTATTGGACTGCGGATGACGGACGGATTGCGGATCGCGGACTAGTTCTAGGCTTGAAGCTAGTCTTGTTGTGGGTTAGTGTGCTGGCTGAATTGCCGTTGCTCGCCGCCTTTCTGCCTCTCACTCTCACTCTCACTCTCACTCGCTTAGGCCATCTCTCTCTTATCATCATCATCATCATCATCATCATCATCATCATCCTCCTCCTCCTCCTCCTCCTTCTCCTCCTCCCCCCAGCCTAGCTGAGCCCTCCATTTGTGTGCACCATCTGACTACCCTGCAAGGAATTTGAACCTTGGACCTTGGACCTTGAAGCCACTAGGCCTCCCTTGAAGAGATCCTTCTAGAGCCATGTTTCCCGCTACGCTACGCATCCTGGATATTCTACCGACTAACCCCTCATCAGCCAACGAACTATTCTTGCGCCATCCAGTGCGTCTATGCTGCGCAACCAACGATGGCGGCCCCCCAAACGGTAGAGCCAGCCAACCACACAAATTATAGGGCCCGCTGTCTCGGGTAGAAGCTCGAACCTTCAGGATGTCCACACTGCGCGCAAGCAAGCCAGCACGCAAGCCAGCTGGCTAGACAATTCGCTGGACACTAAGGTCGCATTCTCCAAAACCCACCTTCTTCAGTGGCATTGTCCTCTGTGCTGTTCGACAGGTCATCCGGCTATCTGCGGCGAAACAAACACAGCAGATACACGGTCGAGAGGCCTGGCCCGACAACCGCTCGATGATAAGGACTGGTGTGGGGAGTGGCTGGTCGAGACAGCAAGGAGGGAGGGGTTTGCATGCGTCCTGGTCAGTGATATCGATAGACGAAGGCTACACAGAATCGCGGGCCTGGGAGTGGCACTCCGATGGGCTCCTTCGATCAATCTTTGGCTTGTTAGTCGCAGCGTCCGAGATGATGTAGATGCGTGTGGCCTGCAGGGCCGTAGGCTGTGGCCGACGGCGGCAATGGTCCCTTCCTGCAGCATGCATCAACGGTTTCCATCAATCAATCAGTGGATGCCATGCTTTCCGTAGCTTGATTGCATCGTCGCGGACGCCCTACTCGGCGTCTCAACGCTCAACCCAGCAGCAAATTGCCAGAGCAGAGGAGGGGTTGCATTGATCAGGTGAACGCGCGGGAACACATCATTCATGGCAGATGAAATTGGGCATAATTCCCTCATCGCATCATGGCATCATCACATGCACCCCGGGAGCCGGTTTGGGAGATATTGGGCTTCAAATTGCCCTTCTCAAGGCAACGTACGCCTGCCATCTGGAAGTCGGCCGCTCTACCGTCGGTATGGTGTCTATCCGTTGTCCATGGCAGGTCTGAAGAACGAACGAGCACCGTCAGAAGCATGGGCCAGCTTGGACTTTCAGCCTCGTGCAACGCTGGGAGTTGACAATTTAGACTTTCCAAGTGGAAAGTTAAAGTGGAACATCCTAGAGCGGGCACTGTGGGTGTGGGCACTGGGTGTGGGGTAGCACTAAGTCGTGCACTGCCCCCTTAATTTGACCCCTTTCGTTTAACGAGCTTCGGCCATCGAGGTCAAGCTTTCTGTTCGATGGAGATTCCCCCCTTGGTTCGTACAAAATCCCTTATCCTGTTAATCGCCGGCGAAGCACTTTTCCGTGTCTGGAGAAGTGCTTTCCCGATTATCTTTCCTATGTCAAGCGATGTTTGTTGGTCATCGGTCATGATTATTAAACAAGCGACGAGCTCTGCCAGCGGAACAAATGCGAGTGGCTTTCTTCCACGGACGCCTGACAGGAGCTCCCACTGTTGATCGACGCCCATTGTCATTGTTGACAGAATCAGTAATCATTTCTGGCAGGTCAAGGTGTCGACTTTAAAATCACATGGCTAGCGCCGGCGGCCCAGTGTGATGTCCGGCTCTTTCTCGTCACACTTGCTCGCTAGTCTCTCCACCTTATTTCGACTACGTCTTTTCTCGGCGACGCCGAAACCTCACCATTGCTATTCCATAAGAGCACTCATCTCCTTGAACCAGCGTGCTGGGTTGAATTATCTCTTGCCATCTCTTACTTTGCAACCACGGTATCGGGAGGCAGCTAAAATGGTTAGGAGAATGCTTAGGAGGAGGAAATTCAATGGTCTCATGTACAGTTTCGGGCTTTAATTTACCTTATTTCTTGGATATTGAGATTGGTAATGGGTTTTTTTGCTTTCGATATCCCGGGGTAAATTGCTCTAGGCTCGTCTGGTGTGCCTGTGCTTGGTGCGCTGGTCTCTTGTCTTTTGCGCATTCGTTTATTGTTCCTTTGTTGGTAGCTAGCTTCAGGCGTAGTAGCGTAGCATGGCGTCTCTCGCTGGCGTCGTGGCCTCTCTCGAGTCATGATACGATACACGAGACAATCTTGTCGTCTCTCTTGTGCCTCGAACGGTTGGAGATGGGTAGTCCGTCTGATTGATCGTGCTAGTCCTCGTCCTAGTCCACCTGCCTACCCAGCCCTGACAAATCGGGAGGCCGGGGAAGGGGGGTTGTATCTTTCCTCTCTTTCCATCGAGTATCGACTCGTCGCCATGGATGGGTTGTCTTGTCGTGACTGAATGACTCATCCTCTCTCATCCTCCCTCATCTTGCCTCATCTTCCCTCATCGTCATGAACGATCAGACCAGCTACAAGGGCTTGCCAAGTCTTACGCGCCCGCCCTCGTCCGTGCCCTGAGCTCATCTCCTCTTCCCTTTCCCGTTCCCTTTTGTCCTTGAAGGAGGCACGGAGGGAGGGAGGGAGGGAAGACGCCACGTCGAGCGACGGGCTCGGAGATAGGCATTCGAGCGGAGATAGAAAGTGAAGTCGTCTTGTTGGTCTGCTTCTTATGATGATGGTGATATGATATACCTTTGCCGTGCTCAATTCACTTTACTTCACTTCGCTCTACATCCTGGGCATCAACTATGCTTGTAAGTGATTTCTCAAATGTAAGTGAATTTGTTTATTTCTCTTCTGATTTTCTTCTTTTCTTTTTTTTTTCTTTTCTCGATCCTTGACTTGGACTCTTCTTGGCCATCTACCCCCTAGAGTTTTGGGGTTGAACTGAATTGGGTCGGGTTGGGTTGAGTTGACTTTACTTTTCTCCTTATTTGGTGAGTAGGATTGAAAAGACAACATCTCCAGAGTGGCTTTACTTTTCTCCTTATATGACGAGTGGGATTGAAAAGAGACATCTCCGAGAGCATGTGAGAATCCGTCTCTCTGGTCCAGACACACAGTTGGTGGTTGGAAAAAGAACCTTCTTGTTTTCCTACTCATCTTCCCGTATTCCATTTTCCTGCATCTCTCACCTTCACTCTTTCGTCTCCTTTCTTCCGTTCCGGGCATCGTAAGTATAAAAGCGAGCAGGTGGAAGAGAAAATATCTCCACAAGTCGATACGTTTGCACTAGCTACTGCGGCCACAGTGGGACCTCTCATAGCAACAGAGATGGCGCTTGGTTTATCTGAGATGATTAGCCTTGCAGTTCTGCGCAGCTGCCGAGATCAGGAGAGAGGTAAGTTACGAAAATTGCTATTGTCGACTCTTGCACGGTTGTCATTCATCACACGGTTGTCAGTCGCTATGCGTTACTGGTCATGACTATCTGCTGCTTCTGCGGCATCTAGCGGGTCTACAACTATCTGCTATTTGGGTACCTACCGAGGGACACCCTCTTCTCTTTTATTTACTGGTATCTACCCCAACTGTCGGGGGGGGTTACAGCTACATAGATCTAGGCTAAGCGCATGTATGAAATGCTTTCTAAGGCTATACTTGTATATAACTCATCATATGATTGTCGACTATTACACGGTTGTTAATTGCTATACGGTTGTCAGCTGTTACGATTATCGATCGCTTTATGATTTTCGGTTAAGTCGTATGCGATCATTATAAGAAACAAACTACATATAGAAAGATACTTAGCATATTCTGCGAATAATAGTGGACTCCTGTAATTTGGTGTCGTGAAGATCTCCTGCATGGTTTCTGAAGCAGAATAGCTTTACTTCAAGGAGGTAAAGTAAAGCTGTGATAAGTACCCTTATATAATATACTATCGGGATATCGTATTATGCGATTAGCGATTCACTTCTCTATGTTGATTGACTTTGGTCTTATGCTTTCGTTTGGTCTTCTCTTCAAGCTATAGTTCCGTGCTTGTTCTTGTCCTTTTATTCCTTCCTAGAGACTATCTTTCCTTTGGCGTGATATTCTTTGTTGGATATTTGTATGTAGGTAGTATATCAAGATGGATATGGTATCTACAGTTGGAATCAAAAAAGGGTGGTTATATGTGTGAAGATAATAAAGCCGTGTCTATCATTTCTTCTGCTTTGTTTATTTGTCTCTTTTCTCCATCTGCTTTCTGTCTTTCTCGCTTTTCTTTCTATAGTCCTCTTAATGTCATCTTATGAATAGGATCAGTTTGCCTTCTTATTACAGGCAATTACCACCTTACCATTTCTATATACCCGCCTCTTTATCTCTATCTATTATCAATTGTCGCTTAAGCTGGTATGCGACGAACAGGTACATTTAATATTACTAATAAGAATAGTAATTTACACTTCCGGCGGTTCCTTGAATTAATACCACGAAGACGTTTATGCTTCTCAGGCAAATAATACATGTAGTTATTCAATCAAATTTGAGAGATAACTAGGATCTATCAAGATATTATAACTTTCTATTTAGACGATCACTCCTTGTTCCTTTGTAATATGACTAGATATCAGCAGCCATAAGTCGTAGACTCTGGCAATTAATAATGCCTAGGTGTAAATCCATCTTCAAATTTATACTCAAGCTTTTAATATATATTTGAGTTGGTGTCGCATCCCCTACAAAAGCGGGTCCTTCTTCCAGACAAGCAGCCAGTGATAGTGAGGGAAACTAAATTGAGTGCTTCTCCACTCAGCCGTGCTGTCAGCTTTCGCAACTTGGCGAGATCAAACCAACCACCACTACTCTACCGCTTTCCCGGGACATTAGATTAACCAACAACACTTGTTTCAAGATTCCCACAGTCGTATATGGCAATTATCTAGATGGGCAGCCTTCAGTACCAATCTCTCGATTCAACCAAGTCGGAGATACGAGTGCTTGCAATCCTGCCATCATTCAAGAAGGTATCCACGATCAGATGCAAGCTCGTTACCGTTGATCTCGATGTATTAGAAGAGGCGCCGTTCGCCTTCTGCGAGGCACTCTCATACACGTGGGGTGATGCGACGATAACAGAACCGATCAAACTCGACGGCCATGCGTTCAAAGTGACTCGGAATCTGGCCGCCGTTCTACGGCGACTACGGGGCAGGACTCGCAAGCGCTACTTGTGGGTGGATGCGGTGTGCATCAACCAAAACGACATTCCGGAGCGCAAGAGCCAGGTCATGAAGATGAAGATGATCTACGAGAAGGCCGTGCAGGTGCTGGTGTGGCTAGGAGAAGAGGCAGACGGCAGCGGCGCAGCAATGGATCTGATTGAGAAGATGACGGACGCAGATACACCCGATGGTTGGGTGCGCACCTCGTTGGAGCGGCCTGAAGATCTCGGGCAGTGGCAAGCGTTGGGTCATCTTTTTGCCAGGCCGTATTGGCGCCGTGTCTGGATAAGGCAAGAGGTCGCTGTGGCTACTGAGGTATACGTCCTGTGCGGAAACCGCACGAATAAGTGGGCGACGCTCGTCATGGCGAGTGAGATCTTGTACGAGCATCTGGCGGAATTCGATACAATTATCGTCGATGTGAGCCCATACTCAAGTGGCTACCACCAAGCGATCTTCTTGGATACCATCCGAGAGTACATCAGAGATAATGGCTCTGCCGGGTTTGAGAACATGCTGTTTCAGAACCGAGCGTGCGAGTCTACTGACCCGCGAGATAGAGTTTTTGCTGTACTGGGACTTGTCAGTAACGACGAGATCAAAGGCTTAGAGCCCGACTATTCGATGCAGAAAGAGGAGGTTTTCAAAGCTGCGGTCGAGTCTCTCATTCTGAATACAAGATCTCTAGATGTGCTGTCCGGGTGCCAAGATCCTGCAAGAGAATCTGGTCTTCCGAGCTGGGTCCCGAATCTTGAAGTCGACTGGAAGGCACGACTTCTGCGCGAGAAAGAAGGTGGTGAGAACCTGTACCATGCAGCTGCAGATATACCCATAGAAGAAAACGCTATTCACCGACCTGATAAAGACGTTCTGGCCCTGAATGGAATACTCTGCGACGAAGTTGTAGACATTGGCGACGAGCACGAGGCCCACTCGACTCTGAATAAGGTTCTTGAGACATGGAGACAGATTGCCCTGAAAGTCCTCACCTCGGAACATCTTGCTTTGACTGAAGATGAGATATTTGAATCATACTGGCGGACGCTTATTGCAGACCAGGATTTGGGCGGCGATCGTGCCTCGCAGGATACGATGAAGGATTTTACAAGTCACATCGTCAATGCAGACCGGCCTCTTCCCAGACTGGATCTCGAAACTGATATCACGGCATTTACTGAGAGATTTCGTGAAGTAGCAGCTAGCAGACGACTAGTTGGCAGCAAGAATGGACGTATTGGCCTCGCTTCTGCAGATGTCGAGGTAGGGGATTGTATCTATGTATTTCATGGTGCCGGCGTCCCATTTATACTCCGAAAAGAAGAGAACCATCATATCATCGTCGGAGAAGCATGTAAGTTTAGACCCCAAAGGACTCTGAGAAAACGTATACACAGCTCATTGTTTCCCACTAGACATTCATGGGCTTATGGACGGCGAGGCTATCCGTTTGGTCGAGAGCGGAAAAGCTAAATTGGAGAGAATAGTTCTCTGTTAAACTTCGATTGTGATTTTTCTGTTGTTTCCAATGGAGAATAGAAGTGCTTTGAGAAAGTCAGCTTTAGAGGCTGCACAGCACCTCAAGGCAAATAATGACACATCGAAGTCCTAATAGTCTTATCTAAAGTTGCATTGTTATATGAATAGAACTTGTGGTTTAGAAAATGACTTTACCAAACTTCTTGATTTCTTGGTGGATTTGAAAGCTGTTTATAATCGAGAAGCAAGTCAAAACACAAGTTATGATAACATAATTCTCATCCTTAGCGAACGATTTCAATATTCATCCAACATCATATAGTTATTAGGCAAACTTTCACCTATAAATGTATTTATTAGCTAGGCTGATGTTCTTTGATTCCTACTAGTTCATAGTGCTGCCTCACTTAACCCAGACTTGTTGTGCGACAGGATCCTTACATATAACCCAAATAACAAGGTAAATTTCTCTGTGGCTTAATAAACGCCAAAAACTTCTTACTGCTACTAGAAAAACAATGTTGTTTGGATCTTGTTATTCAGGTTTGGCGAATTGCTCTCTTAGTCTCTTGAACTGAGATGCTTTTATTTTATACGAGGTTGAACGATAGTAAGTTGATAGTAAATTGATAGTGAATTGAATAAGTGCTCAGTGAATCGCAGATCCTTTTCAACCTCATCTGCTAAGAAAATGCGGTTACCGTACTTGCTCGCTTGAATTAAACGAGGAGGCAGCCTTTAAAACCAAGTCTGATCATTTACTCACATGACAAGTATTAGCAGGCTAGGTCCATGTCATTCCATCGTTCATGTCAAAGTTATTCTACAAGCAAAGATCATATTGAGTAACACAGGGTATAAATCGTTTTGTTGGCTAATTAATACCAAAGCTTATACAAACACCACCGCCGCTACCAAGTACTGTTATCCGGCACGCTTTGTGGCTGTGAATTATCACCAGTAAAATCGAGCCAAGGCAGAGCACTACTTTCAGGTCTGAGATCATGCCATGGAAGAGGCTCTGTACCACTCCACAGCGAGTCCCATTTTTTATAATCGTCCAGCTCAAAATTGATCCATGCCTTCCGTCCATTTTGTTTTCTCAACTGCTGGATATACCACTTGATCTGTAAAGCAGTATGGTGTTCTTCTTTGAATACGCAAATATCTCTATTGCGAGTCTCGTCGTTTCCTTCATCGTTCTCGATATTGTATGCAGAATTTGCTACAATCTTCTCGAGCGATTTCCATTGAATACCCCAGTCAAGTCCACTCCCTTCTCTGGACCTGTGATTTAGTGCTTTTATCCAGGACATGCATCCTGTAATATCCAGCCATTCCAGGCAGTAAAGTGAATTTGCAAGACGCTTGAGTATTGCCGAGGCATCAGAATAATCTTCATCAAAGTGTGAATAGTAATGCGTGCCCCCATATTGAATATCCCTGCCAAACTTTGTTGACATAACCGCAGTATTGGAATGAGGAGTGAGATTTGGTACAGGCCAATGAGCAAGTGATAAGTGAGTGATCGTGGGCACATGCTGCGCGAAGGAGAGAAGCTTTGGCCATGAAATGTTTGGTGGTGGATGAGAAAGAGACAGATGCGTCAGGTGTGGGATAGCTGGGCTCAAAGGCATCGAAATGGCTTGTTCCCATGTATCCGCGCCCTCTTCCGATACCACAGTAACAAGCTCACCAAGTTGTCTAAACGATATCGTACGCCCAATCGAAGAGGAGATATCTAGACGAGTGAAGTTGTCATTCCTCTGAACGTTTGTCTCTTGTTCAGCATCTTCTTCATCGAATGGTTCGTAGGGTGGTGGAACAAGAAGGTCTCTCAATCCTTCAAATCCTACTCCGTCTTCAGGTCCATAAACTGCAATATAGGAAAGTAGCAATATTCTCATCTTGCTCGGCAGATGAGCGAGGTTATATTTCTCATATTGCTTGATGAAAGTCCACTGCATGGCCATCTGCCGCAAGCAGATATCCTGCAATGTTCCGGGCCGAGGCGAGGTAATGCCCGGTAGGTGTTCGATGGTAACAGGGTATGGCCGTGCCGTACTCCTCGGTTTCAACTCATAGCGCGTCAACGGTTCTTCCTCCAACCAACTTTGCGGTGCGGCCGGCCCGGCTGGCAATCGCCGGCCATGCTCGTCGTGTCTTCTTTGATCGCGGCCTCGAGGTCTAGGAGCTGGTGTTTCGGGAAGAGAAAGGAGCGTTCGGATAGAGGGCGGCAGAGTTCGCGTCACCGTATTCGCTGGGGTGTTGCGCTGATCATCAGGGATAAAGATCTGGGTTTTGCGAAGGTTGGAGATCAGATCGTTCACTGAAGGAGCTGCATCATTCCCTGTATCAACCGTTTAGTGGGTAGTATGTGGGGTTGGCGGGGTAGAGACTAACGGGAGGAGGATGCGGATGCAACTGATGCTGACCCAAGCGACGGATGAACTGTGCTTTGAGGCTTTGAATATCTGGATGTGAATCGTTTCTTGGGCATTAGGTAGGATGATTGATGTGAAGTTTCGTGGAATAAAGAAAAATTGCGAGGTGGTCAGGCTGTGACTCAAGTATCATAAATGTCGGGGAAGGATAAACTATTAGTCCGTGCTTTTGCTTCGCCGCAGGTCGCTTGCTTCAAATTTAATTTAGATGTAAGACTCATCACTGACTCCGTATACGAAGGTGCTAGGGCCAATGTTTTGCTGACCATCTAGATTTCTGTCTAGCAAGATTCAGCTTCAGAGTATTGTATGGTACCGCATATTCCCTGCAAAGGCAGTCTGCAAAACTTTAGCCTTGGCACCTTCGTTAAACCATATATTGCATCATCGACTTCATCATAACATCGGATTTAATCCGCTTTGCTACATGGAAGATAGTATAAAAAGCCCAGTCTCCCCGAATAACTTCAAGCTCACGGAAAATTGACGTTTCGAACAAGAACAATTATAGCACATGATCATACTCCAACCTCAAACTTCTGACTTAAAATATGGAATTGAAGTCTGATCTGTAGAGTGGTCATGCCTCTCGTCATCTGTCTCGCGTTTTCTCCTTTTCGAAAGTAATGAAGAACGTCTTAGCAAACTAGAAAGCAGTTCTAGTATTTTCGCAGCAACAAACACAAAGCTTTGGCATAGAACTGCCCTAGCCGGAAAGCTCTCCGGACGTATTTGGTCATTTGACTTGGCAGTCAATTCTAGTTTCCGATTATACCAGAATTTTTCAACTCTAAAAAATCTTCTGATCCAGAGATAGTAGACCCTTCTTGTAGTGGATCGTGTGCCAATTGCCGGGGTACCGTGTGCTATCATTTTCATCGTGTCGCGAAAAAGCTGACGTTTGGATGACATAGGCCAGCACATTGTCAAGATTATAGGCAGTGTGGTTAAACAGACAAGCAAGAAAAAATAGCCAATGTTTATACCATCGACTCCCAGTTGCTGGATGTTCATGCCAAAGAACGATGTGGCGAAGCTCAATGGAAGAAATAAAAACGCAATGGTGGTGAGTCTGATCATGTTAGCTATGCACTGTCTATAATGATAGCAATGTACCTTCTCACAGAATCCGCCTGTTCTATAGCCTTTGAATTATTCATGAATTGAATCTGAGCAAGCAATTCCATACTGGATGCCTCGTTTCCTGCTATAAGTTCTTTGGCGTCGATCACTAGATCCTGCAATTTAGAAGTCTTTTCAGGATCAAACTTGCGTAGAAAGCGTTCGAGACTCGGGAGGGATAGTTCTGATGCTAACTTGATGGTTCTACTCTTTCTCCAACTGCCGGTGGCTACATCCAACCATGCGACTTGAGCTTTTTGGCCCATCGGGGGTGGAATATCGCGATCTACGTACAGCATTGTTTCCAAGTCATACACAGCTTGTTTAATGAACGGCCTGTAGAAGTCACAGAGGTTATCCTCCGCTGCTTTCAGATCATTGGAAGAGAATCCAGAAACACTGTTTACTTCCTTGACTCCAACTGTTGTCTTTTTTGGATACCAACAGGTGCGTTCGAACATAAAGACTACGCTTATCATAAGAATCCGAAATAAAGCATTATACAAGAATCACAAACCTGTTTTGTTGTGACCAGTATCAAGTATGGTGCCAGTCATGTGGTACAAGTCTGTTCTCCATTGAAGAAACGCCTTTTCCGAGGGTATAATCCTGGGTATTCCATAGAAACTCATTCCGGCAAATCGAATCAGATGGAGTTGTAGCATATACGGATCCAGACGGAAATGCAGAGCCATTGCATCAATATACTTTGCGTTTAGTGTCGCAAAGCTTTTTGCGCTATGGAAGATGAGCCGCGGATATGATCCACGTGATGGTCGCTTCAAAGCATCCAGAAAGGACTGTTCTACATCAGTTGACGGCAATACAAAGAATTGTTGACCAAGTGCTTGTCCATTGAACACATCCACTATGGTAAATTGGGAAAGTTCGTCTGTCAGGTCCGTAGGTGTGGAGGCAACGTCATCTCTCCGCAGGAATTTTATCAATGTATCGACTCCAACCCCTGCCTCCTTGAAGTTTTCCTCGACATAATCTGCATATGACAAGTATTGATCATTTTCGTGAGCCATTATGAAACAAAAATTATCACTATCTTGTAATTGTGACCAAAGGTAGGAGGTACATAAGGTAGATTTATAAAAAGCCATCCTATGCCAACTCGCTGAATTTTGAAGTCACCTCAACTCAGTACAGCACACATACTCGTACACGGCAGACAGCATAATCTTCCGCTTGCCTTGAAATCTCGGCCCTCGAAAATGAAACAAACAATTCACAGCGAACAACACACACCTTCATAATCATTCACATTAGCATGTATCATGGAACACCTTACGGCCCGGAGCCCAATGAAAATATACCGATGGCCTTGCCGCTGCATAGGGCCGAAAGCCTTGGGACAACTAATGAGACTGTCAACCCCCACCCCCATAGAACATACCTAGTACCCACCAAGCGCGTAGATCAAGAGCATTACAAACAAACACACCCAACAAATCGGGACCATTCCGCACAATAAGCGCCAAGGAGTAGGGTAATCAAGCACTCTGATCTCACACGAGGGTACGGGGGTAGGGGAGCAGGGTAACACAACCCAACCCAACACACATCAAGAATTGTTTGCCGCAGCAGATGACGTTTGCAAAATGTAAAATGTGACCCTCTCACCTCACCGAACCGGGTGAACCTGATTGTCGGGAATTTACTTACTGGCATAGCCAGGCAGCCTTACAGTATCAGCGCTGACCTACCCTGCCTAGGTATACATGCAGTTTGTAGTCCATGGTGCTCTTGGCGAATATAACAAACCGCAGCATTTGACCATACTGTACCAACAATCATCTAAGTTCGGTAACTCGTAACGCACAAACCCCTACCCTGTCCTGTCCTGCTCAGATTCTCCCCTGCCAGGCCCTGCATGTTTGTTTGTCTCTCTATACTGCAGTCAGAGTTTGATTGAGGCTTAAGTGAGATGGGGTTGCAGTCGGGAAGAGCAATGGGAATGCACGTGTTTGGATCCCCAAGACAAGGTTTTCAGCTCTGACGCGTACGCGTACCGACACGAGCCTGCGTGGGTGATGATGACTCGACTTCCTTTTTTTTTTTTCTTCTTCACGTCCGAGAGTGGCGTGTGAGTAATTGTAAGGCTGAGCTTGCTGATGTTGCCGCTTTGTCTGGTTTCTTGACGACGTAGACGCAGACGCGCTTAGCTGAGATGTGATGCTTAGCGAGGGAGGCGCGGTATTCTTTTGGCCTTTCGTGAATGTTGGTCATGTTGGTAATTGTTGGGGTTGGGGTGTATTGATCTGAGAGCTTGAATAAGTCTGTTATTGCAGGGTTTGATATTTTGACTTGTGAATTGAGCAGCAAAGGGTTAGGTCTTAAGGAGATGTCTTGGGGTAAATATCCTCTTTTGCGTGCCATTGCACCTTCGCAGTGAAGGCAGAGATGGAGGAGTAGCAGATTAAGTGACCTCTAATTGCTTAACTAATAGCCTTGCATGCATGTAAATAGACTCGTCTTCGTAGTTAATTTCGTTGAAATCGAGGCTAGAATAATCAGAGTATATCCTCATCTAATAAACATACAAAGCATTGACAAATCATTTACCACAACATGAACTTGGCATCCTCAACCTCCTTTCTTCCTAAATTCTGTCATAGATTTAGTAATCTAAACCCGCTTCTATTTACTTTGAAGTTCAGTCTTCAGAAGCTTGCCTGATAGGGTACATTGCACGCAACAGCATGCATCGTCCATCTCCTGATTATACAGGATAATCTCCGCTCAGATATGCGTTTTATGGTAAGAACCCAAAAGAAAAGGAGCTCTCGAGAAATCCATACCCTCTGTCTCTTGGACCATTCCGTTTGTTGCATTATTGAATCATCCCCAGACTATCGTGCTGCTAGATAATAAACGAAGTGACCTTTCACTAAACTCAGACCCAAAGCATTGGAAATTTGATTTTCATTCATAAAATTCATAGATTATACATTTCAACTCGTCCTCTAGTAGTACAAGTAAAGCAAATCCAGGGCGATCCAAGGAAATGCGCAATTTTGGGTATCTAACGTAACGTGGAAAGGAAAAAGAAAAGAAATCCATCGCTCGCTACCTCGCACCCAATCTGATACCAGTACATGCCTCTCAAATATTTCGTTATCTCGTCATTGCATCTCTCTCCTGAGTATCTAGTTTAGATACGGCTTCTTCTTCCGAAGCGGCCAAATCGAGACCTTCTAGCAACGGGAGCTCCCTTTTCGGTGTACTCGCGTCGGCGTTGGGTGCGACCGACACAGAATTCGAAAATCCATGCGATGGATGCGATGAACATGCAAGCGGTAGCAACCCAGGTAAGGATCAGGAATTTGGTGCCTTTGTCGGCGTAAATACCGATGTCGTTGCCGTATCTGCGGATGACACTAGCGGCCTTATTTTGGAATACAGTAATAATTACTGAAGAGATAAGAAGGGAGAGGAAGGAGATCTATTGAGATGTTAGGAATGTAGTGGAACCGTGGAGAGAATAGAACTTACAAATGCCAATCCCCAGTTACCGATACTAACAAGACGAGATCCGTTCATGAAGAATGCTAGTAGAGCTGTAATGATTGACACACCCGCTGCTGCAATACCGATAACGTAGAGAACGAACATTGCCGACATGGCAATATTGAGAGCATCGATACCATTTTGGATATCATCAGACCAGCCAAGATCTGAAAGAGAGACATCAAGGCTTCCAAGGGAGAGCTGCTCGTTGAGAACGTTCTCGATATTGAAATGATCTATGAATTATTAGCAGCGGCCCAACACAGAATCATGTAAGACATACACATAGCAGTTCGGTTACTGCAATCGGTAACATTCAACTTTGCATTCCTGGCTGTAGAGTTGGGTCTGTACATTCCCTCGCACATGTCCATCAAATGCAGACTGTACCATTCCTCGATACCCAACTCCTCGGCCAATCTATCTGCAATTGCGTCTTGGGCATCGTCTACAGCTCCATCAATCGTGTCACCGATGTCGTCTTGGATACCATCGATCCATGAGCTGAGTGAGCTTGAGGATGTGGCAGCAGCGCCTGCAGAGGATGTGGAAGTAGCTTCTGCTTGTGCGAATCCGAGCCGTGAAGTGTTAAGCTACAACTGTTAGCAGTGAATGATATGCGCCTGCAGATGAACATACTCTGATGATATCGTAATCTTCCATGAACCCTTCTTTATGGCCTGCGAAGAGACAAAGCATGCTCAAGATGAAGGCCGCAATGGCAAAGAGCAGCGGTAAAATTGCTGAGAAACGCATGTTGGCGGTGTTGTTGGCGCGTAATGTGTGTTGTAGAGAACAATGTCTGCGCAGTAAGTAGAGTTGACGCTCTTAACCTTTAAGTGTATGAGGAGTGTGTGAGAAGGGAGAAAAGACGATAACAGAGAGAAATATGAAGCTGTAAATACCCGTTCAGCCAAAGTCAGCACGACGCGCAAAAACACAAAGAACGCAAGACAAGCAAGGATGTCGAGCCTGGTTTGTTGTTGCCAAGTGGACACTGGTGTCATCACCCGCAATCCCCCCGGGAGTTTATGAGGATTGCCATCCAATCTCTTTCACATTGCCGGGTTGGCATTCTTGGTGAACCTTGCTGGCGACGTCATTGTCGATGAAGAGGAGATGAAATCTGGGAAACGACTGGCTTTGCCTAGTCGAGCATTTTAAGCGACACATCAGTACGCGCCAGGGTCATGTGGCTGAGGAGGGACGAGTGGGGCGTTAAACGTGTACCGCTCCCTATTTTTGGAGAGGTGGCTCTGGTGACTTTTTATTCCAACGTCTTTTGGGTATATTGAGAAGATTTGTAGTGGCTTATGAGTGAAGGATTCAGATACTATTCCTCATCAGCGGCTATAGCGGACGAAGCTGGCTTAAATTACAAGCGTCATCGTCACGTGATATCATTCTCACAACTTGACTCTACAGAGTATACATTAAATAAATTTGAAATTTTTGCATATTGCGGGTTAACTGATCAGAGTTTTTCCGTTGCCGTACGTTTAAGGCCGCGGGGTTACGAGGTATCGACATGGAACATGGTGACTGGGCTCAAAGTAAAGTCAAAGTCAAAATCGAGAGGTTTTGAGGCAATATGAAGTTGATATTCCATGGCACATCATCGCAGATTTCCAGAAGTCAGGTACGGCTCTATGCCAAGTGACCTTCGCAAAGGGGAAAATCAAGGAATATTTATGCGTATGAAAAACAATGACAACAAAACTTCAACTGACAACGGAGTAAAAAGAGCGAGGAAACCCATATAATATCATTGATAACAGCATCTGGGTATTTGGTGAAAGGTATTCATTACGGGTCTAGCGAGGGACATTTATATCTCGAACTGTATGTCTACGGATTCGAGGCCAAAAGAAAAATAGGGCGCATAGAGTAAAGGTAAGAATTGTAACTTGTAAAAATACCTATTATAAATAGCATAACAAATAAGCAAACCTTCGATTATAAAGCAGAACGCAAGTAAACAATATACTAAGATCCGAGTACGAAAAACATTGAGAAACCTAGATATCCTAAAATGATTTGATGAAGCAATTTAAAAACAAAATAAAACTCCAAGTAATCTCATCCCTGAATGGAAATAGCATCCTTATTTCCAAGACACCAACAAGACGAACTGCATTGCAAATAGCTCGATGTGTCGAATCCCCTATTAAACCGCCGTATCTCCTCTGACACCTCAAATGGCGTTACCATTTCGATCGCAGGCAGTGCATTCTCCGTCGCTTGTACAGCATCTTCCAACCCGTTTCCTTGCAGTTTCAAAGACCAAGTTCCTTCCACCTCTTTCAAACTCAGCATGTCTTTATGTTGTATCAAAATCTCAACGACCTCTTTATGGCCTCCCAAAGCTGCGCCCTCGATGGGCGACTCGCCTTGTCGTCCAAGGTCAATATTTGCTCCAGCTGACAGTAGGAGACGAACAATCTCTGTTCGGCCTCGGAAAGCAGCGCTGTATAGAGGGGTTCCAAGGATTATGGACTCATCGTTCAGTCTCTCTGTTCCCAGAATTGTAAGAAACTCCTCTACTATGAGCGTGTGACCTATATTGCAACAGAGATGTAATGGCGACGTTCCGTTGATGTCCCTCAATGATGCATCAGCCCCAATATTCTTCAAAAGCCGAAAGATTTCAATATTTTCATCAGAACTTCCTCTCCTGCAAATCTGATGCAGGCATCCTTCGCCATAAGTGCTCACTGCTCGTGGATCAGAACCTTTAGATATAAGTAGCTCTATGAATGACTTGGGTCCATTCCCGCAGGCATGAAATAAAGCATCTTCTGCAAAGCAGCTTCTGGCCTGAACATTCGACCCAGCCTCAACCAAATATTCAGCAATTTCCCAATTTTCTGCATTGATTGATGCAAGGAGTGGTGTGTTTCTTTTCCTATCTTTGGACTCAATGGGACTCTCGTGGCCAGTACCAGCCGAAGTCTTCGTAGAATCAATTGTGGATACAATAATATCTTCAAACTCGTCAAAATTGGACGTCTTTAGGCTGTTATTTACCAAAAACTGCAAAGACTTCAAGCGGCCTTTCTTTGCAGCAATGTGCATTGGGGTCTCTATATCCGTATTGCGCGCAAGAATATTAGCGCCGTTTTGAATTAACTTTTCAAATATCGAAGTGTCGTTTTGATAAGCAGCATAGTGCACTGCTTGATGTCCATTTTCATCCTTAGCATTGATATCAACCCCAAGATTGAGTAAGGTCTGTATCATCTCGAGATGGCCATTTTTAATAGCTCTTTGTAGCAAGGTTTCTCCCCTAGGGCCTGCAATATCCAAGTTGGCACCAAGTTCATGCAGGACATTGACGTTTTCTAGCCTGTTTTTAAAAACTGCCATCCGCAGGGCAGTACTTAAATTCAAATTGCCTTCTGCAAGTGCGATTGCTTTGATGCTACCAGGATCCCCGAACTCTGCGGCGTACTGGAGTGGGTAAAAACCGAGGGAGTCTTGAATGTCCACTTTTGCTCCGCGGTCAAGTAATAATTGAATGATCTCAAGTGAGCTTCTAGCCGTCGCGAAATGCAATAAACCTATCTTACGATTATGGCCATCCCATTTTGTAAGCATATTTGGGTTAACTCCAATAGCTAGTAAGTTCTCGCATACGGACAATTTTTTAGATCTCGCAGCCTGTTTGAATGCCTCAACGAGCTTCTCTTGAACTGTCCCAGTTTGTGGTATCTCATCATCATCGAGACGGGCATCGTTATCCTCTTTTCTCTCTGGCCCCTTGTTCAATCCTTGGTTATTGCCACCACCGTCTTGATGTCGATTTACTCGGAATTCCGAAGCATGACTTTGTAGTGTTTGACTTAGCACATCATGGCCATAGATAGCAGCAGTCATCCAAGGCTGAAGTCCACTGTCGTCGGTTCTGGTAGGATCTGCTCCATAAGCGATCAGAATATTTGCAACCTCCCCAAAACCTTTTCGTGCTGCAATTTGTAATGGTGTCTCTCCATTCTCCCTAACATGTTCAACGACAGCAACTTTTGGGGGTGTCCCAGATGAGAGTTTAGAAGTGTCAGCTGCCATAAAAGCATCTAGAGCATGCGAAGTACTGCTGTTTCCAAGATTCAAATTCGCCTCGTGTTCTAGCAACGCTCTGACAATCTCGAGATTATTATTTCTAACCGCGACGTCTAGAGGCGTCTCAAGTTCCTTGTTCTCCGAGCTGGCATCCGCTCTTGAGTCAAGAAGAGTATTAACGCACTTGATTTTCCCGTACCACACTGCAAGATGCAATGCCGTGGAACCATCATTAGACACTGACTCAATGCTTGGTGATTCGTCGAAAGCCATTAAATATTGAATGATATCACTGTACCCCTCATAAGCAGCGGTGTGTAGAGGAAGATATCCATCGCTGTTTGCTTGCTGAAGAAGGGTACCAACCAAGCCTGTAGCTGTTGCTTGTTGCATAATCATTTGTACAATATTGATGTGGCCATTGAAGACAGCGATGAGCAAAGCAGATTCACCACATTCGCTCGTCAAAGTAATATCTGGCGAAAACTCAAGGATAGTCGAGCAGCCCAGTTCAAATCCACTTGCAGCTATGTAGTGTAATATCGTGAGGCCCTCCGGACTGCGATCATTGACTTTGGACCCATTATTAAGCAAAAGCTTAATAAGTTTGGCTGCTGCGGCAGGTGAAGTTGAGTTGCATTTCTCTCCAGCAAGTAGTAAAGGGGTGAGTCCCTCCATAGTACGAAACCCCAAGTCAAAATCTGCTTTCTCGAATAAAACAGATATCAACTGAAGAACCGAATCATCATTGAAATCATTCCCTTTCCCTTTGCCTTGTACCAGTGACGATAAAATAGTATGGCCATTACAGTCAACATCGTTAAAAGTAGAGCTATCTTCGGGAACTAGTGTTAATATTACATCTACTGGCAAATTCGTTGAAGAGATTGCTGAAAAAAATGGCGTTCGGTTATGTTTATCTTTCTTCGATAACATACTTCGATCACCATCTATAAGATATAAAATTTGATGGAAATAATGGTTGTGAAAATTAGAACCCCTGAATCCAAGTACAAGCTGGTGTAGTAGGCTATTGCCATCATGACATATGACATCGGTACGACAATTGAATTGCAGCAAGTCCTGTAAGAGCTCCACTTTTGAATCGGTCTTTTCAGTCATATCTGCGAAAAGGAAGTGGAGTAAAGAGCGGCCATCATCTGAGAGGTCGAAAACGGCCAACCCCTTGTCAATCAAGGCCGTTGCAATTTCTTTCGAGCCATTCATCACTGCTAAGTGCAGGAGTGTTGCACCATTATATCTGCTGTTTATATCGATCTTAGGTACCGAGAGAAGATATGCTATGGCTTCTAGACAGTCATTGGATGCTGCCTCCGAAATCGCACTCTTATTATCTCCATCTCGGCGAATCCTTAAATTCACATTGAATCCAACCTTTAGAAAGGCTGCCAAGACTCCTTCTTCATTTGCTTCTGCTGCTTCTATCCATGCATCTTGAACAACGGTAGAAGCTTCTCTTTCGTCTTGTGGCATCATCGCCAATATGAGTTCAACTATTCCAGCATGCCCATTGAAAGCAGCAGGCACTAGAGCGTCAAGCAATGCCGAAACAGGGGTCCTGTCGTCGATAAGTCTTTGAATCAATTGCGTTTGACCCAGCTCGCCGATTTGCTTGATTCTGGTTGTGAACTCTTCTGGGTTGATAGTTCTTTGACCAAACATCCATTTCTGTGATACGATACTACTACTCTCCGCATCATCATTCTTTATGATAAAGTCTTCTATTTTCTGTCGTGATAAGTTATCTAGGTTGGGGTTTACCGCTTCCCAAAGTATGACTTTGAAAAGTTCTATAATACGTGAGAGCTCACTTTCCTCGAAAGCACTTGCATCTTTGCACCAAAATCGGGACTCCGCGACCGATGATATACCTTCTGCTTCAATAATAGATTCGAGTAATTTCAGGCCCATTTCAGGATAATTGACTAGATAATCTAAGGCAAGGCTCATTGGTGTTCTGCCCGGTTTACCCCCAGAGCTCTTGAGCTTCGTGAAGTTACATGCGCCGCAATTGAGTAAGAGCTTGACTGTATGAATATTTGGGCCAGAAACATAGACGCAAGAAATTCGACCAAGACCTCGGATAGCACAAACAAGAGGAGTCCCAAAATCAGCATAATTGAGGTTTTTCTCGACCCCTTGTTCCACTAGCCATTGACAGATTTTAGTCAGCCCACATGCTGCAGCAATATGGAGTGTTGATGCTTTGCCTAATTCTGTCGGGTTTTCTTTATCTCTCAGCCGCTCCAACCATAGAATATAGTTCGATGTCTTGGAGGGTTCGAAAAGGCGGCGAGCCAAAAATGACAACTCGTCACTATCGCGATACTTATGAGCATAAACTAGCCAATTCATGCAGGCGTGCCTATGCAACAAAAAGTCTTCGGCCAATTCTGATACATCAAAATCAAAATCAAAGGTCTCCAGCCCATATTCTCGTGCTATCTTCTTGTCCAAAATGTAAGTCAGACAAACTTTACTAAGCACGAGCATGGAGTGACTATCAGACATGTAGTAGAGTTGTAGACCAGGCAGTCCTAGAAGTTTTTCGTTTATCAAAAATTCCTTGACGGTGAAATGTGAAAGCGAAAAGACCCGAGTTTGTTTGTCTACAGAAACAAGACTGCCACACCAGTAAAGAACGTGATCTTCATCTGGAATTACATCCTCGTCCAGTGTATCAGATCCTATGGTGATCGAGATCGCGATCGCCAGTTTGTTCCAGGTCATTGGCTCCCGCCCGAAAGCTAACCATCTCAAAACCCTCCTGACTAGTTCAGCATCATCTTGAGACTTGTTCACACGACCAATGATCCGCTGGTATGTCTCGAAGAGATCTGCGGGAAGTTTCTCAAGAGCTTCTAGCCGAGCTTTATCGTTGCGTAAATGGCACAGCTCGTCAATTTGGCATTTCGCCCATTGAAACCTATATTGGTTAACATTTGTTGACTGCGTTAATGATGTTGCGGCAGTACTCACATCCCGTTGGCCTTTTCTACAATGGTTGTAATTATTTTTTCTTTCGTCTCTGCACTCCTTAACCCGATAGATTTGTCATTGATTCCTTCCTCGAGTTTTGCGGCAACAAAAAGCTCGAGATCATGACCTCGAGCTGCAATCGAGATCTGGTCAAAGCTCTCAAATTTGGTCCGAATATCAAACTCGTCCCGACTCGTGTATATGACCTTGATATTTCCGTGTTGGGGTTCGTGCAACGTGGTAAATAAGCCCAAGATCTCCCTGCGGTCCTCTGGTAAAGAGCATTCATCAATCCCGTCAATAACAATCATGACGCAATCAAAGTGACGTGATAGCTTTCGCAGCAGTTTCGTGATTTCCTTATTTTGTAACGGAGCAGGGTTCGGTGTTTTCGAACTGTGATCCTGATAGATTAAATCCAGCTGGGTGAAGGCCTTCGCATTGCAAGCACAAAGCTGTTTGATGAGAGATCCTACTATATTAACAAGCATTTGTGTTGGAGTCAGCTTGTACTCGCAGTAATAGTAGATAATAGCATGGTTTTCGTGTTCATGGGTTTCTAGCCTCAGCTCTTCGATAACGGCGGAACTATGTAATATCAGCACTATAGTTCTCCTGCAACACTCGTGCGATAAGATTTACCTTAAAATTGTCTTTCCTGCTCCAGCTACGGCATTCTATCAGCACTAAAGTCATCACCAAAGATGTACAAACCTACGTATTCCATAGAGCCATATAGCCGAGTTTGCTTCCTCGCACCATTTCTTGTATTCCGGGCACTCAAAAAACCAAAGGACAGTATTCGGATGTCGAAGACTTATTGAACTGCGATGCTTTTGATAAGGATCTGCTTTCGAAATCCAGTCGAACACCTCCCGCCTGTGACTATCTACGAAGTCTCAGCAGGTTGTCTGGGACCTGGCACAGGCACTCAATAAAAAAACTTTACCTTTGATATTTTCGTTACTATCCTCTGAAAACTTTTGGAGTCGCACCTTAAGTTCCTGGATATCTTGTGTAGCCTTAGCATTGCTTGACAAGGCTTTCAATAATGCCGACCTAGAACATGTTAGCAGTTGAGCCATGCAAGATGCAAGACGCGGAGGTCTGACATTCCATCAGCATTAAGTGCATTGCTGAGATTTGTTGTGTTGTCCCGGAATTTATCAGCATACGCCTTCGTTTCATTCTGCTTGAGAGGCCAGAGCAATTTCCCCTTCAGTGAATTTGAGTCGATTGCATCGAGCTGTTTTTTCAAATCAATCAATCCTCTTCGGCATGTTATCAGGTGCTCTGAGTGGCTAAATTCCGCTGTGTCATCTGTATATTACCTCCCATTAGTATAACACATTGCTTTCTGTAAACTTAGATTGGACTTGCCTGTATCTTCGTTCGCTCTCAAACATTCTGCTAGGAGTTTAAGCCGGCTAAGTAGTGCATGTAGGCCTTGAATCCGCTCGAGAAGATTTTTAATGTCGGATTTCGCATTCTTTGCGGAAGAACAGTATTTGGATGTCTTGACGACAATAATCTCGGTCAGGCTGATAAGGCCGGCGATACCACTTGCAATGCCTAACGCTTCTGCCATCTTCGCAGTAACTAACTGAAGCAAAAAATCACGATAAAAACTTGACGGTCGCGTATTGATAATAGCTGGCTACTCTGAGCTCTTGCAATATGATCTCGGGAAAGGACTGAGGATGAAGTTGTTCAACTTGGGTGAGCTGGGACAGGACGAATAAGCCTCGTGAGGCTCGCAGTTTGACGGAAGACTGCACGGTGTGT
Source organism: Pseudofabraea citricarpa (assembly GCA_029641185.1). Classification (NCBI taxonomy): domain Eukaryota; kingdom Fungi; phylum Ascomycota; class Leotiomycetes; order Helotiales; family Dermateaceae; genus Pseudofabraea; species Pseudofabraea citricarpa. The sequence continues at coordinate 502,323 of JAPWGK010000010.1, forward strand.
AGGGCAGACCACAAGGCTCGCTGACATGCATGTAGACATGCATGTATGCATTGCCGCAATCTCTGGTCCAACGTGGTTGTCTGGTGGCGAAGCATCCAAATGGCTCCGAGCCATTTCAGCTGAGGGAGGGTTACACAACGAGAAGAAATTGCACGAACAAGACTCAAAAGAGAAACGCCAAATATTTGACATGGCAGCCCAAGACGTCTAAAATATCTATGATAATACTCTCAGGGTACGATTCCATTAAAATTAAATAAAAAGAACTTTTTAAAGAAAAGCTTTCTGTGGCCTAATTAATTCAATTATATAAAGATTTGCCGCATGAAATATTCGCTGCCCATCTATTGGGCGATATTACAGATGATAGAGAAGGACCGGGGATAGCACACAAATGTTATCAACCAACTATCTTGCACAGAAATTCAAGGCTGTAACCAGAATGGTGGAAGATCTTCCAATATTTGTCTCGGCTGCAGCTTCGGAATAGTATATTGAGTCGTGAGCCGCCTATCAAATTACTCAAAGACTGCATATCAGTAGCCTCATATTATTTTATTCAATGCGACCATGTTTTCAACCTTCCAACTTCATTCTAGGTGAGGCTGTCGCTCTGCAGTATGACTGCTGCGCCATATCATACCACGTAGGCTGAGTTTCACATGCTACTTACAGCTTATGATTTGTTGTTATATGTATCTCTGAGCCTTGCTCAGTATTTTTATCAGTTTTCATCATTCAAGAGGCATCTGAATGGCGATGGTAATTGAAATCACGCTCCAAGCTGTCACCAGACTTTCAGACCCCATTTTTGACCTTTTTACTTCTTTCCATTTGCAAGCATAATCACGAATCTCAAGGCTCAAATCAGCCCATCTAAATCTTCATACTATATGAACGCAAGGCTCTGCGGGGTTCTTAGCCAAGAGCTACAAGGGGTATGGCTCCACGTCAGAAAAAACACGAGACAGACGATCCCTGGGCAAATCGCGGAGATCCCTAATTTTCGAATGTCAGCAGTATTTTATAAACATAAAAAACATCATATATGTCCAGATTATGCACCATATCTTACTGAGACGTAGCCCTTACTTGAACAAACAAGCCCTTCTAATTTCTACGGAGATGTATCAGATGAAAGATGGCACATTCTTTAGCTGTCAAAGACGGCCCACCCGCCGATCGATGACGTCGAGGGCTTGCAGCTAGTCAATGACATCTCAAATGAACAATGCCATCACCATTTATACTTTTGCAACCTTCTCCCAGTGTCTGTGAAAGGCCTTCGTCGTTTGGATGAGCATCTCATACATCATCGATAATCATGTCTGCTCCTATTGAAGGGCCCGTCCCGCCGCCGGTTCAAATGCCAAACCCAAACGCAAATATCAATGTCAACCAAGCTCTCGATGATCATGAAACTCCTGTGAAGATTGAAGCTCACGAAGAAGAGCTTCCCACGGAAAGCCATGCGCTTGCAAATGCAGATCATGACGAGAAAGGTGCTGCACAGCTTGATCATGGACAGACCGAAGTGAGAGATCTCGGCTGGAACGAGGAGCCAGAAGCTGTCCCTGAGCTCGTTGGTGGGCTACCAAACGAAGAGTTATGGACTCTGATTCGAAGATTCAACAAGGTAAGACTAAATAAAAGATATTCGAGCTTAAATTCTAACTGGAAATGATAGCAAATGTACCATGTTAAAGCGCTCCCAGAGCCACCGCTTATGGGTCTCGATCTCAACATTGCCGACGAAGAAGAATTTTCTCCCGACAAACTGCGCGCAAATTTCGAACGATTATATATGACTGTGATTATTGGCGTAGTTGGATTTGGCAAGCACATCGCTCGTCTTCGATCATGGCGGGAACGGAATCGAACAGTCGCTTTTGCAGCTGCATATTTTGTAGCCTGGGCTATCGACTTTCTTGTTCCTACGATTATCACATTCCTCATGGTTCTAATCGTCTATCCACCGTCAAGAACCTACTGCTTCCCACCAGCTCCGATTGCGTTGATCGATAGTAAAACCGGGGGGATCAAAAAACCTACTGCGGGCGTTCTCGGAAGTGATAACAGCCTCACAGGAGCGCCAGAGAAACATCAAGGCGAAGCTGTTGAACAAGAAGCAAGTAATTTTGTCAGTAGTTTCACTTCCATCGCAATTAGCAGCGCAGCCGGAAAACATCCTCAAGGAGATCCCCACCATGGAGAAGAAGGAGCAAGTAGCTTGGAAAGTGCAGCTCCTGATCCAACGAATGTCGCAATGGGCGCAGCCAATGCAAAAGAACAGACTGAAGGTGGAGAGCCAAATTCAGTCCATGATAAGACGAAAGAGCCAGTGTCGGCAGCAATGTGGACAAAGACTCGTCCTGTCATGCACGCCATAGCCGACATTGCTGATGGATGGGAGCGATTCGGCAATGCCCTGTCACCAACGACACCTTTTCCGAAGGAGAATCCTCGAATTAAGCTCGCTGCTGTACTAGCCCCAGTGCTTCTCGTTTCCATGTTCACTTCCTCATACATGTTCATCAAGATGAACGGACTATTTATCGGAATCGGATTCTTCAGTGACCCCCTCATATGGCGTGCTGCTACATACCTGAATCACAAATTTCCTAACTGGCAGAAACTCCTCGAAATTCGCAATACGTTACTTAAAGGTGTACCAACAAATGCTCAACTCACTATCACACTCCTCCGAATCGGCGAGGCTAATAAAGCTCCTTTGGTACCACCACCATATAATGGTCCACCGCCTCCAAATGCTGCTCACGAGACAGCAGGCCAAGACCTTGAGCATCTTGGTAAGTCTTATACCCCGTTAGGAAGACAAATTGACTGGATCCACTAACAGATATAGAAGGCGTGCCGGAAGATGAAATGGCTGACGCCATCCACCCCGACGCCACAAGTACTGAAGCTCCACCGCCTGAGAAGAAGAAGCACGGACGCCGGCTTATGGCGTTTGTCAAATCCACCACTAAAGGTTCGGTTGAGGGTATTCTCGGTACCGATCGCTTAAAAGCTGCTGCTGGCAGAGAACATGCAAAGAACCGATTAGGTGTTTTGAAGTCCCCTCTAGATCCCGCTTCGGGACCAGTTGATTTTCCTGCAAGATACAAGGGAAAGAAAGGACATGCATACATCACTACTGAAGCTACAAGTCCGGCTCTAAGCTGGACGACGGAGAAGGAAGATGTGGATCCTGTATTCTCGATTGCGATATCTGATATTGCTGTACGTTTTGTCACCGACCAGGACGAGTTGCTGCTAACGTGGAATTTAGGAAATCAAGAAAGTGGGCGGGTTAGGATGGAAAACAAAGCTTGTTGTTGGATGGGCAACATCTCGAGAGATTGCAGATGGAATTCTCATCGTTGACAAGCAAGGTAATACAAAGCAGCTCACTGCCATTGCGCTTAGAGAAGAACTGTTCAATCGATTGGTGGCTATTGGAGGACAAGTCTGGGAGGCTTGGTAATCAGAGTAAGCAACGAACAATTTGAGCCGAATGTAGCAGATGAATTATTGAATATAGCAAATGACAATACCCTTGAATCAAACAAACACCTCTCTGAAGATCCACGATGCCATATCATCCCTTAATTTTCTTGCTCTCCGTCTCGCAACATACGCCCCCTCGCCCCATGCAGGAAACTGATCAAACCCATGTCTATGATCCAGAATCTTCTCCCATCTCACCCCATTCTGCTGCCAACATAATTCCGTGCCATTTCTTTCTTCGGTACCATCAGTGCCCAATCTCTCAGCCAGTCTCTCTACATCCCTGCACATCAAATCCAACTCGCACCCCACCAAGAACACCCTCGGAGGTAATTCCTTCTTCTTCGCAAACGCCACACTAACCAACGGATCTCTAAGATCTTGTCCCTGAGGAATATATCCCCACGCACACAAGCCCATAATACCCGCGAGGGTATCGAACCCAGAATTTGGCGGTCTCGAAGCGAGTTGTTCCTTGACAGTCCTCGTATAATCACAAACTGGATACAGGGACAAGACACCCTTGATCAAGCCCGGATGAATCGTATGCATCAATTGAGAGACCGCCAGAGCCAGATTCCCACCGGCACTTGCGCCGCCAATAACGACGCGCGAGCGATCAATAGGCAACGACACGTCATCGCACAGCTCCTGAATCACGGCCACCAGATCATTGATCTGGTTCGGAAACCGATGGAAGGGCGTCTTGCGGTACGAAATCGATATCACCATCATGCGGTTCTTGTTGCTGAACCCGTAGCAGAACTCATCGTCGAATTGCGCGTCGCAGAATGCGTAGCCCCCGCCGTGGATGTCGATGTATAGCGGCAATGGTGCCTCGCCCGTTTGGTAGTCTGCTGGGATGAAGATCCGATGCGTGAGGCTGGGTCGGATACTGTAGGTCTTTAGCAGCGTGGGAGATCCTGATGTGCGCTTGAATGGCTGCTGTGGGAGCAGCGATTGGATGTAGCGTGTGCGTGTGAGTAGCAGGAAGATGCTCGAGAATGGTTTGAGCGTTATCATCAGCAGGAAGTAGAAGAGGCGGTGCAGGATGTAATCGGATTGTTTCTGTAATGAGGGGGATTTGAGGGGTTTGTTGGCGTTGGGTGAGGGGAAGGCGGCTGCGACTATGTCTTCCATTGTTGCGGTGGTGATAGAGGTGTTGTTTGGCTCTCTGGAAGTTCCTCTCATGGCTCAGGCGAATTGAGTCGTGCACGTTAAAAGAAGAGAAGAGAGGAGATGAAGAAAGGAATCGCAGGGCATTGCTTTTTCATTTATTCACCACACCACTGCATGGCATGTCTTATCGCACATGCTTGCTTATATGAGGTACAAGCTGATTGTTGGTGCTGGGGCTTGTCCTCCTTACCTCTCAGCCCTGGCGGCGCTGGGTCCCCATCAGCAGCCACATTTTGACCTGTTCAGGAAAGGCTCGCGATGCTAATTTCTCACGGGAAACAGCCTTGTGTAAGCTTAGACCCAAGTTTATTTCTAGGCTTCAGATAATATATCGCCGGGCGTTTAAATTGCTGACAACGTTATTTGAGAATTTGCGCTTGGATGGTAGGAAAGACGCTCATCGGATGGGTGAGAGATACCTTCTGGCATGGGATAAGCGAGGAGGTGAAGGGAGTTGTTTGGTGGACTCCTCGCTTGAGTTTTTGGTTTTGTTGGTATCGCTGACGTGCTTGAACAGGACTTGTATAGCATTTCAACGCTCGAGTAATTGATCCAACGAGTTTTGCCATTCCAGAACAATATCTTTTATTGGTTCTAGCTTTGAGAAACTGAAAAGAGGTTTTAGAAACCCAATCTTGATCATGTGATACCTCTTATGGGCATCAATACCACCTAGTATATTTCAAGCCGTATTCTTGTAAATTCTACCATAGTTCTCTTTACTGGTTCATCGTTTAAGCTAAAGGGATTATGTTTACTACAGCACTTCGAGATTCTTACAGAGAGTTTTCACGTGATACATATGACATGAATGAGGATTACAAAAATTCAAGCAACGCTGTTCTGTAATTCGTACATCTTGCTGGGCAGTAGTGGCGACATTTGACGAATTATCGGATTCGATGGCAATTCAATTTATCGGAACTTTTACCAGGCTTTTCTCGGGATCAATGGCTTTGTTGAGTACATTTCCAATCGCCGCAGGCAAGGATATCTCATCTTTTTCATCTGAAGTTGGACATTTCAATGCACAGTGAGCGCCGAACAGTTGATTCCTATTAGACTACTGGAAATTCGAGAACTCTAGATAAATTTATATCCTAAATTTTGTTGAGTTAGCTAACTACATATGCTCTTGAGGAACTCTTTTGCCCTCTGGAAGTTGGGGTTTCGAAAATCCGAACTACAATGTTTTAAAACCGATAGAGTCTATACTATCATACAAAATAACTAATCAAGATTCTTAAACTCCCCGTCAAGTCCTCTATATTCACTTGAGAGAAATCACACCCTGGCGACGGGTCGGAACGGGACTTAAGCGAGATCCCTCATTCGCAGGGCACAGAGTAGGGTATGAATGAAAAGTTCTACTAAAAATTCGACACGAGTCGTTTTCTGGGTGAACTATATCATGCTACAATCCTCGGAGTAATGATACCGATTCTGTATGGAGAAAAGTGACCAATTCAGTCTGTCGTATTTTTGAGGTGGTGTGGAAAGGAGTTCGGCAAACTAGGTGGAAAAGTCAAAAGCTCCACTATCCTCGCTTGCCTCGTTACCGATAGGACACCAAAAAGACGCAAAAGCTTCTTCAACCAGAAATAACCATTGATTTCTTTTGCACAGAGGAACAAAAAGCAAAAAAATATTGGAGCGGCAGGTGATCGAAACCTGGACTTCATCGAATTTTAAACAGAGGTGTTTGCAAACGAGGCACTCTACCACTGAGTTACAGCCCCAAATTGGTAATTTGATTGGATGAATTTGGCTAAAGTAAATATATATTCCGCCCAGCCGCACTGCAAAATTTTCAACAGCCTTGGATGTCACTCGTTTTATTTCTTCTAATTGATATCTGCCGAACTAAAATGTGGTTTAGATGGGGCTCAATACTTTTCTTTCTCAACTTAGAGTGTTGTTCTACTAATTTGACAACTCGGCTCCAAATCTCTTAAGTTCTGCTTCTAGCATCAAATGACAAGGGGAAATTGACTCTTTGTGGGAGAGAGAGTACATTAAAGTCTATTGTGTATTTTTTTGCTTTTCAAAAAAGAAAAAAGAAAGAAAGGAAAAAACATAATTATTCGCGACTTAAGGAGCTCAAAGGTTCTGCCTGAAAACATGCCAAACTTTGAAAAATTGCTTTCTGTGGATCCACGTAAAAAGGAAGAAGCAAAAGTCCCAAGGTCTAAAACATATTATTATCTACTTCCGCGAGTCTACGGACTTCGGGAACCAATTTGCAACAGTTTTCTCCGAGCAAATAATCATTTTAGCATTACCAGAAGTATACTCAATGTTCATCGACGAACTGGCATGCGTAAGCCCTTCTTTCCGCTCCAAGACATACATCCTGCAATGAATCACAAAGAGTGCTTTGCAATGACTACGACGCAGGCACAGATTCAATAGTCTCTACTTAAAAACGAGACAAGCAGGCCTCGCACCTAACGGTACAAAAATTCTAGACTCCAGAAACTGCACTTCCATGCGGCATTTCATCAGAAGTCTCAGCGAAATCAGTTGATGATTGCAGTCGTAAGCAGTATCAGTCTCTAGTGTGGTGAGAACAGGCGGTGTGAAGAGAGAGGAGAGTTCAGCCACATGTTATCACATGCGGGGTTTGGAATCGATAGCCTCAAATCGTGGAGTACCATGACTCAGGAGAGACGACATGAAATCAGAAGATACGACAGACGGGATTGAAGATACCAAGCGCCTAGGCAGGGAGAGGGGGATTTTTTTTCTTCCAGAAGAGGGCATTGCGTGCACCTCCTATTTGCAAAAGCCGTCGGGGAATCGTTGCTTCCCTTCTATCGCTAAATGTTCTTCTTCATATTAATCATATCCCTCTACTATTATCTGCTCTTGTTGTAGGTTCATTAACGTCTAGCTTCTATTCATCTAGTTGCAAACAATTCAAAGCCTACTGGCCTTTCGTGTAGTGCACGGGCAATAAGCTTTCTATAGCACTGCCGTTAAGAGAGTAAGCTTTCGATAAGTTGCTGCAGCGTAAGCTCTTGTCGATTATTCCTTACCCGGGATGTGACACAACGTTACAGGGATTGATAACCGCGCGTCGCTTAGGGAGATCCTCAGTCAGAAACACGACTTTGATTCGTTCTGTTCCTTGGAAACGCCTCATCTGAAGAGGAAAACAGATGCACGTTCTAGTGGCACTAACAATGTACGGGAACCCATGCGGAAGAGTCTGATTTGTAGTTCTGTTTGCCCTCTACACGAGGGAGAAAGAATCATGCGGGTTTCTAGCTCTCGCGTTCCTCGCATTGCGTCGAGTCCGCTTTTAAAGTCTAGCGAGCTAGGTACATGATTAAGCGAAATAAGGGCCAAAATAGCAATGGGCTTTAGTGAGAAGGTAAATCCAGGAGCACAAGAGCAGAAGTCCATTTCCAGTAATGAGCCAGTTGATCGAGCTTACGCAGCGGGAAGACAATGCACTAGACATACGGCGCAGCTCTCCTGGTTTGAAATTGCAAGTACCCCAGACGACGTGGTACTCCCGTACCTGATTCTTGGATCTGCAAACCGTTCAGCATGGACCCCTTATCCAGGCCCGTTATGAGGCTCATCGTGGCCATGGACCACCACAGTAAGCTTAAGGCTCTAGCACTGCGCGTAATAAAGTCCCCGAAATCAGACGACGGCTGATTCGACAGAGGGGCAAGGATGTTCGGTCCAAGCGCCCGTGTCGTCGTCGTAAGCCACCTCCACAAAAGCTGCAGGCACAACCGCCGAACGAAACGAATCTGTGGAGTAAGGTTACGATTGCTTGTCTCCGCACGGCAGTTGAGGCAGATTGTTGAGTCAAGCATAGGTCTAAGCACCCTGCCGAATCACCAATCACCAACCACCAAATTCCATGGAAATGTAAGCATCATGTAGGGTTCTGGGTCTCCGGCGTCCTCGGCTGGCTGGCATCCCTTTTTTCCTGAGGATCTCTATAGTAGACATTGTATAGGGCTGTTGTGGATGTACACTTCCAGTGCAAATCCGATATACTCCGACTACGGCTTCGAAAGGTCATTTGGACAGAAGTCATGGCATGCATGCTCCATTCATTATACTATTTTGCTCTAGAGCTCGGTTCTATGCACTCGAGTACACATACGCAGCTTCCAAACCAACTCTAGTAGTCATGTATGAGCAGTATACACGATTCGAAAGCACAGTAGCGTCGAAAGAACAGACCATGAGTGAAGCGCGAACAGTCCATTATCCACCTTCCAATCTCGGATCTGCAGTTCAATCACAAAGCACGCTCATGATCTACGGAGTCAGCATCAAGCTAAGAGAAGTACCATAGCAATGTCTCTCTTCGAGATAAATTTAGTCGTGGCTGATACAGAAGAGTCTATAAGAAAGATGAAGTTCCTACTTGTGATTCCTTCTTCACCACAGATACTCCCTTCGTTTCAACAGTAGCTTTACATTCCTTTCTATCTTACATTCTCCACATTCAAAATGCAGTACACAACTCTCGTTATTCTAGCTAGATTGGCTTCCCTCGCTACGGCTTTCACTAGAAATGGAGTCTCGTCTCGAGATATCATCGACGAGGTAGAGCACGTTATGGTTGACCAGTTTGGTTACAATCAAGATCCCTTCGTGGCTGCTATTACACCATGCGGTACATATTTGACAGTAAGAACGACAGATCTTGTTCCAAACTAGAAGGTAACTGATGATTTTATAGGGCAATCAAAGCATGGGAGAGCAAAGCACAGCTCAATGGGTTCGCCTTGCCTTTCACGACTTTGTGACTGCCGATATCAGCACTGGACTTGGGTAAGGCTGTTGTGTTCACAAATCTAAAAAGTTGAACCCCTAACTTGAAATTAGCGGGCTCGATAATTCAATCTCTTTTGAGACCAACAGAGTTGAAAATGCTGGATTATTTGTCAATGATACAATCAATTTCGTAAGTCCACCTCATGGAGCCAAATTCAGGGGTCTAACATTTTTCTCAGTTCTCGCCTGTAAGTATTAGTCTATCATAAACGTGTAGTGATTGAAGTTACGCGGGAAAAGGCTTGAGCTGACCATAGAAAGATTATGTCCGCTTATATGAGTGTTAGCGATGCCATCGCTCTCGTACGTACATCATAAAGCAGCCTTAAGAATACTTTCTAACAAGAATAGGGTGTTGCTATGTCTCTCGCCGTTTGCGGTGGTTCGATCTCGACTCCTGGGGTTCGAGTCGGCCGGATCGATGCTACAGAAGCTGGCCCTGCTGGCGTACCAGAGCCTAACACTGTAAGTATTTTCTGGATTTTCCTCGATATCTTGTACTCACATCATGGAAGGACTTGGAAACCACACTTGCTCAATTCGCTTCTGCTGGGTTTTCTGCAAGTGATACAATTGCATTGACGTATGTGCAACCAGTAAACCCGTTCCTATTGTACTGAATTGAAGCTGACCTTCTATAGTGCTTGTGGCCATTCTCTTGGAAGGTAGATCTATCCTGAAGTTTTCAGTATTGATCTTAACATACTAATTCAATCCAGAGTCCATTATACCACCTTCCCAGATATTGGTACGTTTGCCACCAAAGTTCTAAATTCTCATCTAGTCGCTAACTCGTTGAAATAGTTCCTGAAAGCGCTGTCACAGCCGATAAGTAAGTCGGCACGGCCAAGACCACATAAATTCAGCAGATACTAATTTACAAAAGTCTCGATGGTGGAGTGCCTTTTGATTCAACTCCAGATGTCTTCGACAACGCCGGTGTAACCGAGTACCTCGAAGGAACCGGCAGTCTTGGCGGGCCTTTGGTAACTGCAGCAAACGTCTCTGACCGTTCTGATTACCGACTGTACATTTCAGACGCCAATGCCACTGTCCAAACGTATGATCCCGTCTCAATCAACAAGAAAAATTAGAGGACTGACACCTGAATAGTTTATCCGCCGAAGACAGCTTCCAGGCAACCTGCGCAACTCTTTTCGAGAAAATGATGAATGTCGTCCCTGCTACGGTCACGCTTACAGATGCTATTAGTCCAATGACGTGGAAGGGCGTGGATTTGCAGCTTGATGTTGATTCGGCTGGGGGAGTATCTGTGTCAGGAATCATCCGCGTAAGCTATGATCTGTGACATTGCCTCAATCACCTCACTAACGATTGACTTCTCAAGTATCTCTACGACATCTCCAGCACCACATCACCAGCCACTGTTTCATACACCTACACGAGTAGCAGTGGAAACTCGAGCGAATTTGAAACCACAGCTATCGCAGGTAAGAAGATCAATCAATCGCTCAGCACCGAAATTTTCACTAATACACCCAGGCACTGGGTACGGTCTGTACGGTAACAGTACCTTCTACTCATTCAACACAACCACCGAGTCGCCTGGCACCACAGCCGTCAACTTCGGAACTGCCTCGTACGAGATAAGCGACGACATCTTCGTGATCCCCGCTCAATCAACCATCAACAGTAGCACCATCAGTGTTACAGGAGCAGTTCTCACGTCAGCTGCTGGGTCTGACATGACAGCTACCTTCTGGGTGCCAACGACTCAAGCCCTCTCGGTGGCAAAGAATGTTGTCAATGTAACAGTTGCTATGTCTGAGACTGAGGTCAGAGGAAACTACACTCTCTTCTCGGGATCTGGCACGGTAGATGCTACAGCCGGAGCTACATTTGGCCATGTTATTGCCGTAGTTCAGAGTGGTGATGTGGTCTCTGACACTATCAAGGCTTCCTTGTTTGTCGATTTGGCTTAAGGGGTTCATATTTCAAAATGGGCTTTTGGGATAACTTGGGCGCAGTTAGTCTCCCTCGTGTAAAAGTTTACGATTTCACTTCATCTTTACAATATATTCTTTTGTTTCCGTACTTGAGCATCCAATTGGTGATTTAAAGAATACAAAAGCATCATGATTACAATACCCATAGACTCAGTATTAATTTTCCCTTTCGCTGGTTCCATTTTAGTCTGTGGACGTGAGCAACTGCTGCTTTAACCTGAGCTGAGGGTGAGCGTACGCTGTCCCGTCACATATAGCGAGGTTCTCTTAGGGGGTTCCTCTGTAACCTAAGATTAGAGAAAGAGTATATTCGCTAGCTCAAGCTCGCTAATCAATAGAATTCCAATTTTCTAAGCAAGTCATAACGTCCCTCAACTTCGGCCTTTGTAAGTACGATAAATGTACGATATCACTCGCCGTGGCTTCACCAGCCTCATATATCTCCTTCGCTTCGAAAAATTGCCCTATGGCATCAGCTTCCCTGAGCCATATTTGCCTAGCTGCTATCATGACATCGTACTGTGATAATGTTGAATCGGCTTTGCGAGGGTAGATTTTATTTCCACGTCGTACCAGGTATTCCGCCTCGCTGTCCAGCTCTCTTGCCCCTTCTGTACAACGCAAGATAAGACTCCGAAGAGACGGAGGTGTTCGTCGAAAATCAGGGAACTCTTGTCTTGAATTTATATTTGAAGAGGAGCTGATCCTGTTTCTGGGCCAGCCGACCCCTTCAAAGATGCAGTATAGGACAAGTCCCAGCTGAATTGCCTCGAGGTTAAGAATTGAAAAATTTTCGACTTCAGCTGCAGTTGCGACTCCGTTTCCAAGTTTGGTAGAAGTTGAGTTTAAGTTGCTCTGCAATTTCTCCCATAGAGTGATATACCTCCTGGCGGTGAGGGAGGATCCAGAACCACGGACGATTGAGCGTAGATTCTCTAGATGGCCTAGTTCTGGTGCTGTCCATATGTCTCCGGCGCCATGACTTTCAAAGTCAATCAGGATGATCCGTCTTGACCCATCAGCATTTCTAGACAAGACAATGTTATCTGTCTTGATCTCGCTGTAAGGAATGCCGGCTTGTTCGTTCAGAAATATCAGAGTTGAGGTTAACTGCCTCGCCCAAAGTAACCGCTCTCTGAAGTGAGGTCTAGAGGTACAGCTCTCAAACGCCAAAGTACTTTGCAGCGAACCTTCAGCATGATATTCTGACACAAAACCAACAACTTGACTCTTAGTATAACCTGAGCGCTGGCATGTGACAAGATACATTGGCTTTCTGATAAGATGCGAATGTCTCGGCAAAGCGAGGAGAACTTTGAGCTCTGAGTATATACGTCCAGAATACTCAATGGAAGCCTTGCAAATCAGTCTTTTTGGATCAGAGCGTCCCGTATCGCTGCGATGTCTTATTAAGCTGACAGTCTCACTGATTGGCAGCAACAATTCAAACTCTGCAAGATCCACAGTTGCGAGCAGAGAATAATTCGATGGTAACATGAATGCCGAACCCATTTCCGCAGCACTCAGTAATGCGCATTCCTCATCTCTATTCTCAACCACTATATCCATGCTCTCTATCTTGACAGCAATATTCTTGATCCTGATCCGAGAGCCAAAGGGCAGATTTCGATAGTACGTGTCGAAGTCGGGGATATTGTTGCTCCAATAATCCAATGCCCTTAGTATGTGTTGAGTGATTCCTAATTGATTCACAGCCTGTCCTCGGGTATGTACATTCGCACTTGATTGCAAAAGTTCTCGTAAAGCCGCTGGCCAGGAGCTGGGCTCTGGAATCCACACATCGATCCTCAACGGTGGAAGGGACAAAGACAAGGATGGCCATGCATAAAAACGCTTGCCAGCATCTTGACTGCCACTTATACTCCAAATAGAGTATGGATTTGGAGTAAGGCTGCATATTCTTGAGGCGGGGTTCAAATGTGAATTTGACCAAACAGGGAGATTATCTCCATCGTCTTCGTAAGTGTTGATGGTATCAAAGTTCCATGGCCCTGAACCTTCTATCAACGATGCGATATTCTCAAAAACGACAGTAGGGCTGCCATACAAGGCTGACTGATAGGGATCGAGCTCCATGACCAGATGATTCCCTATGGCGATTTGATGGTAGGCGGACAACAAGGCAGACACGAGAGAAGATCTTACAATAGAAGACCATCACATAATTCTGCCTTCTGCCCCGCAGATACTCAGGCTGATTACAAGTATTTTCTTAATTGGTCGTTCTGCATCATGCAGCTGTCGGGCTCGGATAGGTAGGCTGTGCCTGAACTGTCCTATAGCACTATCTTGTCCAACGCCAGCGCCAAGAGTGACAGCCTTCTCTTTTCTCCCGCATGTGCAAAGTCCTTTCTCGCTTTCAATACATCTTTTCGTCATCATCACTCAGCTACCCCGCTGTCAAGTTCATTTCAAAATTTTCAGGAACAGGATGTCGAAAGTGACTCCAACAACTCCGCGGGTCTTCATTTTTCGGCACGGTATGTCTCGTGTGAAACCATTGGGAATGGCTTCTCTGACTTCACATAGGAGAGACAAAAGGTTCCATCAGTGGTCGATACATCGGCAAATCTAATGCTGGGCTCACCGACAAAGGTGTGAAGCAGGTCCGGGTTGCCAGCCAGCATTTCATCGGCGATGGAAAACTTATCGACCCCAAGAACATCGCACACGTATTTGTCAGTCCGCGTTATCGAGCCAAGCAGACATTTGAATTAGCATTCAATGAAGATGATAAAAAGAAATGGAAAGATGCTGGGAAACTCACCGAAACATCAAGCCTGGCAGAGTGGGACTATGGAGATTATGAGGGTCTCACAACCAAAGAGATCCTGGCATTGAGGAAGGAGAGGGGGCACCAAGACGAAGGACGATGGAATCTCTGGAAAGGAGGCTGTGAAGGAGGAGAGTAAGCTGTCTCCTATCTGTCTTGCTTCGAACTATCCATAAAAACTAAATCCTACAGGTCTACAGATCAGATTTCGGCAAGATTGGATGCTCTGATTGAACAGATACATGGATTTCACAGAGGAAATATGCATGGCGAAAATCCTAATGATGTGGTTCTCGTCGCGCATGGCCATCTTCTACGAGCCTTCATCAAGCGCTGGCTTCGACAACCATTGGACTTCCCGATTTCCATGATGCTTGACCCTGGTGCGATAGGAACGTTGAGGTACGTTTTAGTCGTGATACAGGGTTCTGTTATTAACTAAATTGCAGCTATCAAGCTCACAAGTTTGAGTTTCCTGCAATGCATGTAGGTATGGTTCTTCCCATTGCCGACGAGCATCTTTGAATTGTAGCGAATGTACTTGGGTAAAATTAAAGGCTACGAATCATGACATTTTGTCTGTTAGATTGATCTTCATACTGTGACTGTGGTACCCTCATTCATTCGCTTTGCGACATCACCCATTATAAAACGATAGAGAAAGTCAATTCAATGCAACGAGTCCAATCACTCGGAATCGTCCAATGATGCAACATGTGGGACAGACAGCCTCACTTATGTGCCGTATTAGGTTGAATGGGGAGCAGTCAGCGCCGCAGGCCCGCAGTGGCTTGAGGCAGAGTCCACATGTCCAGGGCGTTGTGGCAGTAGATCAGGCTGTGCTGCTGGGTGTACAGATGACCATACAAATGGGTTCGCATCTCTCCTTGATGCATGTCTGATCACATCATATATTGTATGACCATCTCCGTATCACTCATTACCATGACCAGTAATAGTTTTCGACGAGCTAAATCATAACAACTTTAAAGTCGATGGAATGGACGGTATCTCTGCTTTTGCGAGTATTGCGCAGGTCATTCAAATCAGTGCTCAATGTGCGAACATCACTTACAACATAATACAGCAGTTGAAACATGCTCCTGATGAACTTTTGGCTCTTTCAAACGAGATCACCGATTCAAGCCTTGTCCTTCGAGAAGTGGAACTGGCTTATGATGTACACAGGGGCAATGTCAATCTCTGCGCAGCTCTCGACCTCCTTTTAACTCGAGCACGGCCCTTGTGGACGAGCCTAAAGGCTTTGGTAGAAGAAATCAGAGTCGAAGAGGTCAATGGAGTTGTCAAAGTGCACAGATTTAGATGGCTGAGACAAAGATCTCGTGCGAAGAATTTACAAGATGAGATCAGGGGAATTCGGGCTTCAATGCATGAAGTGCTCTCCAACCATTCATCGTAAGTTAAAGTCCGGGTTTCCTTTTCCCTGCCTTATTCCTCACTGTGCTTTTGAAGACCTCCTATCACTAACCGAGTCAGATCTCAATTAATTCGAACCGAGTACCTCCTCCGCGTTGGTCAGAACCAAGCTGCCAAATTCCATCTCGATACAAGTGCAAAGTTGGAACATCATAATGCACGACTGATGGGACTCGTTGGTCAGACATCAACCCAAATGCAAAGTCTAATCGCACGCTTCGAAGACTTCTCGCCAGCATTGATCTTGCCGCCGAACCGCAACCTCCCCTCAACTCAAGTTAGAGATTCTACAACTCTTCACAGATTCCATGGAAATGTAAGATTTGGAAACCTCTTGGAAAGCGGCAATGAAATCGACCAGAACCAGCATTTCGAAGGACCTATTGACGATAAAGCTCAGTCTCAGCAGACTTCGAGTCCAACCACCATTGCCTTCCTGGTGCACAGGTATTCGAGCCAAACTGCAGCCTGTTCTTGCAAGTGCCATGTTGGAGCTTACTTCCGATCTCCTTCTGCATCAGCAAAGATATTTGGCTCTCTCTTTGCTGGATACTCCGGCGTTCGGTTCTTGAACGGGCCTTGCGACTTACCCACATGTGCGCAAAAGTGTGGAAAGTCTTTCGACATGATGTACACATTTCCGGCGTGGTTTGTTCAATGGGCTCTCTACACTCGCATTGCTATGTCCGCCGCTGGCGAGCCCACCTTTGGGATTGCATTCCTACGAAGAAATCAAGTTACGGAATACAGTGTTTTCGCGATTGCCCGCCGCGGCGAGCATAACAAACTCCGGCAAGTTCTAGAAAGTCAGAGCGCCTTGTCAAGAGATATCGAGGTAACAAGTGGGCGCAACGCTTTGTTCTGGGCTATCCAGTCGGGGTCAATCGAGTCTGTAGCGGTTCTTCTCCAATATGGCGCTGATCCCCATAATGCCGACGATGCGGGATTGTCCCCTTCAAGCTACGCATACTACCTTTCCCTCGTGGGTCATCTCGATCCACAATACTTGGACGGTCTGAAGAGAATTCTTCCAAAATCAGATCATGAAAGCACACTTGAGTTTCCGCACCTTCACAAGGTGGTATGTCGCATCCTACCTTTGGAGTTAGGATCAGAGTTGCGAAATCCACTTTACCTTTCTCAAATCGAAGCTCGCGACAAGAAGGGAAACACTGCTTTGTATTGGGCTGCTACCCGAGGCGACAATCAGTCAGTCGCGCAACTACTACTCGCTGGGGCAAATCCAAACGCCAGAAGCCTGAATCAAGGGACTCCATTGATTGCAAGTGGGCGAGCACCAACCGCTCACTGTCTTGAGCTTCTCCTTCAAGCAAGAGCAGACCCCAATGCTGCCAACTATGACGGGTTCAGTGCTCTTCATTGTGTTTCTCAATTTCAAAATGATCCCGCATACATCGCGCCACTGCTGATTGCTGGCGCGAATATCAATTGCGTTACGAACAGAAACTTCACGCCGCTCATGGTTGCCGTGTTTGAGAAACGCCCAGCGATGTGTAAGTTCCTCATTGCCCAAGGCGCCGACCTAAATATTTCCAGTCTAGTGGGATACCCACCGATGTTCGAAGCCATCAGACGACATAGCCATGAATGCTTAGAGGCCTTGATCACGGCTGGTGCAGACTGCACGATTGCAGCACAGGATAAGATGACTCTTCTGCATCAAGCTGCGAAGCATGGGAGCTTGAAGACCCTTGAAATACTGACAGGTGCTAATCTTAAAGGTCTTGATCGTCTCGCTGTTGATTCAAAGGGTCGTAAAGCTTCTGACCTTGCAGCTCTTCGAGAAAAATCAATGCCAGGGTTTCAGACGGCGTTTTTATCCTTGGAAGATGCTATATCAGATGTCGGGGCTATCTTTTATGATTCTTTGGAAGTGCAAGGAGAGGCCTGAGTTCAAGAAAGGGCAAGTTTTGGGTTCTCTGAGTGATTTTCATACTCATCCTGATGATGAATTACCAGAACGTAATTTTCGGTACGTGTCTGTTGCTAAAGTCAACGCGCATCAAACCAAACGTCTGTAAATATGCGGTAAACGTCTCGATAGTCCATAAGAAAATCTTCTTTCATTTGCTTGGAAATCTAGTTAAAGGATCATCCGAAAGTAGTCCCATAGTTCAAATCTTGTGAAGCATTTGCATGAGCTGTGTGTGACCTAAGATGACCTCTCATGCTTGACCACGTGCACATCAGGTCTTTGTTGCAAGAAAGCAAAAATTACACTGGCAGCCTCCTCAGCCCAAAGCCTGTCAACGTCGACTCGTAGTTCTCCTGTAATTGGCTTCATCGTGTCATCATCGTCGTATGAGTACAGCACATGCTTGCGTCGCAGATCCAGCAGGACTTCAGGATCGGTTAACTTGGTCTTCATCGAAGCCGGCCGGGAAACCAGTCGCCGCACGTTTTCTTCTTCGCCACACTGCAGGATCACAGAGATGAAGGGCCGCTCGCCTCTCAATGCGCTGTCGAGGAATTCGTGGCTATCAACTGGACGGCCTGGGCGTTTCACCTGCTGGTAGTGAGTGGTGATGACGGTGCGGCTCCGTAAGGCAGAATTCTGTGCTATCACATCGAGTACAGGGGCTCGCTGAGGGTGCCACATTAGTAAGGTCAGGATCCAACAGATATACTTGTGAGACTCACAAGTGCTTTGCGGAAATCAGCATAGCCTGGGTCTTTACGCTCAAGCAAAGCCGCAACAGGATCAATGAGCAAGTGATTGTCGAAGAACTTCGAATCAGCTATCAAACTCCTTCTCGGTTAATTAGCAAGCAGAGTCGCCCAGCACGGAGACTGGTTGCATACCTCAAGGCTATTGCCACAGAATACTTTCCCACCCCCGGATAGCCATTGATCACGATGAGTGGACTTGTACATTTTGTCGTGGTGTCGTCATCCTGTGTAGCTTCGTCGCTTCTCAAGGAGGTGGCCATAATGTCAGAGATAGTTTGAGGGTTCAGAAGCAGAACCCGTGCGGGCGGGTGAATGGAACAAGAAATGAGGGATATATCTGAAGAAATAGATGCGTGCAGGTGGCGGGGGCTGTGAAAGATTTGCGCCCGCCACAGCCACCTCACACCTCACGCAGCCGCAACAGGCCGCTTGAAGTGAGCATCAATCACGACGCCCAAAGCCCCAAAGGGAACGTTAGAAATGAAGCCGCTCCGTTTTAAATTGAATATATCAAGTAATAAGTAATCAATTCAAGTCCAAACAACAACACTCTGTAAATATCAAAACAATCCCGTTTGCGAGAGCTGACGTTCGGGGCGAAGCGAGGCTGCCTGCAGGTGAGCGTCTGATTACGAAACTTATCGAGCTGCATCAGAGCCGTCACACTTGCTCTTTGAATACTTACTCGTAAGTAACATAAAGTATCTTCGAGATGAGCCATTCACAGATAACATCCCAACTTCACTCGATGGACTTCACACCTGGTCCTACCGAGATTATGCCAATCTCGCTGGCAGGAGACACACTTTCAGGAGGTGGACAAACTGTCCGGCTAGCTATTGGCCTCTCTGCTTTAACCAGAACCTCGATTGTGATTGACAAAGTGCGAGCTGGGAGGCCGAAGGGAGGACTCAAGAGACAGCATCTTGCTGCATTGCAATTTCTGCAGGACACAACTGGTTCGAGAGTCGCCGGGGCTTGGAAAGGGGCCCACAAAGTAGGAATATTCTATCAAGCAGAGGTACTGTCAAGTTCAATAGGTCAGTCATGAGATCGGAAGCAGATGCGGCATATGTCCGAGGGTCAAAGTTATGAAGGAGCAAGAAGACCATACGTAATGTGAAAAAAGCAACAAGGTAGAATTTGGACGGAAGAGTTACTAATTCCTCAACCAATCTGCATCATTGCGACATCAGTCAATAACACCCAATTTACAGATTGAGAGTCCAATTGCAAACGAACCTAGTCGTCAAACTCAGGCTGTGACACAACCGCAGAGAGGCCTTCAAGATCGAAGCACAAAGGTGTATCCAGACGAGATCGAAAGCGATAACAGAGATGCAACGCTGACGCACAATAGACACCTTTTCGTTCTAGGACGCTGCCTTGCGGTACTCAAGTTCTTGAAACGATCATTGAGCAAACAAGCTTGGGATGCATTGGCTTGGTGTTTCAAGCCTTGCTCCCATTTTTGTTGTTGTACCCCATGTCTACGATCGATACTCCTGGAGAAGATAAGACTATTTCAGCATCTCAGCTAATCATCGTTATCACAGGTGGTACGAACGTACCATTCTCCCCCAGCATGGACTACATAATCCACGTATTGATCCCGATTCTCGAAAGGATTGGACTGCCTCCCGTAACGGCTAAGGTGGAAAAGCGTGGCTGGTCAACAGGCGGCGTACTTTCCCCTGGTAAAGTTATCTTTAGTGTGCAGCCGCTGCGTCCAGGGGAGGCTTTGAACTGTTTCCAGCTCGTTGGATGCCAAGACATGGGTGGATATGAGAACCACAAGAAGTTTGAGTACACAGAGCAACGGAAAGATAGTAGGGACGGGCGGCAATGTGACTGTAAAGAAGGGAGGGGGAAATTGAAAAGCGTGCAAGCCTTTGTGATTGGACCAAAGGAAAGCGAGGAGGAGTTTTCCATAATGCTGGAATCCACCTTGAGGAAAGATCTCAAGGGTCTAGATGGGGAACTTGACAACAATGATCAGCCAGCATTCTCTGTCGGCCTTACTTTCGAAAATTCAGGAATGCCAGCCCGCATGTACCTGTTACTCGTAGCGACGTGCTCTAAGGGCTATAAGTTTGGACGGGATTGGCTGTTGGACGAGCAGAATCGTGGTGGGCAAGGCGGTCAAGATGGTGATGAAGTGGTCAGCGAGTGTGTAAAGAGAGTTGTTGCAGATTTGAAAGCTGAATTGGAGACTGGGGGCTGCGTGGATGAATACGCACAAGATCAGTTGGTTATATTCCAGGCTTTGTCGAGGGGATATTCCCGTGTTTACAGAGGCAATGGAAAGGGAACCCAAGGCATTAGAAGAAAGGAGCCAAGTATACATACCAAGACTGCACGATGGGTTGTTGAAGAAATGCTAAAGGTCTCTTTCGATGTTGACGGTGGTTGTCGAGGTGTAGGACATGTGCCTGGAAGAGCATAGTGATAATATATAATATTTTCTAGTACTTAAGAATGCTATTACCTCAATGTAATATTGTCCAGCAGTAGCGCGAGAAATGCAAGGTGCTGCAAGGAGACTCTCTGAAGCTAGTCTTGAAATTCTCTTGCCCCTTTTCCAATTTTCGGGGCCACTAATGATTCGCGACCCCTATTGCAGTCGTCAGAATTGACTAGTCCGTACATGGCACATGAACAAAGCTTTATTCAAAGCGAAACCCTCAAATAACGAAGCTAATCAAGCGAGAATAAGGAATCGAACCAACTACAGATGTTAGTCACAAGTGTCCGAGAAAAAGCCAGCAAACGCCAATCTCCTGCCTCATCAAAAGCCATGTTTCGACTGGCAGGGTTGCGGGGTCCCGCTGGGTAGACTTTCTCTCCAGTCACTCTTCCTTTCTAGAAACAATAAATGAGTATTACTACTTTAAAGGGATTTGATGATTCCGCAACTTGCTCAAAGCGTAACCGAGGCGTCCAAATAACGAGTTGACCGATGCAAATTGTGCCATGTTACGTCGCTGTTCTCTCATCAATTTTCTTGTTAAGAATATGGGTTCATGGAGCCTTAATATTGCGTCGAAAATGATTTTTATGGTTTGTTTTCAGAGATTGTGTTGATTTAGCAAAAGATCGCAGTTTCTACACTCAAAAATCAAGCAAGGTCCATGAAGTTGTGAAAAGCGATACTGACAAGTTCGTCAAAAGTTCGGAAGTACCTAGGTAGCTCTCGATCTTGGACAACTAATCACTATTTATGTTTTTGCCGGAAACTAGATCTCCTTGGGCGGTATACTTTACTCTGTCAATTCCTCGGTTGTATGCATACAACTAGTAGGTCAGACTGTTGTAAAGGGCAACAATCACTTGCGATCCAACTCAGTCGATCCGAAGAGAGGGGACACGGAACACCCCCCATAGACTACACTGCTCCTTTATTTAAGGATAATATACGAAGCAATTTTTTCTCTCTTCTTTAGTTGATTCTTCTTGTAATACAATCAGGTTCTTACTTTGACTCATTGCATCCAACCCGTGACACATACCCCCTGCGAAAGCTTCGAGATTTGTTAAAGGCAAGCCAATCATCCATAAAAATAAATCTCGAATATGTAAATTAATACTATTTACATTAATTAAAAAGATATGAATAAAAGTGTGACGGTTCTGGCCGTCACCTGATTCCCTGACAAGTAGCGTTTCACGCTAAGGAGCCGTGTCCCTGATAGCTACGACTTCTCTCTCTTCTCTTCTCTCTTTAGCTTTGGATCCTTCGTTTATAGGCAATATCTAAGAGGTTCGGAGAGTACTGCTACTTCTAGCTTATTCGTAATCAATCCCTCTTACGTGCCATCACACATGCCTCATGCTCGGCCAATGGCCAAGCCTCCAGTCTCTTTAGGACTAGCAGCATTATGCATAGCATATAAGGGAGTTCTTGCCCCCTTTAAACTATGAATTACTATGAATTACTATGAATATTACTATCATAGACTATTACTCTTATATTAAAAAAATGTTTATGGTAATGTTACCCTGTACTTCCCAACATAATATAATAAATCTTGCTCAGGATACTCAGGCCTGCTCAAGTAAACTGCTTAGGGTGCTTAGGGGTGCTCGGGTAAATTGCTCAAGTTACTCATGCAGCTCAGGTGAGCCGAGGGTGATTAGCGCCTGAGTAAGAGCAGCATGCTTACTAACCCCATACGGGACACAAGAATGGGAAAATTGTTTCATGATACCCTTGTATCGCAGGCTAGATTATAGTCACCGGTTTGTTCTTAAAGCGATTGTTTTTTCTTCATTTCTTCATTTCTTCATTTCTTCATTTTCATTTTCATTTTCATTTCTTCGTAAGCAACAGCTCCTTCCACACACATGTTGCAGCGTCCTGTTCAAAGCCCACTGGGAATCAATGCACCAGGTTCGGATTTAAAAGAAGGTTTATCGGAATCAAAAGCCATGCATCATGACATAATGAAGATAAATATTGGGATAACTGAGCTATTATTTTGTAGAAGTCAATCGCTCTCATTAGATAAATCCCAACTCTGTAAACATTTCAGAGGTTTTGGTAAGAAAGTTCCTGGCGTCCTCACCTGCCATGGTGAGTGAAAAACCCAAACATAAACCGAACATTCATATCAACGCAAGAAGTCAACAGGCCATCACGGCAAAAGAATTCCATGTTCAATCCTCATCCATTCAAGTATTATGCACTAAGTAAACGACGACTAATAAGCCGTGTCCGTCCTTCTCCCTCGTCTTCAATAAACGCCTATAGGGGTATCTAAACTCATACAAATCCATTGACACGACACCCCTCATACACCCCCTGGTACCACCCCACCTCCCTTCTAAGTGATAGCCGTACTAAAATACAGAATAAAATTATGCGTGGATCGCTTGCTGAACGTGTGGGTAGACCTGGATCATTCTCTGATAAAGATCAGGGTATCTGGGATACATTAGTTACATTATTCAACAAGGAGGATTCGAGTTACTCACTCATTGATCAAGACCTCGGGATCAAAAGCCATGGCGACAAAGAAGGTGCTCACACCACTCTTAATCGGCACTAAGAAGACATTGCAGATTTGAAGACCGATGAGGAAAGCGAATGCCATTACGACAGGTGTAAACCCGCCGCCTGAATTGTACTCCGGCTTGGTATAGGTAACGTAGAGATATGCAAGTAAGGAGCAGACGTAAGCGACAAATACGGATCCCATTGTGAGAACAGGGTTGATGAGGCATTCATTAACTAATGCATCGACACCACGGTCCTTCATCATTCTCCAGGTTGTCTACAAAATATTAGCAACGCAACGAAATGGGAGGATGTAACTTACCTTGGCGGCAGGAACATATGACTTTCCATACAGAGCGATGTACGAGAAGGCATACTCATTGATAAACTGGATAGCCCATTCAAGGATACTAATAAGACATCCAAGAACACAGAACAAAATCGTGCCTACAATATTGCCTTGACCAGCTTCAGTGTGCTGAGCAACCGAACAAGCTTGGCGGAGGAACTGAACAATGGCGACGAGCAAACTTCCGAAGCTGATGCTTCCAAAACTGTAAGTCATGGATCGCTTGAAAGCACCACGAGTTGCACCTTTTGGGAAACCTCCTGGTTTTTGAGCGCAGAAATACCAGGAACCGTAAACACCGGAGATGGAGACATGGATGACGTTCTTGATGACCTCAGAGATCCAGTAGGCAGCAAAGGTGACAAACACAATCAACCCAATAACTTTTCCCTTGCTGCATCCCCCTCCGCCTACAGCACATGCGGCACTTCCAGGTTGATACTTTGCATAGATTGCGACGAGGGTAACGGAAAACCAAGCACCGAATGCGGTTGCGATGAGACCACCAATCAGGGATACAACGAACACATGGCCATAGTTCTTTGCGACATCGATGACCGTCTGGAGCATCAGGACCGAGAAGGGGATCCGAGGAATCCAGCTAATGAAGCAAATGATGTAAAATACGGCGAAGATAACATAAACAATTGCAGCACTGTAGTAATGGCGGGAGAAGTAGTAGACTGCGGTACCGATTCCGAAGACGATCTGAAGAATGCCGGTAATCCATATGGCTCTACATATCAAACGTCAGTGCATAGAGAAGAATGAATGAGTCGCGAATGACTTACTGTTTGGTGAATGCCCGAATCATCCAGAAGTAGGCTGAAGAGAGCAGAAACGCAACTCCAAGTACAAATGCGCTGTAATCATTAGCCTTTTCCACCACGGCGCGGCGCTGAACCTACAAAAGAATGATGGTGTTGGTGTTCAACCCCACATCCTGCGTATTGTTGTATATTCCACCACCCTGCTGGGACTTTGTGGCACTGTACCCATATAGAGTGATTCCAGATACAGCAGTGAAGCCTGCGAAAACGGCGAGAAATAGAATAGCAGCCCAGAGATCGTTCCACTTTGGTCTGTTTACTTGGAAGGTCTGGCTGAAGTCCTGCTTCTCGGGGCTGTAGTTTGGCTGAGGCGCGCCATATTGAGGAGCTGGAGGATAAGGTTGCGATTGATTTGGTGGTCCGCCTTGATACTGTTGAGGTTGGCCCTGTGGAGGTGGATAGTATTGCTGTTGCTGTTGTTGCATGCCAATATTTTGTTGACCTTGATAGTACGAGTCTGCAGCACCGCCGTGCTGACCTTGGTTGTAGGCCATGCGTCCAATTGATACACACTGTCTGTATTACAAATGCTTCGATGCTTATGATGTTGCCAAAAGACCAATTGATGAAAATTGTGCTGGGAGAAAGGGAAAACAAAAGAGGAATGTTGCGCTTGAGGGGTGGTCGGTAAATGATGTAGCAGGTTTCTGCAGATACAGTAGAACTAGCGGCAGCTAGGTAGGTACCCAAGTACCTACCCACCAGACCTACCCTGCTCAAGTCAATAACCATAACGCTTGCCCTGCCCAGTCGGAAGCTATGCGCCGTGTGCTGGGCCTGAGCAGCAGGCTATGAGAGGCTAGATGCTCCAGAAGTTGTGTTCTTTGGTTCACTAGGTTCACTATTGCCGATATCCAGCTGGGCCATGCCATTTTGCCATTTTCAGCTGTGCAAGGGTGTTCGTCGATGTGTGGACGGATGATCTGATCCCTACACATCGGCTCCATAGATTTGCAACCAGCAAAACTTTATCTCATAGCCGAGTAGCTTGGTCCTCGAGACTCGAGCCTCAAGTGCATGAGGAACGAGGTGGTTGGGCAAGACGCTACAATACAATTCATTTCATTCCATCTCTGGCCCATTACTTTTGGATCTGCCTCAATTACGTCGTCGCCGCCTCTCAAGTCAAAGAAAGCATCGCAATCTATGCCCATGTCAAATATCAATAACAACACATTCTGAGTCCCTAATTCACACTGCCGGGCACTCTTGTCTGCATGTCAGGCCTCTACCATCTCCCCAAGTGTCCAACCTGCCACCAACGCCAGAACAAGCCATCCGTCAATTCATTGTATATTCTAGCTGTTGAGATAGCTGCGGATAGCGCCTTGAAGCTTGGTAGCACCCTCGCCAAGAACTTGGGTAAGATTCTCCAAATCGTCTCCAGCCGTGACGCCAAACTTGCGAACAAAGTCCTTGGCTGCACTTTCGAGGTCTCCATATTCATCTCCGCCATCTTCCTCCTCGGGACGTCCAAAGTATGCGTTCGACGAAATAGCTGAGGCTCCCTCGAAACCTTGTAAGCGTGACTTGGCTTCTGATTGCGCATTTGGATCAAACGCTCCCTTGCCGAAGAATTCGTCAGATGATATACCCTTCTGTGTACCAAACTTCTGGCGAGCGTATTTCTCATCGTCATCTACTTCGTATCAGTAATGTCACCAAGGATGGGGAAAAAAGCCGTACCCTCTTGCGTAGCCTTAATAGGACCAACTGAACCAAACCCACCCATCTTTTTCGGTGCAGCTGCAGCAGCCTTTGCACCACCAACCTGTCCGAACCCAAGTCTTCCCACACTCATACCTAGTCGCTCAACATCGCTGCTGCTGCGCTCTTTGCTCTGAGAGCCATATCCAGACTTGCTGGGATTTATTGGTGTTGGCGATACAAGTTTTGTGTCGGCAGTCTTGGTAGCAGTCTTCTTTGGAGCTTCTTCTGCATCGGGATCGTAGCCCAGCTTCGCGATCCTTTCGGCCTCCTCCTTGGCTTTCCGCTCTGCGGCGTCAAAGTCGATAACATCTCCTGTAACCTTCTTTGCCCCTAACTTTTGTGTCTTCTTTGCACCCAAGACGTTCGCTTTCCTTGGTCCTCCAGTTACGGCCGTCTTGCGGAGAGCTGCAGAAGACGTGATACGACTAGTTGGTGGCGCTCCGTCAACGCCAGCCAACGGCGAGGAAGTTCTTGGAATGCCATTTCCATTCGATGCAGTGGCGTTGAGAAATGGGGAAGGAGTTCGGCCGACAACAGAAGGCGTGGTGGTTCGCGAAACAGGTGGTGTTGGACGTTTAATTGCGGGCTTATCCCAAGAGGAAAAGAAATCATCATCTGGTTCACCGGCGGGTGTGCTACTACCATCAGAAGCCACATTGCTCATCACATCGGTGATAACAACCTCGTTGGGGTACCTGTCCTGGTCAGCAAAGTTCGCATGGATATCTTAGAAGACCTACTCCTCCGCATCCTTAGCTGCCCGTTTCTTCAACTCGATCTTGTATTTCGTTGCTGCATTTGAGGTGTACTTGGTAGTGGGGTCTTTGCTGTTTAGAGCAGCGCTTCCACCATTGGATTGAAAGAACTTGGTCGCTGACTCGTTTCCTCCTACTTTCATTACCCGCAGTTGGTCCCATTGCCATTCTAATTTATCTGTTAGCACGGACCGAACAAAGGTTGCCTGCAGTTGCTCGTACGATCAAGATTGGTAGATCGCACAAAGGAGATATGGACACCGAGGTTTCGGTGGTTGGCAGAGCAGTCGAGACAAAGGTAGATTCCAAAGGGCACTGAAGTCCAGGTGGGGTTCTTTTGCCCGCAGTCGAAGCATATCTAGAGCAAACATATCAGCCATCGAGGCAGCGTGGGTGTATTGTAGGACATACTTTATTGGCGGGCTTTGTCTTCAACTTCTCGAACATCTTCAGAGACTGAGTCTTACTCGCCATTGCAGCCATGATTGCGGTTTGTCGCGTTGCAGAGATCAATATGGTAAAGGAATTGAAGAATGTGAATATCTGTAGGGTCTGAGTCTCCTTCTCCCAGGGGATGGGGCGGCAAGCAAATCGAGGGATGGAATCAGTCCAAATCACATCGCGGCCAGATTGCGATTGAACTAGCGCGGCTCCTTTACGCTTGCCCGAATACAGCCTAGCGCTTCCCCACATGAAGGCCATATCCGCTGCAAAGATGAACAAGCTCTCGACAGCTCTTGACAGCTCTCTAACGCGTCAATTGAACAACCCACCTATTTTACAATGTCGGCATCTTTAACAATTATGCAGCCTCTTAGGGCTCTTCCGCTCTTCAAGCTTCCTGCAACAATCCGACCGCTCGTAGCAGCACGAATGTATGCGAATCAGACCGGGTTAGGGACCTCAACTGCAACGCCAAAGCCAAGAAGAAAGACGGTGACAACTTTTAATGATGATGGGAGAGTGGCATGGGGGGATCTTTCTGTTGGAGAGAAGGCTGCTAGAACAACCCAACAAACATTCAACTTCGGGATGATTATCATCGGGACAGTATTGACGGTATGTATGCTCCTCCTCGTGCGGCCATCGATAGTTTCTAATTCTCTGCAGGGAGGTGTAGCATATGTTCTATATACCGAAGTCTTTTCTCCCGACAGCAAGACAGCTCATTTTAATCGAGCTGCCGACCGCGTGAAGGCCGATGAACGTTGTGTGCAGTTGTTAGGGGCCAGCAACAAGATCAGAGCATTCGGGGAGCCCACATCAAGCAAATGGGCGAGGGCCGGCCCGATAGCGTGAGTCAAAACAAATGGTACCATGGCGTTATACTGATGACTGTAGTTCCACAACTCGGACAGATCAACGTGGAGTTCAGCACCTGATTATGCATTTTAACGTATGTATCATGTTCCTCAAAGTTAAACAATAACTGATTTCCTTCAGGTTGAGGGCCCATTGGACCACGGGGTTGTAAACCTACATATGACGAAACGGCCGTCTGAAAGCGATTTCGCGTACAAATACCTGTATCTGGATGTGCCGGGCCAGCAAAGGATATATCTCGAAAACGCTGATACATCTGCGGATGGCTCTAGAAAGAGCAAGACCAAATTCTTTGGAATAGAGTGGACTCGATAAGAATACCTGTGTGATGGATTGAAGGCCGGACGTATATTCGAAATTTCAAACTATTTCAAGGACTTTTGTAAACCACTAAACAACATGCTGTTGTCATCTATTCTGGTAGAAAGCATAGAAGAGGAGCGTAGCGGGCCAACAAGTCCGCGGATTGGCATACATTTGAATGGGATATGGATCCTAGGAAGACAGGACTTTACCTCCCCTCCATCTGTCGTTGGAATTGGTTTGTACGGTGCGGAATATGGTTGTCGCGAAACTCTTAGTTATGACAAGAGAAGACGGTTGGTTCAACGTACAATTTATAGGGTCACTCAAATCCATTTTGGTGTAGAATATGATAATCACGAAACTCTTGATTGTAATAAAAGGAGGAGATAGATGGTTCAAGGTGTGATTTATAGGTTCTCTCACATCCATTCTAGTAGGGAATATAATTGTCGCGACACTCTTGGTTATAACAAGAGAAGATGATTGGTTTAAAGACGCAATTTATAGGCTCTCTCTCACGCCCATTTATTAGTGCAAAATATGATTATTACGAAATAGCATGTATTTGAGAATAATAACAAGAACGAGGAGACACAAGTTTTATTTCTACCAGCCTGTTATGCTGCTTTCTCTAGCGTAGAGGGTAATTGTGATAAACTTGTTAAGGATAATGAAAGAAGATACTAGTTCAAGGTAAAATCATAACCTGTCGCCTAATTGTTAGTACAGATAATTGTTGGAAGAAAATCATTTGTTTGAGCAGATAATATTTTATACTTTCAGATGTTTATAATACCTCTTTATTAAACAGAGTAGAATTATAATAAGAAGGTTAAGCAAAGGATGGATATCTTTAAGTTAAAGTTTGTAAGCTCTCTAGCACCTATCTGTTAGTATGCATAATTGTAGCTTCTCAATCTGATTATATATGTTTCAACTTGGTAATATGATACTCTTTGTCAGTAAAGAAATTACTCTCTTCCACTCGATACCCAGCTGTATCATAGCAAGCTACCATCTTCTGTATCACATGCCCTCCGATTTCCTACTTATCAGCATCTTCCCAACCTTTGCAAACCTGTCCAGAAGTCCTTCAATTATCGCTGATGAGAGTCCCTCAACATGAATTGAAGGATGTTCTTTTGCATTCTTATAAGCTATGATGTATGCTACTACCAACTTGCTCAAGAAGGGCACAGGGATCAAAATTCGATCTACCATCCTACAATGGTCGAAAGAAACGCTGATAGAGAATGTTCCCAGCTCCCACAAGGCCCTAGATTCAGAAGCAACACGTTTCGGAAATGCTCCCAATTCGAGAGAGCGTCTGGTGTTGGAGATACCATATCAGTGAACCCCATTCGCACTTCGAGGTGCCTGAACTTTTGCAAGATATTATAGCTGGCAAGGTATTAATCCATAAATGTGACTCGGGATACTGGAAGGAAATCCACTAAAGCTTTATCCTTCTTAGGTGCGAAGGAGAGAGCACCTGGACTGAGCTTTTCCTCCCTGTCCCCTCGCAACAACACGTCGGGAAAATCAAACTCGTGATAGAACCTTGTCTCATTGCGGCTTTCGTGGTTGATGTACATCGTCATCGGTACAGAGCTCCGCTGGGCCAGGCACGCATTCTTGTTCTTGCTCTTCAATCTCTTGCGCTCGCTTAGCGGCAGTCGAACTATACGCGCAACTGGGAAGCAAAACTTCCATATGCTGAAACGGAGTTCTGTAGGCAGTTCGCCGAAAATCGTGAACGTTTTCGTATCCTCGCCCGGTTGAATATAGAGTTCTTGGCTGGCGTCCGGGAGATGCTCATGGAGGGTCTCTAGGCTCCCAGTTCCCTGGGATTCGTCCCTTTGCCAAGGTTAAAGTTTGTACATTCACTTTGGTAGAAGGTATCATTTTTTACGTACAATTTTGGAGGTGGTCCTGAGATATTAGTGTTATATCGCATGACAGAAGGTATTTTGACAGTAACTATTCACAAGTAACGTTCTGGCACTCGACAAGTAGAAGAGAAAAACACTTCTATAAGGAAAGAAGAATATATCAAGGGTAAATTACTCAGATGACACCTAACCTTTATGAAATTCTAATGTGACAGCGTATTTTCAAATGAACATTTTTCATATAGAAGTATTTATAGAATACTTATAAGAACATTGCTAGAATTGCACCCTTAGGGTTTTATTTGAGTAACTTCCCGTGGGTATAAATTATCCGGGACATCTAAGTATTAGCTTCCAGGTGAATTATTGAATTATAACAACTTGAGGTCGAGTTCTATGACTTTTAATGTAAGCGAATGCCCCTAGGTATCTATTTAGTGGGATTGACGACCTACCTAGTTACAGATTTTTCAAGCGGTTCAATTACGTTCCACACCGCTCTACATCATCGACCAATGTAGAAATGATTTAGTCAACCCCATCACACTTTTAATTCTCAGAAGGGTATTTTTGCAGAAAATGGAGGTAAGGCATCTTCTCGCTTCCTTCGTACACATTTGCGAGGGTAAACGCTTGCTCTATTCCAGTCTTCCATCCAAGGAAACGACAGTTGTTAATAACATACTCTCGCTGGCTGTCCAAGTCGATCACCCGTTCGGCGATTAGGAATGGCCACAAAAGAAAGTAAACGGCAGCGGTTGTGGGAATATCATTATTCGCGCGATCGCTAAATGGATAAAGAACTTTCGGCAACTCCGATCCGTCGAAGTTATTTGGTGAATAATGTAAAGGTTTGGATAAGTTGCTAAGATGTTGAGGAATGGTAGCGCACATGTCCAGAGTCAGGCGCTGTAGAGTGCTAGTGGAAGCGGAAATATGCTGCTTCATAACGGCTATTGAACAAGACGGTGGAGCTGGCAAACTATCCATCTCGGTGATTAAACGGTTGATAATCTTCTCGTGCAAAAGTATTCGACAAGTACGAATGTTGTTCCAGATAATGGCCACCCACAAGTCTGGATAAACATGATAATATGTTCCATAGGCGGACTTTAAATCTTCTTTCACCGCAAGTGTTTCGAACTGCCATTCTACGGGCATATCGCTTCCGAACGAGGATAGCTCAGAGTCAAGTATCGTTGCCGTTTCAACTATGCTGACGTGATCACCGAGGACGCCATCTGCGACGTCAGAAAGAAAATCAGCTAACTTCACCATATAATTGTGAAGCTTCCATGCAGGGTCGCCCACATCCACAAACATTTCGGCATCCTTGCGGAGTTGTATCAAGTCTATAGGAACTCGAGCCGAGCGAATTAAGCAGCCTTGGAGGACCTTGGAGCATATTTGAAAAAATAACTGCTGTCCGTGACGTGATTTGAATTGAAGATGCCCTCTAAGCTTGATAATCGTCAATGCGCCAAGTGTGACATGAATGTGGCAGTTTGACAATGACTTTACTGTTTCGCAAGTGATGTTATTGAAGGTGTTGAGCAGTAGGATAGAAGCAATACTACTATCTTTGATCGCTTCTTGAGGAGAAGATAATGCCGCATTGACAAGACCGAGGGCTGACCCGAAGACACGTCTAGCTTGGCTTAAAACATCTGGAAATCGAAAGGCAGAGGCGTATGCTACGAGCGCAACAGCACTAAGAGCTGTAGAGAATGCCTTGCCTGCTTTGGGATCGCTTCGCATTACAGATAGATACTCGTAATATCCTCGAACGGGGCCAGAAGAATCTCGAAATATATGAGTCGAGAAAAAGAAGTCCATTGCAAGGCCATCTACTGATTCTGTGATTTCCTGTGGGAGACTGACACATGACAACTTTTGCGGTGAGACAGATGATCTCGAAGTGATGACGGTATTGGTAGCAGGTTCAGCTTCAGGGGATAACGGCTGACATGAGATTTCAGATGCCACTATCCTATCAGATCTAGGGTGATCGTTGCTTGTAGACTTGTTCAGCTCCTTTAAGTCTAAATACTGAAACATTCTTTCCACCGAGTCCCCATATTGTGGGCATGTCCAACCAGCTGTCAGACATTGGCTGCAGGCTGGTCGCAATTGATCACACTTTATCTCCCATTAATAACAACATAAGACGCGGGGTGTGAGGCTATGTGAAATACCTTGATTTTCCGTTTCCTGCAAGTTTGACATCCTTTCGACAATCTCCCACGGCGGACCATAATGGAGTACGTGTTAGCCGAGGCGGTTTAACATATGACCATAAACTTGAGCGTCGATTAGACCGAAATTACACCCATCCTTTCATGGATTGCTTTGAAAATGGTAAAAATTGTTATCTCGAACATTGGAGACGGTGCGATGATGGAACGATGCTGATAAAGCGATCGAAATGCGCCGCTGATGAACTCCTTCAGACACTAATCCTATTTGGAAGTTATTGCGAGACAGCCAATCACGGAGGACGACTCCCCTTTTTAAGCGAGGATGCCTGGATATTATGCCGTCAAACATCTACCATCAAGGCTATCAGGGCAACGATTGCAGAATTGATGTCTCAAGTCCGTAGCAAAAGGACAAATCTTTACACCGACGGCATAAATCTCAAGCCGGTGCTGGATGGGAGTAACGATCTAAGGATAAGCCTGCTCGTACAGCACCCAGGTATATAAACGTGGGAAAGTCCAGTCTGGCAGTTTTCCAATTCCTCTACATCGAACTGGCAACTCAAGTAGAAATGACATCGACCAACCGAACCGTTCTCATTACTGGCTGCTCAGATGGCAGTTTGGGAGCTGCCCTTGCCGCTGCCTTCCATAAGGCCGGCCTGCATGTTTATGCTACAGCTCGCAACCTCTCGAAAATGAAGCACCTCGAAGCTCTCGGCATCCAAACACTTGAACTCGACGTCCTCTCTGACTCCTCCATCGCCACTTGCCTGAGCAGAGTGCCCCAGCTCGACATCTTGGTCAACAATGCTGGCGCAAACTATGTCATGCCTTTCTCCGACCTCTCTATCCCCGAAGCTAAGAAATTATTCGACCTCAATGTATGGTCTTACCTTGCCGTCGCGCAAGCCTTCTTGCCATTGCTTCTCAAGTCCAAGGGCATGATTGTGAACCAAACGTCGGTTGCGTCGGTCCTCACCATTCCATGGCAGTCCACATACGACGCATCGAAAGCTGCAATCTCGATGTTTTCTGATACACAACGGCTGGAGCTGGCCCCATTTGGCATTACCGTGGTTGACCTTAAGACTGGATCCATCAAATCCAACATGAATAGCGAGAAAACCGGCAATGAGCCATCAGCTTCTTTACCAAAGGGTTCAATCTATGAGCCAGCCAGGGAAACAATAGAGCTGGCGTTGACTGGTGGCCTGCTGGCGAAATCAGCTGCCCCGTCAGGACCTTGGGCAGATGAGGTAGTGCATAATTTGCTGAAGAAGAAGCCCCCGCCAAATATTTGGACAGGAGGATATTATACTTGGTTGGTGCGTCTTGGGTTGCTTTTGCCATTTGGGATGCTTGATGGAACAGTTAAGAAGATAACTGGACTTGATATAGTTGAAAAGCTGTTGCAGAAATAGGAATACCACTTTGGGCTTGCTTGAAATCTGGTTGGAGATTTTGGGGCAGAAAATACAGAATTTGAAAAGCCAATCATGCCTTTGAATATCAACTTGACCTGCCACCTAGTGACGATGTCGTCATATTGGCTGCTGCTGGCCATATTCTTTTTCAATTTTACAGATAGATGAAAATTTAGAAGTGAAACAGTAATACAGGACAGATAAAAGAAAATCAAGCTGTGTTCTTTTTGTCGATCAACAACAAACTATCATAAATAATCCATAGCCCTTAAAACCAAACTTATGGTACACTAAATAATACTCTAATTCTATCGTCAGCAGCGTTTTCTAGCCTTGCTCTTGTATATCGGTATTGTCCTTCCTCATTCTTGCACAAGATTATCGTCACTTTAAAAACGAAGTAGAATATCTGGTAGTCAATCTGAGTTTGATTTGAACAAAGTTCATCAATAGTTTGGTCAGACGGCAATTTGTATCCGACTTCGGTAATTCGCGGCCTCAGCTTTTATTGGCTGAACATTATGAGAGATAGGCTAGATAGCGCCACCTTTCCTGTGATAAGATAAGTAGACTTGATGCGAAGTTATCATAACAATGAGTGCCTCTATCTGGCCTTGTTTTGACTGAGTGTGTATTTAACCTCCGGTCTCGCGACGAGTAAGTATTCAATCAGTCAAAAAGTTAGAACATAAGCTATATTAGGTATTGTGTCTCAAATCAAACAATGTCATTCTTAGATGCTTTTGGTTTCGTTTAGAAAAGGTTGCTTTTGTCGCACTAAGATATAGTCAATGAACACCAAGAATTCTTGATATTGCTTTAGGATCTAAGTATATAAACATACAATACAATGGTAATGAAGAAAAGTAAAGACCGGGCCAGGGGTAGGGAGAAAAACTTTGCCAAAGGGAACACAAATCGTATTTAAAACCGTGCAGCTGCTGTTACTGTCTGTCCTCATTTGTTGTTCTAAGAAACAGGGTGCTGTTCGGTTTTGAGGCTTCTGAAGCATCTATCTTGCAGTTCTTGTTTGATCAGCTATAGATATTTCAGAAATTTGTATTTAACATTCCCCAAAAAGACGACAAATCAGGTCGGATAAGCTTGCAGTGGCGCATCCCGCATCATAGACCTCGGGGAAAGCAAGATTTGTACCGACAAGGTTGTCGTAGGCAAGGCGGATGAGTGACTCCTCGGTGGGGTTGTACAAAGGCCACCCATCTTCATAGGTCGTTAAACCATTGACAGGATCCTTTGCAAATGTTGCCCATGCTCCTTGCAAGTAAGACTCAAATGCGATTTCCTCCACGGTTGAGTTCGGGGTTGAGAATGTAGTTCCGAATAACAATTGTAATTCTGACCCGTGGTAAGCTCCTCCCTCAGAACTGATATCGATATTTGGAAATACGCCGAAGAATCGATATCTCCAGGTGGGATTGTTGGCTGCTATGCTGGCGTTTGCACGCTGTCCTGTGGGGCAGGTATAAGTTGCGAGGTTCATTTCATCCCAGTCGGAATCTGCAAAGGTAGTGTTTGCTAGGGCAAGTTGGGTGCGGAAGATTCCTGCCTCATAGTCATCACTTCCGAGTAACATCGGGATACTCGCAGGTGTTTGTTGGGAATAGTTTGAGAACACGGTAACTTTGTCTGCTGTTGGTCCGAAGGGGCTCAGCAAAGCGCTTAGGCCGGTAGTGGGAACGGCACTTAAGAGTGAGCTGACTTCAATGTCACGCATGCATGCCAAAAGTACTGTGGAGTCAGTTGAAGCATCTCCGCAACCGACAGCTGCAGTGACGGTATACCAGGCTGCTGCTGATGCACTTTCGGAGTAGGGCAATCCGAACGCGAAGGCGGTTCCTGATTGTGATATAACACCAGCTGCGATTGGGTCTGAGGTATAGGCGTAGGCGTAGTAATCTGCCGACGCAGCACCCGCTGATTGTCCAAATAAGGTGATTCTCGCTGGATCTCCGCCAAAGTTGGCAATGTTATCCCGCACCCATTCCATGGCAAGACGTTGGTCTAACAAGCCCACGTTGTTCTGGGCTGTAGGATTTCCCGGGAATCCAAGAACGGAAACTCGATAACTAGGGCAATGATTAGTACATGTTTTAGCACAAGTAGATTTACTTACTTGAAAGTTACAATGATAACATCTTCCTGCTCCACAAGAGTAGAACCATTAAATTGAGGTGTTGATGAAGTTCCGCCAGAGAATCCTCCCCCATGAATAAACACCATTACGGCCTTCTGTTGCTCTCCCGATTGGGGTTTCGACCAAACGTTTAAGTACAGACAATCTTCGCTATATGCTGAAGATGAACTGCTGATGAGGTTGAAAAGTTCGAGTCCAACACTGGTAACGTTTGAAGCTGCAATTACGTCGGGTGTGGGAGAGACTTGTTGGGATGGCAATCGAGGGCATGCAAAACCCTAAGACACATCAGCTGGAGTAAGTGAGAGAGTATCAATTCGTGAGCTCACAAAAACAGAACCATTGAGTGTTGAAGACCCAGCATATTTCACAGGCGCCGCGAATCTGAGATCTCCTACGGGGGGTTGCGCATAGGGAATTCCGAGGTATTCTGACACCTCTGGATATTTTACTGCTGCATGGCCAGCGACGGGTCCACTGCTGGTCTCGACGATTTGGCCAACTGTAAAATTGACTTCTTTGCTACAGTTTTGCGGGGCAGCCCAGGCTAAAGAGACGGATAAAGCTGTAAAGACAGTGAAGAATTTCATAATGAAAAAATAAAGAGCTTAGCGACTGACAAAGATGAAAGGGGTGAGGGTAAAAAGTAGAGGAAACGTTATTGAACTTGGAATGATTAGTTCTTATAGTTTTACCCCGGGAAGCCATACTCACCAAGTCCACATATGTCTGTTCACATATATCGTCCCACTCAATAATGTTCCTAGGGAGTTTTGGCGTAAGGGTCAATTGCCCCAGCCGATGAGATATGTGAAATTAGTAAGTACTCGCTCGTGTTGAGTAGCGTGGGGCCCCTTTGCTACCAGGGCGAGTCTGTAAATCCTGTGCCGTGCGGGAGTTCGACGACTTTGGTAACCTCCACGCCGCACGCGTGCGGCGTATCTAATCTCCTGGTTTATTTTTAAGCATCTTAAACCCAGTTTTCCGGTCGTCTATAATTGGAGCCGCAATCTAGCCCAGCAACATCTAGTCACGAGATTCTTTGAATGTAATGATTGGAGGGATATTAAAGTGTAACGTGAGCTATCGTGGTCATGATAAGGGACGAGGTGTGATCAAATTGAGGAGATTCAGAGCAACCGCACCTAAAGTGGAGCTGTGAGCTGCTCAGCCCCCTTTAGATTAAGCGACCTCGTGAGCTCGGAGGTGGATTGGTCTATTATTACTCTAAGCTTGGTAGTGCCAGGTGCTCAGTGATACAAAACATCCGGGGAGTAAAATATGGACGATACTAGTTAGAATTATGCACAGCAATTTTGATGTCACGTGGCATGTAGATTTTGAAGTTATTGTTGAAAAAGTGAAAAAGTGTGTCTCTAGCTGATCTCGCCTTGGCTGAGTGTGCACTTAACATCCGGTCTCGCGATCATTAATCAATGAACCCCTCTTCGCACTCCATATCACTGACCCCATTCTCCAAGTTCTGGTCGCTTGTCAAATTGTTGCAATATGACGAGCAGATGGCGTGCTATCTGTAGCCGAGCCAGGACGATAACGCGGGGTGATGTATTCGTAGTCTTTTTATAAAATTCGTTTTGAGTGGAATTGATTGAATCAAATACATTTCATACCTCAGTTACCGCTGCTTTTGCTTTTGGAAGTTTGTTGAAAATGGCTCCTGCTGCTACAGATAACGTTCCCTCAGTTGCCGAGCTCTCGGTCAAGGACACCACCAGATCAGCACCTCTTGAGCTCAACGGGGCATTGGATGCCTTTGAACATGATGATTTGACTCCCGTAATTGGAAGAGAATTTATCAACATCAACATTGTCGACGACATTCTTAATTCACCCAATGCAGATGAGAGACTGCGAGAAATCGCTATCACAAGTATAGACAGCCCACTCTTTACATGTTTATTGTTTCATGGCCAATTTCTAACACAAAATAATCATTCTAGCCAGTCAACGCGGCGTTGTATTCTTCCGCAAACAAGACAACTTAACCGACGCTCTACAAAAAGAATTTGTGCATCGTATGGGATTAGCTGTAGGGAAACCGAAGGATTCGACACTCCATGTTCACCCGACATTGAACAACACCAATGAGTTCGGTACCGACGACGCTGAAATAAGCGTTATATCATCCGCGGCACGCAAGAAGAACAGATCTGTTGCTTCCCAGGGTGCCTCGCGCAAGTACGATGCCGCTCAATGGCACAGCGATATCCAATTCGAGAACAACCCCGCCGATTACACCTCACTGCGGCTTACAACGCTTCCGAAGACGGGCGGTGACACCTTATGGGCTTCGGGATACGAAATTTACGATCGATTCAGCAAGCCATATCAGAAATTCTTCGAGAGCCTCACGGCTACATATAGTGGCGAGGGTTTCTTGAAGCTTGTGGCCGCAGGAAAGGCGAAGCTGTATGAAAAGTCCCGAGGCTCTCCTAATAATGTCGGTGCTCACTTGACTGCTGTGCACCCTGTCGTTCGAACCAACCCTGTTACGGGTTGGAAAAGTATATATGCTATTGGACCCTTCCCCAAAGAGATCAATGAGCTCACCAAGGAAGAGAGCGATGGCGTGCTAGCTATGTTGCGTCAAGCGATCATCGATCAGCATGATCTTCAAGTCCGCTTCCGTTGGAAGAATCCAAATGATATTGGTAAGCTCTTCAATTCTCAACTTTCGGCGATTTATTAACCTTCAAATTAAGCTATTTGGGACAACCGAAGTGTCTTTCACACGGCTACTTTCGATTATGACGGCATAGGAGAGCGCTTTGGAAACCGTGCCGTAGGAATTGGCGAGCGTCCTTATTTTGAACCAAATAGCCGATCAAGGACGGAAACGTTGGAGGAGAAGGGTCTGCCGTATTAGACAGAATATCTCAATTGCGCAAAAAGACACCATTTCATGAATTTAGTTTCGGAGACCATGATCTCTTTTTCGGATTGTAGCGTGAGATTTATTTCCGTTTATTTTTGGCCCCGAATCATGTTGTGAATGGTACCTTGAATCCTTAGTGTATTATGTGCTGATGCGGAGCGAGACAGTCTTCAAGCGAGCTTATTGGATGAGCATGGCGGCAATTCCAAGCTGACAGCAGAAGACAATGCAGCTGAATCTTAGTCCTTGTCGCACAGTGGCTAAAATTATCCTCTTGAGCCCGGCAGTTAATTTATCTTTCAAGTTGTCGGCCAAAGCTTATTTTCTTCAATTCGTTTTTTATTCTTGTAGTCTCTTCCAAATCTAAGAACACTTCTGCCATCTATGCACGATCTTTTAGTCGAGAGATGTATTTCAAGATGCAGCAAGATACCGGCAAGGTCCAAGACAAGACCACGAAGACTCCCACTACATCCAATAACGAGACGACGGTACTATATGAGCCCCTGGATGATCTTCAAACCGAAATTAGAGTCGTTACAGTGAGCCCTGGCGATTTTGAAGATGATATCTATTGTTACCTTTCGAAAGTTTCGATGAAAAACCGGCCGTCTTATGAGGCTCTATCATATACTTGGGGTGATCTTAACCATAAACGCCAAATGTACCTCAACAGCACACCGTTCGATATTACCGAAAATTTAGAGTCTGCCCTCCGGCATTTACGAGATCCTACTCAATCGAGAGTGTTGTGGATCGATGCACTATGCATCAATCAAAGAGATAATCTAGAGCGTAATTCGCAAGTTGTACGCATGAATAAGATCTACAAGAGAGCCACAAAGGTCATAGCTTGGCTGGGGGAAGAATACCAAAACAGTAGTCTTGCTTTCGACGCTTTCGAGGTTTTCCCAATTGACAATAAAACGCACTGGGATACCAAAGGCGACCCGAGACTAAAGACAGTACTGCTTGATCCTAGTTATAGCATTGCTATATACAAACTCTTCGACCGGCCATGGTTCTCTCGCATCTGGACCGTTCAAGAGAGCGTTCTCCCACGGACTTTACATTTTGTTTGTGGGCATCGGCAGATTTCTATGGATGTACTTTCTGCAACCCAGAAAAGTCTGCACGCGCATGTATCGCACTGCTGCCATCACATGTGGACTAAAACAGAGCACTTGAAAGAATCGACGAGACAATGCGCAAAATCGCCTTGCTCCATTCGATGCGGCAGTACTTTGTTTTTTCCGACTTTGTGGATGTTTTATCTATCACTATGTCTCGCTCCTGCTCAGATCCTCGGGATAAGATCTATGGTCTGCTTGGAATTTCTTCTAATACGGCTCTTGATAGCATAGCGCCTGACTATTCCAGCCCCGTCTCTACCGTTTTTGAAAAGACGGCCTTCAAACTCATTGAGATCTATCGAGATCTCAAGATCTTTAGTCACAGGCTGCCCAAATCTATAAGGATCGATGGAACTGCAGCCGTTGGCCTACCATCGTGGGTTCCCCATTGGAATGCCGAGATTAGTCGCAAAAGCCTCTTCATAATATTGAGCGCTCGCGTTTACTTTTACCACGAATACTATAGGGCTTCTACGGGAAGTCTGGCTTCGATCAAGCTTGTAAGACCAGGCAAGATCATGCTTCAGGGTATGCTTTTGGGTCGCTTGAGTGTGCTCGGTACAGCTCAGGATCACGAATCAGGATACAACCACGATACTTTCAAGCTATGGCAAGACTTGACAGGTGTCACAAAGCAGCCAGGCCGCTCTTATTCCAATTGTCCCGCCACCACCTACTACGACGCATACTGGCAAACGCTTTGTGGCTCCTTTGTCCTCTCCCGAGAAGACATGTCCCGGGGGAAGATGTCTGAGCCAGAGCGCACTTCTAATCACTCCCGTCATCGCCATCAGTATGAGGCTTGGCGAAACTGGAATGAAAAATATGATGGCAACTTAGAATTGCTGCCATCTGTCAGCAAAGAGGCCACGGGGGCTGAAATTAGCCATTTTCAACACTGCGTTAATGTCTTTACGTACTGCCGGAGGATGTTCGTCACAAAGGGATGGTTGGGGCTTGCACCAATGGATGCCAAGGTCGGAGATAGGATAGCTCTACTCGCAGGCGGGAAAGTTCCATACATCTTACGTCCAAAGGATGGAAGTGAGAATGAGTACGAGATGATTGGCGATGCTTACGTCCACGGAATTATGGATGGGCAAAGTTGGGATCCAGATAATCTGGTTGATATAACACTAGTTTAGCGTATTTAGTATACCGTTCGAATTTGATATCGCAAACGATGTATTTGGAATTTAAAAGCTGTGGACTCTGGTTTTGTATAAGATTAATATTTTGTAGCATACTTTCAGTAGCTGAGCAACTAGACAAGCTTTGAACCATGTGGATTAACCTCAGAAATTGCCGATTATACCAAGGATTTAACATCATTTCACAGGAATCTAATACTGTAAAGTGTCATCTAAGTTACTTAGCATTGGGTAAGAGAAATGTAGCAGAGGCAAATTTTCATATATTAACATTGTATTATTAAGATGGGACTCAAGGATATATCATCATTTGAATTTAGTATCCAATTAACAGACTTCTCAGTTCACATATCGCATCACCGTCCGGTAACCTCTAAATCATATGTCTTAAATTAGTAATTACTCAAGATCATCTTTCCTACTACAAATCAACAAAGCCGAGGCTCTTGCTGCTCTCACAATTCCGAAGAAATAGTTACTTTCTCTAGCTATTTCGATAAGAAATTCCACATGTTATCACTGTCGCAACCGGTGTATGGATTATAACTATAAGATGTACCAGAAGAACGGATTTTGTATTTTGAGGAGATAATATATAGATATTAAGATCTTAGTTTGGGGTAATCTAATTAGGTATCACTTTTTAGGGACGGAAATTGCTAAGCGACCACATAATCCATTCTCAGAATAGCATCTAGCGTCAATATACACATTGTACACCTATGTCTCTATCACTACAGAATCATAACAACAGGCTGAATAACGATCAGGCAAATCCAAAGTCAAAGTAAGATTATAGTTGTAAAAAGTGCTTAGAGCGTATGTTACATGAAGTATCGACAAAAGTCTGTAACAAAAGATCCGAACATACGAGACACTTTCATTCTCCGTTGTGAGCTTGAAGTACCTGAACACCTAAATACAACTAGGTTATATTTTTGAAATTTTGAATTCAGATATTCATTTATGTATAGCTTAACTTCGTCACTGGTAAGTTTGATGCACACTTATATACATTGCATCTCACTTATGACTTATACTCTTCTCTGCATTATCCTACATAAAATAATCAAACCCAGTTTGAATATAATCACGTAGTTATACTCATAGCCTTTGCGTACGGATTGCTTTACTCACAAAAGGGGAAAAGAAAAAAGGTATGAATAACATCGGTTCTTTACAGAGCTCTCCTATCTGTACATTTCTTGGTTTTTGCAATCCTGTTACTTCTCATTCCCAATCGAAGAGAATTGAGGAAATTAAAGTATCTCTCATGAATATCTTATATCGAGTTACTTGCACCAAGTTGGCGAGCAGTTCTTTGTATAACATCGCCCGTTCTAATAATAACGAGGTTAGCGCTGGTAGCACAACGGACTTGAAAAGGAATATTATCCCGAAACTCTCCACTCTCTCGTTATTCACATCTTCTGAGCAACGGTAAATCAAGCTCTATAGAAATATCCTAAAGTGAATGGTTTTTTTCATTCTTGGTTAGAAACCACCGAGATTCTTGCTCTCCCAGTTTAAAAACAAAGTATTCATCTTGATAGCTAAAAGGTATTCGTGCAGGATACTCGTACCCAGCTCGCATATTACGTGATGCCAAATTGTTCTTCCCCCTAATAACTTGACCATTGAGTTACAAGACTCCTCAGGTAGGTAAGTTCAGACTCGTTCAGCAAAATATAAATAAGCGACCAAGTCCAGCCAGTCTCCGCGGACCCCCAAGAGGCCCTGCATCGGTAATAAATCAAAGGCCGAGAGCAAAGCTCAGCCACGTACCGTACAAGTAAGCAGCGCAGCGTAGGACAGAACAGATGTATATGATGGACAGCCAAGGGCGCCGCAGATGTATTTACCCGAGGGCCAATGAGCAAGGGGGAATAACGAGCCCAACCAAAATGCTGAAATGAGACATGTAAGAAAAAACATGGAGAAGCTGAGGATCCCCCACACGAGATTTTTCCTTTGTTTTTTTCCTGCTACCCCACGGGAGGGAGGCGGCCATGCGACCCTGACCTCACCGCTCTTCCAGTGCTTCCGATTCGTGAAGTGATGCGAGCCGCCTCGTCACAAAGATCGTCGTCATCCTGTCACATTCCCGAAAGCAGACG
The DNA here is from genome assembly GCA_029641185.1 of Pseudofabraea citricarpa. NCBI lineage: Eukaryota > Fungi > Ascomycota > Leotiomycetes > Helotiales > Dermateaceae > Pseudofabraea > Pseudofabraea citricarpa. Next base: position 545,948 of record JAPWGK010000010.1, read on the forward strand.
AGAGAAGGCGCGGAGGATGGAGGAGAAACGTGTAAGCGACCTGCATTTCTTCCTCCTCCTCTTCCTCTCTTCCCTATTACGAGAAGGGATTAGGTTTCTCCTGCTTGTGAATGTCTGCTCTGCTCCCGACGACGTGTTTCGTCCCCTTGGCGCTGCTCCTCGCGTACGGTACCAGGACTCGGAAGTCTTGCTTCCTTCCGTTCTGCTTTGGGATGCTTCGGTTACTTTAGATCCCGTGCTGGTACAGCAGCATGCGTATGTATGATCGCAATTGTGAATTCGTGCTTTTCTCATGTGATTGTGAAATCCAAGTGGGCTGGGGTGGTTCTGATAGAAGGGAAAGTTGACTTGTTCTTTTCGTTCATTAATGGATGGTGGCTTTCGTTTCCTTGGTTTGCAGAAGAGGTAATCAATAAGTGATAGGTATTATTATTCAACCACTCTATGGATGATTATTTTCATAGTAGTTCAATTTAGGGCCCTTTCTTTTCACTGCCTAGGTAGCTAGCTATCTAATGGGGGAAATGTAGCTTGAGGCGAAAAGGGGAACATGATAGTTCTATCAGATAGGCGACGAAAAAGGTATCGCTCTCAGCTATACTCTTAATTCTCCTCTCCAGATTAAAAAATCCTTATCCCCAAACTGAAGAATCCTTAATACCAATCAACTACCAAATAAAAAAACACCTCCACATCAACCCTCCACCAAGCCTCCGAAAGCCACCCACCCACTTCCTTCCTCGCCTCCCAGATCTCACCTCACCCTATCTCACCTCACCTCACCTTACATCCAAGCCTCAGCTCAGTCAACAGCCACGTCCTACTCCCACTCACACGCACGCACGCACGCAACCTCACATCCTCACCGTAACCCTCAAGGGCACACCCCGCGAGCAACTAACGGCACCCAGACTTAGGCAAGGCAAGGCAGGGAAAGATCCTTATCTCCCCGCAGTCCCCCCTAGCTCTCGGAGCGCGCAGACACACACGCACACACGCAGACACGCAACACAGCCTTACCTCTACATACCGTACATCCAACACCGTACCGTACCGTACTGTAGAGCATCACAAGCCAAGGCCGCGAAACCCAAACCCCCCAAAAAAAGTCCTCCAAAGAGAAAACTCTCCTGGCCCTCCCCGCACTTTCTCTGCAAGAAGAAAATCAGAAAATCAGAAAATCTTAACCTTGCTTTCCCCTCCTCCCCGCCCTGGGTCTCTCGCCGACCGTGTCCCCCTCGATCTGTCCTTCCTGCTCTTGCACAATAATAATGTGGCTTATAGTAGAGCCATCATCGACTTGTCAACTCACTTGTCACTCGACCTCGACCCAGCGGATACGAAACGGGATTTTCGGTCCGTCCGGCTGTCGAGACGAGACGAGACGAGACGTCGTGCGACGTCATCATTCTTGATTTTCTTCAGCGAGAGAGAGGGAATCTAGATCGAGGAGCACAAAAAAAATAAAAAGAACAACCTTGCTCAGGTCGTGTAAGCAACAAAACAAAAAAAAAAAAAAAAAAGATAAGGTGCGAGGGGGGTCAGGAAATCGAAAGAAAACAAAAGAGGCTTGACATGTGAAACAAGCCCCCCCCCTCCCCCAGAGAAAGCAAACTTCGCATCTCAGTCAGCCTTACCTTATCTTTCTCTGGTCTCTCCGCGCCGTCTAGAGAGGATCACAAGCCTGAGAATTTTTTTGATTTTGTTTTGCGTCCCAGGAAGTCGTGGGGAGGAAGGGAGGGGAGGAGACGAGAAGAAGAAGAGAGACATGTGAAAAGAGCACGGCATTACAACAGCCAGCCACGTCCCATACTACGCAGAGACTAGATGGAAAGGAAATCCAGGCACGAGCACGAGCACGAGCACAAGCACAAGCACGACATGGCATGACGGTGGAAAGAACGGTCAAGGAAAACAAAGCTCCGGGAATTCAGGGAAACCTATCGATGTAGCTCCATATCTTAGGTTCATGGAAGGGTCCAGACCTGGCGAGGGAGGGAGAGAAGGGATATGTTCTGTGCATCGAAAATGCTACTGCAGCAAGCACAGCCAGGTATTGTATCATACCTTCCTTACCGTACCAAGCCAGAGAGAGAGAGAGAGAGATGGTTTGGAGTGTGAGAGTAAGTGTAAGTTTTAAGGTTACATTCAGCAAAAAGCCACCTGGGTTACCGTACGCGTTCGTGTCCCATAGCACAGCGAGAAGAACCCCTGCCTTGGACGAGAAGAAGAAAAAGAAAAAGAAAAAGAAGAGCCAGACAGCGCCACAAGACACCAGCGAAAAATAAACTAAAACCTCCTTCGTTAACCTTAACTTTAAGCATTCCTCCTTTACTATACGGAGACGGGACGCGGAGAGAGAAACGTACCGCACGAATAGGAATGCAGCAGACCGACCTCTCCTCTCTCCTTAGCTCGCTACATCTCTCGCTCGCACTAGCCGATCCCCCTTCCCCTTCCCCTTCCCCTTCCCCAGAAACAATCCCCAGAACCATTGACTGCGAGATAAGGCATCCATCATATCGCATCGCATTACAGGAGAGACGGGATGGAAATGGAAGCAAGGCGAGATGATTTCTTGATTTCTCTTAGTGCAGAACCTTCTTTTCTCTCTTTATGTCCTTGACTCGCTTTCCCCGGACAGAGATGCATATCCCTTTCCCCAACCTCTCTCCCCCGCAAAAACACGTACCCCACATTCGAGGGCATTTGCTCCTTCCTCTTTTGACATTTTTGGGGGAGTATACGTGTTATAGAAAGATAGCGAGCGAGCGAGAGAGAGAGAGAGAGACAGAGACAAGAAAGGGAAGATGAGATACCTATAAGAAGTCAAGTCATGTTACGAGAAAGCCATGCATGCACGCATACATGTATCATAAGAAGTAGATATACGAAAAAGAAATTCCAAACACATGACCCTTCTCTTTCTCCTTTCCCTCTCTGCAAGCCCATCTATATGTACATATACAACAAGTTCGAGAAATCCACACCTCCTAAACGACAACCTCTCAACACCCCTATGTAGTTAACCAGCCAGTCATCATTCAAAACAAAAGAAAACCTCCAACACCCCAAAAACGACAAAGAGACAAAAAGAAAGAACCCCCACTCAATGTCATCACATTGGAATGAGTGAGTGACTGACTGACTCAAACGTAGTCACCCACCATCCACCATCACACACACTCTCTCCCACACAACACACAACACACACACACACAACCCCCACGACCAAAAAGAAAAGGGAATTCACATGACCTGTTTTTTTCCTTTTCTTTTCTCTTTCTAAGACATATACCCACCCCACCCACACACACACACACACCCACCCCACCAAGAGAAGCCAAAAAAAAAAAAAAAAAAGAAAAGAAATACAAGACATGGTCATCGATTACCGGTATCGGTACATAGATACAACCTCTAGAAGATGGATGAGCACATGACCTACCCTTCCTTCCTCTCCTCCTCCCAATATGTACCCTACCCAAGGCAAGATAAGGAATAGGTAGATAGCTATGAATCACAAGACACACACTTTCCTCCTCCTCTCCTCTCTCTCCTCTCTCTCAGCAGGTCCCCCCAAAAAAAGAAAGAAAGAGAAAAAAAGAAAGAGGAAAAAAAAAGAGTCAGTGGGTTTTTTTTCTCTCTCTTCTGTAGAATTCTATCGGTTCTCGAGATTTTTTTAACTATACTAGTATTCATACGTGCGTGCGTGCGTGCGTGCGTGCGTGAGCTTACTGACGTATTATTGTATCTATCTATCCCCCATCCCGTATCCCGTATCCCGTATCCCGCATTTTTCGTTTCGTCTCCTGTGAGTGAGAGAGAGAGAGAGAGAAAGAGAGAGGGAAAAAAAAAAAAAAAAGAATTCATCAATACAAGACATGGAAGGAGAAGGTGAAGAGGAGAGAAAGAGAAGAGGTCTTCTTTCCTGATCTTGATCTCGATCTTGATATCGAGAACTAAAAAAAAAAAAAAGACACAAACACACACCAAAACAAGAAGAGATAAAAAAAAAGAAACAAGATCCCCAATCCCGTGTCCCCGTAAATCCTCAAAGCCCCAAAGCCCCAACCCAGAATCCTTTCGCATCATATCATGCACCCAAGTTCATCTCCATAGACCCCAGTACACGCGCCCGCACACACATACACACGCGCCCACCGAGACCAAGTCGAGTGCAGAGAAGAGAGTACAGTCCCGAGAGAGAGAAAAGAGGACACAGGATGAAGAAGACTGAGAGTGAGAGAGGGAAAAAAAAAAGCAAGTCTATAGTTTGTTTGAGTTCGAGTTTTGCGCGCGCGCTGAAACAATAAAAAACATAATATTCTACATCATAAGACCCGAGGCAACCAGAAGAAGAAAACTCCGCAATCCATCCCATCCTGCCTTCTCCCCCTATAAAAATTTCATGAGTGGAAGGGTTCGCTCGCTATCCTTGGACTTCGCCCCCCCCATCGGAATTAATGTCATCTCGAATCGGCTATCCGTGTGGGTTCAACCCTGAACCAGGCCTTTTCCTGATCTTCCTTTCTATGTCCAAATCCCTCTCCTCTCTATTGAGAAATTTCGTCCCGCTTGAAAATCTCATGAAAAAAAATATCTTGCAAACCATCGAATCTCTTCACGTCCGATCCATCAGATCACCACCGGCCACACTTCCGTTCGTTGAACTTTGGCCGCTCGAGTTGAAGCCTCGCTCGTCACCGATCACCAGATCTTGAATCGCTACCTTGGGGACCTGAGGAACGGGAAGTTTCCTCTGGGTCCCGTCCGTCCGGCTCATGATGTCGGATATCGTCAGGCCGCTTCGTGGTGCACTGGTGGTTTGGGAGGGGTGGTATTGCCCATCGAAATGTTGCGGTTCCATGGGTGCCAGAGCGGGGAGAGTGTTGTGCTGAAGTGAGAGGTTGCGGATTGTAGGGAGATCATAACCACCACCATACTGATGACCGTTATGAGGCCGCAGACGCGGCGAGTGAGCTGGTGTGGCGAGCGGAGTGTGATCGGGAGTCGGTGATAACGAGTCGTGGGAGAATGTGGGAGATGAAGGAGCTGTCGAGTTGGGGGAGTTTGGTCGCGAGCGTTTGGCGAGCCTGCCGTGGGCATGATGATCGTCATCCTCGTGAGAATGGGATCTGGACATGGCGTAGGCAGAGAGCGAGGGGAGGTGATTGCGACTGCTGTGCGAAGAATGGCTGTAGTAGGGATGATGTCTCGAGGAAGAAACGTGAGGGTGGTGGGTTGCCGGGAGGGTCGATTCTCGCTCGACCTGGGTGGCAGCGGTTGCGAGCATGTTGATATCGAGAGCGGTTCCGTTGTTTGGAGATCCGCCCAGGCTGCGACCGCCGTACGGGTTGAGATTTGAAGGGATCCCGCTGGAGTATGAGGAGTAAGAGTGGGGTGGGGAGACGTTTGGGGATCCGATGGCTGAGGCAGGTGCGGATTGCGACATGTTCTTGTTTGGCGGCGGCATCATGGTCGCCATGGAGGAACCCTGCTCGAGAGCACCATTCTGAACCGCCTGCTGCACTGCCTGCTGCGTCTTGTTGCTCCTCCGCGAGTTGGGGTTGTTGTGTATCCTCGAGTGTCGGGTGAGTTCGTCTGATCGCGAGAAGCGCTTCGTGCAGCCGGGAAACTGACACGCATGCGGCTTCTCTCCTGTGTGCGTTCGGATATGTCTGGTCTGGTGCTCTAGACGGTGGAAGGCCTTCTCACACAGCGGGCACTTGTAGGGTCGCGGGAGATCCTGGCGGTCCTCCCCATGCTGTCCCCCGATCATCTGCGGCATCATACTGACAGCCGCCATCTCGGCCTCGTGTTGCTGTCGCTGGATGAATGCTAGCTTTTCTCTTGCTTGTTCTTGCTCCCGCTCCAGCTGTGACTGTGGGTTTAGTAGACTTTGGAAGTCTACTGCTCGTTGCATGTGATCGCCGCCGCAGCGATTGTGGGTGATGCCGACGAAGAATTTCTTGACCTTGACGATGGGATTCGGGGCCCAAAGACGGAAGACAAATGATTGCCTGTAGCGGGATTGGAGGGCAGGCGAGGGTTGGAGGGGAAGTGGGCGTGGGTGTGGGCGTTTGATGTAGTATATACTCTGTCGGAGGGTTGTGGTGGTGGTAGTGGTGTTGGTGGAGGTTGAAGTTGAAAAAGTGTGATGACGGGGCAGACGGAGTCGAAGATGTGCCGAGGGGGGATGTGGTCTTATACGATTAAGGGCCACTGGTAGCAGAGACGAGGGCGACTGAATTTGGGCTGTGTGGGCGAGGGCGAGCGGGCGCAGGGGGGACGTGGGTAGGAGCTGGGCGACGAGGGTACTGGGAAGTGGGAAGTTGGGGGGGGGCACTGGGGGGGTTCCAAATAGTGTGGGTGATGTGTTCTAGGGGGGTGGAAGGTGGAAGGGGGGGGGTGTGCGGTGCGGTGCGGTGCCCAGTGGAAGAAGAAGTGGAAGTGGAAGTGGAAGGGGGAAGGAATAGTTAGTTAGTGAGTTAGTGGTAGTGGTAGTGGTAGTAGCAGTGGTAGTGGTAGTAGCAGTGCTTGGGTGGTGCTTGGGTGCTTGGGTGCTTGGGTGCTTGGGTACGCTACGCTACAGGTATTGTGGGGGCAGAGGCGCCTCATGAATCTTGTTGCGGAGCTGCTGCTGCTGCCGCTGGGGCTGGAAGGCTGGAGGGCTGGAGGGTTGGCCTGGATGGGAGCTGGAGTTGGAGCTGGGAGCGAAGCTGACTACGCCGTGCTGCTTAGTGACCGTCGACTGACTGACTGTACGGTACTGAACTGACCTGACTACAGCCTACAGCCTACAGCCTACTTATCGCCCACCGCCCACCGCCTACCACCTACCACCTACCACCGTCTACGACCGCCTATTACCATCGCCTATCAACCAACCCCAACCTACTCTACCGCTCTACCGCACCCGACCGTACCTACGAAGAAAAAAAAAAGAAAAAAGAAAAAAAAAAGAAGGCGTGTCCCTATCAGCCTGACTCTTGCTTGCTTGCTATGAGCCACGGGCGTACCGCATGGCCCCGGAGAAACACCAAGTGTGGATAGGGAAGAAAAAGCGAACAAGTCGATATCTCTTGGAGACTTGGGGACGGTAGCAGGATGGGCTGGGCCGATGCTTGGGAGTTTGGGTTTGGATATCTGTTCTGCTGAGAAGAAGATCTGTGCTGTTTGAGAAGGCACAACTTGTAACTTGCCCATCTTCATCTCGCTGCCGGCCTCAAATCTCTTGGGCGTAGCATCAACCACGACTGGCCTCGCGGGCTCTTCGGTTGCTCTTGGTACCGTAGGGGAATGCGAATTATGGGTCGCCCCCAAGACTCCACTCACTTTCGGCGTCATGGCCGAACCACAGGCAAAGGCGCTGGCGCTGGCACTGACTGGCGATGAATAATGACACAGCAGCAAAGAACAGGACTGAGTTCACAACCAGAGCAGCGACATCAAAAATCGACTGACTCCACAAATGGCCAGATATTGGGAGGGGAGCGCTGGCCCGTAGCCAGTAGCCATTCAACCCCTCAACAAACGAGACTTATGCAATGCAGATATGGTCTACAGTATGGTGTGAAACCATCACGGAAATCGACTCATTTTGAACTGTCTTTGCGGGGCCAGGAAAGAGAGAGGGAGGTAGGTACCTGCTGTGGCTGTGGAGTGCTACGGCATATCACGGCATGGCATCGACGAGTATTGCAGCTACGGGACATTACCTACATTACCTACATTACCTACATTACCTACATTACCTACATCACTCAACCTGCATCCCGTCGCTGCTCTCTCTGGATCGTGCGTAGCACCGCAGCAGAACACCGTCAGGTATATTTTTATTCCTCGGCATCCCATCTCATCCCGCTCAGCTCAGCAGAACAGGACAACAGCCATTCAGCATTTCTCCCGTGGTTACCTTCGTACGACGACGCGGTCAACAGACAGACGAACCTGTAAGTAAGTATGTATGTATGTATGCCTCTGTTCTCGGGAAGGGATTCGTGCTGTCACTGTCTGAGTCTGAGTCTGAGTCTGAGTCTGAGCTGAGTGAGATAATTCTTCCCCATCCGGAAGAGATTCCTTGCGTGCACGCAGCCTGCCTTGGCCCGATGGAGGAACTTTGTGGGGGTTGGTGCAGCACACCACACACTCTATTACCTAGCAGAAGCAGAAGCAAAAGCAAAAAGCAAAAAAAGCTGGGGGTCCTGGATCCGGCCGCATATCACACACATCACATCACATCGTCAAGACGGTATATGAGCACGCACGAATCATGGGGAATCAGGGCATGCGCTGCAAATCCCCTTTTGGCTTTCTCTGGCGGGTACGGTACGAGGAGACCTGGAGACCTGGAGACCTCCTCCCCCCCAAGATTAGTATTCAGCCTGCTCCGTCTTACGACTGGTGCGGCGCTCGGCGAGTAGCATGGCAGATGTCTGCTCTCTTGCTGCTCGGGCGATGCGCTGGCCTTGGGCCTGGGATGGATCAGGGAGAAGCAAAAACCGGCCAGAGGACGGTGAGGCCTGAAGAGCTGAAAAGAGGCCATACATATATCGAGGGCTGAGGCGGCTTCCGGGGAAATTAGAGAGCTGCTGTTGCTTTCTTTTTACGGATGGCTATGATGCATTATTGGGGGCAGAGTCTTTAAGCGCTCCCCAGCCTGCTGTCAGGTCAGATAACATGCCCGATATTACCTATGGGCTTGGGAGAGGGAGAGGGAGAGGGAGAGGGTGCAGTGCACTGGGCAATTGCCGGCGAGGAGTGTTAGTGTGGGCGTGGGCGTGGGCGGGTCCGGAGGGGGGCCAGAGGGAATGATGAATGAGAGATGAGAGATGAGAGATCTGGGCAGGTTGGCCCAAAATGGTGAAATATTTGGTCGTTGCCAAGGGATCTCCACGAATCTGGAGTACAGCAGTGCCGAGTCAAGGAAAACAGCCCACGCACCACCACCAGCAGCAGCACCTCTTCAACCACTCAGAAGATTGTGGGGGACGCGTGCATGAGCTCGAGCATCATCAGATTTCTATACATCAGCATTGATGGTTGCCGTGGGTATAGGTATGTAGTCGTCAGCTTCCTGCAGCTCCGGCCAGAGCAGCTTCAGCTTGACAAACCGCAGGAGGTCGCTTCGGTATCTTCGGTTTTCCCTCGGTTATGGTGTTGTGGTATGGGGAAAGGTGAAGTCATCCTCCCAAAGTCAAACCACCCTTTTTTTTTGATACGGAGGCTACGGTAGCATGAACCATGGTGAGTCGTGACGGTGCCAAAGTCAAAGCCGGCTAGCATGACGTGGAGATGCTTTCCTATCAGTTTCAAGTAAGAGAGACGGTTAGACGAAATGGTTTGGTTTAGCATATGTTATTTCCGGGCTCTGCACTGCCCTCGACCTTTATCCAGCCCGTGTCGAGGGAGGACGCGGAGGAGGAATGTTTGGGGTAAGCTGGGGTGAGTTTTGAGGCCAAACTGATTGGATTGGATTGGATTGGATTGGAACAATTCTGGCTCACCGTGTTTTTGTTTCTTACACCGCATCTTGCGTGCTCGCTCGCTCGCTCGAGTGCAATGATAATTATGCTGCCGCGACTCCGCAGGCTGTGGCATGAGCATGAGCATGAGCATGAGCATGAAAACAGACGGTGCTGGCATCATGGCGGGGTAAACTTCGCTCCAAAGTCAAAATGTGCCCTGACTTGGTTAATACAGTAATAATGATAAACTTGGCCTGGTCGTTTGCTTTGCCATCTATCCTTATCATCATCCTCCACCTCCACCTCCACAAGCGACGCCGGGAGACGAACAAGGCAAGCCGTTTACCACGTCGCCGGTTAAATCTGCGCCGGGAGTCTTGCTTGCGACGCACCCTCCCGCCTGCTCGCAACTCTTCGCTATCCCTCCTCCTCCTCCTCCTCATCCTCTCCAGTCTCCACAGCCAAAAACCTTGCTGACTCGTGTCCCAACTCCCAAGCCAAGCAAGCCAGACAGAGTTCAGGACGGGTACCCCGTGTTAATCAGCCGCAACGAAGGGTTCAGCCAGCTCGTCTCTCCTCTGAGTCCTCTCCCTCTCCTCAGCGTAACGCCGGCTGGGGCTCGGGGCAGGTCCGGAGCAACCCCCTTCTCGTCCTTCCACAGCACTTCTCTCGCCCCCGGATCGAGTCAACAAGACAAGGCAAACACAAAAGACGGAAACATGGCGTCATGGCTCGTCAAATTTTCATTCCAACCACTTTTCACGGTTTGAGATGAGGGCCGTATCCTGTCCTCAGAAGGGCCTTTCTCGGACTCATGAGTAATGACCTAAGCAGAGATTTTGCGTCGCTCTATCTTCTCGCTCTCTCTCTCTCTCAGCGGGCGACCTCTCTGTGGAGAAAGCAGGACACGAGCGGATCGTGGGTGGTGGAGGTCAGCGCTGTACCGGACCTTCCGAAACAATTTCGTGCGCTGGCGCCTCCTAATGGCATGAATTGACCCATAAATCCCCCTGACGTTGCCCCGGAAAGCCTCATATCTTAGGGAATGCTCAGGGCGGACGGTTTGGGGGAGTCAAAGTTCAGATGGGAAGAGGGCATGTAAGGGGACAAAGGGCTGGTTATGAAGTGCAAACTGCAGCTGTACGGCGCGTGACGGCCAGCAACTCTTGCACAGCTGGCCGACCCAGAGTTGGCTTTTGGTTGGGTCGAGCTCGAGGTTGAGAGAACAAACTTGCAGGACCCCAAAAACACTGAGCTTCGGGCATGCCCGGGACAGTTGGACGATGCCCAAACAACATGGCCATAATGTGGAGTCTCAGGAGTTGGTGGGGTCAAACGCCGAACAACTCTGGAGCTGTGTCAGGATGGATGACATGTCCATTGTGGTTCTTGTGCCAGCTCCATGAATTCCATGATCCGGATGGAGGTGGACAGGACGAAGGCGTTGGTCATCATCGAAGCGTCCGTCACTTGGTCTGTTCATACTGTACGATTCATGCGGTTGATTCATGCCGTTGTCATCTCTCCCCGCAAGCGCCAACACCAACACAAGCAGACAAGCAATGATCCGACAGACGCCGGAAACAGCTCTCGAGCCCTCGCTTGCTTCTCTCGCCATTCTAGAAGGCTTCCCCATGCACGCGCCGGCCAGACGGCTTTATTATCTTTTGATTGGAGGCCTGCATTTCGCCGTTTCGCCGAGATACAAAGACCCCCTTTCGACGCTATTCACAGCAGTGAAGCCAGCTAGCCGGCCAAAACAAGATAAGGATGGGAGAGATAACAGCCAGCCTGTTGCGCCGGCCAGAGACAGATTGTGGAGTACCTGGCTGAGGACGGTAGCATCCTGGGGCCGGTTAGACACAGGTGCTCGTGAGAATCCATCGACCACCGCCATCTCTGGCCCACCGCAGCATGGTGGCAGCAGCTGAATGGGCCGGTGATCACACACGACCTCTTTTATCAGATTATGGTCATGAGTTGCTGGCCAATCCCTCTGCTATCTGATTCAGCAGAAAGAAAGAAAAAGTCGCCATACTCACTCACTCACTCGTAAGCCCTACCTTTTGGGTGAAATCTCACCCCTCGGAACAGCAGCCGGGAACCCAGTAGCCTGGAACACAGCCTCGAGCAGGGTACGAAAATAAAATCACATAAATTGTCCATCGTGGGGGTACAGATTGGCAAGACCCCACAAAGATAACCCCTTGGCAGGTCAGCTTGGCCCTGAAGCCTGAGCCCTGAGCCCTGAGCCCTGGACGCCTGGAGTGACCCTGAGCCACTTCTTCCCCAGCTGGCCAGCATGTTGTTGCGGGGACTTGGACTTGGACTTGAACTTGGGACCAGCTGCTGTACGACAATGAAGATTGTTGCCAGTCGCGGAAGGAAGGTGACATCCCGCAGCGCAATGGTGTGATCGGCGCAGGATAATCTGTTCAGACTTCACAGATGTTTGGGCGTCGTCTGGCTTGGTGACATTGCGGAGGAAAAGGACAGCTGTGTGAACAATCATCAATGCCCTGGGCTCAAGGATTCGACAAGATGCAGGCAAGGTGCTCCGTACACGCACAACAGAGTTACAGAGGATGAGGTCCGACACACATGCCTAATGCGTGCGCGCCCCCCGATACCGTTCGGGAATACGATGCCACGGCGAAGGATGGTCGTCCTTCTCCACATTTCCTGGAGATCACATCACCAACCCCAGGATTCGCACTTTCGGGGAAACTATCTGCGGCGGCGGGCGGCGGCCAAAGTGCAACGACAGAACAGCGAGATAGGAACAAGGAAGTCCTCCAGATGATTGCAGCTGTGAGCCAACGGAGTTGCCCTTCCGGGTCCAGAAGCAAAGAGATTGCGTGTGGGGGAGGAGGAGGATGATGAGGAGAGAGTGAGGAGAAGAGATGCAAATATTGGTTACGCCTTGATGTAGGTTGAGCGGCTAATAATTGAGGCGCATGAGGATAGATTGAGGCCTGTCGATCTGTGCATCCTCGTTATCGCGGGTATGCAGGAGAAGAGAGATATGAAATATGCACTATGGAGGGGGCCGTGAGCTCCAGCTTCAGGTTCAGGCTGATGTGATTGATGTTCATGGGGGGGTCGAGGTACACGGTTACACACCAGCCTGTCCAGTTCCAGTGTCCGCGTTGCGAGCGAGCGAGAGCTTCGAGGTTGCGATACGAAAGCGACGGCACGTGACGAGAATTCCGATATCTCCCGAGCCTGCTACCAATGTGCTGTCTCGGGACACTCTGGGCGCTTCGCTATCAAACGTCGCAGCACCCTTTTGCGCCTCAACATGTGTATCGCAATTCTTGTCCCGCAAAGTCCCGGTGGAAACACGTGCGGGAGTCTCTAGACACACACCGTCCCGACTCCCAAGCCTAGTGGCTGCTGCACTATTTCTCCAAGAGGCTCGTAGCAGGACTAAGTGGCCAGCGGAAATTTGCATCTCTCACGGAAAACATACGTCCGGAGGACCTCATCATCTCATCACCTCATCTACAATTTACCCCATACATCCCCCGAAGCCGAACAGCCTCGTGTATGTAAGGTACTCTGATGGAAAGTGTCCAAGCTTCCATCTATTTTCAATATTTGCATGTGAGAGCAGGAGTGGTGCGAAGGGGGCATAAGATGGAGAAAGCAAGCAGCAGAGAAAGCCCGAAGCCGAGCAGGCCGCCTCCTCCATCCACTCCATATCCCCACAAAATGCCGAATTTTCTTTGATGGTCTGTCCAATATATCCTCATTTCATTTCGGACTCTCCACGGCTTTCTCTTGCGTCTTTCCTTTTCACCGCAGAAGCCCACATGCACGTGAAGGAAATTTGGCCGGATCTCGGTCAGATTCTGATGGTGGCATGGGCATGCCATGGCTATTTATTGGCGTTCGGTCAAATCCCACCCATTATCGTATCGTAACTTTCCCCACCAAAATTCAAAAAAGGGAGACCCGCCTTTGCTGATGTTTTCCTGGTGTTTTTCCTTGGGCTTCTCCATGATGGGACGCTGGTGCTATGCCAGATCCGCGTGTATCTGCCGAACAATTCAGCCCTCCTTCACTTGCCCTGAAAGTCTACAGGTTCAGGGGGAGAGGAGGCGAGATGGAATGACAGATGGAATGACACGTGGAAGTCTGGAAGTTTGTTCTTGCTATTTTCTGCTCCTCTCACTTTGATTGAGGAAGGATTCGATTGCATCATCGTTTCCTTATGCCAATCTTGGCTGGGAAGAAGTTTATGAGCGAGCCATGAGAGAGGTGCGCGTAAAAAGAAAAGTATCGTTTACGGAAGCACTGACGGGAGCGCTCAGCACACCATATCGCATCATCATTCACTCTCTATCAAAATCCTCAATGGCTCAACCAAGCACCAGCAAAAGACCCGCTTGCGGTGAGCGAGATACGCACACGCAGTAGGCACTGTGCGCGCCACACCTTCCCTACCTACCCCAGAAAAAGAGAGAAAATCCTTCACACCCGGCCGGGTTCTCAGAGGGTCGGGCTTTGGAGGGGAACGAGAATGGGAGTGGGAATGGCAATAATGAGGGAACGAGCGAGATTCATGTCATAATCGTGGTTCGTGTCATGTCTTGTCATGTCATCATCATCGCAAAGGTCCAACATCGTCATCACACAGCTTTCCCCAGAAAAGGGTAAACTGAGGGATGGAGTGGAAAAGAAGGAAAAGCTTAATGCTCACTGACACTTTTTTTTTTTTTCCTCATTGAAGGAAAAGAAGAGTAGAGAAGAAAAAAAGTCGGTCCTTCCTCGCTATTTTCCCCTAGCCATCATCCACTCCACTCTCCACTACTCCCAGAAATCCGCTTTCGGTCATTCTCTCCGCTTTTCTTGAACTCTTTCCGGAACCCACTCTGACTTTGGTCATGTTGGGGTCTAGGCTGGGCTGACGACCGGTTTCCATTTTTCTTTGTGTCTAAGAAGATCAAAGACCAAGACTAAGATCGCTCATACTCGCGGTCTCGCTTCGCAAATCTTGAAGGATTTCTTTGCTATTGTTTGCCAACTTACCTGTCTAGGCTGTACAGTGGTACCTAGCGCCTTGTAGGAAGAGGAAGAGGGGGAGGAGAAGGAGCTGGATTCTTCCACGCCTAGAGGAGGGAGAGTGGGGTTTTCCCCGATATCAAATGATGTGATGTGATAAGAAAGTACGTATTGACAAGAAAATTTGAGTGTGGCTTGCTTATACTTGCTCCTCTCTTGCCCTGTTGGCGCTTACACTTTCCTTCCTTATCTTAGCTTTTTTCTTTTAGGGAGGAGACTCGGTGAGTGAAGAAGCGAGGCTTTGGCGCAATTGTTTTCTTTCTCGTTGTTATACGGAGAGACAGACTAGAGAAGAAGAGACGGATAGGTGGGGTTGAGGAATTGCGATTGCGGTTGCGGTTGCGATAGGGATAGGGAATGGGGTCATGAGGTAAGGCAAGGTAAGGCTGCAGTAGTCTAAAGCATAACCAAATCAAATGCCGTGAACTAGAAAAGAAAACAGAAGAAGAAAAACGCTACTCGAGGTACAGCACAGTGAGTGTACGTCATGCACACCCTCTCTTTTTTTCTTCTGCTTTCTTTTTCGCTTTGCTGGTGAGTCTGGTTGGGCGTTGTTGCGGACGGAGCAAAGGAAGTAGAGGGAGAGGGAGAGATACCGAGGCTATACCGAGCGGCTTGTTTACGTTCGGCGCTCTGCTGCTCAGGTCGGTTTCTCTCGAAGCGCGGTGAGCTGAGGTGAGATGCCGAAAGATAACGAGAGGAAAAGGTTACGTATGACCGAGGGCAGAGAAGGGCTCTTGGGGAGACTTGGGGGATCATTGTCGTACGGTAGAGAAGAAAGGGAGATTTGGGGGCTGGAACTGTCCTGTCTTGTCAGATAAGCTATGCTATGCTATGCTATGCTATGCCAGGGCATGGGGGATCGCACCGGCACCGTGCAGGCAGGGGAGAGCAGGATGGGCCATGGTGGGGAGGGATTGGGGGGGGGGATGAGCCCGTTTAAGCGCTTCAATCACTGTGCGAGCATTCTTTTCCTTCTTCTTTTTTTTTTTTTTTTTTTTGGTTTTTGTTTTTGTGGTGATGTATGTGGTGATGTGTGTGATGATTGATGATGTGATGATATCTACTACTGTACTGGACTGGACTGTATTGGACTGTTAAGGTTGTGGTGGAGGTGGAGGTGGAGGAGGAGGAGGAGGCGGAGGTCGCTGAGTGAGCTGGAGGGGAGAGACGTATTTCCTATTTAGGATAATGATTCTTTTTTTCTTGAGACAGACACAGCTAGTAGTGCGAGGAGATCGGAAGAGAGAAGAAGAAGGAGAAGAAGAAGGAGAAGAGAAAGAACGAGGGGAGGGGGAGCAAGCTCTTTTCGTTTTGATCTGAAGAGTATTTCCTTTTTCATCTCCCATTTCACCTCACCAAAGAATCAAGAACCAAGAACCAAGAATCAAGAATCAAAAACCAGAGATAAACGAGCCCTCCAGGAGGTCGGCCTGCTGCGATGTAGGAGACGAGTCCTCTCTCCGTCCTGCACCCATCTCGGCTGTCTTCGGTATCATTGTAGATTTTACGCTACCCTCCTTTCCTTCTCTTTTTTTCCCCCTTCCCGTCCCCTCTTTGGCTTCTCGCATTCTTGGCCCTGCTTGGCTTTCTTTTTGTTTCTGGTGGACTGGAGCGGGAGGAGTTTTTGTTCACGTCAGTATGGTAGAGGGATGAGTGATTGATCTTCCTCTGCCTTTTCTTTTGGCCGCGTCATGACTTGGTGTTTTTGGATGGCTGGCTGGCTGCCTAGCTAGCTGTATGCTTCTTGTACTCATCGGCTTTGCATGTGCTTTTCCCCAATTTCTATCTGTCCTGCGTTTGATGGCACCTGTGAAGGGGCGAGGGTGATTCAATCGCGTGCCCGTCGTGGAGAATCCTGTCGTCTGCATGCCTTTGTTTTCTCTTTTAGTTTTCCTCTCTCTTGTCTTGCTCTCTGAGAGGGGCTCTGTTCGCTGCAAGGTGGAAGGTAGGTACGCGGATGAGACAGAAGGACGGTCGTGAAATCATCTCTGTACTTTGTTTCGCCCCTCATTTCTTTGGTTTGGGGTTTGGTTTTCTTTGGTGTTTTATGTCCTGGGGAGCGGGGTGAAGAAGTATATATTTAGAGAGAGAGAGAGAGAGAGAGATGGATAGAAATGGTGTGAGAGTGAGATAGATAGAGAGGAGTCTAAGAAATTCTAAAGAGAGATAAGACTCTGTTTTGTAGTAATATGAGTGTGTATCTTCTCCTTTTCATCTGTTAGAAGAGCTGTGAAAGAACTAATAACAAGTCATCTCATTCAGAATCAATATTCTCTATATGCTTATAGTAAAGAGATAGATAGAGAGAGAGAGGTGGGATTTAGTCAGAGTGCAAGGAAGGGTGGTCTCGTCGGCTAACTTTTCTCCAAAGCGACGAACTTCTGGTATCATTTCACAACATTTCTAGATCTTGCTGCTAGCAGAACTTCTGTTGCCAGCCAACATCCTGTTGTCACTCTTATTCATTCGTGTTTTAAGGCAAGTAAAAAAGCAGGCCACGGTCAGAAATTCGTGAACTAGTGTTGGTTTTTGACAGAAGACGGATCAACAAAGACGCGTACTAAACCATCAGTAGATTTCAAGCTCCAGTTGCCACTGCTGTGACATTTTCTTTGCTTTTGTTACTTTCGGGGAATTATTAGGCCGAGATGTCATTTGTATACCTGCTCTCTGAGACCCCCCTTCGGGGCATAAATAACGCGTGGTATGACATATGGAATCATATCCCCACCTGCTTTGTGATATGATGCTTATTACTTTCGGGAAATAATTGGAGTGCATTGTTATTTTAATTTCTGTTTTCTAACGCTATAGTGTTTGCTCTTTCGGAAAACAATGAAAGTGTGGTATGATTTATAGAATCATATGCCCGCCATGTGATATTGTCTGTCAATTTTGGGAAATAATCTGAGTGTGATCTAATTTTCAGGTGTGGTTTGTGGCAGTGCTATCATACTTGCTACCTTTAGTAGATAGGTAATTAGTACATAGTTTCAGATTACAGAAGCACATTTCAAACTTTTCTCAATATATCAGTGTCTTATTTCATGTTAATCGTTCCAAACTATCCCTTAACTTAAGGAAGGCTTTTATCTCGAGCCAATTGTGATTAGCATCTCCAATTGTGCAATTGCAATTGCCTTGTACAGTTCCTCCGGATTTCCACTCTGAGCATCTAAAACCATTCTCAAGTAATCCTTCCCAGTCACATTGCAGAGAACCACAGGTAAAAATCCATACTTTACCAAGGAATCTGCCATTAAGGCTCTACCCATCCTTGCATTAGCGACAGGAAACGGATGGATATGGCTGAAGTAGATGAGCATCTGCGCAGCGCGAAGTATGGGATGTAGATTCCGAGCTGCAGAGCCGAAACAGGCTTTTCGCCAGTTCAGGAAATGTTTCATGCATGCGGGTGCTTCTGTATGGAATGGGAGGATATTAGATGCTGTCGATTCGGCGCTTCCTGCACTTGAATGAGAATCTCCAGATTTCGTATCCGCACCCCATCCGTGCAGATAGATGTCTTCGGCTTGCGTACCTCTCAACATGACTGAGCATAGATTGCCGAGGCTTTCGTCTGATAGTGATGTAGAATATGACTTCGTGAGAGCCTTCTCAACCAGAAATCTCGTCACGAGGATTTGGTTTCTCAGTTCTGCGACTTGGTCCTCATCTGAACCAGGGAGAAGCATTTTCGGCAAAGGCAGTTCAAGAGCTGCAAGCTGTTCAGAATCGAGGCATACGATATTAGCCGACTCGTATAAAAGTTGAGTTTCCAGTCCGTCATCAATCTTCATCGCGTCCGGAAGGCTGAGAGTATTTCCACCAAATACAGCACTCTGATGAGCATATTCCACAATCAAGGACCTCACTGCCTCCTTGCGCATTTCTGGTCGTCGCGCAAACCGCTCCTTCCATTCATCGGCGTGCTCCAGTACCCTTTTCAGATTCTCTTGCGTTTCAAGATCCTTTTCAATATTCTGCGGCGTGGCGTACTCTTCCCATATTTTCCCACAATCGACCAGGGGATAGTGCTCGGAGGACTTCCCGAGCGGGCTTATGGGAAAGTAAATCGGGTTCAGAAGTTTGCGATGAGTTGCTCGGGTGGAGAATTTTCGGGGACTCGATTGGAGGATGAGCTTTCGTAGAAAGGTCATCTTGAGGTTTAACGTGAGCGGCGTGGTATTATTGTTATATGGACGAAGATATTCTCGGAAGGTAAGATTAAGAACGGGTTGCAGTGAATATTTGAGATGTGCTTGGCTTTTTATCTAAGCGACGCACCAAAATTTAGGTGTACCATCATCACCATTTAACGGTAGTTGGAAGAACTATTTTTTACATCGCGCTAGTGTACTTCAGTGCCTGCATAGTAACCAATTTCTTGCCAGATATCCACAAAATCACTTTCCGTCTCCCAACCTGTCTCCTGACCGAAGAGACAAAGCATGGCAGCATATTCCGGATCCGAGCTGAGATAGAGGCTCCAGGATTGTGGGTCACGGTTGCGAAGTACCCTCATGGATTCCATGACGTCTTTGTCAAATATGGCTCCTTTTTCAAGTAGCAATTTAATTTGCCATGTAAACACATACGGCGCGTTGAAAGATACTGCTAAAGCGTTGCAGCCATATATAGAAGCCATGTTCGGATCGGCATCCCTTTCCAGAAGAATTTCGACTATTTCTACAAGACCTTTTTCGCATGCCATATAGAGTGCTGTTTTCCCGTCAAAAACAGAATCGATATCCACCAGGTTGTTTATTATCACTCTGGCTAGAGGAAGCCAAATGTGACGATATGCCTGGATATGACCCGGATTCTGAAGTAAGACATGTAAAGCATTCCCTCTGGGACCTGATCGATTGGGATCAATTCCATGGCTAATGAAGATTTCTGCAAGTAAGTTATGAGGAACAAAGCGTTCTAAATCTTGGTCTCGATTCTGGCGGGTAAGTGCCCAGTCTGGCAGAGATAACTGCAAAAGTAGATACCACGGATCTATCCCACGCTCGACCAAGGCAGAAAGGCTTGCCCCGTTGCATATAAGTTCCTGTACCTCGGTAGTATGGCCTCGTTTAATACTATCGAGTAGCTGTGCGTTCAGAAATCCTTGGTGGTTTTGTAGGAAGCCCAATACATCCCAATTAGCATTCTTTCTCGCATACCACCATGAATCACTAAAGTGTTGAGACTGAACTTCAGCACCAGCATTGAATAGCAGGCTGAGTATCTCGTCGAGCTAAGAAATATGATGTGACTCGCTCCTTTCTATTGCGATGTAGACTGGCGTCCTCCCTTCACTATCAGAAATATTAGGATCAGATCCATGATCTAGAAGAATATGTACTAAGTCCGGCGAGAGTTTTTCAACAGCAAGCAGCAATGGATAGCCGTTCTCGTTATGTGGAAACGCGTGTTCGAGACGCGCTTGGAGCAATATCCTGTTACCATTTTCACTGCCCTGTGATAGTTTTAAGGTGCGCGGGGATCCATCTAACAATCTTCTCACCAACTTCGCATTTCCGTTTGACACAGCGCATTCTAATGCTGTCCAGTTTTTATTGTGAATTAGGATGTGACTGTCGTTTACTGATCCTCCGGACTCTAAAAGAAACTCGACTGCTTCGATGTCTCCACGAAAGGCAGCAACACAAATAGCTGATCCCAGTTCTCGGCGATCTAATATCTCATGTTTGACTATCCGACGAGCCTCGGGCATATACTCGAAGAATATTGAAAGTCCAAGTTCCTTCAACTCAGGATAAGGACCCAGTTCGCCATGATAGCTCCTATCGACACCAGACCAGCACATATGTTCGTATGCAGCTCGAACTGTTGCAATTGCTTCGGAATTCCAGAGTCTCTTAACTTGGTCCCAAATTTCAGGCCCAATTTCATCCCGAATATGTTGCACAGTATGTAGAATCGCATATCTTGTGAAAGTCGACTCGTCGAAGTCATCTTCGCTGAGCTCTATGACGCCATGTGAGTTTTCGGCCGAATAGTCTTCTAAAATCATCCTGAACTCAGGCTGACCAAGAGATCTTTTTGATTTAGAGTTGTGTTTTGTGACCAGATGGTTTGCACAAGTTCTTGAGATTTGCCCTTGTGCTGCTGGAAAATAGGTAGAGAGTTCTCCCAGGAAAAAGCTTGCTGCTGTGTGATGCACCAATTGTATAATACCCCTGTCGTTGTCAATGACAATGAGACCTGCGCAGACGGAGACTATGAAACTAGGATCAATCAGAAATTCCTCGTCCCATTCAGGATCATCTTGCTGGATTGCCAAGGCTTGTTGTAGCTGACGGACCCGGAGGTGCTCATAGGCATAGCAAACCCAAGTAAGAATCATCATAGCAAGCTCAAAATCTTCTTCGCTCTGATTTTTAATTCTATCAAGGGTGTCTCGATATGTTTCGTCAAGTTCAACTGGCAATTTGTGCACTGCACTACGAACTGCAGCCTTGCTTCGCAAAGCTCTCTTCGCGAGAGTATCTAAATGTAACTTAACAAGGAGGAACCTAGATGCAATTAGCAGACTATCTTCAAGTAAATCTGATTAACAAGCTTACATCCCCTGACTTTTATCTATAAGTGTATCTTTGATAGTGCTCAAGAGCTCAGAATCGCCTGTTATGTGCTGTCTCAGTTTCCTATCCGAATTGAGCCTTTTGATAATGTACCTCCCTAGATCATCATCATGAGCAGCTATGGTAATCTTTTGAGCACTCTGAAAATTCTCTTCGATGGCTGAGATAAGACGAGAAGTGACCATTAATTGAATGTTTGGCTTGACTTCCTGAAGCTCTTGGACAATAGCTTCTAGAACTTCACTCTCAGCACACTCATCCAGAGCATCTATCACAATGAAGCTTTTCTCAAAGTGCTTCAATGCAGCTCTGAAAACCCTCCGGCTTTCTGAAAGTCCAGGTAATCTTGTAGTAGTCGAATGATTTTCGAATACTTTATATACTTCAGATGGCATGGCAGTTTGCTGGCTAAGAAGCTGACTGGCAAGGCTACATAGGATGGCTTCTACACTCTGTGACGATATATCTTTGTAGTTGAAGTAAATCCAAGCTACAGCCTGGGCGGATTTGCAAGTGCGGATGCTCTCCTGCAGGTTATTGATTGCTAATGAGGCAATCGAACTCTTCCCTGCGCCCGGAATCCCAGTACAGAGAAGAGCATCATAACTACAAGACCGCCACTGCTGATATTCTGTACTTCCTAGAAACCATTCGCCAGTACCGGGCTCAACCTTGTCAAAGATCTGAGCCTGAGGAGACGTGAAATTCGGATGCGATAGCCATGAAACGATTTTTTTGTGGTCTTCAACTGTCATAAATATTAATACAAGGACAAAATAAAGCCTAATCGCTTGAGAATTCTTATTGTGCTGTGTAGAATCTTGACTCAAAACATAGAATTGAAAAGTGATTCTATTGTCTTACCTTCGGCTTTCAAGTTGAGGTTTGAAATTCCTGCCACTACCTCCTGGGATTCATCGTGCACCAATTTCAACTCGCTTTGAATAGCAACCGTGTCTTCTTTGATAGAGCGAGTCTCGTTGGCAATCAGTTCGGTCGTGACTTTAAGTGCCATAGAATATTGCTCAATAGAGGCTAGAATTTGCACCTGGTCATTGGACAAAGCCAATGCCAAAAGAGACTTCTGTCGCTCGATGATTTGAATAACATCCTTTGCTTGTTTCTTGTTGAATGGCCACTTCAAGGACTTTGTCAGACGTTTATAGTTTGAAGCCGAAGCAGAAACAGAAAACGCGTCTTTCAACTGAAGGAGTAAAACTCTTGATTGTTCCAGGATACCATCAGGCTTCTGAGTTAGTAGTTGCAGGGTCGCTGACCACGATTTCATCTCATTCGCATCTTCTAATGTATCTTGAAGTGTCTCAAGTAAGCCCCTTGTAGTCATGAGCTCGACAGTCAAATCTCTACACTCTTTTGGCGCATCTTTGACGTCGCGCAAATACGTAACAACAGTGCTCGTCAGTTGAAGAACAGCAATTACACTGGCCGTAAGACTTAAAGGATCTGCCATCGCATGTCTAGGGTAATTTCAGTCGACTAAAAAATAGGTTGTCAGTCATTCCAGCATGTTTGTGGATTAAAATTCCGTGCGACGTGAGGTGACAGCTGGTTGTCTTTATCTGACGGATCTTGAGCGGCTGAGTAAACCCACTAATGCATGAGCAGGGGAATCTCTGTGGCTTGCGTTTCAACAACGCATCTGCCTAAATTGAGAAGATAATACGTGCTATTTAGTTTTACATCAAATAATGTTATGAAAACATCAAGCTTGCCAAAATTCACGGAAGATCAATAAGAAGGTTAGTATGGAGTTTTGGGTAATATATTGTAGTATAACAAGTGATATTATTTTAGATCCGCGTATCTAAGCTAAGTAGGCACACTGGCAATATAAGACTGATGTGAGAATGGATCTATCTTTCTTGTTAATTTTGGTGGTTATCTCAAGCGAAGTTATTGTCTCAGTAGTCTTGTTATTGGAGTCAGATATAAAACATTAACACAAACAAGCAATTAACATTGAACTCCATGGTTTAAGGAATAAGAATATATCATATATCATTGCATGATTTAAAGGAGTTCTTATGCTCAGTACAGTTTGGCCTGAAGACTCAATTCGTAATGTTCCTTAATAACTTCGCGGCAGGTGAAGCGACTTTTCACCAATATAATTCAATATCATCTCGCGGCTGACAGGAGCAATACGAGGCACAAGACACTCTCTGAAGTATCTCTCAACATCATATTCAACAGCATAGCCCATGCCACCATGCGTCAATACAGACTTTTCACAAGCAGTAAAAGCTGCTTCCGCAGCAACGTATTTTGCACTGTTGCAAGCTACTCCGACAGCATCCTGTCTAATAGAACTATCCGACTGGCTTGCATCGTACAACCTAGCAGCGTGGTATGTTGCCAGCTTTGCTGCCTCCAGTCGCATATAAGCATCTGCTAAAGGATGGGCAATCCCCTGGTTCATTCCGATGGGTCTCTGAAAGACAATGCGTTCTCTGGCGTATGTAGCAGCTTTGGCCAGTGCTGCATACCCCAAACCGAGTGCCTCACCTGCAAGAAGACATCTCTCGGCATTCATGCCATGAAGGATTATTTTGAAGCCTTGATTTTCAGCGCCGATCAATGAATCAGCGGGGATTTGGTAGTTATCGAAAAAGACCTCATTTGCATCAACAGCACGACCACCCATCTTCTTGATCTTAGACATCTCCAGTCCGGGCTTGGTCCGGTCAAGATCAATGCAAAACAATGACAAGCCCTCACTGGGTTTTTTGACCTCTTCAAGCGGTGTGGTTCGGGCGAGAAGAATCATCTTGGAAGCGACTTGAGCACAAGTGATCCAAATCTTCTGACCTGATATGCTGTAGGAGCCATCGTCCTGCTTCTTTGCCGCAGTACTGAGTCGCAAGGTATCAAGCCCAGCATTTGGCTCTGTGACGCCAAAACAAGTACGCCATTTTCCAGAAATAATGTTTGGGATGGTACTTTCTAACTGTTCCTTGGTGCCAAACCTGGCGAGTGGTTGTGTCGCATAAACATTGGCATGTATAGCCTGAGCCCCAGCCATTCCAGCACCCGATTCGGTTATTGTCTGCATCATCATGACTGCTTCCGAAATGCCGAGACCAGAGCCTCCGAGGCCCTCAGGAAGCGCTATACCGAGCCAGCCATCTTTGGCCAACGCAGCATGGAACTCTTTCGGATCTTCTTCTTTTTGATCGTGTTCTTGCCAATATGTGTTTGGGAATTGTGAACATACTTGGCCAACGGCTTCTCTAACAGTGAGTTGTGTCTCTGTGAATCCTGTTGTCTCCATTATTGGTCGGCAGGATGTGGTGGAGAAGTCATGACTGTGAGGATGACGACGTCCGACCCCGCCACTATAGCAAATCGATGTGATTATAGCTCGACCTGGCCTTGCCAGGCGTGGTGGAAGTGACACAAGCATGGTTTTTTGAAGTAGCAATGGAGGGTGAGTTTTGACTTGAGATTGAAGTGAGGAGGTCTTTGGCCACTTCGGGAAACCCCACGATCATCTCTCGGATGTCTCTGCCGACAAGCATATCCGAGATTCTGTTACCCAAGCGAATGCGAAGTTGCAACACTCAATGCTGTACGGCATGCTTAATAAACTAAGTTCAGGTAGATTTGTGATTCTTTTTTACTTGGTTCAGTTAGCTAATATGTCTTGCTCACATATAAAAGCATTGCGTGGTAAGTGAAACTGAAGGTACTTTGCAATTGAGCTGTCTCCTAGCACCATAGTGTATCTAGAGATGCCTTCAAAAGCAATTTTAGTCAGAAAACAACACAACTATCCTTGGAAATCGCATTTCATTCATTAGCCTCTTTGGCTATATGCTAAAAAATGCCAATAGTATCTGATACGATCGACATCCATATCTTGCCTTCTATAGAAGTTGCCATGTCTTTCTGGATCGTTGCTTAAGCTGCTCGCAAAAGTGCACCAGTTTTTCTGTAGAGATGTGGCAATGACAGATTGCTTGCAAGCCGCCAGAATTTTATGACGTGGATTCAAAAATCAACTTTCATGTCGAACTGCGAGTCTTCAATGAGAGCATGGAAAACATCGATAGCAGCCATCCAGATCTCTACCATATCCCCCATGTAAACTGCCCACTTTCCGTCAATTCAACTTCTTAACCGACCGTTGGCCACTCTATTATTCCACATCGATTTCATATCTCAGATCTGCTTGTTCGAGAAAGTCTTTGTCATAGAAACCATTAGATGCATTCGGGCCATTCCGAGTTGGTTTCCAACGCTCACGCTCATACAATTCAAATTGTGCCAATGCCCGTAGCCGTTCCAGATTCTGACTCTCAACCACATTCAATTCCCTGCTTTCGGAGCTCCTGAGTGCAAGCATGAGTATCGCATGCAAGGTAAAAGTTGCATCATTGCCAGCATTATGGAGATCGTGTTTCTTAAATGGAACTTTAAGTTCATTCAAAACAGCCCCGAGAGCAAACTTCTTCATGGGCGTACTAGAGATGGATTTTTCATTGTCGCCAAGGAGGTTCTGAGTTATTCTGTGCGTGTCTAGTATTGCAACCACAGGTGCAATCTCATAAACGATTATCCCATTTCGTTTCAGCATCTTTAGATCCTCTTTGATTGAGTGGCCGATAATAACGATATTTCGCAGAGCGTGGGAACCAGGAGAGCTGCTGTCTTCAATGCGCAGGCACTTTTTAATGGTTTCAAGTAGATCGACCTGTTTCTTCTTGAGAAACGTCTCTGCGAACACGCATTCCGTGAAATTCGTGACATCGCAGTATATGAATTCTTCTGAGGCGTGAAAGGCTGAAAACTGCTGGGTCGCAATGGATTCGCTAGGGAAAGAGCGGGATTTGGATTTGAGATGTCGAGTATCGAGGGTCGCAATGCCAAATTCCTTGATAGCAGGGGCGCCGGGTTTGCCCTTCTCGTATCTTGA
Source organism: Pseudofabraea citricarpa (assembly GCA_029641185.1). NCBI lineage: Eukaryota > Fungi > Ascomycota > Leotiomycetes > Helotiales > Dermateaceae > Pseudofabraea > Pseudofabraea citricarpa. Next base: position 572,020 of record JAPWGK010000010.1, read on the forward strand.
TACTTCGAGATCGATAGCTACGAGAACGACATCTGAAAGGGGGTCTGAGTCTTTCAAATCTCGAAGGCCAAGTGATTGCTCAGCAAACATCAACCCTTCTTTCGCGGCAATGCGCCACTCGAGGTCTTTCTCCTGTTTCTTCTGTTTTAAAGACGCCATCGAATTCTCGATTTGCAGTGAGCAATAGCTTATGCGGAAGAGGAGGCTGGATAACGACTAGATTTATGGTTTGTGTAAAAAGTTGTTTGGGCGGATGCAGAAGATGTAGCTGCGCAACCGCAGGAGGATTTGAATGCACGATTATGTTCCTGCCTCGTAGGGCCGCGCTAATAGCGAAATAAATTTGATAGAGCAGATTGTTATGTTCGATCCAATTGCGGGATCTAAGTCTTTCTTGGGAAACAGCAACACGTGAACAATAATATGGGGAGCAGGAACGGCTAGAAGAAAATAGGGTCTTTTCTTTTTGTTACATTGGCATTCCCATTGCCATCGTTCGTCAATGGCAACTTGCGAAACACAAGGGCATACAGTAGGTAGCTCAATGGCCAAGAGGAAGGTTTCTATCGAAGTAAGACCCAGATAGTCATACCGCCATATTTGCTACTTGAAAGTTGTCAGGATATTAATGCTTCAAAGGTCTTTCCACAAAGTTGGAGAATAGCTCAGGAAGAGTGTTAATGACTTCGAATTAGACAATGTCATATTACATAACCATCAAGCGTAAAAATATCATAGAGATTATTTCTTAAAGCAACTAAGTAAAGTGGCTGATAGTTAGTTTTCAACAATGCAAGTACTTTATCTAATTGTGGATCACATAGGTATGTTTAGGTTTTTTTGGTTTCTGTATAACGTCATATAATTACATGCTTGATTAATTTAATTATTATTTTATGTACAAGTTAAGTGATTGTTCACGATCCACTTTGTACTTATGTTCATCTTATGGCATGCTATTTTTTTAAACACTTACTGCTCACCCACTCCGTTCTGGCCAAGCATCAAATAATCCTTCGTAAATCGTCACGTTTCCGAATTCTACCTCGCCTTCTCCGTCGTGAAAGAACTGAATCTCTTTGGAAGCTGCGTACCACGATCTATGAAGTTAAGTCAGCATTTATGATATAAGAGATAAAACATGACTTACCGGGCCCAGGTGCTCACAGCGAATCTGCTATTAGCATGGACTTCTACGATGGCATTATCAACCACAATAGTCAATTCCAGCGTCTCAATCTGCTCCTCGCCATCCTGTAGAACATCAAACAAGCGTAGTTTACCGCTCTCGTTGCGTGAGTCGATCCCGTTCGTAGTCTGAGCCGCAGCACTGGTGTTGGTCCGGTCTATGATAATCGACTCATTGGAGAATTGGTAATAGATCGTTGTCGTCTCGAACTCCGAGGACAAAATCTGGAACCCAGCTTTGAGGTCAGAGTCACGAGCTGCTGTTGGAAAAGAGATTGACGCAGTCAGGACATAGAATTTCGTTTCTGGGGAGCGTTGGAAGGCCACTGATCCTGGTGAGCTCAGAGTCTGGCTGGGCTCGGTAAATGACGCTCCACTTGTCAATTGAGCCAGAGTCTCTCGTGCAATCTCTTGCTTTAGAGTGGTAAGTTCTAGGACACCCGACTCAGAGTCACTACTAGCAACTCGCCATGAACCTGTCTCGCGAGCAAGCTCGTTGTCCACCACATTGGATATCGTTCCAACGCTCAGCTCCCGAGGAAGCAACAAAGAGCCGGTCCAGTTCTGCTGCAGAGTGGGAAAGAGTTGCGTGCCATAGAAGTCGCCCGTAAGCCACAAATATGTTATAAATCGATCTGGCACGCTGCTCTTCATCGACGCTTGCGAAGAAGCAGGTAGATCTTTCCCAGCAGCAGCATATGATGATGCACCCCAATCGAGAAAACCCGCCATGGTCGGCGTGAACTTGGCTTTCCCATTTTCGAGAGTCACGTTGCCCGCTGCCCAGAGCATGTCCCGGGAGTCCGAGACTTGCGGGACGATAGGCGCATACGACCATTCTGCGCCGATCGTGGTGAAAACTTCGCCCTCGGCGTTGTAGCCGTACTCGTCCAGGCCGAATACGTTAGCGACCTCGAAGTTAAAGCCCCATCGGCCCGCCCAGTCACCACTGCCCCAGGTCGAGTTCGCTTCTTCGTGCCACCAATCGCCGAGGTACTCCCAGTATTGAAAGTCTGGGTCATATTGGCGGTAGAGAAATTCGGAGGGGCCTTCTTGATGCACGCCACCAGAGATGACGGTATACCATGTCCCCGGGATGCTTTCGAGAAGAGAATCGAGTTTGGCGTTTTGAAAAACGTAAGGGTCACGCCAACCTGTTACGTTGAGAGCGAAGGGCGGGGAGGAGATGGCTGGTCCTTGGTGCAATTTGGTGAAGTTGCGACCACTGTCATAGGATACTGCCAAAGACTGCGTCTCGCTGCCTCGGGTGTAGGGAATAGTCCATTGAATAGGCAGATAGGAGACCGAAGTGTACAGCAGAGTAGGCTTGCCGCCAATTCCTCTGGGAATAACAGAGCCATCAAAGACAAAGATGGGATCATTCACTCCACCTGCAACAATGAATTGTTTTCCATCCGGATTCAGGTCACGGTAGGTTACAAGATCATCTGTCGTAGCTCCGGAAGCGCCGCTGTATAGCCAACCGACGTGAAAAAGTCCTGTATCAGGATCAGTGTAGTGCATACACGGATCACCAATTTGGCCGGAGGGTGGAAGAACGTGGGCTTTGGGTCTCCAAGTTTCGAACAGGCTGCTATTAGCAAGTGTCGAGAGGTTGGGTGGTGCCGAATTATAGTCGATTGAGTATGTGCTCTGTCGTGTGGCGACGTAGCCAGCTGCAGCAACTGTTGAGAGCTTCATGCTGACGCTGTAAGCTGTAGATGAACTGTTGGAGTGCTAGGCAGAGTACTTCAAAAGTTTCCATCGTACTTCTTAATATATTTATATTCGCTCAAATACACGGGGAATCCTCGAAGGCTCGAATAATAGTATGACAGGGTAAGAATATAGGCGATACCTCGGTGGGTTAGAGGCGGGGAATCCGATTGTGGAGATTCTAAGTCCCCCATCTTCGACACAAAGGACCTAAGCAAACTAGGGTTCGTCCGAGGCTTTGAAGAACGGTGAGAATCTCTTAATTAAGAACCTGTTTGGTTGGCGAAATAGACTTCATCCGAAGTGCGAAATGCGGGTCCACTTTCCGAACCAAATACTATAACCTCGCATAATAGCTTTTATTCTCGCATATACAAAGCGATTAATCCGCGAGGGTCAGTGAGGATTTGTATATTTTATTATAAACAGACCTACTAGTAAATTATATGACTCCTAAGTAGGTAGGTCGAAGAGCAATGTTGAGAACCTGCCGGCAAGGCAGGTTAGCCGATTGCCAAGTTACTCAATAGCCGACGGCGAGGGGTCAGACACGACATTGTGGGGCTGGCGAATTAGAAAAGTCTCTCCACTGAGCCGCTGAATCCGGGGATGCTGCACCACAACATCTCGGATCATCTTTAACCTTCATTGACTGACGATTGCACCATCAGGCTGAGCAGGATTGATTAGTCACTAAATCATGGTTAGATTGTCTATGCGCCTCTGCTCTGATGTTACCTCATCAGCATCGAGAGTAGCTACCGAATTTCTAGAGAGTACGTCCAGGAATGGCACATTCGTCCAGGAGCAACTCCTTGATGGCAACCAGTTACAGAAATTATCGCTATCGCTGAATCGACCTCTTTTATACGAATCCCTGAGCATTGAATCCAAGCCGCCCGTACCAGGCACTCCACTTCCTCCTGGATATCATCTAGTCTATTTCACACCAGCAGGATGCGAGCAAGACCTTGGTCGCGATGGTTCAGATAGAACAGCAAACCCACCGCACACCTTCACTAGAAGAATGTGGGCTGGTGGTTCATTACACTGGGATCGTGATAATTTGCTCAGAGTTGGCCAGACAGTAAAAGAAACAACAGAAATTCTATCCGCTATTCCAAAGAAGACCAAAGCAGGAGACGCAATGATTGTGGTTGGTGTTAAAAAGACGTTTGAAAATGAATCTGGAGTAGCTCTTGTTGATAATAGGTATTGTCACCAAAACCCCGTTTCGTGATGAAGCTGATGATTCTGTAGAAATTGGGTCTTCCGTCCGGAGCTATCTAGACGCCAAAAAATACTTGAAAAAGAGAAATCTGTTGAGTTACCAAAAGGTTCTTCCAGCTATCCATTCCCATGCAATCGCAAAATTCTAAATGTGTTGATACCACAGGAACCATAATGCGTGACTTTTGCCAGTCACCGGTTTCGCTATTTCGATTTTCTGCCCTCACATTTAACGGGCACAAGATTCACTATTCAAAAGAATGGTGTCGTGATGTCGAAGGCCATCGAGACTTGGTTGTGCATGGCCCGCTCAACCTCATCAACATGCTGGATGTTTGGCGTGATCATCACGAACTTGGCGATAAAGAGATCCCTCAGAGCATTTCTTACCGAGCTACTTCGCCGCTTTACGTTGGGGATTATTACCGAACAATAATGGAAAGGAGTGAAACAGGACAAGTCTCGAATCAGACCATTTATTCGCCTTCTGGAAATATCGCTATGAAAGGAGAGATAGTAGGCTATGATCCTTAGTTGATGGGTTGGCTGTGTGTCTATATGACATGTTATGATTCACATTAATTGAAATTCTACGAACCAAGTTACATGATACTTCTTTACTGTCTAGGTATTTACGTGGTGAAACGTGATGAGTGACTTGAGTGACTTGACTTCGGCTCTTAATTTAATGACCAAACAACTCCATGGGCATACAACAACAATCAACACCAATTAGTATCACTTCTAATCCTGTTTATTTCCACAACTACCCGCCACGATAGTCATGTAACTACCTACTCAGCCAAATATATCTCTTTGCTTTCCCTGAACTAGTCTAAAGATCTTTGCTAATTTCTTATTTTTCGCAAATCATCATGCAAAACTTTATTCGCATCAATTACTTGTTATGCCAAGTTGCAACTACGCAGCACACAGCCCAAAAGGGCTCTGGCATTTACTGGTCACTCTCCAATACGCGTGTTGCGGTCTCGCTAATTTTGGGCGGGTGGCTCGCGTATGTAATACGCGTATAGCGTATCCCTTAAAATAGGTTCACCGATCAAAGAGCCCATAATGAAGGGTAAGTGGAGATAGTAAAGGCTTGAGTTGATTAAGAATCAAGTGCCGTATACAGTACGGTACCAAGAATCAGGACGTACTCAAAAGATGCCCCCCTCTTTAATTTTAAATTCCGGCCCGCACCACTCCAAATTCCATGATCCAAGGCATTGAAGTTCACAATGGGACTTTGTAAGATTTCTATAAGAGGGATCTGGTATCTCTTTCCTCGGCTTCAAGCTTACCTTTTCACTATCCTTCAACAACCAGGAAAGGTTCAACTTTTCGTCGCCATGGACGCCTCACTCTTTAATACGTCTAATCCCTGTTCTTCTACTTCAATCCCTTATCCAGAACTTTATGGAGCTGAGTTCTTATCGCTAGAGACGAATTTGGTTACAAATTACTCTGCCAGTATTCACACTGGCCTGTATACCAACCATGGAGGAGTTACGGTCGAAAATGTCAACTTCTGTAACGTCACTGTGTCATACACGCATCCTGGCCAGAACGATGTCGTCAATGTTCAAGTCTGGCTCCCTGAGAAGACCTGGAATGGTCGTCTTCAACACATTGGTGGTGCAGGATGGCAAGCAGGCTTACATTATGCCGGACTCCTAGGCATGATGGGAGCAGTTGGTGAAGGCTATGCTAGTCTCGGTACCGATGCAGGACTTGGGTCTGATGTGACGCCTGAGAATTGGGCCATGATCAGTCCTGGCAATGTCAACCGCTACCTTCTCCAGAACTTGATCTCGACCTCCTTGAACGATGCTTCAATAATCGGCAAAAGCATCGTCAACAGCTACTATGGGCAACCTCCCGCCTTCTCTTATTTCTCTGGATGCTCTCAAGGTGGACGTCAAGGAATGATGCTTGCTCAACGGTTTCATAATGCTTATGATGGCATCGCAGCTTCAGCACCGGCTATTAATTGGAACGAATTGTTCATCGGCGACTACTTTCCAACACTTCTCATGAACGTTTTAGGAGAAGCGCCAGCCCCTTGTGAACTCAATGCAATTACAGAAGCCGCTATTTCAGCTTGCGATGGTAAAGACGGTGTTCTTGATGGCGTTATCGCTGATCCTGCAAGCTGCGAATTTGATCCACAGACTATGATTGGCACTACGATCAATTGTACGGATACTGGGTCTAACAGACAGATATCTTCTATTGCAATCCAAATCGCCGAAGCAGCTTGTAAGTACTTCCTCAGCCACTTCATAAACTCTTACCTTAGGTTGCTCACGGAGATAAATTGCTCACTGTTGTCGATAGGGAATGGCCCAGAAACAGCTAATGGTACGAACCTTTGGTATGGTATTGAGAAGGGATCTGACCTGTCCATGAGTGCTATAACACTCACCTCAGGAATTGCAGCGACTACGTGCAACGGAAATGGTACCTGTGTACCGGCAGGCTTTGATCTTGTTTCTGCATGGATCAAACTTTTCGTACTAAAGAACGCAACTGCTGATCTATCGGCCTTGACCCATGAAGATTTTGATGCCATATTTCGTTCATCAAAGCAAGAGTATGGTTTTATGGACACAAATGATCCTGATCTTTCTGAATTTCGTAACCGCGGGGGCAAATTGATTTCATACCATGGTCTGGTATGTTCAAATTTTTCGAACCGAGATTCTTTCTAGCCCTAACTTTTCTTAGTCCGATCTAATCATAACTCCCCGCTCAACTCAGCACTATTACGACGCTGTTACTGCCCTCGACGAGAATGTGCATGACTTTTATCGACTTTTCTTGGCACCTGGACTTGATCATTGCTTTGGTGGTCCCGGTGCTTATCCATCAGGCACATTTGATGCGATGCGCAACTGGGTCGAGAAAGGCATCGCGCCCGAGACTTTAAGTGCAGAGAGCTTGGAGGACGCTTCTGGGAATACTCTCAAGAGGACGTTGTGCCCATATCCTAAAAAGCAGTATTATAATGGTACTGGTGATGCAAGCACTGGAGATGGGTTTTATTGTATGTGATGGACGGTCCTGATATCACTAATCGACTTTTTCTCGCTTTCTTTTCGTTTTTGGAAGATGTGGCTAAAGCTGTCTCTTGAACTTCATATTAGTTGGTGTTTGAGATTGTAGTAGCCTCGCTTCTTTCAAGTTCTAGTCAAAAGGCAAATAGTACCTGTTAAAACGAGCAAGAAAATATATGTAACTACCTGCCTATGAGTATTTTCAGAGATATCCTGTGGTAAGAGGGTGATGACTACTTTTGATATTGGCGATTTTGAAAAAGAAAAAAGAAGTTACCGCTTACTGTTTAGTCGCAAACGAGAAGAACAAGAAAGGATGCCTTACGACTTTACACATTTGCTGAACAGGAAAGCTTTAAATTCAAACAATTAGTCATTCTTTTATTGCTTGTCATTGATATCTCTTATGTTGTTAGCCTGGTTATGTTGCGACGACAAATACAGCCCTAAAACAATTCGGTACTTTATAAAGTTATTAGTCTTTATTAGTGTCTAGGTATTTACCTTAAAGTATCTCTTTTGCAATAAAACGAAAAGACTTATCAAACATATCACTAAGCCATGGAAACAAGTATGGTTACAGGCATTCTTGATTTGCCTAATCGGCGCCAGGCCTGGTAATTCTACCTCCTATCTATTCTCATCATGATCATGAATCGTAATCTAGTAGACTGTCATCTCGATGACAGCATCATCAACCTTGCCGTAGCTGGAGTACTTCTTCCAGGCATCCTCAGCTCCTGGCAATTTCAAAACCTTCTCAAACTCCTAAAGACGGTTCAGATTAGTAAACACTCAACTAAGCTTTGATGGTATCAAGAAGGCATACCTCGCGACTGTCCCAGCCGACTATTCCCATGCCTACATTTCCACCCTCGTCATCGGTCTTTCCGCCCCAGGATTCCTTTCCTGAGAGGGCGTTCAGTGCGTCCCATGCTTTGTGTGCCTCATCGCCCTTGCTGGGATCTGAAAGCTCCAAACGGGAGAATGAGACGTATTTCTTTGCAGCTCCCTCTGGGAACTCTGCACATTGGAATGAAGAGTGGAGTGGTACTGGTGCACCATGCTCTTGGCGCTTCTTCTCGGCCTCCTTGAACCAATCTGAAGCGAGGAATTCCTTCTCGCCCTCCTTAGACTCGAAAGCTGGAACTGTTAGTTATGTCATTGGTTGTGTGGTACTATTCCCATACCAATGGTGTAGATAAACTCGAAGCCCTTGAACTCAGCTCCATCCTTTGCAACAACTGGGCCGCCTGCGACACCCTTTACCATAGGCAGAGCCTTGATCTCAGAAGCAATCTTTGGCCACATTCCGAGGAAATCATCCTTCTTGGCCTCTGGGATTTGTGGGAGGACGACTGCGAGATAAGGCATTTTGAGTAGATGTTGATTTTTTGGTTACTGCGAACTTGTCAAAAGTCGGAAGTTGTTGGAGATTGTTGTAGTGTTGTTGATGTGATTGAACTGAGATGATTTGAATGAAGAAGGAAATTTGAGGGAGATCATCTGCAGTATATATACTTGACCATGGCCTTCTGAAGTTAAGCATTTGGCCCCATTGGGACGGAGACACAGCAGCGGTGATTTCGGACTGTAGAATAAGTCCGTTGCCTAGTGCTCCCCGGCCTGGAGCAGAGGTTATGCCTACATGCATTGCGTTCGGCTCGCTTGAAGTTGCTCGTGTTTCAAATGATGCTGTGATTCGTACACCGCCGAGAGTAATTCTCAATGTCCGCGATGCCACCAGAACTGTTAGTGGCCAATACAGACAAGCATCCTACAGTGCCAAAGAGTATTAAGGTTATAGGAAGTTCAAAATCACTACACCGAGTGCGGTTGCTGCCGGCTAGCTTACTAGTCCGCGGCGGCCGATCATGCTTTCCGTGCTTCCGATTCGAGCATCCATCGTTTCGGATGCCGCCATACTCAACTTGGTGGTTATGCTCTAGACTTGGTACCTATCTGCATGGGAATTATCAATTCCACGTGCGATCACTCTATTCGTTCAAATGATTTTCAAAGGGGCAGATCTAAACAGTCCGGCCCTGAACCTAACCTACTAGACAACGCGCTATTATGCAACAATTCCATCTATGCCTCAAAAAGTGAGCCAGCATAGCCCTTTCGCATTAGCTATCGAAGCTCTTAAGATCGAAGCCAGTTCTAACACAACCTTGCCATTGGAGCTCGGCAGCGATGATCTTCAAACGAACTACTTTTTTAAGATTTTGGTAACAGGAATAGGGGCATCATGCCATCGGAGTCCGCGGAATGAACTCTAAATTCTCGCTAATCTTTCATGGACACGGCTTCGGATCACGCTGATTGTTTTTAACCGACTTAAACCAGTTACTTTCATTGTAGAGTCAAGATGATTCTCCTTCCTGATTCTTGTTCATCTTTTCACCTTGAAATAAAATTCTGTTAGCAGACAGTCCAGCAAAAAGGAAAGTTCTTGCTTTGAAACTCCTCTCCATTTACACCATTTTTCTAACGTCAGCGGCACCTTCAAAACCCCATCTTTTAACAGCTAGTCCTCAACTAAATGCTACCATTCAGCTACTCGCATATTCAAAATTTTCTTCTTTCTTTCGAGCAATACTTCAATATTCCAGGGAGACTGATCTGTCAAAAAATAGATTCATAGCACTTTCATGACGAATTGAGAAAATAATACGCCATACACCAGGCTGCTAGCGCTATATAAAGTCCAAATTCTCCATCGTCTTCACAGAAAGTTTGTACACTCAGCCGAAGTGTTGATCATGTCAGAACGAATGCAAAATACTTGCAAAATCATGACATCAAGGTCCAATTTCTAGAGAGTGTTTAGGCAGCCGAGAGAAAGTGAGGGAGCGGAATGAAGCTATAGCTACCTTCACCGACTGCCATCTGCTCGCTTGGTACAAAATGAAAGCATTTTTGTGAAGTTGCTGGTTTACCGCATTATCCCTCAAGGTGGCTGATTCTGTTGAGATGGGCCTCGGTGTGAAACGGAGTCTCATGACAGCAGGTATAGGCTGTCTGTATGAGGCTTGAAATACTGGCTTTTGAATAATGTGCTCTACTGCAGTATGCATTATGCACTTTGAAGGCGTGATGCTAAGCGTCGCCAATTAATGCCACATGCTTCGCTTAGCACTAAGACAAAGTGTTGATCCATTCATAGTCTAGTACAATGCAAATGGTGCAGGAATGGCAATGAAGTCTCATTGAGCTGGATATTTTCTTTATTTTCCCTCTCATTCTTTAAATCCACTAGGAAAGACTCCTGACTATCTGAGTCTTCACCGTATGACTTCGAAGGAGCTGTTCATGACAACCTCGCTGCCCAACCCGACAAACTTCCTCAATTGGATCAAAAATTAAAACTCAGCCTCTCATGTGGAGATGACGAAACAAGAAAAATATGAGCAAATGTGCAGTCTGTCAGCAATTGTACGAGAATCACCTGACCCCGCTCCGGAACCTGGTTTTCTGAATGGTTACAGGCTTCTCCGCAGTCGCTTAGTGACCTTGGTACTTGTTGTGCCTAAATTGCATTTACCCCACCGGAAATTGTTTCTGCACCAACGAACACTCAAGTATATGTGCGGAACGTCCTCTAATCTCGCTAATAAGTACACGAGATCTCGGATTCTAAGCTGATTCTAACTCATTTTCCCTTTCTCAACTCCAATTTTGCGGTGGCGTATTGGCTTCGCCATCTCGCGGAGGAATATCGGCCCGTCTAGACCGTTATGATCCCATCTGGGGTCTCCGCGTTCGTTTTTATGACAGTTTGAAAGTATATAGAGCTCGCTCGCAGTTCGAACGTTGAAGTGTACTTTCCTGGTTCGACTGGCCGTTTATGACTGGGAACTCATCCGGACCGATACAATGGTAGCAATTAACAGTTTCAAAGCCAGCGGCCTGATGTTCTGCAGCATCGTTCTACTTCTGGCCAATGTGATCTCCGCAGCTTCAACGAGGAAATTTTTATCTCCTAGAACTACCAATGGAACTAAGGACCATCCGTACAGATTCAATTCTGTAGCCGTGACCGGTGGTGGGTTTATTACAGGTATCATTGGTCACCCAGACGAGCCAAATCTGTTGTACACGAGAACAGACATTGGAAGTTCTTATAGATGGAGCCAGGAAGAAGACAAATGGCTTCCTTTGACGGATTTCATCAGTGAAGCCAATATCAATTGGCTTGGAACCGAGAGTTTTGCTCTGGATCCAACAAACACCAACATGCTGTATCTAGCTCAGGGCCAATACACGACATCAAACAACTCGGTGTTTTTCGTCTCAGAAGACAAGGGGGATACTTTCTCTATCTATCCAGCTCCTTTCCCCATGGGATCTAACGAACTTGGTCGCAATAATGGAGAGCGGTTAGCAGTTAATCCTTTCAACCCCAATGAGCTATACTTTGGCACACGTACCGAAGGATTGTGGAAGAGCACAGATCAAGCAAAGACTTGGACCAACGTAACAGACTTTCCCGATGCTTTTGCCAACGGTATTGGAATGATCTTCGTCGTTTTTGACCCAACTCATGAGGGCACGATCTATGTAGGTGCCAACGTACCGAATGGCATCTACTTCACAACGGACGGCGGTGCAAGTTGGGACGTAGTCCCAGGCCAGCCATTAGAGTGGACTGACGAGGTTCTAAATTTTGCAAATTCTACTCCTACCACACCTCCACTGAGCACAGGTCCTCAGCCAATGAGAGCTTCTTTGGCATCTAATGGAGTTCTGTACGTCACGTACGGAGATGGACCCGGTCCTTACGGTGTCTCTTATGGAATTGTTCAGAAATTCGATACTACCACATCAACATGGACTGACATCACACCTGGCGCCAATAATTCCTACCCGCTTCCATACACCCCACAAGCATTTCCCCGGGGTGGTTACAATGGATTGAGTGTTGCTCATGATGATCCTGACACGCTCGTTGTAGTATCTCTAGATCGCGATCCTGGACCAGCAATCGACAGCATGTACTTCTCCCGAGATGGCGGGAATTCATGGAAAGATGTTTCGCAGCTCGGAACCCCATATCAAACCTATGAAGATGGTGGGTTCTGGGGACATCCAGTGAAAGAAGCGGCTTTGAAGAACGGGACTGCAGTGCCATGGCTGAGCTTCAACAATGCCGAAAGATGGGGTGGCTATGGAGCTCCAAGCCCAAATATTGGACAGACGAAATTCGGCTGGTGGATGTCAGCTGTGCTTATCGATCCGAATAATTCAGATCATGTCATGTACGGCACTGGAGCAACTATCTGGTCTACTGACACCATTTCCCGAGTCGATAATGACTGGGCTCCAACTTGGTATGTACAAGCTCAGGGCATTGAAATGACAGCCATTCTTGCTCTCGTCAGCCCAACAGAGGGAGCAAATTTGCTCAGTGGATTTGGCGACATCCACGGATTTAGACATGATGATTTGTTCACACCACAACCGATGTTCGGCGAACCGCAATTCTCCAATCTCGATGATCTCGATTGGGCTGGACTACATCCTAATGTTGTGGTCAAAGTTGGTTCTACCGGGTATCCATTCATAGATAGTTGTCCCATGGGAGCAATCTCAACAGATGGTGGCTTAGGATGGAACAGATTCGACACATGCGCGCCACAGACCAACAACAGTTTCCAAACTGGCGGAACGATTGCTGTTGATGCTTCAGGGGAGCATCTCGTTTGGAGTACAGGTGGTCTTCAACGTTTCCGCAACGAAACTGGGCCATATTTCTCTGCTGATTATGGCAAAGAATGGTCTGCACCCGAAGGTCTCAACATTGGCACCGGCAACATAAGTTCAGACAAAGTTCAACCAAAAACCTTTTACGCCTATGATTCTGGTGTCTGGTACGTCAGTGATGATGGTGGAGCCTCTTACAACTCTAGCAAGGCAAGCGATATTGGTTTGCCGGAAGATACTGGAGCCATCCCGATTGTGAGCTTCAAGGATGCAGGTGAGATTTGGCTTCCCCTTGGTGAAGATGGTGTGTACCATACAAAGGATTTTGGTGCGAGCTGGACAAAGATTGGCCATGAAGGTTTGTCCACAACTATCTTTTCCGTGGGAGCTCCAGCACCAGGCTCTGTAGAGCCTGCACTATACCTGTGGGGAAATACAACAAATGTTGATCCTGTGACTGGTCTTTTCCGCTCAGATGATAATGGGGCTAGCTGGGTTCGTGTCAATGATGAGGCTCATCAGTATGGTGGACCACGAATTGTTCAAGGTGATCCAAGAGTGTATGGGCGTGTTTACCAAGGTTATTTCGGCAGGGGTATTATCTATGCTGATATTGACACGGAAAGCAATAGCACAAGTGGTGTACGACCTGGAACTTATGGCATATAAGCTCTCATATAACTCAAGTACTATGACTTGAACCTAGAATACTTGTAAATTATCTCATTCTTAATTTGGCACTTCATTCGCTCAAAAATGGCTTTTCTTAGACGCGTGAGCCAATACTGATTGACCTGCTTCATTTCTTCTTACAAAAACTGGTCAGCCATCACGTTATGACAAGCGTTACGGAAGGTATCAATGGCAAATATAACACGGGGCTTACGACAGACTGCTATGATATTAAATAGTGTTATATCTGCATCAATTCTGTGCGATATATCATGTTAGGCACTCCAGACTCCAGTCTCAGATAAAGCAAGCAAAGCCCATGGTATCGTTCCTGTTTAGGACAAGTTTGAAATTTAATTTAAAATGAAGTGCGTACCCAGCTGTGGCGAGAAGATTATTAAACTAGCAAATTACACACTTGATCTTGGGACTGAAATGCCATCAAGTATCATGCACACCAACTGAACAGATACAGAGATACTACCGAACAAGTCTGTGACCAACGGAAAGGAAATAAATATTACTTCGATATGTCACAAAAAACAAAACTTGTACAGGGACCAGAGGTAGACAAACGATTAAATTTTATAATTAGCGAGCAAGTATGCTCAAAGATCAATACCAGATGAATCCCAGTGCCCGATATACCAAAACCCCCTACCAACAAGAAGGGTACCTAGTTCGTGAGTGGGTTTACGGTATCAAGCAAGTGGGTGGGGGGGTTTGTGACCTACGATTACGATCCACCAGACGAATTCGCTAAACTTTAGCGACGGCCTTAAGGCTCGTAGATTTTTAATCCCGTTGCTTGTGAAAGAGCGAAGATTTAAGTTTTCGACCGGTATATGTTGAAATAAGGAATTTCGGACAACAAATTTCCTTCACCGCCCGGCTGGTAAGTCGATTCCATCCATGTATCAATCCGAATTTTCTCTAATGCGAACTCCAGGCACAATTGGTTAGCGCGTGGGCCTTTTATGATCTTGCATCAAAGGTAGCCCAAGGGTAAGCAGCTACATTCTTACAAACATCATCAAATACTAATGATCAACCGCAGTTGAGAGTTCGAGCCTCTCGTCGGGCGTTTAATTTTTTTGCCCTCTTTTACATCATGAGAGATCTCTCGCTTGAAAAATTGTGTTCGGTTTTCAAGACGGTTCGCCTCATAGTGCAAGTGTGGGTTAAGCCATGCTGAGAGCTTTGTGCCTGAGGCATTAATAGCTAGGGCTTGTCCCATGGGTAGAAGAACTCCTCTGTCAACTAGAAATATACTCTAATTCATGTCGTGGTTGTTCGTCTTCTATTTTTATATGTATATACATCTTTTATGCTCCTCCGAAAGGCTCTCCCAATGCTGGTATCCAAACGCCGGAACACCGAAAAATGCCATGTTATGCAAAACGCCAAACCACCAAACATCACAACCCAATGCCCACTGAAACCGCACTTCCCAATAGAGCAAGAACAGCAAATGGCCGGAGTTCCCTCGCAGCACTTTGAAAACTGATCTTGGTAGGCGAAACCGAGGGCGAAACCGAAGTCGTAGAACTACTCGTATTTCTCGGCAAAGGAGCAGTCTCGGCAGTTGGTGTAGCAATGAGATGAACCTGCTGTTGATATACAGGAGGTGAGCTACTCGAGACGAGAAGCCCTTGCATAACTTCTAGAGCACTCATTTGCTGCCCAATGCCCACGCTACCATCGAATGTACCAGTGTACCATTTCTGGCCGCATGTTTCGCCTTCATTACTGAATCCATTGGCAGGACCTGAACATGCAGTTGCTGCGGAAGCTGCAGAGGTTTGGAGGAGCGAATTAACGGTGCTTGTGGTGAATGAAGCCATAAGAGTTGTCTTCCACATGAACCGGGCCAGGTACCCTTTGAAAGAATACTGGTCAATATTACATGTTTGGTATGGCTCACATGCATTTTCGTACATGACATTCGTGCTGTTCTCGAACGGAGAGAAGAAATCCTTTGCCGAGTCCAAGAACCCCTGAGTTCTCTCTTGCCAGACAGTCGAGCCGTTGGTGAAATTGTACAGGACTGCTGAGCCGTACATGTAGATACCATTGCTGTAAGACCATGTAATATGGTTGAGCTCTGTGCAATTAATCTTATCGTCCGTGCCATCATATACGTCGTAGGTGTCAGAGATAAGTCCAATCGCCGTGGTCCAATCATAAACCCGCTCCGCCCACTCAACATATGTCTGGTTTCCTGTGAACCTGGCGAGCCGTGCAGACAGCTGAAAAAAGGCACCGTTGGAAACGGCATTCTTGTAGTTATACCCATTATTGAACGAGAAGATCTGCCACTTTAATCCACCTCCACAAGTAGCCGTGTCCCATCTTCTCGCCTGTGTATTCCAGAGGTTTTCCGTCAACTGGACCCAAGAATATGGGCCAACGGTTGGTGCGGGATAGTCCATTTCCGCCGCAGCCATGGTAGCGAACCCCCAAAATGCCTGATCGTCATTCCCCTCGTCCTTCTCGTGAAGAGGAACCATGTAGTCAAAATTCGGACCGACCTGAGAGAGAAGCGCTTGAATAGTAACGTTATTGTAGGTTTCGTCGCCGGTATAGTGGTAATAATCAAGCATAGCACCCCACATAGCACCTGCTTGCCACTATTCTTCGTCAGTTTTAGTCTGCAAATCTTGCGAAGGAAATGCATACCCAATAATGTGGTTGTGGTAGAACGGCAATTGTCTCCACGGTATTGGTGATATTCCCGGTGTAGTACTTCAAAAGTCCATACGCAACCTTGCTTGTCGCATCTTGAATCGAAGCTGGAAAATTTATTAACAAGAACATGTAGAAACATGTTACAGAAAAGATTACCTCTATCAGTAATAGTGAGCTGAATCGCGAAAACTGTTTGGGCGACAATTGCGGTGAGAGCAACACAAGCCCGGGATGACCTCATTTTGACTTCTTTATCGTTATCGTTATTGTATCATTATCGTGAAAGAGAGACAGCAGGAACTTCAAAAAAAGCAAAAGAAAAGAGTGGCGGTTCAAAATAGAGAGAGAATAGGTATGTAAGTACGAGGGAGGGAAAAGAAGGGAAAGGAGGATCAGGGTGAATAAATAGATGAAGCAAGTTGAAGGAGGCGGAAGAAAAGAAGCTCGTCTGAAGCATCCTGACTTCTCCTGATGTCTCCTGCCGCAGCGAATCATGATCATGCAACTGGGAACTTCCCCATGTAACCTTGATCTGTCGATCCTTCAGGCGCCCCCAAGCGACGACCAAGCCCCGCGGATAGATTGGATGCTTTTAGCGCTGTTTCCCAACCCCTCACCCCGCATCCTTCCAATTCGTTCTCGTCTTGTTTCATCACTGACGAAACAAACAATTCTCTCTCCTGTCATTAGCTTCGGGAAGCCTTGTGTTGAGCTTTAAACGCTTTGAATGGTCATTTGCCGACCGTGGCTAAAGACCGTGCAACATGCGAAAATAAAGATTGGCTCCACGAGTCACTACCCCGCCACGTACCTGCCACGTACCTGCTGCATTGTTTAATCTGTTTGCCATCTTTTGAGAGACATGAATCATAGATCTTACTCATTTTTGGAGCATAGGTAATTACGGAATTGTAAGTGCTTACTTGTGATTTAAGGGTACAAGTACTTTTGGCTTCCTGTATCGTAGATTCAATGGCCTTACTGACAAATTTTAGCAATTGAGTTGGATAAAAACCATCTCAATATTTCAGCAATCACTTGAGTAGTACCAATGGGAACTAAAAATAATATCATTCGAATTAAACTCATTCATAGGCCAATCAATCGAAAATAGCCATATTAAAAAGTAGTACAAGTTATCAGGAGTCTTAAGCGATCACGATATGCGGATTCATCAAACTTCCACCCCCCGAGTCACCCAGGCACAAAAAAAAGGACATGCACCAAACACCTTTCCACATGATGGAAACATTCCCATTCAAGAGTTGCCTATATTCGATCCGCTCTCTTACTAAGCATAAGCATGCGAACAGACAAATCGGAAGAAGTGAAAATTAC
The DNA here is from genome assembly GCA_029641185.1 of Pseudofabraea citricarpa. NCBI lineage: Eukaryota > Fungi > Ascomycota > Leotiomycetes > Helotiales > Dermateaceae > Pseudofabraea > Pseudofabraea citricarpa. The sequence continues at coordinate 589,617 of JAPWGK010000010.1, forward strand.
GGATGTACAAGACCTTGTACACGGGGCTCGGTGCAACTCAAAGCAAAGCAAGAAGATACTCACAGCACGCGAGCAATGCGATTCAAAGTTCTATAAAATGCCCTTTCGTTCCTCCAAGTTTCCTGTCCATGATCCATCTCATCAATCCATTTCTTCACAAAGACAAAGACACAAGCCGGAAGGATGACTTCCCAATCCAAACCCATCAACCTCGGAATATTGATTGGTCTAGGGGGCCCGTTCGCAGCACTCGATGCCATAGGACCTGCCGATATGTTCGGGAGCGTATCTAGTATGACGAGCGGTGCACTGCAAGGAACCAAAGACGCTCATCTGATCCCCTCTCTGCTCGATATAAACTACCACTGGATCGGCAGCAGCACTCTCGCGCCCGTAACCGCAACAGGTGGGCTTCAGATCCAGCCTACATGCACGATTGCCACTTGCCCACCTCTAACGTACCTGCTCATCCCGGGCGGATCACCAACATTGCTCCTCAGCGATGAAATCAACACGTTCATCCGTGAGAGATGTGCAGAATGCGACGCGGTGTTTGGGGTCTGTACAGGCTCTCTCCTGTTGGCGAGGACGGGCGTGCTCGATAACAAGAGAGCCGTATCGACGAAGATGATGCTGAAGTTGTTGGTCGATTTGCCAGAGGGCGAGATGAAGGAGAGGGTTCGCTTGCCGAGGGGGGTGCTGTGGCAGAGGGATTTACGATGGGTGAGAGATGGAAAGTTCTGGACGACGTCGGGAGGCGCTCCGGGATTAGAGATGATTGAGGGGTTTCTGAGAACGATACTTGACAAGAGAATTGTGGACGGTGGGTTGATGCTCACAGAGACAAGACCTGCTGCGAGGCCGGAGGATGATCCATATGCGTTTATTTTGGAGGGCGTGGATCTTCAAGTCTGAGGGATTTGTTGGTTGGTTAGAAATTTCAGTAGACAATATCTAAATCTAGTAGTTTATTTATCATCCTACTAATCTAAAGTCATTCATTCCTGCTCGAGCAGTATATAAAACCAGCTCGCCAATACATGCTCTCAGCCTAATCTGTCTCTTCAGATCAGACTAAGGTGGAAAAGAAAAATCTATCATCTAACTTCAATTCTCAATCAAGCAATCATCTCCCCGGGGTATCGTGATGCACTGCCGCAACAAAAACATTCCACAACAAAAACCGGGAATCTACTCGGAGTCACGAGCAACTTCTTGGCCCTCGGCGTAAGCCTTCTCATCCTTGTCACTGCCAATCTTGGCCTCGGAGTCTTGGTCGACGAAGCCGTATTGACGAGCCATGGTCTCGATCTCCTCCTCTGATAGATAAGGCATAGTCTGACTGACTTTGACGTAGTTGGTCTTCTCGAGGAAACCCTTGGCAAAGATCAAGTCGATCTCTTCGAGAGAACGGCGTTTGGTCTCGGGGTAGAAGAAGTAAATGACTGGAATGAAGCATGCGTTCATAACAGCGAAGAAGAGGTAAGTTCCCCATCCAATACTGGTGATCATGATAGGAACAACCATGACGACGAGGAAGTTGAAACCTGCGGATAAACGTTAGTAAATGAAAATATTTAGTCTGGAATCGAACTGTACATACCCCAGTTGGTCATTGTGCTGATGGCGTTCGCCTTCATACGGGTCTTGAGAGGGTTGATCTCTGCTGGATACAACCATGGAAGTGGAAGCCATGTCGCTCCGAAGAAGGCAATGTAGGTGAAAAGACCGACGGCGGCACCCTTTGCTGCACTTTCAGTGCCAGGGATGAGGCATGCGAAAGTCAACACCATTGAAAGACCTTGACCAACGGAACCGATAAGGAAGAGCTTGCGACGGCCCGCACGTTCAATGATGAACCAAGAGACGGTGGCAAAGATAGAGTAAACAATCATGTTAATACCACCCAAGAGAAGGGCGAGATCGTGAGAGACTCCGATAGACTAGTGCCAATGTTAGAATATTTACTAGAAATGTTTTCGTAATGCTAAAAATATTTGGGATACGTATTCAATAGGGGATAAAACATAGATAGATAACTTACATCTTGGAACAGAATAGGGAAGTAGTAAATGACAGCGTTGCAGCCACCAATCTGTTGCATAAATTGGGAACTGGCACCGAGGAGCATACGACGGAAGTGCTGTGTCTTGCCACCAGTAAGAACTGCTTTGAAAGGAGTTTTGGTTCCAGAGCCAGATGCAGCGATCGAATCCAAGATGATGGTCTTTTGGAGTTGTGCCTCAGGACTATCAATTGCTACACCTCTCAGTGCAGCAATGACATTAAGTCCCTCTTCGTGGCGATCTTTACTCAAGAGCCAGCGAGGAGATTCGGGAAGGAACATGATTCCGAAAACCAAAATGAGACCGAAGACGATTTGAAAAGCGATGGGGAAGCGCCACTACATTTTGCGAATTAGCTGTGCTCGGGTTTTGTTTGAATTTCTCCAAATGAATCGTGTTGCATACCGTGAAGTTGTCCTCTCCATATGACGCGCCATAGTCAACCCAATAAGCGATCAATGTACCGAAGGCAATAACACCACCTTCGATACAAATCAAGAGACCACGATTGGTAGATCGGCTACATTCGGCTTGATACGTTGGGATTGTTGATGTATTCTGAGCTGATTAGCGAAAGCGAGACAATTTTAGGGAAGCAAGCTTACAATGCCATTTCCAACACCAGTGATTGTTCTACCAATAATAAATTGCGCAGTCGCATGGTAACCCTTGACAGCGGTGACTTGGATAATAACACCAATAATCATAATTGAACCACCCAGCATCATCTGTACCCAGTAAGTTTTTGGAAGGGGTAGAAATATCAGGAGATGAACTTACAGATCGCCGACGACCCAGAGAATCTCCAATCCAAAGAATGAAAGCCGCTCCTAACAAGCAACCAACCTCGTAGATTGCTGTGACAAAACCTCGGTATACAGATGCTTGCGCATCTTCTCCAGCAGTATCGGGAAAGTAAGTATTGAATGGCACTGCAGAAATGATACCACTCATCACACCCTGATCATATCCAAATAGGAGGAAGCCCGTCGTCGCTACGGTCGACACTGCCAGATTCAAAGAGCGACCTCGCAGGCCCATGAACGTCTGCTGTTGTACCGCCATCGTGAGAAACAATTTGTAGAACCAATCTCTTTTGTCCAATACCAGCAACCTTGTGACCTTTCAGACGTTACTGTGGTGAATCGGAGGTGTGGGAAAAGGATGAAGACCAGAAGCAAGAGAAATTATGGCCATTGGAGGTAATATATACTCAGGCGCATGCATCTTGAACTCTCGGTACCTGACGTACATCGATGCCCATGTCACTTCACCTTAGCTGGCATCCTGGCGATGGACGCTTGTCTTGGTTGTCTTGGTTGTCTTGGAGGTTCTTGGGTGTTCTTGGTGCTCACGAGGCAGAGTGAGTGCAGTAGACATACCATGCAATGCACGTCGTGTAAGGGTATAGAAAACGACTGTTTGATTTCTTTTTTGCCGTTTTCGATCACACCAAGCAAGACAGGCATTATCTCTTCTCGGACATGGAGTCTAGCCATCTGAATAGCCTCAATAATGGCTCGTTTACCTTGACATCAAGGTCTTTTTCGTTTGCAACATGCAAACACTGATTCCAGCCAAGATTGACGGTATCTGGAGGACAGTACACCGAGTAAGCAACGAGAAGATCTTGTCCCAAAAGCCACATTGAAAGTGGGTCAATTAGGCCGAGAGAGGTTTTCTCGCCGAAGGACGGAGATGTGGAGGAAGGGGTGTGAGTGTCCCACGGTCCCCAATGGCGGAGGAGTGTGGTGGTGTTTGCGGGATGCAAGTAAGTGACGGGCACTGACGGCACACCATCACCAACATCGGGCGGCTGACTTGCTGGCGCTTCGACCCCTTTGCCCTTTGCGAGCATCGGCTTGCCCGAACAGTGCAGTTCCGAAATGGTGTCTGGCCGTACCCTCTTTTCGTAGGGTAATGTCGGGGGGTGGGGAGCCAGTGTGGGGAGTGCCATGGCTGCCATGCCGCCTAGTTGCTCTGTTCAAGACTTTCGGCGAGAGACGATGATAAATGATCTGACGTGACGTCAGACTCAAGCTTCAGGGCGTCGACGGGACAGTGCTTTTCAGAGCAAAGCATTTACGCGGCAATCTTGGAAGGCGGGAGGCTTCTAACCTTATCTCATCGTTGTCGACTGTACGAAAAGTACATAGCGAGTCTGGATAAATGCCAACATGTCGACACTTCACCAGCCCGCTAAAGTATGCCGGCCGGTATGCAGCACCGGTGAGCAATCACAACCCAGCTCTGCAAATGCAACCCCAACTCAGTTTGGCCCTCCCAGGAATCAAGGTACATGCGAAAAACGGGGATATATTCGCACATTAATCGCATCCCTGTATTGGACCCATTCACGTGACATGATTCCGAGGAAGCTCCGTCACAGGTAGAAAGATTGCCATTTGCGTTATCGTCATAACTTGGCAAGATCAAAACGCCGTAGCATTGTGATGTGCCTTATCCACGAGCAGGGTTGTCTTTTTAACTTTGCTACAGAGTTTTTTGGCCTCTCTCCTTCGTCTCCTTTTGGTTTAGAGCAGGCAAAGTCATTGTAGGATCGCGTTGTGCCGTAAAATAAGCGACGTGTGAAGCAGCAGATTGCAACAGCCGTGAACACGAATACATATGCCGCTTATTACCGCACCATGATTTTTATTCCATGTGTCAGAGCAGTTGTTAGGACGACGCAACTATACATGCTAAGTCATCATTATGAATCAGGACAGCACTAGATGCATTTCATGTGGGGAATGGAAAGTTGGGTCAAATTTCCCCAGCCCCCTCTTCCCCGTCACCCACTGTCCCGTTTAACAATACGAGGCTGAAAACATCCAACATCTCACGATAACGCTGCCGAGGCGTTTTCTCTTTCCAGCTTTCACATGGTAGGATTTTCTGTGGGAATTTTCCACGGCTTACTGGCTGAGAGATTAAATGCGGAGCGCCTAACGCGTCTTTTCTTTCTTCATCCCAGCTTCGCAAGCATTACTCCGTATCACGTCCACCCTACCACAACACCACACAATCCTCAAGCACAATTCCAGATAAGGCTCAATTCATATCCGGGGCCAATCAGATAGTTCTTATTGAAGCCAGTTATGAATATCTGTGTCTTCACCGCTTCGGTTCGGTTATGATGCACACTTCATGTATAAATCATGATTGCAGAGCGGTTCATGTTTAAAATGCTACCGCCAAGCTTTCTCTCCAGTCATTGACTCGTCGTATCCACACTAATCGTTGATTAGGCAGGACTGTGGTTTCTAGAGATCGGGATCGAGATTTGGGTGAAGATGCATCACATGATTTTCCTATACCAATTTCCATTGTAAAGACAAGTGAATGCCGTCCCACCATTATAAACATCACTAGAAGTCCAGCTTCTCACCAGACTTTAATCTACTCTCAAATAAAGCACCACATCTAGCAACACCTCAACCCCTCCATAAAATCCCCACGAGACATATCTGCCACGCCAAAATCATTGTCAAACTCATTCTTCATCTTCTTAGCCACCACATCATCAGTTAATATTTTCCAAGCAGAAATACCCATCCCTTTTGCAGTGACAATACACAACTGATGAGCCTCCTCAGTTCGTGCCGCAGCTGTAAATTCTTCTGTGTGGTTTGCTGCTCCTTTCGCAGTTGGGATGCCAAAACTACCATGGAAGCCAGGTACTATATAAGTTACGTTTCCTGCTCATGTTAGTTTTTGTTTTAGTAGAGAGAGAGATCAAATACCCATATCTGTTGATGCAGAACCTGGTGTCGCATTGAAATCACAGGCGACGGGAGAATCGATAGAAGCCATAGCATCAGCATAGAGAGAGCAGATGACTTTATTTGGTCGCAGTTCTGCGTACGAATTGGCTCTGCACTTATCAGCATATTGACATCGTTCATCGAGGGAGCGATATAACTTACTCCTCAAACTCGACAGCACAACCAGTCGCAATTGCAGCTCCTTCAAAGCACTTCTTAACCCTCGTCTTCAGTTCCTCAGCCTCTTTCAATGTCCAGCTCCGGATCAGATATTCGAGACTAGTCCTTGCAGGAATGATATTCGATTTCTGGCCCCCGTCAAGAATAATGCCGTGAACCCGCTCGTACGGTTTGATCTGCTGTCTAAGGGCCGAGATGCCATTATAGGCCAGCACCACAGCATCGAGAGCATTAATGCCATCCCAGGGATGTGCCGCCGCATGGGCAGGTCTCCCCGTAAAATGGACGTTAAATTTATAGTTTGCGAGCGACGACGCATAAGCAGCTCCTCCTTTGCCGGCTCCAGGATGCACCATGAGACATGCGTCGACGTCGGAATATGCTCCGGCCTCAATCAGATCTATCTTTCCTCCACCGCCCTCTTCTGCGGGTGTCCCGAGGAGACGGACACGCCCCGGGACTTGTAGCTCTTTCAAAGCGCCCGCCACACCCAGGAACGCGGCGATGGAAGCTGTCGCAATCAGATTGTGGCCACAGGCGTGTCCAATATCTGGAAGCGCATCGTACTCGGCATTGAATGTTATCACTCTTCCTCCGCTTCCGTATTCTGCGAGCACAGAAGTTTGGATGCCGTAGGCGTGTCTTGTGACTTTGAAGCCGAGTGATTCAAAAAATGAGCTGATGTTATCGTGAGCTTGAGTCTCCTCAAATCCCAGCTCGGGATTATCGTGGATCTGATTTCAACGTTCAGTTACGGTACTTCGCTGAGCTCACCAACTTGGATTACCTTGAGGTTTATCGCACGCAATTCTTTCTTGAAATTGTCGATCGTCTTCTGAATGATTCTTGATGCTTCGGCGGCTTGAGAACCAGGATGGGCACCATGAATTTGTGTCATGTCAACTCCAATAATATGAACAAGCAGAACCCGCAGTAATTTCAGTTGTGATAGGTGTTTTAAGCTGTGGTTGATAAACTGCTGTCGAATGGTCGACTGATTTCTGTCATGAAGCCCCCATTCTTGAATGCCCCTCTTTTGGGACCTCCCTTATGCAGATCACAAGCCATCCTAATGGCACCTTCAATTTACACGCTTCATTTCTTCTCATTAAATTCCAAAGCAAAAAACCCCAGGATCGAACACAGGTTAAAAAGAGTTTCCTCGCTTCTGTCTTTTGCTTCGGGCTACGCCGCGCGCATCGGCTGTTCCTCTTTGGACTTCTATGGAACTTTATCAAGCGGAAAATGTCTTGCGTTGGCCTGTATAAATAGTATCTTATTTATAAGTTGAGTTGAGTAAATAAGACATGGGGCATCATGTCTTTTGTGTGGGGACTTTATGTGAGCAGAATAAGCCACCACCCCTAGATTTTAAAACCAACCAATTAGTCAAAATTTGTTACAAAAGACCTTGTTGAGTATGACAATTCTGCATTCTACTAGGAAGATATCTTCTGAGATACCAACATGCCTCCCAAAATACAATTTCAGAACATCTTCAAGCCCTGGTCAAAACCCCCGAGTTCTCTCTTTTCGAATTCCGGAGCCAGTCTCTTCGCATTCATAGGCCACGACTTTTGGCGGGTAGCTGTAACTTTCTAGTTTTAAGATGTTATCTTCAATAATTGAGAGCATGAGTGCTGGTAAAACGGATCAAATGTTTCTTGGGGATTTCGCTAATTATAACTTGGCTGCGAAGCATGACAAGGGCTTTTTGGTAATTGATCAAGGCGTCAACTAACAAACCGATTAATGTGTCTTGATAAAAAGCCAACTCCTAATTTATTAGACAACAAACTGTAGAATGTCTCAATGCAAACAAAAGGTCACAACTTCTCCAACTTCAGATTATCACAGAACAATAGAACATGCAAGTCCGCTGCTTAGTCGCTTGATCTGACTACTTGATTAGCCCTTCAGAAAAGAACAGGATCAATCTACAATGACTTGAGGGCGTGCGTGACAGAATAATATATAATATTGACGTGAAATGTCAATATTGATGCGAAATGCGTCACGTGGTGGTAACCGGGGAAAGTAGTCAATAGCAGTATCAACTTATTAGTATTTCTCTTCAAGAGAGAGGTGATGATAAGAGCACATAATCTCGTGTTAGAGGTACTTGAACTCCATACGTTCATGCCAAGGTAGTTCGTTACTGCATATTCATACATCACGTGGATTGGTGTAACCCCAAATCAACGCGTCGCGAAGCGCACTTGCAGTGCATCATGCAAGAGGATGGATTATCACACAATCCACGGCCAGGATGTCTCCAACTTCTCATCCTCTTCTCCTCGTATGTGTCCCTCGCGGGGTTCTCTGCCGGGTTCCACTGACTCACAAATGCTAGATCGCATGCCCACAGTCTCTGCAGCACAAGCGCTGTTGGACCTGAAATCATCGCCGACACGATACATATCGACGAGTGTCAACTCGCTCGATCAGGCACTGCAAAATCGAGATGCAGATAACGACCTGCAGGGAGGCGTATCCAGGGGCAAGTTGACCGAATTTTATGGTCCGCCGGGGGTGGGGAAGACTGCTCTGGGGTACAGATCTTCACATCACGTGTATTGTTAAGAATCTAACTCAAGTACAGGATGCAACTAGCTGCGAGTGCTTTGCGTGCTGGTGAGGGTGTTGTATGGGTAGGTCAGTCAATCTACAATTTTTATTTGCAAAGTCATCATAGTCAGTCGCATTGTGACGAGGCGAGCACATTACATATGGTAATTCCATGTTATTGGGCTGGGGAATTGAGCAAACTCCATTATCACAACTACCAATACTGATAATGATGATATAGATTCTGCACACCCTCTTCCAGGACCACGGTTCTCTGGGATCCTAATGTCCTCTAGTTCCTCTCCAGAAACCAAGCCAGTGTCCGATCTCCTTCTCAATTTCACACACTTCTTTACACCCAGCTTCGCTCATCTCCTCGCCCTCTTTTCCCACACCACACTTACTTTCCCATCTCCCAACACAAGTTTAATCATTATTGATTCACTATCTACGCTTATAAGTAATGCATTTCCTCGGTCTGCCGACTCATCCTCTACACCAAAGAAGCCAGGAGGTAAGTTTCCAAATATTCTTTCGTCTCGATCCTGTAATTGAAACATTGAGCATATATTTGCAGATCCTGGATTCTTACTAATTCTCCTCAAGTTATCAACCCATCGGCTCGAAAGTTCCCACTCATGCAATATCTCCTCGCCTCTATTTCGAAATTAGCAACTACCAGAAATATTGCCATCGTACTTCTCTCGCCATGCGTTACAAAGATGCAACCTGGCACAGGAGCTAAGCTTGTGCCAGCTATCAACACAACGGCATGGGACCAAGGGCTCGGATGTCGAGTTGCGCTATTCCGAGATTGGGACTGGGAGACAGAAGTTGATGGTGCTGGGAAAGGTTCTGTTGAGATCAGATTTGCCGAGGTTCTAAAGGCCGAAGGTGTTCTTTCCCCTGGTGGAAGAGGAAGACTTGCTGCTTTTGGCATAAATGAGGTGATTGTGCTAATCCATCTATCTATCTTGGTAATGCATGTGCTTATGTTACTTGTTAGGACGGTATTCATTCTGTTTCGCTACCAGCCAATTTATCACCTGATAAAACGCCTCTACCTTTACCTCAGAATCCTATAACATCTACTCCATCGCTACCTCGAAAGCGGAAGCTCTCAGCAACCGATCTTGAAATCCCCGATAGCGAGGGTGAAGATGACGAGGATTATGGATGGGGAGAAGAGGATGAAGAGGCTATGCCTGAGATGCCGCCGCAGTGGCAGGGTAGTGAAGATATTTTGATACCGCCTGTGGGAGAGCTCGAAGAGGAAGAAGAGGATGAGGAGCTGGAAGAGCAAGAAGCTGAGGAAGCCATCCTCCCAAAACTGCCTGAACCAGAAATTGAGGATAGTGAGGATGAGTTAGCTATTGGTCAATAGAATATTACACTCATGTTGATGAAATATGTCTTCTGAGTAGAAGGAGCTCTTAAATGGCATTGCTTTGTTCAAGGTCAAAGTCAGCTTTTCTTGCTTTTGTGAGAAAACTCAGGATGTGATACGGAAGTGGTTATAACTAAATGATTCATCTGGGCGGGAGGATATAAAGAGAACAGAAACAAACAACAACCTGTTGGTCAAAGCCAGATAATAGCTGGAATTTAATCGACAGTCGAGCAGTTGACGCAGATTGAAATGAAATTGGAGTCAGGCATCTAATAAGCCAAACAAACGAAATGTATTGTAATCAGGTTCACTGCTGTATATTAACTTCACGAGCGAGACGACCGCGACACACGTATGATGCTAGAGCCTTTCACACTGCCCCCTGATGCCATCCATGGCTATCAGCAAGATAATACCAAAGGAAGTAATATCGATAGGGATATATCCATCGGTCACATCATAATTGACGGACCGGATACCTCGGAAACGTTCTTATTTCCCTAGACTTTCGTTCGAGACGACAGACGGAGTGTGAATGACAACCGGATTACAAATAATAACCGTAATTTCTCTAATAGCAAGAGTTAAATTTTGGGTATATTCAGACTGGCTGAAACTAAACCTAGGTGTTAGTAGGCAAAAATATGTCGTTGGATTCTAACGTTCAATCTTGTGATCGCTGCTCAGTTGTCGACGAGTTGGGCTGATCCAGTCGCAGGACTGGCAAGCATCTTTGCGAATAAAAAAAAGGATAAAGGGAGATGGTGGTTTCTTCTTATAGAATTTCTGCCTGTGAGAATCTTAGAGGTGAATGTGGAAGACAGCTACTTCTTCTAGAACTTCCCACTTCAAATTCACGATCCCTCCTTTATTAACAACCGCCAGCTGATCCCCTCTCAAGGTGAATCTTAACTCCTTCATCAACAACCGCCAACTGAGCCCCTCTCAAGGTGAATGTGGAAGAGAATTACTTCTTAAAGAACTTCCCACTTCAAATTCACGCTCCCTCCTTCATCAACAACCACCAACTGAACCCCCCTCAAGGTGAATTTGGAAGATAACTTCTTGAAGAACCTCCCACTTCAACTTCACAATCCCTCCTTCATTAACAACCACCGCCAACTCCACCTCTCTCAAGGCACACTCAGAAGACTTGACAGAGATCTCACCATACCTCGCAAATCATCATGAGTGGCAACCAGAGCAGAGAGAAAGTCAACCTCAACCAAGAGGACTTGACGTTCTTCTCACACGAGCTATCCATCAACACGGTGCCTGGAATCACGGACAAGCCGCCAAGTCTCGAAAAGATGCGCGTGCAACACCCAGGACAGAAACGCTGGCCAGAACTACGCGACAACCGGCCGGTCGCTAAGAACGTGCACCACCCGACGTCGAAAGAGGCGATTCTCGCGCAAACCAACGGCGAGGTCGCGTCACCCCCCTGTACCGACTGCGCCCGAGGCAAGCGCTGCTTCAAGGAATGTGTTATCTTGCCGGGCTTTTTCAACGGTGCTTGTGCCAACTGCCATTACGTGTTCCAGGCCAAGAAGTGCTCGCATTACAAGCAGCCAGAGGAGGAGCTTCCGGAGAGTCCTCGCTCGACCGGGTCGAATTATTCGGACACGGCCGAGAACTAGACGCGTTGCCTCCTTCGGTTTTGCTTGGAAATTGCTGTCGATGGCGAGCTGACACCCGGAGGTGAACTGGCAGCCGGAAGTGGAACGGCGGTTGATCGTGGAAACGACAGTGAATGCTTGACTCGCGCGGATAAGGGAATGGCGGTCGATGGAGGCATGGCGGTGGATCATGGAACTGCGGCTGATATTGGAACGGCGGTAAATGGAGGCATGACCGTGGATCATGGATTGGATTTGTCTCAAGAGCTATCTGGTAACTCCGCATAGGCAATGGGCAAACTTTGAGATAAGAGTTGAAGGGATCATGGACATGGCAATTGGATACATGAGTCAGATTCACGGGCTGCAAGTCGATCATAGAGATGTGATAGAAAGAGAAGTTTACTGGAATGATATTCCAATCCAAGCTATGCAAAGATATCCCAGACTAGCACTTAAATTTTTCCAACTGCCCGCATCTGAGAATTATATGGTTTTGTGATTCTATGTCATAGAACTTTCTGTTCTGCCTTAAACATTGGTGTATTCTGTACTGTGAGAAGCGGTTATTGTAAAACCTTGCCAAAAGCCCTGTGATATAACTTGATGATTTGGTTTATTTCACAGTTGCAAATAAGGAAGATGAAAGCACATGAGATTTTCATAGGACACAAAGCCTAGTGAATAAGATGATAGCAATTACAGACGCATTTCTGTAGGCAAGACTGGTAGTTTGAAAATATATCATATAAGTTTCCTCCAAGTTTGCATTATATCACAAGTACACTCAAGCGTCAAACTAAGTAATACTTAGGCAGGCAATCTACACTTGCTATCAAACAGCCCAGATGCTACAAAAGACATGTGTATTTCTAGAAAGGAAAAGTTCTCGAAACCGCACGGTGAATCTGTTTCACTTGCCTGCTGGAAGTTCTCCAGAAATTTCTTTGTTGAGAACTCGTTGCCTAAAACTCTTCCCTCTACCAACTTCTTCTAAAGGTCAACCAAGCGCGTCTACCTCTTGCTAGCCACTTCCCCGCTGAGAAACTCCTCCTTACAAAGAAGCCGCTTTCTGTTTTAAAGCAACAACTTCCTTCTCAGTTAACCTCGTTCCTCAAGCAAGTTTCTTCACACAGATTACGCGAGCACTTCACCATATTACGCGAGCACTCCCCCTATTAAGCGAGCACGCCTACCTCACACACACCAGGCAAGACAAGATGAACCAACAACAAGCCAACAACCTAGTCACCTCGATGCTCAACGGGATGGGCAATGAAAGAGTAGTGCTTAGATCCATCAACCAGGCGCACCCGACTCACAAGCGCGATCCCATTCTCCACGTTGGACACACACTCCCAGGAACCAACCGAGCCGAGGCCAGAGAGTCCATCTACGCGCAGGCGGCAGGAGACACGGCTTCGCCTGTGTGTGAGCGGTGCCGCGTAGGTCGTGGTCATTTCACTCTGTGTGTTGTCGTGCCGGGCTTCTTTGGCGGCGCTTGTGCCAATTGTCGCTATAGCGGACATCAGGAGGTTTGCTCGTTTCATCCGTCCTATACTGGCAACCAAAATCAAAATCACAATCAAGTTCAAGTTCAAGGCCAAGGTCAAGGCCAAGGTCACAGTACTGGTCAAGGTCACAGTACTGGTCAAGGTCACAGTACTGGTCAAGGTCACAGTATTGGTCACAGTGCTAGTCGTGGTACTGGTCATGGAACTGGTACTGGTCGTGGAATTGGTACTGGTCGTGGAACTGGTACTGGTCGTGGAACTGGTACTGGCCGTGGTGGTCATAGTGGTCATGGTGGTCGTGGTGGTCGTGGTGGCCGTGGTCGCGGTCGTGGTGCTGGTCGTGGCGCCAGTATTACTCAAGCCCCTGTTCAACCCGTGTCAGATTACGACAACTATCCAGCCCATCGGATCCCAGAGATGGAGCGGCATCGCGCAACGAGTTATGACGAGCGGCTGGGGGAGCTTCTGCAGCATGCGAGGGACGACGACTGGCAGTTTGTGGGATTGGCTATCAAAGTTATGGGCAACGACCACTTCGGAGTCCCGCGCGCGCAGAACGAAAGCAGCGACGAAACGGATGAAGAGAGCGGTGGTGAGAGCGGAGCTGATAACCGGAATGGCGACGGTGGTGAGAGTGGAACTGATGACCGGAGTAATGACGGTAGTGATGAAGAGATGATAGGGGAGGGTGAATGAATGAATGAATGGATAAATGAAGCGGGCAGGGAGTTTTAGAGGCGCCTAGATGGATGGATGCATGCATGCATGCATGGATGCATGATAAACCACAGAGAGACTATGATCAATCCGAGAATGTGTTTCCGTCAGTTCAAGCGATACAACAACTTCGCAATATAACAAGTGACATATCCATACAACTCCCAATCTTTGTCCTACCTCTACTCTCCTTGCTTGATCCATGCCGTTATCAGTCCCCACCCGGTTATTATTTGAATTCCGGTTGTCATGTGCCTGCGTGCCGCAACAGTCGTAGAGAAACGACAGACACGCTCGTGTGTTTCCGATAGGCTATGACAGATAGCCAGAGGAGAGGACAAAAACGTGCGCAGACGTCTACCTAGGTAATCGATAATGATGTTTTGCATGCGGGGGAGGAAGGAAGCAAGAGATCGGAGGTGATTCTCTTGTTGTTGGTGCAGAGTCGGATCTTCTACGTAGGAGCCCCGTACTTATAGTCGCTTCGTCGACAGAACAAAAGCAAGACATCGGAAGTGAGTGCCGTCTCGCTAGTACCAAGTTGTGTCTTCTACCCAGAAACCCTGTACTTATTCGTTTTATCAAGATACTCTCGCATTTGATATGAATCAACTAAACACATTATCACAAGTGTATACACGACATTAAACTAAGGTAACAAAACGATCTTTTCATTTCGACACGCTCGCTATATAATTTTATACTCCGTGCCCTCTCTATCTACAAAGGAAGAAAACCAAGTATCTAAAAATACCTACAAGGTACTTTGCTGAAAGACATGTATGTACTGTACGCTAGCTGCTGCAATAGATGGATAAGAAAACAAGAAACAAAGCAAAAGGTATCATAGAAATTCGAGCTCAGCTGCAAGGTAGAAAGAAACGAGAGAAACGCCCAAACGCAGTAAAAAGGAAATGCCGTAGGAAGACAGGTAAAGTCGAACGCCCAAAATATGCTATATATGCTGTGCTATGCATGTATATCCCAACCCGAGTACGCCAACCACCCAGTCTATAAAAAGCAAGAGAGGTTCAAAATCGTATATGCGCTAAAGACAAAGAAGAGATGACGGAAGTGGAAGTGGAAGACGATTAGATTAATGTTTTGATCTAATGCTGAGCTGATCAACAGTTTGCGTGACACGGATCCCGTCGTCTTCGACCTCGTTGATGCCGATGGAGACGGTTGATGTATGTACGCCTACTCTTTCGGGCTTCGCACTACCCATGCGGAGACTCTTCTCGAAATCTAGCATCTCTTCCTCATCGGTTGCCGTTCGTTTCGGTGTGAAGTGGGCTTGAGATTGTCCGGATGCATATTGCTGAGAGTGGAAGTCGGAGAGGGAGACTAATGTCATGGAACCGAAGACGGCTGGGAGATACGTGGTGAAGAAGGGCTTCGTTGCGGGGATGGATGCGCAGATCTAGGTTATCGGTTAGTGGAAGTGTGCCGAAGGCGAAGAGAAAAACATACAATGCCAACATAAAGCTCGACTGCGGCGCTGACCCAAACTGGGAATGATGCCCATGTCGTATCCCAGGTCTGGAGAACCTTGTACATGTAATAGGTACGCACACACCCTGCGATACAAGATGCGAAGCCCAACCCAAAGAGTGTGATAACAATGCACATTTGACGTGCCTGAAGTTGTAGATGCCACACTGTTCGGATTGGTAGAAGAACGCAGATAAAGTCGGTAAGAGTATTAATGATGCCAGCGGCTAGGAGAGAGCTTCCTTGGTTGATACAGTTTGGCTGTGGATCAACAGTGATCTTCCAGTAATCTTGTGGTGGCCTGATACAATCAGCTTTGTTCTGTAGTCTGTTCTCCATACTGCTTACCTGCATTGAAACATTACTGTAAAGCAAAATACGGTTCCCTGGATAGTAACGATTGCGATTGCTAGTGTAGTGATTCTCCTCCAGAAGACTGAGGCATTGGCCAGCATCCTCCGAACTAACATGAGCATAGAAAGCTTCACCAGAGTACAAGCGGCAGCGAACAAGATCTCGGTTGCCAGAACCATCTTTAATCCGGTGGTAACATTCTCTACTGGAATATCATACTGTTCAAAGTGAGTTTACATTCTATATTCGCTTTAGGGATTATGGTCTTACCACATGACGAATCCAGAGAAACTTGGCGTGCGCGAGGATACTGATGACGAAGAAAGCAGTAGTAGGAATCTATCATAACATGTCAGTCAAAACAGAGTCCTGGATTGGAGGAGTGACACATACCAGTGCGCACAGAATAAAGATGTCATCAGCACCGAAGACGCGCATCAGCTTCACACGAGTAAATATCCTCAACGACACAAATATAACCAGGATCGTGTACAACACGATATTCAATATGATGTTGCCGTTCCCCCTTGTGTGCGACGGGTTCTCGTAGTTGGGAGTTGGCCAGGCCAGAATCTGGGAAAGTGGGGGTTGCTGCATTGTTGCGGGAAGCAGAACTCGAGAAGGATTGGTAGGGAAGAGCTCAATTGATATCAAAGACAAAAGATTGCTGGGTGTTCAGGATTCGGTGTGATCTCTCGGCATGTTTGGGGCGACAGGGATCGAGGGGAGGATTTGACCGTGATGTTGCCAAAGTAGGTTGCGGGAAGGATGCGAAGGATCTCAGATGCAGAGCATGCAACACTGGAAACAACAGACGGCAGAAACGAGGAAGGATACTGTGCTGCAAGGTACAGTAAGGTACAGTACAGTATCAATGGGGCAGTCTGTGGGTTGAAGAAGAGAATCGAGGGGCAGGTAAGGTGGAAGTGAGGGTGAGGGATTAGAGCAACTCTGTCTGTCTGGTCCATGATACTGTACCAACGCCCGCCTTAA
Organism: Pseudofabraea citricarpa; assembly: GCA_029641185.1. Taxonomy (NCBI): domain Eukaryota; kingdom Fungi; phylum Ascomycota; class Leotiomycetes; order Helotiales; family Dermateaceae; genus Pseudofabraea; species Pseudofabraea citricarpa. The sequence continues at coordinate 606,279 of JAPWGK010000010.1, forward strand.
GAATCATGTCAACATCTGAGCGCTGGCCCACTAGGCATGCCGCGATGCTCAGAACGTGTTGATGAAAAGTGAAAAGTGAAAAGGCTTGCAAATAGTATGGTACAGTAGGTAGTAGGTAGTAGGTACAGTGCAGGCTCCGACTGTAGAGTCCAAGGATGGTCTGCGGAGGTGGGTAGAGGGGTTTTGCTTGGCCTGCTTTGGCTGTTGGGATGGCCATGTACCACGGCAAAGAAAAACACAACTCTGGACCTGGACCTGGACTTGGAACTGGACTTGGAACTGGGGATGGACGGCTAGAGTCTGCGCTTGCTGAAGACTAGGACAGCAAATCGCCTGACCCTCCCCCCGCTAAGGTCCCTGGGCTGGCCATGCGATGAACTCCTGGGCTGTGTCCTGGTTCCTGACGAGGTCAGTGGGGTGGTTTGGGTGGCATCCATCAGCTGGTGGCATCTGGCGCAATGGTGGTGGTGATGGTGGTGGTGATGGTGGTGATGCTGGTGCTTTGTGGCTTCCACGAGAGGCTGAACTCTGCGGACGAGCAAGAGGAACGACGAGGGCAAATTGCTGGTGTCCGGCTCCCGGGGCGGAAGACCGCGAACAGACCAGTGCTCAACTACAATGGATGTAATGTAATCAATTAGCCCGCCGCATCTAGCAAGGTAACGCTGGAGGGGACGATGAAGAGGAAAGAAACACCGACCGCCATACTCAAGCTCCATCGCCAATCACTGGTCCTGACTCGGGCTGCAGATGTCCAAGAAAGGGATCCCCTACAGCATCATACTGTACTGTACAGTAGCATAATAGACTTTCTCAGCCGAAGAATTCTAGCCAAGTATCGCGTTGCCTGGTGTACACTACACGATGCTTTCATTATTCAAATACCGTACTTGATCACATCTCATTATTCTTGCTGGTCCGAACTGCATGAGATATCTGCTATGCATACAAGACGACGGCTGTGCCCCTTTTGGGGCGTTCTCAGCTTCCCATTTGCTGCCTTCGGGCCGCTCCCCTTGCTCTCAGATGGCCTCCATTCATGACTCTGCTGCTCTCTTTACTGTGCCTTCTTTGCAAACTCCACTCTCAGGATCAGATGTTTGAAACCATAACCATCCATCTTCTCGCATGCCTTTGCAGCATCTGTTCTCTCCTGGAAACTGATGAATGCGAAACCCTTTGCCAGACCAGTCTCCCGATCCTTCGCGAGGAAGACTCTTGTGACCCGACCGAAACGCTCAAACATATCCCGTAACTCTTGCTCTTCGGCCATCTCGGAAACCTGTATTTCATCATCGTTAATTCAAGTCCCACGCCAGCTCGAGAACCAAAACTTACGTTCGTAACCCGCAGCGTGGCCAAATCGTCTCTTTCGTACTTGCCACCGCCCATCTTCTCTCCAGTTGATGCGCCATTTCGCATATGGGGAGGCACGTATGAACTCTTTCCAGCACCGAGTCCACCTGGTCCGGGTGCAACCTCGTCTCCAGGTCCAGCGGCCACATCCCCGGTGCCCTCCTCACCAACTGGTGCCATAGTATCTTTGAAGGGACATCTGGCTGTGAAATGCTCTCCGTTACAAATACGACACTTGACCTTCTTGTCCTTTAACTTGTCCTTCATGCTGCCGGCCTCGGTCTTCTCCTCCTTCGCATCCTTTCTCCAGTTTGCGCTAGGTCTGAATATGATGTTCTCTGTAAACTTCAGTCAGCCAATCCCGTTACCAAAATATCTCTCCAAGTATAGCATAACCAACCTCCCACTGAAGTCGTATCTGAAGCTGGTCCAGGAGCATCCTTTACACTCATGCCGAATTTTGACCACGATTTTCGTTCTGCGACTCTTGGGTTTACGACCTCTTTGACTGTGGTAAATCTAATCCGGCGTGTGGTCTTGACCTTCTTTCCCTCGTCATTGAATCGGTATGTGATAATAGTCTTGGTGCCATCTTTATTTGTCGTCGTAGTGCTTGGGGGGAGCTCGTTGACGGTATCGTCGAGATCCTCGTCGTCGGCCCAGTCCTGGGTTCTGTGCTCCATGTCAGCTTGTGCGGAAATATCGGTATAGCAAGCCTTACTTCGCGGCCTTGGACATATCTGCGGTATGTGGTTTTGGAGTACGTGGGAAGATCTGCGAGCGAAGTTCTCTATGTGGCGTTGTGTTTGATATCGCGATATCGTGTTTCTACACAAAATTCGTGAAATGTTGGTGGGGCGCTAGCGATCACGTGTCAAAGGGGAAGACGTCTGGACATTTTTTCTCCATTACAACAACAACCAGGCACGAATTGTAGAACATCGCCTGTCAAAGATGGTCAAGGGCTTCAGAGTTGTTGTTCAACTTCATACCACGTTCACTTGTTTAGAGTCGGAGATGGAGTCGGAGTCGACTGAGTAATTCCCTGATTTTCAAGAGGCTTGGAGTGGCATGGCGTCATTCACGCCAGTTCAAGTCTCTGAGCTTTTGCCTTAGTACCCCGTGAAGCCAATCTACAATACGTTTTTGGTAATTGTTCGCGGCCGTTAAGATTTCTGATCATGCAGGTGAATGACATACCAAGGACGCGGCACCGAAGAAACGGATTGCAAGAGGCCGGGTATTAGCTTCAAACTCCAGCATTCCTCAAGGTCCGGATTTGGGTTAAATAACTTTATAGTTGCAATGGTCAGAATGGTAACGACAAAGTTCAGTCAGCATATCTCCGAGACATTTCAAAATTCAGACACGGCCTCGGTCACCGAGGTTATTCCAATCCAACGAGGCCATTTTCTAATTAGCTATTTCCAGGAACCACTATCACGTTAATTTGCAAAAGTGATATTCGAATGATTGGTATATGGGATGGAGAAACCCCACATCTGCGGACACGAGTTGAGCTTTGTCTACAATATCTCAATATCATTCCATCTAGTGTCAAGAGCTGGCGCCTCAACATACGCCTCAAGGGACTCGTACTCGGAGAGACTGGATGTCCGTAGCTAGGAGAAGCCGACGAAGACGTTCAGCTCGGAACTGACGAACCACCCAATCAGAAGTGGCATATGGAAATAAGCTCGTTGTGTGCCAGTGCCAGTGCCGTTTTCAACTTAGCACATAACCGGACCAGTTTCCATGACTCTGTGTCAAGATTGCAGCGAGAAGTGACATTACCGAAAGGGTCCAGCGGAAAGCCTTACCAGACAACAATTTTCTTTGTTTTACTTTTTCATATTCCAAATATTCTCTAGAATAGCTGCTCAACGGACGTTGTTTGGCTATACCGATGACATTCCTCTACTTTTCTCTATTTGATCCCTTCACCATGGTGGGCCGAACCACAGAGTTAAGGCCAAGGTACCTATAAACATCAAAAGCTTCACAGTCATATCCACGTGGAATCCTTCCGATCCAGTACTGTTCATCTGATGGTAACAACGTAGGAAAACCGATAGAGTGGCACTGGCACAACGTCGGTTAGCCAGAGAGGAAGAAAGAAAGAAAGGCACAGTGAAAAGAGAAACGAGACTATCGATTCCAACGCCCGCAAACCAACCAACCACAACATTTCCAGTACAACACACAAAGCCGAGAGAATTCCCGCCAATAGATCCAGTAGAATCGTACGATGTTTTACCTTCTTCTAGAAGATTTCTAAAGATGGAAACCAATAAGTGAAGGGCCAGGAACAGGTTTAACGCCTTGAACCTCGTCATCGCCACGAGGGTATTGTAACCGGCACCAAAAAAACCAATAAATCTGATAACATAAACTTTCCACCGCGGACTGACTCCCGGAGCTGAAAAGGCCAAACGAAATCGTACGATGTCGTTTGGGTAATGGGTAAGGAACAGGTATAGCTTCGAGAGACTACTCGAAGAGAAACAGCCATGCTGTTAGCCTCACCCAAGCCAAGAGATTCGTGCATTCTCTCGGCGATGGAAACAAGAAATCGAGAATGATAAGGAGATCTTCTGGGTCGCGGAACTGTATGGAGTCAACGCCTCATCGAGAATCACTAATTGATTACCAATCTTTCCTTCAGCCTCACTTCCCCAGATTGTTCATATCCCCGATCCCCGAATTTGTTGCACATCGCATTTTGGATCGCACCATATCGTGTCATGTCATGTCATATCACCCACCACCACCACACCAGCCGCCAAGTGTTACTGTTCTCTTCGCCAATAGATACCTATAGGAAGATGCTCAAGTCAACCCGGGCAGTCCGATCGACTATACATGCTGGGACTCTGCCTCAAATTAACTAATAGCATCTAACAAATCTAGTGAAACTCAGCAAGCTCGTCTATAGAGAGACATTAACTTAGAGATTAGAAACTCAAGATTCGCTGCAGCTTCATTTCTCTGTTTCCTTCTTTCTGTCGAAATACTTTAGATACCCACCCACTCACATGAAACCGCAAAAGAGAAGAGAGGCGGCAACGTTGGTAGAATGTCCCATTCCCGAACCTCACACCTCACACGGCGTTGCAAGAAAGGAGCGGGACGAAACATATTGTACGTGTGGTAAATGGATTCAAAACCAAGAACATAAAGATCCTGAGGAAAATAGCTCTTTTGGCCAGCTTCCAACTCCTGCCAACAGTCTTATAATTAGATTTCCAACGACAAATTGAGATTCAAGGCGAGGTTGTGTTTGTGCCGTCTGAGCGATTTGTTCAAAAACTGCCCATCTCGCCAACATCCATGTAAGCTACCCAGGTACTTTTTATTATCACCGTCCGCTTGCATTCACGCTTCATGATTGAATTAAAATGATTGAAAAGACGTTCCAATCAATGTGAGAGGGGATGTCATATTATTCGTCTTATCCTACGAGTACTTTTTTATACAGCCTCAGTGATGCCCCCAGTCCCGCGCAAGTAACCTTACAAGAGCCCTTAACGCTGCATTCTAGCGTGAAAGCAAACGCCGCTGCCCCAGAACAATGAGAACGATGAAGAAGTAGCTATAACAACAGAGAAGAGTCGCAAATGTGCAACATATGAGTACAGGTAATACACGAGGAGCCGTCTATGCGAGCTGCCCTAAAACGCTGGAATGACAATGAAAGGAAATGGTGCCCTGTTGGCTTTTTACTGCTTCTTCTCTCCCTCTCCCTCACCCTGTTGTGGGTTCTCTCCAGCTGGTGGTGCCTCTCCAGACTCAGCACGAGCCTTGTGCATCTTGTCGAAGAGGTTCAAGCTGGCCATTTGGAGCTCATCAGTCTTCTCCTTCAACTCAGCAGCAGTGGCAGTTCCCTCGCCGGACTGGCTCTTGCTAACGAACTCACGGAGAGCGGTGATCTTCTCGCGGATCTGGTCAGCCTCGGTCTTGTCGAGTCTGTCGGCGAACTCGTTCAAGGCCTTCTCGGTGTCATTTAGAACGCTATCGGAACGGTTGGCAGCCTCGATGGAAGCCTTGCGCTCCTTGTCTTGTTCGGCGTATTTCTCAGAGTCGTCAACCATGTTCTGGATCTCCTGATCGGAGAGACCTGATCCGGAAGCAATGGTAATAGAGTGGTCCTTGTTAGTGGACTTATCCTTTGCGTGAACGTGGACAATGGCATCAGCGTCAATGTCGAAGGTAACCTCGACTTGAGGAACACCTCGGTGGGCAGGTGGGATGCCAACAAGCTGGAAGTTTCCAAGCATCTTGTTGTCACGGACAAGCTCACGCTCTCCCTGATAAACCTTGATCTCGACAGCGGTCTGGAAATCGGCAGCGGTGGAGAAGACTTGAGACTTCTTGGTTGGAATGGTGGTGTTACGGTTGATCAGACGGGTGAATACACCTCCAAGGGTCTCGATACCAAGGGACAATGGGGTAACGTCCAAAAGTAAGACATCAGTAACATTTCCAGCGAGGACACCTCCTTGGATAGCAGCACCCATGGCAACGGCCTCATCAGGGTTGACAGACTTGGCTGGCTCACGACCGAAGATGCTCTTGACGGACTCAGCAACCTTTGGCATACGGGTCATACCTCCGACCAAGATAACCTCTTGGATGTCCTTAGCTTGGAGGTTGGCATCCTTCAAGGCCTTGCGGACGGGTTCGATAGTGCGGGAGATAAGAGGGTCGACAAGCTTCTCGAGTTGCGATCGGGAAAGCTTTTGGTTGATGTGCTTTGGTCCAGATGAATCGGCAGTGATGAAAGGAAGATTGATATCAGTCTGCATAGATGAGGACAACTCAATCTTGGCCTTCTCAGCAGCCTCACGGATACGTTGGATAGCCATGCGATCGTTGGAGAGATCGATACCAGAGTCCTTCTTGAATTGTTGCACAAGGTGGCGGACAAGGTGGATATCGAAATCTTCTCCTCCCAAATGGGTGTCACCGTTGGTAGACTTTACCTCGAAAACACCCTTTTGGATCTCGAGAACGGAGATATCGAAGGTTCCTCCACCCAAATCGTAAACGGCAATGATCTTGTCCTCGTCCTTCTCAAGACCATAGGCAAGAGCAGCAGCAGTAGGCTCGTTAACGACACGGAGAACGTTGAGACCAGCGATTTGTCCAGCATCCTTGGTGGCTTGACGTTGCGAATCGTTGAAGTAAGCTGGGACAGTGACGACAGCGTTTTGAATTGGCTTTGTCAAGTAGGCCTCGGCGGTCTCCTTCATCTTTTGCAAAACGAAACCTCCGATCTGGGAAGGAGAGTATTTCTCTCCCCGAGCGGAAACCCAGGCATCTCCATTTGTGTGTTGGACGATCTTATAAGGGACCTCCTTGATGTCGCGTTGGACCTCGCCATCAGTGAACTTTCGGCCGATCAATCGCTTTGTGGCGAACAAAGTGTTCTCTGGGTTGACAACAGCTTGACGCTTTGCCGATACACCAACTAATCGCTCTCCATCTTGAGCAAAGGCTACAACAGACGGTGTTGTGCGGGCACCTAGTTTGCGTTAGCCACAGAATCTATGCGCTCGTTGCTTTGACATTTACCTTCTGAGTTCTCAATAATCTTTGGGGTCTGTCCTTCCATAATGGCTACTGCGGAGTTGGTGGTACCTGTGAAGATACATTGTTAGATCTTGATGGATTTGAAAGACTCGGCGAGCAAGGGGAAGTGACTTACCCAAATCAATACCAATGACTGGCCCCTTAACCTTTGAATCTGAGTTATATCGCACGAATGATGAACCAAATGGTGCTCTACATAATGGTGCTGATCGTGTGGCGGAAGATGTAGCTCTTGGGAGCTGTTAAAGGAGTTAGCATACGAAGTAATTGGAACCCATTGGCAACTTACAGCACGCGCGATTCTTGAGGACAACATGTCTGCAGTTATGGCAAGAAATATGAGATTATGGGTGAAGGGACTGGATTAGATGCGGAAGATTGAAGATGGAAAAGAAAGTTGAGATGTATGAAGGAGGAAACGGAAGCAGGAGGGAAGGAAATAAATCGGAGCAATGACACTGCTCGACAAAATTTCGCGTTAGCGTGGATTCTAGCACTTTCTCCGAAATCAACAGGGATATGGCTTCCATGTCCCGGGTCACGTGGGATGTGGGTCGGACAAGCACCGCGGCACAAGGCAGGTTGACGTCGCCCAATGCGATGATGTCTGACTGCACTGAAGGCGCTGTATCAGAATGTTGATATCTTAAACCTCTGTATTCCTCCTCCGCTGCCAACACAAGAACCACCACTTCGATCTACCCATTAACAACCCCCGCACGTCGCGAAACTACGCTATCATTGGGTCACCATACTAAGAGCTCAGCGAGCACTCATTCATGCGAGCTACATCTCACGCGCGTGGCAGCTATCATGGCTGTCAAAGATGAGAGTCTGTAAGTTGCTCTGAATCTATATTCCAGAGCCCTCATCCAGTGTTCAAGCCAGCATCTAAGAGCTTGAAAAACCGCGGATAACAGTGCTGACCATTGATCGACAGTCACCACGCCACTGAGTCTTTGATCCTCTCAACACCCCGGAAATACTACCGCGCCCATATCCATACCAGTCACTGGCAGTTACGATCTTTGATCAGTTCTCCGACAAATCATAATGTCTATTTCCCTAGCGGAAGCGATATCATCAGACTCAACACACAGACAAGAGAGCGCGAGGTCATAACTACTCTATCCTTTTCCCCACGATGCCTCACCGCCGCAAAAGGTTGGATCTGCTGTGGGGGAGAGAAGGGAGAATACACTGCCATTCCTCTAGATGAAGAGGGGGATTATAGCGCACGGGAGGGATCATTTCTGCGGGAATTCAACGAAGGTCTATCGTCAGATCCTGATGCTCGACTTCCTTTGGACCTTGAAAGTCCACGTCGATCTACACCATTATCACGGCATACAGTTATCATGCGCAGGCTTCGCGGATTCAATCATCCTACAGCTTCACCTATCAAAACTATTGGGACTGAAATTGTCAACTGCATAACGATCTGGCTTCCACCATCCAAAACTTCAACTGAGACATACCAAATGCCAGTTGCAGTTGTGGCAAACAATGATTGCAGTGTCTGCATCATGGATCTGCAAGAGTCGGAAGTTATTGAGAAGCTTTCATTCCCAGACTTTGTCAACCGAGCTGTAATGTCGCCAGATGGAAAGCTATTGGTTGCCATATGTGACGATCCATTTATGTACATTCACAAAAGAAGCCCAAAGCCTAACTCGCCAAAGGGTTTACATTCTGAGGGGTGCAAACCTATAGAATATGAGTGGACGTTATGGGGGAAGGTTCAGCTCGAAGGTCAGCGCCAAGCTGACAAGTCCAATATGCGAGGTAGCTTTGCAGCCGCCTTTTCAAAATCTGGCGCATATCTTGCCGTAGCAACTCAATATGGGATCATATCTGTCTTTGACACCAATTCACTTTTGCACGAAGACCGTGACCCTTTAATCACACTTTTTACTTCGTCACGACCAACCGACTCAACTACCGGCACAAATGCTCCTGGAGCTGTAAGAGCAATGGAGTTTTCACCAGAACCCTTCGATCTTCTTGCTTGGACTGAGGCAAGTGGTCGTGTGGGTGTCGCGGATGTCCGCAATCTCTTTTACTCAAGGCAGTCCGTCCATTTGGATGCTCATGGCGAAGGTGTCGAGCGAGTGATTGTCACAGATAGAGGCATCGAGAGATTGGAACCATTGATAGACCCGAGACTCCGAAGCTTCCGATCAGAAACTCCCACTAGCAGCACTCCGGATTACCTTGGACTTGACTTTGAGAGGCGTCAGTTCAGAAATTTGGCACGGGAGATGTTTGATAGAAACCAGTCCCCGCTAACACCAGAGGAAATGCAGGTGCTTGAAGCACATCAGATAGCTCGCCGTGAACGAGATGCAGAACGCGATGCTCTTGCCAGAGCCACTCCCACTCCTGAAGCAACAGCCAGATTAGTTCATTCATGGGCACCTTGGACCGACGATGCAACTCCAGGATCTGCCTCTAGCGCCTCACCCAATACTGAAAGATCTTCCGCAACTGATCGTAGCACGGCAGGACTTCCTAGCTCTCTTCGAGACTTTGTGAACACAGATCGGAGTGCTGCATCTTTTAGAGCCTTTATTAATGAACGTAACCAAGATCGAGAGAGACGCGGACAAGCACCACAGCCAAGACGCCGTGGCTCAGTTATCTTGGAAGCTGCTCAAAATGAATTAGAACGGCTCACAAGTGCACGAAATGAACTTATTGCACGAGCGCCACGAACCACAGCCTATTCTATGCGAGCAGGCCCTCCAGAAAGATCTGGTGATTCAGCAACTTCTAGATTGCTTACAGCCATGCCAACAAACGATTATGAAACTTCTTCGAGCCTTGAACGTCTCCGACTTGATCCAATATCTGCTGCGCCAGCTAGAACAGAGAGTCCGTTGGGTACCCTCAATTCTACTAACCAAGCGGCAGACCCACCGGTTGATGTTACAACCCGGTTACGGGTGGAGGCTGAAGACGATGTTCAACGAGCCTTTGCACATCGCTTGAGGCAGCCTTGGCGTCCGTTGGATGAGTTTTCTGCTGCAAATTCCATTACACGATTAGGCAGCAGGTATGAAGGTAGCAGCTATTTACTTCGGGCCTCATTGCGTGCAGGTACTGTTGTGGATACGATGGGCTGTTGTTGGAGTGAGGATGGGCGTGTTTTGTAAGTATCTCCTTCTAAAACACACAACCAAAAGCTTACACGAGACAGGTATGTTGGTGCTGAAGATGGCATTCATGAACTCCATGTAAATGTCCAGGGACGGAAGACGTTCCCCAGCCTTGTACTAAGATAATTGCTGTTACGATTAGGATTGAGAGTCACATGGTGCACTGGCGTTGGGACAAAATGGTTGAACAATACAAATGGGATGGTCGTTCTGGTTTAGTCTCGAGGCTGTATTGAGTAATGATATCCTGGACTGGAAGGAAAAGCTTTCCAACGGGTTTTTTCTCGAGGGAAAAGTACATGAGATTAAAGAAAATAATAATGAATGGAAATAATGAACATTAATTAGTTGGGCAACACAAAATCTTGCTTGACCTGACCACTTAGTTCCAAATTCACGTAGCCCGTCTCCCGTCTAACAGGGTGAATACGATTCGTAACGAGATCTGCTGACAAAGCACATTTCGCGACTTCAGACGCGTCTATGGAATTTGAAGCACAAAGTACTATACAAAAACCACATTGCCGCAGACCTATTATGCACTTAGTTTTGCTTTGCAACGCTCCTTCCTGAACACATCTCATGGTTCTGAATCAATGAGTTCATGAGCTCGAGATGAGCGCTACCAAGACACCAGCGCGAAAGCGCAGTCGACCGTCTCTGCGCAGTACCGACGAATTGACCACTGAAGTTACGAGTACGCCATTGTCCTCTGTCAAAAAGCCGAAATTGAGTGCTCCTGATCCTTCGCCCGCAGTGGCCCCTCCAAGCAACTTCTTACAAAAGTTGAACAAACGATGGTTCGGTTCTGAAGGCGCAGGTGTCAAAACTGGGGATAGCCATAATGTCGTTGGTGCATTGGGCGAGGGCAATGGCAATGGCAACAGAGCCACAATCGGGGAAGCATCGCCGATGGCGGCTTTAAAGAGGAAATATACAAAGAAGACACAAATGAACGAACCTATTGGTGTGGCACAAGATGCAGAATCTACGGACGAAGACGAACCAACACAGCAGAAGAAACGGGGTCGACCTTCGAAAAGAGCTATGCTGAGCAAAGCAAAATCCCTTGCCAGGAAGGCTGCGCGCGAGAGATTAGAGGCGGCGGCTGATGAAGCTGAAGATTCTCATGGCGAAACTCCGAAGAAGCCCAAAGGGCGGCAAAGTGAGATAATCGAGTCCTCAACAGCAGAGCCTAAAGGAATCTTGACTCCAAGCAAGAGAAAGCGAGGCAGACCTAGGAAAAATGTTGCTTTTGAAAATGAAGCGAATGAGGACGTAAACTTGGGGTTCAAGGATCTGCCACCATCTGCTAAAAAGGCTCGGAAAGGGGATTTAAACAGTTCAAAAGCCAATAGAGTTACGAAACCAGATGCAGCAAGTTCTGAAAAATCAATCTATGATTTTATGAGTTCTGATACCGACGGCGAGACTCGTCCGACTCCACAAACGTCTGTTAGAGCGTCCAAACCTGCAGCAGGCTCTAAGAAACGCCTGAATGGCACAGCAAGTAAGGGTGCAGCAGATGATGATCCTTCAATTTATGATTTTGAAGGCTCGGATAGTGAAGAAAATCTCTCAGCTCGCACACCAAAACGTCAAGCTAGCAGACCCAAGTCGACACCACATCCGAAGAAAGCTGTTCTTAAGGAAGTTTCTGAAGGAATCAGTGATGTTGACACCGAGTCAGAAGACGAGGAAGATGATGAGGTGTGCCAAATTTGTGGAGATGCCGAGTCAGAAGAGCCCAACCTGATTATATTTTGTGAGACATGCCCTCTTGCTGTACATCAAGAATGCTATGATGTTCCTGTTGTCCCGGAAGGTGACTGGTTCTGTAAAGATTGTCATCCTGAGACATATGATGACCATATCCTGCCTATATCTAACGATGTAGTTGATGACCACGAACCAACGGAGTTGCTGAGCAATCTTCCCGATATTGAAGGATCCGAGAAGTACCTAGCCATAATGCAAAGGCTTGTGCTATCTAAGTTGACGGGCGAGAAACGTCTCAACCTACGTGGGCATGACGAGGAGATGCAAAAAGTTCATCAGCTAGTGGAGCAAACTGTTCTGGCAGGAGAGGGAAATTCGATGTTAGTCATTGGTGCAAGAGGTTGCGGAAAGACTACTGTAAGTACTACAGATCCCATCCGGTTTGTCACGGCTAATCGCTGTGTAGCTTGTGGAGTCAGTCATCTCCGATTTGTCTGTTGAGCATCGAGAAAGCTTTCATGTAATAAGACTCAACGGATTTATACACACAGATGACAAGCTTGCTCTACGTGAGATTTGGCGCCAACTTGGTCGTGAGATGGAGGTAGAAGACGATGTAACCGGCAAGGTAATTCTTAGCAGTCACTTTACATGATCAATACTAATTTTCCATAGCCCAGCAACCACGCTGATACTCTGGCATCTCTTCTTGCTCTTCTTTCACACCCTTCGGAGATTTCAGAAGATCAAGCAGAACAAACTGCCAAGTCTGTGATATTTATCCTGGACGAATTTGATCTCTTTACAACCCATCCAAGACAGACATTACTTTACAACCTTTTCGATATAGCCCAGGCGAGAAAGGCTCCCATAGCTGTTCTTGGCCTTACAACTCGAATTGATGTTGTCGAAGCTCTTGAGAAAAGAGTCAAAAGTCGATTTAGTCATCGCTATGTACATTTGTCATTGCCGAGAAGTCTCCCGGCTTTCTGGGAGATCTGTAAAGATGGTCTTGTTGTTGACCCCGAGGAATTCGAATCCGAGACCGATACCGATCTCAAGAAACAAGATGAATTCTTGTCGTGTTGGCAGGCGATGATTGAGGTTTGTTGCGAAGATCATACTAAGCGTTCACATAACTAACGTCTGGCAGAACCTCTATAACAATGACACAACATTCAAACAACATCTCCAGGCGCACTTCTATCGCACCAAATCTGCTCCAGCATTCTTCACCTCATGCATTCTTCCGATTGCCAGTCTCTCGCCCAAAAGCTTCCCACTTACCGGACGATCATTTGCTAGCACAAAGATTTCGCTGTCGGCTCCAGACTCAAAACTTCATATTCTGCAGGGTCTATCTGATGTCGAATTAGCTTTGCTCATTTCTGCAGCACGACTTGATATTATTCTAGATACGGATACGTGCAATTTTGCAATGGCTTATGATGAATACAGTTCCCTCACCTCCCGCCATAAGATCCAAACATCCAGCACTGGCGTAACAGCATTAGGTGCGAGCGCCAAAGTTTGGGGCCGAGAGGTTGCTCTTAGCGCTTGGGAACGGCTTTCAGAATACGACTTGCTCGTCCCTGCGAGTATGGGCGGGGGTGCAAGAGAAGTCGGAGTAGGCGGACGCATGTGGAAAGTCGACATTGGATTAGAAGAGATATCAGGCAGTGTTGACGGCCTAAGTTCTGTTATGGCAAAGTGGTGCAGGGAAATATGATCGATATGATAAATGATACCAACTAATGCTCATTGCCAATTCCAATACTAACAATCTGTCTTATGCGTGCCACACATCCGCTGCTTTCGTTCTAATTGGGCTATTAAAGTGATTCACTATCCGTGGCTCAATGTGAAGGGTGAAAAGAAGTCGTCAGTCTTGGCTCCTCGGCTATTGCCGAGGGAGGGAGTTCTTTTGAGGCCCAGTAGTTTCACATCCTTAGTAGAGAAGTTTGGCAAGTGTATATTTATTCCGCCTTCAAAGACGGTATCTTCCTTCCCTGTTTTCTCTTAACCAGCGATCAACACAAGTGAAAGTTTAATTAAGAGACATTATTTCAGGATTAGACGAAGAAATGTTCAAATCCTTGTTTAATTTCTCTACTTCAAGTACAAGGCTCAAAATTCGTGGGATACTAATTTCTCTAGTATTATAACTTCGAGTCAGGTTATATGTATACCATTTGCATCAGATAGTATGAAAAGACTAAAAGGATGGATAATTAAGTCTAATACTTTCTATTTAATATTTAAATTTATCGTAAAGGAAACCCGAGGTTAGAAATGTGCCAAGTAGAAGTACACACTTCGAGTGAAGTAGTCGAAGCAAAACCATAAGGATAAGAAACACCTGACGAGTTTCTGATCGGAGGCATTGGTCTTAACAAACAAGCATACCTAAGCATTAAAAGTAAAGTTGAGCTTATGAATAACTAACAAGACCAGGGACCACTTTATAATTTCTGTCAAACCTTGAGGACCTAGGTATATATTAACATGTAAGCAAATGTGAGTAGGAGCAGGCTAGCTTGAGCGCAAGAGTGGCGTGAGGTCATGTGCATATGATAACTAGAAGGTGTTTAGAGTCCGTGATATAACAGAGCAGATAATGTCGGCTATAAAGCCTAGCGAACCAAGGTTGCGACATGTAAGCTGAAGGCCGCAGCGCCATCAAGCGGGATGCTTATTCTTGCGCGCCCCAACGATAAGTGAGATTTTGATCATTTACGAGTCATGCGGCGTCATGCAGCTTGCAGGTTACAAATCTCATGGATGCCATGCTTCCAAGTGTTTCTGGTGCGTTAGTTTTAGTCCAATCCTTTCTCGAGGCTCTGGAGGTTATGCACGAAGAACAGCCTGCATGATGAATCATTGGAACACGAAAATTCGTCGTATCATATTTTTTTTCAATCTGGGCGTAAGTACGCCCAATTTCTCTAGCGAACAAAAATCTGTGGCTGCCATTGTAAAGCACGATTGGTTCTGTGTTTCTGACATGCAGCTATTTCATGCCGGTAGCCTTACTTTTCACGCTGTTGAGAAGCGGGGAAAGGCCCCAGATCAGCTGGAGCCTCTGTTGCCTAAGCTCAAAATTTCCAATAAGTTCTTGTCTCTTTCTGCCTTCTTTCTTTTGTACATTCTTTCTTCATTTTTTACGAGGCGAGTTTGAGCATGGCGACAATCGAAGTCAAGGATGTCGCTGCCAAGCTGAAAAGCATAGCGACATATGGCAATAACCTCGCACAGGTCTTTCATAACCATGCTCTGATTGCATTCAAGATTCCCATTCGCTTTGAAGGATCCATCAATATTATAGATGCCACTGTCACTACCCTCAATCAACTTGCCGGCATTTTGGTCGACGAAGTTACTGAGAAATCCGTCGTTAATGACGATGGTCTCAAATACGTTGAACTACTTGGAGCAGAATGTGCTACTGAAGTAGCAAGAATCGAACTCGCTGTGGTTAAAGCTTCTGTGCTAAATCTTCAGGGTCATAAAGCTGGACGCAGAAGATATTCCAGGCACCTCCTGAAGCCTTCTGACTATGTTACAACTGCACAGACAGAAATTGCAACCAAGAAATTGCCTGACGATTTTCTTGTTGCGGTTGAACACGCAAGATGGGACCGGATTGAAAATGACCTCGATGACTGTATTGAGCGACTTTACGAGCTCCAGCTTCATCTTATGCTCGTCTTTCTCGTTGTCACTGTCGGATCACTGTCTAAAGACGTGTAAGTAGTCTGCCCTTGTAAAGTATTTAGCTAATAATATGTTAGTTCTTCTGGCAAAGCAAATGTCTCCACCGTAGTCACTTTCCACGACCGTATATGTCGGACTGCTGGTCTTGTAGGTCTCAAACGCCAAAGAGGTTCTAGCAGTGCTTCTGGGAGTGAGAGCAGTGGTAGCGGTAGTGATAGCGACACCAGCTGCAGAATAAGAAGACGACCATACACACCACCGCCACCTCTTCCTCTAGGATTTGGGGCACCAAGACCAACTCCACGTGGTCTTCTCCCAGGATCTCCAATACCACCTCATGGAGTAAGCATTTCTCTACCATTCCTAATGCTAAAGCTTACAACTCAATTAGAATATGCCACCGTCATATGTAGAGAGTTACAAACCAGAGCTTAATTCTGAAAGCCCAGATTTAGCCCCTGATATTCATATTTATAGAGGGCCTCCAAATACAGTGCCAACTTCCCTCAACGCGACTCCAAGCTATCCCCAGGAAAAGCTAAGCGACGCGGAAGTAGCCGAGCCAAAAGAGGAAACCAAAACTCCAAAGTAAGTTTTGCTGATATAAATTTAAAAGGTTACTGCTAATCAGTCATAGATCGACTGTCCCTGATGGGCGCTTGTTGAAAACTAAGTCCACTGGCTTTGGACTTAAGCTGAGAAATCTCTTCCGTACCAAAGCCTCACTTGCTGAAGAAATGCAACGAATCCTGAGTGATGCCGAATCTACCCTCACCGCATTCATCATCCAAAACTCTGAATTAAGACAAGTGCCTCACTCGGCATTCCATTCTCTGGAGGTGACCCACATGCGAACTCTCTTGAGTCAAATCAATGACGATACATGGTACAAAACTTTCAGCGACCTTCGAGACGATGAGCACGATACGTTGGATCGTATCACAACTCACAGATACTGCGGAGAGACCTTCAATCGTGATGTTGTTGCTCTAAAGGTGTTACACAAGAACAGCTTCAACGCCTGGATGCGATTGCTCACTGAGAAAATCCAAGAAGATTGGATCCACCCTCACCATGAAAATAATCGCGTCATTCTGGCAATTGTACGCGAGAAGCTGAACGACAAACTCCCTGCTCCTTCGCCTCAGAAGTATCGAGGCATGGGCCCTAGGCCGGGTTGTTATATGGGACCACCGGGCCCTCCACCAGGCCCTCCTCCTCCACCTCCTCCACCTCCACCTCATGCAATGCTACCACCCATGCCACCGAAAATAGCTCCATCGGCTCCATCTATACGTCCCCCACCCCTGCCATCCTATAGGAGGCCAAATGGGATTTCTGATCTTCGTGACGGTCCCGCTCCACATCATCCTCCTCCAACCTACCCTGTTCGTGGCTTCCCTGTTCTCCCTGGCTCTTTCGGACCAAGTGGTGAAGAGCTGTCCGTCATGGCAGACCATGATGTTCACATGGCCCTGACAACCTACAACGAGTACACCTTCCGGCCCGCGGTGCAATCTCTCGACGGCTCGATTCCCGGCAACTGGAACCGAGTGACCATCACACAGGAAAGCAACGATCAAGATGTGGTGTTGCAGAAAGTCAAGGAATTCAAGTCCCGCGGCTTAACTATGATTGCTGCCAAACTCCGCATCAGTCAGCCGCAAGATGGACAAGTGTCACGGCTCATGGAGGAGCTTAAAAACGGCGAGCGCGACGGCCGTTTTGAATGGAACTGGGTGGAACTCTCGCTGCATACCGACACACTTGAGGCACCTCATGTCGCAGGGAGTGCACAGTGCGTGACTCGTATGCATGCCATCGCTCAGCGATCTCCAAGGCCTGAGTATAAACCAAAAGAACTATATAAGGTACTCTTCGACAATCCAAGACCTTGTTATATGCCACCAGGAATCCCAGGTCCTCCTCCTCCTCCGCCACCGTCTGGACCGCCAAATATTGTTATTACTCCGAGGAGATACAGTAGCAGCGATGAAAGTGATAGTAGTGTCGGTATCGTGCGTCGTCGCTTGAAGAGCCGCCGTAAGAATAAAATCAGACGTCAAGCAAGATATAACGATTCCGATAGCAGCGACAGTGAGAATGAGGAACGCATGCAGAAGGATGTCAGGATCAAGATTATACTTAAGCCAGGTGATAATGTGGCGGAGAAATTGTTGGACCTGTGGACTGTGAACTGAAGGCAATGATGGCATGGAAACTTTATGACTTAATGACTTGTCTTGATTTCTCTCCTTTGTAACAAACTTTATCAGTCTGCCTTACTGCTCCTTTGTATTGAATCGTATTTAACTTCCTTCGCAAAGTCTTTAAGCAATTGTCATCGCTTCCTTCTCTCGCTTAACTTCCCATGGTAGCTCGCTTAATTCGCTCTTGTCTCCTCCTTGCTTTCTCTCAAAAATTGCCTGAGAAGATCCTCAATGTTATCTACAGACATGCCATCTTCCGGATCTAATTCTCCATGACGACCAAGTTCAACCGTAGGATCACCAATGCTTTCAAGACCTTGGTCATTGTTGTTGTCTCCGAGGCCATTGGCGGTAGAAGAAACTGGATTGATATTCTGTGGGATGTTGACTGGAACGTGATTGACAACTGGACCTTGACCGCTAGCCTGATTCGTAGCTGGATGAAGTATAAAAGAGCAGTACCGTGTATTTCCACCAAAGCGGCAGTTGGCACAAGCACCTCCGTAGAAACTCGGTGTTGTCACGCAGGTGTCGAAAATCCGACAGCCTCTGGCACAGTGGTTGCAGGGTGAAGAAGGAATAACTCCTACAGCTTGGGCAAAAATGGCTATTTTAACGTCATCACGACCCGAGCCTCTTAGGGTCCTGCCTGGGCGGAGTTGTGGTATGCGTTGTTGAACTGGGTATTGAAGAGCCATCTCGCGCATGATTCTGTTAGAAGGGTTCTGGACAAGTGAAGCAGCGAGCTGGGTCAGACCAGCTTGGTCAACTGGTACCGATGGCGCCATCGTGGCATCTTGAATATGCTGGTTTGTTGCGTTGGTTGTTGTTGTTGCTATTGCAAATGAAGATGGTAGTGGAGTTTAGTAAAATACTAAAAGGGGACTGTCGATTCACCTCCTATTTAGAGCTAATAGTTCTTTAGTTATATAGCTACGGCATATAACTATGTATTCACTGTTACATAAATAGACTATCTAATATCATTTATACTATCGGATTAATATTATCGCGAATTAGATGAGCATCTTATATTTGATATATTCGGCATAATATAATCGCGAATAATAAAAGTATGTTATTATCAGGCAGACTTATTCCTGTTATTAGTCCGATTTCTGTTGCTAGTTTGATTCTTGTTATTAGCCTTATTCTTACTGACAGCTTAATTCCTGTTGTCAGCTAAATACTTGTAGATAATCGCTCTAGATTTTATCAGCAAATGCCATGTTAAATCTCATCGAATCTCCTGTTGTCAGCTAATTATCAAAGGTTCTTATTATTTTATAAGTCTGATATTAAGATACGTTTATTATTCGCGATAATGTTTCGCCGAAAGTATTCTTGTTATATAGCATTGTGGTTGTTTTTGTTAGTCTAGAGGGGAGCCTAGCGTATGGGTAGGCCCCTTCCTTTCCACTGTTCTAGAAGCTAGAGTGTTTGAAGAGATATACAAGGTATACAGCTGTATTTGCGGCGGCATACCAGGGTTTGATGGTGGTGTGAATAGCGGTGTGCATGTGAACCTTTCGGGAGAAAGAAAGAGCGAATTTATATGTTTGGATAATTAGTAGAGCTAAGATTTACTTTGTTCAAATTATAACGAAGTGCTAAAAAGTAGCAGGTGCAGAAATTACTAGTGTGAGAGAGCGAGTAGTGATCTAAACAGTCTGAACTAATTTCTACAAATACCTACCTCTCTTTCGCTCTTGCTTTTACCTATGAGAGGAATCGAACTATTGTACTAGCCCAATCTGCACTTTGAAGAGTTATCGGTCCATAGTATACCCGTTCTGTTTATCCTTATTCCTGTTATCGGTTTTAAGCCTGTTATTAACTAAAAAATAAAAGCTTCTTTCCCCTAGCTAATTATCAAAGACTAATATAGGCTTAAGCAGGGAATAAGACTCACGAGAGGTTAAAGATTCCAAATGGTTAATTAAAATTTTATAAGTGATAGTATACAAGGAAGTGAAAGCGAATATAAATCAAGAATCAAAGTTGAAGGAAAGGTAAGGAAAACAGAAATGCCTTTAGAGATACTAGTGATTGGAGAGGCATATACGAAAGGGCTAATGTATGAAAGAACCCTTTCCTACCCTTAGAAGACGAGTTCTAAGAGGGCATTACTTCTTAAATGGCAGCCACAGTCTAAGAGAGCATTCAACCAAACATACATTTTAAAGTCCAAACCCCATTCATTCATTCTTAATAATACATACTTAAATCTGAGGAGGCGGTTGCACACTAGGTTTCCTCTCGGTCCTCTTCCTTTCTTTCTTGAAGCAAGCAAACTCGCTCCTACTTCCCTCTCTCAACTTCTTCAACACAGCGCGCATCTCTGGTAACTCGCCTTGTAATTTGGTCCTCGCATCGTTATCTGTTCCCTTATCAAGTTCCTGGTAGATCTGACTCTGCATCTCACTTGCTCGATCAGTAGTATACTGACTCAGTGTCTGAGCAACGAATTCAACATCAAGAGTAGCTTGCATAAGAGCTGAAAGGGAGTATTTTTGTCGTTGCTTAAATGCTTCCAGAAGCTCTCGGGATGTTTGTTCGAGGAGGTAGGAGAGGACTTGTGAGGTGAGTGTAGATGCAGTTGTTGAGACCTGGGTGTGAACTAGAACGAGACTTAAGAGAGCTTCATAGACGTAGGGCCGAACTTCTTTAGGCTTTGCATTTACATCAGGTGCCCAGTCCGGAGAAGAGATACCTTGACGAATGATCGTACGAAGTACTTCGACGGCAGGACGAGTATACGACTGGAATAGACGGGCATCGATCTGACCAAGAACGTCCTTGATTGTCTTGGTTTCTTCCGTTAATTTGACAGAGAAAGCATTCTCAAACTGTGTAGTAAGGTTTGGAACAACTTCAATTCGAAGGGCTTGTAGATTGCTCAACGTTAGAAGCATGCGCACATTCTATAATTGTTAGCCAAAGGAAATAAGTCTTTGTTGAATGACCTACTCGATCAGTAGCATTGACAGTTCCAGCACCAATACTAGTTGCAATGACCATGGCCACGGGACTTGCTAACCCATCCATATCATTTGTCCAATCTTCTTCGGCTTTTTTCACAGATTTTTCCGCGTTCTCCACCATCCCACTTAGGGCCTTATACAAAGTAGTTACAAACTGGCTGCGAACCATTTGTAGCAACTTTGCTGGTGGTGGGAAGACAACATCAGCAGAGCCAGCCTTTGCTTCAGAGATGTATAGTATTTTTTGCATTCCTGAGAGAACAGCACTCTCAAAGGCCTTGAAATTAGATGGCATCCTCGTCAACTCTCGTTTCTCAGCCGATCGCCTCCAATCTTCAAGAACTTTGATATTTTCTGCATCCTTATTCCATGCAGCACATATTGCTGTTACACACCTCTCTCTTGCTCCACCGACTAAGACCTTGAGTCTCTCCAATGCAGCAACGTCGCCATCGCGGATTGGAGAGAGTGCAGCCATCTCACTGGCACCGGTTCCTACCAAAACAAGAAGCTTAGCGAGATAGTGTACACCACTTAGGGAATTTGACCATGGTGGCCAGAATGCAAATTTCTCCCAGGCTTCACCTCGTTTAGGAGATGGAGGAGGTAAGTTGCTTGCGTCAAAATTGAGTCTCGGGTCTCGAAGACCTGTCGGAGTCTGTGAACCACTCATAGACAGTGGAGAACGAGGAGTTGGAGGCAATGGAGAAAACAGTAAGGATATATCCTCAATTGGTGGGTCGGCGAAGAAACCCACCACACTTTCTCGAATCATGTCCACAAGCTCGACGGTTTCTTTTTGTAAATCGAGTGTGCCCTGATCCGAAAGTCTGTGATGCTCCCTCGAGCTACCGTCTAAACCAACAGGCAAAGTCTTCTGGGCGGTGCCCTCTATAAAGCTTTCCACTGTTTGCCAAAAGTCGACGACTTCACCAAGGATTCCCTGTGGAGAGAGCATACTTGACAAGAAAGAATTCATCTTTTCCCACAGCTCAATGATGTCGGCAGAATCGAGGGAAACTGGCTTATCTTCTCCCGTCTGACGAGCAAGAGATCTCAGATGAGATGCCACCACTTGATTGGTGGGCCGCTCACCGTTGGCCAACCTTCGGCGATATACTTCGATATCGACCTTGGAGCGATCTGCTGTTTGCTGAATTTTATTCTTTAGGTAATCATATCGGCTAAGCAACCAAACCCAAATTGGATTGTCAGTGACGCCGAGCTCTAGAAGGATGCCAATAAGCTCCATATGCTGATCTGGTGCTCCACCGAGTATACTGTTCATCTTCGACGATGGCCCTTGCACAGCTACCAGTCTTCGCCAAACTTCTCGCTTGAAGTCCTCGATTTGCTCTTCAACATCATGCCACATGCGAGCCGCCATAAGGATTTGATGGATTTCGGAATCAGTAGGCGGTGTATTTTCCGCCAACCTTTTCGCTTCATCTGCAAATCGCTTCGCTTTGCCATACTCTTCTACCAGACTCTCATAGTCTTTCCGCTTGATGCAATCCGTAATGGCAGAGTTGACATCATAGTATTCTTTGTACTTATCAACTGTCTCAGATATGACTTTTAGGCCGTCTTCCTTCTCGCGGCCTCCCATCGCGGGACCCCAAACCTCTTCTGCCTTTGCAGACACATCTAGCAACGGGGTCTTGATACCAAGAACACCATATTCGCTTTCTTTTCTTAATGCATTTTTTTTGACCGCCTCAGGTGGCCCTGTCATTATCGCCTGATTGCCGCTGCTATTACGGAAACTGTTTCGGCTTGCATGGCGAGAATGTGGTCGCGCCCGTGGAGGAGGTATAGGGTCTGGGCCCTTACCTCTCATTTCCGTATATACATTGTCAATGGTAGATTTGGCACGAACGAAACGCTCGAAGTTGGATTCAACCAGGACTTTCAAAGAGGCGGATTTTTGATCGATGGAGCTTGACAGAGTATCTAGTCCATTGAGTAAAGATTGGGTTGAAGCGGTGGAATGTACTTGGGAGAGGAATAGAGCGGGACTGAAGGTTGTTGAAGATAGGAGGAATCTATTTCCTGGTTTCGTAAGCTCAATGCTATCACAGAGGGAGATATATACCAACGCAGTCTAATATCCTCTTGAACTGGCAGGCCCAGCTGCCGTAATATCCTCACAACACTATCCGTTGTGCCCAATGGATCTGGCTCGTCTCGTTGCACCAAGTTCTCCCTGCCATCTTTCGTTTGCTGTGATCCTGGTATGATGCTTTTCCTATCGCTAGCTGCCCTCTCTAACACCGAGTACCTCGATCTCGATTTCCGGAATGCAGCCTTGCGCGCGTCCTTCGACTCTTCGTCATCGGTCGCATCACTATCGTCTTTCTCTGCCGGCCACTCAACCGGATAAGCTGTCGTAAGGTTGTAATGTTCAAGTACAGTTCGTTCGTAATCGGCCATTTTGAATGAGAGATATGCCTAATTAGCTTGGGCAGCTAGTACGAACATTTGATCGAGGTTGAAAAAGGTTTCGGGGTGTTTATGCTGTGCTGGAAATTCCCCAGATCTCATACCCCTCGGGATGATGAGGCTCCGTCGTTGTTTGATAGTTTGACGCGCGCTGTAGCCGCATCACGTGATCATGCATGCAAAGCACCACGAGCGAAGCAGCTCAGCAGCCGCCGAAACTTAATTCCGGTCCAGCCCCCAGCTTGCCGACGTTCGCCGCTTTTCGCTGCCGAAGAGAGGAGCGAGCTGTATCGCAAAACTTCCACTTACACTCTCCTACTCATTCTTACCTCTCCTCTCCCTAATACCTTACCTTGAACCTGTGTTTTGGGTACCGATTTCTCCAAAATGCTGGCCATACGCTCCTTTGCTGCTCCTGCGCGGAGGCAATGCTTCCAAGCTTCGTCGCGTGCTTGGGGTGCTTCAGTCCAGGTGAGCGATACTTCCAGCGGGCAGCACCAGCGATAGCAATGGATAAGCTAATTGATTTTCCAGATCCAGTGTCGTCAGTACTCTTCAGACAAGGACAAGGTTGCAAAGTTCCACGGTACCAAAGGCTCCGATGTAAGGCTTTTCCCTCATGCGTCAAAACTACAAGAATCGGTCGTCGAGAGAACTGTCTTGGACACCAATTGAAACGATTCGAGGTCTGCACAAGGGAAAACAAAGGCTCATGGTATTATAGGGACTCTACACAGTCAGTTTGATCGAGGGTGACGGAATTGGACCAGAAATCTCCCAATCCGTAAAGGACATCTTCTCCGCCGCTAAGGTACGAATTCCCGATGCCACGAGGCAAACAATTTACTAAAGAATGAGAAAAGGCACCAATCAAGTGGGAACCAGTCGATGTTACACCTATGTTGGTAGACGGCAAGACCACCATCGCAAAGGAGACCATCGAGAGCATCAACAGAAACAAGGTTGCGCTGAAGGGACCCCTCGCTGTAAGACCCACCGTACTCTCTGGCGCAGACACCTATCTAACTTTGATAGACTCCTATTGGAAAGGGTCACGTATCCTTGAACTTGACTCTGCGACGAACATTCAACCTATTTGCGAACGTCCGACCTTGTCGCTCAATCCAGGGTTACAAGACCCCATACGATAATGTCGACACCGTTCTGATCCGTGAGAACACCGAGGGAGAGTACTCTGGAATTGAGCACGTAGTAGTAGACGGTGTTGTACAGAGCATCAAGTTGATCACCCGGGAAGCCAGTGAACGCGTTCTCAGATATGCGTTCCAATATGCCCAGGATATCGGAAGACCTAAGGTCCGCGCAGTCCACAAGGCCACCATCATGAAGATGAGTGATGGACTCTTCTTGGGCACCGCCCAGAGAGTGTCTAAGGACTTCCCCAACGTTGAGTTTGATGCCGAATTACTCGACAACGCCTGCTTGAAGATCGTCACCGACCCAGCCCCATACAACGACAAGGTCCTCGTTATGCCTAACTTGTACGGTGACATTTTGTCCGACATGTGCGCCGGTCTGATCGGTGGACTCGGATTAACCCCATCAGGAAACATTGGAGATGAGTGCTCCATCTTCGAGGCCGTTCACGGCTCCGCTCCAGATATCGCTGGCAAGGCTCTTGCCAACCCTACCGCACTCCTTCTGTCCTCTATCATGATGTTGAGACATATGGAGCTGTACGATGAAGCACAGAGAATCGAGACGGCCATCTTCGACACTCTCGCCGAGGGAAAGATCTTGACTGGTGATTTGGGTGGAAAGTCCAAGACTCACGAGTATGCCGGTGCTATCATCTCGCGTTTGTAGATATACAACAACCAGGTTTCCTCTGTCCTCTCTCTATTTGCCTCATATACCCTACAATGTTGGTGGGTGAGGGTTTGTAGACTGTACCATTGATAGCAATTGCATAGCCTTCTTTTTTTGCGTGGCAGCAGATCCCACCTCATGATCTACCAAGTGAGCTGAATCGAAAACGCCATGCATGTATGTAACCACCTGGATTCTAAGTGTTCACGTATACAAAAAAACGCAGGTAGTAAGATATGTTTTTCCATTTAACCTATAGGATTTGGTTTGCCTTTGCCTTGTCATATCCTACCTACCAGGTATCTCTTCAGCCAAACCGCCAAAACTCCTCCTCTCTGTTACTACAGCCACCCACCGATCCACCCACTCACTCACTACCCTTCTCCCAGTACAGATATTAAGAGACAGAGAAAACAAGAAGAAAACATATAGCCAGCAGAGCGAGTAGTCTAGCAGCGCAGCGAAATAGGGAACGGTCAAAAAAGTGAAAGAGGGTAGTATGAGAAGAAAACAAGACAAGTGATAACACGATTGAGCGAGCGAGCGAGCGAGTACATGAATGAAAATCAGATGAATGAAGGAAAGACAGATTGATAGACAGATGGACAGACGGGACGCTCTTTGTTTACACTTGCTTGATTGATTGAGAGTTGAGTACGGAAGATACGACGAGTACGAGTAGGTACAGAACCGGGACCAGAACCAGAACCAGAATCAGCCATGTTTGTCCTGTTTGCTTGCTTGTAGGTATTGATTTTTATTTTTCTTGTTTTGGGCCGATCAGCGGATTGCCAAGGTGCGAGGGTCGGCCGGGTAGGAAGAACCGAAAAGGAAACATAGCAGAGAGGTTCTTGTATGGCATGGGATTTTCCTAAATCCGATCCGGCGGCCATGTCTGGTTCCTCCTTCCTCCCTCCCCCACCACGTGCTTCCGTGCTCTGTCTGTTCTGCCATTCCGCCCCTCCCCTCCCCTCCCCTCCCCTTCTCCCCCTCCCCCGCTCACGCGCCCAGGCCCAGGCCCAGTTCCACTCGAACAAAAACACAAAAAAAAAACGAACGCTTAACTATGCTGCAGTGCCCTTTGCTGTATTGTATTTATGCCAAACTCCTTCCCTTCCCTTGCCGTTCGGTAAATAAAGGAGAAATGTGCGCACCAGCCTATTCCCCAGAGCTTTTTGATTTCGCTCTGCCGGAGGCGCGTGTTCTGAAGGTGACTGGCGTCTGATTGCAGTAACTATGTGTGACAAATGAAATTACGTGTCAAGAGGTCTTGAGGGGTATGAGAATGGGAGACGTATGAAGTGTAATAGTGATCCACAGCCTAGCAAGTGGCAGACGCGGCTCACGGGAGATCTTTGAGATTGTACTGGATCAACTTGACTTCTTTGGTAAAGTGACGAGCATTGGCTTCAGATAGCTAGCACCATGTCAGTCAACGAAGTACGAAGAGTGTATCAAAGAAATTACCTTAAGCAGCATGTTGACAGGCTTTGGTTTTTCATCGCCTTCGAATGCAGTGAAGAGTATCTGTACAGCTGTGGCAGAAGATGGTTTCTCCTTAAACTCCATTGCCTGTACAATAATGGTATTCAAGATCACACGGTGAGTGTTCTCTTGTCGCATGATAAGTCTGGCCGCAGGGACGCTCTCAGATTCATCGATAGTAGAGAAATCCAGAGATTCGGAAATGGCCTGGCCGTTGTCTGAAAACTCAACGCAAGTTTTGTTCACATTGATCTTGACTGTACCGACACCTCTCTCTTTCCAGCCGACTTCCTTGGATTCGAGAGTGTATAATTTGGCACGCATCTGAAGGAGAGTAGCTTCGCCAGCTTCTCCGTCATCAATATGTACTGTTCCCAATTGTTAGTGATGCTACGGAGGTGAGATCTGAAATGGCAACATACCCTTGGCGGTCTTGAGTTTCTTCTTATCTTCAGCGCTCGTCTTTTCCACTTCCTCATCATCAGCTCCCCCAGCATCGCTACCATCTTCGTTATCTGAGTCTTCTTCTTCGTCGCTGTCTGGAGCACCAAAAGCCTTGGCTGGTTTGGATGAGAGGGAAACATTCTCCTTTCCAGCAGCAGCAAAACTTGATAACTTTGGGCCAGTACCGCCTCCGAATCCATTGCTCAAGGCGCTTCCAAAAACGCTCTTCTGGCCAAGGGCTCCTCCGAATCCACCTGCAGATGCACTACCAAATCCACCCCCAAACCCTGAAGTTGTTGAAGCGGCTGTCGCACCTCCAAACGTGCCAGCAGCTGGTGGTGATTTTGAACCAGACAATGCCCCGAAACCGCTCGTCGTTGATTGTGCATTTCCACCTCCAAAGACACTAGGTTTGGATGCCCCAACCGTACCAAAAGGAGAAGTGCTCGAACCAGCCAGCGCGCCGAATCCAGAGCTAGCGAATGCGGATGCTGATGTTTGTGGTTTGTCTGCAAAACCACTACCAAAGGTTGGCTTCGTCGTGGAGAGTTCTGGTGACTTCTTGGATGGTTCGTCGGTCGGAGCAATGGCCTTGTTCGAGTCTGGTGCGTCCATTATGGGCATTTCCTGTGAAATATCGCAATTAGCGGGGTCTATGGCAGAGATTTTGGGAGGACCAACTTTGGCCTCGAGGACTTGGGTTGTTTCTTCGGTGGGGCCCTCAGACGTGTCGCGATGTCTCTTCTTTTCACGACCTCCATTTGTAGTAGCGCCGTCGGCGCTTCCTTCCTCAATCTTGGAGTCATCCGAGTACTCGGTGTCATCGTCCTGATCGCGACCCCTCTTCTTCTTGGGCGATGACAGTCGTTCGCGCAGCTCTTCGTCCTGTGCGGTCGTGGGCTCGGTATCGGGGGTGATCTCCTTCTCAGTTCCTCCCATGGGCTTATCTTCTTCCTCTGTCGTCGTGGGTGTCGGGGTCAGCCTGCCCTCGGATCCAGGCAAGCACGTATCTGAGATGGTCGTGTGCTTGAGCTCCTCCCTCGCAGCCGTGGTCGCAGGGTCGTCTCTCTCGTGGTCCTTCTCGGTCGCCATTGCAGGTGTAGCACGCTCGGGGGATTGATGATGAGGGCTGTGGTGTTGGTTCGCTTCGATGATGTCAGATGGCTCAGCTGCAACTCCAGCGACTTTGTTGGGGAGATCGGGGGCTGCCTCTGCTACGGCAGTGGAAGACATTATCGCGGTTGCTTTTGGATCGTCATTCAAATTTGCGCAAGGTCGTGGTTTGGGCGGATTGTTGGATTGTGTGTCCGTCGGGTCAGGCTCAGGTGCCGATAATAATAAACTAACTCAGGCGAGAGAGACCAATTCAGAGGCGCAAAGACGACTCTTCATGCTTCGTCCACATCCTCCTCCACTCATTCTCATCTCTGCTCTCCGTCTCCGTCTCCGTCCTCATTTCATTTCTCGCCTACCACATGCTCAAACTTATCACCTCTCATATCAGCCAGCTCGCCACAGCAGCATACAGTACAGTAGCATAGCTGATGCATTGCAACGCTGGCCCGCCCACGTCGCGTCGCGGCACAACCACCCCTTCCACTGGACGCTGTACTGTACAGTACAGTATTCCACCGTCGCCTCAGCCTGACGTGACAGCCTCAGCCTTGCTTGCCCTTCTGAAACCCTTCGAGGAGTGTCTCAGTCACGCCAACATCTTCCCGATGACCCCAGATTAAGCTTTGTGCGTGATTGTGAGAGGTCATTTCTACCCGCCGTACCGCTGACTTGGTTGCCATCGGTTTCTGGAAGCTGTTGGTGGACCACAGGAGAACAGAATATGCCGGCCCACGGCGGTAAGTAAACTTTCTTCTCGAACCCAAAGTTTATTTCTAACTTAATAAAGGTGCCACGGCAGCCTGTGAACAATGCATTGGCGACTGCCTTGATTCATCTACCGAAAAGGCCTGCTGGGACTTGGGAAGCTGGACTCCTTGCAGCATGCTTGTCACTTTCAGAAGGCATTTCCACGGAGACGGAGATATATCCGTAATGAGAGAACAACGACACAAAGTAGGTTGATAAACATCTTCTATCTTATTTGGCTTGGTTTGTTTATTCTGCCTCCATCTATAATAAAATTTGGATTTAAGAAAAGGTTGTTGCAGATTTTATGTATACTAGCTGGTATACAACTATTTCCCCAATCTCGAAGATGGTCAGTTTGTTTGGAAGCGAGTGCTGCTGGATTAACCAATTTTCTAATAGCCCAAGTTTTATTATTATTATTCTTCTTCTTCTTCTTCTTCTTCTTCTTATCTCTTAGTTTCCCTCTTGAAGGAAACAAAACCATTTCATTTTCATCCTATCTTATCAACGCAGGCAAAAATAAAAATCGGGTTGCGGGATCATGAAATGAACAAAGAGACCTCATTTTGATCTCACTCCTGCCAGCATACATGTATTCTCAAGCGAAGTACTCCAAGCTAGATTTTGTTAGATGTGAGTGGCAAAGACTGGTGATCAGAAAAGGAACAAGCACGCTGGTTCGCACTTGCGGTTTGAAATCTCTAGCATATTCGGCTAGAACTAGCTACACTGCATACCTAGTGAAGATGACTTGTTTTCCTTGGATAACTTGAACAAACATACATCTACACTCTTTTGGACTATAGCTTTTAGGAGTTCATGTTCA
The DNA here is from genome assembly GCA_029641185.1 of Pseudofabraea citricarpa. NCBI lineage: Eukaryota > Fungi > Ascomycota > Leotiomycetes > Helotiales > Dermateaceae > Pseudofabraea > Pseudofabraea citricarpa. The sequence continues at coordinate 635,905 of JAPWGK010000010.1, forward strand.
CGACTCGGAGCAACGCTCTTCATATCGATAAAGCATAACACTACCTCTCATAGAGCAGTATCGACCTCCAGCGCGCCGCTCTCCATCTTCAGCATAATACTCCTCCAATCAAGCACTTCAAAATAGCCCACGATGTCGAAAGCCTCTTTTTCGAACTCCAATGTAGAACGCTCAAGTGCTACTGCTGAAGCTCAGCCAAACACAGCCATGGAAATCTGCCAGCCAAGCAGCTCAGAGCACCACAGATCATCTACCGCTACCTTTTCAAACTTCCCTTCGAGCTTCCACCCAAGTTCTGCTCCTCCAGCTCAGGTAGCTTTCACGGGTTATATGCAAGCGAGCGGAGGTGCAATAAGCCAGCCCTCGAAGCAGAGCATGACTGACCGGCAAGACCTGCCCAGAGACGGAAGACGAAGATTTACGCCTAACTCAGAACCGGCGCAGCTCCGAAAACTGCGCATCAACAACCTCCTCTCGGAATCAAGTGCGAGCCCAGGACCCAAGCCGACGGCCGAAGCCCAATCAAAGCTCCTTCAAAGCCTGCACTTCCAAGCACCAGTCAAGCATAGCGAGGATGTCGAAATGGCCGAGCTAGACGAGGTATACAACAATCCAGGGTACCGCGCAAAGTGGGAGGACGAGAGCGACGAGGCATGCGAGAAGCATTTTGAAAATCGGATGCCTTACGTGCGGCTCGCTTCTGACAGGCTGAATGATATGCTAGGGGCCAGGAGAGAGCACAGTACAGAAAAGCAGGAGCCGGAGCCGGAGGATAGGATGGATGAGGATTGACTACATGAACGGCGGCTTGGTTGTTTGTGTTTCCTCGTGGCTTCCCTGTTTGCTCTCGTCACTCTTGTAATGCCTCGCCTGTCGGAGGTGTTAAACCAGAGGGGATCGCAAGAGAGAGACGGAGGTGTTTGGGGGTAGATAGGAGGTGGAAGGCGGGGCGGGTAGTAGAGGTCCCAGTGAAGTAGATACCCTTTAAGCTACTGTATACGAAACAGCAATGAAGTATAAACTTACTCTCCGTATCACCAATCAAAAAAAAATTGAGAAAGAATAGAGAGAAAGAAAAAAAAGGAAAGAAGGACAATAAGGATTAGTATCCGCTTTAGAATTCATGCGCGAGCACAGGAGATTCGCTGGACAAAGGCTATCAGATATACCGGTCGGGCAATAAAAGACTTGTTTCGTTTCTGCTGGCAGGCAGGCAGGCACTTGGAAAAGTAACCGGATCCTCTCTAAGCCCCCTGACTACCATGCTCACAAAAATCCAAGTCTCCCTTCACTTCATCTTGTTCGGGGTTAAATGGCGCTGGTACCTATGATTGACCTTCACGACCTGGTTATAGAAGGACCTTGTCGTGTTGCGAAATAGTACGGCATCAGTATCGCACGAGAGGTAGGAATTTGGTGGAGTATAAGGAATGAATGGAGTTCTATGTGCTTGGTATTGCTTCTCATTCCCGAATATCAAGCAGCTCTCGAGGCAAGATTTATACTCATCAAAACAAAGAAATGAAAAAAAGAAGTCTGATCAAAAGCCAGATGTATTGAATCATAGCTCACTCATGCAAAGTTCAGTTTCATCTTTTGTTTCATCTTGGTATTTCGTTTGCTTTTTTATCTTCCTCATAGCTTCGCTTAACTATAGGCACCTAACTTGGGCTTGGCTCCTGTGCTCTCTCATCTCGAGCGAAGCTCGATTCATTCAACTCAACACAGCTCAAGCAAATGTAAAGAGATGTCACCAAGCTTGAGCTATACTTATTACAACATATAATCAATCATCCACCAGATCTCACCCCGCCCCACGACCCCACACTTCTCTCTTCACTCTACTCTATGTAAAACCGCTTCGTCATGCTCGTAAAAATCCCGTACTCGATAAACTCAAAGGCAGCAGTGAATCGTTCAAGGAATATCAAAGAGAGGTTTTAGTTTCTTGATCAAGTTCCACTCGTCGTTCGTGACTTCGGAACGGTAGAAATCCTTGAGACAGTCGATACTAGCACGCGAGATAAGCGAGTAAAGGGTATCCTTTTCATCCAATTGTCGGCCGTATGCTGGTTGATGACCTCCCATCTCGATCTTGACAGCTACTGATGCTTGGCCAGGCTTAGCCGATCCTTGGATTTGCTTGTGCTCACGCTGGATACTTGTACTATTCGACTGTTAGAAATGTCATTTAAGTTCAGGAAGAAAAGGACTTACACTCTGCCCAATTGGATAATTTCCTTTACACCCGTGACGGCATTTGTTCGTACGACAGCAATGGGGGTGTGCATTTTCAATTGACCAGCTTCGACATCCACACCTACCAGGATAGGGCTGGACTTCATGAAAACACCAACTGTCTTCAGGATACAAGGGAAGACAGCAAGAAGTTTCGACTCCTCCTTCTTCTTCTCCAGGATCTCTGCCATGTGCTTCGTGAAAGCATCGAAGAGATGATAAATAATATCGGCGGTGAAGATCTTGATGCTCTGCTCATCCGCATATTGTTGAGCTTCTTTGTCAATCTTGACATCGAAACAGAGCATAACGGCATACTCCTTATTCTTTTCTAACATGGTTCCGCAGTTCATGACGTCGCGCTTGAAAACTGGCCCAATACCAACATTTGCGACAGGGATCTTGGACACCTTCAAGAAATCCAACAAGGCCTCGAGAGATCCAAGAGTAGATGCTTGGACAGTGACACCTCTTCCGGACTTCTCAACACGGCTGAATAGAGCACCGAGATCTGATTCAACCTCTGCCTCGATATCTGATTCATCGTCATCGGGTCCAACGACCATCAATCTGGAACCAGCAATGGCACCTTCAAGATTTGGGGCACTGATTTTAACACCAAGAGCAGCCTTAACCTCCTTGTTGTGCACATATGCCGACTTTAGACGAAGTTCCTTCAGAGGTGCTGGTGTTAATAGTGCTCTGATATTAGTAGTTATAGCACCATCAACACCACAGAGTACAATTCGATCTCCTTCTCGAAGGATACCGTTAGAAAGAATGACATCAATGGTCATACCGAAACCTTCGATTGCCTTGACTTCGAGAACAGTACATTGAACCTCAGACAAGTACATGAGGGATCCGGTCATTCTCTCTTGGGTAAGTTGAAGGATCAACTTGAGCATATCTGGGATACCCTCACCGGTGTGAGCCGATGTTGGAACCAAGGAGACGAACTTCGACATAGACTTGTTCTCGTAGTATAGCTCAGAGTTGAAACCTTGCTCGGCAAAGGCTACCTTGGTATCAGCCAAACGCTTTGCGAACTCGTTTTGAACTCCCTTGTTTTGGACGGCCAAACTTTCTCGGAAACCATTATTGTCAACCTTCTTCCAACCATAAAGACGATCGATCTTGTTGAGAGCGACAATGAAAGGAGTTTTTCTATCTCGGAGCAATTTCATCGATTCTAGCGTCTGGGGTTCGAGACCGTGCATGATATCGACAACGAGAATGGCAATGTTACAGAGCGACGAACCACGAGATCGGAGGTTGGAGAAAGACTCGTGACCGGGGGTATCGATAACAAGAAGACCAGGAACCTTGAAATCAAAGCTATTATCTCTGTTGACAACAGCCGTCTTCGTTTTGATGGCATCCACTGGGAAGTAGGTTGCACCAATTTGTTGAGTAATGCCACCGGCTTCTCCCTCTTGTACGTTTGTCTGTCGAATTTTGTCCAAAAGTTTGGTCTTTCCAGTATCGACGTGTCCAAGAATACAGCAAATAGGGGATCGCAAGTTGTCCTTCGATCTAGCAGCCATCGCGGCTTCATGTGCTTTTTCACGACGCTCAGCTGCCTCCTTCTTTCTTTGAGCTGCTGCTGCTTGGGCTGCGGTAGCTTCTTCATCTTCAGAAGAAGATTCGTCCGAGTCCGAGTCAGATTCTGAGTCGGAATCTTGGGCTTTCTTCTCACGGCTTGGAAGACTTTGAGGAGCAGCCGCCTTCTTGGCAGCAGCCTTTTCTCTCTCCTCTTCCGAATCGGCATCCCAGCTTTCCTTGATATCTTCATCTGATTCGGCAGCAGCCACCTCCCAGTCATCCAGATCACTATCATCGGCTTGCTTTGCAGCTGCGGCTTCAGCGGCCTCTTTCTCGGCCTTTGCAGCAGCCTCGGCCAGGACTCTTTCGGCCTCCTTTTGGGCTCGTTCGGCTGCTTCTGCAAGTGCCTTCTCCTCTTCTGCCTTGATCTCCTCTGGATTCTTTTTGCCGCTCTTCTTTTTTCTGTAGTCATTTGCCGACTTTTTCTTTTCTTGGGAACCCTCAAGACCTGCTACTTTGACACCGGATGCAAGTTGCTGCTTCAATTTCATTTCTCGTTTGAGCTTTTCCTCTCGCTGAGCTTTGGTCATGAAAGTACCGTCTTTCTTCTGTTGCTCAATCTTCTCTCTTTCCTTTTGCTTCTTCAATGCTTTGGCCTCTTCTCGCTTTTTTTCCTCCTCGGCCTCTCTTCGTTCTTCCTCTTCTATACGAGCCTTCTCTTCAGCTTCCAATCTTGCCTTTTCCTCTTGCCGGCGTTTCAGTTCCTCTTGTTCTCTCTGTAATTTGGCAAGGGCAGCTGGCAATTTCTTTCCTTTGCCAGCGGGAGCGGGTTTGGAAGTTGGTGCAGCCTCGACCTTGGCTTCTACCACCGGCTTCGCAACTTCAGCAGCCTTAGCGGGTGCGGTGGTCTTCTTCTTTGCAGCCTACATAATTGTTAGTCCATGTCTCAAAAAAAGTTGACTTGGGTCTCCCTACGTTCTCCTTCTTCCGCTGCTTCTCACGTTCCTTCTTGGCCTTTTCCTTTTCCTTCTTCGTCATTACATGGCCATCCGCACCTCTCTCTTCCTCGTCGTCATCTTCTTCCTCCTTCGCAGGCTTTTTGCCCTTGCCCTTCTTCTCAGGTAAGGCAAACTCGTCCTCTATCGAAGCTTCCACTGGAGCTTGGAACTCGTCTTGTGCCTCGGCTGCTGGATCCTCGCCCTCGACAAAGTCCTGCTGTTGCTTTGCCTTATTCTTCTTCTGCTTCTTACGCATCATTGCCATCAGGCCACCTGCTGGGAATTCCTCCTCGGCATCTGCCTCAGCCGGGGCATCGTTCGTCTCTGGTGTGGCTGCGGCGACGGGCTCAGCCGTCTCCCCAAGGTCCGCTTCCCAGTCGTCGGCCTTCTTATTATTATTCTTCTTCTTGGGCGCCATTATTGTGTTCTATTTCGATCTGTCGAAGATCGGCGCGAGGTGGAATTTGTTTTAAAATGTGCGGGGTGTTTTGTGTGGTGTCGTGGCGTCTCGCGAGGTAACAAACTTCGCTGTTAAGATCGATGATGTGAGAACTGTCCTTGCAGTTTGCCGCACAGAAATTATTTGCACGCGGCTTAAAGAGCGTCAGGTTGATGACGTGCAAGATTGAGAGACTGACTGGGCATGAAGATGCACAATGTGACTTGTGAAGTAAACTGATTTAGTGGGAAGTGGATGGGGCTTAGTGGGGTCGGCGATACCAGCTGAAATCCGATTGCGCTAATAAGCGAGGTTCTATTTAGTTTGTACATGTACAACTGCATGCAAGGACAACCAGAGTTGAAGAATTCTATTAATTCAGGCGTGCTTAACATATTTCCCAAATAAATATCATCAACCAACAAAAACAAAAGCCACAGAGAAATCTATAACTTGATTTAAACTCCAGAGAAACTAATGCACTAAGTGTGTACTGAGAAGTGAAGTGAAGCAAAAGTACCACCATCCCCAAATCATCATCGTCATATCATAATACGGGCCTCAGGTAAAACTCCAAGTCCGAGTACGCCTGGTTAACATATGCCTGCGGTGTAGCATCTTTGTCTAGTGTTCCCCCATGCAATTCCTGAAGCAACTCTAGAAACCTCCCGTACACCGAATTCGTATGCTCATGCTCCCGTGAGCTGTTCAGCAGCTCTTCTAAATTCTGCTGTCTCACACACCGCTTCAAAATATCGCCATCTATATGCATCATTATCTTCGGTTCAATGGAAGGTTCCAAGGGAACGTCGGTGCTATGCGTGAAGGGGCAGACAGTTGGTGATCGTATGGCTAGGTTCATAATAAACCTTAGAAAATGCCATGCGCGGTGTCCAATAATGGTATGGTGGCTAAGAGAGCCATCAATCGACAATCCCAGTATCTCTCCATTGCTTTTTGAACTTGGAATAATGTCGTAATCTTCGAAAATGTTCGTGGCATCAGGTAAAGTCTTACTATTCCACTTGCTATTTGTAGGAACTCGCCAGACGGGATCCCATATCGGTCGGCAATTGCCTGTACGAAAGCGCTGTACAGAATGAGGAAGTTCTGCTTCGAAAAGTGTATCAAGAGTATCGGCCTTTGTATTTCGCGTTGCCCACAAACCCGTCACCGACGAGTCTGAATCAGAGACCAAACTGAGCTGAGGATCCAAGCCTGCTTCTATGTGGTGCAAACCAGTCCGTTGATTTTGATCGCAGTGTGTGGAAACGATTTCACTTTTTCCATCCGAGTGAATCAATTGAAGGATCTCCAGCGAGTGGCCTGTTGTCATGGCATATATGTTGCCATTTTCGTAAAACAATGACCTCGCCTCAGAGGCTAGTCTATATTCGGCAATCTTCTCAAATCTCTTCTTTACGATGTCCAATGTCTCGCAGTATAGAGTATTGCCAGAGCAGTATATGAGGCCCTCAGGATAGCCCACCACAGCATTAATTGGTTCTCCGTTTCTGAATGTGAAGCGCGTGTGATATCGCACTTTAGGTGCTTCTTCTGGATCCTGATTAAATGCTGAATGCTCCCGTTCGTACGAGATAAGTAGAACACGCCCACTGCTCGTTGTGAGAACAAGATACTTCCAAGTTCTACCATCTTTCACAAAAGGCCATTCTAACAAACCTAGTAACTTGTCGTTAATCTTACCAAGGCCATTGGCATACTTGACAGGTTGGCCATTCTTGTCCACTGCCTGCGAAAGGTCTTCACCGGTGTCGGGATCTATGAATAGAAGGGTAGACATTCTATCAACAAGAGCTGCTACCACAAGTACACCTAGCTCCTGAGAGTAAAGGATGCGCCGTGGAGTTCCTCTGATAGGTAGATGACGAGGGACTGCTTTTGCTTGAGGACCTAGTCGTGCCAATATTAAATCATTCCCAGCAACAACCAGCAGATTCCCACTATCAGTGCTTCCAAATATGTCCGGAAGCCTGAAGACCGATATGACTGCAGGCTGCAGCATAGCTGGATTCAGCGCATCCGTGAGCCAGACATGCTCTGTGGTTCGACTACTTCGAGACTTGTAATTGAGTTTGTCGGAGCTCGGTTTCAACCCAGGATTGATCGCATAGACTCCAGAATCACAACTAACAAAGAACAGCTCCTTCGCTTCGGAATTCTCATCCTTGGTAACGTTTACGGGGCCAGCTCCAAATCTATCGCATTGGGAACTTTGAACCTGTATCGCTGTGTCGGTGACAAGAATATCCAGAGTGGCTACAAAACCATTTCGCGTGCCGCATAAAAGAGTCAACTCTTCAGCAGAGCCATGAGCAACAGCTAAACTAATAAAAGCGTCTAGGATAATGCTCTCATCAATGGCTGCATATGCGACCTTGAGGGCATGCGATCCTGCTCCATTGATAGGTACGAAGATCAACTCAACATAATCCACATAAGACGAGGCCACAATAGCGCAAAGAGTATCCCGAATCATACACATATCCAAGCACGTAGTATGTGCAGAGATGGACTGCAATAATCTGACGCTTATGCCTTCTGTCATCGGTTGACCACCATTTTCGACGGTACCAGAAAGCGGTCCTAATACATGGATTCCGCAATCTCCCCCAAGCCTTGTCATAAAAACAACAATGTCATTATGTACAACGGCTCTTTCTATCGATAAAGCAGATCCAAGGAGCATCTGCCCACTGAATACATGACTACCTCGTGATTTAGTAGTTGTAAAATCTAGGCATAGGAGTGCATGTATGGGTAGAATAACTTACGGAATATCTCCCTTGGAAATAATGATTGACTGTTCAGTGACTTGAACAACAGAATCTCCGTGAAGTTTTGCTGTAATCGTACGATTCTGGAGGTCAAAATGTGTTGAGTCTTGGTCGATCGCCTCAACCGCTGAAGCATCAGCAGAGAGTCTTATCAGTGCTGACCGATCTGCGAGTGAGAGTAAAAATAATGAACCATCATTGTTGTCAGGAGAACCAAAAGCAGGTGATATTATCCATGCCTGCATGATAGGAACATCATATGGAATGATCGTGCCCACACTAGCTTCAAGTCCGTGTCTAAATTCCGTTATTGCACCTTTCACTCCTGTACCACTGCATGCAAATATTCGATCACGCTTGGGGATGATATCTTTATGAAATAAAGACCTAGAAGCAGCTCGATCCTGGCTAGGAGAAGTGGTTGCAAAGTCAACTGCGGGTGACCAATTGGGGATATTTTCGTTAAAAACCGGTTCGCCTCTTGCAAGGACCTGAGTATTCCTGTCAGCATTTTGATGATTTACATTTAACTAGCAGGCAAAGCCATTAGTATTTCAAAACATCGATGTGCCAACTCGACTTCTGTGTTACATGCTGTATGGTAGAGGGAGATTGTTCCTTACCAAGTATGTTCCTCCATTGCAAGCATCACCACTAGTGATAAGTAAATCACCTCCCTTAAACGGCGGAACGTACTTTTGGTAGTCGAGACAGGCGAAAGCAGGGCTGATGTTGCAATCAAATTGGCCGATTCTCATATCAGTCCTAACAAATTCTTCCACATCAATCTCAAAGAACTTTACCAGACCATCCTCTCTAGCGATATAGATATCATCCCGCGTAGCAGTATGATAAGGTAGTCGGTGAGGTCGTGCCCAGGATACCCATAATGGATTTCCTGAACCGCTATGAAGCGTTGATGGTGGGTCAATGTCGGTATTGAAATCAAAACAGGCTGGATTGCCCTCGAGAATGTTTTGACAAATAGCCATAGACTTTTCTGTTACCAGGATAAAAGCTGACTTGATGGTCAAGGGAATAAGGAGCAGAGGCATGCGCCTCGAGTCCTCAAGCTGATGGCCTCTTCGACTATGGGGAACGATCCTTCTGAGCTCGGTGCCAGCTTGCCATTCGTACACAATCATTCGCGTTCGGCCTCCTCGGACTACTAGTAACAAAAGGATAATATGTTCTTCGTCATCGGCTGAAGGATAAAGGAACTCCATTTTGTGGATGACGCCTGGCATAGGAATATATCTCTCGGACTGGATATGACGCGGCTCCGATCGCTTGGAGATATAGTCCTTCCATTGTCGCTTCATGCTCTCTCGCGTATGGAGTTCGTATATCGCAAAGAGGTCTTGGGAACATCCGATTGCCATGTATCTCGAACTTGGATCGACGGCCAAATGAATTCCAGCTTGGAGGTCGCTCAAGTTAATCCTCGAGGTCCCTTCAACACTTGGCAATGACCTCGAATTCGGATCATCAAAACTGTCCTGTTGCCTCACTGGTCTTGTCCTCAGACTTGGAAGCATAGGCTTCGCAACCCTTCGTCTTGTCATGACAAAATCCCAGCCTCCATTAAGCGTTTGTCGGAGAATCATGAAAATGAAGTCCCCTGTGGTCAAATGTAAAACAAGTGATTGAGGGGGCAGGTGGTCGCTAGGTGGTCGGGGCATATTCAACCACTTGCGCAAGTGACTTCCATGTGGTGGGGCTTGGCCATCCATATCAACATCTTCATTGCCCGCTGCACCGTCATGATTAGGTCTATCAGGATCATTATTATAAGCATTTATTGAGCCGATGACCTTAGCGTTATGGATCTGCGCTCCAAAATTCTCCCTGCGTATAATATCACAGAGATGCCCGTCTGGGTGCAGTTCGCGGATCTGCACAAAGTCCTCCTGAGTGAAACCCGTAGAATTAGCCGACGGAACTTCCTAGATGTACACGCACCAGAAGAAAGCATCCGGGCTTGCATTTTCAGGAACAAAAGTTCGCCTCCAAGTCTCCACATCTATGTAGTGGGATGCATTTCCTGTTCGGATACATGCAGAATAAATAAATAAAAGGTCATGGGGGAGAGATGCCGAGCATTTTGCGACCCGGCAACTTAATACCATCCTGATGAGAGAAGAAGAAAAGTCATATACTTACGCCTATGAATGCAACATCGTTTGCATTGGGGCTTCTGAGTTTCACTGGAAGGATCCAATGCGCCTGCGGGCTTCTGATTATCGTCTGGGTGAGAATTCCGTAGACGGGCGGTTTCTCGACAGCCACCGACTTCACATTAGCCTCTTTCTCCTGCTGATTATAGTGCTCTAGTACGGAATCGACATTCAGGGTCGTCAGCTGCCATTGGCCATTTACGAGAGTGTTTGTCTCCAGAGCCATGGTGGCAGTTGGAAATTCAGCTTGATGCCATCCAGTCGTCCAAGTTCTTGAATCGATCTTATTGTACGAAGGGAAGTCTGGAGGTCAACAATGTAGAGGCAGTTGCTCTCTTTTAACTCTCGCGTTGCTCCAGAGGCTGAATGCTTAGCTTATGGCGTGGAGGTCGAGAGAGTGCTTTGGGGGGTCGGAAAAGTTGTCGAGACTGGGCCAGGCCACTCGATCCGCTGATATCCGTCTGACGCTTGCTCACCAAGCTGACAGGGTACACTGGCTGCGTCGTACACGCCCGGTGGGTTGTCTCAACAATAGCAGCCTTGCTGTGACGAAGGGTGTGGCAGGAGCAGGTGGGGGATCGGTTCGACGAGGCTGACGGTCAGGTTATCCGTGGGTGGACGAACTGGAGAGCAGACAGAGAGTAAGAACAGCAGACCGGACTGGAGATTGCAGACGGCGCGAATGCCTTCATATCCTCACGGCCGGAGAAAGCCCCAGATGGCGGAAGAGCAGGTGACTTGGCTCGTTCCTTACAGCCGAAGGCAGCAGGAGGATGATGATGATTCACAGTGAGAATTTTGTGGTCTATGATGGTACTCTCTGGTCTGGCTGGTCTGGTTTGGTCTGGTCGTGGTCGTGTCCGGGTGTGATTATGACGGGGTAGGGATTGGGGAGGGATGTGATGAAATGAGATAACCTGACAGATCACTTCCACTTCCACTTCGACCGCCAGGCTCCACAGCCACCGACCTTGACCAGGGCTTTCGTTCTTTCTGTCTGTCTGTCTGTCTGTTTCTGTCTCGTCTCTGCTGTCTGGCCGCTGTGTCCCGTAGTGATGCCGGCTCTTCTTGGTTGGCTTGAGAGGCGTGCGAGGGAGTGACTGGGCAGGTATGTGTATGGTAGGTTGGTAGCGTAGCGTAGACTGGATGATGTGTCAGGCTGTCAGGCTATCGAAAGTAATAATATCTGACATTTATTATCACTCAGCCTGGTCGGTGGTCCGTGGTTACTGGTCGGTGGGTGGTGAACTGACAACTGCAACTGTGAGTGGTGAGACTGACAGAAAAGCGACGCTCTCTCGCCCCGAAGCGGAATCACGATCAAGCAGGAGAGCTCCAAGCTAGCTTAGTTCTATGTGAGGCAGCAGCTACTGTAGAACTAACAGTGGGTGTGGGTGTGTGTGAGTGCGCGTGTGCGTGTGCGTGTGTGTGTTTATGGTGTGTGGTCAGTGGTCGCTGTGGTGTGTGTGGGCACTGGGCAACTGAGCACTGGGCAGTGGCCGTGGACATGGCCAGTCCAGCGTTCGAACAGTGGACCACCACCACCTGCAGCTCCCACCACTACGGTTGCCGTATGTGCCAGCCTGACATGGGACATGGCCGGCGACATTGGAATGCAGATGGGAAGGTTCAGCCTCTTTGCTCCAGTCAGTTGCAGTTGCTCATTGCTTTCCTCGACCGACATCCTCGACCTGAGTCTTCCACGCTGCTTGCCATGACAGCAAAGCCCATGGACCTGCGCACTTGAAATGGAGCCTGTTGGGAGACCGAACAAGGAAAATGAGAGACACGGCTCTTCGTCTTCGAGGACTTCCTCTCAGCCGCCGACAGAGAGGCCAGTCCACCCAAAGATCGCAAAGATCCTAGATGCATGTCGAGGGAAGGACGTGGAGCTCTTGAGGGCATTGGCGACCTCGCAAGGAGGACTCGTCGCAGATGAGGTGCGGCGCCAGGCATGTTCGTCTTCCTCGACAGCTCTCCTACGAGTGGTAACTAACCGTTCCCAGGGCCTCTGCTCCTTGGATTTCCCGCGCCGACAAAGCTGGAGGAGGACGTGGGAGACTGGAGGGCGCTGCCAAAACACAGCGATGAGGGCCAGGTGCGACTGGATGTAGACAGGTCATTTATATACTACCCCAACAGTACGTCATAAGCTCGACCTGCTTCGGTCAGATATCAGATCATCTACAGCTTGCTAACCTGTCTCTTGTCGCAGACCAATCAAGCAAAGACCTCGATGGCAAGAAGGAGGAGCTGTCGGATCTCATCACCGAGGTTTTGCGCCGTCAACCCTATCTCTGCTACTTCCAAGGCTACCACGATATCTGCCAAGTTTTCCTGCTTGTCTTAGACCCAAGGAGTCGCGCTGCGGCGGTCGCGCGACTATCGACTCTGCGCATACGGGATTTCATGCTGCCCACGCTGGCTCCAGCGCTGGCCCAACTTTCGCTCATACCGAACATCATACGCGCCAGCAATGCGGACCTGTACTACCACCTCTCGGGCACCCAGCCCTTCTTTGCGCTTTCCGGCACGTTGACGATGTATGCCCACGATATACAGGAATATGGGGATATTGCGCGGCTGTTCGACGTGTTCCTCGCTCGAGAAGCCGTCTTCTCGGTCTACATGTTCGCCCAGATTGTCCTACAGCGGTCCGAGGAGCTCTTTGAGACTCCCTCCGACGAGCCAGAGATGCTGCATTCCATCCTCTCCAAGTTACCCAAACCTCTGAATCTCGAGGCGCTCATCCAGAATACCGTCGCGCTCTTCGAGAGATATCCACCTGAGCATCTTCGCAGATGGAGTTCCATTTCCGCATCCAGTGTACTTAAAACAGGGCGGTGGCCCAACCAGATAACCGAGCAGACCCTCGAGGACGGAGAGGTGTATTTCCAGAAGCAGGTGCGAGAGCTGCAATGGGCGGAACGAAGAGACAAAGCACTGGCGATGGCATGGAAATACAGGAGGCCAGCGGGGACGGTGGGTGCCGCTGTATTTGTTGGTGTAATATCATTTTGGATGCGGAAATCCCTGTCGTCGTCTTCGCTTTTTGCGAGTTTTGAGGCGTTCTGGAGATGGTATTCAGGCAAGCCAATATCGATGTCATAGAATAACAGGACTTCGTGGGTGGATTGGCTTACTTGTCGTACCTTTTGTTGTAGTCTTAGAAGCTTTATAGAAAATGCGGCGAGCCAACTTGTATGATTAGGGAAAGCAAAACAAACGTAGAATAATAGAAAACCATTCGGATGGTTCGACAATATTTCATTCTTCATTCTGGTATCCATGTCATTATTCCCAAATCGCATCTATCAAGAACGGTTCTATTTTACACGCGAGGAACCCCCTGCCCCCAGACGCCTATCAAGTGATAAATCAAGCGGCTCCTTCAAAAGCCTTCTTCAGGCTCTCGAAGTGGTCCTGTTGCTCCACGGCCAGCTTCCCGTCAATGTCCCCAATAATCGTGAGGATCAACGAGTAGTTATTATACAAGAACCTCTCCCGCTTTCTCGAATCGCCAATACTCTTACTAGTCTTGGTGAGGAAAGCCTCGATCTCGCTCCGGAGCCGTAGAAGACTGGTCGAGACGGGTTCGTCATCACCAGCTTCTGTGGACAGAGCCAGGATACCTTGCATGAACTGTGCGAAGCGCTGTGTCATGAAGTGCGGTGCGGCCGATTGCTTTGCCTGCTCGGATGCAGATCGGACGACTCGTGACGAGACGTTGTTGGTTGTTTGCCGCACGGATTCGCAGTGTTGGTCCATAACTACTTGGAAGCGCGGCCAGAGCAGCATGTTAGTCGCATTGATGTAGCCATCTACGGCAGGGATTTTACGTCGTTGTAACTCGAAGGCTGAGTGCTGGTTGAGGCGAACACAGAGTAGGAGGCCTAGTCCATCGTATGTTTCATGGACAAGTGATTTAGTTAGATTTTGACCTAGAGCGAATGTTGGCTCAAAGATATAGTTAAAATGTCGTGAGATGGCGGCGTAGGTTAGAGCAGGGGAGAAGAATGATGTGAGGAACGAGTACTCTGCGGATGCATTATCCACAAGAGCAAGATTGAAGTTCCGGAATGGGAACTCAAGATAGTGCGTTGTCTGGTCCTCCTCGGCTAAGAAAGAGGAGAGCGCTGTCTGATTTGTTGTCTTTAGTAAATCGATTCGCCGTCCTAGATTAAAAGCGTCATGTGGTGGAACCTGTTTTGAACTTGATAGGATTGTTGATTTTCTTGTACCATCGTCTTGGCCCAAGACATCGGATTTATCAAGCACGTGGACCTTGATCTTCTCAATGGCTTTTTCATAACGAGTGAACTGGCTTAGGAAATACCACCGCATAGTGTTCATGTACGCCTTCCCAATTTCATCGGCAAGCTTGGGGTGGTGTTTGTGGAGGAAACCGAAGAGGTCCTTGTACCGAATAAAATACTGCTGTTGGATAATCTGAGCATTGATGTTCGGCGAGCGCAGCGCCTTAATCTGTGCTACCAAAAAGTCACGGATTCTTTCCAGAGCCTGCAGCAATGTTAGTTATTGATTTCTCTTTGGAACGAGATGGATTAGCCGACCTTGCTGATAAGATTATCCAACAAGGGCTTCAAATCACTGATGCCTTTAATATTTCGGCGTTCCTTGAACTTGGAGTCCATGGCTTTGGATCTCTTTTCGACTTCAGCCAGAGCTCTCACCCAGGCCTCGTCTATCACACCCTCGACAATCTTCCTCACAACTACGGGAGATACACTGATCTCTTCGACGACTGGGCCAAGACCACTCTCGACCACCTTCCGGTTCTCCAGTCGTATGCTGAGTGCTGTTGACCGTGCCTGCAAAGTCTCTATCTCAGCTGATACCTGAGCCAGATCATTCTGAAAACTGGTCAGGTTTATTTCCACCGAATTCAAGACATCGTCGCACGCGCGGATGGAACGATGAAGATCCTCAAACTTCTGCTTTTCCTTTTCGACTACAATCGCATAAGTAGGGACCGAGGCACATTGGGAGAAAAACATACATTCTTCGATTGACTGGGCATTATATACATCAGCCTGCTCCCTAGAAGAGGCATCCCCAGCGACCAATTCATGCAAGCTCAATCCTCCAAAATCCAATTCTGCCTCAATATCAAAGTCGCTCTCGTCCTCATTGATCTTTTTGACCGAGGGTTCCCCAGCTCGCTCGTTCCCCAGAAGTTTCTCTAGAACCGCCAATGGATCCGGCGCATCGGGAATCGTCGTTGACTGCTTAAGCGTCGACCCATTCGTTTTGCGGGACGAGGCTAGCAGGGACGTCGTAGAGTCATTGGAGACCAGCGACAGAGACGAGGATCTCGGGGTGAAGCCAGGTCGTTGAGCGGCGGTCGTGGGGGCAAGATGACTGGGCCGGCGTGCGGCAGGAGAGTAGGATCTAGAGTGTGGAGGAGGAGATCCAGAGGGGGTGGATTGCCCCGACAGACGGTCGAGCCACATGTCCTCTTGGTGGGCGACAGAGTTCTTCACAGTCTATGGGAGACGCAGCAGCATCATCATCACCGTTATCGTCGTCGTCGTCGTCTGTGTGGTCTGCCAATTGCCCGCTGCTTCCTGGATGCGTTGCTCAGGCCGTGGGAGCAAGAGGATCTAGTCGTGCTGTTAGATGTCTCGGCGACGGGCCAGCTCCAGCTCGAGGCTACGGCCACGGTCACAGCCACAGCGCAAGCTCCTGTTGTGAGGGTAACAAAGCTCGGGCGCTGATTGGGCACAGCTGGACCGCCGCTATGCCTTTACCTCGCTAGACAATTTTCACTCGCCAGGCGCCTCGCACCTGCTAAAAATCGTTACCTGGCCCACAACTCAATCTTGAGATTTCCAAACTCATCTCCATCTCCCATCCCACTCCATCCCAAACCACTTTCCTTGGTCCCTCTTGACCTGATCCCGCCGCATACCTTCTCTTCAATCCCATCCTTACTTTGCGATTTTAGTCAAGATGGCGGACGATGCCCAGGTAAGACTGATTCTTTCCTTTCACCCCGCACGCGCCCCACCATCTTCACCGGTTGGGCGCATTGCTCAAGTTCTCAAGTTCGAAAATCGAAAATCGAAAATCTCCCAATATCTGACATTTGTCTCTCGCAGCATGAGCACACTTTCGAGTCCGCCGATGCCGGCGCCTCTGCCACCTACCCCATGCAGTGCTCTGCGTTGAGGAAGAACGGCTTCGTCTGCATCAAGAACCGTCCTTGCAAGATCGTCGACATGTCTACCTCCAAGACTGGAAAGCACGGTCACGCCAAGGTCCATCTTGTCGCCATTGATATCTTCACCGGCAAGAAGCTCGAAGAACTTTGCCCATCTACCCACAACATGGACGTCCCTAACGTCACCCGTAAGGAGTACCAATTGGTGAGTTGACTAGGCGTGCCTTTTTGTGCGTAGCGACTGACGAACGCTTAGCTCGATGTTTCCGACGATGGTTTCCTTTCCTTGATGGCCGATGATGGTGAGACCAAGGACGATGTCAAGGTCCCCGACGGAGAAATTGGTGATAAGATTGAGAAGCTTTTCACCCAAGAGGAGAAGGACACCAGTGAGTTTTTCCACGCGCAGAAGCTTCGCATAATGTTACTGACATGCTCCCCTCAGACGTCATTGTCCTCACAGCTATGGGTGAGCAGGCTGCTATTGAAGCCAAGGAGGCTCCCCGCGGTTAGATATTTTCATGTCAATATCAAGTCAAAACTACGACATCGACCCTGTTGCCAGCAATGGCATTACTTTTTGTCTGCATATACATTCGTTTGCTTGGAGGTCACTCGATTTCGATGGATTCTTGGGGCTCTCGTATTTTTGCAGTCTCATGGTAGTTGCGTAGGACTATTATCTGGACACTTCTTATTACTGGTTATGTCTCCCGGCTTTGCGAACATCATCTTCCCTTTGTCAAAACCGTACTCGATTCAACGATCACGAATGGCCGGCGTAGTCAAAAGTGGACACTTGGGATATGGCGATATCATATCCTGTAGACAATCGAATGTTTCTCAGAATTATTGAATTGTGCACGTGATGTTATTGTGGCGAATATTAATCAATGACCTGGAGCTTACCCGTAATAGTTAATGTGATTTTGAGATACCTAGAAGGGAACGTAAAAAACGGAATATCGCTGCTTCAGAGCTTACCCATTGGATTAAAACCACATTCACCAGTTCGCTGTCGAACACGCTGTTGTAAAAGATAAAATAAATTAGCCAGTCACAGTATTTTTCTAAATGTTTACTTGTATATTGCGTAGTTTACGTGGATGCAGATGGAGAGCTGCATAGGGCGTGTAACCATATATTCGTACATGTTTTGAGTTTCGCCAGCCCGCCCGCTAGCATCACACTTACAAACCCGACCTAGAACGGCAGACATCCTCAAGCACCACACGTGGCAATCCAACATGAGAAAGAGGAGAAGATAGCGCTCAAGGAATGTCGACAAGTATAGACTATATTCGTTTCACCAAAGGCGAAAGCTGTTCTGAGTACGGCTGCAGAGCACGAAAATTTTATATCGAGAACGGTAAGAAATTTTGCCAGAGAGGTCACGAGCAAGCTGTATGAATAGCCATACTTTTGATGGGCGACTGAGTTACTGATAATGGCCATTAGGGATTCACGCAAACACAGCAAGATGAAGATGATTGGAATAACCAGGGTAAAAAGGTTCGAAAAGCTCGTGAGGAGAAAGAGCGCGTGAGCAGGATTCTCAGTGGCCGTGATGCGACGGAGCTTTTCCTCCGCTGCTACGGCCTTGTTCTCTGGAAGCAATGCCATTGGCTGGTTACGGTTAAAGGCTTCCCGAAGGAATTGGAGACTGTGGTTCGAGACTTATGGGGCCTTCGTATGAAGGAGCTCCTTAGAGAGCCGGAGGTCAAGAGCGGATATAGCAGTCTTACTGGCTTTAGCTCGACTGAGGGTGAGACTTCAGATAGCGAAGGGACTTTGAGGAGTCTGTCGAGTAGAAGGAAAGGGAGAAAGACGAAATCCAAGGAGAGGTTGCCCACTCTAATTGAGACTCTGGCTTTGTGCTATTTAGGCATCTTGCTCTTGAGGTTACCGGTTAGCTTGGGAGATGTCTTTAAATGGGCTACCAGAGAAGAGATCATCTACATACGGGCAGTGAGTAATTTTTAGTCTTATGCTTTCTATTTTACTAACTCATTCCAGATTAAGGAGATTCCTCTGGATATGAAGAATCGATTACCATCACATTTCCACAGTTCTTTGGAGACCCGTTCATTATTGAAAGGTGCTGATCTTCAAGGGGCCGTTTTGGAAATGATCGAATTCTATAATCTCTATCTGGAGATGGTGTTTCCTCCGCTGAATATTCCACCTCTACTATACAAGCACGTGAGAGATCTAGCATTACCTCGTAGGTTTTCTTCTATTTGTATGACCTGCGTTGCTAACTGTTCTCAAGCCGAAATTTATCCTGCCGTAAAACGACTGGCAAAAATCCTCGAGGTTGACTTTTCTTATCCAATTCTGCATAAGAGAGTCTATGGAGTCACTGCATATCCCGAGATCCAACTCATGTCTTTGATCGTCATTGCTACCAAGCTTTGTCATCCATTCGATGATATAACCCGTCACCCAGGAAGTCATGATGACCCCACAGCTGCTAAAATACCCTGGGACATCTGGCAAAAGACCATGAATGAGAAACCTTCTCGAGGGTTGAAGAGAGGACAAGAGATCAAGGTCACCAACAAGGATGTGTTCAGCATGGGCAATGAGGCTCTAGACGACTACCTAGATTGGTACGAACGTACCTGGATTGACGATCGAGAACCCAAGAGTATGTGATTTGTTTTGACTTTGGAGATATTCACTGATAGAGAACAGTGGCACAGCAAATTCTTGACCTATTCCCCTTACAAGATTTGCCTCCTCGACCTGCGATTGAGTCTGATCTTGATGAGGTTGAAGATAGACTGAGACAAGTCCAGAGCAGTCTAATTCTACAAAGACCAATTGAAGTAGATGTATATGAAGATTCTAACGACCTTGCGAGACCCGGTGATCTGTATCGGCGGTATCGAACTGTCGAGGAACTCCCAAAAGACGTAAAAGAATTTTACGAACGTGCTGGTATGACATCTCCCGATTCCACCTTATTAACCTTTGTGTTCCCTGAGCTAACACATCCAAGCTGAAAATGCAGGAATCTCTCTGCATATGCTTTCCAAAGGCGTCCTGCAAACGGAGCTTCAATTAGATATGTGGGCCGTGGGAGAGAGGAGGAAGAGTTTGGTGGAAGAAAGGAGCAGAGAGTTTGATGAGGAAGAGGATTGATGCTTTATGAGATGGGATTTGAGGTTGACCTGGAGTAATATGATGATACCCAGGTTTTTTACTGTAAACTATAACTATGAATTATATCGATGATTAATTATCGACGATAATTCGTGACCAAAGCTGCTGAGTGGGAAGGGTTGTCATGTTAAGACGTATTATCTCAACGCGATGGAATACAGGTTTGTTTTTATTTTACAAGAAGTAAAAATATAATTAATATGCCTCACGTAACTTGGAGGGTTCTCTCAAAACAAGAAAAAGAGAAGGAGAAATAATTCAACGTTAGACTTCTCAAAAACTCCTGTTACCTGGGTAGGTACTTGTTACCATCACATGATTTAACCGTGCCTGACTGTTCAGGCATTCAGAGCACGTGTTCGGCTAGATAATTTTGGCCCGCACACTTTGGAATCGCAAAAGCGATTCAACATCTCGAATTTCATCATCTCCAATCGACGTCGAAACCCGCAAAAAGTACGTTCCTTCCTACCAGTGCTATTGATTGCCTCAACATAGCCTTCTCGCAATTAGTATACAAAAAACTAACCAGTTCTATAGTGCAGATGTAAGACCCAAAACCACCCCTCTTCACGATCGGCCCGCCATCATCACCACGAGCAGCGCACACGAGCGAAAATGAGTTTGGAGAGTGTATGCTGATGGATTGTGGAATAGCTTCGTCAAGACCCTTACGGGCAAGACCATCACCCTTGAGGTCGAGTCCTCCGACACCATCGACAATGTCAAGTCCAAGATCCAGGACAAGGAAGGCATTCCCCCGGACCAGCAGCGATTGATTTTCGCCGGAAAGCAACTCGAGGATGGACGCACTTTGTCCGACTACAACATCCAAAAGGTACAATCCGAGATTACCCCTCCAATACGAGAGAAGTGGCCAAAGAAGCACCTGGGGAACAGGCTGCATTAAAGATGGAGTAGCCGTGGTGATTATAGAACTGATGCGCTGACTATCGAATTATAGGAATCCACTCTTCACTTGGTCCTCCGTCTCCGTGGTGGTATCATTGAGCCATCTCTTAAGGCTTTGGCCAGCAAGTTTAACTGCGACAAGATGATCTGCCGAAAGTGCTACGTACGTTTGCAATTATTTGACACCCACCAAATTTTCTAACATTTCACATAGGCACGTCTCCCACCCCGTGCCACCAACTGCAGAAAGAAGAAATGCGGCCACACCAACCAACTTCGCCCAAAGAAGAAGCTAAAGTAAACAACACGCCCCTACATCACCATCATCCGGCGTTCTGTTGTTGGGAGAAGGGAACTGGGAAAGAAAGGAAGCGGCCTATCGAATACTTTTTTCTTTTTGCAGATTCGGGAAAAGAGATTCTCCAGTTTGCTTCATGACGCTGTAACTTATTTGAGAGAAAATGAAGAATAGCATGAACCAAGCGAAGCAATGAGAATCCCTTCCTCAATTCACTACCATTCTACTCTCGCTAGCCTGGACCACCTGAATTGTTAAAGCGACAAGAACATTGTAAGACTTTCGAGGCAAAGAATTGAAATTTCCTATCTTACAACCTATTAACACTCGGTATCTAAGGTGTCATGCAGCAGCACGGTGACAGGTCTTCAGCATTTGACATTCTACCTTCCGTTTGGGAAGTTATCCGCTGAATCTCACGCACCCCACAGATGAGAGAGTACGACTCGCGGTATTTAGGCCACCCGATGTATCATCTTTTCAAAGACTACTCTCCATTGGCTATTGAAGAACCCCTAAGCGTTCGCCTACCTGACTCGCAGCA
Organism: Pseudofabraea citricarpa; assembly: GCA_029641185.1. Classification (NCBI taxonomy): domain Eukaryota; kingdom Fungi; phylum Ascomycota; class Leotiomycetes; order Helotiales; family Dermateaceae; genus Pseudofabraea; species Pseudofabraea citricarpa. Next base: position 657,206 of record JAPWGK010000010.1, read on the forward strand.
ACATTAAATGTACCTTTCCTTTTGAAATGGTGCTTGATAAGTAATCTTGTTGGTTTTTTGATCATGTTCTTGTTTTGTCGGGTTAGAAAACTACTATTATCTCTCGTTCTGGTGTCATTTCACATGGCTTTGGACTTAGTAGTGATCCTAGTCAGGTCAAAACGCTACTATCATTTTCCGTTCTGTTGTTATTGATCTATTTCACAAAACCACCCAGGAGTTATATTATGGTAATCTATGTTTGGGGTTAGAGGTAAGAGAAGTACAAAAAGAATAAGTGAACAAAGCAAGTTCAGGCTTTGCAAGCTTCTATCTTGGTAATAATCCAACTCAGGTCAAACCGCCACTATTATTTTCCGTTCTGTTGTCATTCATCTATTATTTCATAAAAGCACGGGAGAGTACAGTGTGCTGATGTATTTGGCTTGAGGACATAGGACAGGATAGACAAAAGGAATAGTCCAAAGGCAGCCGGGTTCTTCTCCCATATAAAACACTCCTGGTGGTAGATACATATATCTTGTTCACCGATGCATGTGCTTGCCAAAGTGTTTTGTACATCGGGCATTCATTCGCCTTGCAAAGGCTACTTGCTACTATGGCTATTGTTACAAAGATCATCCAGCTGCAATATTGGCTTATTCAAGGACAACTTCATCTTCTTCAGGTGGTATATGACGTGCTGGATGTCCTTGGTTCTCCATATATGTGGGTTCTCCGCCATAATTTTGAAAATAAGTTGGTGTCCTCGTTCGGCTGGATATTTTGACTTGGACAATTATTTAGTTTTGGGCTTTTCATGACTTGTTTTTACCTCAGTATGCGTTCGCTATAGGATGATGCTTCACTGTTCAACCTAGCTAGGTACAGACATGCTAGCTATACAGCCTTGGTGGTAGCTAGGAGGTCCTAAGTAAGCAATATCTCAATTGCACTTTGGTTGTGTTGATTTGACCGCAGATTTCACCTGGATCTCGTCTATTTCTACTGGTTGTAGCACTGGGTTTAGCTTCGCTATGGGAAACTTCAAGGCTCCATATTGTGACCCCGAATTGCCTCGTTGAATGGGTTCCCTAAATGGGGTTCCCTAAATGGGAGGATAACTAGCTTATCCAAGCACCGGCCTTAAAAGGACGCACAAAACGAATGTTCACGATGACGACAGGCACGGTTTGTGGAGCGGAGTGGTTATCTTCGCAAAATTACCCCATGCCAAAGCGGCGTCTTGCCGATAACAGATATGAATATTGTCATGTGACCTTCACCCTTTAGACCCTGTCAAGTTCGCGAAAGCTGTCCTGTCCCCAAGCTCAAGGTGACGAGGTCAAGTTAAGTGGCATCACATCTCCGCAAACGTCAATTCAATCGTCGAACAAATAATGTCTGGAGCTGGCTATGATGTGGTAGTGGATGTCGATGAAGAGGTACGAGCCACCTGCCCCCAGCTATTGGTTTCCCCAGACAAGACACCGTTTGACTGACTTGCTTTCCTGCACCAGGGTGATCTTGGACATACCGATCTCCAAGAAGACCTCGAATTCCACTCGTCCAACTTCTCCACCGATCCCTCATCCAACTCGCGCAAGATCCCCAATAGCTCTTCTCCCGGTCTCCCTCCGCCAGCTACAGCAAGCTCCGGATCGTCGAAACGCTTCCTTTGGACCCTCTCCTTCTACGCGCAGTTCTTCGACGTCGATACCAGTTCCGTGCTGTCCAGATGTTGGGCCGCTCTATATCCGCGGGCCAATTTCCTAGACGTTCTGGAGGGTAATCCAGATCTCTATGGTCCTTTCTGGATCGCGACCACCGTGGTCTTCATCTTGTTTATTGGTGGGACCATCAGTCAGTACCTAGCGGAGACTGGCCAGGGGCAATTCGAATATGATTTTACTTTGTTGAGTGGTAAGATTTACAATTCGGGATATGTGATATGCAAGAGCTAATATGAGGGGATAGGCGCGGCTGGTCTGATCTATGGCTATACTCTCTTCATCCCAATAGCACTCTTCCTCGCGCTGAAATACTTTGGCAGCGAATCGGCGAACCTCCTTGAGTGCTGGGCTCTCTATGGATACTCAAATCTGATCTGGATCCCAGTGGCTTTGATTTCATGGTCACCAATCACGATTCTGAACCTGGTTTTTGTTGCTGTGGGCTTCGGATTGAGTGTTACATTCCTGTTGCGAAACTTATACCCTGTCCTGAGTGCAACGGATAAGCAGACCAGCAAGGTCTTGTTGATCTTGGTTGTTGTACTCCATGCCGCTCTGGCTATTGCGATCAAGGTCCTGTTCTTTGCGCACGGAAGCCCGGTTAAGGATAAGGCGCCAGAGGAAGGTAGCGGCAGGATTTGAAGTTGGTGTATGTGTACGGAGTATCCAGGAGAGATCAAGGTCGGGCGGAGTCTGGTTAAATAAATGGCATGGGGAAATAGAAAGCAAAAACACAAGAACGAACAAACATATGATACCACAATACTGAGAATTCACAGACATACCTTATGAATGTACTTTCTGAGTACGTCCTTGCGCAATGTCACAAATTCACAAATGATACCTTGGCAAAGTATTCCTCCTTAACTTGCCCTTGCGTGCGATCACGGCTCTTTCTCTTATGGTCAATTGAAAATGGCGTGTCAGCTCATCTCTTTTTATATTCCTACGATGCCTTCGCCTTCTCCCCACCATTCTTCTCCCAATCTAGCCAACTCCCTTGATACTCCCCGACCTTGGACCAGCCAGCCTGGCTGGCCAACTCAGCCGCCGCTCGACTGCGCACCCCGGCCTTGCAATAGAAGACGACCTCGGTATCCTGCGCCGGGCGCTCGAAGCCGTACCGGTCCTCGAATTCCTCGGGGCTGATGAAGAAGGAATCCGGCTGCGACGAGATGGGGATGTTGATGGCCGAGGGGATCTGGCCGGTGGACTGGAGTTCTCCTGGCTCTCTTACATCTTTGGGGTGGTTTGTTAGAGAAAAAGAGGGGGGGTAAGGTAGAGGGAGGTACCTATGATGATCCGGGACGGGGATGGGTTTGTGAGTGCCGTTTGGATCTTTTCACAGGCCGTGTTAGCTCATACGATCTTGCGCCTTGCTTCTTTGGTTGGGGTGCGGAACGAAGACGTACGTCTTGGAAACTGTATTTCTTGGTTTCTTTTGGTTGTTGCGAGTATTGCCTCGATTGGATTTGCGGTTGCGACTGCGATTGGGTTCGTCTCGAAATCGGGGATGACGTTGATAGAGGTGCGGCTCCGTAGATGGTTTTCTTGGGTACTCGCAATCCTCCCCTCCTCGATGTCATTGAGACGAGCGAAGAAACTCGTGGCAAGAGGGATGTGGTTAGACGTTGTGCTGACATGGCTTATCGGAATATGGGATGGTTGGTGGGGAAATAAGAAGAGGTAGGCTTTTTGGGTCGTTGAGCTTGAAGCTCGAGTGAGGTCCAGGGATGTGGATATCTTCAAGCACCGTGACCGTGAACCGTGACCGTGACACCGTGATTTCCCCGGATTTCTTTTTGCTGGATTTGATAGTCCTACGTCAATGATCCCTGAGCTTGACTTGGGCCCTCTTTTGAAAACCACAGTACAGATAAGAATCCACTTGCACCTTTCATTGCTTTTTAGCTACTACTGCCTTGTTCCAATTGATTTTATTTTATTTTCTTCCTGGGGGCTACTTCTGCTAGGAGAAGGGATGCCCTCAACCTGATTTGCCTACCCGGATTCGACAACATGCAGATGCACAATTCCGTCCCCAAAGCTCCCCCTTCACTCGTCTTTCTCCTGTTCAGAGACATGGCTTTGCTCTGCTTTGCCACTCTTCAACATCCTTCCTGCAACTCCAACTGCAACTGCAAATGCAAGAACGGAGACCCTCACGGACGACCGAGACCATTTGGGAATGGTTCTTCTCCATACAGCGCATCGCTCAGTTGATCCTGTGCACGCCATGCAGGAGTCAGGACCCATTCATTCATTACTCACTGTCTTACTCGTACTCTTCCTCGCTCCAAGCCAACCGAGGTCTCGCCCAGTATTGCAAGAAAGAAATACGGAGTGTTCGCCCTGGGAATCAAGGACTGCGTCTCTGATAGGTAGGCATGCCTTTCTTCAATCACCCCTCGGAATTCCACAGTCGGGATTCGAGTCGTGATGGAGAGGCAAAGGCTGACCTGTCAAGACTCAAGATCAAAAGGCTTCTGCACCCAAGCGCCTGTCAAGCACGCACCGGCTAATGCGCTCGGCCATTGGTCGCACGGCTTCATGATCCTCCTCGTCAACCCCTCCATCCCCGTCCATTATCATCACGACTTAATGAATTTTCGAGATGCGAGGGGCAGGATATGCCCTTGGAAGACACAGAAAAGTCATGCGTCTTTGCTTTTCCTCCTGCACGAGCGAGCGACGTGCTCCTTCTGGCGCTGGCTGCTTGCGGCTTGCCTCTCTCTTCTCATTAGTGGGGTCATCCCTTGACGTAGGGGAAAGGGAAGGGGAAAGGCGGGCGGATGGGCAGCCGGGCCTGCAAAGATGCTAGACTCCAGGAATTTTGGAATCCCCGGTGTGCTTCCTTATCCTCTTTTGTTTTTGTTTTCTTTTCTTTTGCTCTTTCCTTGTAGGTGTCATCTTTTTGGCTGATTCATATCATTCTTTCCCCCCTCTCAGTATTATTCTTATGCATTGAGAGGCATAGATACCAGCAAGTGCAGTGCAGTGCAGTGCAGTGCAGTTGATGCGAGTTTCTGCCAATATACATACAGCAATGGCACCAGGAATTGCAATGGGGGAAGCACATAATTATGGAAAGCGTACGAAAGCAGAGGATCACTTGAGTGATATCATCCCACCGAGGATACCTGTACGCACATCGTCGAAACCGGTCCTAAGAATACCTATACGGAAGTCTTCTCTGCCACTATGCAAAGCGAGTGCTCGTCTACAACAACCCACCACACCTACCGCACAACTCTTGAAGCTGCCACCAGAAATAATCCAGCAAATCGCAAGTCTCCTTCCACATACGACTGCAGCCATCTTCACATTTACGTGCACGACAATCCGCTCAATTTTAGGCACGCAATACTGGGATGCATTTAACGACGACTTGCGAGCTCGCGAACATCTGATCCGAGTGTGGCTCTCCCTCCCACCTACAAAACCGCTTCCTTCTAAACCACATACCATCTCACAGGTCCCAAAGAGGTGTATCTTCAACCACATCACGCTTGAAACTCATACTCATCAACAATGTACCCTTCTCCCACGCGGCTCTTCGCTCGAGAGTCTACAAGCCTTCCAGATGAAACTCAAACCACGGCGTCGGCTACTAGAGCTCCTGGTACGGGACACCCCCGAACTAATCCGGTGTGGACGCTGCGTGATTCTGCACCGGCCTGGGAGGAAACATCCAGCGATCCATCAATCGGATCTACGCGAGTGCGAGGCCGCTGACAAACGGATGGGCGTGGATCAGATCATTTATGCAGGCTTTACATTCCCGCACGCCCAGTACGCGATGAAGCTATCTCGGTCTGGAGGCGACCCCGATGCATATTTAAAGAGTTTGGCCAGACGTACACGCAGAAAAGACGTCAGTTTTCGCATCTGCAATGGAGAGTTTTATATGCGTGCCAGATATTTTATACCTCTTTCTCTTCCGTCGAAGAAGACTTCGTCGGCAAATACAGATATACCGCCACTCCTCGTCATCAGACCCTCGCAGTCCCACATCTGTACCCATCTCAGCATCAACAACGCCTTGAAAAATAATAACCTTGTCCCTTCCCACTACAGTCACAATCATGAACAATCTCAAAAATCAAAAGACAAATCATTATCACTCGATTCATATATCCAATCGATTCTCATCTCGAACTCCGCATCCTCATCAACCTCAACCAAAGAAAAAGAAATCCAGCAGTGCATGTACTGCGAGACGGAATTCCGCTTCTCCATTGAGAAAAATGCGGGGGGAGGGAAAATGCAAATGGGGGTTCTGACGAAATGGATGTGTTTTGGAACAGCTACGACGTGCGGGGATGAGAAGTGGATTAGGCATTTTGATATTGAGAAGGATGGCTTGGGATCTCCTTCTGCTTCTTCTAGTTCTTCCTCCTCCGAGACAAGGAATGGAAATGCAGATCTGGGTGTGGATGGAGATGGGAATGGGGGGAGAGAGAGGAGGACTAGGTGGAAGAGGGGTGAGATTAGGAGGGGGTTTGAGGAGGCTGGTGGCAAAAGAGTTGTTTAATGGGTGCGAGAAGTTGAGAGGAATTAGGGGAGAGGCGGTGGGTATATTGGATTTGGTGTTTGGAATTTGAGATTTGGGAGTTTAGGAGGTTAGTCATCTGGGAACTAGATGGAAAAGAACCTGGTGTGTTTCAATTGCAGTAGTTGTGCGTCTGGGTCGAGGAGAGGTCTAGAAAGGGGGGTTGACAATGTTCGGTAGCAGGTAGACAACGTATATACACTTTTGATATACTGACATGAAGAACGCATATAGGTACATACCTAGGCATATATTTTGGAAATCTGTTATGGAGCATTGGTAGAGGTAAAGAAAAACGCAAGTTAAACGAGATATAGATAGTTGCTACAAGGGTGGAGTAGTAAGTAGGTAGATAGATAAGGTACCTACCTACCTCCTTGTATCGATTGACATATATAAACAAATGCCAATTCAATCCATATGCATGCAGGCAACAAACCATCTGTGATTGACGGAGTATGTACGCAGTATAACCCAAGTAGGTAACCCGTCTAGTCTTTAGACTAATAATAGGTACTAGATAAGTAGGTAGGTTAAGTAGGTAGGTAGTAGGTAAGTTCCAAGCACCAGATTCAAGCAGTAGAAATATATCTATATCCACACAATAGAATATGTCATTTTCGATTTCATCTTACTTCAGTCTTTATTTCACTCCACATTCGATTCCTCTCTACAGACAAAGAGCCCAGCACCACTCGCTCTCGCTCTCTAATATCTCTCACCTCATCTCCAACGCTGGAAAACAGCAACGACACTCGCACTCCCCACGACAACGCACCACTCGCCCCCGGTGCTCCAGGCGCACTGGCGACCGACAAACTCGAGACCCCTAACGACCTCCTCGCGGTGGGCCTTCAACTCGCTCAAGTAATCGCCAACGCTGTACCTCTCATCCCACATCTCGACGCTCTTCTGCTCGTCGTCGGTCGTGGTGCTGGTGCTGCTGGCCTTTCCGCGGTCCGACGCTGTTTCCGTATCGCCCGTGACGCTCATGGAGCTGCTCTCGGTGGTGGAGCCCTCGCGCGTCTCGGTCGTGCCGCGGAAGAGCGGGTTCACGTTGCTCTTCGACTTGGACTTTGGCTGGCGCGGGCGCGACTTGTAGGGCACGAGAAAAGATGGCCGTGGCGTCTGGACATCCCCTGCCGCTGCTGACGCTGACGCCGACGCCGACGCTGTCCTGTAGCTGAAGTACTCTTCGATGCGCGCCAGCGACCAGAACATGACTCTCGAGTTGTGCGTGCACATGGCTAGCACGGCGTGGCCTTCTTCCTCGGCTGGGATGAAGAGCGAGAAGCGCGTGAACATGATGTAGCCATCTGGGTTCTGGAGCTGGAAGAGCCGTGTGAACTGAGTGTGTGTTGGTAAGGTGGGAGAGAAGCTGTCGGCCGTGGCTGGGACCCGCGTTGAGCTGCTTGGTGTGAATGAAGATCTTGTGAATCTCTGCACGTCGTGCGTCGTGGGCTCGCTGGCTTTGGGTGCGATGGGGTGCGATGAGCTGAAACCTAGGATCGCCCAGATTACGATGGGCTCGTTGGCGGCTTTGGAGATGATTAGATCGTGGTAGAATGCTATGCTGGAAGAGCGTCGTGTTAGTATACGCTGTCGAGTAGGATGATGGTTGAGGTGTAAAGTAAAACTACCTACCAATCTACTACATCGCCATGTATCTCTGACGAAGAGAAATTGGGATAGAAGATCCGTGTTGGATGGTCGGTGCCAGTATTTTCGTCTGGAAGTTCAGGTAATGTCCACTAATGCTTGTGAGAAGGAAGTTCTCGCCACGTCTTTGTAGACCTACTAGATTTATGATATGGTCAACTCCTCCTGAAAGGAGATATCTTCCACTTTCATGCCATGCCTTCACCTATTAGCATAATCAAGTTCAAGTCTGGAGGATATAAACCCACCAGAGTCAGGATTTTGTCCTTGTGGCCTCCTCCTGCTAAGATAGCTGCACATGGCTGATGCTTATGTGCCGGGTCCAGACTCCAAACCCTGACCGTATAGTCATCTGAGGCAGAAGCCAGTATCTGAGGGTTTGTCGGGCATGTCTCAACAGCATTGATATCCTATCTTGATCAGATATCTCCAAGAGGATCTTGACCCTGTAGACTTACTGCGCCATGGCCCGCGAGCTCCTGTGAATCGTTAGCACGGATATCGGTGTAGAAAGAAGTAATTCATACCTTCACTAACTCCCCTGTCACGATATCATAGATTTTGATCTTTGCACTGGTGCCCCCCACACACAAAAGCGGTCTCCCAGCTGGATCTTTGGTCCAGGTGCAATGATACGCGTCGGTCTTTGCCGGCACCGTTTTCCCATTTGATAATTTCTCGGGGGTCTCTTCCTCGTCAGTAATCACCTTGATCACCTCGATCGTGTCATTTTGTTCTCCTGACGGGCGACAAATAAATATCTGCACACGTGACGTGTCAAATTAGAGGCTGCAGGCAGGAAGATTAAAGGGCTTCTACGCACATATTTCGAACCCACCACGGCAAATACGGGATCAACGCCGGGTGCTGTGTATGGGTAGAATTTTACGGACCAGGCCTCTGAACATTGCAGTGTCAGAACTTAGAAGCACGCATTCTCGAAGCGAGGATAAACTGCATACCTTTTGCTTGGCCCTAAAGGACGGTTTTGGATCAGTATAAGGCTCGTCAATTTGGAATCCTCTGGGCGGGACTCACCGGCCAGAGTTGATAGGCATCTCGCAGGTGAGGGAGGTCCCACTCATTTCTCTTCTCGGGCGCCATCAAAACGGTTCTTGAAGGTTTAAGCGGCTCCGCCGAGGAGTCTGATATCAAGAAAGAGAGCTAACATCTGCAGGGCAGCCAACGTCCGTGAATAAGATCAGCAGCCACACGCGGCATTTCTGCCGATCACGATCACGATCGTATGATAATGATGCGGTTGTCCCTCCTCGAGATTTGAGATGGCGGACTGCGGAGAATGTTTGGGTTAGCTCTTGGGACCATGAAAGAACCAAACAAGGTGTGTTGCGGGAGAGATATGTGGCAAGAGAAGCTAGGAAGTCCTCGAGCGACGGGATGGCTTGAATAGAGGCTCGACTTGAGCAACTGAGCGCGTGAATGAGCGAAGAAGCCGACTTTTCCCACGGTATGTTGTTCTAGGCTGAAGCAAACACAAACACATGCTGGCTGACTGGCCATGTACAGTACTATGCATCATCCCGTGCTAACTCACCCGGGTAGATGGAGTCGGCTGCTGTTGTGTGTCGACCTTCACCGTGCTAATGCAATGGAATGCTCAGCGTCAGAGGTTGCACGACTTTCAACCTTGGTACCGGTGTCTCTACTCTACGCAGCGAGGGCTCTGTACGACGTGGGGCCTCGGATCAAAACCGTTGAGGATGGCCGAGTGCAGCACAGCCAGCAATAGCCATTGATGATTGTGGGGGAACTGCCACCAACTGTGACAGTGTGACCCTTTGCCCTTCGCTCTCTCGCTCTCTCTCTCTTTCTCTCTCTCTAGTCTGCGGTTCTTGATCTCCACTGGGGGTCAACGTGTCAAGGCAAGAAAAAGGTGCATACCGTTTACGAAATATGACCAAGTTGATTGGGGCTCAGGAATTGAAACAAAGCTCACGATCAAGCACCATTGGCCCACAGATGGCTTCCGGTGATGTTGTGGAGGAAAAGCAATTAGCGAGAAGAGACGGACAGAGATGCAGGCGAAGACGGGGAACAGATCCTGTGACTACCGAGCTTCGACGGTCTCCTCAGTCTGCATCCACAACTCAGCCTCTGCCCCTGGTGGATTGCAATTCCAAATGCCACACGGCGCACAATTTGTCGACGTTGGGCCAGAGATGCAGAGGAGGAGGAGGAGGAGGTATTATTATTATTTCTTCTTGACTTATCGGCATGGCTGAGATCCCTGTTCAAGATGATGCTCTCGCGAGGTCAGTGCGGTCAGCAGGGTTCTGGGTAAGTGGTGCTCAGAGCCGAGTGGACAATTCTAATATATTGCTTCTTCTTCTTCTTCGTCTTCTTCTTCCTCTTCTTCGGACAAACGTTGAAAGCAGCAGAAGCAGCAGCAGCAGCAGCAAGCTTTTTGAAACTTTTCCATCGACGCCCCGTTTCGTTCGTCCAAGCACAAACGTGCAAGCTGAGGAGATGGGATCCACATACAGTAGCAGCAAGTCCTCAGCAAAGCCCGTCCACACACAAGCAAAGGCTGTACAGTGTAGGCTGCGCTGAGAAACGCCCGATGCTGCGGGGAGAAGGGTTCTCTCAGGGTCTTACTCACGGCCCTCGAGCGGATTGGTGCTGGTCATGGTGATACCGCAGCCCTAATCCCGTTATGAAATATTTGTGAGACGTGAGCACAAGCTGCCCTTTCCAAGAGCCAGGAGCCAGGGCCCTAGAATCCCCAGAGTATGGTTTAAGACATGGGTGGACAAGCCGTGCAACAACAACGACATCAACAACCATTAGCTACCTATCGATGGATGCGAGCACACCCGCAGAGAGACCAAAATAACAGCAACAGAGAAGTCGTTGGCAGCATATACCCTGGAGAGGGCTTCTCACCTTCCGTTCCGCGAGACCGATGGGGTAAGGGTGGTGGGTGGTCGGTTGGCTACATATCGTCATTAGTTTTCGAGTAAGTGAGCCTTGGGTGCTAACAGAACCGGGCGTTGCTGGCGTCGACGATGGGCTTTTGGGCTTTTGGGCTTTGGCCCTCTCACTGTTGCGCACAGGTTTCAAGCCGAGCAGTGCACTTGGTTTGCATTTTGCACTTTGCACTTTGCACTTGGTCACTGCTCACGGTTCTTATACTGGGCCATGCTTTTTCTCTACCATGACCACCTGTTCCCCCTCATCCGTCTTCAAACCGGGTTAGAACTCCTGTACCCTATACTGTACAGCACAGCAGACCCTTGTCCTATACTACTGCTGCCGTTGCCCCCCTTCAATCCCTCTCCCTCTTCCTCCTCCCCTGTCTTTGAACCTGGAGCGGTTGGTGGCTCGTCAACCGTCTCGTCTCGTCTCGCCTGTTTCTCTCTCCTCTCTCGTCTCTCGCCTCTTGTATTCTCTCGCTCCTCTCACTCCCACCTCTCATCCTTGACGCCTCCTCCCCCTCGACCTGACAGCGGGATCATATCCGTCGTCCCCCAAGTCCTTGCTGGATGGCCGATCTTATCGACCAGGTACCGCTGCCTTATTCGCAAGCCAATCCTCTTTGAGAGCGCTCTATCCGGGCTCAATCCAGGTCATTTCAGCCTGCACAGTGCTCAGAAAGTCAAGAAGGACCCCTCATGGCTGCGAGCCGGCGGCGATATAAAGACACCTGCAGCACCTCGAGGCTGCCCAAACTAGTTGACATTCTTCCAAACTCACCTCCAAGCATCTTCCCTGTGTTACGCGTAAAAAAAAAAGTTGATCCTCGCTCGACACACACCACCACTTACCACCTCTTTCAATCCCACTTGACCTCATCAGTCTAAGATTCAGAGCAGAGCTTGCAACGAATCCACCGACCAAAACAACCTGTCATACCTCAGCGTCGTTGAGGGGCAAGACACAACAATTACTCTGTGACGACGTCTCTGCTTCCCGGACCACGAGTCATACAGCTCATCTATCTACAAGCCAGCCTCGTTTTGTCGTCACACGACGATTAAGTCTTTCTATTCCGGAAGAACTGAGCATCTTATTAGAGATACAAACGCCAGCCTTTCTTCAAAATGGAAACCACTTTCATGACCATCCACAGTAAGTCTGACTCCATACTTCGTGTTACGGTGGACCGAGAATTAGCTCGTCCCACCGCCTCGCCACCGTTAGATATTCGGCCTGTTGGTGCAGGCTCACGATAACGTTGCTGCAAAGCCGTTGGCGGTAACGAGAGCCTTGTTCCTTGTTACCAGTCAGCTCAGCTCTTCTTTTCTCTCTGCTTTCAACGTTAAGCTGATGACATACTTTTTCCAGACCTGTCTCCAGAGGCCAACATTCAATGGGCTTCTGAATCCATTACGGAGGTCCTGGGCTATCAGCCGGATGAAGTTATTGGGCGAGCATGCTTCGACTACTTCCATCCGGACGAGGTGCCTTTTGCCCGCAAGATTCACAGTAATGGAGTCATGTTGGATAAGGCTGCAGTCCTGCATTATGCTAGGATCAGGTCTCGAGATAACCAATGGGTCGGCTGCGAGTGTGTTTTTACCGTCGTCCACGACGTACTTGTAGCTTGTACCAGTATCTACAGGGGTAGTGAGAACAACGAGAGTAAGTAGAAATCAGTTGGACACTAGATTGGTGCTCACATTCAGTAGGACGTGCTGCAGTTGCACCAGCAATCCGTCGCCTTTTTGCTTCCTCTCCCAAGGATCCTCGTTACCACATGTTGGAGGAGCTTTCCGTCAAATTCAGGACGGCTCCCCAAGCTGCAATTCGTGAACCACGAGCAGCCCTCATCTTGAACCGCTTTTCTCGCGAGCTTTTTGTCCTCTATGCCACCAATGCCGTTTCAACCATCCTTGGTGTCACTCCCGACCAGATCAGAGGAAAGGCTTTCTACGAGTGCATCCAGGAGAACTGTCTTCCCGAAGCCATCCGATGCTTAGAGAGTGCCAAAGCTAACGACTCCATCGCATACCTTCGATTTTGGTATCGTAATCCTCGCCCTGCTGAGGATTTGCCACAAAACGACGATGAAGAAATGCAGGATGCTGCTCACAGTAGTGATTCTGAGGACGGAGGTGTGGTTCTGGAGGGAAGTGCTCCACCTCCCGACGCAAGTACCTCTGGCGATGATCGCATGCGCCATAGTTCTTCGGTTGAATCTCAACCTCCCACCCATCGTACATCGTCGGGTGATAGTTCTGATGCTGATCGCCCTGCCGAGACTGTGTTCGACAGTGTGCAAGAGTCGCGCTCGTCGACATCATCTGTCGTCATGTCTCCTCGCCAGAGAAGGCCAGCACGTTCCGCAGAACGTCAACGTACACCTGGCCCAGAACCATTTGAGATTGAAGCTGTCATCTCATGTACCTCTGATGGTTTAGTAGTAGTGTTGCGCCGTGCTCGACCAGTGGTACCTGAACCACATGCAGCAGCTGCTGAACCACAATATCCAAATGGATTGTTTGCTGCTCCTTGGGGAGCCAATCCTATCCGACCTCACCAGTTCCAGGCTGACGATCCTCGCTTGGGCTTCCAGCATGGATTCAATCCTCAACCTGCTAGACCAGCCGAAGTTGGTGGGCCAGCTGCAGATCAATTCATGATGGCTATTCGTGAGGTTGCAGTCTTTGCATGGTCTCTTGCCGGTATCAATGGTAACATTGCTTCCTACGGTCGAGGTACTCCTAGAGGGGAGTCTCAGCCACCTGCTGGACTTCCGGTCTGGGACCCGCGTGCTCAACCTGGCTATATGCCTCCGGAGAATCAAGCAGCTCAAAGGTGGATCCACGTCGATGAGAGAACCAATCAGATGGGTCATGAGTTCAGACTCCCTTATCAATTCCGTTGGCATCAAGAGCAAAATCTTCGCTACCATCCTGGTTATGGTCTTGGGCTTCTGCAGCCTATGCAACAGCCGGCACAGCAAAACAACTGGAATGTACCGGGTTACAGAAACCCCGGCTATGATGTCTATTATAACGTCTTTCACAATCAGAACAATCATGCCAGGGCTCAAAGTGGAGTTCAGCCCCAGATTGGCTATGGCCAAGACAATGGAAATAACCAGGGGCAGCCAGCAGGATATGCTTCACACAATGGAGGTCAAGGATTTCAAGGTCAACATTATGGCCAGGGAATTGTCCAAGGATCGCAAGGGCAACAGTATGACCAGGGAAATAATCAAGGATTTCAAGGACAACAATATGGCCAAGGAAGTGGTCAACACCAAGGACATGGTCAAAATCAGGGACATGCTTCAGGTCAAAATGATCAAGTCCCCGGGTGGGATGCAAACTCTGGTAATACCCAGGGCAATCAGCCTGGTCAAGGACCTAGCGAAGGCGCACAAGGAAATCAGTATTGGCACCAGGGATGAATTGATGTAGCGATGGCGCAGGATGGCTTTCTTCGGTGAAGACTTTTTTTGGAAGGTGTTTGAAAACTTGCTACTTTACCTAGGTACTTTGCTACAAAATGAATGATGATTAAGTGACTTGAATATATGAAGCATACATCACGTGATCGTGATGATCGCCCCTGATTCGGGCCCTAGTGTCTAGCCTGGGAGCTCAGGCCAGCAACAGCTTGTCGGCTCAAGGCAACGTGGTGGAATCTAGAGCTTCAAGATATCAACACCTGCACGGAATACCGCAGTCATGGCGTCTTCTTCCAACCCCTACGAGCACTACAATCAGCCTCAGGTAGAAGACGATGATCTGATTGATCCCGATGAAGGTACAACAAGCTCCTCCCTTGTATCTGGTAGTTCTAATGTGTACAAGCTGGCCTCGATGATCTAGATGATCCCCTCCAACCTCTGAACCACCAGTCCTCTCGAGCCCCTCTCACAGGCAACATCTCATCAGGCTCAAGTTCTCGCCCCATCAATGAGAGTCTCACGTCTCGCATTCCCGGCGAGGATCGCCGCGCCCCTACCAACACAATCGACGAGAGCGTCTGGGACACACTGCGTCGCGATCTGCTGGCCGTGTGGTCCAAGATGCGCGAGGTGCTGTACCCAAAATACCTATTCGGTGGCTCGATGCTCGACAATACGACATCCTTCCGTGGCGCCTTTGAGAACCTCCGCGGCGGAGGTATCAGTGGTGCAAGGGAGGAACTGGCTGGTATTGCCGGCAGAGCTATGGATGCTGATCACCTCCTCAGCCAGGGAAATATGAGTGAGGGCTTGCGCGACTGGGATCTCTGGGGCCCGCTCGTCTTCTGCCTCTGCTTGAGTATGCTCCTCAGCTTCAATGCCAGGAGTGAGCAGAAGAGTGTTGTTTTCTCGGGCGTCTTTGCTATGGTCTGGATTGGTGAGGCGGTTGTCACGATGCAGATCAAGTTGTTGGGTGGGAACATGTAAGTTTCTCTTCGCTTCTCGTGCTTTCTCTTTTGCTGATTGTTTTTCGTGATAGCTCGTTCGCGCAGAGTGTTTGTATTATTGGATATACTCTCTTCCCGCTCGTCATCGCTTCGCTACTCTCGGCTCTCGGCCTCCACACAATTCCTCGCATACCCATCTACTCGGTCTTGGTGCTCTGGTCTCTTGCCGCGGGCGTTAGTATTCTCGGTGGCAGTGGCGTGGTCAAGAACCGGGTCGGCATCGCCGTATATCCTCTCTTTGTATTCTACCTCGGTCTCGGTTGCTTATGCTTCATCAGCTAGATCTTGGACATGTATTTGAGAACGAATACTTTTTTTTGTAGGATTATAGAGGTGTTATGGGTAGGAACTGGGGAGTTGTGGGGATTGGGGTCGGCGATACCAGATATCAATAAAAGAGACGTCAAATATTGTTTTTATAAGTTCTCGTCCCCTTTTTCACGGATATTTTGGAACTTGATTACATGTTATGATTATAGAGGGCAGGGGGGTGAGTATTGAAGAACCCTCGTAATTGAACTAATCAGCTCTAGGGTACTTATAGGATAAGTAGGAGAGTATTTTGTAATTATTCATCTTCTCATGCCTAGCCATTTCCAAATTCAAATCAACACGCAAGCAGCAGCATCTTCTCTACTGTTGTTTTCTCCACCCCTTAACAATCTTACTGACCTTTTTTCTCCTCGTAGCATCTAGTTGCTTTTTAACAACTAATTTTTCCGTTCTGTTGTCAAAGACATTCCTGTGGTCGACTGATTGATCTAGTCGTGGGTTTCTTGTCTTGTGTTGTGTTTTCTTGTGTCCTACCAAAAGAGAGATGGAAAAAAAAGGTCACAGAGGGATACAAGGCAGCACAAGAAAGACAAGCTTCGGAAGTGTCGAAACTAGCTGACACATATTGCGTTCCTTTCCTGTAGGGATAAATAGCATCTGCTTGCTGCCTGGTGAGTTCTAGTGACTATCCCAAGTACATTGATGGGTACGTGAACATCAGGAAAAAATGGGACTTTGTCGTTCCCTTCCTTGTCGCTTCCCTTCGCTTTTGCTTCTTTGCTGGCTTGTTGACAAGATATGTGGTTTTCTATTCTATGAGCAAACGACAGGATCGACAGAGGTGGCAGGTGACAACCGGAAACTGTCGGGCAACAGCAGCAGGAGAAGGGCTGTTCTTAACGTAGAACTTGTCGTCTTCTTACGCTTTGCTGTTTCCCTTTTTTACATCTGGCAGCTGGGCATGATGGCGCAGCAGCAGCAGCATTCGGGTGTCGAGTAAGAGGATAGTTGGCTGGTTTCTTCTTTTGGGTTTGAGGAGGAAAGGATGATTGATGGTGGCTTTGATGTGAGTAAGATGGCAGTCGAGTTCTTTCTCGCTACCCATAAGACATAGTATTTCGAGCCTGCGCTTGCGCTTCAAGATTAGAGATAATAGTTGAATGTATTACCAAGCCAGGTACAATCGCAGTATTTTTTTCGTTTTTTTTAAAAAAAAAAGATCTTTTGAATAAAGAACCTACACACCCGTTCCTCGTCATTCTTAACGCGTGTGTATGCGGGAACGTGGTATAGAAATATAAATAAGCTCTGCCTCCCCAAGAAAAATGGACAGATGGCCGAGCTGGTTATGGCGCCAGGTTAAGGTTATTCCTTAACTCCCTTACTGGTAACAGTAATTTCCTGGTCACGAAAGTGGCGTGGGTTCGAGTCCCACTCTGTTCAATCTTTTTGTCTTTTTTTCCTTTTACCTCCTGATTCTTGAGGAGCAAGGGATTGATTGACCTTTTTTTTTCTTTTTTGGGGGAGCGGTTAAGGGGTGAGAGCTTAAGCGAGGCTAAGTAGGGGTTCTTGTTTGTTTTAAGCGAAGTATTCTGGCTACGTACCGCATGGATTGGGGGGGAGAACCTGGTTGGGAAAGAGAGAGGTTTTGATAGGTTATATAAAGTGGACTAGATGGATGAGGATATTCGAATGGCGGCAGGGTTTCAAATAATATAGTAGAAGGCGAACTACACGGCGCTACTCTTTTACTTGGCTTTTGTGTAACTGCGAGGATGATCAGTTACTGGCTTCGCTAGCCCAGTGCTATGCATCTCCTATGTATGATTTCCCAACAGTCAGTACCCCGCTCCTCGTCTTGTTTGTGTACTTCAACCTTCGACGACTTCTCAGAAAGCCAAACAAACCCACGAACAAACTACATCAGACGCCATATCCCATTAACCATGTCCGCAGCCCAAGGCGAGAGAATCCAAGCCAACTGCAAAATCATCTGGGGCGATGCCGACTACGAACTTGACGTCGAAACAGACGATCGAGTGGAGTTTTCATGCGTTGTCAAGAAGGACTTCGGGTCGCACTATGGACCACCACTCACCATGACTGGACTCTGCCACTCGGAAGACCACGCCTGGAGAGAGCTTGAGCGGATGCTAGGCGTCTGGGCTAGGCAGGTGCAGAGCGGGCAGGCTATGACAAAGGCCCAGAGGTTGGAGATCTTTGGCGGCCCGGACGGGCGTCACGTTCGCCTCTTGGAGACTTTTCTCGACGAGGCGGAGAGAAGGAGAGATCAACCTACCGAAGTCACTGAGGAAATGCGAGAAATACTGCGTCTCGGCGAAAAGATCTGGGGACCGTCATAAATCTGTATGGCGAGCTTGGCCCTCGCAGTGGATTTTCCCCATGTCAGCGCTGCTCGGATTGAGTGAGTCGGCAGGTACGGTCTGAAAGGCGGCTTGGGATTTGGGATTTGGGGTTTACCTTTCGAGGGTTATGTTTTTTGACGTGGTGGAGAAGAGAGGAATCAAATAACTGCGCTTTGGGCTTTCAAGCTTTTTAGGTGTCTTTCTCTTTTGGGATTGCAGGTGCCGGGTTGCGAAGACAGATCAATGAACAGGTGGATTGAAATTAAAAGTCTATGTCCAACTTTCCTGTCATGCAAGCAAAGTGATTGGACTGTGCCCTCGTCCTGAAAAGCTGTGTGTGAGGCGTGCAGTAGATTGGAATCGGTGCGGGCTTCTTTCTGTAATAGCTATTACACACGAGCGCTACTTTTTGAGTATGACTGGGTCGAGAGTCTTGAAATAGGCGCCGCTAGAAGAACAGAAAGAAGGAGAAGAAGACAATCGATTACAAGACTAGCGACGGTCAATGCGCCCTTTACCATACACAGCAGCAATTTTTTCTTTTTCTTTTTTTTGAAATAAAAAAGAAATAAAAAAGAATTGCTCGTCTTTCTCTCCTCGCTTTCCCAGAGCAGAGGAACGAGCAAGAGAGAAGAGAAGAAGAAATCAAATCATCAGGTCCTTGGCATATGCAGAGGAGATACCTATCAAAATATCTCAGGTAGCTAAAACAAACAGCTCGAGGCATCAAAAACCTAATGTAAATTGACTAGAGACAACCTCCGCTGTCAAATCTGCTGCTTCTGTTATGACAGCCAGACACAAGATAACGATAGCAGAAGGTGTATCTATCCATTTATTTACGTTACACCGCAGCAGTTTCCAATTCTAGATTTATTAGCGAGGGAGGAGAGGAGAGGAGAGGAGAGGAGAGGATCTCAACATACAAGACAAAGCCACAAATCCACAAATCCATAAATCCATGACCTAAAAAATCCCCCAGAGAAGAAGAAGAAGAAGAAGAAGAGGCGAGGAGAGGATTCGACTATCTCCTCGAAGCCGAACTCCTCTTTTTTTCTTTTTCTTCTTCTTCTCTGCTTTACACTAAGAGGGTTCTCACGTAGACAGACGTGCGAAGAGAGGTAGATATTTATACATACTAGAGCTATATAGTGACGGCTCTTGCGCCTAACCCCACCCTCTTGACCTTCTGGCAGCTACCCTGCCTTGTACCTTGTAGAGCGAGCCACTCTACATATAGGTACCTTTCAGCCTTTCGTTGTGGGGAAGTATGTAATCTTGCTTGGTGTGAATAGAAGGAGAAGAAAAGAGGAGAGGGGGAAAAGAGTAACATAGCGTGAGATACGAGTATAGCAGTATAATAGTAATAATAACACAGCTTAAGCCAATCAATCTCCTCGATATAAGAGAATCCCTTTTCCTCTCCACCATCCCCGCTTCTGCCTCTGCCACTACCTAGCTCATCATCTCCTCTTCTTGCAAAACAGCAATCTCGAAAAAAAATCTCCAACCCAAATAGAGAAGCCCGCGCGGGAGAAATCATAAGCCCCCCCCAAAAAATACAAGAAAAGTCAAAGAGGGGCGGATTGGATTGGAAATAAAAACATCTGACATTTCTTATCGTCTTTCAACTTCCAACTCTCAACTCTCAACTCTCTTAGAAAAAGAGAGAGAGAGAGGGAGAGAGGGAGAGGGAGAAGAGAGAAATAAGCAAGCGAGCAAGCAAGCAAGCAATTAAGCAAGTAAGCGACTACAAGTACAAACTCCCCACGATCCCATCCCATCCCATCCCTTCTGTTATTCTGTTATTCTCCCATGATCTCCTCTCGTTGCAAACTCCTCGCCGCAGGAAAAAAAAAAGAAGAAAACTCCCCCGGCTTCGCAGATTCAGATTCAGATTCGATTTCAAACTCAAATTTCAAACAAGCAAACAAGCGCGAGCAAAGTCCCTCTTCTCTCTATTGCCTTGGGTCATGGAAAAAGACGAAGCAGAAAAAAAAAAAAGAAAGAGAGAAAGAAAAAAACGGAACTGAAGAGAGAAGGAAAACTCCAAAATCACCGAGCTATGCCCACACACACACGCCACATTAACTCCCGTTGAGAAATAAAGAGGGAAAAACTCCTAAATTCCGGTATCCGCATTTTAAAAGAAAGAAGAAGGAAGAAGAAAGAGAAGAGAGAGATGAAAAGGAAGAGAAGGTCGTTAGATGAAGAAAAGCCGTCCCGTCCCGTCCCGTCCGCCATCGGCGAGGAGGATTTTCTTTTGTCTTTATTCGTTTCGATTTTTGATTTTTGATGAGTCTATGACTTGATAGGGTATCCGTGTTTGCGCTGAATTGACGTAATCCGACAAGAGAGTTGAGAATTTGGAGCGTTGGAATGATAGAGTAGAGAGAGATCGAGATTGAAAATAAAGATAAGAATTCAATGTCGTATAAAGCTGTCGGTCTGAGATGTCTGATACTCGAAGACAGATTCATTTGGTTTCCGTCGCTGGTTGATGGCAAACGCACGATATATACTCAGCTAACGGGAAGGAGGAGTCTCGAACAGAAGCGTAACTCGTAGCATCGAGAATTAGCAGGGTCGAAGATGTGGTGGTTCTGTTTATCCAGAACCTCGATATCTGCCACCCCACGAAGTCAGCATTGATCATACTCGATACGAGGAACTACCAATTAAGGAGAGAGAGAGAAAAAAAAGATAGAAACTTACAGCTCAACTGGATCTTCTCGTAATACTCCCGCGCAGTCTGATCCCCATCTGTAGCTAAGATGCCATCCTCTCTCGTGTACGTCTTAGGCGGTACACTCTTGATGCGCAACAGCATCTGGAGAAGATCAATGATGCGATCACCTTGAGATGCGTACCAACTAGGACCCTTATCTAAGGGCCATCTGGCAGTGAAGTTTTCTTGCTCCCAAGATTTGAAGAGCCAGGTTGACTTCTCGAGACAGTTGAGGGCGATGATACTCACGAGGAAGAGTTCGAAAGTACAGTTGTTGGATGATTTCAACAGCCGGCCTTCGAGGTTGCGGAACACAGTGTTGCAGACCTGCGCGGCTTTCTTCTCGGCGGCGGCGTTCAGTTGGAGACAGATAACTGGGTATGTTCTGTCACCCTCGCGCTGCTCAATCGGTCGGCCCTGACCTGCTGAGTCGTCGATGTTTCCTCTCTGCGTCGTGGTCCAACGAAGCTCGTGGTCGATCAGGATGTGAACGATTGACCAGAGATCCAATGCACGCTTCAATAGATCATCTTCCTTTTGAATAGAAAGCTCCAATGCGGTATTGAGTGTGACGTTCATGAAATGAGAAGGTTCTCGCTCAAAGAATATTGATGACATTCTCTTCATGTAAGCCTCAAGCTTCAATGGCAGGTCGTCATTGTCATTATCAAGGATGCGAAAATCCGAGTTGTGGAAGTTGTTGCCGAGTCCAAGATTTGGATCAATATTTCCGTCATTAGCTACTTCCTGGCACTCCAAAGCTTTAAACGTGGCGTAGACTGTTGTCTCGGGATAGTGAGAAGCATCAATCTGGAATGGTGAAGCTATGAACTTGACACCTCTCTTCGCGCTGTTGACTTCATGATATGCGAGAACTGCATGTAGCCCAGCCGAGTACATATCGACCTCATCTGCCAACCGCGTGCGAACACAAGGTTGCTTCCAAACACGAGCGCTCTCCACATTCTTGCAAGTACCACAAGGAGTATCTTGAGAACATGGCTTCTTAAGCATTCTGCAACGAATACAAGCGCCAAGCTTTCGGACTTCCTGAACTTGCTTCCGACGTACTGCTGTAAATCTTCCACGAACCTTCGGCCGATTTGACTTCTGACCATCATCCCATTCAGTCCTAAACTCATTTGCCATGCCTTGACTCATGTCACCCTGGTTCATGTTCTTCTGGTTCATAGCGATTTGGTTTCCGTTGCTCTGGGCCATGTTGATCCGGTTCATATTCTGATTCATATTCTCTTGATTCAATGAGTTGAGACGAGGATATGAATCTGCTATGGTTGGGCTTGCAGACTTGGCCGACTGCTCGACATTCATATTGATGTTGACATTATCAGGATCCGGATATAAATTGGCTCCTGAACCGTCCAACATTGGCCAACCTGGCTGATCTGAACCGGTATTAAAGAAATGTTCAGACATTGCAGCATTGGCGTGACTCAGTTGAGCCATAGCCTTTGCCTCTGACATGTCTCCCATGTGCATGGGAAGGTTCATATCTTCGGCAAGTAGCTGGGGATCAACCATATTCGGTACGAATGATCGTCCAGCAGCAGCCACAGCAGCCGCAGCCATACTTGTTGTAGCCATTGTGAGGTTTGGGGATGCTGAACGAGAATTGGGGATCTGATTAAAATTCGCAGGTGGTAGGGTAGCTTCGCTATCGCGTCGAGGGGCAGTCTTTTGGCTCAAGACTACAAATGTTAGCTCAGTCTCAAGCGCAGGAATAGACGTACTCTTCTTCTCACGTTGAACTCGCTGCTCGTAGCTGACTGGGGGGTTGTCAAGAGTATACTGTTCCTGCAATTCGAGCCGGTCTGGACGTGGTGGTTCAGAAGCTCTGCTGCGCGCGCCGGCACTGTTGTTATGCACTGTACGGTCATCTTGCTTCTCGTTCATGTCGATTTGTCTCGAGACCTCGGCCAGAGTCTCCAACGCGGTCCAATTCCTATTGCCAATGGGTAATTCCACCGTGGGACCATTCATCGGCACGTCTCCGTTTCGAGCTCGAGAATCGTCGGCGAGGTCGGGAAGGTTATTGAGTTGGAGGAGAACCTTTTGCCGGTCACGGAGGGTGATAGCAGGGCATTTCTTGACAAGATGATTGACAAGACTATCAATTCGTCCCTTGGGGAACTTCTCTCCGCATGCTTTGCATGTATGCTGGTAACGATTGCTCGCGTCTTCTAGTTTCTGTCCCCGCTCGAAGTACCTGCGAAGTTAGTTGGGAAGGATCGAGGGAATTGAGGGCTCTTTCTTACTCGAGGATGAGCGCGTTTGGTTTGCGACCCATGGCGTAGGATTGGTCTCGCGTAGGCAGTGAGGTGTTTCTGGAGAGTTGAAGTATCGAGGCCCATACAATTGAATTGTTGACTTTGTCTGGAGAATACGGAGGTCGGGAAGATTGTGCCAGTTCTATGGAACTCACCGCCGTGACCGCCAGATAAGCGAGTAACTAGCGGCCGCACTCGGAAAAATAAAACGCCATGCTCATCCTCGTCCGTCGCGCTTGCGCTTGCCATGATAGACACGTGATCTGTAACCTACCCATTGTAGCATCCAAGATCATAACAAAGTTCATTGCCATTCCAGCGAATTTATAGCTTCTTTACTAGTAACAGCATCATCACAGAAGAGCTAATAGCATAGAAAATCTAAACTAATCTTCATAAAATTAGGGAAATGCTAATAAACGAATGCGACTAAAAACTTAAGGTAAGATACGTGAGACTTATGTATAATAAATGGTAAATAGAAGTGGGTGGGTGGTGTAGCTTTATAGATTTCTTACTTAGTCAGGTACTGAATCAAGACCGTATATGAGATATATCTAAATTCTAACATGAAAACTATCTCTCGTTTTATCTAAAAGGCTAAGGCTAAGGCCAGATTTAGATCCACTCTATCCCACAGGGAGTAGGGGATAGTTTGTAAGCTATCGAGCCCTCTGCAAATCCATCTAGATTTATCCTCTACTCTCAAAAAAGCACTGAGATTCTAACGCCACAAACCCCTATCTACTCACTCAGATCAACCACTCCAGATTGAGGATCGACCCTTGCGGAGGAATGCCTGGGGCAATCTCCAACTTCTCGGCCCACTCTGCTCCCCGCACAACGAAATCCTCATAGTCCCTCGTCCTCTGCATCTTGGTCGGCTCGAAGGGCAGGTCGCGCCACTGATCGTCATAGATGGGATGGAGCAAGAATGACAACATCTCAGGCTCTTGAACATCTCCCTGGATATGGAATTTCTCCAGCTGGAGGTCAGACCGAAACTTGGTGAGCAGGCTCTTGAGTGTGCCGGTCTTGAGGATTATTCCTCCGCTGGAAGCGTGATGAGGTGCCGTGATGCCGGGCCCGCCTAGCTGTAGTCGCGAGAGAGTTTTGTGGCGGGTGACGAAATCGCTAAGGAGATCTTCTTCGACGGAGATACCTTCGAGTTTCAGAGTAGACAGGAAGGGGAAGAGAGGTTTTGAGAGGACCTCTTTCACGGTAGTGTCTCTCCAAACGTTGAATTCTTCGAAGATGAGAGCTTCAATGTTAAAGGAAGCCGTTTCGTGGGTGAGATGTGATAGTAGTGCCGAGATATCGAACTTCACGCGGCCTTGAAATCCAAGATGTAGAGTTCTGAGTAAGGGGGCATTTCGTAGGGAATATGCAATTCGTTCAGTTCCTTGGCGGGTGTGGATGTTGTTGGGTGCTTCGCTATAGTCAATCTGAAGGTTGAGAAACTGTAGGTTGGCAAAGGTTGAAGACAGGTGAGAGATTGTGGCTTGTCTTTGGGCAAAGAATTCAAATGGGAGCCTATCATGCGAGAGACTCTCTAGTCGAATCGATGATGCTATCCGGTTAGCTTTTGGGCTTCGAAGGAGTCTCGCAACTTACCACATAGTGCCGACAACAGATTTGAGAATCGCTCCCATGTCAAGACTCTTGGCAAGGCACGAGAGGATGGAAACCGCCAAACACTTTCGAAGAGAGGATTGGTAAAACCGGGGACCTTGTGCAGCGATACAGCTACGGACTTCAGTTCAGTCAGGCCTCGGAAAGACCTCCTGAGATAATCTTCATCACAAATGGTAGATGCATATTTCTCCCTGAGTGCTTTCAGCTGGGCAAGGTATGCCCAGGCTTCACCCAGGATCTGATCACGATATTCAGGCTCTTGTGTGTACTGCATGAAGTAGGTATTATGACGTGCGTGATATTCATTGACTTCTCCGAGATTGATTTCTAGTGCCTGTATGTGCGAAGGTAGTCGAGGGTGCTTTGAGAGTTCCTGAAGCCTCACGAAGTCATCTCGATGTGGATATGTGATAAAGGTTGGATCCAGTAGATACTCCTCCCCGAGGGCTGCCCAGATTCTGGAACATTGTCGAAGAGCTTTTAAGGACGATATACTGACGCATCGGAGAATATCTCGACGAAGCTCAGTAGGGAGTTGCTCCATATTAGATAGTGATTAAATCTCAACCGAAGCTCCTGATGCTTGATGACATCACCCAGCTGTTCTGGGTCACTGAGCTCTTGAATCGATCCAGCCGAATCAGCAAAGTAGACAGGAATATTTGTGATAGGGTTAAGGAGTTCCTGACGCAGCCGGTGAGCCTCCGTGGCTGCCGAAACGTGGTTGTAAGCAACAACCGGGTTCCATGGATGTTGCGGGGTATGTCGGCGTCTAAGTAAGCGCGTTAGCCGCAGCCAAAACAGCCACGGCATGCCCAGGTCCAGCTAACATCTTGACAGAGCAACAGTCAGCCATGCTATCGTAAGTTTTCATCCATATCCCTCCCCATCCCTCCGAGGATCGAAAGATAGAGCGCTGCTGATCGTACCCACAGCACATTCCGGAATCTTCCTCCTCGGACGCGAATCGCGGTTGGTGCAGGTTTCCTAGCCTGGGGTGCAATTGGCCTCTACGTGACGGATCGTGCAGAAAAGAAGTTCGGCTTAGAACCAACGGAACAGGATCGGGCGGCTCTCCCAAAATTCACCGCTGTGGAAAAGGACAATTGAGCATAGCCGGGCACGGATCGAATCATACATCCTCCACGAAGAGGGTTGAGGGAGGGGTGTCCCAGGTGTCGACTGGCAAAGATGGCATGTCTGGTGTAGGAATCTCATCCACCACTTGGGTTGATACTGGGTCGATCCGAAGCGGGGCGTTGCTCTCTTGGTGCAGTAGAATGGTCTGACAGCTCTGATAACAGCAGACACATGTAACATATTTGTTGGGAATAATAATAATACAGTCGCAAGCCAGAGAGTCTCACGGTATCTGTGTCGAATAGGCGTGGAAGCAGATGGCGCAATCGAGGAGTAACTTCAACATGTGAAGATAACTGCAACTGCCATTTCATCCGTCGGTGCTTATGAGTAATCCCGTTATCTTTGAGGAATTCGGTGCTTTGAGCAAGTCAACAATTAAGGTTGCGACAATCGAGTTGGGTCGCATCGCTGGATTTGTTTCCAACCCGACCAGCCACCGCAATGTATTCTCCGTATGCATTCGAAAGACCCATCAGTACCTAGGTATGCGTACTATCCCACTGCCGGTGGGCCTCCCTCCGCGCTCCGAAGAATAAGATTTCGAGTGTAACCGCAGTGGTGGCATTGATTGGGGCAGGATGTCTGACAGCATGTGCAGAAGTACAGGGCGGCTAGCCTCGTCATAAATCGATACTGCATTATCTCTCCTGCAAGCGAGCAATAAATTCTACAGCAGGCGCAACAGTCTTTTGGATACGAGCAGCATTAGCCTCAATCTGTGCCCGTCGATCGACAACGAAGTGGCAAATCGAAGGCGGAAGCTTATTCGGAAAGGTCCTGCTTGGGTGAGTTGACTGCCGCCGTCTTCACCGCTCTCGAAGGTTCCGAAAAGCGCTGTTGTGGAACCATACCGTATTCTTGTGGGAAAGTATTTTGTGATAACCTGTACAGTCCAGTCCAGTAGGGGCTCCCGGGCCGTGGCTGTCTTCACTATACATAGGCTCTTTTTCAAAACGCCTATCTCTCTCTCAAAATGCAATATGATGAGCCCCCGAAATCTGCAATGCACGTCTTTGACCCGGCTTTTGGACATGGGTGGTGTTGCACGAGAGGGGTGCATGGGGTTGGAGGGGAGGGGAGGGGGGAGCCGGACCGTTGAGTGTTAAATCAACCGGTGCCAATGGACAAGGCTCCCATGATGCGGCTTGCAAGTTGCAGCACGCAGGTAGGGGAAGAGATAACACTATTCGCCGCATGGCAAGGTGGTCTGAGAAGATGAAAGGCGTTGAATTTGAGAAGTGATACTGAGTGATGGAGTGATTGATTGATTGCCGGTCGTATTGCTGAAGAAAAGTGTTACTAATTCGTGAGAGGGGAAGTGAGGTGTGGAGGGGAAAATCAAGTCAGCAGCTCATTTACTCACGATGGGTCCACGGTGCAGGCTCGAAAGAGGCAAATGTTCCATAGGCACAGAGGCACGTCTGGACTCTAGACTCTGGACTGACAGCGACAGTGACAGTGGGGTTTTCTCTCCTGTGCTAGATCGGAGCAGACGCAGACCAGCAAGCCCCAGCGAGACGCAGCAATACCCAGCAATACCCCTCCCTCGCCTGCATCTTCATGCCGAGCCGCACTACATGTCCTGTACTGTACGTGAGAGGGGCGTCGTCAAGACTTACGCGACGACTTGAGTTACCGTCGACATCAGATGAAACCCGCGGAGAGAACTTGTTAAGACTGAGACTCATCGGGTGACAAGAGAAACAACAGTACACGCGTTTCTCTGGGGGAGAGAGAAGAGAGGGTATTGTGCAGAGTGCAGAGGGAAGACATCAAGCGGTGTGACTACTCCAAGTCACAGCACAGTTTATCACAGGTGGTGGCAGTAAAACACGGTAGTGCTGTTTTGTTGTTCTCCGTCCAGTCCAGGAAATTGGAGAGAAATTCAGAGAGATAACCAGCCAGGCTAGCGTCTTGAGCCCGGTGACATGGGGACGTCGCTAGCACGGACAATATGCACCTCCCCTCCAATCAGAACGTCTGCTGTCGTCGCTTGCGTGGATCTACAGATGCTAGCGGCATAAAAAGTAGAAGTTTCTGGAGTAAGCCCCGCTGTCGCTGTCGCTACGGTATGAGAAAGAGAGAAAGAAAAACATGGTAATCCGAAGCACCACCACCACTACCACCACCACCCAAAGCCAGATCCCAACTCCCTGCTCCCTCTTGCACATGGGCTAGCAAAGTAATTAATGGTCATAGCCACGAGCAACCGACTATCCGGCATGTGCATGTTGGCTCTCGCGCTCTGCTCCGGTCCTAGTATATCTCGCCCTGCCTCCCACCGCTTCCCCTCTTACTTTTCCTCTTGTTGCTCTGCATTCAGTCCAGCATTCCACTCATCAACCCAACCTCTCTCTTCCGTGCGCTCAGCGGCGTCACAAGAAGAGTCTAGAGAAAGATCAGATCAACTCTGTCTCTGTATTTAAAGCAAAAGAAGCCACCACTTTGCTTCTGCAGAAAGGCAGAGAAGTCGTGAGATTCACATTGAATTCCAGAAATATGGTCCTAACACTCCAGAGAACTTCGAGAACTTCGAGAACTCCTCGCGATCCCGACAACTTTCCCACCACTCAGCTCTTCCTCCTCGGTATGTGCCGTCTCACCTCACCTTCCACATTCCGCTGCGGCTTTCCCTTGCATCGTGACTGGACTTAACCATAAACTGACCTCTTCTGCAGCTATCGTTCGCTTAGCCGAGCCAATTGCCCTCACCAGCGTCTTCCCCTATGCCTGGCCACTCGTCAAGAAGTTCAATGTCGGCGACGAGGGCGATGCCTCCTTCTATGCCGGCCTCCTCATCAGCGCATTCAGCTTGAGTGAATCAGCAACAGGCTTGTTTTGGGGCTCCTTCTCAGACCGTGTTGGGCGGAAACCAGTCTTGCTGATAGGATGTGTCGGCACCATCATAAGTATGCTCATGGTCGGATTTGCCTCCAACATATACGTTGCCGTACTCGGCAGAGCTCTCGGTGGCTTCTTGAACGGTAACATCGGTGTCATTCAAACAATGGTGGGAGAATTGGTAACGAAGCCAGAGCATGAACGTGAGTACCAAGCGCTCCACGGATCAGTAGAACGGGGCCAATGTCTTCTTCTACCCGTCTCCATCGACCAAGCTCTTGACTGACATCGTGTATAGCACGAGCCTACTCGGTGATGCCATTTGTCTGGAGCATCGGCACAGTGATTGGCCCTGCCATCGGAGGAACATTTGCTGATCCTGTGATCAATTTCCCAAGCGCATTTTCCTCGACTGGTATCTTTGCCAAATTCCCTTATCTCTTGCCCAATCTCATCTGCGCCTCTCTCCTCTTCGTCTCCATGTTCTTGGGTTATTTCCTGCTGGAGGAAACTCACCCAGACATGCAGCCCAGAGTTCTTCTCCCAGACTCGACTTATTTCTCTGAGGAGACTCCTTTGATAGCAACGGCAGATGCTATCAAGGCTCCAGCAGTAGATCTACGAGCCGAGACATACGGCACTTTTGAAGGCAGCGATGACAGCACTTGGAGGAACAATACATCGGTCAAGGCTTCTGCCGAACCAGGTGTATTTACCAAGCAGATCACTGCATTGGTCATTGCAATGGGCCTTTTCGCCTACCATGCAATGACCTACGATCACCTCCTGCCCATCTTTCTCGAAGACGAGCGAGCGTCTCCCTCTATCCTCGCTGCACTCAACGCTGGCACGTCAGGTGGACTCGGTCTCTCGCTTCGTATGGTCGGACTGATCATGTCTGTGAACGGCATCATCTCTCTTTTCATCCAAGCTTTGGTCTTCCCAGTTTGCGCTTCCTATTTTGGAATCCACCGACTCTTTATCATCGTTTCACTCCTTCACCCCATCGCCTACTTCATGATGCCATACCTACTCGTCCTCCCAGCAGACTCAAACCTTCTCTTCCCAGCACTTTACTTTTGTCTCTTTGTACGCAACGTCCTCTCTATTCTCGCCTACCCGGTACTCCTCATCATGATCAAAGAAGCCACACCTTCTCCCAGTATTCTTGGCAAGGTCAACGGCCTAGCCGCTTCTGTCGGAGCAGCTGCACGAACAGTTGCACCACCTGTCGCAGGATATCTCTATACCCTGGGCAGCCGGATGGAATATTCTGGTCTCGCATGGTGGGGTAGCGGAGTGATTGCCGTAGTTGGCGCTGTCCAATGTTTCAGTGTCAAGCGGGAGAAGACACCCATGGACATCGAGGCCGAGAAAGAACAGATGAATGTTGTTGTACGAGAAGTTTCTGAAGAAGATCTCTGAGCGTTTTAGCGAGCGAGCGTGTTTTTCCACAAGGTGTTTTTGGCGTTTCAGGCTAGCTTCTGTGTGTTCTTGTGTTAGATTTAGAAGGAGATGTTTTTGGGTGTAGTTACAAAAAAAGTGTTGGTTGGTCGGTGGGGATTGGTTTGGGTGTGAATGGGTTGGTTCGGGATTGGGACTCGGTGGTGTGTTTATACCAAAAAGACTGCGGCTTCACTCTAAGAAAGCCAGTCCTCTAATAAATAAACAAACAAATACATACCATGGAAAGTTAAATGCTAGTCTTAAGTGCTTCTTGAGGCCTTTCGATCCTTATTCCTTCAGGCTGGTAATTCGTCGTTTCTCCTCGTGCGATAAGGATTTGGTATGCTTGAGTAACTGCGGAAGTACTTGGGGACCAAAGCTCGCTTAGTGATTGAAAAGTTTCTCGTGATTATACGGTGGTTATAGGGAAGTACAATAGGTTGGTACCTACCTAAGTTGCAACTATAGAGCTTCAAGTGGCTAGAATAAATGAACGCGCTTGCTAGGTACCTACAGGCGACTTCAAAGAAAGTACTTGCCGAGTAAGAAGCGTCTCGTGACTAAGTACTACCTCCCGATAGCCAAAAAAGAAGAAGGAGAAGAAGAAGAAGAAGAAGAAGAAGAAGAAGAAGAAGAAGAAGAAGAAGAAGAAGAAGAAAGAAGAAGAGAGACGAGGTTCTAAGTCCTTTGCCAGGCTAAGACTAGTCGCTTGTATGACCCAGAACACACCTGCGACAGAGCAGACTTTGCACTCGATGTGACAGCTCGAACTTCCATATGAGCATACACTTTCAATTATCTCAAGCCTGTTGGCAAGGAAGAGGAGATGATCTCGCCAGAAGCTACCAAGGTGCACGCAGCAAACTCTGAGCGCCTGAGGTACGTCGACCTCGACGCGCACCCGGAGATGGTTTCAAAGCTCTTGCTGAATACGTCTGTCGTCTTGGGCTCTGTGGCAAGATAACAGCAAGCATGTGCTGAGACAATCAAGGATTACTAGCTGCCTTGCCGGGATTGGATATTCAGCAGCTGCTACCTACTACCTGCAGTCAAGACTCAAGACTCAAGCTCGTCTCGGACTAGACTCCACAGAGTGAAAGCCAGTCAGTCATCTACATCCCTAACACTTCACTTCACTTCACTTCACTTAACTTCTCGGCGAGGCTTAGATCACCACTTTACTTCGGACAGCGTTTGAAACCAAATGATGTTGGATCGATCTATATAAAGTATTTCGTCGTGGTGTATTTTGTTCTCTGGTCAAGACTAGTGCCTCTCGGGATTGATGCAGCAACGCAGTCTGCCTCAGGTGAAGGGATGACAAGGAAGGAAGGAAGGAATGAGGTACCTCATCTAGTAGCCTGCCGGCCTAGCGCTTCTGAGTAATCTTGGATTGTGAAAATGCTCGCTCCAAGAGATGGAATCAGAATACATTCCCGTCGTTAGATACTCTAAGGTAATCCTCTTGTCAAATCGACGTGAACATTTCGATTGCCATGTATCACCTCATGGTTTTAGAGTCGGGTCTTCCAGTAAGAGTCGTACTGAACTCGCTAGAGGTTTGTGGATCCTACCTAGGTAGTGAGTTGATATTAGGTATGTATAGTGAGTGATATTACTCGGGCGTTGAGTGACCGTCTGTACATCGAAGTCGCCTTGCGAGCAGATGTATGTATGTAATAGCGCTACTATCTGCTCTTTTTCTCTTTTTTCTCTTCTTTTTTTCTCTTTTTGCTTTACTCTGTCGATGATCGCTATCTCCTGAAAAGCCAGCCGTGCGGCTTCTTAGCTTGACAGTATGCTTATTGGTCATGAGTCCGGAAGATGGTTTGCGTTCCGGACCTATTCTGGCTTGCGGCGGGCATCATTAGTACCTGATTGTGACGGGTTTGCTGTAATATCATGCATGCGACCTGCAGGCATTACCGGGTGGGAGATCGGATTGCGAAAAGTGATGTTGTTACTTAGATCTGCAAAGCTGCAATATCTCACCTGCTGTCGTCGGTTCGCATGGTTTCAAGTCCATCACCTACACAATCGTACCTGCCACAACCCCAATGCTTCATGTACGTACGAAAGCACTTCTGCTAGCTCAGCAGTATACTATACAACTGATGAATAGAAACAGAGCCATGGCACGATCCAAGCCCAGGAATAAAAAGGCAACAGCCAGAGCCGTTAGTGGCACGACTGGCAAGACGAAGATGAAGCCTCGTACGGACTGGTGGCGTCGTGGAGGAGGTAAGCAGCGACGATAAAGATGCAGCAAGCTAGCAGCTGTCTGCTGATAATCAGACAGGCAATATCCTTCGCAGAGTGCGAAGATGGCAGAAGACACCAGAGCTGCTCATACCAAAGCGCGCCATCCAACAGCTGGTAGAAGAGATCGGCCGCGAAATCATGCCAGGTGTACGCTTCTTGGCGGATACCGTAACTACTTTACAAGAAGTGTGCGAGTCGATGCTGATTTCCGAGTCTGAAAGTATATGTCTTTTTTCTTCTTCTTCTTCTTCTTCTTCTTCTTCTTCTTCTTCTTCTTCTTCTTCTTCTTCTTCTTCTTCTTCTTCTTCTTCTTCTTCTTCTTCTTCTTCTTCTTCTTCTTCTTCTTCTTTCTTTCTGTTTGTGCACCGAGGACTGAGGCTGACGAGGAAGGTTTTAATCTTCTTGCAATGCATTATGCGTGCTAGGCGAGTCACTATCATGCAGAAGGACATGCGGCTACTCTGGACCAGCGAGAACTCCCACGGCTCTCTGAGTGTCGCTATTGACGTCGCCTCAAGAGTCAACCCTGCATACGACAGCCGCATGAGAGGAGAAGCTCCGCAAGATATATCCGCTATGCAGAAAGGAAGTACTCAGGAAGGTGGGTGCGTGTCAAGTCTCACGTCCTTCACAGCATTCCTGACAATATTTCTAGTCAAGAGAAATCTGATGACGGCGATCATTAGTTCTAAGCTGGATGCATGTATTCAAACACAGCGCCTCGAGACTATGAATTATTGGAAAAGCCCAGGCCACTTAAACCCCATGAACGAAACAACCCGAGCCTAATTTCATTGCAGGCAAATAATACCATTTCATCCAAGAGACTCCTGGTGCCCATATTGAAAAGTTGTTGGGCCTTTGTGAACCAGTAAGGCATTCGTTTTTCGGTGGTGTTGAACCTAATCACGTACAAAAACAGCTTTCAAGCAAGCAAGCAAGCAATAAAAACCAAGTTGAAGCATATGCAATAGTAAGCTGCTCAAAAATTTGGCTTACGGGGCAAAAAAGGCCTTAGTACAGAAGGATATCTTATCCTTTCAGCCGACTCGTGTTGGGCTTCCATCATCGTTTTGTTCCGACTGATCTCTAACGATAACAGTAAGAGTCAGTTGAAGCATCACCGCCCTGCAGACGGATCTGATGGACTCTCAGACCCCTAAAGTCGTCGCCATTCGGGAAGAAGTCCTCATCGATCTCGATGCCGCCATTAGGATCGACCGAGAGCTTAGCCATCCAGGCGCCAACGCCGTCGGGATAGATCTGATCATCCCAGGAACTGTACAAGGAGCTGGTGAAGTAGACGCGGCGGCCATCGCGGCTGATCTCGAGCATCTGCGGACCACCGCCGATAGCCAGGCCTGGCCTGCCCGGGTGTGGTTTCTTGTCTACGACTCCACCGAGTCGGATCGATCCGACCTCGACCGGGTGCAGGGGCTCGCTTACGTCGTACTGCTTCACCTCGCCTGTGGCCCAGCAAGCGACGTAGAGGAACTTGTCGTCGACCGAGAGGTCGATGTCCGTGACGATGGGCGGCACGGCACCGAACCGCTTGAGGATCGGTGGGAGCAAGCTCTCGTGGGCAGGCTCGGCCGGGATGGAGATGACTTTCTGGGCCTTCCACTGATGGTCGTTGCTGTCGAGGAACCAGTAGAAGACAGAGCCGGAGAGGTCCTTAGTTGAGATGGCGACGCCGACGAACCCCCAAGTGGCATGCGGGTCGTGAGAAGGCCTGACCTCGAGGACCATCTGCTGGTCCTCGCCCAGATCGATGCGCTGCTCGTGCCTGCCCTTGTCGAGGTCCCAGAAGTGCACGGAATGGCCGTACCTGTTCGCGAGCAGGTCGTCCATCACGAGCCCGCCCTCGATCATCGACGGGCTCCCCCACTCGCTCGATATCAGCACCTTCGCGTTGAGGTGCCACCACGCGTCGTAGTGGAAGTGCTGCGGGCCATGATCCGTCTCCCACGCTCGCACGACCTCGAACGTCTTCGGGTCAAGCAGCGCGATGCCACCGCGCGCGTCGTCGTCGCCTATCGGCCCACCGAGGCACGTCAAGAAGACGCCCTGCGGTCCACAGTGCACCGTATGAGGACGAGAGTAGCCGGCCTTCTCAGACAGCGATTTGGCATCGATGGTCTTGACCAGTTTCGGCTTGCGCGGATCCGGCCCTACGTCTAGGACGTACAGGTTCGACGACCGGATCCCTGGCACCAGCAGGTAGCGTCGTTGTACTCCGTCCATGGCGCCGCAGCCTGCGTGCTTGAAGGAGCTCGAACAGGCGTTCCACCCGAAGTGATGAAGCTCGTCGCCGCATTGCACGTCGGTCCAGCCAACGACCTGTCCGTATGTGCTCGAGGAAGGCTTGATGTCGACGACGACTACTGCGTCGTTTTTCTTCCGGTCACCGTCTAGTGCAACAACATAGGCCAGTTCCTCTGGAGGTGCGGCTATAGCATCGGCTGCTGTGCGGTAGAAGGTTGGATCAATTGCCATGGTGAGAAAAAGGTTCCTTGCGTATAGTCGTCGAATTGGGCCCGTTCTATCAAAACGAGATGTAGAGCTAGGCTGGTTTACAATCTGAGCCGTATTGAGAGATGCCTTTTCTTCTTTCTTGCCCTTGAGCCTGGGTAGTCAATATATACTCCCGCTGAGATAGACATTTTATATCGAGCTCGCTCTTCTCGTCCCCGAGCAAAGCCCGCACTCATTACCTGCGATCCCTCGACTCGATGAAGATGCATCGGGCACCTCCATGACAAAACACCGAACCAGAACGATTCCCGAGACAAGCACTTTCTCAGAGAGTCCCCGAGCCTCGAGTCTTCATGTGCATCACTAATCCGTCCTGCGCGGATCGTATGTTCCTTCCCCGCAATTGACGTTTAAACTTCTGGATACGCGGGGGCGCGTGCATTCGTGAGGTATCGCTTACATACTTACTAGGTACTCGACTACGGGGTTGTGGAATTATAGGCTTCCAGCGATCCTCGTCGATTTGTTACTGCAGAGGAAAATTACTGCTAGTTACTGTAAAGAAAATAAAGAGGAAAGTGATGTAATCTTAACACCCCCTCTCTTTACAAGCACATACATCTAAATTTGAAACGTCTCTCCTTCTTTCACGTGTTTCTTCACCCACCTAGCAATAGTATCTGTCACAAACAAAGCATCGAGTTCTGATTTTGATTTTGATTTTATTTTATTGATTTTCTCTAGTGAATGATGGGGACCTAACAAAAGCTTCCATCTCTTCTCTCATAAATGAAAAAGGTTCATCTCCCTCTCTCCAGCAGCAGTGGCAGCAACGTTAGCAGAATCTACAGTCTCCCCATCCCCCTCTCCCCCAACAAGCACGAAAAACATCATCAACCTTCGAAAAAGTTTCAATTCTACCACACCAAAAACAAACCCCATCCCGCAAGCAATGCAGCCAAGTAAGTTATGTACGAATGATCTCGATGGCCATCATTCGGGGGAAAAAGAAACACAGAGAAGAGAAGTGAAGAAAGATCAAAAAGAAAAACAGCTAGCTCTAATGCAAGGTGATTCGATAGTAATGCTCCCCAACCATCAAACAAGTCTAATTTTTACTCCCCCTCTTGCGTGCATACACGTACGCAGCAAAGAGAAACGTCCAAGGAATAAAGCAAACAGCTACAAAAGAGCAACAAAATATCCCCGCCAACCAAGTCTAAACACACTCATGCAATACTGATCCTTTCTATGAACATCAAATAACTTTTCTCGCGCGCGCGAATATCGCAGCCTATCCGTTGAATTTTAGGTGTGAGGGTGGAAGTGAAAATCAAGAACAGAACGCCCTATCGCAATGCTGAAAAATTCCTCTAATATCGTTTCGTTTGTCGCCCAGTCGTAACTATCCCATGTTGTTTCCAATAGCAGTATGTAATCCAGCCACAGGCGAATCAATCTGCTTGTTGATCGGCTTGAAAAGTTGGGCCATGTCCAAGGTCAAATCTGTGACACCGTAATCCTTGTCGATATCCGCCACACTACCCAATTCCTCTCCTCTCTTGGCCGAATCTGACACCACCCAAGACTTGACTGATTTGAGAAGGTGCATGACTTGTGTAAATCGTTGATCGGGTACTATGTTCCAATCTCCAACTCTTGCATTCTTGACGAGCCATTTTGCCAACCAGTAGAAGTGAACACCGTCACGGCAGAAGCCAAAGCGTCGGTATGAAGTAGATGAAGGAGGGTATTGATTGGCCATGTCCTCATCCCACGCTTTCTTCCACTTGTCAAAAGCGTTGTTCACAGTCTTGATCGTTTGTTGCGCTTGTGAGTTCTCAACCGGAGTAGCTCGCCCGCTGGAAGTCACGCTTGGTGCCGCACTGGTTGGGTCTGCGTTGCGAGTGACCCAGTCATTTTGTGAGATTGGTGTACTTGTTCCACTGGATGGGAAGTTAAGGGCTTGACCGTTGACCTGTGGACCATTCATCTGCGTCGATTCCAATGACACCTGTTTCTGGGTCGTCCAGAGTTGTATGTGGAGCGCGTGCACCAAGATAAATTTCGAATAAAGGTTGGTTGTTCCAGGTTGAAGATCGTAGACGTTGTGCAACAGTGCCTTTAGGGCCGAATGCATCTCGGGTTGTCTTGGTCTGCGACTTCCTTCTGGATTTCTGTCGCGAGCTGCAACCGGTCCATGGAGACCAAGAGCATCTGCACATTGTTGAGCAGTTCGTGCATCCCAAGCTGCATCGTCTGCTGGCAAGGGTACACGAATCTCGAGAGTATCAAATCTTGGTGGTATATTGAAGTAGATGACCATGGCCGCGTCGGTAAGGAAGATCATGTAAACAAGTCTAGATCTTCGCTCCTGCTCCACCCATGAGTTCCACTCAAAGTGCGCTGGGTTGAATTGCTCCACTGCTACGTTTGGCTGATGCAAGAAACTGAAAGGCGATGCCGTTGTAGGCGAGGTTAGTCCCGCTTTCCTCGCGAGTGCGATGATCAGAGGGAATTGTCGGCGTGCGTTCTCGCGTTGCACAGGAGTTCCGTGCCAAATGAAAATTGCATTGATCATCACAATAGCCTGGATCTGTTCCAGTTCCGACTTGGTTGTCCCAATTAGTTGGTTGCTGAATTGGCCGTTATTGTTTTGGAGTTCTCGGTGTATATTCGCATAGATTTCAGAATTGCGTTCTATGCAGGATTTTGCTAGTTCCATCATGTCTCGTACTTGCGTGGCAGTCATGCGGTCTGAATACACAGCCCCGATACAAATCATGGCGAGCAACAGACCTTCATAGGCTTCCACAATCTTAAAGGTGGGCATATGAATGAGCGGGAAGTGACCTTGAAAGTTGGTAAAGCACTCGAGATAATGCTTAATGTTGTCTGCTGATAAATTCTTGCGCATCTCATTGCTATTCGGGCTAATTGTGTTGTTGGGGGGGAATGCAAAGTTGAGCAAGTGATTGGAAAGCTGCTGGAGGGGATCACCTGAAGAGCCCATATTCCAGCTAGGAAAATCAGTAATGGTACTAAGACCGTTCGCAGTACCCGGATAAACGCCTGTAAAAAGTCCCTGTTGAGCCGATGGCTCCTGTTTTATCGCGTATGGCTCCGCCTTAATCGCCATCTGCCCGTTCGCGACGTTTTGGTTGTAAGGCATGTAGCCATCTTGACCGCCGGGCTGGAACATCTGGGCCCAGTCTAGGCTAGATGGTGGTGGAGCGGTGGCTCCTGAGAAGACTGTTCTGCCATTTTGAATGTTAGAGATGCTCTCTGCTGATTGTGGATGTAGTGTAGTGCCGTTACCATGGGGTGCGTAGTCGTAACTCTGGCTGTACGAATGCCCATTCTGTCCATTCGGCATACTGTATGCCATTTGGGGGTTCATCCCAGATGACATTGAGCTTGGTATGCCGCCCGCGTAGTTCTGATCAAAGCTACCACGGTTTGATCCCACGGGACCTGGACCTCCCATATTTCCATCTCGTCCCCCACCAGCGCTGAGTCGCTTCATGCTGTTGTTACGTGAAAGTGCCGCATTTGCTTCGGCATCGGTCATGTTGGAACCGGCGTCAGGAATTTGTCCATCAGCAATGATTCCGAAAGGATGTTGCTGTTGCTGCTGTTGCTGCTGCTGCTGTTGTTGTTGCTGTTGCATCCCATCATTTTGCATATTGTTCATTCCGTTCATGTTCGGCATCATTCCAGACTCATCGTTCAACAATGATGAGGTGGCGTTCTTGTGGGGGCCGGGGTGTGACTTCTTAAGATGCGCTTGCGCGTGCGAAAGATGGCTTGCTCCTGTAGGATTACCTCGACGAATAGAACATTTTTGGAAATGACGCTTCAAGATGTCACTTCTGGAGAAAGTGTCTCGGCAGAGAACACACATATATGGACGATCACCCGTATCTGGATGGAATTAGAGCTATGCGGGGAGTGACTTAAGAAAGGAGCTTACGTCTGAGCAGATGGCGCTTTAAATGTTTGGCATGAAGGTACGTCTTCGTACAATGAGGGCAAGGGAATTTGCCATCGGCATCTTTGGCTGGAATCATAGCATTCTTTGTACTACCAGTTCCCGTTGCCGTCACTGCAGGTCTACCTGGAGCACTGGGTAGAATACCTCTTCGACCTTGGGAACCTACAACATGGGTCGGGGGCTCAATATCTTGCAGCATTGATTGTCCCATCATCTGACCCTGACCATATGGCGAGTTGAGGGCCGATTGCATGTGCAGCCCACCTGAAGGCATTGGCCTCAATGGCTGTGGGACGCGATTTTGGGCTGGTGCCGGCGCAATTGGCTGCGGGTGAGACATGGCAGTCGATGATTGAGGCATCATGGGCGCCGACGCGCGATATGGCTGGGACTGGTAGTTGTTGTTCGAGACAGGCAACATGTACGCTCTTTGCTGCTGCTGCTGCTGGCCCATCTGTGGGAAATTGCCTGGCATGTTGTTGGCAGACACTGGTGTGCCCGGTGTGGCGGGAGTTCTTGGGGAACCCTGCGCACTTCCATAGAGTTGTTGCATAGTAGCATGCTGAGGAGCTTGGAGAGGAGGCAAGGTGTGTGGAGGGAGGTTCGAATTGTGCTGGAGCTGGTGAGGAGAAATGCCGGGCAGCGACGAGTAGGAATTGTTCTGGTTTAATCCATTGGGTTGATAGTGGGAAGTGTCCATAACTTTTTTGGATTGGGCGTTAGTCGTCGTACAGAGTTCGGATCGTTGATAAAAGATAGCTCTTGCGGCGTCATAGACTAGAGATGGGGTTCCGTCGGGAAGATTTCAATGGAGACCTCAAGACCAAGACGAGTGAATCAAGAAGCGTGTTGATGTGGGGAGAGGGTCGTAGACGGCTCGAAATTTCTGTTTGGTGAGGGAGGAGGATAAAGTCCTTGGCCGTGTATCAAGCAAACCGCGCCGAGTCGATCGAAGCTCTGCCCAGCTTGCGTTTCCTCCCACTTGCTTCAAACCACTGGCCACCGGTCGAGTATCACGTCAGTGACGCGAGCTTGGTACCACAGGCGGACGGGTCAAAGGGCTCTCTGCTTTTTTTTTTTCTTTCTTTCAGACACAAGGGGGGGCACCGTATATTCCGCGACTCCTACTACTGCGACGACGCGGTACAGTAGACACAGGTTTGGTTTGGGTCTGCTTGAGGCTGAAGAGGGAAGGTTGTTGTTGTGGGAGTAAAGTGGAGCCAGAGCTTTCTTTATCCCTTCAAGTGGTCTAAAGTTGGCCAGCGGAAAATAAACGCGGTGGTGGGTGGAGACGACCCTTTTTGCGACTTGACTTTTATGGTGGTACCGTGGACCGTGGACCGTGGTGGTTGCCGTCGATCTCCACGACAGGACAGGACAGGGCAGGGCAGGGTTGGTAGGGTCCGGCTCAGACGTCGCAATCCACTCTGCAGCGATGGCGGCTGGCTTCAGCGAGCGACGGACGGTACAATGGAATGGAATCGATGTTGCTTTCTCTTCCTGCTTTTCCTTCGGGGGGCGGAGAACTAGAAGGTGAGCAACAGAACGTATAGAGTGCGGGATGGCTGCGGGTCGTGGAGGAGGTAGTGTTGGTGGTGGTAGTGGTGGAGGTGGTGGTGGTTTGGGCGGGAAAAGATGGGCACTCGTGTTGATGAAAGGAAGATGGTTCGGGGGCGACCTACGAAGAAAAATTATGCTGGGAAGACACGAAGATCGAATCCTTCAACAGGGACGTCAGAGTCAGGGCAAGCAGATCGAGGAGGAGGCACGCACGCACACAGGCAGGCAAGCAGGCAGGCAGGCTCAGAAGTGGAAGGAAGAAGGTAAGGTATGGTATGGTAGTAGGACGAAATATTAATTCTGCCGTTGAAAAAAATCACATTCAGCGCAGAATCTCTTCGCAGCGCCGCCTTAAGGAGCCGAGTCGGCTCCGGCAGACAGCAGCAGCAGCAGCAGCAGCAGCAGCAGCAGCAGCAGCAGCACCAGGACAACAGCAGGAGCAGGACAGCAGGACAACAAGACAGACTTGCTAGCAAGACTCCTCCTGACTTGTGACTGGCTCACTCTTGTTTTTCCTCTTCAATCTTCATTACCTACTCAATTGCTGCCACTATGCATAGCATGACTTGCGCGCAGGATTCGCTGCGTGCAACCCCCTGCCACGAACCGATGAAAAGAGAGCCATCTATTTAATTCACCGAACTTCGGGCGGCCAACTAAAACTGTGCGAGTCAACCGCCATTATTCTGCTTTGGTCGTGCTCTGCTCTGCTAGCTGCTAGCTGCTTGCTCTTGCAGCTCGCTCACTGCTCGCTGTCCCAAGTACGGTACCCAGGAGGAGGAGCCTCTTCCTACGATATTCCTCCTCCTCCTCTCCCTCCCCCTCCCTACCGCTGCTGCAGCATCTCTGCTACGGTACGGTACATCGAACCTGATAAAGTAACCTGCTCGCCCCGGAACGCGTGCCTGCTTCTGCCAGCGCCAAAACAATAATGCCGCCGTCTCTCAAACGACTCCTGAGTCCTGACCGTCCTTCCTCTCTGCTGAGCAAGCACTTACACTTACTTAGTCTGCAATCAATGCCAGGACAGGACAAATGCCTAATCAGGCAAAGCCGGTAGATGGCCGGCACACGAGAAGAAAGAGAAAGAAAAAAAACATCGTCAACCCTTTCCTCCCTCGCGCGCGCGCCCTCTCAGCCACCCAGCATCGTCAGTCACTCGAAATTATGCATGACGCTTGAAACAACTTCCAACGTGGGTGCAGTCATTGTTCTTCGAGAAGGACGGGCAGACAAGGGAGACCACGCTTCTCTCACACAGTCGTCCACGAACACCTTGCCGCCAAGGCCGTCGTTAAGAATGAAACCGAGAAAGGCCGCATGTCCGGGGCCTGCTGGTGACAGGCAAATCGCTGTTCGTCGACACCATCATCCAGCGTGAACAAATAACGGCTTTCTTGCCCAATCACGCGGGAACAACACCGTCTCCCCTGTGCACGCTCTGAAGATCAATCACATCTCCCTCGCCGCTCCCAGCATGCCAGCGACGCGCGAGGCGGTTCGACTTGACCCTTTGCACGCCGCTGCTGCTCACCCTCAATTTATTTTCAGACTTCAGACGTTCGAATACTGGTTCACAGGCCATGGCGGCGGCGGCGGCGGCCACGACCCTGCCGCCAAAGGCCCTTCGTGATTCGTGATTTGTGATTCGTGACTGGCTCCGGGCGGCCAAAGGGCGGCTTGGATCGCTGAGTGCCGCTTTCAAGTCCCGATGACGCAGCATCAAGCCTCAGCGCCGTGGCCAATCAGGCAGGTCTGCCGAGGTGAAGGACGGCTCTTCGGCGAGGCTGGCTAATACTGGTTAAAGGCGAGTGGCTGTCGGTTGAGAGGAGTGGGAGGGTTGGCAAGCTACCAGACAAATGCATTTTTTCTGATCCGTGTCGGTGTATGATCATTGAGTGATGGATGCATCGGGAAAGCCGAGGATCAACCGCGTAGTGTAACGATACGGTACGGCACTGCACTGCACTGTGCTGCGAATAGCCTGCAATGCTACGTACCTAGGTACTTCGTGACGAGCAGACTGACTCAACGACATGAGCCTGAGCCTGAGCCTAAGCTTGAACCTGATGAACCTGAACCTGAACCTGCACCTGAACCTGAACCTGAACCTGAGCCTGAGCTTGATGGCTTGAGCAGATCAAGGTTTGAGCTTTGCAGAAGGAGGAGCAAAAGCAATCATGGTTGGTGAGACTCGTACGCTATCAATCATCATCTCTGGCTTGCCGGGAATAAAGTGCTGCATCAAGTTTGAGCGTGAGGTTCGGCCTCTGTCGCAACATGGCGCGGCGGTGGTCATCTTATCACATCGGCCAAACAGTCGCACTAGTCACTACTGACATCGTTTGAGCAGTATCTCCGTACAGCATGGCGGCCGCCATTGTCGTTTTATGCTGGAATTTGTGCAGTTGTGCTCGGGCGCCTGAGAGAGTGACTCGTGTGCGGTGAAGCGTAGGCTGAAGACTGACAAACAGACCGCCAGCAGCCAGCCAGCCAGGAGGTTAGAAAGCTTCCGGCTCAGCCTTCGACTTCTCAGGGTGTTCATGTTTGTGAGTCCTGACCAATCGTCCACCCCTGGCCACACCGTCCTCTCCTCCAGCAGCAACCACCACCACCACCGCCGCCGCCCATGGAAGATACCGAGCTTGGAGCGCGGTGCGGTCATAATTTCATAATCTGCCAAGGCCTTTTTTTATTTTCCTCTTCTCTTGATCGAGGCGCCACCATCCAACATGATTGCCAACATCGGACAACAATTGAGACTATTTCCGAATCAGTGCGTGTCCGGAGGTCTTGCGTGGCCAACAAGCTGAGTTGGGAAGACACAGGTGGCCGCTTAGAGCTCGACCAGCACGGGGCTAACTCGAAATAACATCTGGTCGGAAAAGTGCCATCGCTTCTTGCTTCCGACACCTCAGACTATGTGCGTTTGCTGCACCGCCAAAGATGTCCCTTTCCCCCTCGCTATGGCTGCTTTAGATTGCCATCCTTACCTCTCATCAATGGGCTCAAACTGCCAAATGAACCTACTGTGAGATGTCATTACCTCGGACCCTCTGCACTCGTCTCAACCTGCTGTTTTTGAGCGGCGTGGCTGCAGATCATGGTTTTTGATCTCCGATCGAATCATCAAAGGCTTCATTCTTGTTCCATAAAGATGATCACAAGTGCATCAAAGCGGTGCTGGAGAGGAGAGTTATTGATAGCATCAGGGACCCGATGAGACCGTTCCCCCGGACAGAGGGATGAGGTCTCTCTCCGGATCAGAAACGGCCTCTGAGATTGAAGGACGGGGCATGACGACGGAACTCTAAATGACCTGTCCCTGGCGCTGACTCCAGGAATTCTTTGCAATACGAAATGATGCTGCGGCCAGCGGCTGCTAACCAAAGTTAAAGCGCCTTGGAACTTTGGAAGAGCCTTCCACGATCAGAGAGCTCACATCCAGGATCTCGGGCGGCGGGTGAGGGCAAAATGTCAAAAGGTGCAGGGACAAGCTTCTGACTTTAGAAACCAAAACGTGATGACCAAGGGTTGAATATGCTAGACATCCAAGCGACGACGTGACACGGCAAGGAGCCAGGGTTTATTTTCCTCTGTGAGGCGCCGTGTCCGCCCCATGGATTGATTTCGTGAACCTTGAGATGTTCTGGTGCTGTTTTAAGCCTGTCAAAATCTGCCTGCTCCGTCGCGAGTCATGCCTGGCCGAGGGGTGGACTGTGCGAGGGATGAGGATACGCGTGGTGGTGAGATTGATAATAATAACAAGAGGTTGGCGACGCAAGAGAGACAGATGAGCGCGGGCAGAGTACCGTGGGCGTAGGGAGGTGGTTGAGTGGTGTGGGTGTGGTGTGGTTTTGGTGGTGTGGTGTGTGAGTGTGTGTGTGTGGTGCATGGTGTGTGGTCGTCGGTTGTTGTTGTTGTTGAAGATGATGTTGTTGTCGTTGTTGTTGAGCTTGATGATCTGATTGCCTCAAGGACACAAAAAAAAAAACTAATTATTTATTGACGACCCAGTTTTTCGATCAAGATCTTTGAAGGACTTGGCCTGCTTGCTGTATGATTCCTTTCCGTGGGGAGTCCCATCACACAGGGTGCGCATGGAACACCGTGGGGACTTGCACCTGTCAAAAATTCTTATGGAGAAGGGCGGGTAAGTATCCACGAGAGCTCTATGGAGAGAGCTTAAAAGTCTAAACCGTGTGCCTGGTTGACCGCATCGCATCCGGCTCTTGACACTCGACGAGTTATAGCAATCCTGATCCTTATAAGTAGCGGCTTGGGGTACTGTACAGTCTGGTGGTGATGGGTGCTGCAACCCGCAACAGACAAGGCCATTCGAGTTGCCTGGTCCTTTTTGCTTCTTCTGCTACTCTGCTGCCCATGTCCCGTGACGCGCTTCGCAAAGAGCGAATACATGCAGCCACTCGCACCCTTTTCTTCTTCACTCACGACTTGGACTTGACGAGTGCAAGTGAGGTCGTTATATTGCTGATCATGGCCAGCTGATGCCTCTCGAGCCTTCTTATGACTGGTATTCTATGGCTACACTGCACTGCCTATGCAGACAGCGATGCTTTAAATTGTCATGGCCATAGCATTGATTG
This sequence comes from Pseudofabraea citricarpa, assembly GCA_029641185.1. NCBI lineage: Eukaryota > Fungi > Ascomycota > Leotiomycetes > Helotiales > Dermateaceae > Pseudofabraea > Pseudofabraea citricarpa. The sequence goes on from JAPWGK010000010.1 coordinate 702,133, forward strand.
GAGGGTATAAGAACCGCGTGTCAGGGGGTAAAGACAACAGTCTCTCTCATTCTCTCTCTTTGAAGTAGCCTGCCTCATCGAGTACTTCTTACCTAGTCCAAGTCATCAGCATGCCATGCCATACCGTATGATGTACCCGAAAGCATTTGATGATTTAATCACTTCCAAGATATTAGTTCCTAACCTTGACTTCTCTCTGCACCAGTAATGCAAAGAAAAGAACACCTACACGAAGTCGCTGAGCTGAGAATGTATCCGATCTTTTTTTTCCCCCTGGGCGATGACAGCACAGTAAGCAAGTCTAAGTTTCACTTCACCTGTTAGTCATCTCGTATATGCTCTTCCACTCGGTCTGGTCTGCTTCGCTTGCAGGTTTGAGGTCTAGAAGACGGGCTGGATTGGACTGGAGTTCATGCCACGTGATTAGTCACTGCCGTGCTAGAGGTCGTATCTAAATTTGTTTACTTTTCACGTACAAACTACGCCGCCGGTTTCATTCCATCTAGGACGAAGAAGAAATGACGAGGATCGATAGGAGTTCGAGGATTGATTATTGCAAAATGCTCCAGTTGCAAAATGCTTCTTGAGAATTATATGGGGTTTGATGATGGTTATATGGCATTTGAAGATTACATGTCTGGTGCTAATTATATGCTTTTGAATGATGCGTGCTGTCTAGTGATTATATGCTTTGCAGTGATTAGATGCTCTTTAGTGACAAGATGCTTTTCAATAATTATAATGTTTTACGCTAACTCCAGCCGTTGACGATGTGCGCATTGTTCGTTTTGCCCCTTACCAATCTCTCTCCTGTACCTCCGTACCTTCTGATATTTGAATATAAAACTCCTCGCCCAAGAAATACCTTCCGCATTCTGCCACCCCACGCTCGTTCTTTCGTCTCGTTCAAAACCACAAGCCACCAACTGTCCCTTCCACTACAACATGCATCAGTCTACTCTTCTCCTTGTTGCGCTCGCAGCATTTGCATCCGCAAAGACAGATCTGACGGGATGTACCACAACTGATGTTAGTTCACCTGCTGGTGCTAGTGTCATCTGGTATGTACCTTCGAGCGGTGAGCTATGCGAGCCTCTCGACTGTGGGGGTGGGCGAGCACCGCCAAAGACAACGGTGCCAGGTTGCGCTCAGTATTCAGGGACAGCGACATATTCTCCCAGTTTCTTGGCAGGCTTCAATGAAGCGTCTTCGACAACAGCTGAAGCTGCAACCTCCACAGCTCCATCATCTGCTATGATAACTGGATCATCCACATCAACCACCGAAGACACTGCTTCAGCCTCGGCATCAGCATCTGCATCTTCAATAAGCAGTCAATCTGAGTCCTCGTCACTTTCTGTCACTTTGATTTCTGGCACAGCCACCTCGACGGCTTCTGAGACTGTCTTGGTCTCTGAAGCAGAGTCAACCACCACATTATCCAATGGCTCTGTGTCCGTATCCACTAGTTCGAGAATCGGCACTTCGACGAGATCCAGCTCTACGGCATCAACATCGTCTGGAACTGCTGCTGCAGCGACCAACACCAGCAACGCAGGAGCTGTTTCCTCGCTGAACAGCTTGGCCCCGGGTCTCGTGGGAGCCGTTGCTGTTGGATTTGTTGCTCTTCTGTAATCATCCAATCGATATAGTCATTATATACTCAATCAAGTCGATACTTGATACGATAATTTGCAGGATCCCGAGAGCTGCTATGAGATAGAGCATGATTCTTGCTGCAGGACGGCCTGCCTGGTGACCTGCTATGGCTGTTCTGAAAACCCAGAGGAGGAAGACCAGGAGCCACAACATCACAAGGCGTCTTGTGGGAGGTTCTGGACGTATTGGCCGTGGGATAATGGCCGGTGTAACGAAAGGTCTACTGTACTCTCTCTTCCTGATAGGACAACAATATAATCATAATCCCACGCATCTTGAAATGTGATAATTCTCAAACCCAGGACATCCTGTAGCATGGTCTAGATCCCTCAGTCTAAGCCTAATTATGCCGGTCATGCAGGTTACATACATCTAGTCCTTCGACTGAAAGTGCTGAGTGTGGGATTCGATTTTCAAAATCTTGGGGGTTTGCAGGATGTGGAACGTTCGGGCCAGGACGCCGACGTGCAACAAACTCTCGAGATGTTTTCTTGTGACACTTGAAGTGAGAAATTATCTGGACAGCGAAAGTCGCCCTTGAAAGTGTGGTAACACAATGTGCTGCTGAGTAAAGTGCACATCTGCATGGCGGATCAGGCTCCCGTAGAGCCATCACGGTAGCCGAGTCGGCTCGTCTGGAGGTGGAAATATCAAAAAAGTCGCGGAACACGATTCATCAACAGCCCTACCGAATCGCCATTGACGGTCGCCGCTCAGAATGTCGACTCCTACTGTTATGCGTCCCGCGGTGAGGAGGCTCTTGCAATCGAGCAGACTGCAGAATATCCCACCTACCTTCCTGGTCCCGTCTCTGGCAGCAACTACCCAAACCACCCCCTTCTCATCGACTGCCAACTCCTCCTATCCTCGAGACATGAATCCTGAGCGAGGTGTTTCTACCCAGCGCCGTACGGGCCTCCGACAGCCTCTCGCAGTTTCCAAGCACCCTCTCCCAATGCCTGTGCTCGATCCCAAGAAACGCAGCAAGGTCCAGGTGGATGAGAATCATGGATTATGGGACTTCTTTCACAGCAAGGAGAAACCGATGAACACACCTGAGGAGGACTATGCTCATGGCAGACCTTGGTCTGCAGAGGAATTGAGGGCTAAGAGCTGGGAGGATCTACATGCGCTCTGGTTTGTCTGCTGCAAGGAGCGGAACAGAATTGTTACAGAAGCTGGGGAGAGGAAGAGACTAAAGGCTGGTTATGGAGATCATGAAGCGGAAAGAAGAGATAAAGCTGTAAGTTCTATTGGAATGGCCAGAAATGACAGGGTACTGATTCGGTTGGTATAGGTCAGGTTGACGATGAGAGCTATCAAGCAGGTTTTGACAGAGCGATTCTACTCATGGAGAGATGCTGAGGAGGTTGCGAAGAAGGATCCCGAGATCAACCTCTCGGGTGAAGGACCAATTTACACACCTGAGAACTTTGAGATTGACTACACGGAGCCGTTACCAAACGAGGAGGAGATTGTTGGAGAAGAGCGCGTTGAGTTGGAGAGCAAGAGGACTGCAGCATTGACAGAGCTCTACAAGGCTCAGATGGAGGAAGAGAAAGCAAAGAAGGAAGCCGAGAAGTCCAAAAAACAATAGGCGGCAGATGTGAAGATTAAATATGTACGATGATAAGTCGAGGTTGGTTGCGCCAACTAATTGTAAAAAAGACGGGCACTGTGCATGGAGTATTTGACATGAGATGTTCATAAGGATAGTGTACCATAGCATGCAGATATAGAAATGGCCAATATAAGGCCTGAAGAAGGCACATTGAGAGTCTCATCAGAGTGACAAAGGCGCGATTTGCATTGAAAGGTCCCGCCTCAGAAAGCCAGGCGAGACACATTGGACTAGCCGAAACCAATCACATCCTCGCATACCGATCCACGACTGAGCTTGAGCTGCTCACCGATCATTTCACTGTCAACACAGCTCAGCAGAATTAAGACTGATCTGTTCATAAATCTCTTGCTCTCGTCCTAATTCTATCCATCTACGAATAAGCCATGGATGAGATCGCCCCCGAGTACGATGTTGTCGTCCTAGGCACAGGTATGTTGTTTTGACCCCGCATGGAGGGGCAACCCGAATTCTGATCTTGTGCAGGCTTGACCGAGTGTGTCCTTTCTGGGTATGACAAGCTTGATCGGGGGATTCTATGGGTTGCTAATGTCTTGTCAGTGTCTTGAGTGTCAAGGGCAAGAAGGTGTTGCACATTGATCGAAACGATCACTATGGAGGGTACGTTGATTCGCATATTGAGGGGGAGGAATGCTAATCATGCGCAGTGAAGCAGCATCTGTAAACATCGAGGCAGTATGTACGCACCCGCTCTTGGCCGATTTCCTACTAATACCCGCCAGCTTTTCAAGAAGTACGGAAACTATAATAAGGGGGAGGAACCGTGGAAGAAGTATGGCCGGGCCAACGACTGGAATATCGATCTCGTCCCAAAACTCCTCATGTCCAGTGGAGAGTTGACCAACATCCTCGTTTCTACCGACGTTACAAGATATCTTGAGTTTAAGCAAGTGGCAGGCAGTTATGTTCAGCAGGGCGCTGGTCCTAAGGCAACCGTTGCTAAGGTGCCTTCGGACGCCGGGGAGGCTTTGCGGTCATCCCTGATGGGCATATTCGAGAAGAGGCGAATGAAGAGCTTCATTGAGTGGATTGGTACCTTTGATGCTGGTAACTCCGCAGATCACAAAGGTATTATTGTCGTGAATATGAGAGGATGATGTAACTAACATCTTTTAGGTCTAAACATCAACACTTGCACAATGAAGGACGTATATGACAAGTTCGGTCTCGAAGCTGGTACTCGGGACTTCATCGGTCATGCTATGGCTCTTTACCAAACAGATGCCTATATCACTGAGACAGGACGTGCCCCAGAGACTATTGAGCGCATCCGTCTGTACGGAAACTCAGTTGCTCGTTACGGAAAATCCCCATACATCTACCCACTTTACGGTCTTGGAGAGCTTCCTCAGGGATTCGCTCGTCTCTCTGCTATCTACGGTGGAACTTACATGCTTAACACCAACATTGATGAGATCGTCTATGATGGCAAGAAGGCTGTGGGTATCAAGGCTACCATGTTGAATGGACATGAGCCTGGAAAGGATATGAAGTTTGAGACCAAGGCTGGAAAGATCCTTGGTGATCCATCTTACTTTACTGATAAGGTTCAAGTCACTGGACACGTCTTGAAGGCTATCTGTATCTTGAACCATCCTCTCGCTGGAACAAACGATAACGACTCTTGTCAATTAATCATTCCTCAGTCTCAAGTTGGACGCAAGAACGGTAAGTCATGCTGAATCCGTTCATTATCACAAGCTAATAGATTTTAGATATCTACATCGCTGTTGTATCCAGTGCTCACAGTGTCTGCCCCAAGGGATACTACATCGCCATCGTCTCGACCATTGCCGAAACCACTGCCAACCACCACCTCGAGCTGGCACCTGGTCTCGAGCGTCTCGGCCGCATCGAGGAGAAATTCATGGGTCCACCTATTCCTCTATACGAGCCCCTGGAGAGCGGAGCCACTGACAACATCTTTATCTCCAAGAGCTACGACGCCACGAGTCATTTCGAGACGACTACCGACGATGTCAAGGATATCTACCAGAGAGCTGAGGGGCACGCACTTGTCGTCGAGGGGTTGAGAGAGGGTACGAACTTGGTCGGAGAGGAGTAGAATGGTGAGAGTGAAAGTGGTGCTGTTTAGGTAGATAAGATACTTAAGTTAAGGTAGCGAAACAGAGCCTCGTCTTTTTTATACGTGTGTCTGGGTCTGGATGATGTGACGAGGTATTTGTGTTGGGGTGGTGTTGTTGAAATGGTATACTGCGTAAAAAGAATGGTTTGTCTATTTGTTGGTTATGCATAGCACATGATACGATTCCTTTTCCTTTTCTTTTTTGTGTATGGATGGATATATACGTCTGGCTGCATGGCGTGCTCGCATCGTATATTAGGAGATTGTTCATGGTGTGTGGTACACGCATAGGTAGATATGCCTAGGTAAGTTGGTAGATTTCCAGCATTTTTCGCCTTTTCGCCCTTCTTCTTTTCTTCTTTCCTTCTATTCTGTCCTTACTAGATAGCGGCATGCATGCAGATATACACACGTACAGCAGTACCCTACTCTATTCCTCGTCTCCTTTTCTTTTTCCTCTTCCCGCCTTTGCCCTTCTTTTTATTTTTGATTTTTTGGGGGGTCGGTTGTATCTGAATAAGTGAGGGGTTAGTTAAGTGGGGGGACTAAAGTGGGCGGGTGAGAAAGAGAAGGAGAATCGGTTTGTCTTTCAACAAGGCTCTTTCTCTTCGTGTTTTTGTCCTGGCAGAGGTTAGGTCGAGTCGTGTCGAGCCAAGTCAAGTCAAGTCAGGGTTGGGAATGAAATCTAGGTTTTTCTTTCTCTTCAAAAGCGGAAGGTTCCATCCAAACTGTGAATCTTTCACCTGGATGATGGTTTCGATTTGTGTTATGTGTTTATTTTGAATCAGAGCATTTGAATTTAACCTGCTGTGTCTATTTCTCCTAGTGACACAGTCCAGAAGTGAAATGACAAAAATGGAGAAGAGAAAGTTCAAATTCGATTGTGGATTAAAAATACCAACGAAACTACCTGTGACTACATAACGAATGGAAACAAATGAAAAGATGGTTTGATCAGCGGGTTTTTAGCCTTTATGGAAGGAGAGATAGGATAAAGGAGAGACCAAAAAGAAAATCAAAAAGGAGCGTGAAGGTGCCGAGATCCTAAACTCGGCCCGGCTCGCTAAACTAAAACCAAAGAAAAACCATGTTTCTGCCTGTATTCTTTTCTTTTAGCTGCTTGGACCGACGATGTTAGAAATTTCAAAGGTTAAATAATGACTGGTTATGCGTCCTTGGTTATAATGTGAAAGTGGCGAGGTTAGTAATAGTGCAGGTTGTTGTCGGGTAGGTAGTCAGCTAGCCAGTCAATAATAGTCGTCGCTTAACCCCAAGCTCGGTTGCCAGCAAAATCTAAGGACTATCCTCAGTAGTCAAATCAATAAAATCATCATCATCCTCCGTCAGATCAACAACATCACGATCCTCGTCCGCCATATCAATAACGACAGCGCCCAACCGCCTCACCGCTCCCTGCAGGTCTTGAATATTCCTCTCGGCCTCCGCTATGATGGACCTCTGGGCAGGAGCTACTTCAGGTGGACGTGCAACTGTAGGAGGGCGGACTGCAGGTGTGGGTTTGGGAGCAGTCCGCAGACGTTTGACATTTTCGGTTGACTTGACGAGCTTCTCGGCTTTCTCCTGGACCTTCAAATCTGGGGGAGCCACTTTGTCCCTGTTGATGGGATTGCCAACACCACGAATCGTGAATCGGAGATCACTCCAGTCGCGATATGGTCCGTTGCGCCCCAGGGGATCGTCCCTGAGGACAGGATCCTTCGGGCCGATCTCGTCAAAAAATAACTGGCTCTCAGTCACTGTCTGTGGTCGGTCTTGGATCTTGTGTAGAAGCGCCCCTTCGATGTCGAGGCCTATGGTAGCCATCAGCTTGACCATGAATCCGTATACCTGATCCCCGTCGTTGTTGATTCGATATAGAACTTTGGGCATAGTTCCTTTTGCTTTATTGGCTAGATCTTTCATGACGAGTTGGTTGTTCTGGAGCGGCACATTGCTTCCGCGAATATTGCGAGAACGAAGATGCTGCTCGATGAGATCGTTTGACCACGCTGCACTCCGGATGAGGATATCAACCTCGTCCGGCAACGTTGTATCACCAAGCTGGGCCTGAAACTCATTGTGCTCCTTGTGTATTGAACCCCGGACGAGGTCTCTCATCTGGGGTTCTTCATCCTGTCCAGCCGTGTCGATATTTTTGTCTTTACAGTATCTCACCAAGTCACTTTTGTGCCAATCCTGGACAAAGAGGAGGCTCAGCTTTCTTAGAATCAAGCCGGCTAGAGTGTCTCCAGGATACCTACTCTCTACGCTTTTTATGCGCGAGTTGCGAATTTTGGCCATCATTGCTAAATCATCCTGATCAGGGCCTGTCCAATTTCTGTAGCCTCTAGCTTCAGCTTCTTTTTCTGTGTCCCAAGTCCCCAGTTTGGTATTATCGGCGTGAAACCAGCCATGGTCGTAATAATTCCAGCGCGTGAAATTGTTTATGGTGCAAATTGAATCAATCAAGTCGATCGAGACACTCGGGACTGGTGCACTGGCAGCGGCTTGGTTGATATTACTCCTGCTATCTTCTCGGGCACGTTTGGCTGCGTTCTTTGGTATCAAAGTCAGTGACAGCCAGCAACGATTAAGAGCACGTTTCGAAGCTTACATATGGGCGGTACTTGACTTCAACTTTTGTCCATTCTTCCTTTCCCCAATGCCTTCGATCGGTCTTTAGTACCTCCACAAGGCCATTCTTAACATCGCGGTCCTGGTAGACGGGATCCCACCTCTCCTCGATGTCATCCTCATCATCATAATTTTCAAGGTATGTTGGGAGGGTAGATTTCATCTCAATGCGCCACTTCTCCGCCGCCCGGATTTGCGTTTGGTCTGGCGGTGGGTGGGCTCTTGTCCCCTCATATTTCCGAACTCTGTGGCCACCACCTGGCACAGCCCTCCATGTGATACCGTTCTCATGCCCTCCATTTTGGAAATCGGGCTCAAGTGACGTGGCATGGCGATTGTCGGATCTTAGCAAATTCAACATTGCTTCAAGACCTTGAGCCCCATCCCATGACGACTGGGTCATTATACGTTCGAGATAGTCTGTCGATAGCGATTTCAGCTCCTTGTGAAGGTATCTAGTTTGGCCCTTCCGATATTGTGGTAACCAATAGAGAGGGGTATTGAATGACTTGGCTTCTTTAAAGGAACCCCAGTGAACAGTTTCTGGAACCTTATCGTCAAATATAAAAGACATGAAACTATGGCCCAACTCTCTCCGGCAGCCTTCGCCCACGAACATTTCAGAACTATCAGGTGTCCAAGCTCTAAAGTCCTGCCAGAAGAGAGCATGGCCTAGCTCGTGTGCGATTGTTACGCCGGCCATGAAAGTAGCTCGGAGATACTGCTCACTATCTTTCGCCGCACTTTTGATTGTATCCGAATACTCGGACATTATTGCAATGAGGAGTGGGCGTCGTGACAGGTCTTTGTCGTTGCCTGCAAGCTTCTGGTCGTTGTTCGCAATAAGCTCTGGTCTGAGCTCGATTGCCTTGTATGGCTCATTTATCTTCACCTGTATAGTAATGCCATGCCACCCATTCCGCCGATATATGAGAGGATCCGTTTGCCACTCTATATACTCTGCAAGCTCATCAAGCTCCCGTCTTGCTTTTTTTATCTCATTTGCTGTGATATTGGATCGTAATGGTACGAGTCTTGGAACTTGACTACCACTGCGATCGTTGCCCATGCCCTTATTCAAGTTTTCACCTTTGGGGTTGATTGGAAGCTTGTAAATTTGATCGGCCGGTAGAAAATGTGCAACGTACTCAATGCCGGCCTCAAGAAGTCTCGAAGCTAGAAGTAAGCTCTGATGAAGGTGGGCTACTGTGCCATCTTTCTGGTCCTTGGCTGCCCACCTATCTTCGGCAAATATTGGGTGAAGAGTGCCTGAGAGATCGGGTGCTCTGGTTTTCCGATCTGGGTCTATAAACTCTGTTAGTTCGTAACACGGCAGAGTTGTGCAGAGCAGTAAAAGGTGCCATTGATTGAGATGTTTTCGTGATTTTAACTCACCCAGAGCGCCTTGATCCTTCAATTCTGTTCGGTCCCATGCTTTCGCAACCTCTGTATCGTTGTCTCTCTTTCCGGACATCGTAATAACGTTGAAGAGGAGATTTGAGTATATATGTAACACAAGGTGTTTAAGATAGCGACAGATGAGAAATATTAATGCAGTTCCCGGAGAAGACATTTTGTCAACATTCCCGTCCGTCAATAAACAACGATGGAATATTGACCACATTGCCAGGGAGATAGCGTCGCTTGGAAAGAAGCACTCGGAATGTAGATGTTCTTGATTTTCTGAGACCTTGTCTCAGCTTTCAGGAGGATAATCGAGACCCGGCAATTAATGCTTAGATGAGAAAGCGGAATGTTCTCTGCAGTGATTTTTTACACTTTTGCTTTACATAGGTATGTGCAGTATGTAAGTAGGAACAGGTGCTATTACCAGAGACCATGATATCCAAACCACCAATATCACATAGGGATTTCAGGTGACTTAAAATCCCAAAAAATGAACAAGACTTACGACAAGCATGTTGGTATTGGTGAACAATTACCAGATGAAAAAATGCATGTTGCAAAATTAATCATTTTTAAGCCTTAATATCGCTCAAGTCAACTCACTTTGTGAGAACGAGGCAGAATCAGACGGATAGAATTCGTAGAAAGTGTGTATTGACAACAAAATAGCCGCCTAGGTAACTACCTGTGGTCTTGACTGCGAAAGATAGTTCTAGAGTTCCCTGTCATTAATTGCTTACGACGAAAGAGCCGAATCGTGGTGGTTGAATTGTACAGCTCTTGCTCCCATAAAGGTTTCCCGGAGTCTCATGTTTGGTCGAGTAAGAGATTGATGTAAAGTATAAAATTGTGACAAGGTGAGGGTCAAGTCCGTGATTGGCTTGGAAGATATCACCATGGTGTGGTACGGAGGCACAGGTGGTAAGTAAAGTTCCCTGTCATGTCTGTACCATGAAAAAGTCTAAAAGGACTCTGGTACTTTTTGCTTTATACAGTAATCAAGGGAGAATAGGCGATACTCAACCACTAATTAGAAAAGCAACAGTGTTGCTAGTAGCATAATTTGGACATGGTTGGTTTCGGGAAAGTTTTTGCAACCTGTACCTCCGAAGAACTACATCTTTACCATAATTACACCAGATGTTGAGAATGTAGCATCAAGCGGGACGAACATATATCTCTTAGATGTGTGCAACAGGCTGAAAACATGGCGTGACCGAGGCTGACGACATTCAAATGGTTGTTCGCATCGTGTATGCAGCTACGCTTGAGGAGGCGGGAGATATCGGACTTAAGACTGAGGAGCTCTAACAAACACCACTTAAAATGTCGGGTCATCTGCAGTGCGGGTAATTAAGATATCCCCGAGACGATCTTCGTGGAGACGTGGAAACTGCGACTGGTGGCATGGGGTTTTGATTCGGTCGGTCGAGGCTGGTTGCTTCTGTGTTCTGTTTCTGCTTTGAAATGCTTCAGTAATGTCAGAAAAGTTAGGCGAGCAAGATCAATAAAGGGTGGAAGTGCAGAGAGAGTTCAGTATTTAAAGACAATGGCCATGTTGGTATGAGAAACAAGCAACAGAAGGATCTCGGTGCTGACCCGACGGTGGAGTAAGAGCGCCGCGATTGCGTGTAGAGTTTGCCCAGTTGGGCCAAGATCCAAGGAGCTGGCACGACCCGAGATGCACAAGTCTGGGTTGTGCATGCGCATAACATGCACAAATCGCTAATTCACCCCCAATCCACCCCACACTCGTTGTGCTTCTCTCCAACCGCTGCTCTGAGCCGGCTTACGGATAATCGGGATCATAGTTGTGCAGAGAACAGCGAGGGTAAGTGCAGCTTGCAAAAAAGGGTTGCATCAAATCTGCCCGGTGAGTCAAGAGATAAATAATCTTTGCAGCCCCTTCGCCTTCCCTTCCTTTCTCTTGTCCCCTTTCTTCCTGCTGCATCGCTTGGCTGTCACTGTACCTCTGTACAATAGCCCGCTGTGTTTACTTGAGCCATAAGGCTCCGCAGCCTTGCTGCACACTGTTGTTGATCAACGTCATTGATTGCACGCTTTCTGATAATTTCCCCGCTCACGGCATCGTCTCTGGAATTCAGCTTATCTCCGACAAGCTTGTAACTGCAGCGCTTCGACGTGGCAACCATGCCTTCGACCGACCTTGAAAGTGCTGGAGATGTAGAGAAGGGTACAGTTGGAACTGGCTCGACCTCGTCGGAAAAACATGACAAAGAGGATGCCTTTTCTGGAGGCTATCCCGATTCCGATCATGAAGAAGTCGAACAGATGGATAGTGGTCACTTAGACGACTTGGCTAGAACACGAGTAAGTTAAAGAACGAAGAAGTGTAAGGACGAAACATGTAGGATTATACTGACTTGTTTTGATAGTCGGTCCGGTCAATTCGCCCAGGCCCACGCAAATCGATCGATGGGGATGAGATCCAGCGGACGGCTTCAAGAATCAGTGCTAAGAGCAAGATTTCCAAAATCGCGTCCAATTTCTCCTCCAAGAGCAAGAAACCTCGTATCGAAGTCGCTCCGCTTCCACTATCCGACCTAGACAAGGGGATTGTGGGATGGGAATCGCAAGATGATCCCGATATGCCTTTGAACTTTGCAGAGTCGCGAAAGTGGATGTTGATCTCTCTGCTCGCAAGCATTACTTTCATCTCGCCTCTTGCTTCGAGTATGTTCGCCCCAGCGGTATCTTTCATGAACGACGAATTCAATAATACCTCCGTCATCCTGAGTGCCTTGACGGTTAGTATCTTTGTCTTGGGATATGTTGTTGGTCCGCTATTTCTTGCTCCGCTCTCAGAGATCTATGGCCGTCGCTTCGTCCTCACAGGTGCCAATGTGTTTTTCTGCGTCTGGCAAATCGGCTGTGCTTTGGCTCCGAACCTGAATTCCTTGATCGTATTCCGATTCCTAGCTGGAATCGGTGGTTCGGGCTGTTTGACAATTGGTGGAGGAGTTATTGCGGATTTGTTTCCGCCGGATCGTAGAGGTCTTGCAACATCCGTGTACAGCATGTAAGTGTGGCGTTGTGAACTTCTTTGCAACACAGCTAATGGTACAATAGGGGTCCTCTCTTTGGTCCTGTGGTTGGCCCAATCTGTGGTGGATTTATCGGTCAGCAAATTGGTTGGAGATGGATATATTGGGTTCTGCTCATTGCAGCATCGACGATTACCATCGGCATCGAGCTTTTCAATCGCGAGACCAATCCGCGCGTGCTCATCCATCGCAAAACGCGTCGCCTCCAGAAAGAGTTGAACCGTCCTGAACTCCGAAGTTGCTACGATAACGACAAAGGTGGCGCGCATAGCAAATCCACCATCCTTTTAAACGGTATCTTACGCCCGCTGAAGATGCTGTTTTTCTCTCCTATTGTCCTCATCCTCTCAACCTACATTGCTGTGGTATACGGCCTTCTTTACCTCCTCTTCACTACCATCACCCCAGTCTTCATCCAAACGTATGGCTGGGAGCCTGATATTTGTGGTCTCGTGTACATAGGACTTGGTATTGGGTTCTTTTCTGGCTTGGCAGTCGTCGCTAAGATTAGCGACGCGACAGTGGTGCGTATGACCAAAGCGAACGATGGAGTTTTCGAGCCGGAGATGCGTCTCCCCGCATGCGTATTCTTCGCCTTCTTCGTGCCCATCACGTTTTTCTGGTACGGCTGGGCTACCGAGAAGGCCGTTCACTGGATCGTGCCCATCATCGGCCTGATCCCGTTCGGCTTCGGTATGATGGGCATCTTTATACCCATTCAGACATATGTCATAGACTCCTTCCCGATGTTTGCCGCTTCTGGAATCGCTGCACTGACAGTCTCGCGCTCGCTCTTTGGTGCTTTCTTGCCTCTGGCCGGCCCGAGTATGTACGATGCTCTCGGATACGGCTGGGGGAACAGTGTGCTAGGATTCATCGCCATCGCGCTCATTCCAGCACCGGTGCTGATCTTCAAATTCGGCGGCAAGATCCGAAAAGAGCATCCGGTCAAATTGTAGCTGTGATTTCCGTTTTCGTTCTGTCTAGTCTTTCGTGTATTGTATTTGAAAGAAATCTTGGGGAGGGAAGTGACTCGCAAGCGAGTGACAGCGAGTATGCTGGATCATTACCTATTAATTAGATTGGGTATAGAGAAAGAAGATAGAGAAGAGGAACCAAGATAATATACAAAAATAGGATTCACTCTATTTAAAGAAGAAATGATGTCTGAATAACCTTCTTCGCATTCGGTCGCATCTGCGCAAGATCGATCTGAATGCAACTTAACCCCTGATCCGGGTCACTCGGCTAAGAGTGGGCTTTTTCACCTTGAGCTTAAGTTGGATTGACTTCTCGATTAGGAAAGCATGTTTGATCCTTGTGTGTACTATGCAGTATTGTCTGTGATCTATCGCGTGTGGGGAGTAGAGCTAAATTATAGGTGGAAGATGGTTTAAGGGGAACCTTTTTATTTTACACTAAGCCATGCATAAACCACACATCGAATAAAGTTTATCAATATTGCGTAAGTTTCCAGGAGAAACATCAGGAAGAAGGGACTCCGTATGTAGGTAGTACTATCTATACAGCATGCTATGTATGTAAAACCATCTCCTCCGTTTACAACTTCCCTGCCGCATTGCCCACGTCAACCAAACCCCAAAAGAAAAAATCACAAACCCCAACCCACGACGCCCATGACCACAAAACTCAGACCCCAAACCCAAGAAGTCTGCAATCTCACCCCGGAACCAGGAACACTCGTGACCTCCCTCGAGCTAGGTCTCGATTCATTAGCTCTCAGACAAGCCATCTGGGCACCCGTGAAGCCAGCCCCGCCGCTGAAATTCGCATTGGGTGACTGGATCAGGATGACGGGCCAGATGCGGGTGACGGCCTCGTCGTAGAACGAGAGGTTCGCGGAATCGTGGGGGTCGCTGGATTGGTAGAGGTATGCGTTTCCGATTGTATCGTTGTAAGTGAGATCTAGGGATATCATCAGCCTCACTTCACTTCACTTCACTCCATAAACCAAAAAAGAATAGAAGAAAGAAAGGGGTGGAAAAGGAAAGGGGCATAAAAATACGCACTGGAAGAAATCAGATCCACACTCAGTCGCCCTTCACACTCCTCTGGAATAGCAGGAAACGACATCCCTCCACACGCAGATCCACCTGTATTATTCAAACTCGTCGCCCGCGCTCTCGCGAGTCCCAGGGCAGAAGTCAGGTTCCCAACACACGCAGCGCCGAGAGCGGGTTCGCAGCTGCCCCATGCATCGCCGTCCTGTCCATCGACCGTCGCGTTCCTCTCGACGTGCGTCAGGACCATAACGCACGATTCCCAGAGCGAATCCGACACGTTTCCGCCATCTGGCGGTGCGGACAACGAGATAACACTGTTGGTGACCGTTTGATTTGTGTTCTCGGGTTGAGCCACTTCGGTCACGTTGATCTGAACAGTCCAGGAAATAGGCGATAGAGTAAATGGCGTGTTGGTGATGTTGGCCCCAGACAGAAAGGCCTGCCCAGTGGCGTTGGGATTTTGGTTTGCGCTCAAGTAGAGGGATGCGTCTGTGGAGGGACCTGGTCCACTACCTAGACCGGCTGTTTGCGCGGAAACTAGGAGAGGGGAGATGAGTGGGAGGAGGAAGGTGGATTTCATGATGGTAATTGTCATGAAGAATGATAATGTATATATGGTGTTGGGTGAGAATGATGTAGGAAAAGATATATCAAAACTAAGAAATTGATATGATAATTATGAACGAAGGATGATTATAATCTGTTCTGTATGCAAAACATTATATCTCGACTCGAGATATCTTGGTACACTTATATATTGAAAAGACTTCCACAGAATCGTATCATGTCCAGTCGATGTCTTTTGCGTAAAGGATACCACCCCGTATTCACTAATGCAAAGGCACAAGGCTTTGCAGAGAACGGAATTGCCAAGTAACGATTTGACCACACTTGAAGTCTGTTGCCTGGAGGAGAAGGATGCAACCAATGTGTTTCTTTGAAGACTTCAAAGAAGAATGGAGAGTTGGTTGTATTAGACGGTACAGCCAATGATGAGTACAGACCGTGCTAACAAACGACAAGTTATGACGTCAATTTATGTCAAATGTTACCAGAGACTTTAAATTCTGGGCATGTTGTTGATCGACAAGAGCTATGCGACTTTAGCCTGGTTGGAAAAGAGCCTTTTGACGTGAAATCGATCGCATGCCGATCTACTCGACCCTCACGGTCATGTGATATAATGGCAGTCTGTCACTTGGTAGCAGCGTTTTGCTACCTAGTTAGATGTTATACATTATGCCTCTATCCACTCCCCTCATTATTAATCATCCCATACCGGGGAAATGCCTGCGCCTGGGTATCTAAAAGTACAATGTGTAGACCGTACTCTTCGTCTATTGTGGTCATGATTCATCTTTTTCCTTTTCGTCTGTTTCGTCCTTGTCCGTGTCCTTGTCCTTGTCGTTGACTTCTGGTTCAGCCTTGTCCTCAATATGTGCTTCGTCCTTATTGAGTTCCAGTGCTGGCCCACTTGTTTCAGTGTGAGGAGTCTCAACTTCTTCCGTCTCTTCCTCTAACTTCTCCTCTGACTTCTCCTCTGACTTCTCCTCTAACTCCTCCTCTACTTTCTCCTCCGTCTTTTCTGCCGCCGTATCCCCCGTCTCTATCGTCTCGGTGACTTCCGGTACAGTTTGGGAAGAATCATTTTCATCAACAGATGTTTCAACAGTGGGCTCGTCCTTAGCCTCTTCTGGAGACTCCTCCTCTGTTTCTTTCTCCAACTCTTTCCTCCAAGAATCGGAGTTGGGGACAGGCTGTTCTTGGCTCTCACCTTCGGCCGTG
Source organism: Pseudofabraea citricarpa (assembly GCA_029641185.1). Lineage (NCBI taxonomy): Eukaryota > Fungi > Ascomycota > Leotiomycetes > Helotiales > Dermateaceae > Pseudofabraea > Pseudofabraea citricarpa. The sequence continues at coordinate 718,435 of JAPWGK010000010.1, forward strand.
TCCGCGTTTTCATTGACTTCGTATGTTTCGACAATAACAGGCACTTCTGTAGTTCCTTCATCGTGTTCCTCTTCCTCCTCGGTGACATGTAGTTTACTTAATTTCCGTTTGCCATCCCCTAGGTGATCTTCCTCGTCACTTTCCAATACCGTTGTGACTGCCGATCCTACCGAAGGACTTTGTCTGATATGCCGCCTGGTATGAGTCCTCCCAACGCTGATGAAATCCTCCTCAACAGGCGTCAGGGCGTTCCCTGCAGGAGCTTCCGATCTGAATATAGACTGAACATGTGGCTTCTGCTCTTCAACTGGCTCTAAACCTTCTGCCTCAGGGGGCAATTTGTAGTTCTCAGCTGGCAGTAGTTCGTAATTGTCGCAGACAGTCTTGAACAGGACATACAATCCAGTCTGCCCTTCAACATTCCAGAATACTCCCCGATGTTGAAACCAAGCATGAGCAAATATCCGGTGTAGTCGACGGAAAATATTGACCAGATGCTTAACCCCTGCTCCTCGATCATCGATAGCATCTCCAGCTCCTAAACTCAAACGACTAGGAAATATCTTCTGACTTGTGACAATATTGGTGGCCCAATCCAATGTATGACAGCAGTAATCAATGGCGCAGCAGCTCTTGGGAGACTCGTGTACAGCGCATAGAAATTGCCATTCGCTGGCTCTCATTTCCGGGCACGTCGTCGCGGAGCAAGGTGGATCATCGAAGAGGAAGCCAATAATCAAATCGTTACATTTATTGATCAGGAAACGACAGAGTTCGTATAACCAGAGAGCGCGGTCGACCCCCTCAGGCTGTGAGCTAATAAGACTGGCTGTGTCGCGATTGATCGGTATGGTATGCGCATTGGATGAGGGCTTCGAGTAGTAATAATGGAGAGCTTTTAGATGTTCCTGGAGCTGAAATGCAGAGTCGAGCTTTATTGTGTTAGTTAAGTGTCCTGTAAATGGACAAATATACTCACGTCGCTCAAAGCAATGAGGGGTGGTCCTGCTGCCATGTCGGCAGACTTGGTACCTGGATGTATTCTTCGACTCGCATTTGCATCTATGATACTCTGCTCAATCATGCTCTCCTGTGAGGCTGGAGCGCCACCGAGGGATGGTGATTTGGCTCCAATTTGGATTTCTGTGGGAGGCGGAGGGCTTGGAAGCCGTGGGGAGCTCGCCATTGTCGACATGACGATCTGCTAAACGAAAAGCAGCGCAGAGAGCTCAAGGATCCGTTATTCTTGCATCTGAATATGTAGTTTGTGGAGGAGGTCAAAGCAGATGGGAGCTGTAGGGTTGGAATGAATAATGAGCTGCGCGACATCGAGGTGTTTCCAGCGCGTCGGGAGCTAAATTTGACTGGGATCATGACAAGGCTGCAAAGGCGAAAGGCTCTCGCACCAACATCAATCATCAACCACACAATAACACCACATTAAAAACTACACAAACTATTTTCAAAATGGATTCCGACGACGACGATGGCCCACCCATGCTCGTTGATACCGAGGGCAACAAAGAGACTGAACAGCAAGAGGGAGAAGATATTAATCGAATCCGCGTACCCATCACAATTGTCACGGGCTATCTGGGAGCTGGCAAAACAACATTACTAAACTATATATTAACGGCACAGCACGGCAAGAAAATTGCAGTCATTATGAATGGCAAGTCTCTTGATCTGTGATAGGTCTATGCTAACTAGAGCTTGTAGAATTTGGTGATTGTGAGTTACCGCACGTCACATGTGACCCATGTATATCTGATAAATGTAGCTATGGATATTGAGAAATCTTTGACCGTCAGCAAAGGTGGCGAAGAAGTTGAAGAATGGTTAGAGGTCGGTAACGGGTGCATTTGCTGCTCAGTAAAGTATGCGGTTATAAATTGTTTATGCTGAGCTATAGCACTAACGGCTCAAAGGGATCAAGGTGTCAATGCTATTGAGTCATTAATGGAGAAAAAAGGTGCCTTTGACTATATCCTTCTCGAAACAACCGGCCTTGCAGACCCTGGCAACCTTGCTCCTCTATTCTGGGTTGACGAAGGCCTTGGAAGCACCATTTACCTCGATGGCATTGTCACTCTGATCGACGCTAAAAATATCCTGAAGAGTTTAGATGAGCCTGTACAGGAAACAAAGGTTGAGCATGAGGATCACAAGGGGCCAGTCCTGACAACAGCACATCTTCAAATATCTCATGCTGACGTTATTGTTATTAACAAGTCGGATCTGGTAAGTGAGGATGAATTGCGAGTTGTTAAGGAGAGAGTGCAATCGATTAACGGTCTGGCGAAATTACACGTCACTCAACAAGGTAAAATTCCAGAACTCGAAGGAGTTTTACTAGATCTTCATGCCTATGATGCAGTGGGGGCTTTAGATGTAGCATCAAAAGGACATAGCCACATGGATCCAGTTTGTAGCCCATTTCTATTAAAACCCCCAATCACTAACTCTATTCAGACGATATCAACCGTTTCCGTTACTGTACCGGTTCTTAGACCCGAGCAACTTCCCAGGCTTGATGCATGGCTTAGATCTTTACTATGGGAGTCTACTTTGATAGGATTGGATGATGTGAAAGCTCAGAGAAATCCAAGAAAGAGAATGTGGGAAGAGCCAAAAGAAGCTGCCAAGGAAGATCTGAGAAAGCAAGGAATAGATGGGTCAGAAACCAAGCTTGAGATTCACAGGTTGAAGGCGAGATTACTGCTCTCTAATGGCGATGTAAAAGTTGTCCAAGGTGTTCGGGAAATCTTTGAAATCCTTGATGCGCCGAAGCCAGACGTTACAACCCCAGAGTCTGCCCCTGCTACTGATGGAAAAATTGTGTTGATTGGAAGGCATCTTCAAGACTTACCTTTTGAGGACACTTTGATTCATACACTAAATTCAGAGTAATATATTTTGTATTGAAATTAAAGTTCGATTGTTCTGAAGACTTAATGGTCCAATGAGCATTCCCATACCCTCTCTTGGTACTGCGGTGTTTAATTAAGGACTTTTAAACCCGTTCTTCTCCTTCTCCTTCTTCTTCTCCAACTTCTTCCTCTGCAACTTCTTCATAGCTTTTACTCTCTTATTTGCTGGACGTTGAATATTTTAAACAAGCCACAATCATGAAGCCAAAGATCTAATGGTTTCTAACTACGGCGACCTATTAGCTATTTAATTGTCCACCAGGAATGCAGTAGAATGTGAGGCCATACTTTTATCAAAGCCGTTATGCAAAGCACAGCAGTCTGTATTGAACACCAAGAAACAGAATCGGCATCTCACATCCGGGGTAGCTGTTTTATGCAAATGAAGCATAAAAAGGGGGTTTAAGCTTTCGGAGTTGCCATTGTAAGCGAGCGCGGCGCTGACGGAGGTCAACCCGGTCCCCTCTTCTTTCCAGTGTTTGGTAAACATAGATTTCTTGTCAACGTTCTGAGCACTCTTCCACACCACCTTCTTCGCTATCCGTCCTGCTGGGAGTCTACTGACCGCGCTGACGAACGAGAAAGCCATGTGATACCCCCATTTGCTGTCGCGATGATGGTACTTTCGGGGCTGCTGAAGCCGAGTAGCCCAAAGTCGCAGCGTAGGAATAGTCGCTCTTCCCAGCTGACGAGCACATCGACGACGGATGAATCAGGCAGCAGTTCTTCAGCCTCGCCCTCCCCTAAACATCCTGCTGGACCTCTGTACCTGCGCGAGCCAGAAAACCTTTTGCCCATCGAGTCCGCGGACCCCGATCTTCGCGAGCTTAACAACAGCCTTGTGGCCCTCGCTGCCATATTCCCTGATGTGCAGGCGGAGGTCTTTCGTGAGATGCTCTCGAGCTTTGAGGAAGAATCTAGGTTAGCTGTGGTCACTGAGAATCTGCTCAAGCACAAAATGAAGTGGGTTCGAGGTCGATATCGGGTCTCTCTGAACGACAAGACGCAGGTGGAGCAGCAGAAGCCGGGACAGCCGGATATGTGCGGATTTATACCTGCGGAAGAAAAGTTCAGAAGTCAAGAATACAAGAAGGCCGTTAAGGCGATCACGTATCACGAATTTAAGGGCCTTTCCAAGTCGACCATCGATGCCGTCCTGGCGGAATCCAACCACTCGTACACACTCGCCCGACCAACCCTCATCGCACTCTCGTCCAAGTCATGGAGGTTCTCTTTGCAATCTCTGTTTCTGCGCAGGAAGGCCATGTCTTCCCAGGAAGCAGAGAATCACCCATTGGTTATATGGATATCGACTGGTCAAGGTTCTCTAGTCCCAACGATCAAGGCTACAAGATCCGCTGAGTTGGACAAAGAGCTTTTCGAATCACTTATTGTGCCTCTACAGAAAAGGATCGTAGCTGAGCGGGATGAGAAGGATAGGAAACTAGCTTTGCAGTTGAATAATGCTGAAGCTGAAGCAAATGAGGCTTTGCACGACTGCGAATGCTGTTTTACCTCTGCATCGTTTGAAGAGCTCGCAGCTTGTGACAACGGAGGACACTTTATATGCTTTCAGTGCATTAGACACTCTGTCAACGAGGCAGTATTCGGGCAAGGATGGCAGAGGAACATTGATCTTGGTGGTGGAACATTACGATGCGTGGCAGCAATGTCAGATGAATGCCAAGGTTGTGTCCCTCAAGCACTTATTCGCCGAGCCTTTGGCGAAGACAAAGCTGGTCAAGATATCATCCGGAAGTTAGATGAACGCCTTGCTGAGGATAATCTCCTTAAGACCCAGCTGCCGCTCATACGCTGCCCGTTCTGCAGCTACGCAGAGATCGACGAGCTCTACCTCCCTGAATCACAGAGCTCTTGGAGGATGAGACGCCTCGGACCTTGGTCACTTTTTACTTCCCTTATTTTGCTTATAGGCGTTGGCATGATACCCTTCCTTTTCCCGGTTTTCTTATTATTCTCTTTCATCTTTCTGCTATTCTCCTCACGTCAAACGTTCGGTGACTACGCCATTTCCAACATCCAAGGTTCCATCAGGCGTCTCCGTCGGAAACAGCTCGGTTTGAAATTCGTCTGCCAGTCCGAGTACTGTGGACGAGCTTCTTGTATCTCTTGCCAAAAGGCATGGAATGACATTCATATCTGTCATGAGTCCTCGCTCCTGGCTCTCCGTACCCAGGTCGAGCTTGCCATGTCTTTGGCCATCAAACGAACGTGTCCACGCTGCAACACATCATTTGTCAAATCATCCGGCTGTAATAAACTTACTTGCGTCTGCGGTTATCAGATGTGCTACGTGTGCCGCAAAGACATCGGCAACGGCGAAGGCTACCGCCACTTCTGCGAGCACTTCCGACCCAACGGAGGCCGAGGCTGTACAGAATGCAGCAAGTGCGATCTGTACCGGTGCGAGGACGACGAGGTGGTGGTGAAGAAAGCCAAGGAGGAAGCCGAGCGTGCGTGGTTGGAGAAGGAGGGCACGACTCTCGGCGACGATGCAGCTCTGCGCAAGGCTCTCGAGGAGAACTGGAGGAAGTCCGGCGCCGGCAGGCTGTGGCTCCGTTGGAGGGTTCCCGACTGGCAGACTCTTCTGGATGCGTTGGTTGAAGGCGTTATTGAATGATGGGAGGGATATGACTTTTGGTGGGGTTTTTCTTTTCTGGGTGCATGCATGGACCTGGGATTATTGGGCGCTGTTTCTTTCACATGCTGGCGTTAATATCTCTGTTGTTGCTTTGTTTCGTGGAAGGGGTTGTAAAGGCATTAACAAGGAGGAAGGAAGGGAATACATCTTGAAGAGGTGTGCTGAGATAGGATTATGGAGGTAGAGAAGAGAGGGGGAAGAGAAGAAAGTAATGAGTAAACTGATACACGGCCGCAAGAGCAAGAAAACCATGGCATCCATTAACAACTGGTCAGCTCAGTAACTTTTATAGAGGAATCGAGAGTCCCTTTATGTTCATGGTGTCCTTTCTTTTCTATCGGTAGTGTACAAGCAAATAGGTATCATCGTCTATGTAAATCGCTGGTACCGTACCTCGCATCCATTTCCCCCTTTACCCGCCCTCGCTTCCCCTTTTCTTCACATTGGCGTCAACGTGCACGCTACGTACCGGTACATGATTATTTTATACAAGCGATAGATTATCCTCCTTGAAGACCCACAAGGCCATCCTGTGCCGGACGAACAACCCCATCAGTCCGCAAGCCATCTGCATGGCCAAGATCTCCTTCGCCAGACGGTCCTCCCTCTTGGGGCCAAACCACACCAGCCACAGGTTCAGGATGGTGAAGTTCGTACTCTCGACAATGGTGCCGTCGGAGCTCGTCGTGACGCGCAGGAGGTGCAGGCGGTGCAGCAGCTTCAGCGCGACGGAGATGACGGGCTTGGGGGGGTACTGCCACTCGGTGACGCTGGGTTCCAGCAGGCCCGTCCGCGCGTTGAAGCGAGGTAAGCGATGGCGCGGGCACTGCACCACGTGGAACAGCTGCGGCGCGCTGTAGAGGAAATTGAAGATCTGCGGGATGAAGAGCAGCAGGAGCGTCTTGGAGAAGTGGCCCAGGATCCCGACGACGGCGAAGACCATGCCTGCGAAGTAGCAGTACGTGTCGCCGACGAAGACGCGCGCCGGATACCAGTTGTGGCAGCAGAGCGCGATGGAGACGCCGATGAACGGGAGGAGCAGGTAGAGCGAGAACAGATGCGAGTCGGTCGCTGGATGCGGGTATGGCGATAGTAGGTACAGGGAATCGTTCAGCACGAGCAGGAAGGCGATGACGAGGGATTGCGATACCTCGATCCCGTTGATGCCCGCGAGGATGTTGATACTGTTGGGGCAAAAGATGGCGATGGCGGCCATGTAGACATAGTATAGGAAGCCCAGCTCGAATAACTCGCCCAGATACGGCTGTAGTGGGATGGGAATCACAATCTGGGTCACGCCGAAATCGACAAAATAGACAATTAGGATCGGGATGCTGGCGAATGCTGGGATGAAGAACTTGTGTCGCCAGCGGATGTCGAAGAGGTCGTCGCCTATTCCCAGGATGGAGACAGATTGGAGAGAGAGGATGGCAGAGAGGTACGATGCTAACTATTTTACTGTGTTAGTGTTTGGCTCTGAAATTATTTTATGTATATATATGTATGTAAATATATTCAAGAACCAAGTTGAAAAGTACATACCTTGCTATGAGGAAATCGATGGAGGAATCTCCCATTCTCGACATGTTCCATCTCGAGCACAACATCCCGATTGCCTCCACCGCTCGTCGCAGCCACAATGTCCTTATAAAAAGGGAAGGGGATAAAGACGATGATGATGAGGAGGTAGACGACGGCCGTAATGGCACCCATGGTCTCGGGGATCTCCTTCTTGTGCACCTTGCTCATATCCTTCCCCTTCAAGCCAGCCTTCATGAACGTCGGACCCAGCCAGCGGATCATGGCGTATGAGGCCGCGAAGGCAATGCCGCTGAATGCCACCGAGGCAATGAGAGGCTCGCCATCGCCGTGAAAGGTGTTGCCGATGATGGCCACGCACCCGAGGGTCAAGGAGAGGAGGGAGAGCGATTCCGTCGATGAGAGCGCGGAGGTGGTCATGGTCGGCGTCGTGACAAAACCATTGCTTGCCTGGCTGGCGGGCTTCAATGCGACGGCAAACAAGTATATATTTTGTTCGAGGGCCCGGCCGTGACGAGGCCAGCGAGGCTGAGGCTGAGAAGCCAGATTTTGCTTCCGGGCTGGCCGCGGGGATCACGGTTGTGGCCTAGCGCGCCCGCTGCTTTGTGACGTTTTCCTGTCTCTGGTTCGTGATCCTGGAGGATGACAAGGTTTCGTCGGTATCTGCAAATCCATGTTTTGAAAAAGATCTCAGGGCCCATCTGGTTTGCCCAAGGCCATTGACTTTCGATGGTCAGGGAGCTTCTAAAGCTTCGAGTGGAAGAAGCATGTTTGCGTACAGTACAGTACATAGTTCTACCTAGTTCTAATGCAACGCCTGGCATGGCGGGGTACTAAGGTACTAAAGTACTTCAGAACAGCATGTCTCTACTGTCTCTCGCAAAGAATACAATTCCAAGCTTCATCTCTTCAAGGATCCCTGATCATCTGAAAGTTTTTCATCTTAAGCACCCACCCACATAGCGACCCCTCAAGTTTGCAGTGCCAGAATCCTTTCGACTCCTCAGCCTTGCGAAGCTCTCTCTAGGTATTGACGACGTACGGAGTACATAAGCTGCAGCCTCACCGCTCGGCTATTGACGACGAGCTTTCGTTTTCCGCGCCTCGCACAACCCACCCGCCTGCCCTGCCTCACCACCTGCCTCACCACTCACTCCAACACCACCACATCGACAAGCCAGCTCCGCGACGAGATGTGACATTGCCCCGGCAGGATGGACGAAATCTTCTCCCCCGCCAAAGACGGCTTCGCGCTGCTGCAGAACACGCACCGGGACATGATCCAAGCGACGGCCTTCAACAGCTACGGCGACCGCTTCGCAACGAGCTCCGTGGATGGCAAGATCAAAGTCTACAACCGGCACCGAGACGGGTCGTGGAACCTCTGCGATACGTGGGGGGCGCACAGCGGGGAAGTCCTAGAGGTACATGTCATATATCTATTCACTTTTTGCTTTTCGAACCTCTCTATCTTTGCCTGCTTGGTCTGGTCGGCATCTATCTGACACGCGAGTAGATTCACTGGCTGCCACCGACGATTCACCCCAACCTCCTAGGATCCATATCGACGGACGGCAGGTTCAAGCTCTGGGTTGAAGACCCGACCATCGCCCCGCTCAAAGGGCGACGCTTCTCGACGGCCGTATGGGAGCTGCGATCCCCGTCGCGGGCGCCCTTCTCGTCCTTCTCCATCGCGCACAGCACGTCGACGAGGCACACATACCTAGCGCTGATCAACCGCAGCGGCACGATCCACGTGTACGAGAACGACGAGCCGGAGAACATGTCCAACTGGAACGAGATTGACAAGTTCCGCGCCGTGAACGAGGGGCCCGGCCGCGGCGAGGAGACGGCCTTCAAGATCCAGTTCGACCCGAATCTCGAGCCGTGCTACAACGCCGTCCGCCAGGGCGTGCCGCGCGACGCCTTGGGTCTGGTAGTGGCCGGCATGAACACGGCGACCGTCTGGCGCACGAAAGAGCTCACCCACACCGTGTCGCTGGGCTCGAGCAACAGCAAGGAGTTTTATCTGGCCGTGGACTTGAAGGGCCATAGGGGCTTGGTTCGCGATGTGGCGTGGGCGCCTGGAAGCATTCGCGGCTTTGATATCGTGGCGACGGCTTGCAAGGATGGATATATACGAGTTTTTGAGGTCTCGACCCCTACGCCGTCCTCGTCGCCGCGTAGTAAGGATTATACGTCGTCAGCCTTGACTCCCTCGACCCCGTCGCAGAGGGTTGTTGAAAATGGTAAACCATCTGGTATTGGGGCTGGGTTGGCTGGCGCAAGAGAAGGCGCTGGAATCGCAGGGCCAGGACAGGTCAAGCATGTAGCAAAAGAGGTTTCAAGACTTGATGCTCACCGTACTCCTGTTTGGAAGGTGGATTTTGATGAGGATGGCCAATTGCTTGGGAGTACTGGTGATGATGGTAGGCTTTTGCTATGGAGAAGAGAACCAAGTAGCATTTGGAGCAAGAGTTCCGAACTGGCAATGGACAGAAGACCCCTACCTGCTGCTTGAATGGAAGCTTAAGTTGTAAGGGAGCTGTAAATCTCGGAGTATTGGCGCTGGCAGGATTTGATGGCAATCTCACACTTGAGTCACTCTTGAGGACGAGCATGTAACTTTAAAATGCCTTTTTGGCTTCATGAACCACTACTGGTGTTACAATACTACGACGTGTCCTGCCCTTTTTGGGCACTGATCAGCTAGTTTCCACAAAACATTGGAATCTGTACGATAATCCTATCCGCCTCCCGGTACGCCTTGGCCATCCCGAGCCTCCTTTTGGTCCAATCCCTAACGTAAAAAACGCTCAAATAACAAGAAAAGAAAGCCGTCAAACGCGTAGAGCGAAGTCTATGTATGTTACAATGTACCATTCAACCCTTCATGTGATGAAGGCTTCGATGCTGTAGCTGTTTCGCCGGCTATAGCCATCGGATCTAATGTTTTTTCGACCATGGGTGAATCCACTATTGCGGACCCTTCAAGCACCCCGGATGCTTTAATCTCTTCCACTGTCGGCAAAGATGGCTTTGATGAAGCAGTTCCCGAGGTTGGGCTGTTGCCAGACGGTTTGACAGTAGCTGCCGTATCTGTCATCTTCCGCCGAGCCTTGTAGTCACTCAGACTGAGTTTCTTGGTTGTCTTAACTGGGCTTGGTTGCGTAATGCCGTTTGTCAATGGTACTACAAACGTGCTTGTAGCTTGGGTGCTGAAGGGAGACAGTGTTGTAGACTGAGGAGTAGGTAAAGGTGTTACCGTGCCTGAGACAGTACCTGCGGGAGAAAATGTAGGAGTCGGAGGCATCTGAAGCTTTATCTGAGATGATGCATTTGCGGCGTCTGTTGCAGTGGGGACAGATATTGACCATTGCGGTGGAGGTGGCTTAATCGCATTAATTAACTGAGGAGCCGGGGCATCTACCATCTGCACATCAACAGGATTAACATCGACAGACGGTGTAGATGATACTATGCTGGCTGCTCTACCCCGAACTTCAGTTGGAGATCCAACGGATTCGTGATCCTGAGTGTGGATCATGTCCAGTTCCATCGCTGAGACAGCACTAGATCCCACGCTACCATGATCACTAATCCCGTTGGTACTGTTGTTCATTTGCTCCTTCGCTCGCGCTTCCTGTTGTTCCCGTAATCTCTTACGATTCTTCAGCAGACGCCGCGAAAGAGGGATGATGTTTTTCTTGTCCCTTGGGGATTCGTTGTGGCGATTGAACCAAGCATTTTCGACGGAATCGGTCTGCGTGGAACCATCAACATACTTGTACACAGGTGCGGCGGATGTCTGCCGGGATTGAAGCACCGAGTCTCGACGAGAAGCTGAGCTTTGAGGAGGCGCTGGAGTAGCGGTCGGTGACACTACACTGTAAGGAGATCCAGACTGCCTTCTCGATGTGCCAGCATCCACATATTGGCGACCACGGGGTGGGTTCCCATTGGTCCCGGTACCTTGCGAAATAGACATGCGTTGTGTAGATGATTTATGTCGTGGCTTTGCGTTTGGTTGTGGGGTATTAGACGATGCAGACAGGTTCGTGGTTGGCCCATCAGAAGCCCTTTTCTTCTTGCGTGGTGGTTGACCTTGTTCAGCTTGCTTTTGAAATAATTGCTCTTCCATCGCAAGCTTTCTCTTTTCACGATCAGATGTTTCTGCAGGAAGACTGCTTGTTTCGCGGACGCCCTGGAGGGGTGTCAGGTCTCGACTGCGAGGCTTGCTTTTGACAGAACCTGACAATGATCGATTGTCATCTTCGCCATCATACTGCTCCTGTTGACCTTCGCTGGCAGCACGGCTATTGGTGGCATGGCCTGTGCTGTTTGGAGATGTGTGGTTTTTGGGCTTGCGACCTTTCTTGGGTTTCGTTCCATTTGACTGCGTTTGCAAGCGGCCGTGGTAATTTTGATGGAATCGAGCAAACGCGCAATCAGATCCGAGATCGCATGCACAGCCACCATGATCAGAAAGGACTTGATGTATGACATCGCTGATGATATTGTATTCTTCTTCCGTAAGTTCCGATCCTTCGCCATCACCTCGAGGCTCGTCTTCATCGCCGAGCTTTAAGAGTCGCACGAATCTTGAATGAACGTGTGCCGGGAACCTAAAATCCCAATTTAGGGTTATCTGCTCGTTGGCTGCCAGACCACCTTCACTGATCAGCCAGAAGTGGTACTCTGCCGAATCGGCAATGGTGTAGATTTCTAACGATGTATTTGGCCTGCAACTCCGCCGTACATAACGGCACTTAGACCCTAGTCGTCGAGTATCGATGAAGATGGGTAATCTGGGATGGAAGAAGACGAAGGGTCGTGGGTGAGGCATTTCTTGCCATCGGTTGTCTGGGTCATTGACATAGTCACGTTGGAACCCAACGAGGCCATTCAGCTCGCCGATCCGACCGGATTGTGTTAGTTGTTTTGGCGTCGTGAGGTATCTCCAGTGCAACAAGGTGCCATTCAACTGCGAGTCCTTTCGTTCCACCCGTAGATCAGGCCACTTTAACTCATCAAGACCGACTTTTACTTTGTAGAAGACTTCGTCTCGGTTTTCGACGCCTGTGTCGTTTCGTAACTTCAGCGGGTCATGGAGCCAGGAAGACATGGCATTGGAAACAGCTAAACTCGAGTACGTGTTGGCCTCGGTAGGAGTTGTCGGGTCGTCTTTGTAGAGCGATTGAAAGTTGTCGGAATATCCATGCACCTCGAAGTTGTTGGGCACATCTGGCGGTGTGTGAGCAGGACTTGGAGGATGAGCATTATTCTGCGGGCGCGAATTATAAGAAGGGCTACGTTTGGCTACTGAATTGACTGATTTACTAGACCGGTGTCCTTTCGATTTCGGGGGTGGATGTGGATGGTGTTCATGGGGGCTCCCATGCTTGTGTTCGTGGTCGGGGTGAAGACCATTTACCTGAAGCTCGGTGGGTTTCGTTTTCTTCTTGTGGCTTTTCGAGGGCGGCCGTTTCGTCTTCTTGTCGCCATTGTCGTTGATTGCTTTATTCTGTCGCTGTTGCCGTTGTCGCTCGGTCGCGAGCCGTCGATCGAGAGGTCGTGGTTTGCAGTCCGCACACGAGTGATCGAACTCTTCTCTCGAGGCGTCAGCAACACGCCCGGGGTAGAAACATTCGATATGCTGCCATGTATCGCATGTCTCGCAGTAGATGGTGTTTCCGTCGTCGTCGGAATAATCGCAGATGCACTTGATCGTGTAGGGTTCTTCATCGACAGACTCCGTGATTGGAAGCGCATCGTTGGCAGCAGGGACGGCGGACGGAGCAATTGGAGTCGGAAGTGGATGCGCGCTCTGCGGTGTTGAGAGGAGGAGCCTTTCTGTCATAATCTAGCAGGAGCCTCCTGGTGGCTGTTCGAAAGAGAGGAGTAAGGTGGGTTCACTGAGTCCTGGGTCTGAGGCGCATGACGAAGACGGCCGCGACTCGATCGAAAGCGTTGTCGCAGGACAAGAGGAACAGGCTCTATCGATAATTGCTATCATCAGTTGTGGGCGGGCAGCCGGATCGTCGTGTCGGTGTCGTGGTGACTGAAGTAGGACCTTCCGCCGCCTCGCAAGGCAAAGTGTTCGCTCGCAGGCACCGGACGGATCTGACGAGGGGGCCAACGACGATAGGAGCCGTATCAAGCAGCGTGAGGAGGGTCAGTTGGTCCTGGGACGGGTGGTCGAGTGTGTGTCGTCGTCCAGCTCGTTCGTGAAGGCTTTTTCAAGGCGTGTAAGGGAGAGGGGGACTAGCTGGGATGGAAGTAAAGAGGACTAAGAAAGCTTGCGCTTCGGCGGCAACACGTTGATGAGATAGATGGAGACTCGAATGGTCGAGGACGGTGAAGCAGCGGCGCCGGTAATGATGGGTGATGTTTGGGTTGGGTGCATGAATCTGGTGTTGTAAGAAGCAAAAAGAGGGGAGAAATAGACAGGCACACAGGACGACGGACGGTAGGATGGGCCTCGTAGAATCAAGTGAAGACTAGGCTAGCCTACCTAGCCAGCCGGCTGCTGTAATCCAGGGCTGCCGTAGAGAGTGTAGCGTAGGTGGTAGGTAGGTAGGTAGCGTAGCGTAGCCTAGGGAGAGAGAGAGTGTGTGCTGGGCAGGTAGCAGAGCAGAGCAGGGAGGTGCAGCGCAGTGCAGGAGCCATGCGAGCGAGAACCTGTGACCTGAGGCGCCAACAATAACAACAACAACACTGAGGTGATGTGAGGTGAGGTAAGGTGAGGTGAGGTTCCCTTACCTACCTATGAGTGGCTCTGTTCGCCGTGGCATGGTGGCTCATGGGATAGATAGGGACGAGAGAGGAAAAGAGAGAGAGGGGAAGATGGACAGCGAAGATGGTAGACAAGGCATTGCGGTGAAGACTCTGATAGATGGATGGATGGATGGGAAGGTTGGTCGAGTGGTGGTGGTGGTGGTGGTGGTGATGGGTGGTGGTAGACTGAGTGGTGAGGTGGGCGAGGGAGAGGGCGAGGGCGAGGGCAGCATGGCTCGGAGCCCGGTGGTGGTTGTTGTGGTGCTGCTGCTGCTGCTGCTGCTGCTGCTTAGAGGACAGGACAGCTAAGGTAAAGTCGAAAGCGAGAGCTGAAAAAAGCCTGGACGACGGCATTTTGAAATGACGAAGCCGGCTCGAGTGTCAGAACCCAGGCGACATGAACATGGGTCCTGTCGTCTTGAAGCAGCGTCCCAAGAGAGCATGGCTGATTGGCTTGTTGGCGGACAGGCCCTCCTCTCGACACTGCACCAGCGAATTAAAATGGACCTGGCCTGGAGAAGCCATTGATGCTCAGATAACAGCCATCGCCCAATGGGAGCAGCATCCCTTTCGGATCCAACGTTTGCGGCTGTCGCCCATCATGTGACCCGCTTGCCCATGGCTTCGAAGAATGTTCCCTTGAGACAAAGTCTTTGTCTTTGGCCGGTCGTGGACCGTGTCTCGGGTTGGGGTTGTGGTTGTGGTTGTGGTTGATATTGCTGTTGTTGATGATGACAATGATGATGTTGTTGTTGTTGTTGTTGGCATTGTTGAGGTTGGTGCGACTGAGAGATGGGATGGTGTCTGGATCCGCGCAGACGGGCGACGAAGAGGAAAAAATAGACTGGCTGGGTTTAGCAACCTCACTTACAGAGTCCGACTCGACTTAGTACACCTCGTAAATTGAACTAGGTACTGTGCTCGAAATAAACAACTCCCTTACTACGTACTATTCTTCCAAACAATGCCGAACTGCACAAATTCACTCAGAGCAATCGAGAAACCATGCAAAACCACCCGTTGCAACACGAGAAAGTATTTTTTTCACCCGTGCCACCATTGCACTTCGTGAACTCGCCATGGCAATTTCCTTACAGCGGTCCCCAAAACTCTAATACCGCCATCCGTAGACCACCTCGCAGGCTCACAGGCTCACAACCACGCCCAAGCATCTCCAACAAGTCGTCCGCAGAACCAGTCACCGGTGGCGTCCACACGAGGAGGGATTGGTCGCATTTCCTTCTCTGATCAAACTCTAACCTCCAACCTCTTCGATATATGGTCCGGCACGTGACGCATGTACAACTTCAGTATGGCGGATGCGATGGCTGAAGCAATATTACATCCCTATTATCCTGAGTCGCTGATACTTCCCGAATATGTCGCCAACAGCTGGAGCGTACCCCATCTCGTCGGCGCATTCGCTGCTGGATGGGCAGTGATTCTAGGTGTAGCACTGGCAATAACAAACAAGGCAAACCCAACTCTGAGGATATCAGACCAAGTCCTGGTTCTCTGGTTCATCTTGAGCAAGTACCTCCTCCTCTTTCATGACGCACGTAGAATAACCAGATACCAGCGGGCATGATCCACTGTTTCTTCGAGGGCTACTTTGTGTATAACCATGCTTCTATGCCCGCGAATCAGGATTTCTTCGGCCAGCTCTGGAAAGAGTATGCACTGTCAG
This sequence comes from Pseudofabraea citricarpa, assembly GCA_029641185.1. Taxonomy (NCBI): domain Eukaryota; kingdom Fungi; phylum Ascomycota; class Leotiomycetes; order Helotiales; family Dermateaceae; genus Pseudofabraea; species Pseudofabraea citricarpa. Next base: position 734,030 of record JAPWGK010000010.1, read on the forward strand.
ACTCGCGATACATGTCGGCGGACCCTCTCGTTCTCGTAATGGAGAGCTGGACGGTGGTAAGCTGGCTCCACGTAGCGAAGCCAGAAGCAAGCTGACCCGAAAACCGCAGATGACCTGGGGACCACTGTCGCTGCTGACGGCGCTCTTGATCATCAAGAATTCATCCTACCGGTATCCTGTGCAGGCGCTGGTTTCCACCGGCCACATCTACGGCAACCTGCTCTACTTCTCCACCAGTCTCTACGAGGAATCCGCCTTCGGGAAGCTTTACTACCGCCCTGAACCTTTTTACTTTTGGGTTTACTTTGTCATGATGAATGCTATCTGGTTTGTGGTTCCTGGCTGGTGTTTGTATGGCAGCATGACCGAGACGGCCAGGGCATTCAGGATGGCGAGCAAGGTCATAGGGATCCTGGATGCAAGCAAACATAGCAAGAAGAGTCTGTGAGGATATGATATACAACGTAAGCAGCCAACTATCTACGGGTTCTTCAAGTCAGAACAAGAGCGCGCCATGAAATATGGACGGCAAGGATTGCGTTTGGCTGTGGACCTCGAAAATAGTTGAGCGAGCGCAAGAAAATGTAGATTTTTGTTTTTGTTGAGTGGGATGAGCAAAACTCCAATTCCAAATGGAGAAGGAGCCAGAGGGAAAGTGCGACCCGTGAAAGTGTAGGATCATCAACGTGTCCTCTGTGTGCCGAAGTTGGTCTAATGAATCTAGTGGTTTGTGTGATCGACAATGAACATAAATTGAACCAGTATCTCGGCGTTTGGAGGGAGCGCGATCACAAAGCGCGGCTTGGACTGGAACATGGCAGAGAGTGCGTTAATTTCATCAGACTGTGTCCTGAATGAATGGGCTGTGTCGCAAGTGTATCAGACTCGTTGGAATGAGGTGTCCGTAAACGACGATGGAAATGAATATCAATAGTTACATGGCGTGTAGATCCTAACAGTAGCCCACGAACAGAGAATGAGGAACGCGCAGCAAGACAACACTTGCTTGACAGACCCACCCGATGATGACCGTCTCTTCAATTGGGATATCTTCACATACAGGTTGCACGCGCGGTTATCTTCTTCAAGTCCTGGCACAAGGCAGCAAGAGCTCAATGAAAATAAAATGGGTTTCCCGTTGGGAGTGCAATCAAAAATTCCCCCGATGACGTCCCCGAAGGAAAGTCAACGATTCTTGGCTCCACGATGTGCAATGTAGGCCTCGTATCGCCAGCGAGACAATTCATGAGCTGCCTGCTGTCAAGAAGGTAAGTATGATTTTTGCAAGAAGGTCGAGGAGGAGCGCAGCTTATATAGCTTTTCAGATGGCGCTAGCGCAGATACCCACGTGATCCAACCGAGCTGGCACGCTGGCAGCTCTGATTAGCTAGAGGCGGTGTGTCATAGCATGCATGCTTTCGTACGCTCTGGACCATGGGATATTGAATGTGGCTGTGTCTTTGTTATTGAATGATCCATAGGAAGATATAATCCGGAGACGAGGCCATGCACAGGTAGAAGGTTTAAGCACAAGAGAATTAGGTCAATCGTCTTCATAAATGGAGGCAACAGACGTTCTTCCACGGCGACACCTCACCCCATTGATCTGGTCTCCTGCGCTCGTACGGTGCCGCTGAGAGTACCGGGACCTTGCAATCCTTAATCCACCAGAGCGATACCGGTACACCAATCCGGCCCTGATTGTTGCTTGGAGAGTTACACGTGATGGTCGGCTGAAGCCATTGTTCAACCCCAGATTATGAGCGAGCAACGGTAGCATCAAAGTCAAATGAATTCCAGCTGCTTTGTTATTCCATCCGGTCAATAAGACACACCAGCTCTGCCGTCTTTTGAAACTCGCAACGAGCGCTGGCGTGACTCGAACAGTGCACCTTGTGACGTGAATGACGAACTGTTTCCCTGCCCACGGCCTTCCCTAGCGCCTCCCCGCCACTTTGATATCTCACAGCTTCTGTGGTCTTGTCTTGCTTGCGTATCTGGCGCAACGCAACGCAACGCAAATCCCTACAGCTCACGAAAACCCTCCCTCTCCAAAGCAACCTCGAAACCAACATGAAGTTCTCGTCCAGCTTCCTCGCGCTCTGCTTGAGCACCCTCGTCGCCTCGAGCAGCTTATCGTTCTTCGGCAGCGATTCGCAGAAACCCCTCGGTGATGATCTGAACATCCCAGGTGATAACCCTCTGAAGTACTGCAAGCCAGAGCACGCTTCCGACATCCTGAAGCTCGACCATGTCAACCTCACCCCGAATCCTCCCGTCCCGTAAGGAAATTCCCCTCCTCCAAAACGCAGACGCAAGCGCCTGCCGTCGGGCGTACTGACTGCGATAACAGTGGATCCACTTTGAAGATCGAGGCGGTCGGAACTTTCGATGAGGATATCTTGGAGGGTGCCTATGTCAACCTACAGGTCAAATATGGCTTGATCAGACTTGTCAACCAGCGCGCCGATCTCTGCGAGCAGATCAAGAACGTGGATTTGGAGTGCCCATTGAAGAAGGGCTTGACCAAGATCACCAAGGAAGTTCAAATACCAAAGGAGATTCCTTCAGTAAGTGACATAGGACAGGAAGATGCTGTAGCCTGTACTAATCAACTTGCAGGGAACCTACACCGTACTTGCTGATGCGTTTACCGTCGATGATGTCCATATCACCTGCTTGACTGCCACCGTTACTTTCTAGATTCGTCTGATCGTCGCATCATAAGTGCATGCTGTTACGCCGAGAAGCTGTTCACGCAACGGGTCTGGGGACTGGGCCTGTGAGGGATTAATTTGACTCGGAGACATCTTTATTGTATTGCATCGTTTGCTTGCAGGATACCTTTTCTGTCGGAGTTTTCTTCCTTTGGGACATAATGTGATTACGGGGGTTCCTTACTACAAGCACATGCTCAGAATACACTGGCCTTGCATCTGACATAATCGAGTATTCGTGATTGACGCTTTTATTGTTCCATTATATGCCATGGCGGAGCAGTATTAAATGTATAGATTACGTTCCATATAAATTATAGTGTTTGGTTCAATGAATGTTGAGGGTAGGGAAACATGTTTCGGTATCCTAGTAACAGTAGCAGTATATGTGAATTTAATTCCATACAAAGGTGGCTTGTAATGCTTGATGTAGGATACTGCATGAGTAGGTTGCCAGTCGGATAATTGCCACGATGAAAGCTGTCAGCGTAATAGTCTTTAAACTCTCCGTGCTTCCCCAAATGTTGGGATGCATCCCTCGACCATATAGGAACATTTAAAGCCCCTGTTTTCATGGTTGTATTTCATTCGACATAACGCCTTCAAGACCTTCTAGTAATTCTTATAAACAGGTTCCCCTCGTCCATCGTAGCAATCCCAACTCAAGACCTCAGCTCATCTACTCTCCAAAGAGTCTTCTGACACGTCTCAGAACACTATCCTTCTCTGGATCGTAGGGGTGGTCTTTGCTCGGAATCTCTAGCAGCGCGGGGAAAGCAGCGGTATAAGTATCGACTCTGTGTCGTATGCGCTCCGCAATCTAAGAACCAAGTCAGCGGTCTTCTCCATGCCTGTGATACAGAAATTCCCACATGCTGGTTGATCAACAGAATACCGATATCCTTCCTCTCTGATGTAAATCGGTCAAAGGCCGCTTCGATATCCCCATTGCTTGTCTTGCTATCAACGACCAGGAAGTTCTTTTGCGAATCGGGCGGTGCTGTTACATGCTATAACATCGTAAGCAAAGCCCCTTCTAGCATCATCTTATTAAGAAGAGTGAAGGCGAGGGTGGCTCCATACTCCAATACCTGCTAAGAGGAGTCCTGTCACGGAATCCTGGACGCATGATTAGCAACAGTTGATTGCGCAAACAGGCACCGGCCTACCTCGTCGCCAATTACAGCGAGGAATTGCCTGTCCTTGTAGGCAGATGCTGAAGCCGACATTTTGCTTGAGAGCTGCAGACGTTTGTTTCCTCGAGCTCTGACGTTCGGGCTGCTCAATCACCACCTCGCGAGCGCAGTCGACGGAGCTCCCTCTGCAGCCCCGCTAGCGCATCTACATTCCCTAATCCCTGCATGTCGCGAAATCACCACCACAGTTTCTTTGTCAATAAAGCAGTAAACAAACCAGACCAGCGGGCACCGGAGGAGGAACGATCATTCATTCACTCTTCGAGCTGAACTACTGGCTGCTTCGAGGATGCGGAATTGAGCTTTGCATTACATTCACGATGCCTCGACTTGTACGCAGACGGCCACTTCTGGAGCGCATCAAGGCTTACCTCAATCCTCTGGACTTCTTGCTATGGCTTTCCGAAGAACTCGAGACTAGGGACTGGGACAATAAGACTGCCGTAACACCATTTGCCTTGAGTTTTCACTTTGTCTTTCTCATTGCGAGGGCAAATAGCGCAAGTTCTGCTACCAAGGATGACGACGTCTTTGGGGATCCCAATTCAGGCACCGGCTGGTTGACTTATTTTGTAAGGGCTTCACTTATTCTTTGATAAAACTATACTTACCTCAACACAGGCTAATATCACCGTCTTCTTTCTTACCTTCTTGTCGGTCGGAAATGCCGCCTATACGTTTCTTCGAAAGCGGCATTACCGACTGTTCGAAAGCAATATCGAAACACCGCAGAGCACCCCATCCGCACATCGAGTGAAGGTTGATTCGTCTCCGGTATCTTCATCGCCACTACGATTTATGCAGAACATACTGGGGGATACAAGCGCGGAATCACGAGCACATCCCGATCCTACTCGCGACGTCTGGGAACTTGCTGTCTGGGATCCGATACCAGTATGCCTTCGATTGTTCTGCCTCTTCAGTCCTGGCCACGTTCTTGTGTACTGGCTTTTCCTTCCTACGCAGTCATCGGATCCGCATCCAAGTCTTGCGGTTTTCCGAACCATTTTCTTGCAAGCTCTACTTACTGCTCAGCTACTTCTGCTACAGCTGAACTTTTCTCAGCAAACAAAGGATACGTCAGTAATCCACAAGGAGGTCTTGAGTGAGTACGACATCAAATATGTTCATCCTCGTCTCAATCCACTTGTGCGGGATGTCGGTACGCAATTCTCAGAGCCTACTGCCGAGTCAGATGCAGAGTGTGAGATCGACACATATACACCTACCATACTTCTCAAACGGACCTTTCAGACAAATCCCAACCCGAATTATGCAAAGCATATAGACCCAGAAAATACAGGCGCTGTTCACCAGCGTATCTATACACCTAGCCCACCGTTTACAACTCCTTCGACTACCGGTTTCCAACCACACCCAGTCAAGACCCCCAATACTGCGATTCGACAGCCTCAGTTCCGGAAAAGTGTGAATACGGCTGTATCGACGGGTACCAGCACCGGCACAAGCACTGGAGATGGTGGCAGTCTTGGCATATACAGCCATGCAAATTCTCCTCTAAAGAAGCATTCCAGCATGTACGATCTAAACCGGCAACCTGCTCCACGAAATTCGTTCGCGATGGCGGCTAGAGAGATTTCGGAGGATAGGGAAAGGAGCAGAAGCAGAAGTCCGGCAAAGAGAGAATCATCAATACATCGGTCTTTATACAGGAAAGAACCCCAGCATCCAGAGAGTGCGGAAAGAAGATCAAGTACGCCAACCGGGTTCAGTAATGCGAGAATACAAGGTGCCGAAAGAGGGCCATCAAGATGGTAAAACAATTATAATGTTTGAGTATGGGTCATTCATTGGCAGGCGTTTATGGGTAAGCTCGGTCTGGTGGACTGGCAGTGGATTCCCCGGTGCATATTGCATATTTTTTATTCTGTCTCGTAGTAATCCAACTGATTCTGAACACTTTGTTGTCTTTATTTTCTGACCTCTCTATTTCCTGACTCCCCTATGTCTGCTCTGCTCTGCTTGCCCGTTTTCTATCCCCGGTTTTGCCTTGTGTTCGCTTAACTTTTGAATTAAGGTTTCATTGTCGAAGATGTACTGATGAAGTTGATTAGCAACCATAAGGCAATCGTCCGATATACAGTCCAGATGTCTCTCAAGAACCTCTCTGTTATAAAGAGTGTCTCAGCGTCAAGTTCCTGTATCAAAAAACACCTTACGTGGCGAGGTTGGCATCAGATAGAAAGCAAATCATGACGTCTCAGTCCCCTAACCGAGCAACCAAATAGCATACTTTGAGAAAGAACAACCACGCCCAGCACCTTCTCAATGCTACAGCGAAAGACTTGACGCTAATTGAATGGTATAAGCAAAAATCTCGCGCCGCAACCGCTTCTTCTCTCTTCAACCTCTTCCACCATCAACTTCTGCTGCACAACCTCACTTTTCCACACTCAAACAACCATCAAAACCCAACCAAACCCATTCTACTTCTCACTCGATTCACTTCTCATACTTCTCATACTTCTCATACTTCTCGACTCGACTCATACTCCTTTTCTCCCGCAGCAGCAGAATTTTGGGTGACGCGTCTTCTTCGCATCATCTTTGGAAGAGATCTCTTGTCTCTCTGGTGTAAACAAAAGGTATACCTGCACCGTGACGCGCTCTAATGTGAGCAGTACTGATATGCAGGCTCGTGGGCAGTGTTTGCATCGACCTCCGATTATCATACCGACAACTTGTCATAGAAACAGTTGTTCTGTTCCCCCCTTCTACAGTAAACAAAAGGTATAGCTTCATCATAACTCACTCTGCAGTGATGAATACTAACACGCAGGCTGTGAACAGTGTTTACGACCTACTACGATTACCATACCCATAACTTCTCGTTGAAAGAGTTGTTTCTAGCCCCTTCTACAGTAAACACAGGTATATCTTCACTCTGACGCGCCCTACCTCGACGAGTACTGGTACTTACACGCGTCATTAGTGTTTACTATCATACACAATCACCCTATACGAATCTCATAGCATCAGCTCATTCTCAGAAGAGTTGTAATCTCTTGTTCTCTTCTACAGCAGACACAGGTATGCCTCCAACCTCGACCCACCTTACCCTCCTCCATTGACTCGTATCAATACTGATAATTGCTGGTAGTGTTTGCTTCTTTGTATAAAAACCCCACTCTACCTTGTTCGAAATCGGACAAGAGTCAACAACCCACTACACAAACAAATCCTGTTCGTACGAACAGATCCTACTTATATTTCGAGTAAACAAAGGTATGCATCCAACTCTACCATGCCTAAGACACTAGCATCTCGATTCATATCATAAGCTCGGATGCTGACAGCTTCTTTAGTCTTCTTGAAAAGAAAATATCAAGATGTCTAACTCTCCTATCGATATGTTCAAGGCCGAGACGAGGTTCTTGCAACTTGACGAACCAAAACAAAACAGACATGTCCTACTCGGCATGGTCATGTCCCGTACTCAATCCATCGCAATTGAAGAACCCAGGAAGAACAAACGCTCTTTGCTAGACATGTTCAAAGGCCGCACAAAGATGTTGACCTTTGATAACGAACACAAGAAGCGCTGGTCACTCTTGGATATCCTGAGAAGACGACCTAAGGAAACGCCCATCGAGGCCAATTCCACTCCAACCAAGGACACTTCAACAACTTATCACGAAGCTTTCAGAAGAGAAGCTACCCCTACGAAATACGCATCAGTTTACCATCAAGCCTTTGATAGAGAGGCTACACCAACCAAGTACGCACCAGCTTACAATGAAGCTCCTGCTACAGAGCTCACACCAACCAAGTACGCATCGACTCATGATGAAGTCTTTGCGATAGAGATCACACCAATCAAGTACTCATCAGCTAACGACGAAGCTTTTGAGACGGATATTACACCTACTCAGCACTCATGGGCTTACCATACAGCCTTTGATACAGACATTACACCTACTCAGCACTCATCAGGCTATGATAAAGCTTTTGAGACGGATATTACACCTACCCAGTGCTCACCAGGCTATGATGAAGCCTTTGAGACAGATACTACATCCACCCAGTACTCACCAGGCTATGATGAGGCCTTTGAGACAGATACTACATCCACCCAGTCATCACCAGGCTATGATGAGGCCTTTGAGACAGAGAATACACCTACCAAGTACTCATCAACTTCCCAAGAAGCTTTTGAGATGGAAAACACCCCTACTGAGCAGCCTTCAGCGAGCCGTGACAGATCCAGGAAGGAATCTGATACGGAGATGGAGGGCATCAAAACCCCTGAATACGGGTTTACTACCGAGCGAAAGATGAAATGCGTTCAGCCTTATAACAACCCCGTCACACCAGCGCCAAAGGTTCCAGAGGGAATTTCTATGATGTACTATAAGATTGCAGAAATGTCGCCTGAGCTTGCCCAGGCATATATAATCGAAAACTTCAAAGCCAACATGAAAAAGGCGGATTGGTGGGAGCCAGTCAAATATTACTCTGGTGTGTCTCCATTTACTGCCAAGGAATCATTTTTGCAGAAACTCTGCGACCTTGGAAAAGATCAGGATCAGACCCCTGCTCCAATACGATCAGTAGACGGTGGAATGGATGAAAAAGAAGTCCATACTGCAGCAGAAGAGAAAAGGGCTCGCGACGATGCATGGCTCCGTCGTAACCCAAACTATGCATACAGGCCACCTCCAGCCATCGAGTTGGAGACACCTTGTGTTCGGGCCCGAAGGTCCAGAGAAGAACGTGTGTCGTCGTCTGCGGCGACTGTCATCCGCACTCCCGGATATGCAGAGGGCCCCATCCCGGTTGAGGGACCAACCACAACCGTGGATGGGGATGGTGAACAGGTGCAAGTGGAGGAGGTGGATGGAGTAGTCATTCACCATCACCATCATCACCACGTGCACCACCATCACTACCATCATGTACGGGGTCGCCGGTGCAGGGCCAGAAGGCACCGTCGACACCGTGCTAGCTTTCAGTAGGGTGGTGGTATTGGATAATGGTGTGGATGTTTTTTGGGTTCGTTTTGATGTTTTGGTTTTTTTTTTTGGGAAGGCCTCGGGGCTTTTTATGCCCCCTTTTGGTTCTGGTTTATTATTTTATTCTTATCCCTTTTTTTTTTCTTTTGTTTATTATTAATACATTTTTATCCTTTTGGGCGTTTGGGCGTTTGGGGTTTTTGGGCGGCTAGATTAGCTTTTGTAGTATTATTATCTTGTATTTTTATTGGAACGAATAGATCGCGTTGTTTTTGAACCTTTTTCTGTCTGATGTGAAGCACTTGGTGATAATATGATACTAAGTGTTAGGTAGCTGAAAAGCATTGACTAATTGTAAAATCTCCATCCAGTGATTGAAACGAGATAAGTAGCTGAAAATAATTTAGTGATTTTGAAGAAGCAAGTTATTATGAAGTACTGAGCAACTGAAAAACATTAAGCCATCATAAAGCACTTCATTATCATGAAGTGTTTAGTGATTAAATGGTCTTCAGTCGTGCCAAAGCATCCAGTAACTAAAAGCATTTAATTGCTCCTAACCCCTTAGCAACCAAGAATCACTGGGCGTACCTTTAGCAACTGAAGCGAGATAGAAGAAAACAGAAGTGTTGTATTTCTTTTAGGTATCTACTCTACAGAAAGGACGCAGGTATTTCATGACAGAAACAGCCACCACCAGATCTCTCGAGACTTCTAGTCCCACGCCCCAGTTTACAGTGATAGTGTCAGTATATAGGCTGGTGAGTCCTGCAGGGACTGTGCATAATGCATTGTCGGGTATGCTAGATGATCTATCTCTCCTCCATATCATCATCGTCATCATCATCCTCCTCCTCCTGTTCCTCCGCTTTTGAAGAATGACTTCTCCCTTGGGACATTGAGTGCTGTAGAACTCTCTTTGTTGAATAGATCCCCGATGAGGTATGAAAGGAAGCCGGGTGCTAGTGGTGGTGGTGTACTGGTGACGCCTTCAACCTCCTCCACTTCCACTTGTTCCCCATCCCCATCCCCATTCTTATCAGCTACTTGACACAATTCCACGCCCTCCTAAGAGATGCCGATTGTGGATTGGGGAACCATCAGCTATATGACGGCAGAGAGCCATTGAGATTACCGATCCAATCCTGACTGGCACAGTGCAGGTCTCTGGCTCGATGCGAGTCTCTTCTTTCTTCTGTCGCTTGCGCCGCCTTGTGGTTTGTAACTTGTGGCTTGGACATTTTGGCACCTCTGGGACCAGCATACTTGATCTGTTTCTTCTTTGCCATCGTCGTATGTGCCCAAAGTTGGGAACGGAGGGGGCCGGCACCTGGCACGAGGGGAGAGAGAGATTGAAGAGAGCAAACACTGTCAAGTATCAGTCTTGATACAAGACGGTGTAGGGTCACAGAACCCAGGAGTGAATCCCTTTCGCACGCCGGCAAAATTCAATGTTGTAAAACTCAGGACCACCGCTCAGTAACGCAGGAACCCCCAATGAAGTGGAGATATCGAGTATGATAGGCTTTGCTGATTGTACTTCTTTAAGAGCTTCTTGGTTAGCCACATGCTATATTTTTCATGCGGAGCAAGGCACGATTACCTTGCCGCGGTGGAAAGGCTTGTTACCAGTGATGCGTCGTTGTTTTTTTTGTAGCAGGACTTGAAATTATGACAACGAGAAGACCAGTGGTGTGTTTTGATCTTCAGGCGGCCTCTGATTGTGTAGCAATGTTCAGCTCTCAGCTTATTTCCCATCCAAGGAATGAATGTGCGTCGCTAATACCGGAAGGTGTCGAAACTTGAGAGTGGCAAGGAGGCTGTCGCGAAGAGTATTAGTTTGGAACGAAATATGGTAGTTTTATAGGGTACGCCATAACACAGAGACTGGAATTTCATACCTTGGAGTGTTCACGTATTTCTGGAGACTGGTACGGCAATTCTGAGCCCCTCAAACTGGTCTCTTGGTCTTTGCTTCCAGGGAAATCCAATTCATGTAGACCGAGATACAGAGGTTTGCTATGTATCAGAGCTTGTATGAAGTAAACAGAATGCTGGTTGCTATTTTCTATTATGGGAAAGGTAAAGTACCAGGATCGGGTGTTGACATAGCCAATTCTCTTGGTGGCATTTGTTTTCGAGTAAGGAAAGGAACGAAAGAAGTTCATTGGCAAAGTAATGCAGCTGAGAAAGTCAGTCATGCTTGAGCGATATAGAAAGGAATCCAAAGAACTTACGTGAGAACTGAGATCCGAGTCTTGTGATTTGTTCCTAGAGTTCAAGATGGTCGGGAAAGATCTGTGGTCAAATGTCCGGCAGGTGACACATAGCTGCTGTGTAGGAAGGTGGAACCCGGTTCATAAAAGCGAGCCGAGTCCATATTTTGGGCTTGTCGTACATGGCTAACCAGTTGCAAAGAGCGAAAGGCTGATAGTTGTGTGGGTAATCTGACTGAGAATGACAAAAAACGGCTATTGAATGTGAGATTCCAATGACTTGATGTTCAGGTCTGTCAATGACAAGGACTTAATTATAAGCTGTAATGTTGTGAAAGCGAAGAGAAGTATTAGCGGAAAGCCGAACTTGCTCGTATTAACTAAGTTTAGTAGGGCTTGAGCTAACAATGGAGAGCACCCGCATTGAGAGATTAGGTCGATTCTACACTATCATCACAGTGTCATTAATAGCTAGCATTAGATTGAGACGCTCAGACCTGCTCTGAAAAATACTTAAATCAATAAGCCAGAGCCGTAAATTGGATTCCTGAAATCATAACCGAGCCAAACAGGTAGTTACAACAATATAACAATATACTTGCCGAGTGTGCCATTTTACAGTTGTCGCCTGACTGCCAGGGGATAAATGGAGGTAGGTGAGGATTTATTGTTTTCCTAGCCTGGAATCGGAGGTTTATATGGGCTATTGCCAGTTATGATTTTGTTGACAGGCTTCTTGTCTGTAGATAAGGTATTTATAACGCCGCGTTAGTCTCTTTGCATTTGAAACTACGACCTGCTCGACTTCACGCCAATTAAGGTAGCTTCCTCACGTATATACAGCGATACTCCTATTTCGTTATCAATCTTACTATTGTTATCAGGTATTTTCTGTCGCAATCGGCACAGGACATATAATTCCGCGAATACCCATAGACCGACTTCACGATGGCACTTTCTCTTCCTCACGCACGCATGTATATATTCCAGTTGTACTTTTATTTCGTTATTAACCTTACTCTGGTTATTAGGTATTTATTCTCTGTCAGACCGGATTCAGCGCTTAGATTACGCACGGCTGACAACATAAACACGGGGGGAGGGGATAGAAAGGAGTACAGCATAACAAGATAAGAGACGTTGGAAGGAAAGATTCTTCTAAATTGTAGATAATCCTTAACTCGAGGAAACCCCTGGGAGGGCCTGTCTAATTAACACCTTCTACGGAGAGGAATTAGAGCAAGAGCTATTTTCCTGTACCTGAAATGTCTAACTTACAGTGCCACAGAATGCGGCAAATAACAAGCAGACCAACATCTCGAATCTAAAATATCTGCCCTTATATAGCACCCTTATATAACACACACAATTTTGAAGAGACATTACCACAAGCATTAAGAGCCACCACCTTGCACAATACACCGACTATAATACTAGATAACAAATGAAATGTGTTCGAATGAATCCAATCGAGCAAGTTCATATTCGTCCCTAAGATTCCTTACTGCCGTGATCATCAGAGATTCAATGCAATAGAGCTCTCTTCTTGATAGAAAAGTCTCTAGCTTTAACTGGTTTTGCCTCATTCTCGGCATGGCGAGGGCTTCGAAGGAGTCCTCCACGACGGACTGTCTTAGAGCCCGCGAATCTTGGCTGCTCAAGGACAGTGGCACGCTTCTTTGGCTGTTCGACTTCCATATCGGGATCTGGATCAGAGGATGGATCAGGAGTTGACACGCTGGTAGTCGACGAGGTAATATCACTGGATGAAGAGCTTTGAGAATAGTTAGACGAGGTGATACCGAGGGTTTAAACACCTTTGGACTTACGTTGTGGTAGTAGCGCTGTAAGAGTATGGCGCAGAGGAGGAAATAGACGAAGTCCTGTGTTTAGTTAGCATGGATTAAGATCCGAGACAGAATCGAACGCTTACGGGTGATCAGTGACTGGACAGCCAACAACAATGGTCGAGGTAACAACCTTGGTAACAGTAACAGTGATTGGACAGTGGAAAATGCTGGTCGTAGTCGCTACTGATGGTGCTACAGTAAGGGTGTGAATACCGGTTGATGAGCAGGTTGTGGTAGTAGCTGGGTAGTACAAAGTAGTGTGGTCCTCAGTAACTGTGGTAGTGTGACAAATTTCTGGCTCGATTGTCCAGGTATAAATGCCCGCTGATGGACATACGGTCACCTTGTTACCGGAGCTGACGGTAGTTGGCTTGTCAGCAATGACTACGGTGACTGTCGATGGTTTAACAGTAACAGTATAGACACCTTTGGATGGGCAGACAGCGGTGGTACCAGGAATCGAAACAGTAGTTGGTTGAGAAATTGAGGTTGTAGTCACTGCCGCTGGGCAGAGGGTAATAGTATGAACTCCATCCGTTTGAGCTGCATAGGTTGCGGTGTAGGTCTGGGTTGGGGTGACCTGGTTAGAAGTTGGACCTCTATGCCATGTCTCCTTGTAATCGGTGCATTTTTTCCCAATGCAACTGTGGACATCGACGACTTGGTGTGCTGAGCCATCATTGGCAGGTTTACACTCCTTGCAAAGACCACTTCCTCCATAGCCCCAAATCCCAATTTCACCAATCTCATTGTATGGGCAGACGTAATCAATAACGATCACATCGATGGATGCAATGTCTACATGAGTGACTGGTTTTGTGGAGTTGTGGTAAGTTCCGTTTGCTGAAGCAGAAGGGTAGGCTGTGTATGTGGTGTATGAAGTGGAGGTAGATGAGACATGGCCGACGGTCACTGGCTGATCGGTCTTGGTTACAGTGACTTTAGATTCCTTTCCTGCGCATGGGATGACTGTAGAGACAAATGCGAATGTTGTATATGGATACTCTGCCGAGCATGTAGTACCGACGTTAGTCGAGCAGCTCTTGCCGTTAGAATTTTTCAGAGTGCATATAGATGCAGTGGTTGGTTTGCACTCTGTTGTTGGCTTGCAAGTTGAGACTGTTTGATATTGTTCGGTGACAGTGATAGGCTGAGGTTTGACACTTGATGGACAGTCCTCACATGGTGAGAAGGTAGCAATAGCATCACCAGCCACCGTATAAATTAGGTTAAATGAAATAAAAAGCACTAGGGTACAGTAATGAGTGATATGCATCTTGAATGACTTTTGCTTGCCTCTTGATTGAAAACGAATGTGTGGAGGATGAGGAGGGGGATATACTTGGGGGGTGGCGGATTATAATGGCAGCCCTACGAGACTTTCCAGGTGCTCGGATTGTGGGAGTCCGATCTACAAATATCTTCAGGGGACAGGGTAGAAAGCATAGTATCACTGAAGATACAGCTCATCCCAAGGAGGCGGCAACAAGATGTGCTCAATTTCCACCTTGCATAAGGATACGGGATCGTAGAGCAACCCTTCACAAGCTAGCTATAGAAATCTCATCACCGAGGGTACACCGACAGATAGCTGCGATTAGACATTGAGAATTATGGCCAGATAAATGAGAGCTGGGTCCTTAAGAGTTGCCGTGCTGAAGCCTTGCAGAGGCTATAGACAGCCAAAGAAGCCAAAAAGATCCTACATCTGATGCCCTTTGTTCTTGGCTACACAAGCGTTACTAACTGAGATTAGTTCTGTTTAAATCATCTGACGGCAAGCAGTCCAATTTCGGCAGAGACTCCACGATCTCGCTTAAGACAAGCAAAAGTACAGCCTCTTAAGCGATGATATTTCAAAGTGGCATAGCGCAAAATACAAAATCTAGAGCACGTGGGGTTTTACTCAAAGAGGTAATGTTGGCCGTGGTGGGTCAAGCCACGCTGTCGTTCGGGCTGGCTGACGCCAAGCAAATTGTGAGCTAAGTGGCAGACGCTATCATAGCATGTATCACGATCTACGCGGCTTCTAGCCGCTCTCGTCTACCCTACTGTACCTATATCATTAGCCTGGGTCCCGGTGCTCCTCGAAACAATCTATCAGATGAAAGGCGCACATCTGCGGCACGGGGGAGAGATCCAAAGATCTAAGGATATTATCGTCGTTTCTAATGACCGTGCAGAAAGACATGACAAGATGATCTTTATTTCAGTGATATCGCATGTGAGATTTCTCGCAGTTGTGTGGAGCTCATTTAATGCTTGTTCTGTACTCTGAAATCGTCACAACATCAAGATGCATCATTGTCGTCGACCATCTAAAAGTGATGACACCTGGAAACAACAACCAAAACATTGGCAACGGGCTAAGTCGAAAAACAGACGGATATACACAATTCTCGCGGTGTTTTTGTGCTACATAATTTGGCAATTCTTGATACCTTCATCTGATCTAGAATCTGACCGAGAATATCCAGTCCTTGGACACCAATCCCCATCAAGGAGGTCATATGAGTCGTCAAGGCAGTACCCACCGCCCCTCATCAGAGGAACAGTTCCAGCTCAGGAAATTCAACCATCGACCGACGTAGCAAAGCCTGAGGGAGAGACATTCCAAAATGTTGTTGCTCAAAAACCAATCGCCGAGCCCAATCAGCCTGCAACAGCAAACAAAAAGCTTGAAGAAACCACAAATTCTACTCCAGAGGAAGAAGATGACACAGAAGAAGCTGACCTCAGGAGAATTGCCGTCTTGCCAAAGGATAAGGAAGTAGTATCAGCTGCAGACGAGTTGGCAGTACACGCTTCGGGCATCAATTCAGAATTGAACAGTGTTTTGCAAGGAAGAAATTCCACGAAATTCCCCACATACAGCGAATATGCATCACAAATCGAAAATGCCGATGGCTTACCAGATATCATACACATGCCTCTGGAAGACACAACCAATGATGTAATGCTTGAAGGTTGGGAAGATGAGTGGTTTGCCCTGGCCAAATTCGATGCCAAGAAATGGGGGAAACTAAAAGAACCAAAGATTGATTTTATTTACACGTGTGAGCATATACTTCTAGTACAAGAATTGTAACTGACTTTTAAGGGGTAAATGGTTCGGATGTGGCTTTCCAAGACACGATATATCCCTACGAACTGAACTCCTCTCTCAATGATCCTGAAGGGCAATGGTTGAAATCACATAGATTGAATAGGTATCGTGACTGGGATGAGCTTCGATTTTCAATTAGAAGCATTGAGAAGCACGCGAGTACATTCAGAAATAAAATTCAAATTCTGGTCAATGCTGTCGGTGATGAGACGGCCAGCAAAGCTACCATGGATAATCCTTCTCTGATCACTGGACGACAGACTCCCCTCTGGATGAAGAACAATCAAATTACTCAGGACGTTGTCCAAATTCTATCGCAAGAAGATTTCTTCGACGACAAGGAAGCAGCATGTCTACCCACATTCAACTCCCTTACGATTGAGAACCAGATCTACAATACGAAATCGGATACAGATAGGTTCTTCGCTCTATCAGATGACATGATGCTCGGCAAACCACATTCTGCCTCGGACTTATATTCTCCTTTGTTTGGAGCAACAATAGGTTTCAAGACGAATGGATATAACACGCGTGATCCTCCGACTGATTCTGATGCTCGGAGATTCGGCGAGAAGCCCTATCTTATCTATACCTCTTGGCTACTGAATAGACGCTTTGGAGAAAGGAAGCGGAAGGGTCAAGTTCACTTTGGGCATTCTATGTCCCGAAGTGTTACACGCGAAGCTATCAACAGTTTTCCACGACCTGCTCTACAGAGCACATGCCAGCGTTTTCGAGGTGAAACTGGTTTCCAGCTCTACTCGTGGTATGTTGCGTTTCATTATACCATTGAGCGACATCGCGAGGCATTACTTTGGAGTTATATTATGCTGCGATCCGATTCAGATGAGGATGGAAATTTTGATTGGGCAGAGAGACAAGCGATTATGACCGAGCTTGAGGAAGGCATGTCTCAGGAAGGGAATTCCACATTTCGCACACGTCAATACTACAAGGTTGGGCAGCTTCTAGAAGAAGCAGGCATCCCAGCACCAAAGGTTAATCTGGATACTCTATGGACGTCCCTTGATGGCCCGTCAACTATCCAGAACATCGATTGTCAAGAATTCGATGTCAATGAGTGTATTGCCCCAGGATTTTCGACGAGTAACTCCGATAAGTTCCACAAAAGTCATGTTTTTTCTACTGCATCGATTTTCGACCGGATCTCGCGCCAGCAGCCTAAGTGCGGAGATTGTCTCATCAAACTAATTCTCAATCGCGCCGAGCAAGGATACGAACCACTTCTACCGGATAAAAATGCGCCGACCTGGATGAGAGAACTTATCATCAAGGCTTTGAAAAAGTACCAATATACGATTATAGAGCCTGACGCACTTTTTGTTATGGTTACGGACGCAGATCAGGTGAAGAATGTACTTCTGAAGAGACTAGTGAAGGATCAGCGGCAGGTGGGCCAGCTTTGTCTTAACGACGATGTTGCGACTGAAGACGAATATGCAATTTCCCAAGTAAGAAAGTATATGATAAAGTTGCTGCGAGAAATAGCCCCAGAACCTTCCCAGTTTGAAGCTAATTTTGGAGAAAAGGGTGGATTAAAAGTGTAAGAAAACACGGGGAAGGCGTTGGTCGGTTAACCTATTTGATTTTCTTTGATTGTTTTCAATCATCTTCTACGCTCGAATATAATAGTATAAGTCCTCCCATGACTGTTTCTAGTATCAATCTCAATATTTATCGCGCCTTTATTAGCTTCAGTAAATCTGATTTCAAGGTCTTTAAACAAGACAGTACCGATATTTTGGCTCTGAAGTATAATCTCAATCCGATATAACTTTTGTGTTGGATCTGACAGAGCGACTGTATAATTTTGGTCCTCCATTTTAGAAAAGCCCCATGCCACCTGGCATGAAGTCATTGCTTTGACATCTCCAACCTCGCCCGCTCCCCAGAATGTCGCCATTGTAGTTTTGTTATTATGAAATGTTACAGCCTGCAATTCTGCAGTATTAGCAACAACAAAAAAATCAGAAGTTCTCGCTAATTTCTCTGTAGCAGATGCAGTGATATTTGGCAGCATTGCGTAGGCATAGCTTTCGCCCACGGGATCGACACGGTGGTTACGATATATTGTTGTGTACTCTTGAATATTCAATTCGTCAAATCCCGCATAATCTGGGTACTGATTGATATCACTCCATCTTCCGACGAGCGTCGACCGTTCAAAAGTCATGTTGCCTGAATCGAGGAAATGGTACCCGCCCACACCGTCGAGATGGGCCCAAGATGATCGATCGTACGTTTTCTTCCACGAGGAAAATAATGAAGAGTCTGTGGCTTCACCATCAATCACTAGTCGTGATACACCGGTCATAGATTTTCGCGCATCAATCGTGCTATGGATTTCAGTCCCATTAGTTCCATTGCAGCTTATTCCCAGAGCTAGAATTGCGTTCGCCAGGAAGAACCACGATTTCTTGGCTGAGACGGTCTTGTCATGCGAAAGGTAATCAAGGCTAGCTGCACCGAGAGTTCGCCATTGAACACCTCCCGCCCATTCGTTATAAGCTGTGCTACCATATGCGGCCAATTTCTGGGTACTCTGTCCAGCAGTGACCCCTGGAGTGTGATAAGGATCCATTGTTGAATAGTAATCGTCGAGGAAATATTCCCGGTCGTTGTCAAGATATACTTGCAGGAAGCCATCCCCTTGATAGAAGGGCCGCAAGTTTTCTGAGTTTAATGTTTCATAACGCCCTATACGGGTCGACGACATAGCTATGGTAGCAGTCCAATGTTGCTGATGAAACACCACTCGGTCTGACATAGGAAAAATCCGAAACCCAGTGTCATGAACAACGGCGGGGATATTTTTCTCCTGTTTGAGTCTCTGAATGCCACTTGCTATAACAATACTCGAGTCACCCATATCAACAAATGGAGCTTCTTCCTGCCATGAAAGTACTAAAGATTTGAATTCAGCTTTGTACGGCTCTGGAGCAGTTGCAATAAGCCGCAATACTGCCTGGACAAGCAAGTTTCCAGCATACGAATCATTTTCGTCCTTGCGAGAAACATCTCTTCCTGTAAGAATAATAGTCAGCAGATGATCAAAAACCGAGGGATAACACTGACCTCGCACATTTCCCATCATCATGCCACGAAACATGAAAGGTCCAAAACTCTCTTGTATTGATTTGAAAATGATTGACATATCGGAGCTAGATAAGGCGAAAGGGGAGTTTTGCAGAACATAAGCTAGCTGGGACACAGCGAGAATATGAGTGAGTCCATAACCACCAGCATACGGGTAGACACGATGAGAAATATAACTCCCATCTTCGTAAAAGCCTTCACCACTGCTCACTTGAGTAAATAATGAGTTATTGCCACTCCCACTGATATCAAAAAGAGCATCATAAGCCCTTTGAAATTCTTTGCTATCTTGCATCAAGATGCTGGCACCTGGTTTTGATTAGAAATTTTCTGAGATAAGTTGGGAAGATACCATACCGATGAGTACCTGACACATATTTGCTCGATTGGACCCAATAAGAGATCGTGAATTGAGATCTCCAAGCATTTTGGACATTGTAATGCCGTATTCATTCCTTCTCTCTGCTCCAAGCTCGTCATGTAGTATCATGCTGATATCTATCAATGGCTTTGAAGCGCCGATCTTGTAGTTCCACCACTACCGACCGTTAGTTCCAAAGTATAGGTAAATTATTGCCATCAACATTACATTCTCATTTGGATTCACTATCGTCGAAGAATTATATGCTTCAGCGTTTATCAAGTCAAGTGATTGAAGAATTGTCTGGAGTACTCTGAGATCTTGATATACCGAGGTGCCGTTTACTGAATATGCTAAGGCAAGGGTTCTTAGTCTGTCATAACATTTTCGAAAATTGATGGACAAGTGAATTGGATTGAGATCCGGCCATATTTGCGAGCCCTTGGCCTGGATATTCTTCAGATGCTGCTCCGCTGTTGTAGATAGTCTTTGAATTGTATCCGAGATCTCTGGGTGATGCATATCATACTCGCCACCTGTGATGACTGTTTTCCATCGCTGGCGAAAGCCTTCGAAATGCGCAGGCGTGCAATTGATCCTGAAATTGTGAGATGATTTCCACTTTGATTGCCTTCTGTCAAGTTGACTTGAACTAGATTGGCTGCTGCCCATGCTCGTTGATAAAATCAGATTTTTCGTCACTATACTCTTAGTAAGTGGTCCTGTTCAGTTAAAGCTGCTCACGTGTTTACGTGGCTTGAGGAGCTCATGTCGTTGGAGGTCGGAGGCTCAATACATGCTGTTAATTTGATTTTGGGCTTGATTGAGTAGCCGAAATTTCTCTGGTGTCAGAGACGTGCAATCGGTAGTTCTCCAGCATTGAACCCCTATCTTCACGGTTTTCAGCTCTCGGCCACATTCGCGTCGCTTAAGTTTTGGCGTTCGACTATTGACTTTTAGCATCGGCTATCCCATTTAGCTGCATAACGACAGAACACGGGCTGTAAGGGGCCAGGGGAAATGGCAGGGGGGAAGCCATTGGAAAAATGAAACAAAGTGGCTTTTTGATCAGCTTCAATTAATTCCTTAATCAGCCATCTTTTAAGGCAATTTGGGACCCCTTGTAAATTATCGTCGGCATCATTTACGTGGTAAGTGAATAGCGACGCGGGATGCCATTTTAAGCGAGGCGTCTATTACGTTTTTTGTTAGGACTCAGATACATTTGTGATTGGTAAAGATAACACGAGCAGAAGCACAAAAACCTTTACAGCATTTCTATAATTCTCAAAAATCTATGCATGTATTATCTTAAATACCAATTTGCAGGAAACTTTGCTACTGCTTGTGCTGCCCACTCTCGAACATTCATGTGGTTTTGCAATACCATATTCTCAGTCCATTTTTTGACCGCTGCTTTTTTAGCATTTTTCTCTTCCTGACTCATGGCAAATACCCGCCCGACTGTATCCATTTCTGACTCTCCATCCTCCTGCAACCAAATAATGCTTTCATCTAGATACTGGTACGTGCGAAGAAGCCTCCTGTCGCCGACTAGAGGCGTTCCGGCAATTAATGCTGCGGGGACTGTGCTAGATGCCTTGGTCAGGTAATAAGATTCAAGTTTAAAAGCTGTCACCACCGCCTCGCTCTGCTTGAGTGTAGTATAAAAGTCTGTGTAATCGAGCCTTTCATCAAAAATAACATGAGTCTGGAGGTCTTTCGGAACCGTAGGGTGTTTCCCAAAACCAACCAAGTGCAAGTTTGTCCCATCAGCAGACTCATTACGATCTTCGGCAGCTTTGATGAATTTTTGAAGATGTTTGAAGACCATGGGGTAGTCTCTGCCTTTTTCGTATTCCCCTTGCAGTGCAAAACCACCTTCGCGGCCGCTCTTGCTCAATTTTTGATCAGACGCCGCTTCAAAATTGAAGACGGGTGGGAAGACGTGCACAGGAGGGTGATGCAGCTCGTTTTTCACAACATTCCACTTCCGTCCAAATTGATCATTCCGAGCGAATTCTGCCACATGATGACTCAGGGCTATAAAATCAATGCGGCCAGCGCGGACAAATGGTGTGAGCTGATCTATCACCAATGCCTTTTTTCTATTCTCCATCTGATCCGCGTGATGAAATACACAGAAGAAATGCGTATGGTGGTTCTCCAGCAGATGATACCAGGTGTCATTCATATGCTTCGCATCCTTCAAACATGTCGTAGAGACAACGATATCTGGAATAGGGTATCGGGCATCTTTGCCGATTTTGCGAAATTCACCTGCGTAGACATGATCTTTTATTTCCTCGGAAAGTCCTGAATCGGCGATGACCTGCTCCATTCCGAATCGGAATCCAACTTGGTATGTAGTAATTTCAGCTTGTGGTACCTGGAGCCAGGAATCGAGGAGGGGAACGAGGACTTCATCGTGGGACAATTGAGTGTTGATGACCGCTACACGAATCTTGCGATGGGATGAGAAAAGGTATCGATCTGCTTTATGAACGGCGGTGGTGGCATTGAATAGCAAATACTGAAGGAAGGAGAAGGTAATAACGGTGATAATGAGCGTTAGAAAATGAACATGTCGCTTTGGCAAGCAATGGGTCTTGTTGGAGGCGACAATCATGTTGAAGAAAAGAAATTTTGTAGACGCCACTCACACAGCGACTCTGAGATGTAGAATAACTTTTAAACGGTCAGACCATCACCCTTTTTTGACGGCACGAGGAATGAGGTGGCGTAGATTAGTTCAGCTTGGTGCTTTATGCTCCACTGATTGATGCGAGCTAGTGGAGGGGTATCATCAGTCGCCGCGTACAAACCGAGGACGCAGTAACCTGAGCAGCCACCAAATTCAGCCCAGATTGGCAACCCAAATCCATGGATAAGAAGTTGATCTAGAACAAGCTGGATTTGAAAGAGGATACTAGGAGTGGGTAAAGTAAAAGAGGTTTGAATTTTAAGTCCTTAGATCTATTGCCCTTTGTAACTTTTGCCAAACCTTCTCATTTTCCATCAAGTCCTTTAAGTGTTGCCTCGCACTGTCTCTCAGCCCTCTAGGTTTGCCATTCAAGTTATTGGCACCGTTATCAGGAGTCTTGACACCCTGTCGAATATCACTGTCTGCACCAGAACCTGTGGTCCAGGATCCAAAAAGAGGCGGTACAACAGTCCATCCGGATAAATCTCCTCCCCTCATCAGATCACGAATGCTCCAATCTAGCCCTGTATCCAAACTTTTCCAACTGAGAAGATACATTAGTCTTTGTGCTCCTTTGAATGTAACTGCCAATGCAACCAATCCTATAGGCTCATAGCTGGGAAGAATAGCTCTCGATTGATCAGGCATCTGAGCTGCCTCCGTGTATTGGGAGAAGCAATACCATGGCTTTCCTTCATGGCAGTCTATATCCTTGACTGGACCAGGAGGTAATGATGAGTCGCGGTAAGGTATGGAAATTTTGTCAAATGGTTTGGGAGCAGTGGAGATGCGAGAAACTCCAAGATGAAGTACATCCCAACCTGTCCCGTACGGATATTTTACTACATCATTTTGATCTAGCTGGTTCATAATGAAGGAAGACTGAATGCCTTCAGAGAGGTGTTTCATTTGATTTTTGATACTGGGCTCCCTGAGGTTACAAGATAGCATTTGATTTTAAAGTTCATGGTTGAATGGAGCATACCAATCAACGTCATCTTCCAATATGAGAGCTGTCTCAATTTGATTGTCCACAATATACTTCAAAGCATCTAGATGGCTCCTCCAACTTCCCCAGTGAGCATCATCGAGCTCTCCGGCTGCTTTTCCGTATGGCTTTGCTTTTGCTGCAATATTTTCCCCTCGCACAGCTGATACCGTATGTGTAATGGTAATGTTAGAGGTAGAAGCAATCAACGATACTGCATCGCGACGATCAGTTCTTTCAGGAAGTGAAACCACAATTATGGCTCCAAAACCAAGTGTAGAATTGTCAGTGCTTGGAAGAGGAGGAGTTGGGGACTGGTAGCGATGAGTGGAAAGATGGTACAGGGTGACTATGGCCAGAACGACAGCTACACCTATGCGTGCTATGAAAGTTTTAGAAGTTGTTGCAGAATTTCTCAACATCTTGGAAGAATGCATATCGAAAAATTTCCTATCTGTTGATGGAAGTGACATTTTCTCATTAGGTGGTTACTTAGGGGTCGACAGATAAGAGCCCGATAGCCAAGAGGCCCACAAGCCAAGCCGTTCAGGGGCAACGACTAAATCCCGCCCCCTGTAAGCATTTGTGCAGCTAGGGCCGGAACACTCATCATAGGACGGTACAGTACTAGAGACTATTGTTCGACATGTGGGTTCCATCTCCGTCCAGAATGGCTAAATTGTAAGGCATTTCATCCCCCCACAAAGTTTTGGGCCCATGATTAACTTTCCCTTCATTCCTGCAGCAAGATGATAGATCATGGATGCAAAGGACCGTCATGACTACTTTCGCTTGCGACCCAGAAACCGCCTTGTGCGAAGTATGATATTGAATCGCAGGGCGTGTTTTGCTTTGTTCCTCGTTGGAATCTCACTAATTTTTATACCTTGGGTAAGTTTTCTTTGGTCATGGCAGGCCAACCCCCATGCTGACCTCTCTATACAGTCTGAAAAACCACTCTCTTTGGGACCAAATTTTGCGCATCAGCATGGATCACAAGAAGAACTGAGGCTTCATCTGCTTATTCCAGCAACAAGTGCCAATCCAAATTTCTGTCGGACAACTCTTTCTGCCGCCTTACTGGACTACCCAACTCCGGTTCTCATAAACTGGGAGGGAGAGGAAGACGCCGAGAACCCGTACGCTTCTCACCTGGCCAAGATTGAGCATACCCTGGAGTATCTTCGTGGTCTACCCCCAAGAAATGATAAAGACTTGGTTTTGATTGTGGATGGATACGATGTGTGGTTTCAATTGCGCCCAGAAGTTCTCATTCAGCGGTACTACGCAGCCATAAAACAAAACTCCGATAGACTGGCAAAGAATTTTAATCCTGATGTGATTGCTCAGCACGATATCAAGCAGACCGTGATTTTCGGCGCAGACAAGAAATGCTGGCCACAGAGTATGAATTATCCTGCATGCTATGCAGTCCCCGAGTCGCCTTTGCCCAAGGACTTGTTTGGAAAAAAGACAGACTCTGCTGAGCTGCACCAATTTGCTCGACCGCGATGGTTGAACTCTGGCACGGTGCTTGGCCCGGTATCAGAAGTACGGGCGATGTTTGAGGCTACTAGTCGTCGCGTTCAGGACCATTTTCATGGATTCAGTGATCAATGGTATTTTGGTGAAATATTTGGCGATCAAGAATATCGTCGAAATTCACTCTCAAAACATCCGAGAAAGTTAAACAACGTTGTAAACGACAGCCAGCCGAAGCGAGCATCGAAACGCTCTAAAGAGCGCAATATCTTACCAAGTATTGAAGCATATCAACAAACTGAATTCCACATGGGCTTAGATTATGAAAGTTCGCTGTTTCATACAAATGCATTTGCGGAGGGCGACACGGAGTGGATCAAGTTCAATTCGACAAAGCTGACTGAGCGATTCATGAAATCCAACTACGTCAAGTTCAATTCAAAAAAGGGTTCAGGGTCGCTATTTCCATCCGATATAATGAACTCTCGACCACCCATCTCAAGGGGTGTTATTGCAGAGGAGCTCTTTGAGGATTCAGAGCAAGGTTTCAAAGAATTATCTTACAATACGACTTGGACAGATGTTCCATTGATGGTCAACACGGCCACTGGCAGTGTACCTGTCATTATTCATCTCAACGGAAAAAAAGAAAGACTCGATGAGTGGTGGCAGGAATTGTGGTGGGCTAAGAACGGATGGGGAAGGCATCTGCTTCGCAATGGAAGTCGAGCACCGCGCGGTCCCCTGGGAACAACTATCGATGCTCAAAGCAGCAAAACTATCACTTGGTGGAAGGGGACATATAACAGCCTTCGACGTGAGAATGGCGGTTACTGGTCGGCAAAGGGCGAGTGGTTGTATTATAACCACCTTTGCGCCCCGCACGAGAAGGTTCTTTTTAAAGGTAAGAAGGTAGGTACACCTGAACGAGTGCAGGTTGGTTGGAAGGGTCCAAAGGAGGAGAACCCCCCAAAAGAAGAACACGCGGAAAAGAAACAAGAAACTGCGAGTGGAGCGAAAGCCGCGAAGAAAGTGGACCAAAATTCTAAGTCGTGGAATAATGACGGTGAGAGTTCTGTTGAAGGGACGACGGCAAACAATACTTTTTCTGGTGGAAGGGTTTTCAACACAACGTCCACGGCGATATGAAGCTCGTGAAATGGCACTCAGAAAATGCAAACCCAGAAACAGTAATATAATCCCAGGAAAGGATTAAGCAAGGAAAGGGTTTTTTCCCCCACTTTACTAAATAGTGCTTTGGAGGAATGTTTTGTTCTGTTACACCCTTCTCATCGAATGTCAGATTTGTGTTTTTTACCTTGATTTCATTCAACCCCTGACCTAACTCAAGTAGAATGATATGGAAAAGTTAATGAACGGCAAGGAACTGATCTATTATCCGAGTATCAATAGAAAAGGTTCATTAAAATCTCGCTTACTCCAAGCTTTTGTGACATCTACCCGGTACATTTGCTCTCCACAAGTCAATTTGCATGATCCGAACTATCAATGATCGGCGAGTGAAGATCATCCGTGTCCAGCGCTCAGGGACCGCGGAGTTTGCCACGTGCCTACTTACTGTATCCTAGTACTGTGGAGTAAGAATAACAGCTCGCTTAATTTCCCATCTCGCGGGTAGTAACTTAATTTGTATTGTACCCCTGTCTACACCAAATCGAGTCATAACGCAGGAACGAAAACATGGCCTAGTACTTGTTTTGTCCCACCCAGCCTCGCACATCAAAAGATCAGCTACCAACTAGCATGCCGAGCTAGTGACCCCCCTGGATTCAGCACGCCACCGAACGCCATCGGATTCTACAACTTTTTCGCCATCCTCACTTTATTTCGGCATGATGAGGGCACTTCTCCTTTTCTCTTGCATATTCGTCCAGCTATACCAAAATACGCCAATCAGTGTAATTACCATGCCGAGCCCGTTCCAGAGCCCAATATTCAGCCTGAATAGGAAGATACCGAGTAGGATAGTAAAACACTGCTTCAGATTGGCGCAGACAGTCAAGGTGAGAGCCCCTACAGCTTTGTTGGTATTGAATGATGAGACATTCTGAGCAAAAGCCAGCAGACTGTTTACGACCACAGATGTGAGTGTTTTCTGTGACAGCAAATTTGCGCCAATAGTATTGTACTCAGCAGTAAGTTGTTTAACCTCACCCAGGAGGTATGCGCAAATAAAGCTTTGCAAAGCGGCCAGCGGTGACATTCTCAAAAGAACCTCCAAAGGCGACAATTTCAAAGAACCAGTCATGATTCGATTGGTTGTCACAGTCTGAGACATATGGATTAGTGATGCGTGAGAATTGACAAAGACGAATTTACCTTGACGGATGCCAGAAGTACACCAAGTGCTGTCAAACAGCAACCGACGGGTGTGAAATAATAATCCCCGTAGGTTGCCATACCAATTCCTAGGATCATAGGCAGGATTGAAAGGTATGTAGGCATAGAATATCTCTGCCCATACACCATATAATATATCAGGACAGTAATTGCTGGGCATGTTGATCTCATGATCTGATGGAAAGGGAGTGAGACCATTGACCTGAGCTATGTCAATGATGAATTTCAAGTATCAAGGACAAGCATACAAGGAGACATTTGAAATTGCAATGTTGACTGTGAAAAGAGTCGAGAATGCAACGAGAACAAGATTGTCAGCATCACTTAATTCGGTGAGCTTAACATATCCTATCTTCATGAGCACAAAGCATCCTATGGATGTAAATGTGGCATGCGATGCTGTCAAAAGCCATGGATACGCGAACTGTATATTCATCAGCTTTACAGTCTGTGAAATTCAATGAGTTCGGGCCAAACCTTGCCGAGAACCAGCTTGTTGAACGTGCTGAGGGAAAGATTAATTGAGAAGTAGATTGCCAAATGGGTGAACGTCGACTTGGAATTCATTTTCCCTCGTGAGTTGTTTGTGTATACCAGATAAGAAGTTGAGCTTCTACTCAATTTTTTACTCCGTTCAGCCTCCGAGGTAAATCGCTGGTAGTGGTTTGTTGTTCTTGGCATGGCTTTGATGCTAAATATTTTGGTACTAGTCGCTAACCCGATTCTAAATTACCAGGAACGAGAAGACGGGAGGAAAGGGGCATGGCTGAGCTAGGCCGATCGAGATGGGAGGTGAGGCGATTGATGGGTCAAGATTCGGCATGTACTGTAGAAATTGTCAGGTACTCTGTGGTCGCAGCCTTCCACCTGGGCCAACTCCTTCCTTTTCGTGCCTTCCATTCCCCGAAAACGGGAAAATACCACCACCATTATTATACCTTCCAACTTTGAATTTCTCATATCCCAATGATTGACTGCACAAGCGATATGGCTGCGTTCCAACCGTTGCCAAAAATCAGGAAGATATGTTGCATTGGCGCAGGTTATGTGGTAAGAAATCTCATTTATCAACCACAACCAGAGTATCAACATTTAACACATACCAGGGCGGCCCAACATGCTCAGTTATTGCCAGTAAAAACCCTGAAATTAAGGTGACCATCGTAGATCTCAACCAAAGCCGAATAGATGCCTGGAAATCAGAAGAAATCCCAATTCATGAGCCAAATCTCCTTGAGACGGTGAAAATCGGACGCGATGGCTCCGACGGTCGAGTTCCAAATCTGTTTTTCTCAACAGATGTCGATCAGGCGATCGAGGAAGCCGATTTGATTTTTATAGCTGTTAATACGCCCACGAAGACAACTGGGTATGGAGCAAACCAAGCACTCGATCTGAGCTATGTCGAGTCGGTAGTTGAACGAATTGCCCAAGTTTGTCGCAGTGACAAGATTATAGTAGAGAAGAGCACAGTACCTTGCGGAACAGCACGTATCGTGAGCGAGATGCTCGCTAATATCAATCACCACGATATTCAGTTTGATGTTCTGTCTAATCCTGAGTTTCTTGCAGAGGGAACCGCTATCAAAAACTTGCAAGATCCAGATCGAATTCTCATCGGCTCTGATACAACCCTGCGTGGCCTACATGCCAGAGCTGCTCTCACTGAAGTTTATACTTCTTGGGTGCCCCAGGATCGTATCATTGGTATGAATATTTTCTCTGCTGAACTTGCAAAACTTGCAGCCAATGCTCTATTGGCACAACGAATCAGCAGCATCAACGCTCTAAGCGCAATCTGCGAAGCCACCGGTGCAGACATCGATGAAGTTGCTTTCGCAGTGGGTCTTGACACAAGAATCGGTCCTCGTATGCTGAAGGCATCAGTTGGTTTCGGAGGTTCATGCTTGAAAAAAGATGTGCTAAATCTTGCACACTTCTCTGACACGCTAGAGCTTCCGGAGATTGGAAGCTACTGGAGATCGGTGAACGATATCAACGAAAACCAGAAAAGTCGTTTCGCAGTCCGCATCATCAGGCGATTGAACAATACCCTGACAGGTAAAAGAATAGCTCTGCTGGGTGTTGCCTTCAAGAAAGATACGGGGGATTTGCGTGAGAGTGCTGCGATATCAATTTTAGCTTCTTTAATTGCCGAGGAAGCACAAGTCGCCATCTACGATCCTCAAGCAAAAGCCGAAGATTTATGGCCAATTCTAGAGAACGAAATGGGAAGGTCCCGAGAAACGTTTACGCGGGTATCCATCTGTTCTTCCGCATATGAGGCTTGTGATCAAGCTCATGCGGTGGTTATTGCTACGGAATGGGATGAATTCAGTAACAAGGATCCTCAAGATTTAAGACTTCATACTGAACATCTTCAAAATGAAGATAGTGAAAGTGATCAGAGTTCTTCATATTCAGTAGTCCTGACTCCCAGCTCTAGCTCAATTGATGGAAGACACCCAAACAGATTATACTGGGATCGTGTGGCAGATATGATGAAGTATCCCCGACTTGTATTCGATGGAAGAAATATTGTGGATGAGGTCAAGTTGAGAGAATTAGGTCTGCAGGTTGAGTGTATCGGAAAGTCGAGGGTGTGGTAGTACGGAGTAGTTGGGTAAGGAGTTCATGGAGTTAGTTTGGCTTGCGAGAATTCAACCTTTAATGAATTTAAGATAAACTGTTAAATTTGTAACAAGTGGCAACCTGATTCTATGTACAGCATCTAATTAAACATGTATTTGCAAAACTATTTTGAATTACCAGGGCATAAAATCTGCTTTCGTATCCCGTGCAAATTTTTCTGGATGATCCAGCTTTGGGTCTTTTCCCCATTCCCAAGAAGATTGACAGTCTCCTGGGACAAATGCTGCTACATCCATGGGTATTATCAACTTGATTTCTGGGCAATAGGAGTATACATGCTCTCTCAGCTCCTTGGTGCCCCAAATATTGGTGTGGAACTGATCACCACCATTACCAACGTGATAGCCCATCGGCTCAAATTTCGTCCGCGGATCAGGTTTCCCATTCTCTTTGGCTGCCTCAATATCCTCTAACATATTGTCAGGAAGCTGAGACTCGCCACTCCAATCTAGGGCATGCGGACGATCACCGATCTTTTTCTTGTGCTTCTTAAGGCGCTTGGTGAACCACACGTCCTCGAATTCGGAATCATCAGCCCTCTGTTCTTTTCTTAAAATCTCAACAATAGGTTTTCTTTTCCGGAGGGACAGTCCACCATTTCCTCCCATTCGCCTCTTGTTTTTCCAAGGTGCGCCGATCCAATCCCATTCAAGAAAATCATCGATTTTCTGGTGTGCATTAGCACAGAGAATGCTGTCAGTTTGGAAAACTAGCACTGTCTCTGCTGGAGACAAGACTTCCTCCCACAACCAGAGAGTGGTCATGAAACGTGAGATGAGCTCCTGACTTGCAATGCTAGTATTAGTTGGAATCGATGTGACTCCCACTTTGCTGCTTGAAATTTGTCGTTGAACAGCAGGCGCGTGTGTTAGAGCGGCTATAGATGCTTGAGATCCAATGAAGCGAAAAGTCCAGTCAGGTGGTAGAACCATAGTAAAGTGAAGGAAAAGTGGCACCAGGTTTGGTAACGGTCTGTCTTCGATTAGAAGAGCGACCTTGCTGCTGTTGAATACTGGTCCCATGGGAACGGTGGTCTTTGTTGGCATTGCAGGATGCATAATTGCAGAACTCGAAGATTCCGCAATCGCATGTTTGAATGTCCATATTAAAGCCAACGAAAAAACAACTAAGCTTCGAGTCAATTAGTGATGCGCGACTGATTCAGTGAACTTAATAGGGCACTCACGAGATGATAGAGGTTAACTTAGCGACAAGAAAATCTCTAAGGAGGGAAGATAATGCTACAGATCTCGCGGGTCCAGATCTTGCATAAGCCATGATCCTTTAAGTGAAGATTGGAAGAAAAACAACTAAATGTTGTTGATAGATGGTCAGGGGATTCAGGGGCGCATGATATGGCTTAAAGGGTTGTTCTGCTGCCGAGCCATAGCTAGCTAGGGGTCAACACGCTATTGACGCCACTCTGTAACCCCGAGAAGAAACCTGACAAGGTCGACGAAGCCCACTCTTAGTGATTGTGGTTTGTTCCTCTTGGTTTTATCTGTTGCCTTCGGCTTCATGGTAACTACAAGCGCAAGAAATCATGCTTTCAAAATCAGTTAACTTCCTGCAACAAGAGTCACCAGCCTCTACATACATACCAATGATACCATTGGTCAGTTTATCAATTTCAAGCAACCCAACGATATACCTCAATGGCCTCAAAGGTCTTGCAGCTCTCGCGGTTACCTGCCATACGTTTTTACACTCCATCAATCAGGATTGGGATTTAGGATACGGCTTTGGGATCCCTCTTTTCTGTGTCCAGGCTGGGTATGGACTTGCTTTCAATCTCACTCCCCATGTGCAGAAGAAATCATGGGATGAGCTCCTACACATCACTACTTCATACCTCTTCAACCGAACACTGCAAATATTCCTTCCGGCAATATGTGCAACTTTCTTTGTGCTGATCATGGTTCGTTGGAACCTGTACGACTTCGCCCTCGCCGCAACCTTCGAGAGATCCCCAATCAAACAACAGCCAGAATTGAGTGGGCAATTGTTGGACTGGTGGAAGTCAACCATGTTCTTGATCTACCCATTTTATGGCTCGCGGCCTCATATGGACTACATTCCAGCGCTCTGGGCCCTGCCCGTACTACTTCGTGATTCCATGATCTGCATGCTCGCCATCATAGGACTCGGAAGATGTCGACATGCGGTGAAATGGATTGCATTTGGCTATCTTTTTTGGCAAGCTTATAAAAACGACCAGCAGAACAGGTTCTCAATGTTAGGTGGAATAATGCTAGAAAATTTTGATGCAGAATCCACACGGGACATAAAACCAAAATCACGAAGGGATCAATCCACAATTAAGGATCTGTCACAACGTATCCTAAACTACGCAATCCTCCTTGGTGCAGTTTTTCTCATGGCCCGCAGGAGGCTCTGTTCGAGGAATCAAGATATGCCATGCACCAAAGAAGCTGGTTCTGAGTTTTGGCATCATTTTGGTGCTATACTGGCTGTTTCTTGTGTTATCAGGTCCAATGCTTTAAAATCAATACTCTCAAAGGGTCCCTTACAATACTTAGGGAACATTTCCTTTACGATCTATATATTCCAATCACCCATCATTCTCGTGGTCGGACATCCTATTCTCAGCAAAATTGTTGGTCAGGGACCCATCACTTTGTCCCTCAGCACCTTTCTGGGAGTTTTCGTCAGTCTTACATTTTCGTTCATTGCCATTTTAGGTCTATACCATATATTCTGGCGTTTTATCGATTTTCAAGTACAACATTTGGCTGAATGGGTGGAAATTAAATGCTCAGTCGAAAACGCAGCTGAGCAATATGCGGAGCAAGAAATGGAGAGGCTTCCAAAAGGTAATTCTAAAGTCCTCAAAAGTCGTTTCTTGAATCCCGAACTTTTATGATAATAGTTTCTGAAATTGTCTTTTGCTGTAATGTTATATTCCACTGTTAGGTGATGGTGGTATATTTCACTCCCCTAATTGAAAGGTTAAGTGACCATTAATATTCGCTCATCAATCCCTTGTTTTCCTGTTTTAAGAACAAAGAAGAGGATATAAGTATCTGAGATAATAGCAGAATCCCATCTGAAAAAGTATACTCAAATACGTTTAATCTATCCTCAATAACCTGTCATCCCCCAAAAGACCTTAGGCTAATGATTGTTCTAGCTATTAAGGAATATCCGCAGGCAGACAAAATTTTCGGCGAATATCTTGGCCTCTGTTCTGTGAGATCGGGAAAACTGAAACAAGGCTCCAAAAAGTTCTTAAAATCTCTAGGTACGTTTTGAAATGGACACTGATTTATAGGCCGTGCATACTGCTAACAAAAATAGGATGGTTCATGGTGCCGAGTTGGATTCAAGATTGGGTTTTGGATAAGTCCAAGGAACCGACGAAAGTACATTCCACGTCATATCTAGATGGGCTCCGAGGATGGGCCTCTTTGTGTGTTTTAATCTACCATTCCACATACGACTATCATCCTAAACAGAGTCAAGGCTATGGCTACGATCCCAATCATTCTCATCTCATACAACTTCCCGTCATACGTCTTATCTATTCGGGACCTATCATGGTATGGATTTTCTATGCTATTTCAGGATTCGCTCTATCTCTAAAGCCTCTACAATATATTCGCCAGGGTCAGTCTTCCGATAAACTGCTTCTGTCGCTCTCCTCGTCTATCTTTCGACGAATGGCAAGACTGTACCTTCCAGTCATCACTGTGACCTTTGTTGCTATGCTTGGTGTGCAAGCAGGGTGGTTTAAGGAAGCCGTTTACATCAAGTCCAAGCCGAATTTTCCAGAAGACTACAAGAAGTCGGGCGCTATGCCTCATTATTCAAGTTTATTCTATCAACTTTACGATTGGCTACGGCAATGTGAGAGCCAATTGCGAATGGCATCCGATTTTCCAAAGAGAAATGGCTACAACCCACACTCGTGGACCATTCCTATTGAGTTTAGGGGCTCAATGGTCGTATTCTCTGTTCTTCTTCTGCTCGCCAAAGCCAAGATCTGGGTCAGAATATGTTGCATTGCAGGCTTTATTTTGTATCTTTGGTGCATCGGTGAAGAAATGTCGGTGCGACTTTTCCTGGTTGGTGTATTGATCGCAGAGTCTTTTCTTCAGCAGCATTCGTTGACTAATTCTTCTAAATCTTGGAGGAAGATACTCGACTCGTATCCAATTCGCTACCTTTCTTGGCTCACTTTCCTTTTTGGGTTGTTATTGCTCTCAATGCCTTGGACACACGGAGCAGAAACTCCTGGGTATAAAGCACTGGCTCTGATAGCATCAGATATGACATGGCGTGAATCCGGTGTTCCTATTCTTATCCTGTCGATACAGGTTAACGAGACTCAGCAACGGCTATTCAATAATTCCATCTCGCGGTATCTTGGTAAAATATCATTTGCCCTCTACCTGTGCCAATTTTTTGTCATTTACACTTTGGGAAAGACCCTCATCCCAATATGTTTAGACATCACGGGCCAGGAGACGCTCTTGAGGTTTGAGTTAGGATTCTGGACTGGGAATCTAGTGGTGGTGATCGTGACCTTTTGGGTGGCGGATATATTTTGGCGGGCGGTGGATCTGCCCAGCGTCTCTTTTGCGCTATGGTTGGAAGAAAAATCTACAGTGATGCTGTAAAGTAGAGTTTTGAGCTCAGAAAGACGTATATAAACTCATAAGTTGAACATGTGCCTTTTACCCCTCAGTATCTATCTTATTAATCTTTCTTGTATTTATTTATAAAACATTTATCTGTCGGGTTTCTATCATGTTTCCATCTGTATTGTGTCTAGCTGCCTCAAATCTATCTATCCATATGATAATCCTCCATATTACATCTGCTAATTTTGCATTCGGTCACATTTCGTTTGTTCATATTACAATTGTTTGATATCATGTCAAGCCGCGTTGTATCCAGTCATGTTGAATCCAGCACCTTCCAAGACGGTACTACTAATGTCAATTCATCTCAAAAGCACTTACTGGTAGAGCGAATATTATGATTAGAAGATTAAATTATTCTCCGAGGGTCAGAATGAGTGATTAAAGTTACTTCCTCGCCCTTTCATTACCTCTTGAGATTCCAATTGCCAACATAAAGTTATCATTTGTACGCAGACTGCAATTAGTATGAAATTCAATTGTAGATACGACTTATGGTTAGCACCAAACTTGCAGAACAAGAAGATGCAAGCTTATCATCCGCATACCTGATCACGCTATTACTTGACGTGAAAACTCGATCACTTCCCTGTACTTTTCTTTTCTGGTTTAGACTTTTAGTTGATAACCTATTGCTCTTCTCCAGATAGGTTTCTTCTTTGTTTCAATTCAATGTACAACAGGGTAAGATGACGTTTTTTAATACAGCGGCACAGGACCCCAGATCAGATCCTGCTAGAACTATTATTAGGTAAGATCGGGAATACCCCACCTCAGCCAGCAGCCCTGAATAGTTACAGGGAGCCGTGCAGAGCCGTTCTGCACCATGTCAAAAATAGCCGAGTGAGTAAGTTCTATTTCAATCGAATTTGTTTCCCCCGGGATAAACAAATATTTTTAAACAAGAATCTGGAAAGGAAAGTATCCGGTAGGCAACGGACGAGATGTTTGGAGTAGTTAAAATAAGCTCATTTCGTCTGATGATTTTGGAAAAACGACTTTTTGGGATATAATCCCGTTATTCCATTTTTAGGGTCACTGGAGACACACGTGCTACACTGTTGATACACCATTTTTTGGCTGGCAGGTTTAGATGCCGTGTGCTGAGATGTAAACTTCTCGGACCATGACAAATGATTATCTTTAAGGTAGGTAGGTAGACATTAGCAAAATCCTTTTATACACATGGAGCGCAGCAAAGTAAGCTGTAACGCTCGCTCTGAATAAACATGAGGGGTGAGTGAATGTGCCTCCAGTGGACTTCCTCGGTAAGTGGTCTCGCGTAAAAAATTGTTAGAACATGGAAGGTGCGCTGTGACGCGCATCCTCACTTACCTCACAACTCAACTATTCCTTAGGACATTGAATAGCCAATCCTGGATTGAAACAGAAGAGAACACATGTAAATTAGCAAGTGTCATTGCTTTGTTTGCCCACTGCATCTGGGATCCAGGTATATCCCCCCATTGCTATAGCACACATCGCTGCTAGCGTCCACTCAACACCAAAGATCCAGAAGACAGTCGGCAGCTTCGAAACCCCCTGGTCGAAAATCGCGATACCAAGAGGCTTGAGACGAGAATAGCAGAGTTCCCGCGTCGGGCCAATATTCACCCCAACGACCGTGGAGGACTGATGATGACACGCATCTTGGTACACGATCTGGTTGCTCAGACTCGGGGGAAAGAAGTACGATCCGGCGATCAAAATCCCAGGTTTACAAGCTACCGCATCAAGAGAGATGGGAGCAATGCGCGGCCAGAGCTCTTTGCTTTTCTAGGTCATTCCTTCGAGGGTTTGGTTGACATGCTCCAAGCGTCAGAACATCCTGTTTCAACAACCAGGAGCTATCAGTGAACGAAAAGTAAGAATCCGATAGATCTCCGGGCTTTCTAGAGATGGAGCTTTGAACACAATTACTGTACAGTACTCGGACCCCGAATAAGCTAAAGTGACTAAACTCCTTCTGAGAGAATGTCGATCATGAGCCATTCTCAAATCTCAATGGGCATAGCGAAATTATGAGAGGCCAATCGGTGCTGCACAAAGACGAAGAGTACAGATTTCATCCCATGATGGGATGGGAAACTCCCGCGTACCCGAACATATCAGCCTAAGAAAGGAGAGAGACGTACGAGGGGGAAATCAGCAGAAGAGTTTCTTCCAGACAAGGTACCCTCGATATCGTAGCTATCAGTCTACGCACGAACCATCCCCAGAGCTTTCCAAAAGCAGCCAAAGAATATTCGTCAATGATTCGATGAGACGATCTCCCGAAGCATGGATATTCCAGGTTTCACCCCGACGAACCCGTTCTTCTCAGTGGTTTATATCTCCGATGGCATATTATCGCGCTCCATCACCAACGTCTGAGCACATGATACCACGGGGTTATTATGCTGCTATATCTGTCGAGTACGGAGTAGAATATTGAGAGGAAATCGTGATATGTCACGTTTCGAAGTCCTCGAAATGCACTGCCCCGCTGTAAGCGCACTGCTACCGGCGAGTCGTTACTTTGCGATGAAGTCTTTCTCAGACCAAACGTTTATCTTGATGGATCATATCGAAAATCTGGCTTTATGCACATCTGGAGGCGATATACTTGACTTTTTCGATATTTGATTTCAGCTGTGCTAGGGTGCGGCATTTTCGAGTTAGACCTGGAACTCCACCTATAGCAGAAGTGCAGGTGATGACTATTAAGCACAAAGTCAAACATATGGAAGGCCGCCTGTGGTCAACGCTCCCGTGGTGGCTTTTCTTTGACCAAGTCCTCCGTGTTTGCCATCAAATTCATGCGACTGGGGGGTGCTGCCTTGCGTCGCCTCTCGGATCATCATCGCTTCTCTAGAAGCTTTCTAGCATCGTCAAGCGAGGAGCTCAAGAGGTCTCTTGAAAATGCCTTACGGGCAGGATATTCTGTGCCCACCTGCAGTCCTGCAGCTTCCTCTGAGGCTTGAGCACTCCGAGGTCCGTTTAGCCGTCAGCGTACCGGCGGATCTTTTGACTTGACGATAGCTCTCCCCATATAGGCAGGGATGATGATCTGCCGGTACTTATCGATAGGCTCCTTGCTATAGCTACCAATCGCCGCTGTTGAAACATGAAACAAACTGCTCGGACCGTGAATCGGTGGGCGGCAAATCCTTCACGATTGTCGCTGAGCAGACCTGGCTGACGCGGTACTCCCTGGAAAAGCGACTGCAGCCGATGTCGTCCGCCGCTCATAAGCGCCGAAGCAACTTCGGGAGGAACAGTGAGGAGTCGAGTCCAGCGAGTCCTGCTTTCTTGTGAGAGTCAGGTGCGGTTGTCTGTGTGTCCTTGCGTCTGTGTTCACCGCACCGGCTAGAAGCGCCTACCTGCGTGGAGAAATGGCCCGAATGGACTCAGCAGCGTCATGTGAG
Source organism: Pseudofabraea citricarpa (assembly GCA_029641185.1). NCBI lineage: Eukaryota > Fungi > Ascomycota > Leotiomycetes > Helotiales > Dermateaceae > Pseudofabraea > Pseudofabraea citricarpa. The sequence goes on from JAPWGK010000010.1 coordinate 771,824, forward strand.
CCCTCTGTTGACCGCAAGATGACATGAAAACCGGTATTGGTATCGCATCCTATTGTGCTCAAGACGCAAAGCTGGCTCTGCCCAGGTCACGAGACGTCATGTCAAGCTTGCTGTAGCAGTGTAGATCGCGGGCACCCCGAACGGCGAAATATGCAACGATGCACACTCAGCCTCGCCCTCTCCAAGAAGTCTCCAAAAATAGCGACAGCAACGACAACGTCCTCTGTACCCTCTCACGCCTCCTCTGCCCTCCACTTTATGGACTACTCTGCGCCGAAACCTCGACATTATTTGCCCCGTGACTCGGAAACAGCTCACACATGCAATTGTTTTTGACTCGCTTTTCTTGCCACGACGAGAAATCCAGCGCACAGCACCCTCTGACGCGCGCTGGGAGCAACGGTGTTCCCAGAAGGTCCTGCATTTTGCCTTCGCGATGGCTGCACTATGTAGATCAGTGCCCACATGTGAATACGGCAACCTGCTTCCTTCCTCCTTCCTCTTCGTCGTTGCGCCTAATTATTGTCCATGGACTCCTGGAGAGCTTGCTGATGGACCGTGTCATCAAAGTCCCCCGAGGGCGTGGCTGGTACTGTATTGGTATGGGGCATGGGAAGGCCGCCTGCTGAAGGCCAGAAGCTTAACCCAGCTAGGTGAGTCTTTCTGACATGGCACTTCTGCCCCCTCATTCGTTGCTCGCTTGCGAGCCACTTTGAACCAAGAAGGGTTCTTTGCCAGCTGATTCGCCCTGGCCGAGTCATCCATAAAAGTACTAACCAAGGATCTATCCTAACATACTCCAGCAAAGAAGGCATCTACAGGTCATCAGAGCATCTCAACGTTCCTCTGGTACGACCCCCTCCAAGGGCCCGTTGCCTTCCGGGCTCCTCCTGTATTCATGGCACACGAAGATGGAAAGCGTTACGGTTGGTCTTACCCCAGACCAGAATTTCAGGAGAACATCAATTCGAAGCTATTCATGCAGGAGTCTCCTATTTTGGCCTGATGGACCAAGGCCAGGACCAATACAGAAACATCCGGAAGTCAAAAGTCGACGAGACTGCTACAGGCGGAGACATGCAGACGGCCGCCATCAATCCAGTGGTCTCGAGATATTGCATCAGCTCCACAGGATGAACCACTTCAGGTCCCCCATTTCACGGCCAAAATCTGGCTTTTGCGCAATGTGTTTCAGATGGGGAGCCTAACAATCATTGCTGCTTCGAGTTGGACGCGCTGCAATGCACTGCGCTGCAAGTCATCGCGGCGATATCATCATCGCAAAGGAGGGTTGTAGTAGCATCTGGGCGCACTCGGCCGCGGCCGCTTTTGCAAGTGCGTGCTGCCTCGATGGAAGTCATGGAATTCTTCGACCGGAAGATTGTAAGATTGCGATACTGGGGGATCTTCAGCCCTAAGTGGCATGCCCTCCTAATCTTTCCTCGATGTTCAAAGAGAGTTTCAGGCGTCCTGAAGCAGTATGCTCACTGGAAGACCTGTCTCCTTTAATTTCAGCAGCAATCTGAACGGGGTCGATGGTGTTGAAACGGAAGACGAATGAAGGCGAATTCTGACAGTCCCGGGATCTGGGAAGCACAGGGTCTCGGCATAACGCACGATCATAACTCTGGCTAGGTCATCGCTCCCCTGCCCTGCCCGCGAAGCTCCCAGCAGCCAGCACCTTTCCTGGTCCAGGTCTGCTCCGGCGCCGTCGGCTCAGCTTACCAGGCGTACCAGGACCGCCCACCTAACCTGTACCGACTGCTGGCTATGGCGACGCTTTTAGCAGGTGTGCAGAAGTGTGGACGGTGGTACTACGACTGGTGGCATGCAGACCTGCAGACCTGCAGGTGCACAGCCGCACACAAAAAAGTGAGCGAGCGACGACTCGACGGGGGTCTACGTCGGGTCATTCCCGCACTCTAACGAGCCTGAGTGCCCTAACAGGATCTACTATATCACCCCACCTTCTCCCATCTCGTCGACTCTCTTTTTTCTCTCTTCTGTACGATTATTCGTCAGTATCCTTTCCTCTGTTGAAGGCGCGCAAACTAAATCCCTTGTCTCGGGACCGCCATACAACAATCCTATTCCTTTCATTGCTCCTACTACATTTTATTTGTGTCTCTCATCTTGTTCCTCTGCCCACCATCCAAGTCGCCTCGGTCGTCTATCGCCTATTTCAGAATACCCGCCTCTCATCTTGCTCCCAGGTCCATACGATGCCTCCTCAATTACTACCCGCCTCGGCGGCTGCCTTCGCGCCGAGAGCAGCATCTGTCAATGTTGTACTGAGTTCAAAAGTTGAGCCGTGGTTAACGCAGACGTTGAAGCGCATAAACCGAATCAAGCGACCACTTAACAGCGTTCCTCAGCACCAAAGATGCCTTACGGAGACACTATCATCCTCGACTGCCATATGGACCATCAGCTCGCTCATGCTATCGAAAGCTCCGGACGCCGAACTTCGCAAGGACTCAAACCCGTTGATCGAGGCTCTTTTCAATTATCAGCTAGTACACGTCGAGGCCTACATCGTGCATGTGGATATGGTATTAAGGAATGAAGTGGCATTCAAACTCACGCCGGACTCAATTGAGTCTCTCATTGAATACCACAAGGAGATTCATTGCGTAGACATCTCAGCCAATACCTACAACTGGTCCGAGAAGGAGTTGCAAGTCAAGAAATTACACGAGGAGTTCGTTCAGGCCATCAACAAGTTTGTATACAGAACACATGTCTCCGCTTTGGAAGGATTGGAAGAGGATGGTGCCGGTGAATTATTGTGTGGAAAGAGTGAAGAGGTCAAGAACAACATTATGGGTCTCTTCCTCCCACTCCTGCCACCTCCACCTCGAGTTGTCGATGTCGTCAGGCCACCACCATTGCTACCCAGCTCCCCCGCCGGTGCAAACTGGTGGTCGCAGTCAAATATGACTGCTTCAGTACCAGCGCCTGTCGATTCTTGGAGGGTGATTCCTTCAAGTCCAAGCACAACATCCTCAGCCGACTCTCAGTCGTTGTGGGCCAGTATGGGTCTAAATGAGATCCAGCTTCCATCACCTACGCCGTCTTATAGCCAACCATACTCTACAGCTGGAATGTTTTACAGCTCACCTCAAGTTACTGCATCTATACCATCGCTTCCACTACCTAGCATGCTGGCGCAATCACAATGTGGCGTCGGCATGGGCTATGGTGGATTTGGTTGGGATAGATATCAGGAGTATGCGACAACCATGTGACAATCAAGACCTAGTACTTCGACGAACTACTCTCCTGCCCACTCAAGGTACTAGGAAGGGCATATCGTTATCATCAAAAGTATACGACTTGTTTGACATTCTTCGACTCACTATTAGCGGCATTTGATACCTCCAGGGCGGCAGGCATCCCGGCGTTTTGCATCAACCATCAGCGACTGAGCGGCATTGTGGGAACACAAACTCTACTCTCATCTCTTAACACGTAGTACATATTCTTGATACCATTTATTTCCTTTGTCGATTGTTATTTTAGCGTAGCGTATTTGTTTTACGGACTCATGGGATTTCATAGCACACAACCGCAAGCACGGTTTTCCTTTTCTACAAATCGCATATGGCAGGACCGGGCGGGTACATTTGAAGCATTTTCGGGTAACACTCAAAGAAAGTCAGCGAAAGATAAAGGGGAATACGCAGCAATGCAGGGCTCGGCGCGTCTGGTTTTTGTTTTATTTCCTTTAGGCTCTGTTCCTTTCATATACCCGATCAGTCGTTTCTGGACCTTCTTTCTTACGGATGATACCACTTACGTCTTTTCACGATTTCTTTTTCATTTACTGGTTCCATCATGGTACACCACGATCTTCTTACGGCTTGATGTCTTTGGATGGGGATTCTGGGTTTGGGTCATGAGGGAAATCAGGAACGGAAAATATCCGTGGAAACGAAACGACTGGAATACATACCGTGTCGGAGATGAGGATATCTGCTAGCCAGATCTTCGCTCCGGCAAAGACACGCTTGCGTGGTCTTGGATAGGATACACCGATTCGGATCGATTTGGTATGGGGGCATGGGTAACGACGAAACGACATAACGACCGGCTCGCTATAATTGTTAGTCAAAAACAATTGTCTTGGCCTCCTAGATCTAGAGGTCGACAGGCTTATCGCACTCTTCTCCTCGTCAACCTTGCTGGATAGATTTTCTCGGGACTTTTGAACCTCCTCCTGCGAGACGGGACTGTGGACAGAACAACGGTGACCTTTTTTCCACCAAGGGAGAAGTTGGGGACGGTGATATAGGCTTGCTGATCTTCAGGGAAGGAAATGCTAGGGCTGTAGTTCATCTCACTATATTTCCTTGTGTCTGAAAAGGCTCAAGGAAGCGCGCCGAAGAGAAACACATCAAGCCGTGTCCTCCGAGGTGTATGAGATGCTGGTCGCTTCGCTGCACGTCAGACTTCCTGAGTTCCTGGTGAACTTGTTCGAGGGAGGAGACACAAAGAAAAGAAAAAAAAACTTATTCTAGTAGTAACAGCTAATTTTTTATCTTCGTGAAAGAAAGAATACCAAAAAAAAAAAGTCAAATCAAACCAGATTAAAAAAAAAACACTTTCTCTCAAACTGCTACTTTTGTGTATGTCTCATGTGAGATTATTCTTCGCTGCTGTCCTACCACGCATTTATTCCGCCCTTCCCGTCCCTTATGAGGGGTTTTTTTTCTCTCTCTTTCTTTTTTCTTCTCTCCTCTTCTCCTGATCATGTCTGAAACATGATTATGACAGAAATCTCTGGTAACTCTAAATCTGATATCGTCTAACGGGCTGCACAGTAAGTAGTACAGTGGACCAGAACAGAAGAGGGTGTGGTCTGGTAACGCCATCTTCAACACCAACGCCATCGCTAACGCCAACGCTAACGAACTTTCCGGAATGCAGCGGGACTGGCCCCGATTGGCCGTGTCCGTTGGTGGCTTTTCTTCTGGGGGTTCATACCTCTCTCTCTTTCTGCGCTACGGGTGTACTACTGACAGAAGGGTGCGGGTGGAGTGTGGTAAGTGGATTGCGGTATCTGGGTGGTATGTGGTAGGTATGTGGTATGTGGTATGTGCGTTTGTGTGGGTGGAGATGCGGCCTAGGCTCTGGCGGAGAGATTGTGGTGTGCATGGATTAGATGGCTGGATGCTTTTGGTCTGGTCTGCTTGGTGTGTCGTATGGATCGGGTGCTGTGCATGGCACGATGGTAAATGCCTGGTGTAGAGGAGGCAAGCGAGCTGAATTCTTCTTTCTACCTTTCTTTTTACCTGCTTGCCCTCGGAAGAGATTTGATGAGACAATGTGGTACGAGAAGTGGGTGGGATCCTTTTGGGTTAGCACGATTGCTTTGTATCGGCCAAATGAGAACACAGCATAGGAAGAGGAGTTCATTTGTAAACGTTGGGTTTGCTGTGTATTTTGAAGTTGATAATAATTCGAGTGGCCTTTTCCTTCAAGATAAAGTTACTCTGGTTATTTAAGGTTGTGGGGATTACCTGGCATACTTTCTCTTGTCTGATTTGCTTGTCCCTGTATGTCACAAAACTTTATAAGAACTAGATGCTGTATGGTTAACGAAGGCACGCAAAGCAGGGTAAAACTAATAGAAAGCAAAGTTGAATTTTGTACAGCTCCATACGTATAGCGAGATACTGACTGCCAACGAAATATGGGGAAAGTAGATGGAATCCAGAAAGCTTTATTTCTTGTTAAATTGCTGAAATTCGGTGTCATAAATAACGAGCATTTTGTGTTTTGGAAATGTGAAAATGAACTTAATCTTTTTGACATCCGACATTCAATAACTGACTGATACTATAGCAGAAATCAGCAGTTGAAAAGTTCTATTATCTTATTTTAGATAGATGCACACTCACTTTCAAGTAAACGATCTCATGAACTACCTGGATATTAAATTTCAAGCCAAAAGCTTATACCCTTTAGTGACGTTTTAAATATTTACTGTCAATATGAACTGTAATGTACTTCGATTAAGTTGAGTCTTTTCTTAATTAAGAAAAATCATATTTAGCATGCCACTAATCTTATACTTTTGGATCTTCTTGCGTTCAGCTTAAGTTCCCAACGTGTTACTATTCATAGGTGTTCTTCTAGTGTTACAAAAAAAAGAAATTTCACTATCAAATGTTTCTTACTTGTCAAACTTTTTCCAGGTATTATATTAAAAGGCCTTACGGAATGGTGAATACTAATCATCAGGTATCAGGCTGATTGAAAGAGTTACAGAGTTGGTTACGGAGTTACAAGAGCTTATATAGTTCGAGGAACTTTCACACAGGGCAAACCAAATCATGTGGACTGTTAGAAGTCGGATTCCATCCAACATTTTATTACTTTTTACTAATTCAATTAGGCTTAGAATATCATTTATCTTACATTCTTCTATACGATTCACAGTGCGATAATAACACAATAAATAAAAGAAAAGAACATGAATCTAGATACTAGAAGTTTGAATATAAAGTTTAGGTTTATAATCTACCTGGTGAGCAACTTGCTTATCACAAAAGATTAGAATTAATTTAGGCTCCTAATTTGAATCAGCCGAGACCTTTGTGACAAGAACAAATAAAATTTTACCTAGAAATCAACTAGTGATTTAATTATTATCCCTTTGTGCCGGTTGTACAATCTTTTATACAAAGGATTACTTACTTTCAAACCCCAGATTCTGAACTTCTTCCTCAGGGGACGTTATTGCCCTTTCTTGATTGATATGCACTGCTATACTCCTTTCCTTCCGATTTAGTCCACAGGAAGAAGAACTTCGAGTTGAAGACCTCGCCTCTTTGAATAAAAAAGAAACCAGTTCTTCCTTTCGTACTCCCTCTTTTTACTCCATATTGTATCGGTATTCGAAGTAAAACATCCCCCACAAAATTAAAACTGCCCAATCACACCCCAATATTACCATTGATATCTCCCACGGTTGCTTTTTAAGTTCATTTTACTTCCAACTTAGTAGGGCTAGACTTAGCGCAGACTAGACATCCAGCTTTTGATACTTGTAATGTTCTAAAAGTCCTTAATTAGGAGCCGAACGGGAGCTTAGGGCTTAAGATCAAAACCTGTCGAAATTTGAAGAACATGTTCTCTTATTTATTCTTATTTCTGCAGCGCAGCAAGTATAACGGATTATTATGGAACATCTGCGGTTTCGCCTTGCGGGCTCGTTCATGTGTCTCGATATCCCTGAGTATAAATATCAATAAGGTGCCATCTAATCCTATGGATAATCTAGATTCATTACTGATATTAAAGCAGCTTCAATATAGTAATCGGAGTGTGATTGTTGGACAGATTGGTGAGACTGGTAGTATGGAGGAAAAACGTATCCGACAAACAGGCATGAGCCCGAGACAACGGGAACTCGATGACATGGTTATCATAGCCCGGACAAAATATCGTGAATACCTTAGTCACCAAAGCCAAACCCGAAAAGATTCTGGCTCAAGTAGTGAGACGCTGCAAAGTACGGAAAAAGACAACGCCGTTCGCGAAGCTATACAAGCGATGAGGGTCAGCATGCATCGATTCCAGAGAGGCCAGTTCTGGGTATTTCATGAGGCGCGCATCAGGCTTGAGAGGTCATGGTACCGGAAACTCAAGGCCCGGTATAAACTTTTCAAGATGAAAAAAGGCAAACCGAGGATTGCCCTTGTTGCTCTGCGCGCACCGCAGAGCAGTTGCTAGACTGGGCAACCGAGTTAGTAGAACATTCTCCCGATGCCTATGCAGCTTCAGATCGTAAATCTCTAGGTACCATGTCAGTAAAGGGGAGGGATCGCCCGGGAACTTCTAATAGCTGCTAATTTGCCCGATCGCAAAGTATGCTCTACTTGGTTACAACAGTCAAGAACATTCTGGTTCCTTTGCCGTAGTTTCTGGGTCACAATCGGACGGAGCAAGGTTCACCTTGATCCACTGACTCGGTAGCGTCACATTACTCAACCCCCTAAACCGAGTCGTGCTCCAATGAGAGGGCTACTGCGCAGCACATAACAGAGTTAAGCAAACAGATGGGTATTCGGGACCTTGCATCTCGGATACTGCCGGCACGACGGCATGGAACAATAGAAGGCATCATTGAAAACGTTGGGTGCATAGGAAGAATACAAAACGAATTTTCCGGCCAAATGACATTGGTTTGCTGGACGAAGAACATCGGGAGAAGAGAGAAAGCGGAAGGAGGTATTCGCTTCAACCTTATTTCTTATGCACTGCAGCTATTCAATTTTTCTTCCGCTTAGCGATGCTTTAAATCAATGCACCTGCACCTGCCATCACCCACTTCACTTTGCTTCCGCTTAAGCGATGCCTTTATCCCGGCTCTTAGTGGTCATCGCAATAACGATTTGATTAGAAAACCGTAACTGCTCTTCAACTGACAGCCGCAAAGCCACCACACTCCGGTTAAGTAGTATGTATGAGATTGTGTTGATCTTTAGGCTATTCTTATACTTAGGTCTTCCCAAAACAACCACGGCATTGAAATTAATTTGAATTGATCTTCTGTTTCTAACTATAATGACGTTGATATGACCAACGCTAGATCTAAAGAATCCTTTAACCCCAGTGACCCCTTTACTAGCGCCCGTTCTGCAAGCGAGGTTAAATTACATGCGGGGTGTTCGCGTGACCCAGAGGAACCAAGAGAACAAAGACAATACGGCAAACAGATCAGGAACATTTCAGGTGCCCAGAGGGTCCATCAATACCTGCTAGCAGCAAGCCGAGGTAGATAGCTGTCTTGCTATAGGATGTATCGGGCTGAAAACCCCGGGAGTAGAGCATGGCGTACCTTATCGGATCGGTTAAGATTCCACATCGGTTCACCGTGGAGTAATAGAGTGGGATCGCCATCCATTTCCAGGCTGTCGTAGCGTCTGTGCAACTGACAGGTACAAGGGACTCCATCTCTTGTCTATGTGCTCAACGAGATCTTGCACGTCACAAGCCATTCCCACCTGTCATAATTCGTCAATTCAAGTCCGTCTTTCCCTTTTTGGTACATGCAGACATTAAGTGCTCAGATTCTACATTCAACATAAAGACATGGCTACCACCCCTAAAAATGAGGACCCTTATCTTTTCCGTTCTTTCTTTGCGGTCAAGTCCAGACCTAAAGTCTGTCTCTGCCCTAGGTTTCAACTTTTGGCAGTAAAAGGCTTTATTGCTTGGTAGACTTTGATCCGTCGCACAATTTCTTGATTTTTTATTCAAGATGTTGGTTCTCAAGTCTGCCATAATTTCTGCCTCTTTTGCATCCTTGGGACTGGCCTTGATCAAAGAGCCAGATTTTGCAACGGAGATCAGGTCACTGAACAACCATGGTGAACCCGGGCCTTTGGACAAGCGTGATGATGTCCCTGCTGGCTTCGTAGCCGCACCATATTATCCAGCACCACCTGGTGGATGGATTGCAAGTTGGGCGGATTCCTATGCGAAGGCTCAGATTGTTGTGGCCAATATGACGTTAGCTGAGAAGGTCAATCTCACAACTGGAACGGGGCTTCTCATGGTAAGTTATTGAAAGTATTAGCTTTCTCACGTGCTTACTGACAATATAGGGACCATGTGTAGGAAATACTGGATCTGCTCCACGATTTGGGTAAGATGATTAAATTATTCTCTTTTGGAATGCATCAAATTAATTCTGAATAGAATCCCTAACCTCTGTCTCCAAGATGCGGCTCTTGGTATTGCAGCAACAGATAATGGTACGTACCATAGCGAGCATGGCATGATTTGATGTTCACGCTTGTTTAGTTACTGCTTTCCCAGCCGGTATTACCACGGGTGCTACTTTCAACAAAGACTTAATGTACGCAAGAGGCTTTGCCATTGGTGAAGAAGCACGTGGGAAAGGAGTCCATATCCAGCTTGGCCCAGCAGGTCAGTCAGCTCATATTATACCCTATCAGGATCAAAATTGACCCTTTCCAAGTTGGCCCCTTGGGTAGAAAGCCAAGAGGCGGCAGAAACTGGGAAGGATTTGGAAGCGATCCCGTCTTACAAGCTGTTGGCGGTGCGGAAACCATCAAGGGGATTCAAGCAAATGGTGTTACCGCAACCATCAAACATTGGATCGGCAATGAGCAGGAAATGTACCGAATGGACATTCCACCTCATGGACTTATGAAGGCACTCAGCAGCAATATTGACGATAGAACTCTGCACGAGCTCTACGCATGGCCTTTTGCTGAAGGCATTAGAGCTGGAGTGGGAGCTGTCATGACAGCTTACAACGATGTAGGCAAAAACTTGGTAACTCTGCTGGGAAATGACTGATTCTGTATAGGTCAATGGCAGTGCTTCAAGTCAAAACAGTATGCTTATCAACGGTATACTCAAGGATGAAATGGGATTTCAAGGATTAGTCATGTCAGATTGTAAGCCGTCTTGATTCATTTGCGCCTCTATGAATACTGATATTTTATATCAGGGCTCGCTCAAATCGGAGGCGTTTCCTCTGCTCTAGCTGGTCTTGATATGGCCATGCCAGGAGATGGATCAGTACCACTATTTGGTCTATCATACTGGGCATCAGATCTTTCCAGGGCCGTACTCAACAGCACAGTCCCGCTATCACGTCTGAATGATATGGTCACTCGTATTGTCGCAACCTGGTACCAATTAGGCCAAGATAAAGAGTTCCCCGAGCCAAACTTCTCGTCAAATACAGCTGATCCCACAGGACCTTGTTATCCAGGTGCCTTGTTCTCACCAACCTGTGTTACAAATCAGTATGTCAATGTCCAAGCCAATCACGCCGCTGTAGCAAGAGAAGTTGCACGGGAATCGATCACCTTATTAAAGAACACCAACAACACACTGCCGCTCCGCACCACTGCCTCTTTGAAGGTGTTTGGCACCCATGCTCAAAATAACCCCGATGGAGTTAACGCCTGCAATCAAAGAAGTTGTAACAAGGGTACCTTGGGAATGGGTTGGGGAAGTGGAACTGTGAGTTCATCTTCTGGCTTGTCACGGTAGGCTTGCTGACTTTCTAGGCCAATTACCCATACATTGATTCACCAATAGATGCGATTCAGCGAAAGGTCGGCAACAGCGCAACCTATTATAATACTGATTCTTTCCCATCGGGTATTACTGCGTTAGCAAGTGATATTGCTATTGTTGTCATTACCAGTGACTCTGGTGAGAACCAGTACACTGTAGAAGGAAACGCTGGTGATCGAAACTCTGCTGGTCTAGAGGCTTGGCACAACGGCGATGCGCTTGTACAAGCAGCTGCAGCAAAATATGCCACAGTAGTTGTCGTGGTGCATACGGTTGGACCTATTCTAGTCGAGAAGTGGATCGATCTTCCTTCAGTCAAGGCGCTTGTTTTTGCCCATCTGCCAGGACAAGAAGCTGGAGACTCTCTGACGGATGTATTGTTCGGCGATTACTCACCAAGTGGGCATCTTCCTTATTCTATCCCCGTTGCCGAAGACAATTACCCAGAATCTGTTAGTTTGAGGGGATTTGCTTTCTTCCAGGTTCAAGACACATTCTCCGAGGGACTTTATATCGATTACCGACATCTGAACAAAGAAGGCATCGCACCTCGCTTTCCATTCGGACATGGCTTATCATATACGACTTTCTCGAGAACAGCTACCATCTCAGCTGTCACTGCCTTGACATCAACACCTCCAGCCAGAGCAGCAAAGGGATCAACTCCAGCTTACAGCAATACCATTCCATCGCCAGCTGAAGTTTCGTGGCCCACAAGCTTCGATAAAATCTGGAGGTATCTCTACCCGTATCTCGACAACCCAGAAGACGTCACCCCAGGAACCTTCACCTACCCGGCTGGCTACTCCACGACTGTCAAGCCTGGTCCTAAAGCAGGTGGTGATCTCGGTGGCAACCCAGCCCTCTGGGATGTAATGTACCGCATCTCAGTGACTGTCAAGAACACTGGTACCGTTGCAGGAAAGAGCGTAGCTATGGCATTTGTACAATATCCCAGCGACAATCCATGGGATACGCCAATCATCCAACTCCGCGCGTTCGAGAAGACTGCTACACTCGCAGCTGGAGCAAGCGAGACGGTTACCCTCGAGATTACCAGGAAGGATATCAGTATCTGGGATGTGGTTTCGCAGGATTGGATCATCCCAGTTTCGTCAGCTAACCCATTCTTGTTCTGGGTTGGTGACAGCTCGGGTAACCTTACGCTCGCTTGTGATAGTTTGACTGCTGCTTGTAGTTCGGGGAGAGCATCGCCTGTTGTTTCATAGTATTGTCAATACTCAATAATATATTTTCTATGTTTTGGACATTTGAATGTTTGCTTCTTGTGTGGTGCTCTGCCTTTTGCTCCCTTCGTATTTCCGTAGTTCGTTTGATATGCTGTACGTACTGCCTCGCACTTAGCTGCCTTCATTATGTCATGATGTCATCGTTCTCGCTCGCGCTGACTTCCATAACTTGTGTTCTTCAAATCCGAAATTATTTACACAAAAGCTTGGCTCAGGTTCGCATCTATTCTCGATTGGAATTATCACCATTCGAACTTTATTTATTCATACACATAACCACGAATTACCAAATTATCGCACAGCTTCATTTCTTCACTGTGAAATCCTGCTCTGAATTATTCTCGCTCGGAGTAATCACACCGATTCAATAAGCGGTAAAAGCCTTGCTGCATTTCACTATAAGAAGCATAAGAACAGTAGATTGTTCTTTTCTTTTTCACTACTTTCACATTTGTTCTCTTTTCCAATCTACAATCCAACATACCATGGCCTCTGAAACACAAGTTCCTATCCTCATCATAGGAGGCGGTATCGTAGGCCTTTCAGCCTCCCTCTTTAGCTCCCACCACGGCATCCATTCCCTAGTTATTGAGCGCCATTCGGGGACATCGATTCATCCACGCGCGCGGAGCGTCAATGCACGAACCATGGAGCTATACCGTGGTATTGGAATCGACGACCTTGTTCGCGAAGCCGGTGCTTCATTATCACCCACCATGGGAATTTATTCAGGGCATTCACTCAGGGAAGTGATCGAACCTAAAAAGCGAGCAGAAGGCCCTAGGAAACTGCCTTTGACTGGATTGCTTGCACAGATTAGTCCAGTGACCGGCACATTTGTGACCCAGGATATGATTGAACCGGTCTTGGTTGATGTTGCAAGAAAACGCGGTGGTGATTTGAGGTTTCATACGGAATGTCTTGGTGTTGAGCAAGATGGAGATGGCGTAACTGCCACATTGAAAGACCGGGAAACCGATGTCATCTCGACTGTTCGTGCAGACTATCTCATCGCCGCCGATGGTGCAGGAAGTCCGATCCGTACTCAACTCAACGTTCCAGTAACCGGCCAAGGTACAATGGGCCACCTCCTTAACATCCTCTTTCACGCCGATCTCAAATCACTTGTCCACCAACGTGAATTCTCTCTCTGCATGATTGAACGTCCAGAAGTATGTGGCTTATTCACATCGATCAATAACAGTGACCGCTGGGTCTTTCATCTTTCATATGATCCATCAAAAGGCGAGAATGCCTCGGACTTCCCTCCTGAGAAATGCAAAGAGTTGCTGCGCATTGCGTTAGGGATGCCGGGAATCGAGATCGATATCAAGAGCATCCTCCCTTGGGAACCATCCGTGCGGATCGCAGAGCGTTTCCAACATGGACGCATCTTCCTCGCCGGTGACTCGGCACATCAGATGCCGCCATGGGCAGGACAGGGTGCGAATTCAGGTATTTCGGACGTTCACAATCTTGCTTGGAAACTCGCTGCAGTATTGAAGGGACATGCGAGCAAGGCGTTGCTGGAGACATATGATGTAGAGCGAGTTCCCGTGGGGCGGGCAGCTGGTGAGGCGTCAGCTAGTGCGGCTGATGAGAGGGGGATCATCGCGACGAAGCTGAATTTGTCTGTTGCGAAGAGTTTGTGGAGCAGAATAAGTTTGGTGTCGGGGCATGGCTACGGCTATACGAGTAAGGCGATATGTGATGAAAATACTTCTCCGCTTGGAGGGCTAACCTGGAGACCATGGACTTTGCAGAGTCTGTTCTTCTCCATCGATGGAAGACCTGGAAGGAGGGCGCCGCATGTATGGTTTGAGCATCAGGGGAAACGTATCTCAACCCTTGATTTATTCGGCAAGAGCTTTGTTTTACTTGCTGGAGCAGATGGTGTACTGTGGTTGGAAGCCGCCAAGAAAGTATCTTCAACTCTGAATACCGACCTCGTTACCTGTTTCACAGGACCAGGAGGTGATATTGTTGATTTAAAGAGCGAGTTGGAACATGCAGCGGGTATCTCCTCTCGAGGCGCTATACTTGTCCGTCCAGATGGATTTGTAGTGTGGCGTGAGAGGAGAGATGTCTCTAATCATCAAGTCAAGCTTGAGCTGGCTATGAGACAAGTGTTATGCCGGCAATGAGAGATAGAGATAGAGAAATGGAGGTGAATCTACTGAGGAAACACATAGAAACGACTTGCATGCGTTTATTTCAGGCACTGGAGCAGGCACTTGGAAGCTCATTATATGAAGACGAGGAAAGACGAGTTTAGCGAGTTGAGGGGAAGAAAACCTGCCAGCGTGTTGCCATCTATTAGGCAACTTTTAAAGATTAGCTGTTAAGTTTGTCAAAAAAGAAAAGAAAAAAGCAAAGTAATATCTCGAACCAGAAAGCAAAAACAAAAAAAGAAGCCCCCTGAGTAATGCCCTGAGCTCGGACCCATTCGCAAGGTTCGTTATCTAATGATAGCGCCAAAGTAACACATCGTAAATTGACCTACACCAGACTATGCGCTGCTCTGTTTGCTTCCATTTTTGCTAATTTGATATATTAAGTTAAGTTAAGCGATGGAGCGGGCACATAATCATGTGATTGCTTCAAAAAGCCTGACTTATTCACTTCCTGATGGGTTAAACTCCTCAGGGTATATATCTGTTGCTAGCTTTACTATTTAACTATAGATTAACCTTTCATTCTAATACGTGCTGATTTATTTCAAGCTATAAAAGTAATATTAGGCACAAGAAGAGTATCCTTCGAGACGCCTACTAAATGGACTGGATATATTTTATTTACAGGCCGACTTGACTGGATGGATTCTATCAAGTTATAATAATAGGATTATCTGATACATAAAATTATATTAAGGTAAGTAGGTAGGTCGTATTAGCCAGTTGACCTCCTCCACTAACTCGCTATCACCTATTCCGTACAGACGAAGAAGACACGCTCGTCAGGTGATCATACTACCACACTAACTTCATATAGGCAATTACACTAAAATTGATTAACAAACAGAGAAGGCATGCCTCTCTATGGTCGGGTGGTTCAGGTCAAACTCTGTTAAGAGGAGGACTAATTAGAGTAAAAAGCAATGCTTAACGCGTCCCTATACTCCCGCGGAGTATCTCAGGTTTCTATCTCGAAAAACTCACAGTTTACACTGGGTCGAGTTTTCTAAGGAGTTCACCTTCGGGTGACTGCCGGAGTTTTTGCTATTTTTCTTTTCTTTTTCTTGTCCTTTGAAGCTACGGAGGAACGTTTGTATTACCTTTCTTTCTTTTTTGATAGAGTAGCGAGGAGCAGATTTAGAAGACGCCCTAAGGCTTTCGAATACCTGGGAATATTTTTTGGCTTACTTGCTTACCCACCTTGAAGAGTTATAATTATGCATCTATGATCTATGCTGGCCATAGACACAAAAGAGAATACGTGCCCAATGTCAGCGACGCCGTCCAGCTAAACCCAAACGGGAATATGATGGTGCTATCCCGATTGGGCTGGATCGCGCCGTCGCCCCTGAGGGAAGCTTAGACTGCATTGTGGAGGCGTAACGAGCCAATGAGAGACGCGAAAATACGATGCAGAGCATCATCATTGACGAGTGGCCGTCAAAGGCTGTGTTTAACTGTTTACGGCTCAATTGGATCCGGATGAGCCCATATTGACCTCTTGACGACTATTATTCGATCCCGAGCAAGTATAAGCTATTTCTGCATCGTTTTCTTCTTTCAGGACCGCACAAGCACACGGCAGTCGCGCATCCGAGTAAGGCCATGTTTACATAGAGTAGAGCCTTCGCGACTTTTTGAAACGGAACATACAAAACTCTTGTCACGGACGCTTCGAGAGACCAGCAGACGCCAATTCATTCACCACCTGATCGAGCAACGATGGCGCAGAAATCTACGAAGACCGTCGCCGCAAAGACGGAGGAGAAGCATGGCTACGAGTTTGGAGGACCGTACGTTGATAAAGCTGTCTCCGGTTTATTCAAGCAATACTGACCTGTAATAGCATCGGAGCTTTTGGCATCACATTCGGTCTCCCAATTCTCTGCTATGCTACGACTTTCCTCTGCAATGATATCTCCGGCTGCCCCGTTCCGTCAGCTCTTGCGCCTTCGAAATTGACCATCGAGCAACTGAAGCAAGATGCAGGATGGCCAGCAGAGGGGATCATGGGTTTGGGAAGCTTGGACGTCACATTGAAAGTGTTGGGATATTATCTGCTCAGCATGATACTTCACCGGGTGCTGCCAGGAGAAGAGAAGGAGGGCGTGGAGCTCACATCAGGGGGGAAGCTCAAGTATAAATTCAACAGTAAGTCAGAAGCTGCGCGCAGAGCAGAACAAAGCTGATGTTTGGTAGCTTGGTCTTCTACAATGGTCACCCTCAGTATCTGCGCCGCAGGTACTGCAGCACAAGGCGCCGATTTCCCGGTCTGGTCGTTCATCTATGAAAATTACCTCCAGATTCTTACTGCGAACCTACTCATCTCATACGCGCTTGCAACCTTTGTCTATGTACGCAGCTTCAGCGTGAAGAGCGGCAACAAAGAGTGCCGGGAATTGGCTGCTGGTGGACACTCTGGAAACATGCTATACGACTGGTTCATCGGACGGGAACTAAACCCGCGCGTGGTAGTCCCTCTTCTCGGGGAGATCGACATCAAGGAATTCTGTGAATTGCGCCCTGGGCTCATGGGGTGGATCCTGATGGATTTTGCTTTCGTAGCACACCAGTACAAGAACTATGGATATGTCACGGATAGCATTGCACTCATCACTGCTTTCCAAACCCTCTACGTGTTGGATTCGTACTGGATGGAATCAGCGATCCTCACCACCATGGACATCACCACGGATGGATTTGGATTCATGCTCGCATTTGGAGATCTCGTCTGGGTACCATATATTTACTCGCTCCAGGCCCGTTACCTATCAGTGTATCCTCTTACTCTCGGGGTCTACGGAACCAGCGGCATTCTTGCTGTGCTCGGTGTAGGATACTACATCTTCCGCGGCGCCAACAACGAGAAGAATCGATTCCGTACCGACCCGACAGATGCGCGGGTTTCGCACCTGAAGTACATCGAGACGGCATCAGGTTCCAAGCTCTTGATCTCCGGATGGTGGGGCACCGCTCGCCACATCAACTACTTCGGTGACTGGATCATGGCCTGGGCCTACTGCCTCCCAACCGGCGTGGCTGGCTATCTCATCCAGCACAGCTCCGAAGCTCCAGGCAGTGGCACGTCAGCCGCAGACGGAAGTTTCGTCCATACCAGCAACGGACTCGCTACCGAGGTGGTGCAGGGTGGAGCTAGGGGCTACGGCATGGCCGTCACGTATTTCTACGTCGTGTACTTTGGCGTCCTGCTCATCCACCGCGAGATGCGAGACGAGGCCAAGTGCGTGCGCAAGTACGGGGAGGACTGGAAGAAGTATACCCAGATCGTCCGGTCGAGGATCATTCCTGGAATATATTGAAGAGTGAGAGTGTGGGGAAGAAAGAAAAAGAGAGGTCCTCAACGACTCGGAATGTCTGTTGATCGGTTGAGAGGTTATTGTCTTAACAGAGTGTTTATCTATCCATGTATAGTTATTTGTAATTAACCCATTGAGGTACCGTCCTATTCTTTATTGTATTTTGTGTAGCATAAGGGTCGGGATGCGGTTGGGTGATAGGCAGTTACCATAGGTACCAAAGTATGATTGATGCTTTTTCCTCCCCGAGAAAGTCTAAAGATCATCATCCTGTTATTACGTAGCAGGTTATGATTACCCGTCAGTATATACTTGAGTCTTTCCTCATGGCTCCAGGCTTCTTTCTTTTCATTCATAAAATCAAAGAACCCTTCTATTTCGAAGCGTCATCTCTCTACATACAGCAAGTTACGAGAACCCTGAGTCTCACTTAGCACTATCAGCACCAACACCCTCCCTCTTTATGCCAAACCAGATCAGACCAAACCAAACCACCTACCTACCTACCTACCTACCTAAATAACCAACTCCCCCCTCAGCCGGACATCCAAAACCGACGCGCCGACAAAAACGGCATAGCTACCCCTGAGCAAAACCCAGTCCTGGAGGTGCACGTGCCAGATACTCAGGTCTTTCCTCGTGAGGTGGAAAGTGACGACGCGGGACTGGGCGGGCGCGAGGGAGATTTTCCTGAAGCCTCTGAGCTGCCTCTCAGGCTCGTCGGGAGAAGGCAGGCCGATGTAGAGCTGAGCGACCTCTTGGGCGCGTGCCGATCCCGTGTTCGTTAGAACCATGGAGATGCTTGCTATGGGAGCGAAGAGGGAGGGGTTCCCGCCTTCGTGCGTGCCGGCCGGGCGGTCGGGACGCGCTGGGAGTGAAGCAGAGTGGACGGAGATGCTGAGGGCGTCGTAGGTGAAGGACGTGTAGGTTAGGCCGTAGCCGAACTCGAATCGCGGCGTGACGTTGCGGTGGATGAAGGATTTGTAGTCGATGTAGATACCCTCGCTGAAGTTCGCTATACGGCGTTCTTACCGTAAGTTTCTTTCTTTCTTTATTGAAAAACCCATGGGCAAGGAAATTAAAGTACGGGCAGAGGAGAGACGAGCCTACATTGAGGAGATGGATCAGATGGCTCTGGAATATCAGGACCGAGCAGGTCTCCATAATCCTCTGCTTGTTTAGCGAGCGTGTATGGCATTCGTCCCGAAGGTGACTGCCGCCCGAAGAGGATCTCCGTTAACCCTCGCCCACTATCCTGGCCTGGCAGATGTGCAAACAGAACTGCTGTCACGTTCGGGTGATCGATCCACGGATCCACGAGCCGCGGTCCGGCATTGTGAATGATGACGATAGTATTGCCACAGCTGTCCGCGACGTTTGTTACCAGCGTGTCGCCATACTCGTCGTTGAGTGCTGGTCTATCAAACCCTTCCAGGCTGTACGCGTTGAGGAAGACGAGACACGCGTCGGATTCTGCGTTGACGCTTGGTGAGCTGGTGTGCAGATCCCAGAGGAGGAATATGTTCTTGTCGTACGCTTCGCGGGTTAGCGCTGTGAGTGGTGAATCCATATACGACGCTGTATTGGCACCACTGCCACCGCCAGAGATGATTGTTCCATTGTAAGCAGTTCCGGGGTAATTTGATTCGGCGAGGGTGTTATAGAACAATGGGATATAAGAGCCGTCTAGTGAAAGTGATTGAAGACCAAACGTCCACGCGTTGGTCCCAGAGGATGGGATATTGTTGTTTAGCGGATCGGTGGCTGAGTAGCCGAAGATGGAGAGTATTTTGGGGGTTTGGAAGGGAAGGGCATTGTTGATATTCTTTACCAAGACGTGCCCTTCGATTGCTTGCTGGAGGAGATTACCCTTGCTCAAAGGATCGCGGGCATCGACTTTCTTGTGCGGAGCCAACAGATTGATAGGCATTCCAATTCCTTTGCTTGGGTATGATTCTTCATCTTGACCAAGTTGATACCAAGCTGCAATTATGCTGCTTGGAATTTAGTTCACGCCTTTATATAATCAAGGGACTTTACCGAATAGCCATTTCGTCCAAGCGACCCTGAGATAGTGTGCCATTAGCAGTAGCAGCACTTAGTTGTCCTTTCCAGATTGGAGAATCTGGCATTGCCATCTCCAACCCAGCCTCGGCACTCAGGATACTGCTATGCTGTGCGCCCCAATCAGAGAGAACAAATCCTTGGAAACCCAATTCCCCACGTAAAATCTCGTTTAACAGTTTGGTATTTTCACACCCATACGTGTTGTTGATTCTGTTGTACGAGCACATGACATTCCTGCACCTTGTTTAGATTGAAACAACTAGACATCATTCTAACCTTTCTTACCCTGCACCAGCTAGAATAGCCGATTGAAATGGCCACAGGTACAGCTCATGAAGCGTCCTGAGCTGGTTAAAAACGGTAAAAAGTGACCAAGAACTCTGAATTCTTACTTGTCGTCAATATTGGATGAGACAGCAAATATATCACCTCTCGGCTGACGGTTTGTTTCTGACATGGATTAGTTTTATTATTACGCTTCAATTGAAGAAACATACCTTGTTCATTACCAATATAGTGCTTCACAGAGACCATAACACTCTCTTGCATCCCACGCACGCTCTCATACGTTAGCACGCTAGCTAGGTAAGCTTTGGTACTTGTCAGTACAATTTCGCATTTTGGCTTGGATATCTGGGGATCATTATGAAGAACAGCTCTCACGATCATTTGTAGTGCCTTCCCAATTTCTTCCTCCGAGAGCTATTCTACCAAGAGGCCCAGCCTAACGGTTGTTTTTAGCAAGAGCTTCTACCAGAGGACTTGAGGAGTAGAAAGGGTCGCTGGCTAATTACAAGCGGCTTAAATACCCACACAACAACGTCCGAAGAGAGATGGATAACTCACAACGGGACCCAAAAGAGCATTGACTAGTAGTTAACATTAAACCAATTTCAAATTCAAAATATGGCAAACTCTCACCTCCTTTAACCTTGAATTCCTTGCCGAGGAACTGTGCACGACTGTACGCGAGCTCAGCATTCCAAGAAGCTCCTAAATGAATAGAAGAAGCATAAGCATTGACGAGATCCGTCGAGCGAACGCCATTCTCGGCATCTCTTGCAAAAACTTTCGTCAGCTATGATCTATATTCGCTGCTCGCTTCAGTGGCCGTCGCTTACTGAAGACACAAGCCTGGAAATCCAACCCGTGGTGCAGAACCGCTCTCGCCCGAACAGCCAGATGCTGGAGTGTAGCCATAAGTCAAATTTTCCTTTTCTTCGTTGGTCATTCGTGCTACAAGGGCTCTGGCCCGAGTGTATGATGCTTGCCAGTTGCTAGCTACCGATGAATTGGTTACGGAGGTGGAGTTCCCTGGTTGAAGGTTAGACATAGGTGTACTTGAAAACTCAAACTGTGTACCTACATGATTCATTTTCTTTCTGTGCTGAACACACGCAGATAAAAA
This sequence comes from Pseudofabraea citricarpa, assembly GCA_029641185.1. NCBI lineage: Eukaryota > Fungi > Ascomycota > Leotiomycetes > Helotiales > Dermateaceae > Pseudofabraea > Pseudofabraea citricarpa. Next base: position 793,110 of record JAPWGK010000010.1, read on the forward strand.
AGAGCCAAGAAAGCAGCTGAGAGGATGAAATGACCTGGAAAACAACCCTCATCTTGTACAACTAGCGATGACTGCATGAAGTCCTATCAACAACTCCGGTACGTTGTTATATAGGCATCTTTTGACGTATCAAGTAACATCACGGAAATTCGGTGGGAAATTCATTTTCAATCAACTTTGACGAGTTCCTATCAAAAAGTTCGCATATTCGGTGCCATGAGTTGCGAAAAGGCTTGACCAGCTTTCTGATGACGAAAGATTTTTTGATATGATAGAATACAACGCTGGAGTCTCACCTTCGGGGTGGTGTTGACCGAGAGTAGATGAATGTTGTGAACGTGGCAGAAACCGTGCTTGTCATTTTCAATGCCAGTGGCCCAAATCGGTTGTTCTGTACATCTGAATGACTGCAATTCAACCAAGCCGAGGAGATCTTCTCTGGTCTGGGGAAATTAGTCGAGCCCGGCTTACTCGACTAGAAAGATTCTGGGGTTATTTGAGGGGTACATGAGATCCTGAAGTAGTACTCGTAGCTAGATCTCGCGAGATGAGATTTGGCTGTGCTACTTTCTGTCAAAGGATGCTTTACGAGCGGTCCGAGGCGGAGAACTTAGTATGCGATTGGTTGAATGCATCTGGGGTAAGCTATTGATATGACATGGATAATAATTCTTTTGTGGGAAACAAGGGTCTACAGGTCGATTGTGGGGACCCCGCCTAGATTTTGTCTGTATGTGATCAGTCTTCGGACTTTTTACACAAGTCGGTAGAAATTTACCCGGTGAGCACGATATTATGTAGCGAGCATCATGGAATTTCGCAAGGGCTATTTCATTAAAAGAGCTCTCTAGCATAAACACTGTGGTATGGCTTAAAAGACTTTACAACTTACCTTATTCGCCCAACACTGTCATTCATATCTTGCTGTGACCACCAAAATGTTGATTGTCGTTTCAATTTTTGCTGGCTTGCTACTTTTGTTGGAAAAGTGTCACGCCGTGCCATATAGCGAGTACATTCTAGCGCCTGCTACTAGGAAACTCTCACCACCATCCATCTATAATGTGACTGGCAATGTCATCAATGCTGCGTCCCTGATAAATAGTGGTTCGAACCTAGGAAATGCTACTTTTGATGGTATCTCTGCGGTCACATTTGATTTCCAGAAGAACATAGCCGGAATTGTTTCTATCAAGGTTGGAGGGGTTTCAAGATCTGATGCATTTTTAGGAGTAACTTTTTCAGAATCCAGCATTTGGATCAATAGTGCTGCTTGCGATGCAACGGCAGACGCAGGACTGGATGCACCCTTGTGGTTTGCTGTCGGAAACAACCAGTCATTATACAGTGCTGAACCCAATCAAGTGCGAGGAGGCTTTCGCTGCCTGACCTTGTCAAGCAATACTTCAGCCACAGTACGCGTGCAGAGTATCACAGTGGAATTTACTGCAGCACCTTTGCAAGATCTTCAGGCGTACAGCGGTTACTTCCACAGCAATGACGAACTGCTTAATCGCATCTGGTATGCTGGCGCTTATACCAATCAACTATGCACCATTGATCCGTTATACGGTGACTCAATACCCTGGTTTACTATCATAAATCCATCCGATACCATTCTTCTTCCAAACACAACTCAGTGGTGGTCGAATTATACCATTACCAGTGGCAGCAGTGCCCTTGTGGATGGGGCAAAGAGAGATCGTCTTGTCTGGCCAGGAGATATGGTTGTGACAATTCCAACCGTCTTTGTAAGCACGAATGACCTCTATAGTTTGAAAAACTCACTAGAGTCACTATTTGTGCTCCAGACAACCGATGGAATGTTGCCCTACGCCGGAGCACCCTTCACTATCAAGGTTTATTTCGTCAGTTTTACGTACCACTTGCATAATCTCATCTCGATGTCCTACTATTACCATTACTCTGGTGACATGGACTGGATCTCAAGATACTGGGACCAGTTCAAGTTGGGCATGGAGTGGTCTCTCAACGCAATCGACTCGACGGGAATGATGAATGTGACCTCAGGCGCAGACTGGTTCAGAGGAAACATGATCGGTCATGTAAGCGATATGAATATATTCTATCATTTCGCATCTTACTAACCTCTGTTTTAGAATATTGAGGCGAACGCAATTCTTTATCACACTATCAATGAAGGAATCAAGCTCGCTAACATTTTGGGCGATAACTCAGTCATCTCTCGATGGACTGAAATTGCATTGAACCTGAAGAGCGCAGCTAACACTCTTCTTTGGGACGAAAGTGCTGGTTTGTATCGTGATAACGAGGAGTCACTTGACCTCTTTCCGCAAGATGGTAATTCGTGGGCTGTAAAAGCCAATCTGACCACCTCGACCTTACAAATCACTACCATCTCGGCTTCACTGCGAGCACGGTGGGGAAAGTATGGCGCTCCAGCCCCTGAGGCGGGAGTCATCTCTCCCTTCGCAAGTGGTTTCGAACTCGAGTCACACTACCTGGCTCAAGACCCATCATCAGCTCACGATTTAATGAGGCTGGAATGGGGCCATATGCTTGATGATCCTAGAATGACCAATTCCACATTTATCGAAGGCTTTGCCCTTGATGGTGGCCTCGACTATAATCCTTATGCAAATAAGGCACGCGTCTCTCATGCCCACTCGTGGTCAACAGCTCCGACTCATCTACTCTCCTTCTTCACGGCTGGCCTCCGCCTCACGTCTGCATCTGGGGCCACTTGGCTCATTGCACCTCAGGCTGGAGAGCTGGCGAGTGTGGAAGCTGGATTCGTGACAGCCATCGGAGAATTCAGAACTTCTTGGGAGACGACTAGAGTGAACCGGTTCATCAGTACTCTTCAATTTAAGACACCTGAAGGAACTATCGGTAGCGTCGAATTACCTGGCGTTGAAGGTGTCCTGGTGAAAAGCACTGGCGAGGAAATAAATTTGGTAGACGGCGTGGCAAGTGGAGTTCCCGGCGGAAGCTGGCAACTGATTACTGGCAACAATTAGTGATAAATTGACATATGAGAAGTAGCAAAGCAATGTAATGACCAGAGAACTGAGCATACGTTACATAATTCAGCCACAGTAGCACCGGGTAGGCCGTGTTGGTCATCTGCCTGGTTCGATGCTGGGCAAGTAGCTAGAGTAGCCAAGAGCGCCACTGAAAACGGCGCCGAAGTGATTCAAGCTTTTGAAGGTATTCAAATCATGTCTTGGAATGCTCACCTTGACCATCCGTGAATGGATCTCGTCGTGTATTACGACGACGCAAGGGCTTGAGCGGGCAGATTGTTGACCGAACGGCTGCTCCGGGTGCGGTCCTCGGAACAGGTGATGCGAAGAGAAAAAGTGTGCAGACTGCATCGCACTACCGCACGCAAATACGGCTTACGATGGGACTTCCAACGGCGAGGTGCAAATGCGGGGCTTGTTGACATGGTATGATGGTCGCAGTGGCTGCTTTAGAGTTGGAATCTTGCCAACGCTGGAGATGGTGGAGCAGGCCTCGGGGAAGCTAGAAGAGTTCCAGAAGATCAACAGAACAGCGTCGTCCTGTTTGCGTGGGTGGGTGGGTGGGTGGAATTGGAATAGTGCTTAGTGAGAGGGCAAGCATGAACAGATGACCGTGAGCAGGATGCTTGGGGGGTGATTGATGGTTGTTGTAGATTGCATTGCCTACAGGTATGCTGTTGATGTGGTGAGGTGGTGGGTGGTGGGTGGTAGGTGGTAGGTGTAGGTTGTAGGTGGTAGCCTGAAAAACTGAAAAGGTGGTAAGGTGGTAGTGAGTAGTGAGTAGTGAGTAGTGAAGAGGGAGGGGTGCCTGTAAGGCGAAGATGGGGAATATGCACATCCCCCCCGTCCCCTCCCCCAGTCCCCCAGTCCGAGGTTCCGCCGGCCAAACAAATCCCCCCCGCAAGACCCATTCCTGATTCGTGACGTGATATGCGAGGTTCAATATTCTGTTCTGACCAGCTCCCCGTCTCTTCCCCCATTATTATTGCAGCTTCACAAACTCTTAAAGAAAGTGGCTTGGTGCTCGAGCTTCTCGGTCCTTTTATTGCGCGCTACCTCCTCTATGGCGTCCTTACAGCGTGCGGCAGCGTGCAGCGGGGTTGCAATTGCGGGGTGGCATCTCCACGACCAAGGAAATGGGGAGACGGATTACTCGTTGCAGCCTGGGCTCCAGCCTTTCCCACCCATCTGCCCAATTCTTGCCTTCGACCATCCCATACCCGAGCCCGAGCAGACGGCACTTTGTAATGCATTGCATCGCCCCAGCTCAACTCGTGAGGTCATGGTTGGGAGACAAATCTCGCATGACCAGGGGAGCTTGGGGAGCTCGACGAGGGACACAGGGCAGAAGTCATCCCATGCTTGGGACAGTGCTATGGACGATGCGGCCAAGATCTGCGCAAATATAAAAGTCAGCCAACATCCGGTGTTTACTGCTCCTTACCATTGTTGACCTTGCTTTGCTCAATTGACCCTTTAGACCTGGCTGAGTGAGGTGTTGTCCTTCAACATGTTCTTCTCTAATCTTGCCGTTGCTCTGTTGACGGGTTCGGCAATCGCGTCGCCCTCAACCTTCTCTGCAAAGCGACAAAATAATAACTTTGTTCCTGGCGTAAGCTTTTCTTTTTGCCTTCCCCCCAACTCCCGTTCCCGCAAGCTTCCTTAAATCCACCAAAATATTCTTCACAATGGCCATTTTGGCAGATGTACTACTAGCCATCACATCCATCACATCCATAGCAATCTGGCCCGAGACCCAATTAGCTAATCTCGTTTCTGTGCAGTCCTCGTCAAGCTCTGACCCTTTCTATCCTTCGCCATGGATGAGCGGGGGAGGGGATTGGGAGGAAAGTTATGTGAAAGCCAAGGAATTCGTCTCGCAGATGACTCTTTTGGAAAAAGTCAACATTACCACCGGTGTTGGCTGGGAAGGTGAACAATGTGTAGGTCAGACGGGAGGGGTGCCCAGATTAGGCCTCCGCAGTTTGTGTATGCAGGATTCACCACTGGGCGTCAGGAATTCCGATTTGTAAGTCGATGGAATTTGTACATGAATTTTGACATGCTGACAAGCTTCAAGTAACAGTGCTTTCTCCTCCGGCCAAACGGTAGCTGCAACCTTTGATCGCAGTCTTTTCTACCTCCGGGGTGTGGCGATGGGCCAGGAGCACAAAGGCAAAGGCGTGACAGTGCAATTGGGTCCGGTAGCTGGTCCAATTGGTCGCTCACCAGAAGGAGGCAGAAATTGGGAAGGCTTCAGCCCAGATCCATACCTGAGTAGGTGTACACAAACATCCAAGCACGGCGACTTTACTGATCTGTCTAGGTGGAATTGGTCTTGCAGAAACAACAAAAGGAATCCAGGATGCTGGAGTGATTGCTTGTGCGAAGCATTTCATCGGTAATGAGCAAGAACATTTCCGTCAAGCCCCCGAAGCCCAAGGATACGGAGACAATATTACCGAGTCTGTCTCATCCAACATTGACGATGTTACCATGCATGAGCTTTACCTCTGGCCCTTTGCCGACGCAGTAAAAGCGGGCTTGGGATCCATCATGTGCTCTTATAACCAGATCAACAACTCTTATGGTTGCCAGAATTCCAAATTGCTCAACGATCTCTTGAAGAACGAGCTAGGCTTCCAGGGATTCGTTATGAGTGATTGGCAAGCACAACACAGTGGAGCTTCTTCTGCGGCTGCAGGTCTTGACATGAGTATGCCAGGAGATACATTATTCAACACAGCAGATTCGTTCTGGGGAACCAACTTAACCGCTGCAGTTCTTAATGGCACGGTCGCTCAATGGCGTATTGATGATATGGCCACTCGTATCATGGCTGCTTACTTCAAGGTTGGCTTGACACTCGATGAACCTGAGATCAACTTCAGTTCTTGGACTTTGGATACTTATGGTCCAGTACATTACGCAGTTGGTGAGGGTTATCAGCAAATCAATTACCACGTCGATGTGCGCGGGGAACATGCGTCTCTTATTCGCGAGATCGGCTCCAAGGCGACTGTACTTCTCAAGAACGTTGATAATGCCCTGCCTCTATCCAAGCCTAAATTCCTCGCCGTCATTGGCCAGGACGCTGGGCCTAACCTATACGGACCAAATGGCTGTTCAAATCGTGGTTGTAACAACGGTACTTTGGTAAGCAGCATTGCTTATAAACGCCGAAAATTGTGATGCTGACTATCTTCTAGGGCATGGCTTGGGGGTCAGGAACTGCTGAATTTCCATACTTGATCACTCCCGACTCTGCCTTGCAGGCGCAGGCTATTGCCGATGGCTCACGTTACGAAAGCATTTTTGACAACTATGCTACATCTGAGATCCAGACTCTCGTATCGCAAGATAACGTCACAGCAATCGTTTTTGTGAACGCGGATTCTGGAGAAGGATTCATTTCCATTGACGGAAACACTGGCGACCGCAAGAATTTGACTCTCTGGGCTTCGGGTGATGATCTTATTAAGAACGTTTCTGCAGTCTGCTCTAATACTATCGTTGTCATCCACTCGGTTGGCCCAACGCTGTTGACGGAGTGGTACGATAGTCCAAACATTACTGCCATCTTGTGGGCTGGTCTTCCCGGTCAGGAGAGCGGAAACAGTATCACTGATGTTCTTTATGGCAAGGTGAACCCAGCAGCAAAGACCCCATTTACTTGGGGAGCAGCTCGCGAAGACTATGGTGCAGATATTCTTTACACACCAAACAATGGCCAAGACGCTCCCCAAGTTGATTTCACCGAAGGAGTATTCATCGATTACCGAACTTTCGATGCCCGAAACATTACGCCAATTTACGAATTCGGCTTTGGTCTTTCTTACACCACATTTTCATATTCTGATCTTCAAGTGAACGGCAGTGGAGTTACTCCCTATACACCTACCTCTGGGCAGACTATTGCAGCGCCATTGTTCGGAAACATCTCAACTGTGCTCAGCGATTACCTATTCCCCAATGCAAGCTTCCCCCACATTTGGCAATACATCTATCCTTATCTCAACACCACTTCACTCGAAGAGGCAACTCAAGAACCAGATTATGGATCTGCAGCGGAAGAATTTCTTCCTCCAGGAGCACTGGATGGTTCTGCACAGCCTTTACTCGCAGCCGGCGGTGCTTCTGGTGGAAATCCTCAACTCTGGGACGTGTTATACACTGTAACTGCGACTATCACCAACGATGGAACCATCAATGGTGAGGAGGTACCGCAACTTTACGTATCTCTTGGTGGACCAAACGACCCCGTAAGAGTACTTCGAGGATTCGAGAGATTAAGCATTGATGCTGGTGAATCTGCGACATTCACAGCAGATATCACTAGAAGAGACTTGTCCAACTGGGACACAGTGAGCCAGAACTGGGTAATCTCAGACTATCCAAAGACCGTATATGTTGGTTCGAGCTCGCGAAACTTGCCCTTGAGCACGATATTGAGCTGAACACTTGGAGGGAATGCCTCGGAAGGCTCGCACATCGAGCTGGAATGACCTCGTCAGGAGGATAAACTGTTTTACGACATTGCTATGACTTATATAACAGACATTAATGCGGTTGGATTAGGAAAGGCTGATGGTTTATAATAACTCGAGAAGACTTAGAACCATTAATGGAAGACAACTTTCCACATTTGAAACGAGGCTTTCCGGAAGAGTTTCCAATCGGTAAAGTTGCCCTCGGTCCAGTTTGACCTGTTTGTCTGTATTATCAGACGTTGCTATTGGTGGAATTTCTCTGCCGGCACCGGACTATCCTATCGGAACAATCAGCGGAGAGCTTGAAAGGACGGTGGTTGATGGCCCGGATAATCTCATGCTTTGCTTAATTGTTTGGGGGCGCAGATTGACAGTGATGGGTTAATTCAACCCCGCGGTGAGTGGGGTCAGCGAGGAGGGGCTTCATTTGAGCGTTTGGAATTCTTACCAAGTTGATAATAGGCGTCCCTATCTCTTCCTTTCTTCCTCTTTCTCCTCCCTCTTTCTCTCTTGCTCCTCAAATTCTTGCTCCATTCAAGAAGTTTTTATACCCTTATTATCTTTCAATTAGGAACAATGCCTTACCCAGAGACGTTCACTGGCTTTCAGGTCGACGGTCCCTCTACCTGGACCGAGTTTCACAAGAACGAGTACCAGCCAAAGCCATTCGGAGACTACGATGTTGACATCAAGATCGCTGCATGTGGTGTCTGCGCCAGTGATTTGCATACCATCAGTGGTGGTTGGGGAGAGCAGCACTTCCCTCTCTGTGTTGGACACGGTTCGCGCTCGTCACATTTGATGCCGAAGGAATACAAACTGATTTGCTTGGCGGCTCAGAGATTGTAGGAACAGCGCTCCGAGTCGGACCCAAGGTTACCCTCATCAAGCCCGGCCAGCGAGTCGGCGTTGGCGCTCAGAGCTACAGCTGCCTCTCTTGCCGACAGTGCAAGGCGGACAACGAGACATACTGCAGACATCAACTAGATACGTATGGTGCGAAATGGCCAGATACCGGAATCATTTCGCAGGGTGGATATTCTAGCCATGTCCGCACTCACGAACATTGGTACTTCCCCGTGTCTGAGATTTCGCAGAATGATTGTGTCTAACGAAAATAGGGTCTTTCCTATCCCAGATGCTCTTGAGACAAATAAGACTGCTCCTATGCTCTGCGCAGGTCTTACCGCGTACAGTCCATTGGTAAGAAATGGATGCGGTCCAGGAAAGAAAGTCGGCATTGTGGGCATGGGAGGAATTGGACATTTCGGACTGCTGTTCGCCAAAGCTCTTGGTGCTGAGACGTGGGTGATCTCACGATCACACGCCAAAGAGGCCGACTCTCTCAAGATGGGAGCTGACGGATTCCTGGCCACCGCTGACAAGGACTGGAACAAGGAGCATATCATGACTTTTGACATGATCCTCAACACAGCTAGTTCGTCCGATGGCATGGATCTCGGCGCATACCTACAGCTATTGGATGTGCATGGCCATTTCGTCAGTGTTGGTCTTCCGGAGGGCGAGGGCCAGCCTCTCAAGAGTCAAGATCTTCTCAGCAACGGTGTGCTTATTGGAGCGAGTCATTTGGGTAGCAGAAAGGAGGTTCTGGCTATGTTGGATCTTGCGGCCGAGAAGAAGATTGACAGCTGGGTTGAGGAGATCCCTATTAGTGCTGAGGGGTTGAAGACCGCCCTCACTAGACTGCACGACAATAAGGTTAAGTACCGCTTCACCCTAACCGGGTATGAGAAGGAATTTGGAGCATGAACGATTTGTGATTGGGCACGGCTGTGGTGTTGTGAGGGTGTGTGGCAGGGTCTGGTCTTGTAGAGTATGGCGAGGAGTCTGGTTGAACTGGGGGTGAGGTTGGGAACGAGGCGGCCGGGATAAGTACGCAGGTACGACGAAGAAGTTCGAACACATGAATCAAGCTGAAAACAAAAAATACAAATTACAATTCTAATGGATTGATTCGGAGATTTGAGATATGCATGTCACGTGAGGGCATTGTTTCCAGGGCAATGCCTGCAATGTTGAAATGCGGTGCGATTTTAGGGGGAACTATGGGGGAAATGGAGCAACAGAGCCTCTAGATTTAGGGGGGCATGAGCCTATTACGTGCTGGAATTTAGTGCATCGTCCGAAATCTAGCGGCCTGCAGGCTGTAGGCGTCCGATTGCATAAACCACTATCTGACGTGTTAGCGCCGTGTATCAACAACAGCGAAGTACGAACGCATCCGTACATTGAATAACGTTGGATAAAGCTCGACGATTTTTGGAGCGCCAATCATGATATACACGATCCTCTGAATCCCTCCTCTCCGCCGCCGTCAACCCCACGAAGAAGCACCATGTCCGAACTTGTAGCGCAGCCACCTCTTCAACAGGCTGGAAGACCATTGAGCTTGATTCCTGTCGGACTGAAGGAGGCTGCTCTTGACTCTCCTACCTTTCGCGCAACCGCTGTGCATTTCTCCGACCAGGTTGAGGTTATCGAGCGATGGCTGGATGCTTATATCAAGTCGATATCAAAGCTGGTACACGATGTATCGGCGCTCGAGGAGACGTTTAATGCCTTCCTAGCCAAGGCAGTCCCGCCAGCCAATATCTCCGAAGCCGTCCTCGATCATGATTATACCTTGCTAGCCATGAAGAATTTCGGGGAGGGGAGTCGCGAATGGTGGACCCAGGCTATGTTTGGGATGAAGAAGATGGACTCGAACGTTGTAGAGCCCATCAAGGCATTCATGGCCGGCGAGTGAGTTACCTCCTTTACTACTGCACATGGCATGAGATGGGTCACTAACGAAGCAGATTGCGGAATTTCAAGGACGCGCGACGGTATTTGGAGCAGTCGCAGAAGATATTCGATAACACTTTGGCAAGATACGTGAGCCAGTCAAAGACCAAGGAGCCGTCCTCCTTGCGAGAAGATGCCTTCCAGGTCCACGAAACACGAAAAGCCTACCTGAAAGCCTCCCTAGATTTCTGCCTGCTGGCACCGCAGCTTCGATATACCATGGATAAATTACTGGTGAAGGTCTGCTCTGAGCAATGGCGGGAGATGAAACGGAGTAGAGAAGTTGGCTCAGGCAGTTTCGTGAAATGGGGTCAAGAGATGGACCGTGTCCGAGGTTGGAGCCGTGAGATGGAAGCTGGCGAGAGTGTCTTCAGACGCGAATTGCAGGTTGCCAGACGAGAAATTGCGGATACGGCTGCTAATGCCTCGAAGCCATCTCGTGAAATCGAGGACTACAACCTCTCTACGGTCGCCTTCTTAGGATCGAAAGGCCCCTCAACGGTAAACGTTGCATCTCAAGGGAAGCAGGGCGAACGCTCAGAGAAACAAGGATGGCTATTCCTAAGAACCATATCTGGAAAGCCCGCAAGAACGTTCTGGGTTCGTCGTTGGTTCTACGTCAAGAATGGTATATTTGGATGGCTTGTTCAGGGTGCACAATCAGGAGGGGTGGAGGAGAGTGAAAAGATTGGTGTTCTCTTGTGCAACGTAAAACCAGCTGTCCAAGAAGAGCGACGATTTTGCTTCGAGGTCAAGACCAAGAACCAGACCATTCTGGTTCAAGCAGAGACCCAAAGCCAACTTATGGAATGGCTCGGTGCCTTTGAAGCAGCCAAGAATAAGGCTTTGGAGACTAGTGCTGATGATACCCGTTCACACTCTGGAGGGCAAGACCCGGCTTTCGCTATTACACCGCCATCCGTGCCGGAGTTTGCTGCAAAATCAGTCGACGGGCATATTTCCCATGGTAGTGATGATCTAGCTCTTGACAGGGTTGGGTCTTTGCCAGTGCCAGGAGGCGATGTGGGCAACCTAGCCACGAGGAGTAGCTTCGATGTCAGTACAGCACCTCGTCGTTCTGTGACTTCGAGAGAGGAGGGCGAGAGTAGTAGGGACCATGCCGCAAGAATTATGCAAAAGTTGGATCTCCACCGCAGAACCACTAATCTTCTTCAAACAGAAGAACCACCTAAATCTGCATCGCCCGCAGGAGGTATTGCGAGTCTCATATCTGCAAGCCACACTATCCTACCTGTATACTCTACAACTGCACTCAATCAAGTTGCTCCCGCTATCACCAAGCCAAAGGCGCTGGACAAGGAAACAACGGAAACTCACACAACTACTCTAGCACCTTCTACTCTTGCAAATACCCCAGCCCCGACGAACCTCAGCAAGTCAGCGGTGATTGTCAGTGGGGAGCGTGGTATCGGCATAGGTAGAAGTGATGCTACTGGTGGAATGCCGAGCGGAATAATGGCAAATGTGTGGGGCAGCAGCAATTGGGGTTATATAAATCGACTTGAAAGAGGAGAGATCAGGACCCCTTCAAGCAGCAGATCGGTTCCTGGAAGCCCAGTAATCTCACCTCTACAGCCTTCACCTAAGATAGGCAGTGACGAAAACTGTAAGCGAGACACAGGCCTCTCAGGCTTGGTCCAGTCCTCAATAAGCACGTCTACTGATCCTTCAGCCTCTCTAGCTTCTCTTTCGACCACTATCACGCACCGAAAAACCATGAGCACAGCCGATCTTGACCTGATACGTCAACAAGGCCAAACAAAGCCTGAGGTCTTTCCAGGAAACTACCCATTAGAGCTGAAGACACAAGAGGCACAATTTCGAATCCTGTTCCCGAATGTACCCAGAGAAGATAAACTTCTTCTCGTATTCCGTGCTACTTGGAATCCAAATGAGCAACAAGAGTTCCCAGGCCGAGTCTATGTTACGAATAACGACATGTATTTTTACAGCCACCATCTTGGCCTTGTTCTAATTTCCGGAGTATCTTTGGACAGCATCACCGAAGTTACTGCTGCTCCTGGCAAGGACTGCGATTTTATCTTTCTCCATCTAAAAGAGGGTGCATACAAGGCTGGGTACACTAGAATCACTATCAAGACATTCTTAGAACCACTCAGGCTCCTCCAATCAAGATTAAACTTCCTGATTGATATATGCCAAGGCGAAGAGCCTATGAACCTCGAAGAGACCATGGATGCTCTAATCAAGATGGAAAACGAAGATCCTACCAGAAGTCCAAGTATGGAAAGTTGGGAAGATGTGTCCATGAACACCCCTGTCGACGACGGAACGGCTACTGGCCGTAGTCGCAAAGATCTCAAAGCTCTGATCCACGTCGAAAGAGGCATGCAACTGGGTAGGTCTCATAAGGAAGTCACCAAGTTCCAGTTGCCGTCGCAGCCTGTCATATATGAGCCTCCTGGTATGCAGCGTAAAGCAGTAGAACGACAATTTGAAATTAGCCCGAAAGCCTTGTTTCACGTTATGTTTGGAGATAAGAGCGCTGTATTCCAGCTTCTGTATCACGAGCGCCGAGCACAACGTATAGCACAGGGACCTTGGGTTCATCTTGAGGAGAATCATATGCGACGCGACTTTCACTTTCAGATCGACTACTTTGATGTCTTCCGCAGAGCTCGTCAAGCCAACGTTGTTGATTATCAGGTCATTGAAATCCTGAATGATCATGTTTGCTATGTCGTCACAGATATGAAGACCCCTTGGCATCTTCCTCATCACAAGGACTTCATGCTAGTCTCCAAGATTGTCATCACTCACGTTGCGAAAGGAAAGTGCAAATTGGCTATTTACACCAAGGTAGAATGGTCTAAAGAACCCAAGTTCTCTAAGGGTCTTGTTGAAAAGCAGGCCTTCGACGATTCAGCCCTTGATGCATTGGATCTTGCGGATGTAGTCGCTGATCAGGTTCGTAAACTTGGCCCTCAGAGCAGGACGAAGAAGGCGATTCACATATTTGGCCATGTCGGACAGCAGACATCAGTTTCGCTGTTCTCTGCCGCCGACTCAGGCTCTACGAAACGTCCTCAGATCAAGCAACGTACTCTCACCCACATGATCTTCGAGATTGTCAGCTCTTTTGGCGAAAGTGCTATAACATCCGTCATGATGGGGACTTTCGCCGTGTTTAAGACACTTTGGAAGATTATTAATGCCAACGGCATAATCTTGGCTGCACTGCTCATCAGTGTGATGATAAACACATTCTTCACGTCGAGGGGTGCCTCAGACTGGTGGAATGAACGTAATGCAGCAAGCTTCATGACAAGAATTGGCGTTGGTCCAAATCTTATGATGAGCAAAGCCGTCTACCTGAAGGATCTTGATGACATCCTCACGGGCGTCTCAGCAGATGTGGTTGATGATCCCCATAGCAAATGGTAAGTCTTCAAGCATATGCTTAATGTGGCCCACATATGAACCTGACTCCTTAAATTCTTGCTAACCTATTTATAGCTTTTCGCACTTTCAGAGCATTGCAAATTATACCGACCTCGACGCTCCTTATCAGACAGCCGGAAATTCCTTCTCGGAGACCTCGACTCGCTCAACTGCCCGGCGGCTCCGACGGACCCGGCAACATCTTGGCTCTTACCGACATGATCTTATTGTCGCCATGAGAGTTGTAAACAATGTAGAAAGAGAGATGATCCAAGCCGAATGGGAGAACTGGCTTCTGGATGAGAACATGAGATGCAGGCAAGTGCAGATGATGCTAGAAGATAACCAGGCCAGCGTAGCCTCAGGGAAAGCAGCCGGCCAAGAGGTGATAGACGCAAAGCACAAGAGCAGACTAGAAGGTCTACGGAGCTGGCAAGAAGAGTACTGCGGTAGTTGCATGCTGGAGCAGAAGAGGCTGTCGGAGATGCGCAGGATTTGATGCTACGATGTGGTCTAGACCAGCATTTGTTTACTGAGCGAGGCGTTTGGCATATCATACCGGAGCATTGGGCTATACCCCCAGAATATACTACTACTGTACATGCGGCAACTGGAAAGTTAGCTTTATATTTGTAATACACAATTGGTGCTTGAGGTCAGTCGAATTTGATATTCTTGTAATCACCTGCATTCGATGTCAGTTCTTGGGGATGAATAGAATGCTTGTTGAGTGGTATGTGAGAGAGGTACATGCGGAGGAGATAGGCACGACAGAGTCACTTATTGTGGATTATTCTCTATCCCCAACCTAACTCTCACTCTCCCACTCGTGGATTAATATGAAGTTCCGGAATACATCGTTGAGCTGCTCAGTTGTGGCTTTAAGCGAGACCAAGTTCGTGATAGAATTCTATCATATTTTGTTCCGAGTATGACTTCACATTTAATTTCGGGAGCCACTGAAATAGTCTAAACGTCCGTCTCCATTGCGGAGAACGACACCGCATCGAATGGCAAAGTTGTAAAGTCGACAAAAGTTGGTTCATCCTTTGTCCAATTGTGATTACAGACGTCATCCCCGTCATTCTCCAGCCACATCCGGTTTTCCAGGACGGCTGCCCGCTTTTGAGCCACACGATGATGTCGTGGACGTGGTCCAGTCTCCTTGTCCGAGCTTCTCTGTCTGTCAACCCGGAAACAGTTAATAGGACAACGGGCGTCTTTTTTCGGTATGAATCCCTCTCCTATATTCTTCCACGCGTCCTATATCCATAGATTCAATCGAGTCGAACCTTAAATCCTGCAAGCTCCAAACACTCCCAGCCGTACCGTACCACAGGCATGATCCGAGCGAGTACGACGTAAAAGAACTGACCGGAGCCAACGACCAAACGACGGCAACTTATTTACAGCGCAACGACTTGTCTTGCAGCGCAGGGGTTTCCCGTCTGCGGCTCCCTAAGCTTATTGTCCACCAAGACGACTAAAAAAAAAGGGTCCTAAGATCTCTAGATATCATAGCCTGCGTCCGCCAGAGAGCACTGCCATTACACCGCCCAGCCAAGCAAACATGGCTGCGCTGCACGAAGCCCTGAGGACGTTAGGCCCTACAGAGTATAACGACGTGCCTGTCTCCTCCCCCGATGCCCTTAGACCCTTCCTCGCGGATGCCTTCAGCTATGGGCAATTGATTGTCGACTCTGTACCTATCGACGCCGCGCCTTCCGGAAACCCAGTCACCTCGGAAGGACGCGATCGCACGTTCTCCTCTGCTTCGAGCGCCTCAGAGATAACCCTCTCGTCTGCGCGTGCTCCGCCGCCGGCACCCGATGTCGAAGCTCTGCAGAAGGAATGGAAGCAGGTGAAGCTGAACCCGAGGGATAACCCTCTGGGTATGAGCGTGTATAAGGCTGCGGGAAAGGACGGGAAGGGAGCCTGGTTCGCGCGGAGGAGTGTCCACGAGGGATTGGGCTTCACCAAATGGAAGAGAGGTCTGGAGAAGGAGTTTCCCGAGTCGACGAAGGTGCAAGGAGCTCCGGGCGCGGGCAACATTAGAGGAATCGGAGGGGAGAGGAGGGTGGAAATCAAGAATATCCCCGGTGTTGGCAAGCTCGAAGGTTGGTCTACCGGAAGTATATTATCTGCTCAGCAACGCTAATTGCTCTTAGTGTACCATCTATCTGCGCAGTTTCCTGGACCGACAACACCGAGAGATTTCGTTACACTGCTGGTCACTTCAGATCAAGCACTCACCCAACATTCTGGAAGCGATGAAGAGGTCCCACGACATTATATGGTCATATCGAAACCTTGCTTACATCCGGATGCGCCCCCGAGAGATGGCTTTATTAGAGGTCAATACGAATCTGTGGAATTTATCAGAGAAATACCATTGAAGAAACCAACAAAATCCGCATCTGCGTCAAATTTATTAAACGGACATAGTAGTCTTGGAAAAGAAGCTGTGATGCGAAACGCCGAGCAGAATCATCATGAACAAAGTGCAACAGACGACTCGGGGCTCTCACGTGCTGATAGCAGAGCAAGAGGGAAAACCATCTCTTATGCTGGATCGAGAGGCTCGGATGCAAAGGGAGAGCGTATGGATACACCAATGGAAGATGACGAGTCAGAACAGAACCCAATTGAATGGATAATGATTACACGAAGCGACCCAGGAGGAAGTGTGCCGCGGTTTATGATCGAGAGAGGAACTCCGAGCGCAATTGTTTCTGATGCGAGCAAGTTCCTCGATTGGGCGTGTGGGAAGAGCATGGAAGAATTGGAAATGGAGCCTGAAGATCCGATGGTTCATGATCAACAAGGTGCCGAGAGGGAACCGGATCTTCCACCGTACGAGAGACATTCAACCGATTATAATGCAGATAGTCATTTGGCTGGTCTTGATGGAAGTACTGAGAAAGCCTCAACACTACGACCACCTCTTCCAGAACCACCAGAAGCTGCCGCGACGAATGGTGGGGGACTATATGGCATGATGGCAGGTGCAGCTGGAGCAGCTGGGGCTATGATTTCAGCTCATGCACCAACAGTGATATCTTCTCATTATCCTGGTCACGTTTCTGAACCTACTCTAGAGCGCGATGTAGCAACCCCACCACGTCGTGATTCTGTCTCGTCAGTTACGACAATTTCTTCCGTCGGGAGCTTTACTTCGGCATTTACTCATGCCCCAATTTCCCACCAACTCACAAACGATGCTGGCTCGATAAAAACAGAAACCGAATCACTAACGCGATCCCGAGCATCATCACATCAAGAAAAGGAACTGCAGAAACTGGAAGACAAGAAGCGAAAATTAGACGAGAAGTTGAACAAGTCACGAGAGAAAGAGCTCAGCAAGAAGAGCGAAGATAGCCTGAAAGAAGAAGAAGCGATCAAGAAAGCCGAAGAGCGTCACGAACGGGAAGTCGCAAAGCTCGAAGCGAAGCGGGAGAAGGAGCTCGCTAAGCTGGAAGCCAAAAGGCGCAAGGAAGAGCTGAAAATCGAAGAGCGCAAGCGCAAGACCAAGGAGAAAGACGAGAAGGTTCGCATGATGCGCGAACTCGAAGAGGCCCGCGCCGAGATCGCCCTCCTGCGCAAGGAGAAGGACATCCTCCGCGGTCAGGTTGGGGATCTCCAAGCTGAGAATACCGCCATGGCGGCGAAGCTCGGTCGCTTGGGCGTCCAGGGCGATCAGGTTCTCCGCGAGGTGCGGGCTGAGGCCGAGAAGTCTGGCAGGTTTCGAGCGACCTCTATGAAGGGCATGACCCGTACCAATAGCTATTTCTCTCTCGGCGGCGGGAGCACGAGTTCGGGCGAGAAGGATAAGAACGGTGGTGCTAGCGGCAGTGGTGACTTGGAGCAATTGCATATCCCTGTAACATCATAGGATAGAGAGGTAGAATTTCATGGTCTGCTAGTCGGCTCTCTTTAGTCTTTTTTTGTTCCGGTTTGCGAGTTGCATTCCCCGGCGCGCGTGCTCTTTTCCCCTTCTTCTTTTCTTGGGGCTTTTGAGCGTTGTTTCGGTCTTCCTTTTGCTTCTGCTTTACAGCGTGATTGGGTTTGGGAAGGAGCAGAAAGAAGGAAAGAAGGACAGGAGGGAAAAGAGGGAAAGAAACAAAAATGGGTTTAATGAATGAATATCTAATTTCCAGACTTTCAAGCATGGCTGTGCCGCATGCCGTGCCATATGTCAGAGTCGCAGTAGGTTTTCTGACGTACATATGCCAGCTGGTAGCAGTAGCCGTGGCAGTACCGCATCAGGGTCTCGGATCGCATTTACAGTAAGGTAAGCAGTCCTTTTCTTGGGACCCTCAGGTCGTCGTCTGGTGTCTTGGTCTTTTAAGCAAAACTGCAAACTGCCATCCGATCCGGGGCCTGACCATTGACGAGCGGTGCGACGTTTCACCTTTTCCCTTGGGTCTCCAACCAGTCCAACCACCTCCTGCCGTACCTGCGCTCGCTTCACTTTGCGCCTCTCCGCATTAATCGCCAAGCGGCTTTATTTCTTGACATCTGCGCTTGCGAGAGATGAGGGGATGGTTGGTGCTGCTGGTGATGCTGTATGGTGTGGTGATGGTGGTGTGGTGGTTGGATAATTCATGCGCGCATGCCCGCGCCCGCTTGCGAGCGAGCGAAAGATGGAGAGCTTAGGGAGGGGAGGGAAGAGGGGTTATCTATGTAGGTATGAACGGAGGGAGGGATGGATATTTTTGTTACATACAAAGCACGTTTCCATTCCACTCCATCCCGTCTCGTTTTTCTTCTTCTTCTTCCTTTTCTTCATTCAAATCCTTCGGTTTCTGTTTTCCCTCCTCTCACTCACTCTCTCACACATATCAGATCAGATCAAACCGTCCTGCCGCTCCTTTTGGGAAAACAAGCCAAATCAAAAAAGAAAAATTGAAACGAAACATTCTTTCTCTCGTCTCCTCCTGTCCTGTCCTCTCTTCGCGCTTGCTTGCTCGCTCGCTCGCTCGCTTCACAGTCATAATGCGCTCCTTCGCTCTCTTCCTCCTCTTCGCGGTCGCTTCCGTGTCGGCAAACCCCATCTTCACTACGCAGCAGCAAGATCAGGCCGTCCAGGAACTGTGCGGTACCGCTGAAGCGCAGCAGGGCTGTATCCTCGAGTGTGGCGATGGTGGCCTTTGCGAGCTGGATGAGTGTGGCGTCTTTGGATGTACGACGAAGTGTGGTGGTGGGGTTTGTTGAGGAGAGGTAGCGAGCCTTGTGGAGTTTGGGGGTAATGGGATTTTGGATGGAGTGCGGATGGATGGTGGGTGGGCTTGGGGTGTTTGGGTGTTATGTTCGATCCTGTTTTCCCATTGAGCAAGGGCTGGGCTGGATTATTTTTTGTCTTTGTTTTTCTTGGTACTTGGTTGGTACTTGGTGTCGTCTTTTGCTATGCTGTTTGTCATATGCTGCGGGAAGTAAAAGTGCTCGGTTATGATGCCACTCACTTGCATTGAACTGGACTTGACGGGTTGACTGGCTGTTGGTTCATGCTATGCCGCACTTTGGGGCGTGTGATCAAGATTAATGAGTTTGATGGGCCGATGAAATAAAAACGAACCTTTTTTGACCGTGGTGGTTGTTGGTTGGAACTGTGTGGTTTCCATATTCTCTGCTCAGCTTCTGTCGGGTAACTAATTTGCAAATTGGTATATCGAAAGGACTAAGTTATCAAAGGGAGACAGGCTAATATACATAAAAGTACCAAAGTACTTATCCAGACAATTATTCAAAGCCTAAAATCACCATCTCTTCCCACCATCATCCCCTAGAAAAATGTGCATATAGATACAGCAAGCGTCTTGCTCATCGCAGCAGCAAACATGCTTGCGAATACCCAAACCACCAACTCGATCACCGTCACGGCCATGATCGAACTATACACAAGGGTACCTGCGATGTAGTAGATTGCCCAACATAGTTGTATCGGCCACAACATGCCACGTCCCTGGACCGCTGAAGCTTCCTCCACTTGTTGCAACGTCTTGATCTGGCCTTCTCCAGGTGCGGTCTCTTGAGTGTGAATAGAACGATTCACGACCACGCCTTCTTGATTATGCTGGTTGTAATCATTGCCTGTCTGAGACGCGACTTTTGGCGCTTCGGAGCTGGGAACCGAAGTGTCCTCCGCCTCCGCTTCCGGGTCCGTGACAGACAAGAACGTTGCGCCATGCACGTCTGCATCCTTCACGTCGCCCGGAGCAAATAGTGTCGTGATGATGGCTGGTAGAAGGGCAATTACATGCCACGTAAAGATGAATACCGGGTATGGGCAGCCCAGAGCTGAGCGCTTCGAGTATATCTCGACGACGGCGAGGGCAGCGTAAGCGAGAAGAAGACCCAACACGCTGCCGGCCAGGAGAGCCATCTGCCAGTGCTTTGCCTGGACCTTCGATCTGGACCTGATGAACCTGAGGGCAAAGAAGGACGAGGCATCGTACGTCTTGCTCGCGGAACCTTCTTCAATGACGGGAATCAGCCCGAGTGTTCGCACCAAAACGTCGGCGATCACGTTCAGCTTCCGAGAGACGACCACGATACGTCGCTCAGGCCAGGCGATATCTTTCAGCGTGAGGGGAATCAAGCCCATCACCAAGGCCACAGATGAGAATTGTTGCTTGCGAGACTCGTCGGCCGTCGTCAGGACGCAGCCGGCCCACCACCAGCAGCCATTGTCGGTGCCGCCAGTGAGGTCTAAGTAATCTGATTGGGATACTGGTTTGAATGGGCTGTAAACGATGTCGCCCGAAGGGCAGGATTGCCCCTGTGCGACGGCACCCACGATGAGTAGGGCCCAGGCGAAGAGAATCACGGTATTGTATGAATCCATTGTTGATAGAGATGAAGATGAAGAAGGAAGGAAAAGAGAACGGTGCAGGTGGGAAGTAAGCTGAAATAAAAATGGTTTGATAGTGGATCTTTGCAATCCTCAGCGAGCGGCGTAGAATTATGAGCTGACCCCACACGGCGAATAAGATTCTACATTCGGCAAAAATGACTGCGCGCCCCTGGGCTTGGTAGGTGTGATTGGGGGCTGTGATTGGGGTCGGTTTAGCTATTAATATTCAACATCTTTAATACTCAGTCACTCGATTTATGCACCTCTTGTGTCGCTATGTCACATTTTATCGATGCAGAACCTGCGGAGGGACATCCAGCCTTTTTCCCCTGCCACGTTCATTTCGCTTTGGTTTCCTCCTCGTAATCACCCCCTGTACCTTCGTGTGAGCTTTTTAAACCCCGGATCTTAAGTACTGTTAGTGCCATATACTAGTACCTGTCAGTCGTAATCAATCATATAAGGTTATCGTCGGTTCTGTGGGCAATGTCGCTTGGTCGAGGCGAGCCGCCGCCAACGATCCTCCTCGGCACGTCCAAAATCATATAAAAGACTAAACGAACTTCAACTTGAGCTAAGCTGCGAAACAGATCCTAGACTCATCTCCAGATTGGTCCAGAAATCTAAAGAAGAAATAACTTGAAATTTAATATGATGTAATCCATTGTAGGCTTTTAGTCAAGAGCAGTTGGTAAGTGCAGGCTTAGAGGATACCCATGAGATGGCTGCGCTGCTTCTATTGCTTCGGGCACTTTCTTTCTTTTTTTTTTTTTTTTTTGCTGAACTGTATTAGTCTCTCATACTCGCTATCACTCGGCAACTAGTACAAAATATACCAAGCTAGCAGAATTAGCCTCAACAAACAAAGCAAACAAACCCTCGGTGTAAGTACTTACTCACCACAAATGTCTACCATTTGTAACGGTTTCTAACACTTCCTTAGCGTCTAGTTGGTTTATGGCGTCCGGGTTCGTCTATCCTTCCATAACCTTTCATACAAGCCGCTAATACTTTCACAGCTGTAATGTCTTCAGCTCACCGGAATGGTAAGGTTACCACTCTACAATTACTCTCAACCGTCTGCTAACAGATGTATAAAGTCGCGTGTTCGACTCACGCCTGAGGGATTTCAAACAATTTTTTCTTTCTTTTTCTTTTTGATTCGGATTTTCTTTTGTCCCTTTTATGAGTCGTCTTTTTTTCTTAGCTGCCTGCTTATAGTCTACTCTTAGCGCGTTTAGTTGGTTGCCGGAGGTCATATCTCTTCTACGTAAAATGACCTGAAATTCACCTTCCTAGAAAAAAGCGACGCTTCTCATTTTCTCATTTTGGCTATGATCTTCTTATACTTTATCACTTTCACACAAAGCGACATACCCAATTGAGGTTAAGTAGCAAATCAGCTTTTTAGATCAAGTAACGAGAGAAGGCAAGCTTAGATTTATCGCCATACTATACTAAATTTAGGCTAGCTGAGAGGGAAATGGCCATTTACGTAAGAATTCAAATTCATAGTCACATATCAAACCTTTAATGCGACTCGGGAAAGCTTATTTTGGCATTTGACTTTTTACTATAGCAAGTTGAAACCCAGTATGAAAATCACGGTATCTACTCCTGAAACCTCCAGAAAGCCCTCAATAAATCAAAATGAAAAGCGTAATGAAACGCCATTGAGTTACCAAATTCCACAGCTTCCTCGCCTGGCCTCGCCTGGGTCAGAGCGGAAGTAATACCCAGTACATAGGGAAAACAGGAATCAAGAATTGTAGACTGCGACATAGTCAATGTACATCGGCACACCTGGAACAGTAGTCGAGAGAGGTGTTCCACTGCCATGCTGATTGTTTGGGAAAGCACCACCAATTGCGAGATTCAAAAGAACGAAGTGACCATGGTGAACTGATTCTGCCCAGGTAGCGGTACCAACAGTATTGGCATTGACCGAATGATATTGCACACCATCGACATACCAACGGGCAACTTCGGGGGAAACAGAGCGATCAATTTCGAGGGTATACACATGCCAATTGCCTTGACATGTAGATCCTGGACAAGCGATATTGGCAGCGATGCCATCCGTCTCGCCACATGGCCCACCAGGATTAACTCCACAATGCATAACACCCCAAACACGATTGATACCGTTGACATTCTCCATGATGTCAAATTCACCAACCGCTGGCCAGTTCTGATAATTGCCACGCAGATTCTCCCCCAAAGTCCAGAATGCTGGCCAATACCCAAGCGCAGGAGTGCCAGTAATATCAGGCATGATGATACGTGCTTCGATGCGCATCTTCCCACCACTGACAGCTTGAAAGTTGGTCCGAACAGTTTCAATACGGCCAGAGGTCCAGGCCCCGTTGGAATCCCGGAGAGGTGTAATTCTCAAGACACCATCGCCAGTGAGGCCTATGTTGTTGCTGCTGCTGGTGTAGGTCTGGATTTCTCCAGTTCCCCAGTTGGAAGGCCCGCCTGGATATGAGGTACCTGTATCAACCATCCAGTTTGCCGTGTTGGGAAGGCTGTTGGCCAACCCATTGAAGTCGTCACTCCATGTCACTGTGTATCCGGAGTATGAAGGGATTGCAGCTTGGACGAAGGCTGTCTGCAATAACGCAGAGAGAACCAAAGAAGAAAGCATTTTGGAAACGACTTTAGAGCCCTCTGAAATGAATGAATTGAGAGTAATGGATCGGTTGAAGGAAGGTTATCTACTTTGATTAATTGAAGCCTGAGTTGGAGTTGATCAGCTCGTGCATCAAGACATACTTATACTTCTTGCTTACAACCCCCAAGTGCTTTCTTTCTAATTCACTTGTCATGAGGTTCTCCGCAATCACTGGTAAATCCATTTTGATCAACCTCTGTGGAGCTCACGAGATACTTATCGGCCCTTTTGGAGTCATGTACAAGAAATTGTTCTTGGAATCTGTTTTTCCGTTATCAAATTGTTACGGCGAATCTCTCCTCGAATCTCCGTAAGCGCTTCGATATTTTAAACCAGGTAAAGAATAGTTCTAAGAAGCTGTCGGAGACAATTCGATGATAGTGCAGGGGTTCGAGTGCATATAACTCCTAGGATCCTCATGTGATTGTAAGTGCATTTGCACTTAGTCCCCAATTCAACGGCCAATTATCCAAAAGCGTAGCGAAGGAACGCAAGCTTGAAGGTTGACTTCAAGCTTAGTAAAAAATATAAGCATACAAGAAATGGGGTCCGAAAGCTAATGCAGAGTGCCTTGCATGTCCAACGATGCATGGCCAGGTCATGACTCTTAAAAATGCCCTATGTTCATCGGATGACCTTCGATGCCCACTGGCACAACAACTAGCAGCCATTGATCCTGCACGATTCTCCGCCCCCGCATCTCGCGCCATCTCATCTCATTCTATAAGCTTAAATTAATCCAAGAGGTGAAACTTTAAATCTTCCGGAGCCAAGTCAATGACCACGCATAGTATTCGGACCGTTCAAAGTTTACCCCGCGTCACGAGTCGATTTGGAAGGAGGATAGTTCTAGTGAATGTTCACCGTGGGGGAGACTAGCGAGCAGGCTTTCGGCTTCGTCCCAAACTGGGTCTCCGGCCCGAAGGATTTAATCTTCTCCAAGCCCGAGGCAATTATATCTGCTTAGGCACATGCCCAAATTCCCTAGTAGTCAAGGCCTTTAAAAGTTTTGATGCTGGCCGAGGACTGTTTCGGGGATGAGCGGGAGGAAGTCAGAGGGAAGTACGCGACGAAGAAAAGATTGACTAATTTAGCGTTGCTTCACAAGAACCTAGCTTCCTTGCATTTTCTCACGGCATTTGACTACTAAATATATGAGAAAATAATCATTATGCCATATAAAATCAGCAAAAAGGTAACATGGCATTAGATATAGGTAGCTGTCACAAATTCAAGCGCTGTCAGGCTGTAGAGGAAGGTATTAAGTAAACACTTGCAGCACTTCAACTTGGATCGTAAATTATGCGAGTGGAAAGACTTGAGAAGCGATAGGTTACAATGATGCCTGTTAATGCTCACGCGAGGTGCTTGTAGAGGACCTATGATGGGACTAGTACCCGCGAGTAAGGTATTGGGAAGCCAGGATAACTCAGACCTTGCAGGAGTACCAAGCCGGGGAATCTCAGGAACAGAAGTGACAGGTGATCAGGCTAAATGAGAACAATAAACGAACTACGACGTAAACGCCGATGCAACACCGAGCAAGAAGATCGCGATTCAATATTTTAAGAGTAATTAGATTAACGGCCGAAATTCTCTTCTGCTGCCGGAGCGACTAAGATATTATGCTATTATATATGTAACCATCTCTTACGATACCACAACACTCAGTGGTCCAGTTGCACAGCTACTGAATCTCGATTGGGTGATGTTTTGGGCACAAGTTGTGTACCCGAATTGGCTGGCTGGTTGAAGCATCAAAGCATCGCTATACATTTGATACTGTACCGAAAACATATTAGCACAGGCCATGCAGCTTTCCGGACCGAGACTGAAAGCAGAAGGTAAGAATAAAAGACAATTTTACTTACTATGAAGCAGAATTGGATTTTGTTGTTAGGCAGAGTGTCACAGGAGAACACATCTGGCAGACCTGAAGTGAAGTCTCGAGGTGCCGTAATGCCTATGATAACATTTCGTTAACCTTGTTTATTGCAAAAGTATGCGAGGTTAGGAAAAGTGTACTGACAGTCTTTGCCAATTATTGTCTTCCCACCCAGTGCTATAAGTTGAGTCTTACAGCATCGAGCTTTTGTGCCATCTACACAAATAAAAGTGGCGGCTGTCGTGGTAAGAGGAAGTCCAAATGCTACAATGGCAGCGACAAGTCCTTTAAAGTACATTGCGAAAGTTGTTGATTTGTAAGAGGTGGATTTTGTAATTGATGTCAGTGGACGAAACAGTGAGATTCTGTGTATTTTCTGCAGAGTTGGACCTGTTCAGCGAGAATGGTAGCTTTATATTCAAATTTATGGCATTTTTCACGGCACAAACTCGCTCAGCGAAACTGGCACCGACATGCAATGATCGATCGATCGAGATAGAATCCACGATATTCCAATGTCACAGCCAATAACATCGCCAATATGTCTTGGTAGCAATGACGTCTATGCGTTGTTTTCAGCAAATTCAGCTCCGCAGAATTAATGTTCATCCACAAACATGTTCCCTTGCGTAGAAGTTACACAAATGACTATTTTAGATCCCAACGATGAATTCAAGCCTCGATCTGCATTACCAGGAAAGTTGTTGTGATGTGCCGTGTACCGGAATGATCAAAGATCGGCATTCAGCCGTAACTCGGATTTCTTGTTACAACGTGTGGCTTAATACCCCGCTAACCCTAACTTAATCTCTAACATTCTTTCACGGCGCCTTGAGATTCCCGAGCTTGTGTTACTTTCTTGGCACACTGAAGCCGGATATTTGGCATCGCCTAACTTGTAATGTGGCTGCTGAAAGTTTAGCGACGACACAATTTATTAGACTGGAGTATAAGATTCATCTAATGTAGCGTAGAGTTTGACTAGTCACTTCAAGTAATTTGACAGCGGATTATTGTCATGTCAAGCTTTGATGTATTCTTGCACTGCTAATAATGGATTTACGCTAAGACCAGTCCAAGACCCGGGGCAATTGGTCCGATCCCATGCTACTTAATCTCCTTCAAAACCTCCGCTAGTACTATTATGTTGTTAAGCTTTGTTTGGCTGCAATCGGGGCTTCTGGGTCAACCGATTTTAGCGTTGACGGACTTGTTAGATTGTAGTACTGCTTAAAATCATGTTTCAGATCGTTGGCACCCTATACAAAAAAGAAAGATTGTTAGCACCGCTTGTTTTAGAGTAACCAAATGAGAAAATTCTACTAACCCGCATCATACTGGCAAACTTCATCGCGCTCTCTGGGTCATTCCGTGCATTCCTACAAGCCTGTAGGAATAGATCTGTTTCCAAGATCTTGTCGGGTTCGTCAACCATGAGCCTCTTCAAGTTAGCTGTTGAGAGTCTGTTGACATGCTCGTTATAGATCCGCCTTCTGACTTCATCGTACTTGTCGAGAATTTCATCATCAGCAACGCCGTGATATATGCCCGAAAGACAGTCAAATAAGCCTCCGACATCAACAATTCCACCTGTCAAACCTAGTCCACCAAATGGGTTACAAAGGTGAGCAGCGTCAGCAACGAGTAAGATTCTTCCAACCCGGAATCTTTCTGCACATCGCTGATGGATTCGATACGGACTAACACTCGCAACTTTGAATTTGTCTGGGGTTGGAGAGCCGGGTAGCATCGAAGAAAGCCTCTGTTGATGCCGTTCGATACACTCTTCTCTGCTGATAGTACCATCTTCGCCGTATGTTACACGCCAGAGTCCATCCTTGCTTATTCTAGCGGCCATGAACCAGTTAGAAGGATGTATGATGAAGTTGATATCGCTCCAACCCAGTGCATCGAAATCATAATAGACATTGGTTGCCATCAGCCATGGTGCCCATGTGTATCCTGGGAAATTATCGCCGAATAACTCATGGCGGATTGTGCTGCTTGCACCATCACTTCCGACAATGTAATCTGCAGATAATTTTTCTGTACCAGAAGGTGTAGAGACAGACACCCAAGCCTTATCAGGGTCCTGCCCCGTACCGAGGACTTTATGGTTGAAATCCACCCTCGCATTTGGAAATTTGGATAGTGCTTCAAGAATTATGCCAGCAACTCTATTCACAGGAAGGCTGGTAACACGTAGAGGCAGAGGAACTTTGTCTTGCGACATCTCTGCAATTACGGTGCCATCTTTTTGTCTCCAGCACACATTTTCAGGAAGAAATCCCTCTTGTCGTATAGAATCAAGTACTCCGGCACGCTGTAACTCAGAGACTCCTGCTGGTCCATAATGGGTTGCGCGTGGCTGGTTATCAAGTTGTGAGGCAGCTTCCAACACTTGAACGCTGATGCCTTCCTTTGCAAGAAACAACGCTAGCAAAAGACCCGCTGGGCCAGCACCAACAATTATTATCTAAAGAATTAATATCAGAAATTAGGCATGAAAATTTGAGCTGTTACTTACCTTATCAAAACCTGTCATATTGGATATTTTGAGGATGTAGTGTGTATTTTGTTGACTGAAATGTAAAGACGTTATTTGGCTAGAGTTGAAAGCTCAGTGGCAAGCGAAACCGTTCGTATAATAATAATTAGCAAGATGGGACGAGTCATCTATTGTTTGACAGCGGCATCGAAGCAACACCTTCAGCCTTTTGTCATGGACAAGCCTAGATTCAGAAGTACATGCTGTTTCAATCTTGTATCATGTACGAGTCAGTATCGCATATGCTTAAATAGGCGAGTCCCTGTTGAATCTAAGCGAGCGCCTTGCGACGATCTGAAGCATCACGAAGCTTCTCGTATATTTTTTTCGTCGAGTTTCAGAGGCTTCCTCACCTTCGAATTGTTTCTGATTTGCTGATCTACCGATTTCAAACGATGGGAGCGATCCTACAAAGAAACAAGTCGTCCCGGTCTGTCTCGGAGTTAAGATTGACACATCACTTATGTTCATCTTATCAACACACTGTCTTAATGCCAAAGACTTTGGACACATCTAGGTACAGGTGCCAGCTCTTCATATAGCCTCAGCTATCTTAGCATGACCGATCACGGCTAACTCGGTGGGAAAATACGGTTTTCATCATGAGATCACTAGCGTTCCTTCACTTGGCTTTGCCTTGCCCAGCAGACATGAAGCCTGGCTGACAATCAAACTTGTCGCGGGGGAGAACTGGGAATTTTCTTACCCCTTTTAAATGGTATTCAGAATCTTGATTTGTTCGCTTCTAAAGGATATCACGGTCGATAGAAACAACAGGCAAGAAACCCCCACACCAATAGGCCAATGAGTTAGGTTGGGTAATACGAAACTTAAACGAGAGGCTCTTGGGCTCGATCAGTGTAGCCTTAAGCATTAATGCGTTCATGTCACCCATAGTATTTGCATAGTATACCCATACGTCCGACGAGAAGCTTATTCTATATAAGAGCCTCAAGACATGACCACTACTTGCTCATTATTTTCTGCCATTTGCATTTTCTCTTCATAATTCAACATGGCGCAACCTAAACATATTCTTTTGTTCGGGGATCAGACTGAAAACATAGTTCCTACTCTCAAGGACTTGTATCGGCGGTCGAAGTCGTCTCTTTATCTTAGACATTTCCTACAGAGTGCTTTGGATGCAGTATCTCGAGAAGCTTCAGAAGTTCCCCTTTTTGAGCAGACGAGACTGCGAGCCACCTCATTCGTTGAACTGGCCGATTCTTTAGGCAAAGATCAATACTCAGATGTCTGCATACGGACACTCCTACTTTGCGTAGCGCAATTAGGATCTCTTGTCGCGTAAGAATACTTCGAGCATTTAGATGGCATAGCTAACATTCATACCTAGTCTTTTAGAAAATAATCCTAGGCTGCTGGACAGCGAAACTTCACATAATTTAATCGCTCTCGGTTTCTGTACCGGCCTTCTTCCAGCCGCTATCGCAGCTTCCACAAGTTCTATGGTTGAGCTTCTTGCAGCTTCACCAGAAATCGTGCTTGCTTCCCTGAGAATGGGAACCGAAGCATATCGTCGTTCACAGTTACTTGAAGAGTCTAGAGAAAGCTGGGCAGTAGCGGTCTCTGGCATATCAAGAACGTTGCTACAAGAATCTTTGGAGAAGTTTAACGCCGATAAAGTAAGCTATAGATACCTTCTTCAGTTGGGTATAAAGCTAATCAAAAAGGCAATACCGTCGCATAAGAGGGCATACATAAGTTCTGTATCTGGGCTCTCTGTCACAGTTAGCGGACCACCCTCTACATTGGAGCAACTTTTTGCTCTAAGTCTTTTTGATACCGCGACGACATTTCCATTGCCAATTGCAGCGGCTTTTCATGCGAGCCACCTTCCCACACCAGAAGTCAGCAAAATCATATCACGCAACTCACAACTGAGCAATCTTGTTTTAAGTAGAGCGCAGATTCTTTCGACTAGTTCTGGGTTGTGCTACCAGCCACAAACCCTGGACAAACTATTATCAAATATCTCCGATGATATCTTCAAAAATCTAATTGATAATGAAGAATTACTCAAGCAGCTTATAATTGCTATTGATGGAAAGAGCGTTCTCATCACAGCTGTTGGACCCAATGCAACATTGAAACGAACCACAAAAGCGCTGGAAGAAGCTGGTGTGCGCGTCCAAGTTCAAAAGGCTGAAAATCTTGAATTGCCGACCTTCGAAGACATTGCTATCGTTGGCATGTCAGGAAGATTTCCGGGTGCTGAGACCCTGGAAGAGTTCTGGAATGTACTCGAGAGTGGGTTAGATCTTCATAGACAAGTAAGTCTCCCATTACACTACGTACTACTAGATACTAATACTATATATAGGTACCCAGCGATCGTTTCGATATCAAAACACACTATGACCCAACTGGAAAGGCAGAAAATACTACCTCCACACCTTACGGCTGCTTTATTGATAGGCCAGGCGTTTTCGACGCAAGACTTTTCAACATGTCACCAAGAGAAGCCGCCCAAACAGATCCAGGCCAGAGACTCTTACTCATGACGACTTACGAGGCCCTTGAAATGTCAGGGTATAGTCAAGAACACGAACTAGACGATCGAGATCCAAGAGTTGGCTCATTTTTCGGTCAGACTATTGATGACTGGAAAGAGTACAACGCAGCAGAAAACGTAGACATGTATTATGTTACTGGAGGTATCAGAGCTTTCAGCGCAGGACGGGTCAACTACCATTTCAAATGGGAGGGTCCATCATATAGCGTGGACAGTGCCTGTTCTTCAAGTCTGCTTGCTGTTCAGCTTGCATGCTCCTCATTGCTTGCACGCGAGTGTAACATGGCTGTTGCAGGAGGCTCGAATATTCTGACAGGCTGCAATATGTTCTCAGGACTCAGTAAGGGTAGCTTTCTCTCCCAGACTGGCTCTTGCAAAACATTTGATAGCGAAGCAGATGGCTACTGCCGTGGAGATGGTGTTGGCGTTGTTGTCCTAAAGAGATTAGACGACGCCATCTCCAATCGGGATAACATTTTGGCTGTTGTCAAGGCTGTAGCTACCAATCACTCCGCTCAGGCTATTTCTATCACGCATCCACATGTCGAGACACAACAAAAGTTATTCGAGGAGGTATTGCTTCGTGCCGCTATTGATCCAAGCGAAGTGGATTATGTCGAGATGCATGGAACCGGAACACAAGCTGGTGATGCTGCGGAATCAAAATCCATCATGAATGTTCTAGCAAAGAAGCCTAGATCAAATCCCCTCACAATTGGATCACTAAAGCCTAATGTTGGGCACGGAGAAGCTGTAAGTCACCCCTCCCAAGATATTTAAGTGGTGGAAACTAATTTCCAAAATAGGTTGCTGGAGTTACCTCTTTGATAAAAACTCTTATGATGCTGCGGAAAGACAGAGTAATTCCCCACATTGGAATCAAGGGTACAATGAACCCAAAACTTCCAGCGTTTGCCGACTACAATGTACATATTGCTACATCGAAACCGTTCCAGAGTCGGAACAGCAAGCGTACTATTATGCTCAATAATTTCAGTGCTGCTGTAAGTTTAACCAGAGACTTAACTATAAGGTTACTAATACCATGCAGGGAGGCAATACAAGTCTGATCATGATCGATGGGCAGCAGCCCGTGGTCGAAGGAGTTGATCCTCGCTCTACACAAGTTGTAACTTTATCAGCAAAGACTTCAGTTTCTATGAAGCAGAATATGATTCGTCTACAAGACTTCATTAAGGACTCCGATGTTTCACTTCAAGACATCGCATATACAACAACAGCTCGAAGACTTCATCATTCAATAAGGCAGTCTTTTGCGGTCAAAGATCTTACGGAATTATCAAAAGAACTGGAGAAAAGCATTACTCAATCGAATAACCCAGCGCCTATCAACGAAGCGCCACCTGTGGTTTTCCTTTTCCCTGGCCAAGGTGCTAAAATCATGGGCATTGCGAATGATCTATATAAGACAAGTGCTTTCTTCAGAGAAAGAGTCGAGGAGTACGACTACTTATGCCAACAACAAGGACTGCCATCGTTTATTACAGTACTTACTGGGACAACCAACGAGATTCCAACTCCGGTGCAGAACCAACTTTGTATGGTTGCCATTGAACTTGCCCTTGCATCATTATGGCAATCTTGGGGTATAGTTCCAAGTGTTGTTATTGGTCATAGTTTAGGGGAATATGCTGCACTTTGTGTTGCAGGTGTTCTCTCTATAAGCGATATGCTATTCTTGGTAGCCAAGCGAGCAGAACAAATGCAGTTGCACTGCACTGCACACACTCATTCTATGCTTTCAACACGACTTTCGCCCGAAGAAGCTGAGAAAGAGATACGTGAGGCTAAGCTAGCCTCCCTAGAGATCGCTTGCAAAAACACACAAAACTCGACAGTTATTAGTGGAGCCTCGAAGGACATCACTTCCTTTCAAGAAAAGCTCCAAACAAAAGGAGTTACTACCAAAATTCTTGAAGTTCCCTATTCTTTCCACTCTAGACAAATGGATTCAATCATGGCTCCATATGGGGCAATTGCGCAGAACGTGCATTTCTCCCAACCAAAAATACCGGTCGCTTCCACTCTTCTTGGTAAAGTCATCACAACTTCAGGGGTTTTCTCTGCACAATACCTAGTCAGCCAAGCACGAAATGCTGTTAATTTCCCAGCAGCATTGAACTCTTGTGTAGAGGAGAAACTCGTAACCGAGAAGACCTTGTGGTTGGAAGCTGGACCTGGCGCTGTGTGCCTCTCGTTCGCACGAGCCACGCTCAACGTGTCCATGGATCGCACTCTTGTTTCTATGGAAGCTGATAAAGATTGCTGGTCTACGATAGCTAAGGCACTTTCTCAGTCTTACCGCAAAGGATCTCATGTCAGATGGACAGAATATCACAAAGAACACAAGAAGGCTCTTCGACTTGTCGAACTTCCAACCTACGCTTTTGACCTCAAGAACTATTGGATTGAGTACCGAAGCAGACTTGGTAAAAGCGAAGAAATTGCACAAACTGCACCAGCTTTCTCCTCAACCTGCTTACAACGTATTACCGAAGAAACGTTCGAAGCATCTAGTGCTCGGGTAGTATTCAGCAGTGATTTTGGAGACCCCGTTCTTTCGAAAATGGCACGAGGACATGTGGTATGTGGTCTTGGTCTCTGTCCGAGTTCCGTTTACGCAGAGATGGCTTTCTCCGCGGCAACATACATCTTCCAAAAACAGGACTCGTCGTTATCTGTACCCCCCATGGATCTCGCCAATATGGAAATCTTCAATCCATTCGTCGTCAAACCAGATACCCCAAATCAGATCTTCCGAGTCACGAGCCAACAGGAGAATTCTGGTCCGGTTAAAATTGAGTTCCACTCACAAGAGGGAGGCGAGTGGAAGCAGCATGCTCGATGCACTGTAACTCTTTGTGATAGCAAGAGCATGATGGCAGATTGGAACAGCAATTCCTATCTTGTTCGGGCCCGGGCGAAGGCCCTGAAAGAGATGGGTCAGACTGGTGACGTACACAAAATCTTAAGAAAGATGGCATACAAACTCTTCAAGACAGTTGTTGACTACTCTGAAAAGTACCAGGCTTTGGATGAAACCTTCATGAATGGGGATCAGCCTGAAGCCTCTGCGACACTCAGCTTTCAAACTTCGGCCGAAGAGGGAGATTACACCCACAGCCCATACTGGATTGACAGTCTCGCTCAACTAGGTGGATTCTGTCTGAATGTCAACCCACCATCTGGCGAAGATGTTGTCTTTCTATCACATGGCTGGAAGAGCATGAGAATTATCGGCTCTCTTTCCGATAAAGAGCAGTACACAAGCTATGTCCACATGCAGAAAACAGATGAGGCTGGTGTATATGCCGGCAACGTCTATATGTTTAACGACAAGGAGGTTGTCGCTGTTTGCTCAGGTCTTAAGTTCAAGCAGATGAAGAAGTCATTGCTAGAAACACTGCTTGGTGTCAGCACCCGGAAGCTGCTTCCATCAGCAGAATTCTCCAAACCCGCTGCACCAAAGCGTGTTCAAAGTTTCAAAACAGCGCCTGTCTCAGTCCCATCGACAGGATTCAACGAGATATTAGAGGTAATTTCATCAGAGGCAGGTTTGGATCAGGACGACTTTACAGAGGATGCCATGTGGTCTGAACTCGGCATTGACTCCATATTAACGATCTCGATCCTGAGCAAGTTACGAGCTATTACTTCCCTGGATATCCCAAGTTCTTTGTTTACAAATTGTCCTACCAGGGGTCATTTGCAAACCTATTTCAACGAACACCTGCAATCAAGCCCTCCTGCCGCCAAACCCCTACCACAAGCTGTAAGAGAAGTTCAAGCAGACTACTTTAACACAAGATCTCGTTCTTTGAGTGCTGCTTCTACAGTATATTCAAGGAACTCGTCACGCGATTCATCGCCGGAACCATTCCCAACACCTGATACCGTTTATACTCCAGATGTAGAGGACGTCGGAACTGTTCTAAAGGGGATCATCATTGAAGAGCTTGGAATCCAACCCAGTGAAGCACAACCATCAACGTTGTTCTCAGATCTTGGGATGGATTCGCTCCTAACAATTTCAGTACTCGGTTCACTACGTGAGAAGACTGGAACTTGCTTGCCCTCTTCATTCTTCACCGAAAACCAAACATTCTCGGATTTAGATCGCTTTTATCATCCTCCACCATTGGAAGTAAAGGCAGTCACTGCGAGTCTCGCAGAGGTTTGTGGATTCATTAGCAAGCCAGTACTTCTCCAAGGCATTCCTTCTCCCGGAGCCCAAAGTCTTTTCATTCTACCTGACGGCTCCGGATCCGCCTTGTCATATATCGATCTCCCAGTTGTCTCCAAGTCTCTTCCGGTATATGCTCTCAACTCCCCTTTCTACAAGAACACCGATCAGTACACAATTTCCTTTGAAAGTGTTGCTGCGATATTCGTAAATGCTATTCAAGTACTTCAACCACATGGTCCGTATCTCATCGCAGGCTGGTCTATGGGTGGCATATTCGCATATGAAGTCTCACGACAACTAATGCAAGCTGGCGAAGAGATCGAGCTTTTAGTGTTCATTGACAGTCCCTGTCCACGAACCTTGCCACCACTCCCAGCTCCAACGCTCGATATCCTCGACAAAGCTGGCTTGTTTGACGGCTTGGACAAATCTGGAAAGGGGATCCCAGAAACAACGCGACAGCATTTCCTTGCGAGTGTGCGAACACTTGAACATTTTGATCCTATATCACTTAAGTTGAACGATAAGCTTGGACGAGTCATCGCTATCTGGGCTAAGGATGGCATGCTTGAAGGCGTAAGCGAGCAGAAGAGAATTGCTCTGACAGACGATGAAATTGCAAGCGAGGCAAAAAATTGGTTGTTTGGAGTGCGCAGTGATTATGGTCCTGCCGGATGGGATAACTTGGTTGGCAGGGATGTCGAATGCCACATTGTTGGCGGCAACCACTTTTCGATCATGAAGAGTCCTCAGGTATGTTCTTCATTATCTTCCGATTCTATTGCGAATAAAGACTAACTTCCAAATAGGTTAACAGTGTTGGAACAATTCTCGCAGACGCTTTGAATAGAATTAAAGTTTAGTAGGCAATTTATAAATTAGTTTATAGCATTTAGCATTAGATAAGGTGTTAGGGAAATGATATTTGAAATTTTTGATCTAACAGAATTCTCCCAAGAAGCGAATTGACTTCAGATGAATTTTAAAAACTCCAATTTTTAGTGCAATTTTCTACTTAAACGAGTAGGTTTTGACTTAAAGGACGAATAAGTATATCCTCAAGCTTGCCAATTTATTAGAATATGGAAATCCGATAAGCGACCATAAAAAGACTAGCCTACTAAGAGACAGCCCCCGAGTTTAGTTCCCCGAACTACGATTAGAGTTTACATAAGAGATCCGAAGTTCTGAAGTTCTGTTTCACTCCAGGATGTTGACGTGTCTCAAGTAGCAAAAGCTTAAATTTTAACGCATGAGACGTGAGGATCAGGGGGATCTGATTCCGATGTGATCAGATTCTGTCGTCTCAAGTCGAGTCATTACGCGAAGACAAGCAAATTTGTTTGCCATTTGCTATAGCATAAACCCATGAGGCACATAAGTTTGGCCTAGTTCTTCAGAATGTGGTTGGAGATCATGTTGATCATGCTGCCGAGTCCAGACCTGCTACAGCCAGTATCGTGTTCACTACCTGCTGTTCTCCATATGCTTACATGATATCGATGCGAAATTCTCTTCCTCCTGTGCGTGCTTCGGAATTCTCATCCTTACTTCTTTTCCCTCCGTATAGCAAATTCATCACCTTCACCAAAAATCAGCCATAATGTTCGAGTTGCAGGCGAAGTAACATTCAGCAGTCAGTAATCATACGCAGAAATATCGAGACCCAATGTCCAACGATGGCATGGAAACCACGTACCCTTGCGATGCCAGCAATTCCAGAGCAGCAGATAAATTCCAACTCGCCGCCGGCATACCTACAAGACCTCAAGATCATAGAAGAAGCCGAGGCGCCCACCAGAGTTTCGCACTGGCGAATAGTGCGGGAGCCAGCTCTACTCACACATGAGGTTCTCCGGCATCAATGGAATGGGAGAGGGACTGTTGAGGAACCGTTTCTGGTAGATTGGATCCCTTCAGATTCTCGGAACCCCATGAACTTCTCGCGTCTAACTAAATGGTTGGTTACGAGCGTATCTGCATTCTCGACATTAGCTATGGCCTTCTCGTCCTCAGCGTATGCAGGTGGAGTCACAGATCTTGAAGAGAGATTCAACGTCTCTAGCCAAATCGCATTACTCGGCGTCTCCTTATTTGTTTTTGGATTTGCGATTGGTCCGCTATTCTGGGCGCCCATGAGTGAACTCTACGGTCGGCGGAACATCTTCGTCATCGCTTATGGGCTTTTCGTGCTTTTCAACATCGCCGCGACATTATCGCAGTCGATTGTGCAACTTATCGTCTTTCGTTTCTTTGCTGGCGCGTTTGGATCGGCGACACTTACTAATACAGGTGGGATGATTTCCGATATGTTTACGGCTGAGGAGCGCGGACTGGCGAGTAGCATCTTTGCTTGTGCGCCGTTCATGGGCCCCGTAATTGGACCGATTACTGGAGGGTTTCTGGGTGAAGCCCGTGGCTGGTTGGGAATTGGAACGTTGATATCGATACTTACTTACGTTCTCTGGATCATCTATTATCTTGCAGTTCCCGAGACATATGCACCATCGCTACTCCGGAGCCGAGCGACCAAGCTGTCGAAATATAGGTTAGAGGTATACGTTAGTCGACTGGATCATATCAAAAAGAAAGCAACATTTCGTCAGACGATCAGCACGGCGTTATCTCGCCCCTGGCTTTTGCTTTTCGCTGAGCCTATTGTATTCTTGCTCTCGCTATATATGGCCATCATCTTCGGAACGATGTATATGATGTTTGCTGCATACCCGATTGTATTTCAGCAGGGATATGGATTTAGTGCTGGAGTTGCAGGACTGGCATTTCTTGGTATTGCCGTGGGCATGATAATAGCACTGGTATACATGTTATTCCAGAATAAGAGTTACGTCAAGATTGCAAAAGCATCACCGGGTGGAAAAGCGCCGCCTGAGGCTCGCTTGTTGCCTTGTATGATAGGAGGTATTGCGGCACCAGTTGGGTTATTTTGGTTTGCATGGACAAATGACCCGTCCTTTCACGTAGGATATTCTTCGGATCTTTTCAATGGCAATGGACTAACGCATTATTAGTTTTTGGTCTGTATTGCAGGCACTGTACCATTCGGATTTGGAATGGTACTTATCTTTCTCAGTATCATGAACTACCTCGTCGATACATATCTAATTTACGCCGCATCAGTTCTTGCAGCCAACGCTGCTCTGCGTTCTCTTTTTGGAGCCGCATTTCCCCTTTTTACCAAATATATGTTTCAGAAATTGGGTGTTCACGTGGCATCGAGTATTCCTGCTGGCTTATCATTACTCTGTGCGCCGATGCCATTTTTGTTCTACCGATACGGAGCGAGGATCAGAGCGAGGGGAAAATATGTGACCGAGGTCAAGAAGATTCTGGCTCAGATGGCAGCTAAAAACCAGCCTGTTGAGAAGAAGAAGGATCTTGATGAGTTAAGCTATGAGCGTCCTTGTTATGGGAGAGCTTGTCTAGGATGCTCGAATGAGCTCGACTCGCTATTCAAATGCCGGAATAATCGGCAATCTGTAATACCCTTTTAAGTTGAGATATTGAATCTACCTACTTATGCAAAAAAAAATTATAAGCTCAGTACTTCAAAACACTCTCATGTGCGCCTAAATCTAGTGAAATTCCTATGCCAAAATCAGTAGTCAATGTCCGAACTCTACCCCAACGCAAAATCTATCTAAGTGACAGACCGGAGAGAGTTCTTTCAGGACCAAGCCGCTATTCCAGTCATCGCAATCCACATCTTCTCTTCATCTGATCCAAGTTTTCGGCAGTCGCCATTCTGATCTTCGTGTAGACAACCGATAAAGGGCTTATACTCAGGTATGCATACCCTCTCAGGCTCCGGTAACGCCCCAGTCTGGAAATAGTCTCGAAGAATCTTGCCGGTGCAGATAGAAGGATTTGAGTAAGAACAATGCTGCGACGAAGATCAGTCATCTCCTTATAGTGATCTATATATATTGTAACTCACTCCTTCAGAATCTTGCTGTAATACAACAGATCCTGGAAATAGCGTTGAGACCCTTTTAGCACTATATGGTGATCAGGATATATTCAGAGTAAGAAGCGGTGATACTGACTTCCTTAACGGTGTTACAGTATCGTGAGTGTTGCCGATGATCAATAGAGGATGGGAAGTGTTCCCTGATACTTGACCTGCAAAGCATAAGCGATCATTATAAAGGTAAGTAATTAGCAAGGAGATGTATAAGACCTTCGAAAGCCCAAACTGGTTGTACTTTAAATCCAAGACATGCCAACTTATTCTCTGACCAACTTCCACTCAGCCATCTACTTTGATCTGTCAACTCAGCCAGGTATTCTTTGAATTCGTCCTTTGTAATATTTGTTAAGCCGCCCGTATCCATACAGGTAATGGACCTTGTGGTTCCCATGCCAGAAATATAATTGCTAGACACACATGCGTCGGAGAAAGGACCATCCTCTTGACATTCCACTGTGATCTCGGCAGCCTTAAGTCTTTCTTGTTTAATACTCGCTATTCTTGTCGCATTCCCGATGCTTAATTCTGAGAGGAGAGTAAAGAAGTCTTCTGTGAATGCGTATGAAAAATACATGGCCGTCAGCATTCCAAGATAGACATCGCCGTAAGTAACGACTTCAGGCCCTCTACTCCCAGATGCTGGCACGGGAATGGGATCGTTTTTCAAACCCAACATGATCGCCTCAAACCGGATCTCCACATCCTTTCCTGAATTACCTGTATATAGCGGGCATTTTTCTGGCCCTGCCTCATAGCAGTAGTCGCAGAATTTTGTAATTATCATGTCAGCATCTTGCAAGTTGGTAAGCCAACCCCCTTTGTAGTGATCGGCAGGATCCACTACACCATCAATGACAACACGACCAACACGTTCAGGGTGCATTGCTGAGAAAGTCTGGCCAAGAAGTGTGCCGTAGCTGAATCCCCAATACATGAGCTTCTCACCTCCTTTCTTCCATGCGGTACGGCGGACAACTTCTTGTAAGCGAGCAGGATTAGAACTGATGCGCACTTGAGCATCATTTGTGATAATCCGTTCAGCTTCTGCTTGCCTCCATTCTCCATGTCGTTCAATGATCTCCACCATGTCTTCCACAACCTGTGCAGTATTTACGTGTCGAATCATATCGTCCTCATCTTGCTCGCGTGAGCAGCTCCCACCCAGCGCAAACAATCTTGACCATTCATAACCCAACAAGGGCTCTGAAGACCAGAGGTGAGAATAATCAGGGAAATGAAGTAGCCAAGCTTGTTGATTAAAGGCGTCTGGAAAGCATTTGAGGAGCGGTGTGGTATTATTGACACCTCTCGGATCAAAACTAATGATATCGAAATACTTTCCCGTTTCTGTAGGTGAGTCGAGAATCGTCTGTGCATATTTGCCTGCGCTGAGAACCTGATGCACACCTGATTCGCCGGGACCACCTGATTCCTATAGTCAGTACGGAGAAAGCATCACTCTTGAAGCCGCTTAGCTGACCGGGATTCATTATAATAGCTCCGCCATATCTCTCGTCGGTCACGGATACCTTTGCTGGAGACTTGATGACTGCTATCGATGCTCTTGATCCTGAATCACGGTTTGTTGCGTTCCAGTTTAGCGGCACGTCCAACCTAGCACAAAAGTACTCGCCAAAGCATCTCGTATACTTCAACTGCTTATCTGGTGTGATCTATACATATTTCAGCAACCGACCCGAACAGATGCAAATATCTCACTGATACTGACATTGGTCCAACGAAATGATGCCTCATCCATATTGCTTTGTTCCTGTCTGGAAAACCATAATATAGCTGTATCCCGAGGAGCCACACTCCAATATCCAACCATCAATAACGCACTAAACAGGCAAAAGTGCCATTTTTGTCGCCGCCAAGCATGACCTGTTGGTGCTGGTATGGGAGCATCGATATAAGTGGAGGTTTTGCCCATGGTGTCTTTCTAATGTCTTTTAAAAATATCGACTTCAACAGAGGCTTCCTCGTGTGAATAGGAAGGAGAAACTCATGATTTGGCTATTACTGCTTAAAAAGGCACAATCCAAGTGAGCTATCGTGTCGTATCAGTAATGGCACAGAAATTATGGGTGGCATTCTATCTTATCAGATGGATCCATATTTCTCTACTTGATTGGCTGGGATTCATCTTGGTGGTTCTATCCTTCTAGAAGTGGTTTAGTTAAGCTGACGGGTGTTCCCGGTCGTCGAATCAGCTTCGCATAGTGACATAAAAGTCGATGGCACACAGGAAATATGGCTTGATTGATTGTGGATGAACATGTACGCATGACTTCATTAACCAATTAAGTATTTCTTCCAAACCCCCAGCAAGCGCTGTAGAAGAAGGGCAGTCATGTGGAAAGTAAACTTGTCAAGGTTTAACCTCGGCAAATCAGAAGACTCAGTCGCCCAGTGATTTCGAAAGTAATCGGAACCTACCTAAAAAGAGATGTTGTATAATTCGAAATCAACTTCAAGCTACGACTTAAATAATTTTAAATTTATTCTACTTTTCTTAGTTGCGCTAGAACTATTATAGCTAGCTGCATAATTTTCCTGCGTCTTGTTCGGTTAATCGTGCCATCCATCCACATGAGTGTAACGAGCATTTGAATTAGAGTAGCTCACAAGTCTTTTGTTTAGGAGAATTTTCCTAAGTATACAGAAAGCTTGCCTTTTGCTCCTTACTACGCTCCTTTGAAAGCTTAAAAGTATTACAGAGCGTTGAATCCGTAGTTCCCAAGACTGTTATTGACCAGTAGTGCCACAACAAAGGTCATGTAATATTCTACACAATAATTGATTGGAGGGAATTGAGAGAAAGAAAAACGAGAAACGGGGGGAAAACAGGAACCGAAGCATTGAGCTGATAGACATAGGTAACCCCTACGGCCACGTATCTATTTGCAAAACAGAAAGGCCGCCCCCAGATGTCTTCAACTTTCTCTCCGATTACATTTGACCCAAACACCTTTCCTCCGTGTCTTAATTTCTCCATCTTTACTCGTTGAGAATGATAATATCCTAATCCATTTATCGGCGAAAAAGAAGTCCAGACTCTCCCGCCTAGCATCTCTCTACAAACCTGATGTTTGGATGTGCAACAAGTCCCTCAGCACCTTCGGCGTTATGAGCACTTGTAGGAGGCGGAATCTCGACAATTTCGGGTGTCCTTAGAGCTTATGATTTATGCACTTTTTGTAAATTGAAGTAGGTTAGGTAGCTAGGTACGCAATGCCGTTTTGCAGATTCCTCTTTGCGTGAAATAGAAAAAAAGGAGTCCCGTGATCCACGGCCTTCGCTCGATGTTAGCCCGAAATTACACCCCGCAGAGCCGGCATAAACCCCGCAAACCCCAGAAACAAGAAGAAGATCTTATTTAAAAGTGGCTATTGAGAACGAGTCCTTGCAGCTAGAACGAACAATACGTAACGTAGGATCCAAGGATTCTGCAAAGGTGGGAGAACAAAAGTCTTAAATTTCTACATGTATCCCATTTAGCCGGTAGGGAAAAGGGTATAACTATACTCGAACGTCTCCAGTATTATTCAAAATGCACCGAGATTTCTATATCGTTCGCCGGTGCTATAATGAAGATTAGTTTCTGCTGTCTTTTGTTCTGCGGGGCCCAGTATGCGGTTTCAGAAGCTATTGATCGACGAGCGGTTGTCGAACGGTTCAATCCCGTGCGGAATGCGAGCTCGCCAACAACACCGCTTCAATTAGGCAATGGCAACTTTGCTTTCGGTGCAGATGTGACAGGATTGCAGACTTTTCTCCCGTACAATACTCTTTCCAGCTGGGGATGGCACAATATGAGTTTGCCCACGACAATAAACCAAACGCAGCCAGGGGACTTCACCGGCTTGAATTGGGAAACCCATGGTCGCTTGGTTAACTATGCGCAACCTAATCCTGCTGAGCCGGATATCTCCACTTGGCTTATTCAAAACCCACAGAGAATTAATCTCGGTCGGGTAGGGGTTTGGTTTAATGGGCGGAATATCAGTGAGGATATGTTACTTGAGAAAGGACAGGAATTGCATCTTTGGGAAGGCAGTCTGGAGTCTTGGTTCTCTTTTGAGGGCAGGGAAGTTCGGGTCAAGACTTGGGTAGATCCAGTCCAGGATACAGTAGCCGTGAAGTTGACGGGAACCGGGTTGGCGGACGGCAAAACTGGCATATTCTTTGATTATCCCTACGCGGATAACTTGAAATTCGATGCACCGTTCGTCGGCACTTATGAGGGTGTTGGCAACCACTCGACCAAAATAAAAACGAATGGAAGCGAAGCAATTATCCAGCATAATATGGATGCAACGACATACTATACAACGATTGTATGGGAGCAAGAAGCATCAATAGCAGGTCCCTTAAACGGCACACATCGCTACGTCCTAAAACCTAATGTTGGAAGCAGTGAACTATCATTCACAATTAACTTTTCTCCAACACCGACCACTGAGCCACTTGATAGCGAGGCAGTCTCTACAAACGCTGAAGACTGGTGGGCAGAGTATTGGAACGAAGGAGCTTTCATCGACCTCACGTC
Source organism: Pseudofabraea citricarpa (assembly GCA_029641185.1). NCBI lineage: Eukaryota > Fungi > Ascomycota > Leotiomycetes > Helotiales > Dermateaceae > Pseudofabraea > Pseudofabraea citricarpa. The sequence continues at coordinate 836,076 of JAPWGK010000010.1, forward strand.
TACAAACGCTTCGAGTGACGCAATAGAGCTTCAGCGACGAATCATCCTTTCACAATATCTTTTAGCAGTCAACTCTGCTGCTCGAGACCCACCACAAGAATCAGGTCTTGTGAATAACGGTTGGTATGGCAAGTTTCATCTAGAAATGTATCTTTGGAACACCGGTCATTTTGCACGTTGGGGACGATCCTATCTGCTTGAAAGGAGTATCGATGTGTACAAGAGATTTCTGGAATCGAGTCTGGAACGAGCGACTGACCAAGGATATGAAGGTGCTAGATGGGGGAAGATGAGCGATCCCACTGGAAGATCAGCCCCAGGAGAAATCAACTCATTGCTTATATGGCAGCAGCCACACCCGATGTATTTCGCTGAAATGCAATGGCGACAGGAACCATCCACAGAGACTTTAGAGCAGTGGGACGCAATACTCACTCACACCGCCGATTTCATGACATCATTTGCATGGTGGAATACCTCGACAAACGTTTATGACTTGGGACCTCCAATGTACCCGGTTTCGGAGAACACAAACCCCAATGCGACGATCAACCCAACATTTGAGCTAGCATATTGGCGATTTGGTCTACAAGTAGCCATATCGTGGAAAGAGAGACAAGAACTGCCAGTACCCGATAGTTGGGTACATGTAGTAAACAATCTTGCACCACTGCCAGTTATTGAAGACACCTACGCAGTGTACGAGGGGATTCCCGATATGTGGGTCGATGAAAACACAGTGTACGATCATCCGGGTATGGTTGGAATATACGGCCTTCTTCCACCAACGCCGGGCTTTAACATCACTGTTTCTGCGAACACAGCTGCACGCATCAGAACATCTTGGAATTTTGCCGAGCTGTATGGTTGGGACTTTTCCATGCTGGCAATGAACTCGGTCAGATTGGGTGACCCTGATGGCGCTATCGCATATCTCCTGGACGAATTCTACCAATTCGATGATGCTGGATATGCGGTAGGTGGTACGAGAGTGCCAACTCCGTACATGCCCAGTTCCGGAGCTTTGTTATATGCGATAGCACTGATGGCTGGAGGTTGGGATGGAAGCGAGGGAGTACACTTCCCTGAAGGTTGGGTGGTCAGAGTAGAAGGATTTGAGCCTGCCATGTAATGTATTCTGTCAGATGCAAGCAAAAGTTTGTTTTCACAAGCTACAAATGTATGGTAGGTTCTTACCTGTAAGTTTGTTCTCTGTGAGTCGATATGCATTGTCTTGCCGCGCGCTTGAACTCTCTGAAAAGAGGGTTGAGGGTGCCTAACCGAGCCCCATAAACTCGGAGACAGGGCCCGAGATTTAGCGACCGAGCCCTGTAGCATTAATGGGTGTACACTGCAAACGGATGAACCATAGAACCATAAGTAGACAAATATATGCTCCAGCAGAGATACTGCCTGTCGTTGGGATGAAAGCAGCTTGTTATAATCAACTTTTTCAATACCATAGGAAGGAACATATGGGATGAACTTGCAGAAAGGGACCCGGACGACCCCGTTTCACGGTAACTTGGCATCCCCGATGCAGCCAATGACCACCCACAATTAACTTATAACTGCGACATCTAGCGCCATCTCGAATAAACAAATGCTAAGCATCGCCGCGACCACGTAAGTCGGTCTGTTTGCATGCATTTAGGCGACGTGCCGATGAGATCATGTACAGCATCTCGGTGTCGTGTATATTGGCCAAGAGGACCTCCCACCGACCTTGCCGCCTCCTTGGAAGCCCACGCTCATTCCGGGTCGTGCCTAAAGGGATTCGGTTCGGCGGAAGACAACTCGACTTGGTACAGTCACTGCACTTGAGAAAGTCTGCAGATTGTTTCGAGGTTAGCGCTCTGAATGTTTAATTTATTCGACCGTTTTCTTTGAAACGATGCGGCAGTCCAACAGCAACTCTTAGAGATGACTTGCAAAGTGCAACGGGCCCGCCCCTCAGTCAGCTTGAGTATATAAGTTGAAGGTATTCTGTCGTTGATAATACCTTCTCCATTAAGCAAGCCTTTGACTCCATTTCTCCCTTCCTTCAGCTTTTTTGCCTTCGCTCGACTATTCGTTCTTTACTCGTGTGATCTGTGATCCACATTCATTCATTCAAGATGTTCTCCAAAGCCGCCATTGTCGCTTCGCTCCTTACCGCAGTCTCTGCTCATCAGAATCTTCATCAGTTCTGGGTCAACGATGTTTCCCCAGGTTACGAAGTCGCTATCCGTAAAGCACCATCTAACAGCCCTGTCGTATGTTCTCTTCTATTCTTTTAGGGGTTGGAACCTCGACTAATATAGGTAGACTGATGTCACATCGAACGATATCACGTGCAACGTGAACGGCAACACTGTCCCATCTGGTGTTGAGACAGCACCAGCAAATGCTGGTGACACCATCAAAGTTCAGTGGGATAGCTCTTCTCATCCAGGACCAATCCAACACTATCTATTTGGCCCTGTTGACGATGCCGCCCAAGCCACCGGCATTGGTTCGTGGTTCAAGATTGACGAATTCACTGAAGTCAACGGAACCTGGGCAAACGAAATCATGCTTGCTCAGAACATGACCCATGAATTTACTCTTCCTACCGGACTTCCCAGTGGAGACTATCTCCTCCGATCTGAGATGTTAGCCCTTCACGGCGCTCAAACACTCGGTGGTGGACAGTTGTAAGTCACAGGAAATCACAAGATATCCATTAAAAACTAATTTCTTTCAGCTATATTGGTTGCATGCAATTGAAGGTCACTGGTACCGCCACCGAGACCTGCACACCCAGTGTTGAGTTACCCGGTGCTTACAGCGAGACCGACCCAGGAATCTATATCCCTAACGTCTATAACGGTTTCGACATCACAACTTACGTTGCTCCGGGAGGAGATGTAGCCGTCTGTGGAGCAGGATCTGGTTCTGCCCCTGCTAGTAGCGCTGTTGTCGCCTCGAGCACATCTGCTGCTGTTGTGGCTTCCAGTGCTGCTATCAGCTCTTCAACTTCCGTTTCCGTTGCCGCAGCTTCGACTACTTCCGTGGCTCAAGTTTCCGGTGCTGTTCCAACGACACTCCAAACTGTCGTTGCCAGCTCTTCTGCTACAAGTGCAGCTGCTCCAGTTGCCACCACAGATCCCGCAGAAGAGTATGAGTGCTCATAGATGCAGCCAGTGTGAGAAGAAGTGTATTATACAAGCTGTGAAGATGCAACATTATATTTTCTCTGTAAATAGTTTAGCGAAGGGAGATTGTCCAAAATATAACACCATGTCCTGATGGTTTACCAATTACCAAGAACTCTCCCCATGTGACCAGACTTTAAATCCTCAATACTCATGTACTAAAGTTATTTCACAACTTTTCTGGATTTTTCTATTCTTTTTCTTAATTTGACGTGTCTATGTTAACTCAATAGTATAAGTATTCTAACGCATACTTGATTTTTCTCTGGATGTGTACCAAGATAACATCAATGCGTTGTTCGGGTATATGTAAGCGCTAAAGTGTTGCGGATAGGGGACCTCAGGCTTGTCAAAAAAAGTCTATGACGACATTACCTACGTACAGAAGTACACATCACCGCATCTTGTGCAAGGTAACAAAAGACAGTCATATCAAAAGTCGATAAGTTAGGTTATTCGGCCTTTGGTTTTGCCGGTCGCACTGATATTCTGTTAGTGCTTACGCGATAAAACGTTTCACAGCTTTGCTCTCAGGGTTATATATATCTTCTCTCCCTTGGTGAAGAACGATTATTCCCAGGCAAAAATTTCCATTAAACATCACAAAGCTATGTCCGCACCCAAATTAAAGGTCCTCATAGCAGGGGCTGGCATCGCAGGACCCTGTCTCGCATACTGGCTTACTAAAACCCGTCTTGATATATCTATCACCGTTGTCGAACGATCACCATCTCCGAGGTTGACGGGCCAGGCGATCGATATTCGTGGTCCCGCAATTGAAATCATGAAGATGATGAAATTAGAAGAGGGAGTCCGCGCCCGAAGCACGACAGAAGAAGGTACAAGATTTTTGGATTCTTCGGGAAAGCCTTTTGCTCAATTCGATGCTGGCGATGCTTTTACTGCTGAGTACGAAATTCTAAGGGCAGACTTGTCAGAACTCTTCCTAGAAGTCACACAGGGCGTGGAAAATATCCGGTATATATACGGTGATTCTATCAAATCCCTCGAACAGACTGATAAAAATGTTCATGTGACTTTCAACGGGGGATCAAAAGACACCTTTGATCTGGTTGCTGCCGCAGACGGGGGTATTTCCAAGACTCGGCCGTTGATTCTGGACGAGAAAATTCTCAAGGACTGCTATAATTTCCTAGGCCAGTACATTGCATTCTTCAGCATTCCGAGTAAGCCAAGCGATCCAAAAATGTGGCAGTGGTATAACGCCCCGAACAGTCTGGGTATCATGCTGCGCCCGCATCGGAACCCTTCTACTGTAGGAGCATACTTGTGCATTACGAAACCAGCGCGAGGGCATCGAGATCTGATCGTTGAAGATGCCTTGGACAAAGGAACCGAGGACACCAAACGCATGTTGCACGAGTATTTTGAAAACGCAGGCTGGGAAGCAAAGCGGGTGTTGGAAGGGATGGACAACGCAGACGACTTCTACATGAGCCGGATTGCGCAGGTGAAGCTTCCAAAATGGACCAACGGACGTGCTCTTGTCTTGGGAGACGCAGCCTTTGCAACTTTTGGTGTCGGAACGGCTCTTGCTATTGAGAGTGCTTACATCCTGGCTGGAGAAATATCCAAGATCCAGAGCAGTAGCGATATTCCACAGGCTCTGGAAAGATACGAAGAGGTCTTTCGTCCATTATATACCAAAATGGAAAATATACCACCGGGATTTCCACAACTTGCGTTTCCACAGACTGCTTGGGGACTCTGGATAAGAGATACTATCCTATGGCTTGTGAGCAAGACAAAGCTGTACACGTATTTCCAGGTTGACGATGGGACTGGCTGGAAACTTCCGGAATATGATTGGGTAGAGGGCTAAGAAAGGGATGAGTGAGATTAATTGAGCTCAGTCGTCTGTGAAACCTTGTAACATCATATATCCCCTCTCATTTCAGATTATCACAGCAAATAAAATACCCGAGATCCACGGCCAGTAACCGCCATTGATTTTCTAGTTTACATCTTCCTACAGCAGTTCCTACCTAAAACCTGTTTTCTACGTATTTGAACATTAGTTTCTTTGGTAATTTTACCAAGCATCGTTTCAAAGCATTTAGTTTATTGCGTAACAGCATTGGGATTTATACAAATAGTCACTGCTTTGTTTTCTTTTCAACTTATATCAAGTCTAAAATGTATATTCAAGGACCCCACAAAAGTGTGACTGGCGGAGAGATTATGCAGAACACTATTAGTTGTACAGAGTGCTGCCTATTTTCCAACTGCCAGTAATCGGACTCCCGAGCCTCGTCCTACACCAGCTCTATCTTTTATAGGTCATTTCCTATTGCGGGGTAGATAACAAGGCTCGAGAAAGCCTCACCTTCTTTTATTATATTAATTTCCTCATTCCAATCTACTTTCCGGCCTCTAAGTTTCTGTTGAGGTTTTCCGGCCAGCTTTCAATCGTTGCCATGTCTTGCGAGCCGCCAACGTCCGGAAGCATTCCAGCCTATAAAGATTGCGAAACAGGCTTCTCAGCTGAAAGGCTCTCACCAAAGCCAAAGCGATCGAATATATCGTTACTCCTACAGGACGATGCAGAGACTAATATAAATCAGAGTCACAATATCGCTACAGAAACTTCCAATGCCACTGAATCTTTTTCTGTTTCACAACCAAGGCCAGCTGAAGTAAAATCCCCAGCCTCAAATGTCGGCCCACCCCACCCCTCACTATCCCGTCGATTGCCATCACCACCTCTACCTTCACTAAGCCACGAACCATGGAGGTTTTCATCACGGCCAGTATTGCCCCCTATTACAACACTTGCATATGCAGATGGGGTCAGAAGACCCCAACAGTCCGCTTATGGACGACCTGGACAAGATTTCTCGTCGCAGCCTTATGGATACCTACAGCAACCACCAGTAGACTCTGGTGATTACAACCCATTATCTCTTAGCCATTTGTACTCGAATCCATTTGCACCATCACCTGTCCCTAGCTATGGGTACTATTCTTCAATTCAACAAGTACCCTCCATGTCTCTTGATATGAGAAATCAATGGCCGTCCCCTTCCTTTCATCCAACACGCTCATTTGAGTCACAACCATATTATGTTTCTCAAAGAGAACCTGAACCTCGACGTGTGAGGATCCGGTCAGCTCCACCAACAAGTTCCATACGTGGTTCAAGGGATTGCCTAGGCCGGTCTCTATCCAGACACCACCATGTTGATTATGACAACTCATCTTTCAGTGACGACAATAACAGCCAGTTATCGATAGAAAGTTCATTGGAAGCAGTTTATGATACCGATACAGATGAAGATACAATAGACACATCCCCTATTATTGCGAGACCAAGTCGGTCTTCAAGAAACCGAGCTCACGGAATATCTCATCATGCTAGCCAGGCGATAAGGGCCACCGGACGATATCAGCCAACGTCTCATAATGCATCTTCTCATAGAGACACATTAAATGGAAGACAAGCTCTCGGTAATTTGCCCGACAGAAGTCGCACTTTTGCAAGGGACAGTCCTGCCGCAAGCTCTTTCGTCCAGGCTAGTAGAACTACAGAATCTGGCCAGCGTAGAGTTGGTAGAAGAGGCTCATATAGCCCCGAAAGTATTAGTCGTAAAAGTGGAAACGAAAACGATGCAGAAAATATTCAGTCCAAACTCTCGGCGATGCGTAATAGCAGGAAGAAGAATGAGCAGCTTACTCAATCGGACACGAAAACCAAGATCGATGACAATACACTGCCTTTCGAACAAAAAGACACAGCCCTTGACCTTGGTGGCACTGAAAATAGTTGCAAACCTAGCACGGAGTGTGATGTTAATGGATCAAAAGTTGAGATACTTTCTCCAGAAGTTAATCCTCAAGAAATATCTAAGCAGCCGGGACTTTTGTCCCCTGATATTGAGGATCTCATTCAGTTCGAAACACCTGTAAATCCTTTCGATTGCCTCATCGGGTCAGAGAATGATAACAAAGGTATTGGCGCGTCCAAAGATGGCAGTAGGAAAGATGATTCTAAGAATGAGATGGAACGCAACGAGATCCTTACGGAAGGGGGAAACCCCGCACAAAACGACAACACCGAAAACCAATTAGACGGTACTAATCGCAACGTATCGTGCAACAATTCCAAGGCAAATTTCGGTATCACAGGGATTCTTGACGAACCTATCCCCGAACTAAACTCCATTGACCAGAAAATAGAAACAGCAGAAGACGCGCTTCTTGAGATTGACTTGATGCAAGCTGACAAATCTTCGTCTTTGCTACAAAATGAACTCCTATTTAGCCCTTATAGCTCAGAAGACTTGGATATGTTTAATGCATGTATCGATGAGGGCGATGGTACCTTTTCCAAAGCTGTCCAAAATCTCTCGGTTGCATATCCTGAGAGGAAGAAGGGCCAGTTTTCAACTCACAACGATGATTGTATTGGAGAAAAAAGGATGGAAGATCCTTGGGAAAACTTTCAATCCTCAGGGGTATATCTTATATCCTCGCACAACTAGGATTGAGTTAGCTGACGTATATTTAGTCTTCGGGACAGAAAAGTCCTACGAGGTATATTCAATATAACCAATACTAGAACACTTTGATTTCAGAGCTAAGAAGTATTAGACAACCGCCTCCCAACCACCAAATAGTTTTGAAATGCACTTTCCATGGCTGCGGGCAAACCTTTGATCGGAAAGATCTCTTTGCTCGGCATGTATTCCAGCAGTAAGTCTACAGACTCGCACCTTTGAGATTAGCACAGGTTCGTCTAAACTACCATAGTAAAACATCTTGGAGCTTTTTGCCTGCATTCGAGGAAAATATTAATGCAACAGCGCATGAAGTGACGAGCTCAGCCCCTTCGGTGTCCGCAGATGGTAAAGTTGATGAGTTGCAGACTAGTTTAGATACACTCGAACTTATGGATCAACCACCCAATAACCAATCCACCTTATCAAGTAAGGATTTAACCTCTCAAGACGAAACATGTCTCCTGGGCCAGTCAATAGGCCGCAATTATTCGACCGATGGAAATGAGGTTTTCATCCCTCTACAAAGGGAAGAACCAAATCCTGCAAGTGGGAGTGAAGACTCATCATTGCTACCACCCAGATATCCTGGGAACAACTTCTCTTGGTTTTTAAAACTGAAAAGCAAAATGTTTCGTCCTCGGTTACAAGCAGAATATGAGAGGATCGAGTGGATATGTGTATGTATAGATACTTGATGCTCGACTAACTTGGCTTTGAGGTAACAAAAGTAGGGATGTGGAGATGCACTCTATGCCGATTTCAAGAAGAAAAACTCCCGCGAAACAAGTCGAATAGCAGGAATTTTACAAGCACCAGATTCGATCGCACCCACAAGACAAACTACAGTGCCCCTACAAGCCCCTCCGATAAATTTGGGGTTATCCGGTCGGGCGACATCATCCGTATCGTCAATTGGATCGAGCTTCTCGAGTACAGGAAGCCAGTCCATCAGCCGGAACGACTCATCATCGACAGACGCATCGAGTGTCACCCTTGAAAGCCACAATTCGCCAACCCCAAAATTCCTTGAGCTCTGTGCCAATACCGGTGAGCATCTCAAAGAACTCGGGGAGATAGATCTCACAAACGCACGATGCGATGGTGACCTTTTCGGTGCTATCCGAGAGAAATATCTCATGATCCGCGGATTTCGTGCCAAGTTCTGGCTCCTGAAGCCTGCATCCATCTCCTATGTCCGCGTAAGTAAAATTCGACCTTGCCAGTAACCTTCCAACCCATTCTGACCGTCCTCAGTTTTCAGTCGAACAACGTCGACGTGTCGGTATTCTCCAGAAGCCACTAGCCGTCCCGCCGAAAAGCGAGGTCGATGCAAAACGCTGGATATACGATCCGTGCCCTTTAGAAGGCGACCCGCCGATCCCTGGACACCTTTTTCTTCATTACCTCGAGTGCTCACGGCGCTCCAGAAAGCTCTTCTGGATGCATCGGCTTCCGCGAAAGCTCAAAGGCAGTATTTTGAATGAGGGGATTGCTTCAGCTGCTTTTGGGTGGGGAGTCCACATTGACGAGGGTCCGAATTACAAGTTTATTCTCTGGGCTAATTTCATTATCTTATCGGCTAGCGGTTTGTTTGGCGCACTGTGGACTATCTTGAAGAATGATTTTCAAGGCGCGTTTGGATTCGCTTGTTGGTTTGTTGCGGTGTTTAATACGCTTGTGTTTGCATTTATACAAGGACAGAAGGAAAGGTAAACATTAAAGTAGATAGCGATAACTAGTTCTTCATATCAAGAACTGGGAACCCTCCGGGCGGAAAGCTTTCAGGACAAAGCCATAAGGTCACTGGGGATTCCTGTGCACATTTAAAAATCAACTAGCCCAACAGAAAAAACCTAAACAGTAAGACAACTTTCAAATATGTAAGATCGATGCCAGGTCAGACGCTTAGCAGAACTCCCGTCCATTTGAAACGGATCTACTTCCTGGGTTCCTACAAATGCATAAAGCAGAATATTTTCAAGACTTATTGATCCTTACTCTGTAGATCTTGTGGCTGGTGTTTGAGGGCAGCATTCTACCTTGAAAATCATGCTCTCAGATTGCAATAATAATGTAATAGGAACGGGCCAAAAATCTAAGACTCATATATAAGACGTCTCTCCTATTAAATTGATGTAGTCAACTAGACTTGCCCACTTAAATATAGCTACCTCGGGAAATGAAGAAAAGTCTATATGGAAGTTACCTAAGGATTGACGAGCTAAGCTAGATTATTCCATCGAGCATGCGTAGAAAACACGACGAACAAGAATCAACTTATGAAATGAAGATACCGTTCGCAAATGTTCTCCTGATCTACGAACCACGTTTACAGCAGAAAGCAGAAAGCCAAGATGGAACAGACGCGCAACTAAGCCTCAACTGTTTGATATCTCTTATAAAAAAGCAGTTGATTCGCTCGGTCCTCTAATCCTTGAACACCGACGGCGCCAGCCTTTCCAGCATGTTCAGAAATCTCGAATTAAGCGAACCCCCTATTCAGATCGCGTAAATAGAAACCGTACAACAGCCGGTGCAAGGTCTCATGCTGGACAACGAATCTATCTTGAGTGGAGCGAGGCTGACTGGACTGTTTATATCACAAGGAGTATGTCTGTGCTGGCTGAGCAAAAGGATAGATGACTGATGCGGAACTCTTGCAGAGCCGTCCGGAATTGGCTTGCTCCTTAGGCTCTCCTTTTACGGCAAAAGATCTTGGGTGTTTCGGCTCTCATGAAAGCTTGTCATTATTTTCTCCGGCTACACGGAAAGTCTTTCAGGTCAAGATGTCTGATATCTTTAGATATTCATGATTTCAAGTCGTAGTTAGGCTTGCTTCAAGCCATCACGTCATAGCAGCAAAAGATGAGTCTTACCCCACTAGGTATGCATCTACAAGTCTTTAAGTTAGAGAGAGACTCTTCGAATGGCTGGCTCCTGGAGGCTTTATCGATAAGAGCAAAGCTGCTGAACTACAGAAATCCCGGAGGATGGGAATTACGATTGGCCCAGGATATTTACTAGCTCGGCCTTGGCCCTGTTCGTAATCGCATTATCGCATTTTCGCCTCGGATTCCAACCTTAAATCTGCACTTGGCGCTGTATACCAAGGGTGCTTGATACCCAACCCCAGTCTCTCGCTCCTTGGGTTGTTGATGTGTATGTGTTTACACGTCCACTCTTCCGGAGAGTTTTCTGTCGACATGTTTAATTGCATAATCCTTGGGATTAACACTCGCTTTGAAAGCGGACGTCTCACGAGGCGTTCACGCCAGAAGTTCACGTCTTTTTGAGTTGCGTGTCGAGTAGCCTCGACAACGGTTTATTGGTTGCTATGATGGTCATGATAAGTGTAGTGCTAAGTATTGGGCCGTTCACCCCTCGATCGTACGCGCCGGAGCTCAATCTCTTGGATACACGCAGCCGCTGCCGTGGCTTGGGCCTTGGAAGACCTCTACCGCCGGCTCGTATGTTCGTTTGATGCTTGGCTTCTATTTGTCAGTCAGATAAAGGAGTCAAGACAGGGAGCAAGCTAGAGGTGCTATTGAGGCTCAATCTCTTGGACTCTGTATCGTCTTATTTGTAGCTGCCAGTACTACGTCGACTGAAGTGGTTTTTCGTTTCACACGTCAGATAATTCCCACCTTTCCCACACAACTCCACGTTTAAGAGTCAGACAAGAATGGGCAGAAGTAAAGTGGATAGCTTAAGCCACCGCGCTGCAGCGTTCGGGATAAGATTTGGCTAGTAGTCAAATAAGCAATGCTGGCGGTGAGGTGGCCTTGCTTGGCTGGAGTTTGATTGAAGTCTTGGACGTTTACTGCAGATCAATCGCCTAATACTTAGGTCTCGTTCCTCCCTGCCACCTTATCATTCTGGTATCTGTCCAGCATCTGCCAACCTCCACCTCATTATTTTTCTTTCTCGACATGTTCGAGTTTACCATCAGTGACGGCGGTAGCTTGGCTCCAGAGCAATCCCATGACGAACATGACCCGTAAGTTGACATTATCCAACCCACCCCGCTTTCCGTAACTGTTATACTAACAGGAGTTCAGAAACAAACACCATCCAGATTCAGCTCCAGTACTATTGGAGTTCTTCGAATCACCAGCCAAAAATGCCACCGAGGAGGATCTCCATTTTGAGTTGCGCCACCAATCCAATACCCTGGAGCTCTTCTTTGATCTTTTCTTCATCGCAAATCTATCGACCTTTACAGCAGCACATTCTATCATCGATCTGAGCACCCTGGTAGCATATATCGGGCTCTTTGGAATTTTATGGTTTACGTGGTTTCAAATCACCATGCACGATGTCAGATTTGGCATTGACTCTATCTACGAGCGGGTTTGTAAGGTTATTCAATTCATCATCTTCGTCGGATTTGCTTTAGTCGGCTCTTCTTTCAATCCCGGCGGGAAGGAGCATAACAATGAGGTTAGTAAGTCACAGTCTCTGTTGGTATCATATTAATGCCTAGTAGATCTTCCAAGTTCTCTGCTGGATTCTTTTCATCAGCCGCATACTACTCGCCATTCAGTACTCAGTGGTTCTATTCTTCGTCAGGAAAAAGACCACTACACTGACCCTGCCTCTGGCATTAACCATTACTGCTTTCCTTCTATGTGCAGGTTCGTATTACGCTATGACGCCCGCTTTTTCTCCAGAGACTGGAAATGGCCTGGGGATTTATTATGTGTGGTATATCATTCTTGGGGTCGAGACAGCTGTAGTGATTGGAACGGCTTCGGTTTGGCGGAACTTGAGCTTCAAGAAGACGCATCTGATGGAACGCATGGGATTGTTGACTCTGATCGTCATCGGAGAAGGTGCTATTGGCGTGACCAAGACAGTTGGAAAACTCATGTCTAAATCAGGCATCACGCTTGAAGAGACTGCTCTAATCATCTGCATTGTTCTCATTCTCGTAAGTTGAAACCAGTGACTGGTCGGTCTCTGTGTGATTAAAGAGCTAACCTCGTCAGGTCTTCCTCTGGATGATGTACTTCGATAACCACCCACACTACCACTACGGCACGATCCGCCAGCAAATCTGGGCGGGTCTTCATTTCCCCTTGCATCTCGCCACGGTCGGTGTGGTGGAAGGATCTCAGCAGATCGCATTGTCTCGCTTCGTATTCAAGCAACTACTCTCGGTGCAAGAGACCATAACACGAGCATGCGTCGAGCAGCATCTAGACGGCGCAGCACTAGCAGAACCGATCATCTCAGCGATCGAAGATCTCAAGCTCAAAGACAAAGAGCAGACAGCACTGATCATCCAAGACGTCTACGCAGCATCGAACATCACGGGGGTGTGTTCCGTTAGTAACACGACAAACCTCCCTGAAATGGCACCCTTCCCGGCATCCTTCTACGACGTGCTGCGGGATACCTTCGGAGCCGTCTTCGAGGCGACTGATATCAAGCTTCCTTCTGACATCGAGCCCGTCGCGCTTGCGCGTACGACTTTCATGACCATCTACGTCTACTACTGGACCTCCATCGCCATCGTCTTCGTCGCTTCAGGCACTCTGCTCTGGCTGACGCGCCATAAAGAACACCGTCCGAAACAGGTCGACAAGTGGGCGCTGGTGGGCCGAGTGCTTGCAGCGCTCTTCGCCCTCATCATGCTCGCCACGGCCGCATCAGAGCTCTTCCTTTACTACTATATCAGGAGCCCCGCGATCTTGCCGACGGTGACGGTACTTATCTTCCTCGTCGTCTGTTTTGATCGCACGGGGCGCCAGCTTGGGAGGAGGGCGACGCGGAAGTACCTGCAGGCTTCGGATAATAGCTATTTTCGGGGGGTGTCGTAGGCTGTCTGTCGTGTCGGGGCTTCTATAAGTTTTAATCTATCTACCTAATGCATATATATTTCTTTCGTGGTTCCTGTTCTTGCGCCGTGATACACCTCCCGCTACTCTTCTCCCTTTTTTCTTTTCCTTTCTTTAATCTTGATATATCCCACGGTCAGTCAGATAAGAGGGCGATGGTGGTGAGATGATCCTGGTTCAGTACGTGGCTAACTTGAATTCCACCTGCTCTCCTACTAATTTTCTTCTAATCGAAAACGAATAATATGTTTCATCGCCTGCTAACGCGAATGCAGCCAACTGAAGAAGAAAGAGAAAAAAATGATTTTCAATGGCACATATCCATAATAAAAGAACACGAGGAAAACCCCGAGAGTTTCTAGTTGTGAACTAATCCTTTGGTGAGAAACCTGTGCTCTCATCTCAGATATGGACAGGCATTATAGAATATCCAGGTACTATAAATGCGACCAAGACCATGCATATGGCTTGTGCTTTGCGGCCATGATACTTCGCTGTTTCTGTTAGGGCCGCATCCCCTCTTATCCCTAGGTGGTTAAGGTAAATAGATTCGAATTTCTGCTTCCTCTTTCTAATCTTTGATTTAAGCAATATACTCGTTACTTTGGCATTTCCATAAACGCCCCTCCCGACAGTTGCAAATAACAACAAAAGTATAACATGGCTTATTCTTCTGATTTGTCGGTTGGTCATTTAGTTCTATATTCTCTATGTCTAAGCTTTCCTTATTATATTCTCTCTCTACATGCCCATCTACAGTGGACAATAGCAATCTGGAGATCTTCGTTACGGGGAGGCAGATACTTTCTATTAGCACCGAGACAAACTACCCCAGCCAGCTTAATTCAAAGCACTCTCAAGCGTATTCTCCAAAATCCGGACCAAGTCAGCATCATTCTTCGCCCAATCCTGTTTGAGCTCGGAATCCAGTAGTTGCATCTTCTCTGCGTCTTCTATAGCCCTCTTCCAATCCGAGCTCTCATATTCCTGCACTTCTAATCGCACAACCTTGCGATGTGCACTTTGCATCCAGGTGAGCAAACCAGCCTCCTCGATAAAAGCACCGCGCGGAACATAGATGAACGGCTTATATCCATTGCCGATTACCTCACTACACGTGCCCCATCCAAGTTTGCCCAGGACGGCATCACAAGCGCCAATGAGGTCAGGCATATAGACGTCATTTGAGATCTTGTTGAAGAGAGGTGGAGAGTCAATAGTCTGACTGACGCACGCCCACCCTTCTGGTAATTCGGGCAGCTTCGAAGGCGCGTCTAAACCATGCCCTCCAAAACAGTGCAGCAGGACTTTCTTCTCTTCCAGACACTGCAGCCCCAGTTCGGCAAATGTCTCGCTCCTGCTCCGCTTGGATTTCCTGAAATGCATCGGCGTGTCTATAACTTGCGGGCCTTTAAAGAGAAAGGGAATATACCCCGGCAAACGAATAACCGTGTGTGCGAGTGCATACTGCTGTGACATCTCGTCGACTTTCAGCTGCAGCGCTGTCTTGTCCGTGGATTTTGGTGCATCATCCAGAAGGGCTTGAAATATACTATCAAATGTGAAATTCGTAACGAGAATTGAGGGAATTTTCAGCGAGTGTGCAAGAACGCAAGGTAGGGATAGAGCGTCTGAGATGATTGCTTGGACATTGTGCTGTTTGAGGAAGTGGGTCTCTTCCTTTTCTGCGTGTGAGGAGTCAAAGTTTTGGAGAGATTTCAGTGATTCCTCTCCATCGAGTTGGTATGCATTTGTTTGTATCACGCTGGGATGTAATGCGTACGTGAGGTGGTTTGTGTACAATGGCGAGGATGTACGGATATGAAAGTTGTACTTGTCAGTATCCGAGAAGAGGGACAGAAGGTTGATTGTACGTGTGAGATGTCCATATCCATGTCCTGAAATGTATACTGCGATTTGGAGGGGAGGAGGCGACATCTTTGAAAGATACATAGGAAGGTCGAGATAGCTTGGTTGCCTTGAACTTACCAGGCAGGTAGCTATGATAGTGCAAAAACAACTAACCAGAATCGCTCTAGTGTTGCTTGGCAAGGTGGCTTTTCTAAATTTAAAAGTTCCCAGGTGTTCAAAAGATGGAGTAAGGTACAGTAATTCACGATCGGCTCTTGAACTCGCATGGAATAAGCGATCAATAGCCAGGCAGGTAAGGGAGAAAGGAGGCAGCTAAGAGCAACGGTATGCAAAATTTAAAATAGATCATGTAGCTTATATATCTTAACAGAAAAGCCATATTAGCTGTTAACCTCGTCCATTATGAAAGAAGAAAACTGGTTTTAGTAAAAGGGGGTGGCCAAAATTTAGGGAACGGATTTTTCTAAGTACGGCTGAGGATAACTAAGGTAGTTGGGTGGAAATGACTGTGTCACTACTGTCTCTCTTGCGGCAAGCACGCAGAATAATTTGATATGACGGCTCTAGCTGTTTATATGAGCTTTAGGTTCGCTGGTTCCGCATTTGGGATTGCAAGATACAAGCCTGTAAATTTTTGAAAAAATGAAACAAACATACGCATAAAAAGGGTGGCAAAAAAGGAAGGTAGCTGAGCTAAGTGACTTGAGAAGTCCTGTAATTTACTTGCCAAACAAAATCCCTCAAGTACCGAAGTGTTTCTGTATATCAAAATCCTGGTTATACCGTTAGTGTTGGATGATTGGAGTGGCTTCTAGTCATGCACGCCACTTAAAGGGTAAGGAAGCGGGAAGGATGTCGGGTCTCAAGAAAATATACATTAAACCCGTTCAGCTCATCCTGTTCCTTAAGCATCCTTGAAGTCAAATCCTAGCCTTGATCCTAGGCAGACAGGTCCCTTACTACCGACTGCAATTAGCAGGTCGAGTATTGAAGAGGAATGGTTCTGTACGCGCTGCAGAATGTGATAATGTGATTGCATGCTGTCACTCACGTGACTGGAATGCTCTCCTCGACCCTCGGCCGCACTCTTCTCTTCTGGTCATGATCATCATCACATATGATCTCCAACAACTCATGGCCGGCCAGCCAGACCTGGGAGATTCTTTTTTGGGACCCATCTGGAAGATTTTCGCATGGAAGAATGGAAAAGCCATCAATGAGAACTATTTTGTCTGACCCCTCGCGTTTCAAAGCATCGCAAACCCCCTGCAGGACAACGTGTGCACTGTGCACTGTGCTGGACTCAGGACTCAGGACTGGATGTTTCGAAACATCCAACCCAACCAACATCTGATCTCGTCGGCGCTTGAAACGAAACGGATTGAAAGGAGTGGGTGGAATGCAGCGACTTATCGAATATTTCTCGACCAGAAGAATTCCTGGATGCTTGGTGGGATGTGCAGCTTCTCGTCTCTCATCCCTCTCCATGTGACTGCTGCGATGATGCGGTGGTCACTTGGGAGACACGTTCTGCAGGTGAACCCTCCAAGACCTCAGGTAGAGTGAAGAGGTGACTTGATGTGGGGAAGCTGGTGATGGTCAGATGCTGCAAATGGGACGACGACGACCACCGCCAGGACCCTCTGATCCCCTTGGATGCGTCCGCCGTCCGCCCTCAACCCCAGGATCACCGCGACGACTTGCACGAGAAGAGCTCTGGATGCTCAGAGCTGGCGATCAGTTAGATTGGCTTTATGCTGCGAAGGGGATCTGCTCCCGCCCGCACCGCCCTCATCAGGCCTAGCTCCCAATAGCTCTCAGGGCCCTTGGCGCCTGTATTTTGCCATCTTTCCTCCGAATGCCCCTGACCAACCTCTTCGGTCCAATAAGACGTCACCTGCCAACGACGCTGAACTTCTTCTGCGACACGACCTAACAGTTTCAATATCCGTGACCACAATCCATCGACAGGTATCCGTACCGCCAGGACTCACTGCTGGGAAAGCGGCCGTGGCAAAAGGGAGCGTTGCCCTCTCTGGCCAGTGAAGGGCTCTGTTTCGGTTCGCATTGAAGAACATACTCGGTGCCCCTGGATCTCGCTGGCATTCAATCCCTCCCCCAGCGACATCGAATGAACTATTCTCCTAGCCGACGATTTGTTTCGATCTGGTGCCGTCGACAGTGCCAATCACGCCGTGTCGTCGTGGCAGGAGGTCTTCGCTAAGAGCGGACAAGCTATCGTGCCATTCCTCGGCTGGGCTGCGATGCCTCTCAATGGACCTTACTCCCCAGTCTCGCGCGGCCCTGATCATGAGCCTAAATCACAGATGCACCTGCTTGGGCCACATGGCTGCGAAAGGAAGGACAAGGTCTTTGCTTCTACAGGGCATTATTGTCAGTCTGAGCCCTCCCGTGGTCGCGGGGCGGCGGCGATGGGTGAAAAGGGAAGTTCTGCTTGTATAAGTAACGACGAGGGCCCCCTAGATGAGCTCGACCATCCCACCACGCCTTTTCGCAGTCGTGCTCTTTTCCATTCCAAGGTCATTGACGGACCACATTCACCAGCGGTTGTAAATAATATTGTGAGTTACCCCAGTTTTTTATTGCTGTTGCTCGTTACTATTGTTGCGCGCCTCGGTCAGGATTGCACTAGCCAGCCTCTTATTCAAGCGACTGAAGAGGTTATTCACATCCACCACAATGGCGCAGGTGAACAGCCACTCTTAGCATTGTCTGCTGGTCTATATAGTCACATCTTCTCGCTCCATTATCAATCTTTTTCTACATCTTCATATAATCTCATGACCTGCAACGCATACTTTTGATATCTATTTGGAAACGACTCGCTACTTCTCATTACTTCAACGAGATACCCCAACCTTACGAACCTTACGAACGCAACGAGTTTACGAATACAAGCTGACGGGAACTTTGCCGTGGATAGACTCCACATTCATTTAGATCATCTTTCAGCAGCTGGTACTACTTTACGATGGCATCCTTTTCGCTTATCACACTTTTCGTGGCTCTACGCCTTCTACTCCTTGTGTCTGGAGCCCCTGCTCCAGCACCCGTACCCCAAACCTCCACAACAACTGCAGCCTCAAGCTATTGGCTCTCTTCTATTACTCGTCAAGGCACCGTCGCTTTTGGCGAGGCTGATTACCAAATATTCCGTAATGTCAAAGACTTTGGAGCTGTTGGTGACGGTAAGCGATCATTCCACCCCTAATAAAATCATGTTTGCTAATTTTTTTCGAAGGCGTCACCGACGATACCGAAGCTATCAACACTGCCATCAGCACCGGAGCCCGATGTGGTCAAGGTTGTGACTCAAGCACAGTTAAGCCTGCCTTGATCTACTTCCCTCCTGGCACCTACGCTGTCAGCAAGCCTATCATCCAATACTACTACACTCAGTTTGTCGGCGATGCCGTCACTCTTCCCACAATTAAGGCGCTTGCCTCTTTCACTGGAATGGCAGTTATCGATGCCGATCCATACGACAACAGTGGAAACAACTGGTTTACCAACCAGAACAACTTCTTCCGACAAATTCGCAACATGGTCATTGACTTGACTGCCATGCCTGTATCTGCAGGTGCTGGTATCCACTGGCAAGTCGCTCAAGCTACATCTCTTCAAAACATTGTCTTCAACATGAGAACCGACGGTGGAACTGCAAATGCCCAACAAGGCATCTTCATGGACAATGGTTCCGGTGGTTTCATGACCGACTTGACATTCAACGGTGGAAAGTATGGCGCATTCTTGGGTTCTCAGCAATTCACTACTCGCAACTTGACCTTCAATAACTGCCAGACTGCCATCTTCATGAACTGGAACTGGGCATGGACCTTCCAAGGTATTACTATCAACAATGCTCAAATCGGTATTGATATGGCCAACGGAGGTGCAGCAAGTCAGACTGTCGGCTCTGTACTTCTTCTTGACAGCACAATCAGCAACACGCCTATCGGAATTTCTACCGTCTATAACACTGCTGAAGTTGGCACAAACGGCACTTTGATCATTGATAACGTTGATATGTCTACCAACGTCCCCGTCGCTGTGTCCAACGCCGAAAGTCTGACAACCATTCTTGCTGGCAATGCCAAGATCGCATCCTGGACTCAAGGACGTGGCTACACGGGCGCCAATGCCGGATCAGCAGTCCAAGATACCAAGACAGCTATCACCAAGCCAGCCAACCTGTTGGATGCTGCCGGTAATGTCTTTACTCGTTCAAAGCCTCAATATGAGACCGAGCCAGTTTCTGCATTCCTTAGTACCAAGGCAAACGGCGCAAAAGGCGATGGTGTTACCGACGATACCGCAGCCATTCAAGCCTTGTTCGATAAAGCTACTGCATCAGACGTTGTCTACTTTGATCACGGCGCTTATGTCATCACAAGCACTGTCAAAGTACCAAAGAACATTCGAATCACTGGTGAGATCTGGCCGCTCATTATGGCCGGAGGCACAACCTCTTTCAAGGATCAAACCAACCCAAAGCCTGTCTTCCAGGTTGGCCAGCCTGGTGATGTTGGAACTGTCGAAATGTCTGATCTCATGTTCGAGACTCTTGGCCCTCAACCTGGTGCTATCTTGATGGAATGGAATGTCGCTGAAGAATCTCAAGGATCTGCTGGCATGTGGGATGTCCACTTCCGAGTTGGTGGAAGTGCTGGAACTCAACTTCAGTCAGACACCTGCACAAAGAACCCTAATGTTACTACGACTGCAAACCCAGATTGTGTGGGTGCTTTTATGATGCTCCATATCACTAACTCATCTACCGCATACATCGAGAACAACTGGTTCTGGGTATCTGATCACGAGCTTGATCTTGCCGATCACAACCAAATCAATATCTATAACGGTCGCGGTGTTCTTGTCTCTTCTGAAGATGGTCCAGTCTGGCTGGTGGGTACCTCATCTGAGCACAGCGTCTTGTATAACTACCAGATCTCCAACGCAGCAAGTGTCTACATGGCTCTGATCCAGACTGAGACTCCTTACTATCAAGCTAACCCCGACGCCACAACTCCATTCACTGTTAATGCAGCATATGACGACCCAGATTTCACCGCAACCTGCGCCAACGGACAAGCCGGGTGCGCCAAGTCCTGGGGTCTACGTATTGTCGG
Source organism: Pseudofabraea citricarpa (assembly GCA_029641185.1). NCBI lineage: Eukaryota > Fungi > Ascomycota > Leotiomycetes > Helotiales > Dermateaceae > Pseudofabraea > Pseudofabraea citricarpa. The sequence continues at coordinate 856,634 of JAPWGK010000010.1, forward strand.
TTCAGAAGATGTCTTTGTCTATGGTGCAGGTCTTTATTCGTTCTTCGATAACTATGACCAGACCTGTCTCGATACGGCATCTTGCCAGGAGAACATGGTCTCCATCGAGGATTCGGGCAGTGTTCATCTCTTCGGTCTCAGCACAAAAGCAAGTACCAACATGGTCACCCTTGATGGTGTCAGCGCTGCGCTCGATAAGGATAACCGCAACAACTTCTGCGCTACGATTGCGTTCTTTGAACAAGCAAACGGCACAGCAGTCAAGTGCTAAAAGAAAAGAACATGTTTCTTCTGAATTTCGATTCGATTCGATTCTTGTACATACACTTTCCCCCCTTTTCGTCTAACGATGATAGCACATACATACACACTGCATTGCATTGGGCACGGCGTTCGGATACCTGTTTGGTTTTCTTTTTCTTTGTCTTTTTCTCGTTCGGACATCCCGCATCATCAATATTTTTGGAGATCGGGAAAGGGGAGTGGTGTGGTTTGATTAGATCCACTGACTGGATCAGTGACGATACATGAACAGATGATAGAAGCGAGTGAAGAAAGAGGCAGTCAGTCAAGTCAATCTTGGATCTTGGAAGCATAGATTAGGGTGTTCGAGTCTCTTTCTCGCGCTCCTTCTCATTTTACATAGAAAATTGCATAGTGTAGAATCCATTCATATCACCCTTCAAAACATTGGCTCTTATGCTTTCCCTTTCGTAAACGGGAGATGCTTGGGATCCTTGTTGCTTGTTCCACTTGATAGGTGTAGGGACCCGTGACCCCTCGGACCTTCTTGATCACCAGGTCAAGGTACCCATAGTACGTTCTATTTATTCGTTTGTTGCATGTCGTACTGCCGTTAATGAACCGGACCCGGGTTCGTTGCAAACTCAGTCAGTGAGCTAGCTAGCTAGACCTAGGCCTACTGCTGTCAGCAGGTGAGTGTTTGTAGTTGTTTGTTGCATATCGTACCTTCGGCAACGAAACGGACCCGGGTTCAGGTTCGCTGAGAACCTAGTGACCGAGCGAGCTACTCTGTCAGCATGTTAGTGGCTGGCTTTGGCCTTTTGTTGCTTTTGTTGCATGTCGACTTTTGACTAACCCCACCACTGACTGCTCTTAATACTCACATACCTTACCTATCTAGGTAATAGTATATAGGTAAAATTATGCTTCAGCTAATCCGGCACTTCTTGCAATGTCACATGATAGGTACCTATGGTACATATACTCTCAAAATTCTAGTAGTTCAATCAGTCACTCGACCTAGAAGTCAGCTGGTTAGCATAACACAATTGTTTTGTTGCATATCGTACATATAGGCAGTTACATCGTAGGCAGTTGCGACTTAGGTAGTTGCTATCGCATTTCCCAGATGGTGTGAGCAGCTGAGCTTTGCTTGTCTGTTAGCGGGCATCTCGTCCATTTTCGGCCGAGCTTCTCTGCCACAGCGACCTAAAGTTGTCTTTTGTTGCATGTCGTCTTTTCAGGGTCGTACGAACTGCGCCGTCGGCTAGTTTGGTGGAATCTTTGTTGCGTGTCGGACTTCCAAGGGGGTGGCAACAGCTGGTTTGTAGTCTAGGTACCTTAACATCTCTGCTAATGTTTTGTTGCATGTCGCTGTTCTCAGGTCACCACTTTCGAGTGTTTTGACGTCTGTTCGCAGTTATGATATAGCATCTATCTGTTTTATAATACTTTGTTGCATATCGAGATTTCGACGGACGAAAGCTATCTCTGTTGCGTAACAGTTTGTTGCATATCGGACTTCGAACACACCGAAATCAAGAATTATGGACTAGTCTGCTAGCAGTTGGTGACTGTTTATCTGCTGGACACCTAAAAATCTGTTGCATATCGGACCTGTCAAGGATTCTAACCTGTTCACAATTATGACACCCATCATCGCTATATAATATTTTGTTGCACGTCGTACTTTGACCGAGGGTGTCTGTTATAGGACCTGTTTTGCTTTACAGTATTTTGCTGCATATCGTACTTTGGACGTATTGTCCGATGTATATTTTACCTTTAATCTGGTGTATGTAGTACGTTGTTGCATATAGCACTTTTAACGTAATATGGCCACTGGTCTGTTGGTAGAAATTTATATTTGCCGTGTAGAGTTTTGTTGCATATCGGACTTCGTTCGGATGAAAACCTGTTTACAGTAGTAATAAATCCCCTGCTATATAATATATTGTTGCATGTCGCAATCTAGGAGGCTTTGATCATCTCGTGCTCAGAGAACTGTCGTCACGTTGGATTGATTTGTCGGTTATCGTGTCCTTGTTGCATATCGCCACCCATCAAGTCCCTCGATTATCTAGGTACCTGCTTACCTATTTAGGTACCTATAAAGTGTATATCATGCTCTCTTCCATTTCAATATACTGAATGCATACTAACTTATTAAATACTTTGACTTGTCGACTAGTTCTAAATTGTCAGTGCTTTCAAGTTTGCAAGGGCCTCTGAGTGATAACTACAGTACCTAGTTATTGTCATTAAAGAGGCTTGTTGTAGTTATAAAATGGCCAGTTTATTCCTATTGTGCATTTCCACTCACTATTTAACATAATGAAATATATAGAGAGCATCATGCCTTTACAAGAACAATATCTAGGTGGTCCATCAAGGTAAACACGGTCCGAGTTCACCATTATACCAAAGCCACTAGTATACATTCACCTATTTAGGTCGTCAAGACAGCCACGCTCCACTGCGGAAGTTCAAAGACAAACTTCCCCTCCTCGTCAGCTATAACATCCAGAGTCGTACTCTGCACCACATCCTCGGCACCGAAAACATTAACCGAGTAAGGATCCGGGGCTGTCAGATACGTGATACTTGCTGTTGTTGCCTCACCTGGGAAATCGACAGAAAAGGGAACATCTGCACCGCCGGTAGTATTGTATATGGCGAATTTTGCGATGTACGTTGATGAGATGTCGTTGTAGCCAGCGACCCAAAATGCCAAGCCTGCTTCGGTACTGTTGAAGTCGGTGTCGGAAACGACTGGGAGCACGCTTGTTGTGCGTGTTGACGAAAGAAGCTTTATAACGTGGTAGCTGGTCGAGAGGGTTGTGGATGAGGTATCGGCGTTATAAGAAATGAGATCAGGCTGTCAATGTTAGAGGGTGTGTATTGGCAAGGTGAAATGGTACATACGGTCCATTGATACCCATCCACATTTTGCAATAAAGGTGCGTATGAGGCGCCAATTATCTTGTTAGTATTTCTCTCCATTCCGATACTGAAAACAGCTTCGGCAACTGACCCGATCCAGAATGGGTATGGAGATCGTGGTAAGCTCCAATCAGTGCCGGCATCAATATCTCCATTGTTGGGTTGCACAGTAGCATATTCTCCAACGAGTGTCAAGTGATCTTGGGGATAGTTGTCAAACCAATCAAATTGTGTTACGAATTTATCAGGCCGCGTATATTGATGGTAGTCACCAGCCGAGTTACTGATGGCGATGTTGGGCTCAACTGTTGATGCAATGATGGTCATATTTGGATATGCAGCTCGAATCGCATTAAAGAAAAGCTCGAATCTAGACAAATCATCAGCAAATCCTCTCAGTAAAATGATGTCTTCTACTAGAAATCTATCTAGCGTGAAAGCACAAAAAGTGGCGACATACCTGTAATCGATATATGATTGTAGTCCACCGCTAAGATTATCTTCGTTTCCAATCTCGACATAATTTAGAGTCCAGGGTTCCGGATAACCTAATGAAGCTCGGAGTGCTCCATAGGTTGTGGAAGCATCTCCAGTAATGAACTCAAGCTCATTTAATGCATCTTCAACATATGGTGCCATCTCGTCTTCAGACAATGGTCCACTATTGAGGTACAGTCCAGCCCAAACGGCCCATACTGGCTCTACTTCAAGATCATCACACCACTATCGAGAATCAGAAACTAAATCACTCTGCAGGGGTATTGAATCTATACCTCGAGATATTCAATCAAGCCAAGACCATTCGTTTGTTGGTACCCCCAAGTACCTTGGTGACCTGGCCTGTCCTTGAGCGGTCCAATAGTATCATTCCATACCAGTCTATAGGGTGCATATAGTCCCTCCCTATCCAATTCAATATTCTTCTTCCAATATTTTGAGAGTTTCAACTTACATGTTATTTCCGCCTGGGATTCTGAAGAAGCTAGGGCTCAGGCCTTTAAGTGCTTCCATCAGATCTGTGCGCAATCCGTTAGGTCTGAACATAATATTAGCAAAAGCACAGAAACATACAAATATGCATTATACCTGTCGTTGTAAGTTGGGGGAAACAGGCTGATCAAGTTCAACTCAAGACCCGACTGACTGAATGTCAAAACAAAACTGTTGTTGGTATCGCTTGCAGCCGCGGTTGGCACCAAGGTAAAATTGTGCTGGGTCCAGGCCCCATCCACACTCTCTGAGACGATTTCGGCAGATGAAAACACAGTACCAGATGTGGTAGATACTAAAGAGGCATTAAATACGCCATCATAAGCACCCTTGACATAAAAGCTCCCGGTGTAAGTCTGTGGCTTGATTTCAATTCCAAAGTAGCCAGGGTTGGAAATGCCCAAAGTTGAAGAGCTTCCAGTGATAACGAGGGAAGTCGGAAGTGCAGCGGATAGCGGATTCGAGCTATTACTGAGTGACAGAATTGATGACTCAACAGCTTCCCATGGTTCTATTGTAACGGGGTACTCTGCTGATGATTGGAAGGCACGATTACGGATCAGCTCCGCATAGATACCACCATCACCGCTATGGTTGATGTCCTGTAGCAACGTAAGTATATACTTAGTCAACAATTTAAAAAGACATACTTCAAACATGATACCATAGATAAGTGGACTGCTAGCATTTCCACCTGTTTCTGAAACGGTGAGATTGATAGCAAAGCTTCCTGCAAAACAAAGGCATGTAGCCACTAAGTATGAAAAGTTCACCATATTGAAACTGATTTCAAATCAATGGGACAAAAACTCCTACTGTGCCCTCAAATCAAGAGAGACGTGTGAATATTTATATCCATTGAACGCTCGGCCGCGGGTATGGTTTAATGAGCTACACCTACATAGTGGGGTAAGATTTCCATGGACACACCCCTCAGCAGAACCAGATGCGTCTGGTATTCTTCCAGAGGTAGCAAATTTGAAGCGCTCGAACCAATATTCACTTGAATTCTTGGAGCTTTCCTAAAGCTTCCTTGATTTGCGTGGCTCGGTTTACATTTGTCAGACATGAACGAGAAATCGGATAAGAAGGCGAATTACAACGATAAAAGCACGCATCTTCTTGGTTTGGGTAACTGAAAAACTTCAGCTGCTGAGATTGCGGAGGGGCAGAGGAAATGCGGAGGCGAGAAGTGTGATGAGCGCCTTGAACCCATTGCCGATCATCTGAAGAGGTACAAAAACTCATTGGCGCTCCTATCGGAGTCTCTCCTTTTATGCGCCCAGTACATATTGCCGGCAGGTAGTAAGATATCGTCGTCGTAACCATCCGGCAAATATTACCATGCCTGTGCATACTCAGAATGGGTTAGCCTGGTAGTTGAATTGCGGGGATATTTGCCCGGCCCGTAGCGAGGGCTTCAAAGCTTGCCGAGAGAGTGTTGACAGTCAAAGACTTTGTTTGTTTTGTTTCCTTTCCATGGAGGGTTTATTTTACTCGTTATATTACGCAGTATTCCTCGGAAATTTCAGCTTCCACCATGTTCTTTTCTTCTTTGTGGAACCCCAAAGTTCGGGTGAACTGTATTTGGCTTCTGTTTAATTCCGGAACTATTGATCGAATGATTTCCTCGACAATCTGATCTGGTATGATTGCAGCATATAGGCTAAATTACAGTACTAGTTTTTTATATTGGGATCGATATTCATTGTTGTTTATCTTAGATTAAAGCGCTCATAGCACGATATAAGACAACATCGATGCTATACCATCCTTGCTCAATCACGGCAATTGGTCGGGGTACTGTTGTTCTGAAAAGCACGCCACATAACAGCAATGAATCAGATTAAGATCGCGGAGTAAGACAAGATTAAAGACGAAGCTCCGAAAATCAAAACTAGAGACTTTACAGCAAACAAGCGTTAAATTTGAAGCCACTTCTGCTTGCTGAGCTAGTTAGTCATACACATGCGAAATTATCGTTAACGACTTTTAGAAAAGCGTTATACTCTATTACTATTAATCATATTATCATTACCATTCGTCTTTCTAATTGGAGTTATACCGAGTTTGTCCAGAGACACAGAAAATTACTTCGGACGTTAACAATGTCAAATGTTCTAACCGTAGTGCTGAACTATTTTACTCGCCATACACTGTAGGAGGATTCTAGACTGATCTAACAAATAGTTCTTTCAATAGCGTCTGAAGCAATGTTCTTTTTAATTTATGCTGTTATTTCGAGTCGAAATCTAATTTGAAAATGGCAGAAACTCAAATTTAGAGCCAAGTAGGACTTAATCACCAGCTTAGTATGTGATGAAGTAAGTGGTAAGTTATTGATCCTAGCATACAGGTTTATACTTGATTCTCTTGGCGTTATTAATGCCACAAGAGCTCTTGATTGGGTGATACAACTATGCTTGGTGGTCAGAGGATTTTCCCTTGCAAAGTTAACAGTCCAAATACCAACTCCATATACCTTCATAAAAACATAACGCGAGCTCTCTCTGTAAACAAGAACGACAGGTTGGTTTGTTATTAACATAGTCGTAGGTGCTGCGAACAAACAATACAAGACTTATCGCCATTTCATATTTTATTGCTATCATCTATCATCTTGTTGTCATTTAGTATCTATCACGGCATTAGGTATACATCACGTCATTCATACTCAGCTGGAGATAACTAGGCACGATTTAGTCAGTTGTAGTTACTCATTCTTCTTGGAATTATAGCTCAAGATATCTTCATTGATGGGCTGTTCGTATACAGGCTTATCCCAACCACAAGTGTGATTGAAATGTAAATAATCTAGCAACATTGATTTCATATAAGCGTAGAGTATTACTAGTGTTAGACTGGTATTTCATTGTGAATCCGATCGCTTACTTGGAAAGTTACATACGCAAGTGATAGTCAATGAAATCTAGTAGCGCACTAGCTATAGCACACGTATGGTAAAATAATACTAATTAAATCACAGATCTCATGGTTTAAGTCATTTCAAATCATCGATTGCTAAAAATTGCTCAGTTTAGATTGTTACATTTGACATAACTACCTAGCTACCAAGTCTCAGATTCACAACTAAAATACTTCCTGCTGCTGTGAATTGGAAACCAATACGCAACCGTCAACGACCTGCGTTTACGGGTGAGTTTCTTTTCCTATAGCGTCACAACTGTGGTTGAGTAGACTGCTGTTGTGACTGTAGTAAAAGTTACAGCTTGTGTTTCCACATTGCTTTTGGTTTCGGTGACTCTGGTCACGATGGGCGTTTTACTTGGGATTGTGGGGAGAATAACATTTAGTGTTTCTGTCTTGATTTCCGTGGTGATATCAGTGACCGTTGTGGGTACATGTCTCGTTAGTGGTTCGTTCCCCCCAATAGGAAAAGTGGTAGAGAGTGGTCTCGTAGGAGGGCGCAGCATTGCCGTTGTTGGTACGATATGAGTCTCTTTCTTGTCGCGAAGGACTTTGAAAAGCACCGGAACTGTGATGACAATTGCGAGAAGAAGAACGACAAGTATTGCTAGTAGTGTCTTTACAAGCCTCCCATTTCTACCCCTCGGTTTGAAGAATGCCATATTGAAGCTGCTTTTAGGTACTTGGACAGGTTCGCTTGGGGGTGCTAAGGGAATGTCTGTGAAAGGAATGTCGTGAAACTCATTTGAGCCCTTACTCAAACCACCTCTACGTCCTGAAGCCTCTCTTGAGGCCTCATTTAAATGATCTTTTTGTTTCAAATCCGTCACTTCGAAGCTTTGGGCGTTTGGAAAATAAGCCGGTGGAAGGTGGTTTCCAGGGGTGACGTCCTCCCAAGAACTTCGACAAGGATTCGTTTCTGAAGAGGATGACATTGCTAACTTATTGAGCTTCAATGGTGCGATACGACAGTTGACAGTTGACAGAACTCTAAGAGGATTTGTTGAAGAGAGCCGAGTTACTGATGGACAAGTAAGGATATTGAAGCCTTTTGTAAGAATTTTGCCCCCTTTGTTACGCCCATTGAGCGATACAATAGCATTGTCCTTTATCGGAATAGTTAAAGCACAAAGAGCTAATGTAATAATCCACATGTCATTCTTTGATTAGTTTGATAGCAATTAATAAATGGCACAAAGAATCAATGCATACCTCTTGGAAATATCCTGTAGCTCTATCCGATTAGCATTCAAACAAGTACTAGAGTATTTTTAAAAGAAAATTGATAATTCTGAGGAATGAAAAAAACTAATGCTTACGAGTACTTCGAGTATTATGAGTTCTCGGCATGTAGAGAGAGGTAAAGTAGAGTTGATAAGACGAGTGAAAGGATGAGTTATGCTAAGAAAATGTATCGAAAGGGGGTAAGGTTTGCAAGCGAGGGAAGCAATCGTCCGGTCGGGTCGGGAAAACTTTGATACGGCGCATCCTCAATCTCGAATTTAATTCTCCATGTCAACCTCTCCCGCTTTATCTGGAGTTCAAAATATAAGTGCTCCCCCACCACATGTTCAATTAAGACCGTACACATCTGATTAGCTAAAGTTGTGATACTTATATCTATCGTTCGCTCAAACACTCTCCAACCCGCAGAACAACGTAGACTACGTCCAAATTAAGAGATCAAAGAGATATAGAGATCCCGAGACAATGGGCAAGAATAAGCGCCAGAAGCTGCAGAGCTCGGGAAAATCCAACAAGCCCAAGTCCAAAACACTCATATCCAAGACACAAGGCGGACGAGTCACTAAACCAGCAGCACCATCAAAGAAAAAATCACATATTCAAGCGCGACATGCCGAACCAACAATACCGTTTCTACCCAGCGATCGTATTCTACTGATTGGCGAAGGAGACCTTTCGTTTGCGCGCTCACTTGTTGAAACGCATGAATGCGCGAATGTCACGGCAAGCGTTCTAGAGGGCAGTAAGGCAGAGCTGGAGGAGAAATACCCACATGTAGGAGAAAACATTGCGATCCTGGAGGGTGTTGGTAGTGAGGTCCGGTACGGTGTTGATGTTATGAAGATGCTGCCTTGGACAGACAAGAAGGGCAAAGGCGGCGTTGGTGTTATGGACAGGATTTTTTTCAACTTTCCACATGTGGGTGGAAAGAGTACTGATATCAATCGTCAGGTTAGGTACAATCAAGGTATGTCTCTAATTTTCAACGATGTATTTACGCGTTACTGATTTAACAATCAGAGCTTCTTGTATCTTTCTTTCGCACTGCGCTTCCGTCCTTGTCGCCAAAGCCTGGAAGTTCTATCATTGTCACCCTTTTCGAGGGCGAACCTTACACACTCTGGAATATTCGTGATCTCGCACGCCATGCGGGCTTACAGGTTGAGCAGAGCTTCAAGTTTCAGTCAAAAGCATATCCGGGATACAGACATGCAAGAACTTTAGGAGTAGTCAAGACAAAGACCGGAGAGGTGGGAGGTGGCTGGAAAGGGGAAGAAAGACTGGCGAGAAGTTATGTATTCTTCAGAAAGGGTGACACCACCGTTCCAGTAGCTGGGAAGAACAAGAAAGACGAGAGCAGCAGTGATGAAGAAGAAGATGAGGAGAACGATAACTGATGAATTTTAAGACTTCGTATGGTCTTTACCCGTACTTCCAGACGCCAAACGCCACCAGAACCTCCAGCCATTTCCCTAGGCTTCCTGCAAATTGGATCTAGACTGTAATTACATCCGGCTGAAAAGCAGGCAATGTGCCGTTCGCTGGTACGCCACCATTATTCGCCATCAAAGCCGCATTCTCAGCCAATGGAAGAAGAGCCTCTCCTAGACTGCCTTCTGGGTGCAACGCATACATTGGTGCCTCCATTGTATCGCCGTCGAATATAACCATGTTCTGTATCGGTTGTTGGCGGTTACCAAGAACATTGATAACATCTTGAGCGAGTTGTCCTCCAAGAACAGCAGTTACGGGTGCCATCTCACTTCCAAGATTCTGCAAAAACTTTCTGAGAACCTCAGACTTCAATGTCTCGTCAGGTAATCCTAAAGCTTTGTGTTTCTGTGTTGCCAGTAAGGTGAAATGCTTCAGGTCATCACTCGTACTTGGTATTCGACCATCATGAAGCTGGACGAATTCCCAAAGAGCTCGGAGGCAGGAAAGAACAGGCGTCACTGCTTTGAGCCTCCGTCTACTCTTGAGATAATCAGCTGGCAGTGTTGCCACATCGCTCGCTAAGAACCAGGTTGAGTAAAGCTCACGCTTCGTTACCAATTCAATATTTTTACCATTCTCCTTCTTAGCCTTGACATCAACAACGCTGCGGGTCCGAGTTTCAGCCTGTAGAACTGTGTTTCGGTTGCCCTTTTCTCTTTCAATGACGTAGTCATGCTGAATAAGATCAGAGAATATGAAGCCATAAAATCCATGAACCCCAGCTGCATAAAATGGCTTGTGGTTGACCCTAGCCGCCGTGTTGATGATATTTAAGGACGTGGGCTCTAACTCTGTAGCAATGATAACATCGAACATAGCGTAATAATCTGGACCCTTAAGCCTAATATTCTCCTTGTCCACAACCACGGTAACTCGTGGGTTCAACTTGCGGATCTGGGGTGCTGCTGCTTCAGCTCTGTTCGCCCCGATGTCTGCCTCTGTGATAAAGAACTGCGCACCAAGATCGTTTTCTGTCACAATTTCGTGGTCGACGACTGTCAGCGAGTGAATTCCTGCAAGGACGAGGTTCTTCGCGATTTCGTTTGAAAGTCCTTTCATAGTGATGAGCAGAATGTTCGCGTTCCGAATCTTTTCTTGCGCTTTCACGCCCCATAATCGAATCTGTCTGTCATAAAGTGCGATCTCATCTAAAGATAGGTGTAAGCATGATGCGCCGTGAAGGTTTACTGTGAATGCCTACCAGCGCTGATGCCTTGTGGAGCTGAAATTGGCGCGTCAATCGGCGTCTGGGCTACAGTCGATGCAGGCAGAGGTGGGGGCGCCATTTCTCCTTCCATGTTTGTATGTTATGCGCAGCTTATTGCGATCTGACGGTGGGATTGATGGTGGATTGAAGCTGAGATGTACAGAGAGTTATGCGAGTTTAGTGAGACGTCATAACGCGACGTAATTGGCGTAATCGTGTCTAAAGGTACTCTGTTCCTTGAAAGAGGTTGTAGCTGATCAGGATTGCTGTTGATCAAGGGTGCTTCAATGGCCGTTATAGAAGATGCGACCAAAGGATGTTGTTCGCGATAGTTCCTGAAAATGGTGGAGCCAGTGATCACCAAGTTCAAGCTTTATTAGGGTGAGTGTTTATCAAATCTTTGAGTGAATTCTTTAGAGCCACCCTGGTGTTCACCCCACAATGCGGCTCCCAAAGCCAAGCAACCTCAACGACCTCCAACGCCGGGACTTGCCACTAGATATCACACCCACGATCGATAATCCCCAGTTAATTAGCTGACGACCACTTTTAAGTACTGGTCAACCTCATTCCTTTCTACAACATAACCATCCCGCACTCGGAGGCGTACGCTCTATACTTGCCTCGCAATTTATGACGAGGATCCTCATTCTCATGGTATGAATCCACTCCCTTTGCTCGGGCCTTGAGGTCCAAACCACAAGGTCTTGCTAACTCTTTATTTCTCTGTGCAGTCTGGCAACTTTGATGAACCACCCGCATCCGACAACCACGATACAGCAAGTCGATTAGTTCGCGAGATTCTCGACAATCACCAAGCCTCAGATGCCGACTTTAGCCCCTCAGGTGAATTGTATCGACATATAGAACGATTTCAACGTAACAGGGGAAGAAATATTACACTGGCTGCAGAACTTGCAGAGGCGCGTGCGATGTCTTCGGAGAACGACCCTGACCGACGCCGAAGGTTGCAAAGAGAGGCGATAGAAGCATCGCCTTTGTTCGTCTTACCACCTCCACAACCACCATCGCCAGACCCGCAGCGTCGTGTGGAATCTCAACCGCCTTCTCGTCCTCCACGAAGGTCTATGATGGCCCGGCGCAGTCGAGGCAGGTCTCATATCGCTCAGAGCGATCGTTATCTAGAGAGGCACCGTTCAATCATGGATAATAGCTCTGCAAATGGTTCATTGCACACTTTGGAAAGCGCAGGCAGAGAGCTCGAGGCCGCTAGCTCCAGTTTAAGGGCCTTGCTCGATTCACCTGTACCAAGTCTATCTTCCCCGAGTCTGGCAGCACAAGAATATTCGGGTGAGGCCGAGCATAACCGTCGAGCGAAGAGACGGAAGCTAGACAATGATAAACTAGACTCTGGATTTGCTGGTTTTAGCTATGGGAAATATGGACAGGTAGAGCCCGGCCCGCTGAAGATGGAGATTGTCAGCTGTGATGGAGGAATTTTCGAGACGGGTGGGATTGAGACAGATTATTCGGCCGAAAACGTGTTAAAAAGCGATGACTCGGTGTATTGCACCAAGGGAAATCGCTGTAACTTGGTCTTAAGACATCAAGGCGCAACAGTTTTCTGCTTGAAAGAACTTGTTATCAAGGCCCCAGGGAGTGGCTATACTGCACCTGTTCAAGAAGGAATGGTCTTTATATCAATGACTTCTGATGACCTTTTGACTAGGACAGCTCAGTACCAGATTCAGTATTCACCTTCCCGGGCAAGAAGGTCAGCTTCTGAGAGGGCCACTGATTTACCGCCGATATTGTCAATACGTCACAATGATGATGGTACACTGACCACGTCACAAGCACGGGCACGCCGCTTATACGATATTGGACTTCAAGATGAAGAATGTAACTACCGGACTGCTCAAATACCTTCAGATTTTACTGTCAACGCGTTACCATTCCAAGTCACAACAGAATGTAGTGACTCTGAGGCTGAATCCCCTTCTCCTTCTCGAACTCGGCATCGTCCACCTCGCTATACAGGTCCACGATTTGATGAGTCAGAGAGCCCGGAATCTGACGGTCTTGATGATTCTGATGACAATGAGGAACGACCTTGGTATGATGATCTCATACAAGGACGTTCGGATAGGCCACCTCGTTTGAGGCGTCGCGAAACTGCAAGCAATATTACACTTGCAGAGGCTGTCGAGGCAAGTCAAATAGCAACTCAAGAAGCAGTCAGAGCTGTTGGCGGAGAGCTTATGGCTCCGCACGCTAGGTTTTTTATCGAGAGGGACAAGAGTAAATGCACAGTCCGCTTCGACCCTCCTGTTAGTGGTAGATTCATTCTGCTAAAGATGTGGAGCCCGCATTCAAGTCTTTCGGGTAACATTGACATAAAGAGTGTAGTTGCAAAGGGTTTTGCAGGACCAAGATATTTCCCAGCGCTCACTTTACGATAACGATTGAAAAGGTTTAGCGGGTTATGATAAGATTATCCAAGTTAATAATTATTTTGATATTATTTCCCATTACTTGGGTATTGGCATCACCTGTTGTGCCAACATTATAGTCTCCGGGGGCACATTCTATAATCCATATTATCACCCTCCCAGTGTTATATTAAATCATTATTCACGGTGTAAGTACAATTCTGTACAAGTCACCAGCTTTTCAAGGAAGCTGAGAGTTCAGAAGTTAGTTCAAATCACTATACTTTAAAGATCTTTTATTGGCATATACTTTCCATTTCTAAACTATTGCCAGTTTTGTCATGGTTTAATTATGAAACTTCTTTGTCCACTTCAATTCATCTATACTGAATTCTAAGAAGTATTGCAACTTGTCAAGGAGGTAACATCTCAGACAATCTCCGCTCCATTTGAGATTTCTGCAGGAGCTATGTTACCCGTCGTCTTTTTAATCCTTCTGACTCCTCTTCATCACGGTATCTCTTTGAGCTTAGAGACACTCCTGATGCTTCAGGCTCGTCTTGCGCATCGTACCCTGCTGACGTTGGGGACACTTCTAATTGCGGAGAATCAACGATCTTTTGGAGCTGTCTGATACCATCACAGACTTGACCCGCCCAAATCCACGCCTCCGGTGGAATGTACCAGCCTTCCCGCTTCATCGCCCATTCTACAGCCTCCTTAACATCTTTCTTTGTGATGGTCGGTTCAGGTTCAGGTTTCGTTCCAGGGGTGTGAACACCTGACTCCACCAAGATGGAACTCCATTCTTCCGTGAATTGATTGGCACCGGCGATTCCACTTGCTGGGTTATCGTCTATCATATACACCTTCTTATTACGATGAACTTCACGGCTGTAGAGATAAGTTCTGTAGTCTTCCAACAATTTCTCTGCATAAATGAACGTTGAAGCGTGGGGTTTACCAACAGTGAAGGATATCAGGGTGGCCTTTCCCTTTGTCTCGGCGTTCCAGATGCCTTCAAGTGCTGCTTTGAAAGCTCCCTGAGCGAAGCGCAAGTCAGAATAGCCAGTTGGCCAACTCAAATCCGGATTGCAAAAATGCAACGTCGGTTGACTATCTTGCTGATAGCCATGATTCTCAAGACTATGGTCCCCATTCAGCTTTGATGTTGTGCCCAACTGGCCCTTTTCGGACAGTAGAAGATCACGAATCAGTTGCAGGTCCAGTCCCCAATCTCTTGGGGAAGAAAAGACCAGGATAGCGCTGATCGTTAGCGGTCTATCAAGTGGCAAAGGGCGAGCAAGTGCTTTGTGGTGGTTCTCTGTGATCTGTCCAAAGGGCCAGATGTTTGGAATTGTTGCTAGGTCGGATGCTGTCACGACTTTTTGAAAGCCGTAACTGTGGGCCAGCTCTCGGATCTTGTCATCTTGTTCTCCACCAAGCACGAGAACGTTCTTGTCATAAAACTCGGGGACCAGATTATAAAACGGCGTATGGCTTTGGATGAATTGACGTTGGCTGAGCGGAATGCAAAGTCTTGCTCCGAGTTTAGCGACGTGCTCTTCTTCTGTGAGGCCGCCTCCATTGGTGAGAAAGATGAATGGAAAGCCGAATTTCTGAAGCAGGAGTAGAGTCTCGCTCGCGTAATCAAGTGGTGTAGCTCCTTTTAACAACACGCCATCGATGTCGAAGCAGAAGCAGACACTCTCCTTCGGTGTCGCCTCTGCGTGGTAGGCATTAGCTTGGGACTCCGGGGCAGGTTGAAGGTGGAGCAGGATTTTTCCAAGGCATCTTGCCTGGTCCTTATCTTGCGTGCGGATTGTATGGGCAATTGCCCCTATCAAATTCTGCTCCATCTTCGAGCGGACAGAGTTGTCTTGGATCCTGTAGTGGTGTAGGAAGGTGTTGTTGTTGAGTGGGAATTGACTCAAAGGGGGATGTGGTAGAGATCGGTCGAGGGTCGAGTCGCTCGGGTTTTGTTGGCTGGATATTAGCGAATCCCTGGACCTTTTCTGACAATAGTCCTTGTCTCCGTTCAAAGAACAAGAGCAGTCAATTGCATTGTGTCTTTGTAATGGCACAAAGGAAGGATTGGAATACTTTGTGGCATTGTTTGTGTTCGCGTCTTTCACATTTATGATAATCCGCGAAGCCCATATTCATCTCGCTCCATGTTCATCTCGCTATTATAGATACTATTATAATCCGCGAAGCCTATATTCATCTCGCTGTTTACAGATCCGCAAATTCCATGTTCACATCGCTATTATAGATACTATTATAATCCGTAAAGCCTATATTCATCTTAGTATAGCTATATATTATGATATTCCGCAAAACCCATGTTCATCTTGTTACACCGTATGAATGTTATAATAATTAGTAAAACTCATGTTTATCTTATTCAGTTTTCTGAGCCTTTATACCTAATGGATATTATGATTATCAACAAAACCTGTTTTATATTGGTGCATTCTCTCTTTTTTTATTTTTATCTCGCTTAGTTTTCCAGGTCTTTATACCGTATAGATAATATCATCATCTGCAAACCCTCTTATATTTATCTCGTTTGGTTTTCCATGCCTTCCTGCCTTATTCTATAGATATTATGGTTATCCGGAAGGCCTATAATAAACTGGTTTATTATCTCATGTTTATTCATTCGGTTTCTAAGCTTTTGTGCCTTGTTTCAAACATACATCAAAGACTGACTGTTTTCTTTCTTCACAAAAACAATGCTCACAATAAAAACAAAACAATGATATGGTATCTGTGAAAGGGAGAACTATTTATGCTCGGCTCATTCCGAAAAACCAACTCAACTCGACGTAAACTTACTTCACCAAACGTCAACCAACTCGCTACGAAAGAGATGTGTTCAGATAAGGTCTATGTCTTCATCTGCGGGCACAGAGAAGTTGGTGACATATTAAGATGCACCAACAACTACATGTTGGAGGAAAGTTGCTATGTCCGCCCAGAATTGATGTCTCGCAGAGATGAGTTGTGTAGTGAATGTAAGAGAACGAGAGAGGAGGCTGAGACTCGGCTCAACGACTTTAACAGAATCACCAAGGAAATGCAGGAGAGAAACGAACATGTCGAGAAAGCGTATGCTCAACTTACGCGATCAGTGAATGAATTAGACGAACCAGAATTTAATGAACTTGACTTCATAAAATGGAAGGAAGAAAGAGCAAGAGAGGACGTGGAAAGAGCACGTCAAGCGAGAGTACGCCTAGAGCAGGCGAGACTAGAGAAAGCCCATGAAGAAGCATGCGAACAGCAATCGCATCAAGAGAAACCGCCCGAAGAAAGATCGCATGGTGAAAGATCGCATGGTGAAAGATCGCATGGTGAAAGATCACATAGGAAAAGAGCGCATGGAGAGAGGGCGCATGGAGAGAGGAATCACGGAGAGAGAAGAAGACACGGGGAGAGGACCCATGGGGAGAGAAGAAGACATGGGGAGGGGAGCCATAGAGAGAAGAACCATAGAGAGAAGAGACACGAGGAGAAGAGCCATGGAGACAGAGCAGAAGGAGAAAGATTGCATAGGAAAAGGACTCATGAAGACAGAGAGGATGATAAGCCCGAGTCTAGCAGCGGCTTGCGTGGGGCTTTTCAAAATTTTGCCTCAAAGTATCTGTAGATAAATAGTTGGTTCCGGAAGACTAGGCTCTTTGAGGTTCTTTTGCGCTCTTTGGCATATCATGGAATGATGCAACATAGAGTTAGTTCTAGCATAAAAAGGTAGCTCATCCGGTACTACTTTCAATCAACCTTGTACCTTCTATCACTTCTTCTTAAATATAGATTGGATTATTTTCTGCTTTCTGGCCGTCGATTAAAACTTGTGAATCCGTTAATCTTGAATGACTAAGTGACTGTAGATGAAAGAGTATAAAAGAATTGATGGTGTTGTTTTAACTTGCAAGTGAGATCACTTGACTAATATCTGGCTTATCTCATCTCATATCAATACCTTTAGTGTGATATATACTTTAGTTTGCCATCTAAACTAAAATATAGGCATAAATGTCAGAGCATGTAGTTGCAAAAATCAAGTACAGTAAGGAACTTTTGTATGGAGGTAGAATCTAAGGACTGAATATCCAAAAGCAGTTATTAATATTACACTTTTTATTCACAGGATATATTTCACTGAAGAATATCCCTTGAAACCGAATTAATGATCTGATTTACGCAAAAAGAAACAGTACCTAAATATTCTTAACCCCTTAAGCACCTGAAGTCATATAATCTAACCCCAAGCGTATTAATTCTACTAAACGTATATCAAGCTATTTTCTTGAAATAAAGAAGTCTAATAAGAGTAGCAAATATAATCTGACTTTACCAAGGAAGTAACAAGGCTACCATATATTATTCACGTGATACAATCTAATCGCCATCTCTATCAGGACGTCAAGCTATCTCAGGCTGGATACGTAACAGCTCTCAACTCTGTAAATGTTCGCAAAACCATCCCGAACTCTTTATATAAGACTTTCAAGAATACATACAGCTACTACAAGATCTTTTACCACCACTCTTCGGTTCAACATGGCTCCTCAAGTCTCAGCAGCCAGAGCGAAGGCACAAGACTTCCTAGACTTTGTCAATGCTTCTCCAACTCGTAAGTAGAGCTACGAGAAAGATACAGTGCAGGCTTCCTTTATGATGTGGCATATTAATGACCCATGCTAGCATTTCACTCCGTCCATTCTGCCATAGACAGGCTTAGCAAGGCAGGCTTCAAAGAGATCAAAGAGCGCGACCCTTGGTCCTCGACATTACAGCCCGGTGGAAAATACTACATGACTCGAAATGGTTCTACGATAGTCGCATTCGCCATCGGTGAGAAGTGGAAGTCTGGAAATCCAATTGCCATGATTGGCGCCCACACCGACAGCCCAACTCTACGCATCAAGCCGGTGAGCAAGAAGACCGGTTCAGGATTCATACAGGTGGGCGTCGAGACATACGGTGGTGGCATCTGGCATACATGGTTTGATCGCGATCTGAGCATCGCTGGAAGAGCTATGGTCAAGGATAACAAAGGTGGTTTTGCCCAGAAGCTCATCAAGATCGAGCGTCCGATTGTTCGCATCCCCACTCTAGCGATCCATCTTGATCGCTCATCAAGTTTCGATCCAAATAAGGAGACAGAATTATTCCCAATTGCAGGACTGGTGGCAGCTGAGTTGAACCGTACAGGAGCAGCTGGAGGAGGCAAGGAGGAAGCGGCCACTGATTCGGACGAGTTTCGCCCGCTCAAGGTCTTATCAGATCGACACCATCCGTACATTGTCGAGCTGATCGCCAAAGAAGCCGGCGTTGATGCTGATGATGTTGTGGATTTTGAATGTGTCTTATATGATACACAAAAGGCATGCTTTGGTGGGTTGAATGATGAATTGATTTACTCTGCTCGATTAGACAACCAAGGCATGACATATTGCAGTGTCATGGGTCTGATCGAATCAGTCTCCTCTCCTTCGGCCCTCGAGGAAGAATCTTCTATCCGCTTGATCGCATGTTTTGATCACGAGGAAGTCGGCAGCTTGACCATGGCTGGCGCAAACTCCAACTTACTCCCTGCAGTCTTGCGAAGACTTTCAGTCCTCCCAGCTCATCATGAATCTGCATCCGAGAACTCATATGATAAGGTATCTCGAGATTCAGATGTTGAGACCTCTACCGTATACGAACAAACACTCGCTACCTCATTCCTCATCTCAGCCGATATGGCACATTCCGTCAACCCTAACTATGCTCACAAATACGAGTCAGATCACAGACCTGAGATGAACAAAGGCACTGTGATCAAGATCAACGCAAACCAGAGATATACAACAAATTCGCCTGGCATAGTGCTCATCCAAGAGATAGCCCGTCGGGCAAAGCCTAGTCGTGATTCAACTACGTCAGCAGGCGTACCACTTCAATTATTCGTCGTTCGAAATGACTCTCCTTGTGGAGGGACCATCGGGCCAATGCTCTCAGCCAAGCTTGGAACGCGTACCCTCGATCTTGGAAATCCTCAGCTTTCTATGCACAGTATTCGTGAATGTGGAGGAGCATACGACGTCGAGCATGGTATTCGTCTGTTTGAGTCTTTCTTTGAGCATTTTTCAGACCTGGAACCAAAGATTCTTGTTGATTAATTAATTCAATGACAAGGATTTACTAGGAACAGGCATGGGTTGAATGGCACTTGTCACTTCTCGTGGATTTTTCTACGTATACCAACTTTTCTTTTTAGAAGAGCATTCTATTGAATCGAAAATGTATACCTACTACTATGGGATGTATATCTTCAAGTGATGAATCGTTTTGACAGGGATATTTGTCCTTCGCCGCCCCTACTGATAATATGTATTTCGTCATTTCCGTCAGATCAGACTTAGTCGTCACAACCGAAATGTTCCTGATTGTCCTGGCATATTTTCCTTTTTATCATATGCAAGATATTTAGGATGTGTCTGATGTCTCCTCTCTTCCTGGTACACCTTGTAAGACCTAATATGCAAAACTCATCATATCCAAGATGTTCCAAGATATTTCTGGTGTTTCTATTCTTCCTGGTACTCCTGCTATACCTAGTATCCCAAAGTCATCATAATATCGAAGAGGGGAGAGGAAAGGAGGTAGTATAGCATTATAGTTCTGGCGTGCTGCACTGCCCCCGTCGTCATGAACTCCTCATAGCCTCTAGCCTGCGATATCCCTACTTAATAGCCGACGTCAGTTCTTGCCGTGTCTATCTTGCTGTTGTCGTCCGTGGACAATTATCTATCTCTAGCGGCTTTGTAGCGACTTCTTCTGCCTTTTATGGACAGACACACACCTGCTCGTCGCTGTATCCTTCGATTCGAGACTTGCCTCCCAAGTGCAAGACCGCCTGCTCGATACGACTACTTGGTTCGCGTAGTCGAGATCTATCTCAGGCGGGTTTCTTCCCGTCGCTGGGTATAGCAGCGTCTGCACTTTGGCCAGTTCATTGTTGGTAGTGGTGGTTATTTCTTGCGGAGTGGGAGGAGAGTCTGGTGGTGGTGGTGCCATGCCATTTTTGAGGGGAGGTTATGCTTTGCGGTTTGGGATCGAGGGTGTAGTGTTCGTTCTGTGACGGTGGCATGTTGGGTTTATTTAGAGGAGTGAGTCAGTGGATAGATTCACGTCGTCGATGGTTTGCGGAAGGAAGTCCTTACTCGCTTGCCTGTGTCTGTATGTTGCGAGGGGAGTACACAGCAAGCTAGGTAGGTACCTAGGTAGGTAGGTGGATGTGTTAGTTAAGTTGAGTGAGCTGTTTGCGTATCTATAACTAACTAAATATCTCAAGAAAGAGCAAGAACCTCTCACTCTCTCGCTCTCTCACTCTCTCCCTCTCCCGACAGGACGCGACGAATTTCAAGGGGGATATTCCAGCTCCAAAGCGCCGAGCCAGCTGCACAGCGCGGCGACCGATCCCAAAGTCACAGATAGGTAGGTACCTAGGAAACACAGTCGGGATTCTGAGGCGCGGAACGAGAGGAGGACCCGACATGAGGCATTCCCGATTACTCTACACCTTCTGTTGTGAGGCGAAGGAGAGATCCTTCTAGAAGGCCTCTCAAGTTCCTAGACGAATGTGCAGCCAGGAATCATGCTCAAGTCCAGTCGAGGCGTGCACGATCTTTCCTCTCCAGGAGGGGTTATGAAGATCCGCTTGAAGAGATAGCTAGCTAGGGTGCGTACCAGTTCACAATTGAGCTCGTATAGATATAGAGCCATCCGATACAGCACAAGAAGAACCGATCTCTCTGGAAAGTTGTGGTGGATGTCCTATAAGTACCTACCTAGCTAGCTATAGTAAGCCGTACACACCCATACCATTTCCTCTCTTTCCTTTTTCGTTTTTCTCTCTATTCCTCTCTCAAATCCCAATTTTCCTATTCTGTGCATATTCATCACCTAACCCCCCTAATCACAAACCGCTACCGTATCACTCTACCCGGTCCTGTTTGACTCCTACTCGTGCACGACATCGTTCCTCAAAAGAAAAAGGGAAGAGAAAAAAAAAAAGAAAAAAAAGAAAACCCAAATGGTCTACTAAAGCAAGGATCAAAGATAGAGAGATACAAGTCCTCGGTAGCGAGCTAGCTAGCTAAAAGCACATACACAGCAGACGTGACGGTTCGAAGAAAGAAAGAAAGAAAGAAAGAAAGAAAGAAAGAAAAAAAGGGAATGAAGATCTCGAAGTTCAGATAGCGAGCCTGGCCTGATCCATCCAGACTTTATTTACGAGTAGCCCGACGCAGTAAGCTCACACTGGGTGGCTAGCTGGGGGTGTGCCGACGAGCTGGCTATATCTGCCAGAAGCAAAATGCCACGATCGGGACATCTCTTTTCTCTTCTTCCTTCTACCAAGCTCTGATTTCCAGGCGAGGACTGCGTAGCGCGGGCTGATGATCCATGATCAATTTTTTTTGTTTTGTTCTCCCGCAAGTAGTTCCTGTCGAGAGATGCCTCGCGGGAAGGGTGCGACTCACTCGGGCATCCACGTGTTTTCGTGTAGCATGAGGTGAGAGATGGGGATTGCTTCAGGAGGACGAGGGCCTGCTGCTAATCAAAGTATTTGCAATCGACAGATAGCGGGGGAGAGAAGAATGGAGAGGAAGACGGCACGAGGGTGAGGTAGCCGGCCAGCTCGGGTAAATCCACACTATCTATGTATGCATGTATGTGTGTAGGAATGTGAAATTTCATTCTAGAACAAGCTCTATTCTGCATTTTCGAAGAAGCGAAAAGAGAGAAAAGAAAAGGAGAGAAGAAAGAAGAAGAAAGCAGCTCCTTTTCTTAAAAATGGAATAGGTGCAGATCCCCCCGATCTATCTAAAGAATCCTTTTCCACTTTATCAAAATAAAAAGAAGAAAAAGGACTGCAGAGAAAATGATTTATAAACAAATCAGCTGTATCAAGTCTATTTACCTTGATCATGGAAGCAAAGAGGGCGGAAAAAAGGAGGAGAAGAGAAGAGAAGAGAAGAAACAGGCCCTTTTCTTCGGAAGGGAATAGGTACGGCACCCTCTGATATTTCTAAAGAACACCTTTTCCACTTCGTCGAAATAAAAAAAGGAGGAAAAGGATTGAAGAGAAAAGGATATAGAGACAAGTCAGGTGTATCAAGTCCATTCACCCTTACTATGAAATCAAAGCGGCCGAAAAAAAGGAAGAGAAATCGCATTGTAGATGATACTCGCTCAACCTACCCATGGGCACTATTTACTTGCCAATGAGGTCTGGTCGCTATAAATTGAATACCTACTGTCGATAGATGAACTTGCTACACAGACAGATAACGTAGAAAGAAACCTTAACTGACCCAAAAGCTAACTTTTACTTTTTTGATTTTTAGGTTGTTTGATGTAGAAGCATCGGGTCCCGAGAAGGCAAAATCATCAGTGGGTACTGTAGCTTGATAACTGCGAGCAGCAATGAGATGGCATCCGAGGACTCTGATATCACTTCTGTATATGTTAGCAGCAGGGACTGGATTTTAGCGCTTGGAGCGTACGTAATTACTCAAATTGAAATCAGACCTGAGAAAGTAGTTAAGAGTGCCGCGTACTTGCTTCCGACAAGAGCCAGACGGCATTCAGCAAGCAGTCAACCTGAACATTCGACAAATGGTTCGTTCCCCACGAGGTAAGAGTCATTCGTGAACAGAGGAATTTGGTGATACAACGTCAAGTACTCTGTACATGGCGTAAGCCTAGACAGGTATGAGGTACTCGTATCGGGAAGACATGCCATGTACCGTGCAGCCACTGACTGGTCTGGCGGGCAAGCGAGAAATGCACGAGGCACCTGGCACATTGCTGGCGTGGGCTCGCAGGCTCACTCGTTGGTTCGTGTGCCTTTTAAGGTTCAGCAAGACGGCGACGGGTGGCCGGTTGATTGATCCTGAGGTACTGTCGATGTACGGCGGCGGGAGTGCGGTCGGTTGGTGATGTACAGTATCTATCTGCCTTTCGCCACTTCATATTCCTCCTCGTCGCTCCGCAATGCTTTCTCCTCGTGCCGGATGTGTACAGTCGAGATTGCATGATGGCCTGGCCTGGACTGGACTGGAAGAAAAGGACTGACGGTTCTCCCTCTTGCAGGTTTGTGTGTGTAACTGTAACGGGCAGACGGTAGTTCATGCCCTCTGTCGTGAGCGAGTGTCAAAGGGACCGGGTTGAACCCGACCGGGCCCCTACTGATTGGGTCACGGCCGCGACCAGAGGGAGTCTGTTCTTTTTTGGGGTCGGCGTCCCAGTCAAGTTTTTCTTGCTCTGGCGCGGGTTTCATGAATCCTGCAGAGAGGAAGGAAGGCGCTGTTTTGTTTTCACTTTCGACAGGCCGGGTCGACAGGCAGGCAGGAATCAGATGTGATGTTCTGGTGTATGTGTGTTTGCTGTATGTGTGTATGTGTGTATGTGTGTATGTAGGGCGGTTGTCTAGTGGTGGTTGGTATTGGTGATGGATCCTAGTCGGTCGACGGACTTGCTTGGAATTTGTGATTGCGGTCGGACGATGCTAGCGCCAGTCGACGCCGCCAACACTATGTGTGATGTGTGAGTGATGCGTGATGATATCGAGGAATAAAGGGAGTCTGGATTGGTGGCGGCAGGAGAGCATTCAAGGGAGATTTGGGGATGCATGTATTCGAGTCAGTTTGTTGTGTTGGTATTATTGTTGTTGTGGTTGTGGTTGTGGTTGTGGTTGTTGCTGACGGTGTCTCCGTAGATCTTGACATTTGAGTGAGTGAGTGAATGATGTGAGTGATGTGAGTGATGGTGGTGGTGGTGGTGGTGGTGACAGGGGGCATGGGGGAGGGGAGGGGGGGCCTGGATGGGAGGGGGGTGTGAGTGAGCGACAGGGCAGACGGGCACTGGTAGGTAGTGAGTGCCAGTGAGTACCAGTCCAGTACCACTGGCAGTACCGTAACAGTACAGTAGTGGCAGTCAGGGTGTTAGAGTGCCCGAAAAGAGTGTTGTGGCAGCAGTCGCAGGGTGCTCGTTAGGCTGTTGCTTTCGCGGTAGATCAGTTGGATTAGCGCCCAAGGGAGTAAGGCTTCCCCACCTTATTTCTGGACTCTGGAAGCGAATGCATGATTGGATTTCATGTGAGGGCACGCAGCTTGATCGGTGTGTGTGTTGTTGTTGTTGTTGTACTGAAATGGCTGCTGCTGCTTTCCGGCTGCCGAGTTGGAGTGTGGTTGTAGTTCTTTATTCTTGATCCATCATTCATCGGCAGCCCCCATGTCAATGTGTTTCTTCCTCTAACGCTGGCCGTATAGCTACCTAACAACTGTCTGTAGATGCGCTGAAGAAATCCCAAATCTGCAAGGCATGGCATAGCATGCACTCTTCTTCCTCAGACATTAATTTCAAGTGGGATGCGGGAAGGGAAGCAGGCTTGTCTGCTTCCAGTCGATCTCCATTGTATTGGTGGCACCATGCATGCGAAGCAGGCGCAGGGCAGGGGGGGGGGGGTTGCTAAGGGACTATGGCAATCCACGAGTCGATTTATTTACTGTACAGAGTACTGTAGCAGAGTCGACGTTGTGCAAGTATAATAGAGGAGAAAACCAAAGAAAGAAAAGAAGAGAGTATTTACTATGGTGCTCACTTACTATGTCTCACTCTCTCTTCTCTTCTCCCTCCTCCCTCCTCCCTCCCCCTCCTGTACTATACATATACCTACACCTACCGGTAGAACCAATGCCAATACCGGTTGCGCCCAGCGCCCACTGCCCTCCAGCGTCTTCAGGTCTTCAGGTGCCTCCAAATAATGCTTCCAAAGAGGCTAAGGCTGAATGACCAGCCCAGGTTCCCCCCTGTAGTGGCTTCACCAGTCTTTCCCCCCCAGCGCCCCTCCCCAGCGCCCAGCACCCCCAGCACACAGCGCTCATCCCGGCAGCCCAGTCTTCTGCCACCGCCCACTGGCCCATCGCGCCCATCATTCATCCATCCACCCATCCATCAATCATCCATCCCATACAGTACGGAATTGCTACAGTACAGTACAGTACTGACTGACTGACTGACTGACTGACCTTGACTACTGACTACTGACCTCCCCTGT
This sequence comes from Pseudofabraea citricarpa, assembly GCA_029641185.1. Lineage (NCBI taxonomy): Eukaryota > Fungi > Ascomycota > Leotiomycetes > Helotiales > Dermateaceae > Pseudofabraea > Pseudofabraea citricarpa. The sequence continues at coordinate 882,195 of JAPWGK010000010.1, forward strand.
CCGCGCCTTGCCTGCCTGCTTGCCTGCTACCTGCCTGTGTGTTATTCTCCTCCACCACCTTAACCACCACCACCACCACCACCACCACCACTACCACTTCCACTTCCACCACAACCGCCCTCACCCTCCTCCTCTCGTCCTGACAGCTCCTTCACCATCATCCTCTTCCTCTTCTTCACTCACCGCACTCTTTCTCGTCTCCCCCCCAGCGACTGATGGGCTGCCACACCGCATCGCATATTCCCTAATCTCTAATCGGTTCGTCTGTTCAACATCCCTCAGAATTAGACCTCAAACACACTGCGCAACCCCCAGGCCCTCATACCACGACGCTTTGACGCAACTCGTCACGCTCCCCTGGTACACCACAACCTTCCGCAGACCTCTGCCCTTACCTTGCCCGACCTGTATACTTCGCATCCGTTCAACCATCCACGACCGAACTTGTGAATGTACCGTCTGCCAGTCACTGCCATACTCACGCAGACCACCTTCTACACCACGAGGCCGACATCGACATCGACGACCTCATCGAGCCTTGCGACCGTCTTCCTTGCACCAGTCTTCGATCGCCCCATCGGTCAGCCCCAGAAGATCGTTTCCCTCCTGCGATTTCGCCCGATCGCCTTGTACCACGGTCTGCGTTGCCAGCGGGTGTGCCATTGCCAATAACAGCTTCTCGCGGGACACAAAGATGCTCTAGGGAGCCTGCAGCAGGTCGCCGCTCATTGTCAGATCCTGAATACGACAATCTCACCCTCCTCCCCCCCCCAAATCTGGACTCACCACACGACCCGAGTAAACACAACAACCGGGTGCTTCCTGCAACGGCCATATTGTCACGAACGATCGCAACGTCGAACATCGGACAAGGTCGGGTCACTGGCCTGTACCTACACCGACGGCCACCATGGCGACGAACTTTCAGAACATGCAGCAGCAGCGCCCGCCCCAGAATGCGTCGAGCCAGATCCAGCAGTTGATCTTTCAGACCCTCAACCAGCAGACAGGCCCGCTGTCAGGATGGCAGTCGAGCGTCATGATACAGGAGCGCATGGGATTAGTCTTCAACATGTGAGTCAAGGAAACCTGGACGGTGCGAGCCCGGCGGGGAGATGGCTCAGACTAATCCATCATAGCATTGGGAACCTACGACTTGCTAGTCAGCACCAGCCGAACCCACCAACGCTCCAAAAGATGTGCGAGATTGGCATCAAGTTCGAAAAGGACATCTTCGAAAAGTCGCCCGACAAGGCATGTTTTTCTCTTCGCCGCCCCTGCCCTACCGAGAAGACTGACCCCGTTGCTAACACCGTTCCAGGCACATTACAAGCAGGAGGTTCAGAATAAGCTGAATCAATTACTCGAGCGACGGAATCAGAACCAGGCCAGTCTCCAGCAGTCGATCAATGCCCAGGCCCAAGCGCAAGCTCAACAGCAAGCCCAATCTCAGCAGCAGATGATGATGAATCAGAATGGAATGCAAGGCGGCCAAAACCAGGTGCCTCAGATGATGCCGCAACAGCCGCAACAGGGTTTTCACCACCTCCAGCACCAGATGCAAGCATCTCCGCTCCCAGGTCAACAACCGCCACAGATGGCCATGGGCATGTCAAACCAGGGAATGCCACCGAACATGACCCCAGCTCAACAGCAGCAATTCCAGATGGCCATGCAACAACAGCAGCAACAACAGCAGCAGCAGCAACATCAACAGCAGAGACAACCACCTCATCAGCAGTCTCAACCACAGCAGAACATCCCTGGAAGACCACAAAACGGTGAATTTTCCAAAGAGGATATAACACGCCTCAGTGAGATCACTCAAAGGCTGGTGGCCGAGGCATCAGAAGAGGAGAAGAACACCCTGCGGATGAGTTTGCAAGCCCGGATGGAGCCTGCAGCCATCCAAAACTACATATCACGAAACATCGATCCGCTCATGATGTACTTCCGAAATCAAGCTGTGATGAAGTTGCGAGCCGAGAAGCAAAATCGCCCGGGTCAACCACAAGCCCAGGGACCATTCCCGAACACTCAGCAGCCGCCGAATATTCCCGTGGCTGCTCCGGCGATGCAGCAGCAGCGGTCCATGCAACCCAGCCCGATGAATGGCCCGGGTCAACCACCCGTCTCAGTGGGCGGTGGCGGCTCCGATTTTGGTTCATTCGTCGGTGGCATGGAGAATATCATCGGCGAGCAACAACAAGCGGGCGTCATGGCTCAAGCGGCAGGGCAGATGGTTGTTCCTGTCAGTGGGACGCAGCGCAATGCTACACCTCAGCCGGGCGGCATGCCTGGGCAAGGTATGAATATGATGGATCAACGGGCCTTGTCTAACAACCCAAACCTGAATCGCCAACAACAGCAGCAAATGATGAACGTGCAACAGGCACAGCAGCAGAGATTACAACATGCTGCCCTCCAACAATCTCAGCAGTCTCAAGCCCAAATGCGAGCAAATGCCCAGGCAAAAGCTCAGCAGATGGCACTTCACGGACAGCCAGGTGGAATGGGTCCTGGTCCAGTGCCACCCCAACAGAGCCCAGCTATGAACACGCTCAACACACCCCTCAGAACCCCTTCAGCGATGAACACGGGCGAGAGCCAGCAGGTGAACCCAAATGCGCAGTTTGGACAACCGCTTGATCCTCGCTTTAATCAGGGGAATCAGAGGCCGCCCGGTGCTATGAGCGCATCCAACATGATGGCATCCATGTTCGCAAGCATCCCACAAGACCAGCGACAACGATTGTCGCAGCTGCCCCAAGAGAAGCTGAACGAGGTGGTCAACAGATGGCACGAATCACGCCAACAACAGCAAGCAAATGCTAACCAAGCAGCTCAACATGGAACACCTGGAATTCAAATGCAGGCCAACAACCAAGCACGTCCTGGACAACCACCAACTCCGCAGGGTGGGCAGTTCAATCCTCAGCATCCAGGTAACCAATTCATGACGCCTGGTCAAGGTGGCCAACGACCACAAAACATGCCACCAGCAATGACACAGCAGCAGCAAATGATGCTTCAACAGCAGATCGCTAGGTTGCAACAGAATCCCTTACAGCAGCAGCAACAGCAGCAACGCCCTGGTCAGATGTCCAACGAGCAAGCCATCATCAGGCAGATGGATACCTTTGACTTCCCAGCAAATATCATAAACCATCCCAGCTTTCCTCGACATGTCCCTTCCGATTTGAAGAAATGGGGCCAGGTGAAGCAATGGGCGGCACAAACTCAGCTAGGACCCGAAGTCCTTGAGACTCTCAAGAAGCTTCAAAGTATGCACTATCAGAACCTGGTTCGCTCCCGAGCTCAAGGCCAACCTGGCGCAGCACCTGGGGGTCCTGCAGGGACGCAACCTCAAGCACCTGTCGCGCCTCCTGGATTGGCAGCTCCTGTCGCTCAGATGGGTCACATGGGAATGCCAGCCGGCCCCATGAATATGGCTGGCTCCGCACAACCGCGAATTCCAACGCAGGAGGAGATCAACGCGGCCCGTCACCACCCAACAGGAAAGATGGCCGGAGCTACCGATGATCAAATCAGGGCCGTATTGATGAGAGTTCATAACCAGTCTACCCAGATGACACCACAACAGCAGCAACAGCGCCAGCAGCAAATGATGGCAATGCAGCAACAGATGAACCAAAATGGGATGATGGGTCACCAAGGAAGACCGAACCAACAGGTAGGCCAGGCGAATCCAATGGCACAGCGTGTTCCGCAAAAGCAGCCACCAAAACCACCGGCACCTGCTGAGCCAGCACCTGCGAACCGAGCCGCTGCTCGTCCAGCTCAGAACGGCAGAAGTGCTGCCGCTCCAGCTTCTTCGCCTGCGCAACCAGCGAAAAGCCTCAAGAGGGCCAGTAGTGACGATGTTGTTGAAGTTCCAAATCCCAATATTCAGCAACAGCGACCTCAGTCTCAACAGCAACCTGGTCAGCCACAACAACAACAGCAACAGCGAGCGACTACTTTACCCGCTTTCACTCCTCAACAGCTTGCGGCCATGGATCCTAAATCGCGAGAAAGGTATGAAGCGGCCCGCGCTGCCCAGAATAAGCAACTGTCTGCACAGCCTAATACCGAGCTTGTCAATAAGGCACGGATCATCATGCAAGAGGAGGCACAACGCGTGGAAGTCATGTCTGAGATCCCCATGGACAATGAAACAAAAGCGCATGTTACCAAGTTGTTGCGCAATCTGTTAGCTCCATTAAATGCGGTTTCCCAATCAATACCTAAGTGGTATCCGATAACCCAAGACGATGCGCGGTTGAGAGTCTTCTATCGTACTGTAAGTATTAACCCCCTCGAGAGACGTGTGAGGTTCTAATATTTTCTAGCGACATCGCTTGAGCAAGCAATTTCACGATGCCGGCATGACTCAGATAAAGGATACCTTTTCCATATCACCGGCTGAGATAGAAAAGGCCCGTCAAATGCTTGTTGGTATGGTCAAGGAGCTTAGCGAGCGCTTCCCCGACATGTGGAAGAAGGCTGGAGCACAGGCAAATAATTCACAGCAAGCAGGTGTTAATCAAGGTCAGCCTACATCGGCACCTTCTGCCCCTCTCAACGCTGCAAATTTGCAACAACAGCAACAGCAGTTGAATAAGATGCATTCAAGATCAGGGAGTCGTAGCGGCCATACCCCGGCCGCCCCGACACAAGCTCAGCCGCCTTTTCCATTTGGCGCCTCTTCTCCACATGGACAGCCAATCTACAATGGCGGCAAGGCACCTTTAACGCAAGAAAACCTGCACATTCCGGCGAGGAAAAAGCAGAAACCGAATGCGACACCAGGTGCCGGGCAGACCACCCCGGTTTCTAACGCTTCCCCGTTGATTACTAAGGGAGTTTCGCCAGAAATGAAGCGACAGAGTGTCCCAGAACCAAGGGTACAGCAGAAGCCTGCCATGTCCTGTTCAGAGCCGGAGTGCGAGCGCCACAACGTCGGGTTTGACAACGAAGAAGACTTGAGACGTCACACTCAAGAAGAACATGTGAAGCCCTTGGAGAATCCTTTGAAATTTGCTCAAGAAAACCTAGCCAAAGCGCTCGGCTTGGATGCGCAAGGCAAACCGAAGAATAATACAGTTGAACCACTAAGTGCCCCGAATGGGGTCAAGATGGCACCCAACGCCACTAAACAAGGCCAGACACCCAACAGTAAGGGAAACACAACGCCGCTTCCCACGGGAGCTACCCCGATGAACCGACAGGGTAGCATGGCAGATGGCAAAGCCAATGGGCAAAGCAAGATGAAGCTAGAATCCGGAAAAGATGCTGCGGCCAAGAGCCAGAAGGATTCTGCGAGGCAACCAGATCAACCGGTCCCAGAGGTTGCGCCAGTCGATCCATGGGCCAATGCTACCATTGACCCTAATGATCTGTTCTCAACATTCTCGGCCTTCGACTCTGGAGCTATAGGCGGGATACCTGACTTGAACGTTTATCGGTCAATAACTCCCAACGACACACCTGAATCCAGCAAGGATTCTGGCGCCTCAGAACCCACTAGCGACATCTCAGACGGCGTTACTTTGGACATCAACCTTGACATATTTGACAATGGCTGGGAACCATTTGGTCCCAGCGATACAAACACAACATTTTTCGACATGAGCAATTACAACAAGGCCGATGCGGATGCTGGCGTGGACATGTCCATGTTTGACGAAGACAAGCCAATAACAGCTTTTGAGGGCTGGGACAATTTCGATACCTCGGTCTTTGACAAACCGTTCCAATTCGATACATCATTATACTCAATGAACGCCGAATAGGCGGGGTCGTTTTATTCTTATAGATTTCATTTAGCGACGGTGGCGTTGTCGGGCTGGGGATGCGATGGACACATGGACGGAGGACGGAACGAGATACCATTGGAAAAGCATTTTTGGGCGTTCAAGGGGTTTTTGCAGTAACTGGACATGGTTTTGTCCTAGTTGTGTAATAAGGGATTATAGGAAAGGGGGACTCAGCTGATTTAAAAGGGTTTGGATTTGAAAATCATGTTCAAATAGTATCTTGTCATATGCAAGGCACTGCGTGCCACTTCTTATTTTCGCGCACGAGGTTAATCTCGCACGTCTTTTTATCGTATCCTACATCATAGACCATATGAACTGTCACATTACATAAGCTTTCGGGATGTGAGGTTGATGTACTGTACCTGGTCTGTGGCGGATGATTTGCGGTGCAGCTGTCAAAGGAAAAAGCAACAAGACCTAGAGATTGGCTTATCACGTGACGGAGATCATGCGAGCCAGGTGAGCTCGCTTGGAAAAACGAATCTCTCACCGCCTGCTCTAAGCAGCTAGCGCTCCCGCGGACCTTGAGCTCTTGCCGATCAATCAATCAATATCAAGTCGCGAGGCACAAGCTTCCACTTAACTTTCTTCCCCAACGCGACTTGCTTCCCCATCACGCACAACCACAAGATACCCGACCATCGCCTCGACTCGTGTTTGTTGTCTCTGAGCGAGCTGTATACTCTTGCCTTCCATCAAGTCAGTAAAACGAGACCTGGCATTACAAGCCAGCAAGCACGACGTGCTTTCGTCGCGTAGAATCAGCAAACGCGCCCTCCACCAGCTTAAGCTTTCCATTCCAACGACTCTACCTCCAGTCGCAATCACCACCATAAGATCAATCGAATATACAGCTGAGATGGCATCCAACAACCCCGCTCTCACCGCGCGTCGCGTGCTCTCTGCCCTCGATGCAAACGCGTCCATCGGCAAGAGCACATCCAATATCTCTACGAAACCGGGACAGGTGGTTGAAAAAACAGCTTTGTCGATCTCGGGTTCGACGCAATCCCCAACGCTAAAGCGATCGCATTCTCCTGGAGGATCTGGCGCTGTGGGCGGAAAGAGATCCCGAGCCGATTCTCCTGGACTTGAAGATGGTGAAGCTTCAGAAAGAGCTTATAAGAGACGTGGTATCCAACCAGCCGAGCTGGCTGACCTAGAAGTTGACCGTAGTAGTCAAGCTACTGAGGATGATGAAATGGTGGCTCAAAGTTGTGAAGGGGAACCTGAGTCAGAAGTATGTTCAAAGTCTTTTTTCCCATTACATAAGAGGGGAGAGAGTGGAAAGGACCCATTGTGGTTTGAGCTTGTTCTGATGGACATTCATCAGCTATTGTGTATATTAGTGGCATGAAAAATGCCACTGATCAATTCCTAGGACAAGCTCGCAACTGTGGAACAAGAAAGATCCATTGCGTTGAGCTGGTGACTGGGCTTGGTCATATGCAACAACGACGTTTGAGTCTTTACTAACTTGTAAATAGGGATCTAGTGAACAGGGTGTACAAACTGAAGAACCAAATCCTGCATCAGAAGTGTCGCCGAGCACGTCGCTTAATCAGAACGTTACTGGTTTAGAAGAAGATTCGCAGAATACAGTTGCAACCAGTTTTACATTGCCAGTGGAGGTCCCTGAGATGTCAAGCACAGGACCTCAAACGCAGATTAGCCAGCCAATCTCTGTTGCGCCTTCACCTCGCACTTTAAGGAAAGAAGAAACTCGAAAAGTTCGTCCTTCTGTAATCGATTTCAAACCATGCCTAATTAAAAAACAGCACGCCGCTGCAATTAAATTGCGTCTTGGTCTCGCAAGCTATAAAATCCGAACCAACCAGCTCGATGTACCTCTCTCGCGATTACAAGTCAGAACTATGTCATCAAGATTCCCACCCTTACCTCGACTACCCCCGGCCTCTGATGTGCCTCGTCGACCTGTTTCTGAGCCTTCTACATCATTTATCGCAGCCAGGGTTCCAGATATTCAGGTTCAAAAGCCGACCTTACAAAACACATCCATAATCCCAACGCTAGCATACTCGCCAGAGAAGATGGCACATGGAGCTAGTCCTACCGCCATCTTGCCTCGACAACGAGAATCTTTAATAAATCCACCACAACTACAACGCCTAAGCCGGACACAGTCACCAGAGGAAAACAGTCCGACAGCAGATCCTATAAGTAGTGTGGTCAGTGAAGGAGCCGTTGATGGTCTCTTGAGCTTAATGGGTGCCCGACGGTAATTCCTAATTCTAAGGGATATGAAAGGTTTTCTTTACTTGAACACGAGCTCGAGCGAGCCGCTGCTTTCTGTACAAAGAACTCTTGCATTGGAGGGAAGTTTATGGCGGGTCTATGGGATGGGATTCGGAATTGTTTGCATCGCCTTACGAGGCTGGAGTTCAATGCTTGAGATTATTTTTTGGAGGGGAGTTTGGACCCTTTGGTTTTTGAATGAACCTTGGTCAATGAGTGGTGTTTTGGGGAGTTTAATTTTGGTTTTGCATTGAGTGGCGGGGGGAGAGGGGGTTAAAATAGTTGGGAGGGAGATATAAGATATCATGGAATATTTTGATTGGAGCACCTTTTTTTTTTTAGAGGGGCCTTCTTTGCCTCTCTTATCTAGAGATAGGAAAGCTGGAATGATAGCAAGTAATACCTGGGGTGTTTTCAACAATTCGTTCTACTTGTGAGAGAGGGAGAAGCACGTGTTGGGTGCCTGAGGCACGGAATCGGCTCCTGGGATTATAAACAACCTCGTTCGGCCCACAGCTTTTGGAAAATATACACATCCTCCGGCACAACGGATGTACGCCTCTTTCTATTCCCTCAGGCGCGAGCGCGTGTTAGATCAAGAGTATTCCTTCCACTCTGAGGATTGGTTTCTACTTATGAACGGGTGATCTTAGCGCCGAATCCGCAGAGTAGAGTGCCCGTGCCTAGTAGCACGGGCACTGGCAACAAGAGTAACGTTAGCGACGAAACAGAACCATCACCAGACATGTACGTGAGAAACATCTATGTCGTGAAGCGGCGCACTTGCTTTCGCGTATGTGCGTGACGGAATTCATGACTCTGGCCTAGGCTAGCCTCCTTGTACTTCTTCTGAGGTGGTATTATGGCACGGTCGCTTGAGGTCTGTAGGGGGGTATAGTGTTTTGGTGTTTTGCGGAATCGTATAGCCAGAGCCGGAGCTTATATATCTTGGTTGGGTGGTTACTCCGTATAAGTCTGTCATTTATAGTATTTGCTTTCGCGGAGTCGTATAGGCAGAGCTGGTGATTCTATACCTTGCTTACCTATCTCGTTGGTTGCCACTCTGTGAATTATATACAGTCTTTGGTTTCGTGAAATCGTGTGGCTGTGGTTGGTGGCTATATACCTCCCCTAGAAACATTTCCGCTCTGGGATGACTTAGCAGCAGAATGCTTGGTCGTAACCGTTGATTGAGCAGATTATCTGAGACGGGTTGGGTCCTTACAAGGATCAAGGACAAAAGCAAAAACAAAAACAATCATCATGATCTATACATGATCAGCTCGTCATAATTCATCAAAAGCCCACTCCTCTCTTCCCCTTCTTCAAAATGCTGATCTTTCGTCGTATGAAAATTGAAGACTCGGATCGATAGCCATCTCCTGATCGATCAACCTGCGCATTTCTACTTCATCTTGCATCCATTCCCCACCCAGCATACCGCTCTCTTCTACTTCTTCCTCGGCTCCAACCCAGAATGAGCCGCCTTCTAAAGCTCGTCGTTGCATCTCCCAGTCCATGTCTGCTGCGTCATATAGTGCATCTAATTCTTCCCTGTCATCGAACATTGGGTCTAGGTCTTCTTCTTGTTCCAGTCCAGTAGATAGTGCGTGGTTGAGACTTAGTGCTAGTTCTAACTCTTCGACCTCTGGAGTCGATAGACGATGTTTACTTCGCACGTGAACTTGAAGATCGTATTCTCGCATGAATTTGTGAGCGCATCCTGATACGATACAAGGAATTGAACGACGTTCTTTGTATTTCGTACCGAGTAGCTCGTCGATAACAGATGGCTTCTCGCGCTTCTGTCTCCGGGGCCGGGATGGTTGATCTTCGTCACCACTTTTACGGTTCCGATTGATCATGCTGGGTAAGTTGAGATGTGCTGTACGAACGTGGTCTTCCAGATTGGCTTTTGCAACAAAATCTTTGCCGCAGCCATCCACATTCGCAAACCCAGTAAGATCAACAGTCCGGCTCAGGTCGAACTCGCCACATATGAATCGTTGACCTTTGTGTGCTGTCTTGATATGGGCATTGAGATTGGATTGCTTGGTAAATCGCTTGTCACAATCAAGATAGGTGCAAGCGACGTTCTTGCGCTGCTCCAAACTTGTACCTGAGTGAAGAGCCTCGGTATGTTTTTGAAGCTCGCGTTGACTTGAGAATTTGCGTTCACAGAAGTGGCAATTGGCGTGTGAACTCTTCAAATGTGCCTGAAGCTTGGCCTTGGTGCTGAATCCAACTTGGACAAGGTGGCCATTGATGCCTGTTTCTTCTGAACATTCTTCGCAAATGAATTTCAAAACAGCTCCGTGAACTTGATCCTTGTGCCTCTTCAGCTTACTTGCCGCATCAAATCCTGAATCGCATTGTTCGTTGGTGACTGGGTTAACATATGTGCAAGGAAATGGCGACTCGTTTAAATGATCAGATCGAATGTGTCGTTGTAACGTTTGATGTTTTCGAAACGTTTGAGTACATGGTGGATAAGCCGTACATCGAAATCGTTCATGACCAGCGTGTGCCTCCTTATGCCTCTTCAATCTTGTAGCCGTCAAGAAGCTCTTGTCACAACCCTCCCAATCGCATGCATACGATCTCTCCTGGACATGAGATCCCTTAACATGTGATGTGAGATGCTTCTGCTCAAAGTAGGCCTTATCGCAGCCCTCATATGTGCAGATAAATGTTTTCTTTCCTTCATGTTTCAGCAAATGTGTGGCTAACCGGGCTGGTCGATTAAAAGTCTTGTCGCATCCCTCGTGGGGACAAGCAATCGTCTTTAATTGAGATGGATACTTCGACCGGCCCGGGGATGATGGCGTGATTGGAGTGTCTACGCCTCGAACCTTTTCATTATCCGAGAAATCGTCCTCGTCGTGTAGGAATTCATCGTCAGAAGCATCATCTTCGGATCTTGGGGGTGTGCTCCCATCTGCAGACTGTTAGTAAATATATATGTGCTTTGGAGGATATTTACTCACCCAGAACTGGAATTGCGTAGTTGATACGCTGTCTCTTAGGGGCCTCTGCAACCGGACTTGTTGCCCTGCGCTTCCTCGTCTCGATAGCCATGGTAAACGTGGCTCCGGAGGGTTGACATTGGAAGGGTGTTGATGGTATCGCCAAATTCCCAAAAATTAAATGTTTGACTGGGGCTCCACTCGGCAGCAGCGAAATCTTGGCGCGCTAAACCTTAAATTTTAGAGCTTCCAAATTTCTTTGAGCAGATCGACAACCACACAACATACACTCGAAACACGCATTAATCATCTCCTACAGTCTTCCGCGCCACTTGTGAGACCCTCGCGACCCAGTCAATAATTTAATCGCCATGTCTGACTTCGGAGATGATGATAACGGAGGGTGAGTACGCGAAATTTCTGCGAGCAGAAAAGGCGCTGATGCAGCGAACTCCAGATTCTCCCCTACATATGAGAACGACGAGCCCGAATATGACCCAGAAGAGCCCGCGGAGCCAGTCGACGAGCTCAATGACAATGTCGACGACTTAGCAGTTGGCCAGAACCCTGATCAACTCCTGACCCATGGAGAAAGAGGTGTGGTCGTGTCGGGAGATCCAGCTGCTGCTGCGAATCGCGCAAAGGGCGTGGATAAAGCGCCAAAGGACAAAAAGATCGCTCATGATAAGCGGACTACTACACCTTACATGACGAAATACGAACGCGCAAGAATTTTGGGTACAAGAGCGTTGCAAATCAGGTCGGTGGCCTTGAGTGGGATCCAGAGCTCATTTGGCTAATTTGATTATCTGCACAGTATGAATGCGCCGGTTTTGGTTGATCTCGAAGGAGAGACGGATCCTTTACAAATTGCGATCAAAGAGTTGCGCGAGAAGAAGATCCCCCTCATCGTTCGGCGATACATGCCTGATGGATGGTAAGTCTTTACCTTTCTTTTTTTTATATTTGAGCTGGAGCGCCAAACATTGCTTTTCTGAATGGTGAGGAGGACTGAATGGCGGTTGAAGTCAATGTGGCCCTTTCGACTTGCGGATGTTTTGCCAAGTCTTTCTTCTTCTTCCCTATTATTGGATCAACTCCATATGCTGACATGTCTATAGGTATGAGGACTGGACTTGTGAGGAGCTGCTACAATAAAGAAATTGCAGGTTGTATTAATGGAGTGGTTTCCGCATGGCATAGGGGGCAGGAATTGGCGTATCAAAAGGCGTTTTGAAGGTAAGACGTGATTTGGTAGACACACAGAAGATCATTTTCATGATGACCAAGTCAACATTCACATTCAGTTTCCAATTGGACACGATAGAAAACTACTGAGTGCGAATATCAAAAAAGAAACTAAACCAGAGGATTTTATTGCCTAATTGAGTACGGTACGGCGCAAGGATTCCTCACAGCGGGGCAATCGTGTGTGCCAGACAAGGTGGGGTTAACTTTCTCTGAACGTCATAAACCCAACATCCCGAACCTCCATGAAAAGATACCGAGCAGTATAAACAAGCTCGGCCTACCCCTCTCTGCATTTCCCAAAAACCATACCACTCTCTGATACCTATCTCTTTATCAAAACTAAACCCCATATCCAGAGAAGATGTCTTTCAAAACTACTGCAACCATCGCTTCGTTTGGAGGGAAGCTCCTCAAGCTAACTCACGATGCCTCGTCGACCGGGTGCGAGATGGCTCTGAACCTGTACCTCCCACCACAAGCTACAGCTGCCAACAAAGTGCCCGTTCTATTCTACCTCGCAGGTCTGACATGTACGGGTGACAACGGGGCCGAGAAGGGATTCTTCCAATACGGGGCGAGTCAAAAAGGCATAGCGGTTGTATATCCCGACACCTCACCACGTAAGGACGCAGCACGCAAGTAACGAAGATGGCCAATGGCTAACCAAACCGATGCACAGGCGGGCTCAAGATCGCGGGGGAAGACGAGTCGTGGGACTTCGGCACGGGGGCAGGATTCTACATCAACGCAACCAAGGAGCCGTACGCAGCCAACTACAAGATGGAATCGTACATCACCAGCGAGCTGCCCAAGGCGCTGTTCTCGTCCTTCGCCGAGCTCGACAGCAGCCGCGTGTCCATTTCGGGCCACAGCATGGGCGGCCACGGCGCGCTGACGCTGTTCCTCAAGAATCCCGGCATGTACAAGAGCGTGTCGGCCTTCGCGCCCATCACGAACCCCGTCAACTGCCCGTGGGGCGAGAAGGCCTTCTCGGGCTACTTTGGAGAGGAGAAGAAGGACGAGTGGAAGAAGCATGATGCGACGGAGCTGGTCAAGAACTACAAGGGCCCCCCGCTCGATATCCTCATCGATGTCGGCACCGGCGATAACTTTTACAAGCAGAAACAGCTCCTCCCGGAGAACTTTGCCGAGGCTGTGAAGCAGAGCGGGAATGAGAAGGGCTTGGTTTTGAGATATCAGGATGTGAGTTTTTTCTTCTTCTTTTCTTGTTATTCCTGGCTAGTTTCCATGATGTCTTGTTGTCTCTCTTGCTATCTTCTTCCATACTAACTTAAATCCTTCTTCCGTAGGGTTACGATCACTCGTACTTCTTCATCTCCTCTTTCTCAACTGATCACATCAACCATGCTGCGAAATACCTATTTGCTTAGTATGTCTGAATCATTTTCTTTCCCCGAGAAAAGAGAGCTGGGATATCAGGCTCATGTCCATAGAAGCAATACGCCCGACAGGCGAGAAAAGTTGTAGTAATGGGAATGAAATAAACGTGTATATGAATCGAAAACGTAAAACAAAAAGCAAGATCTGTATCAGTTTTGGTTGCGGAATATATTTGAGCAAGCTTGTGATACACAATAACCAATGTTTGTGATCGCCTGTCAAGAGATATATCATTTCACGGGACCACTGGAAACCTTAAAGCAAGTCAAGTGACTTCGATTCAATCAATTCCTCTTGTCTCTTCAAAAGAGCAAACGCTAGAATGCGCTCTGTAGACTGGACTACTATGAGATGGTATCATAAAAACAACCCCTGATAGGGTATATAAGCAAACACGACTTGCTGCTCGTCTTCCTCGTTTTCCTTTTTTCAGTCGCAGCTCTACCTTTGCATACGAATTGCTTCTCTTCCCCCTCTCCTCCAAAAAGTCAACTAACCACGTCAACCTCTCTGTCTTGAATCGTAGCTTTCGTTCATAATTCATCAAATCATCTCGGATTCGTGCAGCTCTTTTCTTTTCTCTCTCCCATTAACTGACGCGGCGGTCGACGAGCATTCCTTGAGGATCACCAGGGGTTTCCTTCTCCTTATCAACACCTAGCTTCGCTCTCATCTCCGCCTCAGCCTCTCGCCTTATGCGATAGAATGCTAGCTTCTCAAAGCGGCTCAGTGCTGCCCACCAGTGTCGTCCGGCTTCGTGCTCGCTTATCCTCTCGAGTAGATCAACGACCTTCAAGCGAACATCCCTGTCTTTGTGGAAGAGACCTAATGCAATGTAAAACAATCCTGCATGAGACTCAGGCGCCACAGTGAGTAGCTGACATATTTCGTCATATGAGTGTGTGAACTTCTCCAACGCTAGATAGATTGTTCGACTTGTTACTGGGCTAAGTTTCTGAGTTCTGAGTCGATCATGCAAATGGTGGAGATCGAGCAACTTCAACGGTCGGAATGTATAAAGCTGAGCCAGGTCCTATATTCCAGGTTAGATGCAGCCACTAGTATGGTCACAGGAGACATGCCTGTTTAAAACTGAAATAGCTTCGAGTGTTTCTCCAGCCCTCAATCCTGTTCACGTTTCCCGCTAGTTCTTTCGCTTTGGATGCTTCGTCACTCCATACATATCCGTGCCCGCTAGGTCCTCTACCAGATTCAGTCTCTTCGACACCTATATATAAGGCGCTGGCCCCATATACGCTTTCCTCAAACGATGCTGCGATACGGGTAAATTTCTCCACCCAATCTCGCCACCTAGCACGAATCGCTCCCTCGCCATAACGAGCAGCAATACTCCGCAAAACATCATTTATGAAGGCAGCATCCCCGGTAAAGTCAGCTGAAGATGCGCTATTTGAGGAGGAAGATGCAGCATTTGCCTCTCTAGCATAGGCTGGATTTTGTTGTTGGAAATTGATCAGACCTTCTGTCACTGGTGATGCCTCGATTCGGCTACTAATTTTCATCCTGCCCGTTGGTAAATCACAAATAAGATCCCACCACTCCGGGTGATTCTCGAATGTTGGATTAGTAACACCTGCTATAAAACCTGGTACTTTTAGAAGGTCGTCTATCTTGCTAAGGTCGGTATATGGGAACGCATGGCGTGTAAATCCTCGAAGGATACCACCAGAAGCTAAAGCGCAAGCGGCAAGAACAGCTTCAGCTACTTCGCCAGAAGGACGGTTATGACCAAGAAATATGACACGTTTCTGTGTTAA
Organism: Pseudofabraea citricarpa; assembly: GCA_029641185.1. Lineage (NCBI taxonomy): Eukaryota > Fungi > Ascomycota > Leotiomycetes > Helotiales > Dermateaceae > Pseudofabraea > Pseudofabraea citricarpa. The sequence continues at coordinate 897,669 of JAPWGK010000010.1, forward strand.
CATCGCATTGACCAAAACGATAATTGGGTGAGTATAGGCTCCTCCAGTAGTTAGATGAGGGTGCAGAGCGAAGGGCTGAGGCGATTTGGCATGGGGCTCGGAGTAGGTCTGAATTAACTTGATCAAGGAGAAATCGCCAACTGTTTCTGGTGAGATAGCGACAGGAACTTTGATGGGTATTGGTATGCCGTTATAGTTGACTCTGGTCTCGAATTCATGAGTATCTCGTGGCACAGAGTATGTCGAGTGGCCTTGGATATGCGCCTTTGTTCCAATCCGCGTTAAATCCATCTTTCGGTCTGGGCTGCCGCTTATATCTACAATGTCACTTGGAGCTTCTCCTCGTTCTTCCGCCATGCGCATTTGAATCATCTGCTCAAATTTCTCCACAAACAAATCTTTGTTCTCACTTGCTTGCAAAAGGTATCTCTCCAGAATACTCAATTTGGGCATGAGCGATAAGTCCATGGTATTAACAGCTTCGTAGAGCAACGCCAGCGTTGCCGGGTGTGGCGATTTGAAATATTCATCCAGCGCTAAAAGTAATAATGGCTGTTTAAGTTAGAAATGAGCACCACAACTTCAAACTAAGACGTACCTTATATATGTGTAAGAATGGATGTCTAGTGCAGATTGCCATGGCCTTGACCACAGCTCCTCTTTTGGCAGTTTTGTCTTGTTTTGTGTTGACCAGATTCAGAACATAGATCAGGGGAGGACCTTCACCACCCTCAGGCTCGCTCTCCTCAGATTCATCACTCTCCGATCCCTCCTCGGCATCGTCGTCTTCTGATCCTTCTCCTTCGGGAATTGGTATGCCCGCAGCCTTATCTTTTCTCCTCTGCCTCCTCTTCTTGCGTTCTGCCTTCTGCTCTGCTTCCTCCTCCTCTTGACTCGTGTCTTTGTGAAGGAAAAATATCGTCCAGTCCTGATTTCGTACATGCGCTTGGTCGGGAAGCATCAATTCGGCAAGCATGTGCTCGTCCCCTGTAATCGCGACCGGGTATTGGTGTTCCATGATCGGCCCCTTATCGATGTCGAACGAGGCGACCAGTATGTACTCGACATGATTCTCCGTATCCCCTCTGGGGTATTGCGAACGTAGCTTTCGTGCTGGGTGTGCCTCGGGGTTGTACCTGCGAGGCGCAGAGAGGGACGAGTGCGGGGAGGAGACACCACTGGAGGGGGTTTTCGAAGCTTTGGAGCTCGGGTCTGAGGTGCGGTCGGTGTCTAACCTGGGGTTGGGGGATCGTGAAGGGCGTCTCTGCGACATCTCTGAGGGCGATCGGGAAGAGGAGGGAAACGACGACAGCGATGTCCGGCGGTTTATGGCGCTGCCATTGGAAACGGTCGAAGCAGTGGTGCCAGAGGTTCCCCGGGTCGTGGGGCGCTGCATTGAGAGCTGGGTGTGACGTTGTTGATATACTAAGGGTGATGGGAGGGCCGATGCCATTTCTTGTGCCGTTCAAGCTTTCTGGTAAGCATGAACTATGCAGTGGATAGAGTTCAAGCCGCTCGACTGGATGCAGCGATGTGCAGAGGAAGCGCTCGGTGCTCCACCTCGAAACAGGGATTCAATTAAGCATAAGTATTCTGTTTGCGCTGGGCAGGAAAGAGGCAACAATGGTCTTGAACATGAGGGGGGAGTTGAATAATAGTGAGGGGCAGGAGTTATGTATGCGATTGGCATCGAGGGAGAGTTTACACAAAGCGCGCGCAGGTGGGTAGGGAGGTGAGGTTGGTCCAATTGATGGAAGCCATAGAGATAAATGAGGGTCTTGGAGCACTTGGGCGAAGTTTCCCCTTTCCCCTGACAAGGAACAGGCGCATCGCGAGCCTTAGTCATGGCACAGTGCAACAACCACCAACCACTTGCAAGTTGCAGGACTCGCCCGAGTTACAAAGTAGGAGAAGACCCTTTGGAGAGGACCTGTTGATCCAATGCAAGGAAACCGTGACGGAAGAGGCAAACAGTTAAGCTATAATAGCTAACATGACCAATTTTCGCTAGGCAAGATGCCACAATGCTGCAAGAGCACATCTTAAGTTCAGCCATCGGTTTGCTAAGAGGTTGTTAAGGGATAGTTCTATGCGCTCGGTAGTGAGTGTAGCCAATCATGGGGACGCATCGCCAGCAGAAGAACGACAGCTAGGCTGAGTCTCAGCCGAGGCAACGAGCCTTGCGCTAGATTTGTTTACTTTCCACCTCGCGTGGACGATACACCAGCTCTCGAAGTTGCGACAATATACTTACCGAGGGCTCTCCATATCCTCCACGGACATATGCTGGATAGTGACTAGTAGCTGCAGAGTGTCTTTCGTTTGGTAAACAGAAATCAGAATCCTCCTTCATCGAAGCCCAAGCGCCATCGAGAAACCATGGTAAGTAAACAACTGCCCACTTGCAACTACCTTTCCATGCAAAGACAAAAGCCTAACGCAGCTTCCAGACTTCGTACAAACCCAGCCCACTCAGCTATGGCTCTCCTCAGCGACACTCGCCCTTTCGACGTCCCGAGAGCCCTGCCTCGCCATCTCCCCTGCGACAGAGCACCCCGAACCCGTCACCAACAAAACAAATGGCAGTCGTCACACCGTCCAGACTCGGTCAGAACATCACACCGACTACCGATAATAACTCCTGGACACCTAGAGGCGTTTCGCCCGCTGTGAGGGAACGCGAACCATCGCCCACTCGAGGTGCGAGTGCGAGTCCGAAATTTGGTGGGATGCTGCAGAGTTCTAGAGTAGCATCGACGGATATGAGTGCTCTTAGTAAACTACAGCCCGCGCAAGTCAGAGAATTGAGAGAGGGATTTCAGATCTTGGATCGGGACAGTGATGGGCAGGTCGGACGAGAAGATGTAGCTGACATGCTGACCCAACTTGGTTCGTGGACCCCAAATTTTTTTGAATGGCGCACTGGGTGCTAACAATCGCAGGACTGCCTTCCAGCTCGTCTGATCTCTCGCCATTCTTCCCTCCAGGCTCCTCACAGACTATCCCTCTACCCACATTTCTAAATTCAATCGCAAATCTCCTAGCTGCCATTTCGCCATCGAGCGAATTACTGTCGGCATTTTCTGCATTTGACGATGATGATAGTGGACAAATTGATCTCGCCGAGTTACGAGATGCATTACTTCATACAGCACCCGAGCCGGGAGAGAAGCCTCTCACCGAGAGAGAGGTGGACCGAGTGATGAGTGGATTCACAGCCAGGAGGGCTTTTGGGAAACACTCTGTGGGAGGAATGGGTAAGAGAGGAGAGGTTTTCAAGTATCAGGAGTTCGTAGCTTCAGTTGCTGGAGGCGCTAGTGTGGATCGAAAAGGCGACAGGGATGAAGATGAGTAATGGCTTCAAGATATTGAAGAGTGTATGGAATATAATGATAATGGCGTTTCTGGACAGGGATAGATGCTAATTGGGTTAGTACAACATCCAGTGGTTAGTGGTTTTGACATCTGGTATTAAAATTGAGACGGGTAGAGAATTGCACATGAGCATGAGCTTATGAAGAACACTCATCCATAAACCGTCGTTCATGTTGCATGCAACCGCAAATCCAACAACGAGATATATACCTCTCTACACCGGATAAAATGCTCATATTTCTATCCCCATAACTATATATTTCGATTTACAGGATCGTCTGTGTTGTCGTAAAGTCGTCTTCGTATGAATCGTAAGATCATAAATCTCGTGAGAATTCGTCGCTCGTGAGAAATAAAAACAGAGCGCAAAATGAAAAAGAAAAGTCCTCATTCCCTACACCTTCCACTGGTGTCAATCACTCTTCTTGGTATCCCACGTACTCGCTTTACTCATCGTCCGCTTCCGCATCGTGGCCATGATCTCGCGCTCCATCTTCTCACTGCCCTTCTCGAGATCCGTGTCTTCCTGGTCGTACTTCTTCTCGCGCTTCTTCTCCCACACATACCAGACACCCACGATAATGCATGTCGTTGGGATGGTTACGGCCCAGTAGATCCAGAACTGGTTGCTGACACTGTCATTCCCATCCTGGAAATTAAAGAACGTCATGGAGAAAACCGAGGCGAGATAGGCTCCGGGGAAGAAAATGGCTCCCAGAAGTGAGATGGTTTTCATAGCGGCCGAGTCTCTCTTCGAGGCGTGAGCTAGCTTTCGCTGCTCGCCAGCCATTTGGAAATTAAGCTTGGATTCCTTCTGGGCTATGATGTTATATAACTGTTCTCGCAGTTAGATCTCCTCCTCAAAAGCGTGAGACGAAACAAGACTTACAGCGGCTCTTTGAATATCGAGTCTCTGCAATGTTGTATGTGCATAAGACTCGATTCCATTGAGTTTAACTCGGTAAAAATCCATCCGTGCTAGCATACTGGCTTGCAAGCCATTGAGAGTATTATCTCTCCGATTCTCTGGTACTTTCTCGAAGAACCTGGTCATAGCATCCTCGATGCTCTCGCCGATCTGAAGATAAGCCTTCGGCCTTTTCCACAGCACTTGGCTGTGGCATTCTACCAAGTCTCTATTCACAGCATCGAGATCCACGACTCCTTCTTTCACGTATCCTTCCCGCTCTTCAATCTCACTTCGCATGCTGACCGCATGTTCCAACCTTCGCAGCCAATCGCGAGCATCGCGCTGCTTGATATCGGTCTTAAAACTTACATCGTGCGAGAAGATGATTATTGGTAAGAGGAGCGGATGTTGGATCTGGAGGACGCAAGCTTTCAGGTGCTTAATGCATTCGACTACATCGGACGAGGGTGTGCCCTTGAAAAAACCGGTGGTGACGCCTGTGAGAACACCACAAGAGAGTGCAAGTTCCCAACCACGAGTATAGCCCTTCTTTCGAACGTCGCTCTTCCGGAATATCATTTCTGCAAGAGGGAAAAGGGTCAATTATGTAATTGCGGCTGGGAGGGTCTCGTCCTCACGTAGATGGGGGTCCGCTTCATCTTGATCGTATGCGCTCCAGAAGAATGGCCCAACAACACTCGTTCCTTCGATGGCTCTGTAGGGTAGGTGTAGCGTCTTTATCATAGATGTGTATTGGTCTGCTCTTAGACTTATTACGTGCGGTGTGAAGGTCTCGGGATGCTTTGCGTTCTGTTGGATTCTTAAAGACTGTATTAGTTTGAACACAATTTAATTGAACTCTGATATATCACTTACATTAATCGCATGGCCGCAACTTGAGTAACGCCATCGGGAAGCTTTGGAGGAGCAAATGCGCCCTGTTGCGAGAGCTGTGAGTAACTTGTTCTATTGCGGTGAGTGAAGGAAGACGTGGGGTAAACATACCCGCTGATGTAGGAAATTATCAAATTCATCAGAAGTAAGAGGGTGCTCTTCTACAGAATTATGTGTGGGATCCTAGAGCAATGTTAGCATGGTTACCCACGTTTCCTTCGATTCCAAGACGTACGGAATAAGAAAAGATCTCGAGATAATGCGTTGCTTCATGAACAACCTTGCACCTGTCAACATTCGCTTTGAACATATAGTCGTCCATTGTCAGGGCTCATCCTCCGCACAAAACCAGTCTCTATGGAGGTCAACAGACTGAAGCTTGTTGAAAAGCAATTGAGCGAAGTTGGGAGAAACTGAAGCGATTGTCGCAATACGAGTAGAGACAATGAAAGAGCCAGGGCGCTTGGCGTAAGACCAACCCCGCCAAAAAAAATCCACCTCAAGTATGGCTCGGGACGGTTAAAGGTGGGGCAAACTGTGTGCTTTGTCGTTCTTAATCCTTGCACTTTGAGGCACAGGCTAGATCTGCATTGTGCTCACCGAGTTACAGTCTGTACAACTTCAAGAGCATCCGGAGCCCGGAGGGCCGACTGAGGCTGACTCGAGTAGAGAGCTGAGATGTACGCCGTATTGTGTTGCTACTCCATCAAACCATGAACATCAAGCACTTGCAAGACAATCACTGGTAGAGCTTCCCTTGCCTGTTTGCGGGAACGGTACGGAGTCCCGTAATTGGTAACAGTAGGTAGGTAATCATGGTGGCTGGTACCAGCACGCACTCCTGAACTAAGCGAACCCGGGGTACAAAAGGATAAAAATTTGAAAGTCTATGGAATTAAATATCCAGCATGTGATGAACACCTGGTAGCCACCTGGTATCATCGTAGTCTATAAGAGATAACGCCATCCGCTATGCCTATACAATTTACAGCCTAACCCTTCCTTCCTGACGACCACCAAATAGCCGCGTGATTCCGCCATTATTACTAGATGGTTCTGAGTCTTCGTTTCCGCCCATCCATTTCGGTCTCTTGATACCATCACCCACATTTTGTAACCATCTGGGTGTCTGAACAGTGTCAAAAGTATTCCTCACACGGTGCCCAAACGCCTCGAGGAAATTCTCATCTTCAGGAACAGTAGCATGTTGTTGGGAGTCCGCTGTAGGCCTCGAGGCAGTAGATGCGGCTCCATTTTGTCTCTCTGCTGGAGGGATAGATATGGTGGGTGCTGTACGATTATTGGGGTTGTTGGGAACGTGAGATCGGCGTCCCGGGGCACCATTTCCAAGTCGACCAAGGGAAGAGTGGCCCTGGAGTTCTCGTTCTATGAGATCCCGCCCTTCCCTCCAGGATCCTGTGCCATAACCACTCTCGTTCTCTTCGTCCTCCTCATCAATGACACCAAATCCAATCATCCTCTTTACCTTCCCATAAAGGTTGAATAGTGTTGCGCAGACAGGCACTAGGATAAATATTGGGAAAAGCAGATCAAACCATGACCCCAGAGGTGTCAAGTTGATGAGCTTCCCCAGAAACTGGTAGAATACTGTATCAGTGTAGACGTCTGGCGCAAGAAAGGTCAAAAAATTGAAGGACAGAGGCACGGAGAGCTTTGCAACCTGCATTGCGTACCATCCTGCTGACTCTCCGTGCGTGTTCCTCCTAACCAGAGCGCGTCCCCGCCATACCTTGACTTCCGTAAGAGAAGTCAAAGCTGCGGCACACATATACAAAATCCACATCGACGCAATAACCTGACCAGCAAATCCGACCTGGCCACGGTCGCTATTGGGATGATGAACCACTGTAAGGGATATGATTGAAAAGAAAGGATTGACTGTCTTGATGATTTCAGACCAGACAATGCATACGGATGCGAATGTGAAGAAGCCGCCGAAGAACATTTGTAGGTATGGAGTTACATAATACAGGTAAATGTAACGAGTGTAAGGTGTAAGTATGGTGAAGCGGTCTAAGAATCCAGCATGCGGTGATACCTGACCGATGTCGATTCGTTTTGATGCGGCGGAATCAATAATGGCCTGCGTTTCGACGGCTTCATGCAATAAGTAATCCCATTCATCCAAGTAGCGAGCACGACTATGCTGTGCTCTATTTAATTGTCTACTTAGGTCGGCCATATATCTTTCGGTGACAACGGTTGGAGTTGTAACAGTCGGAGCAGACATACGTCGAGTCAAGGTACGGGGTCTTGACTCTGGGAGATGGGATTCCTCAGCGAGCTCTTCAATCCATTCCTCGAAAATCCGAGCCGTTCCGGTCTTTCGTTGGCTTAATTCAGCGACTTGTGCCTCGAGATCCTCCAAATTGATGATGGCCTCTTCCATTTTTTCATGGACCTTGGCGGCCTTCTGTTGTATTCTTCTCAATCTTCCGCTCAAGCTGGCATTTCTAAATAGGCTCCTAGGTATCGCGACCAGTCCATGTCCCATTAAATAAATGGCAAGTATCAAACCCCAGCAGTAAGCCAAAGCCATGACCGTTCCCTTTGATGATTCAAATGATACACCGGAGGAGACAAAGATATATATGCCACCGATTATTGCTGATCCGAGCAACAATGCCTGATATTGAGCATTTGCGCGCAGTGAGAACATCAATCGTCCTTTTGGATCTCGATAGCCAGCATCGGCATATTCTGAAAGCATGGGCAGAATAAACCTATTCAGACGTTAGAGATTTCCACAACGGTTCTTCTGGTCTTTCATACCAGGTCAAGGCAAATGTGAGCCAGTACGTAATCCTCCATGAAACCAGTATGGCCCTCTGCGGTAACCAGATTCCCCGGTTTCCTGCATCGGAATTCCTTTCGCTAGATGCCAGATCAATGGGCACTAGAAGTACAATGCTGGCTGGCAACCAGAGCGCAAAGAATATGGGTACAAGCAGAAAGGCTGGTGTCGTTCGCAGAGGGAGGTAATGTCGCAGGAGCAGTAAAACAACTAAGCTGAGTACAAGGAGGGAGATGCAGGCGAATACTTCTGACCCGACGGGTGAAGTTGTCGATAAAATTCCTATCATGCTGGCGATATTGTGGTACCATCAACGTATGTTACGGCCATATGGAAGATATTGAATTGATTTGAGTCTGGTGTCCCCGAATGCGACAGCTTGTGACGCAGGCGGCACCACTAGATTCCGGTATTCCGTGAGATATATTCACCGACAAAGCTGCTAACGTCACCCATGTCCCCTCTATCTGACAGCTCTTTGGTGGGTCTCGTGTGGGTCTCAGCCTCGCCAATTCACTACAACAACACCGGTCTATTTATAAGCTCAAATCCCTACCGTCCGTCCATTCATGAATCCACATTGATGTTTGCTCTCTTTGCTCAGGAGGAGGTCAACTCTCGGATCAGCCGCTCATCATCAAGATGGCGCCGCCATCCAATAACAACACAAACGGAACCGATTTTGCGAATAGCAATAGAGACAGAACAACAATCGATGCCGATCAAGCTGCGCGTCTGCAGCATCTTGCAAAATCTTACAATGGAGCGCACGGAAATGGAACTACAACTGCCCCAAATCCATACCAGGATATCGACGATCCAAAGGAATTGATGGAACGGCTTGCAAACTTTGGTCAACCATCCCAAGTCGCAAACAATCAATTCGAGAGTCTCGTTCAAGCCGCTGTTACAGCAGGAGGCGCTGAAGCAGCAGAAGCAAATGCAAATAATGCTGACAGCCAACCCCCGACCCAAAGCAGGACTTCTCAGTCTCAATTCGACTCGTCTGGAAATCCTCCTCCGCCTTCTCAAGCAAATTCTACGAAGAGAAAAAGAAACAGAAATGAGGTACCACAGCGCGGCCTTATTGGTACAGGTGCGAGCGGCAAGCGGCGCAGACGCGACAGCTCAGAGGCTCAAGATGAGGATGACTCGAATCAATTGACTATGGAGGAGGAAATATGGGGGCCCGCGGACGAGGAGAATGAGTCGCCTTCCAATTTCGAATTCAAGACAACTGCTGCTGAAGTCGCTGAAGATGCCAGGACTGCGGGCGTACACTCTGCAGCGGCTCTCTTTAGAAGGCCCTCTGCGGCTTCGAAGAAATATACCAGTGCGCACACAGAAGCCCTCCCAATACTATATACCATGCTAATTGATACATAGGACCTCCCATGTCCAAGTTGTTCACATCATTAGAACTGACTCCCGAGCAATTCCTCCATTTACAAGCAGCCGCAAAGTCATACATGCTAGATGAAAAACATCCTGAACGTGGCGACTGTGTAGGCAAGAGAGAAAGGGGTGATAATGACTTGATCAAACTTAAGCTATTCGGTTGTGTAAAAGCTTTTCTCGAGGATGAGGGATGGGGAGAGCGATGTTTCGGACGAGATGCGCCTGGCGCAGCGACAAGGAAATTGAAGTACCCGGAGATGAAAAACAAGTAAGTTCTTTTCATTATATCTTGCATCGATCGATTATATTGGAAAATATTTTAAGTTGGAATTATTATTCGGTCTTGTTGTGATATAGAAGGGTCGTGGAATTCATGGGCCTGTCAATGCTCCGAGTTCACGATTTTACTTGTCAAATACTAAAATTAGTTAGGATCATAGCCTTGTTAACACCTTTATTACGTCGTATGGTGACAAACGAGAGACAACGCCTATACGCTGTTGAAACACGCAAACAGAATCAAGCAAAGGCCAATTTGATGCAAATATCCCCTGCCACAATGCAACCTCAGTTCATGGGTCCACCTGGACAATTCCCCATATCTCAGTATTCAAACACTCAATTCTCACCGCCACCGCCATCTCGTGAGCTCACGCCAGCTCGTCTGGGCACACCATCCCAACGACGCACTCAAAGTCCCGTTTACGATCACGACTCGGGCCAGAGCTATCACCCCGAGCTCGACCCTACCCTTACTGGCTATGATAGCGAAGGTCGTCCTAAATATGATAAGCCAGATCCACGCCTCACATTTAGAGAGAAAGCTTTTGCTAGGGCTGAGATTCGATATCATGTTAACCTTCTTCACGAGGGTAAGCGAGTCAAATCCAAGCTCAAGTTGACGGAGGTATCATGTCCCGGTTTCCCCAGCTTAATACAATACATACAAAACTTTGCAAGCGACGAAGGACTTCCTACGCCGAGCAGCATCCGATTTCTTGGTCTTAATGGTTTAGCACCTATTACAAGCCAAGAAGACTGGCTCGCTGCCATTGCACAGGTCCGCGCACACGACTGGATGGATGGAGATTTGCGAATTGTTGCTCAGGTTGAGACAAATGAGTAACAATGTTGTGTGTACATTACTTTGATTCGGGCGTTCGGGAATTATCTGACAGTGGCTGTCAGGGAGGGATATACCATTATGCGGTTGAAGAGAAGAAATTCAGAAAGCGCGAAGCGCTACATCTACAGTTAGCTTGTAGCATGTTTCGGGGTCAATAAACAAAACTTACACCTTGTGTCGAAGAGCTTTAGTCTTGCTACTATTTTGTTGTTGTATCGATTTCTGGCCATTCTATGATCCTTTACTCCGTTTCAATATCCCAACCACCAACCAGCGTTTTCGCACTGTGATATCCTCTCTTCCTCTATCAGTAACCCAGTCTCTTGTGTTCCCTTCTGCATCTCTCTCCCATATTTTCTCAATCTCTAACCCTAAGCTCTTAATCCTCTCCTTTTCATAGAATCCCGCCATCTTCTCTCTTCCTGTATGAAAACCAGCAACCACCCATGCCCTCCCTTCAGGATTCAAGAACCATCGTATACTCTTTAGTAGGTTCTCATGCTGCCAAGGCATCCATAAACAATCGGCGACTAGAATCCTACCATAAGACTCTTTATCCTGCAGCGAGAAAGCATCGTCCAAAACTCCCCACTCATGGCCCTCGACAACGACTTCTTGAATCTCCTGCGCAGCGCGTTCTTGAGACCCAATTCTCCTCGGCTCGATATTCTTCGCCACATTCCCTCTGATGTTCTCCAGCACTTCCGGCGCCGGATAATCACTAATCACCACTTTCTGTGCCCCCTTCAATGCAGACACGATCCCTGCCAGACCCGTACCCGCACCCAACTCTAGTACCCTCTCGTTCTTGACGTCCCATGCTGCGTCTTCCTCGATAAACTCGGTCAGTTGCAAACTTGCGTTCCAGAGGAAATGACTGAAAAGTCCCCGGCTCTCAAATGTAGGATCGCAGAGCGTCAGTGTAATGGATCCGAATATGGGTGATAGGTATATCACGGAGTTGCCCTCGTCGCCATGCTGGTTGCAGATGTCGTCCGGGAATATCACGGCGAGCGCTGATTCGAGGATGTCTTCTGGATCGGTCGCCTCCTCGGCTCCTGCGACTCGTATCTTATCTGTCAACATCTTCGAGGTTGATTTTGGGTTCTGAGTTTGATTGTACTCTGTGTGTGTTTGGATGAGGGGAAATTATTTCATGGTGGGGTTGGTCCTTGGATTTTATCTATTCTGCCCGTTCTATTTTGGATTTTTGAGTCACCGCTTTGCTGTGTCGTGATCACGTGCTGATACAGACTTCTTACCTTTCTCTTCTTTACTTTCTACTCCTCAGATCTGGTTGTAAACACAGGAAAACGAAATAAAACTCTGAATGATTTGTGTAATTCGAAACTGCCTAGTAATAAGTCTTCTGTAAGATATTGTTTTTCGTAATTAAACTAACCAGTTTATTCTTTTGACATAATTGTAAAATCTCCGTAGGCTTTGCATCAACCCTTGTATAACATATGTTTTACGATATCTTCCATCCGGTTTATTTTTCAACGTAATCACATAGAATTTTTATAGGCTGCATATTGCGTGTCAGAAATGGTTGGTAAGGAGATCGTGGAATTAGCTCGGGTGATCAGGCTGGACTACGAATTATGGATTGGATTACCCCATTTTGCAGGAAGTTAGATGTTAGCTTTACTTCTTGTTGCTACTTCAACTGTCCTTGTTAGTGAAAACCTGTGTGGTAACTATTTAGTCTAACTCCCAAACATTGATAAACTCCTCCAATAACTAACAACTGCTAGTGACTATTCCTTCTGCTTCTCTGTTAGGTAGTTAGAAACTGGATTATTCTCTGTTTTCACTTTTATTCCTCCATTACTAGCCACAGCTTTATTTATCTAGGAATATGAATATTTCAAAAATTAGAAAAGAAACTTATTAAAGCAGGGTATTATCTACTGCTAACTTCTTCCAGGACTAGGAGTAAAGAAAGGGGCTGGTTTTGCTAACTAATAACTTTTAGTATTACCCCCCTTAGTTTTAAATATTTGCCGGCTTAGCGAGTAATAATATTACCTGAGCTTATTCATTTGACTAGAGCTTAGCTAGCTCCCTTGGTCTAACTAATTTTTCCCTTGGATCTTCTATTATTAAAGCTCGACCAAGACGCAGAAAGGTTTTCGCGGTATATCTTACCATGTCTTCCCAAACCCAGATCGTCTGCAGAGTATGGCGACAGGGCCCAACAACTAATATCAGAAACTCGGAACAGAAGAGTTATATTACCCGCTTTCTTCGCGAGAGTCCTGGTAAAACGACTAAAAATATATATCTTCTTGTCACTTCGCTTCTGGTTGTCAGAGAACAATCCTTGCTGGGTTTACTCCTAAGTCCTGCATGGGGCCTTGCGTTCCGCTTGCTTGTTAATGTAAATTTGTTACTGTATGTTTTTTTTTGTGATATCTTGACCTTCCCTCTATATCAGATTCACATGTGAAGTCCATGTTTTCACTATTAAAACCAATCTTTGGTAAGTTGGCCTTCCAATCGCTGAAACCAATATCCTAAATGGTTTCGCAGCAAAGTGCAACCACTCCACTTCAAGTATATAAGATTTGGTGGAGGTTTCAACGTATTGGTTTTACTTCAACGTAGACATATGGACATATCAAATTGGTCATGCTTATTGACAGAGGCGAAGAAAAGAATCAATTCGTAAGCCAATACAATTAACTTTTCCACATGAAGTACTTCTCTAGTAAATGGCGCCTTGCCTGCCCTTAAATTCATATCATTGATCCTTAATTCCTGGTCTATCCTTGCCAACCATTCCCTGAGTACCAACGCCACAAACATCCATCAGCCAAAAAACGTATCCCACACGGGATCTACTGCTGGGTCATCATTGATGATAGGAATCTGATTCATCTGCTCAATCCAATACGATGCATCAAATGTATTGACATCTGGGATATCTCCGCCAATGTTGAATCCAGAAGACATGTTATCATTGCTTTGAAGAGGTTGGTTTGGGTCAAATGTCCCCAAAGATTGATCAAAATAAATAGGCGTTCCAAAACTTAGGCCACCTCCTGGGCTGCCCATAAACCCTTCATTAAACACTGGAGCTCTGCTTGTTTCTGCGATAGTCTCAGTTCGAGGCTGTGACGAGCCAGATCCTTTGTGGAACTTCGCTTGGCAGTGCCGAATCAATTTCAGGCCAGAAGCAGCCAATGCATTACGATGCTCCATTAATTGAAGCTTATTGGAAACCTTATTCAGAATATCCTGTATTTTTAGATCTAGTTCATGATCTGGTGGAGGTTGCATCATCATGATGGCCGCTAAAAATGAGGCTGCATCGATGGTGGAAAATGCTACACCGAAGAGCCTGTATTGGTGCGGTGGAGTCATGTCAAAAAATCGTTGCTGGGCTTCGAGAATAGTAAAGGCCGCTTGTATAGCTAGTTCTCGGCTTTCTTGGTGCACATGGATATGGGTCCGATGTAAAGCCAGTAAGAGTTGGTTTGCAGCTGTAAGAACTTGTTCTCGTTGCCGTGGCAAAGAGGGGCATCGAGAGTCCCATGAGGTGTCTGGATTATTCGGACGCATAACAAGTGGCAGATTATCAACGAGTTCGATGACTTTGTTGTGCATGCCCAAGACAACACTGTAGTCTCTCGGACATCGTTTGTCTGCTCCATTGCTTCTCATTTGGTGGATAAATTGGGACAGCGAGTATTGCAACAAAGCCGGTGTAAAAAGAGATGGTCGCTCTCCATCCTCTATGGCATGCACAGTAGTTGGTATAGTTGTTTTGGGGTTTTCGGGGATATTGCAGTCTATGGGGATTTTGATGTCGCAATCACTTGCGTTTATTATTCGAGGGCGACCAAGAACCAACGCCATGTGGCTAATGATGTCAGTACTGCAAGATAAAACACATCTATAAGAGTCTCACCTGTCCCAGATAAATAATATAATCCATACTCGCCTTTTATATTCATCATACCAAAGCCGGTCAAGGGTATCGCCCATATCAGCAGTCCCGGATGGATTAACTTTTGATTGCAAATGCAGATTTAGCTCCTGGGCTTGTCTATACTTTGTATTAGCTCTTTATCGAATGGTAAATATCACTGCAACATACCTTGTTGCACTGCCTAAAGCATGCCAAGATTCATTTCCCCGCCCGCAGTTCTTCAACCACGATGCCCTCAAAAGATCCTGTTGAACAGCTGTAAGAGTAGGGTTGTGCCGCCCAAGTATAGTCATGACCTCCATTCCTTTCCCGCTGTATTGTCGACTAAGACGCTCGCGCTGTTCCGGGCTCTCTACATGCAGAAATGCGGGTGATACGGCATCTTGAGGTACAAATTGAAGTGATATGGCAAGTACCTGAAAAAGCAGAGCCGGAAAGTATTGTAAGTCCCGAGAAAGTGTTCTCAAAGTTTTCTTTTGTGATGCATTGTTGATATCACCGCATGCATCGAGCCATTCCATGTACTGCTTGAAGACATAATATCGTTCAATCATATTGTAGTACCAGTTCACCTCAGAGAAAAAAATCCCCATGAGTTCTTCTGCAATCTCTTTTGGTGGAAGTTCTGCTATGAGAGTCCAATACCGTCCCTCAAGATGCTGAGAAATCAAGGGCCCTCGAAAAAGATTACTGAGTTCTGATGGCCCCACTGTCTCGTCCTTGAGTAACTTGAATTAAACATTAGCTTGTAACCACTCTTTTCATGACTTTTCTTACTTGTTGGAGATCGGCAAAGATATTACTTCCACTCATAGGTGAATAACCAATCTGGGTAGCAATATCCCCATCATGGGTTTGTGGGCTTAGGGGATACTCCTCATTTGGAGTAGCGGCATCAATAACCGGGGTGTGCTTTCCTAGTGTACCACTAGCCTGGTCTGGACTGTGATATGGTTAGAAGAAGGGGTATGACAATGGGCCTAGAGAGAAGTTTAAGACTTATGAGTAGACACAGGTGTCCTTCTGATCGATTGTAGAAGTATAGTGAGTGAAAGATGGTACATACACAGCCTGATTGCCATAGGAGCACCTCTCGGGTACATTCCGAGCGAGACATACGTTACATGGTTGCTTGCGGTCACACTAAACGGTGTTTATCTGATTAGCCAATATCTTATCAGACTTCAATATAAAACTGCGGGGTCACTAGATGTGGTAAACAGTAATAAGCACCTTCTGTTTTCTTCGATGGCACTCAGAGCAGGTTGTCACAGTACGCCTACGTTTAGAGTTACTGGGTTTGTCCATGGTATCTGAGTTTACCATGCTTTGAAGCCTATCTGTATCAGGATCACGAGGGTTCTTGCACGTCAAAAAAAAAAGAGAGGGTGGAGTGGTCGGGAAGTTGTCAAATTTTGAGTGCGCAAGCAAGCCAACAAGATTCTCTTGTGGCATGTCGTCCATGGAGCATGGAGTTAAGTTATCGCCAGCGGTAGACTAGGCTACTCTAGGTATAGCCCTTGCAGAAGCAGAGCTTGAGTATTTCGGTCGCTTAGCTCTAAGTTCTCCAGATTTATAAACGCTCTGCCCACTTAGAGTCATGGCACTGTCCTCTCTTCTTCGTTACTGTTTCGCTCAAACCTGTACTGGCGTTGTCTGCATACAACAGCAGCATTTTGCAATGCTACCTATATAATGAATTATATGATGTCTCATAAACTCACCCATAAACTCACCCGAAGAAGCCTGTGCTGGGCGGTCAATGTCATACTCGTTTGAGATTCTCGTATTCTCGGATTCAGAATTATTTTTCTTCATTCTCTTCTATATTCATTTGTTGCTTGCACTGTATAGTTGTCTCTTCTGAAATTTCATATTGCCGCTCGACACCACTGCTGTTGTATTTTATCTCCTTTGCCTAATGAACGTGTGTGGAGGTGGATAATTTTCGCTCGCACATGGCCAGTTGTCAAGGATTCGCTCGAGTTCTCGTGTCGTACGTATGCTGTCGAAATTTCTCCATAATCTGGTACAGAGGTAGTGCCCGAGTCTAACTTTGCCCTTGTGCTTCTTTTCTTGTGATTGTTTCTTTTATGGCACATGGTAGTGTCTTCCTGGGCGTATCCTCTGTTAGCATATTGGTTGTGATCTTGGGTTAGCATTACCACCCCAAAGGGATAGAAAGCAAGAAGCTTGTGATTTATCTTATTTTTAAAAAGAAAATGAAGTGGGCAACGTCGCCGAGAGTGGTCCCCGAAGTGAAGGTCTTGGCATTCTATCGGCCGAAGGAAACGAGATTTTAATATACAGTAACCATATCTACATGTCTGCCCCTCTGCGATTGGAAATTTATCATCAATACTCCCACTTTCATCATATCTGTATTCCGTGACTGGCTCATCAAACGGCATCTTATCATCTTATCATCATATCGCCGAGAACATGCCCGATTTCTTATTCATAATGGATGTTCCCGCTCGTCGCAAGTCAGAGAAGGTCAACTTTCCACGAACCCCCTGAGATTTTGGAAATTCAGTTTTCAAAATGAGCTCTTCAGAGAAGAAAAACGTCAATGTCGTATTCGGCGCAATGACATTTGGTCCTGCTGGTAAGCTCTTACGTAGGCGTAATTAATGAGCTTGTGCTAACGTTCGGTTCTAGGCCGCGAGGGAGCCCGCATTACTACCGTCGAGGAAGCCGCTGGAATTCTTGACGTCTTTCAGAAACACGGCTATCGAGAAGTCGACACTGCACGAATGTATATCAACGGCGGGTCAGAAGCCTACCTTGCTGATGCCCAGTGGGAAAGTCGAGGTCTTACAATGGAAACGAAGCTTTACCCGACAGCTGGCAGAGGAATGGAGTATATGACATCAGAGATGTACACACACTCACCAGAAGACCTACGCAAAGGCCTCTTCAACAGTCTTGCCGCTTTGAAGACCAAGAAGATCAACATGTGGTATCTTCATGGCCCCGATCGAAACACACCCTTTGAAGCGACCCTAGGCGAGGTCAACAAGTTATACAAGGAGGGTTATTTTGAACGATTTGGCATCAGCAACTTTCAATCCTGGGAAGTGGCAGAAATATGCGAGATCTGTAACAAGAATGGATGGATCAAACCAACAGTTTACCAAGGCATCTACAATGCGATCCATCGCGCTGTGGAGCCTGAGCTGTTCCCGTGTCTTCGATTCTATGGAATATCTTTCTATGCATTCCAACCCCTCGCAGGAAGTTTTTTGACTGGAAAATTCAAACGCGACACCAAGGATTTTGAAGAAGGGTGCCGTTTCGATCCTAATAGACGTCAAGGAAAGTTACATCATACCAGGTACTGGAATGACGAATCTTTCAGAGCTTTAGATCTCGTCTCAACGGCAGCAGGAAAACATGGACTTACTGTAGCCGAGTGTGCTTTAAGGTGGATGTCGCATCATTCTCAACTATCAAAGGGCAAGAATGATGCGGTGATCATCGGTGCTAGTAGTGCAAAGCAACTTGAGAGCAACCTTACTGACCTCGAAAAGGGGCCGCTTCCCGAAGATGTTGTGAAAGCCTTTGATGATGGCTGGCAGTTTGTCAGGGCCAGAGTTTTTAAATATTGGCACTGAAATTCAGAGTTTTGTCTACAGGCTAGTGCTAGAACATGTACATGCCTCACTACTTATACAAGATTACATTCAATGTCCAAGTCAAGTCTCTAGAATTGGTCATTTGTAGTGCCTTTTGACCTTGATGCGAATGACAAATAATCAATACGCAATCTTATATGAGCTTTCATTAATGCTAACTTCGCCTATTTTAACATGGATTGAAATGGGAGGTGTCTTACCCATGCTTCGTAATCTTGGTAGGTAGTTCGTGCTTCCAACCTCTCCTCTTCTGCTCGGACGAGGCAATCTCTACGGTATAGCTCGGTGCTATTCACTTGCTGTAAACCTCTCAGTCATTATTCAATTTCTTAGCTACTGTGCACATGTTAGCTTCAATAACGGACTGGTGGACTTATCAATCTATGGACCTTTCGAGTCGAAGTCCTCTAAACAGTGGTATTCATTTTACTATACAGTGCATTTACTGTCATTGCCTTATTTATCCTCGAACCTGTTACTGTCTCTTTCCAGTTCAGCAAACTTTTGTGAACTATCTTACAACATATTTGATGCATATATGTAAAATAGAGAAAACAAAAAGGAGGGAAGGAAAGGAGAAAGGCAAGAACATAAGTCTAATGTTATTGCTTTACATTCAGCACAAAAGTATGGAGAACCTCCTTCTATCAAGTATTACGGGTGCTCTGGAAAGAAACTTTGGTCCTTGGTAAGCGAGCACATTCAGCACACATATATTCACTTGCTAAGAAATTTATATGTGTCTACTTTAGCTCGAGTTAGAGGGGAGATATTCTTTATTGGATTTTCTAGGTTGATAAACGTTGGCTTCAAATAATATTCTAGAATACCAGTAACAAAGTATAACGCAGATACCTCGTGATACACCTAACTCTGCCAACCCACTAATAACACTAGAGTTACTCTTCTACTAGAAGTTTACCCTGGCTGTTAGAAGTAGGTGCATTTTTCTGTGGATCGCTCTCATCCATCGTAAGATATCGTGCAGAGGCAATAACGTACGTACGTACAAGGTGAAGTAACTCCTCAATTGAGACGGACTCGTTGGCTGCGCTGACATTCTCTCCATCAGGGCCATACCAAAAGCCTGGAATCCCACGGTACCTCCAGTATCGAAGATCTGATATGGCAATATCGGGTACCATCTGTGGTCGGGGCCAGCCAAGGTCCGTCACAGTATCTTGAAGGATTCCTGTCATTTCGTGCTCAGGATCTGAGATATCTGCTGCATCCGCTCCTTCAAGAGAAATCCGAGCATTAGGGTACCTGGCAACAATCTCGCTAGCCTTGTCAAAGACCAAGTGCGGATCCGCTCCAACAGGTATTACGACTGTGACTTCAAAGACACAGTCAGGAGCAATAACGCTTGGGGAGCTCCCACCATGAATCGTACCAACGTTGACTGAGACTACTGGAATCAGCTCGGCAGTGCCATCCCCGTACGTATTGTTGAGCCAATCTCGGTACTCGGGCTTCGCAAGCTGCTTCGCAATTGATGGTGGCATATCTACAGTCATCTCTTCCAAGGCGTCCAAGTCATGAATGATGTCTGTAGCAATGCGAATGGCGCTGGGACTAGCGTTCGGGTAGCCAGAGATGGCACCCCGTGTTGTGACCTCGACAGTAAATTGTAGATAGCCCTTCGAGGAGAATGTAATCGCCTGGGTTCCGCTAGGCTCAGCGGAGAGGACACAATCTGCTTCCATCTGAGGCCCGATCTGCTCAAACATGTATCCAGTTCCCCGGCCTGTAACCGTCTCTTCGTCAGATGCGAGCGCAATCGAAATCCTCCCGGCGAGTTGCTCGCGTAGCTGGGACAAGTAAATGTATGCGAATAGCATTGCAGTGACCCCTGCTTTCATGTCGGATGTGCCACGACCCCATACTCGCCCTTCGCGGACAATCCCACTCCACGGGTCGTCCTGCCATCCCGGTTCGTCGCCTGCAGGCAAGACGTCCAGGTGGCCGCTAAGCATCAGGTGCCGGCCTTCTCCAGACATCTGTACGGTGGATATGAGATTGGGCATTGTTATATCCGCTGCCAGTTCCTCGAATGGCAGCTCTTTCGATAGCAAAAGGGTTTTAACCAATGTCATTGCTGCCCGTGTGTCCCCAGGAGGGCTCGGGGTTTTGCATTGCACGAGAGCAGAGCAGAGATCGACAATCATCTGCTTGTCGCGCTCAACCCATTCGTCGACTCGGTCTCTGATGTGATTCATGTTAGGTTTATGGGTTTGGGTTTGTCGTAAGGTGCTGTAGTATTTGGCTGATGTAGTAGCACAAAATATATAAGGTCGATGTACCACAAAGATTTTTGTTCTAAACAGAAAGTGCCTGCGAATGTGTTGAGACATCTATGTAGGAAATCAAGCGACTTTATAGTCAAAGTAATAATAACTATAAAAGAATTTGACTTCGTTTTACTAAAAGTACCAGAACCAAAACGGCTTAGTGGAATCGGATCTTGCGGCTTATTTCCATCATTTTGAATAAGATTATTTAGTAACGTTTCATTTAGAAACGTGTCGTGCGGATTTAAGCCCCTCTATAAGCACTCCTGATTCTGCCAAGCTTCCAGCATAGTTTACCGATGTTTCTTTACATGGATACTCGTGCGGCCTGATGTTCCGTCACATACGAATACGAAACTTTCAATTAATATATTCAAATTTGATCTCAACTATCATCTTTATGAAATAAATGTTGACCATAAATCTCTTATACATTAGAGATGATACTACATGTATCATTTAAAGAGACAAACCTCTTTGTGATAATAAAATATAGCTTTGGAATTGTTATCTCGTATTCGTATACGGCAGATCATTAGGTAGCCAAATAATTGTCATTTTAGCCTTTCGTCTTTAGTGTAAGAAGTTCTGCAAATAGGCTGTGTAAACTGATTATCTGGTTGGTTGAAGAACAGAAGCTCCTGTAACGGAGGAATTGGTTCGAACACAGGCAGTGGCTCTAGCGCGCTTCCTTACTACACCAGCCTCGATATTTTAGTCTTAGCCTTGGTCGCAAAACGCAAGGTAGCTGACGAAATTTAGTTTCTACCCAAATCTTTCTTTCCTGTCAGCTTAGGTGGTATTTTGACGAGATTCTCGGCTAACGACTTTGCCCTTTTCAGCGAGGTGCAGGCATATAGCCTGTCATTCTTCGCACCGAGAAAGGTGGGCGGGAAATTCTTCTAATATTCGAATCAGGAAGGACCTATGTCAATCGAAAACTTACATTTAACGCTACCTATACTTGGAATTACTTGTTGGTCCGAATTATATAAGTGAAGCCTTCGCACTCAAATTTCTGTGGATTTGCTTTCGAAATTCTTATACTTCTATCTTAAAGAGATAATTCGCTACTAGTGTGAACTCTTCTTTGGTATTTATTTAGAATTTAATTTAAAATTGAGAGATAAATTATAACTTAAAAGACAAATTATAAGTATACACGTGACCTTACGGAACTTTCCAGGCCTTATACTAGTTAGGAGATACTAGCGAGAATATATTTTGTATTAGAGATTTGTTTAAAGAATTATCAATTATTAATTTTCCGCCTACGAAACCTTTCTATAACAATGTTCTAAGAAGAGAACTTCGGTATCTGGGAAATAACCTGCTCGAGATAGGATAATTGTATAAGCTAATAGAAACCATAAGTGGTAGCGAGGTTAGGATGGTACTCCTGTCCGAATCTCCTGGTATATTACTAGAGTTTATTACTTTTGGAATAAGAAATAAATCAAAACACTTACATGAGATTAAAGCTACAGCAATTTAGTAACCAACACGTCATTATCGAAACATCTCAATCCCTCTTCAACCTTAAACCAAACCAACCCAAACCAGAGCAGGCCAATCAAACTTTTGCTGCTCATATGCCCTGCCTTGCAAGGTACCAAAGTCTACCTCAACTCTATAAGGTAAACAACAAAGCGTCGAAGACAGACATATTTACAACTATTACTCAAGTCGAAGGATCTTGAGAATAAAAAAAAAGCAAGAAATGAAAGAAACTCAATCCTACACTTTAATCCAAGATCCAGCAAGCACCGAAAAGACAACGTTCCATCACGTATTTATTTTGTAGGGTATCTGAAAATTAGCTACCTGTGCCCTGTAGCATCGCGCAGCAGCAAGCAAAGAAAAACAAACAAACAAAAAACTATCATTAATGCAGCGCGGCCGTAAAATCAGAGAGACAGAAGAACATGGCATAAGAGCAATAGCAAGTGCAAGCGCAAATGCCAGAAAATAACCCCAAGGTATAATGCAGTGTCTCCGCAAACAATGCCATTGAACTGACCAGCTCAGAGAAATGAATATTAAGACAACTCTCCCAGCCCCATTGAATTAAGACAGAAACGACATAATTGTACAAAGCGCGCGCATAAGATCGTACATTAATACTTAAGTCTCCAGCACATCCTTCTCCTCCTCCGAAGGCGGTAATGGTGTCTCGTGGGTAAGATATGACTCATCCTTCTCCCAAGCTGCTCCAGGTCCACCGTAACTAGGCTCTTCAATGGTCGTTCTGGGCGTTTTCCCCTCAGAAATGCCATCTTTTGGTGCCTGAGCTACATACGTTGGAGAAACAACACCCTCCGAGCCGAATGGTAATGGCCGGCTAGGTATTTCCCGTCCTGCTATACCCTCTAACGATAGCTTCTGCGCTAGCACATCTGACTGATGGCGTGCTAAGAGATCCAGTTGTGCTGAAGGATCCTATGGATCATCAGCAATGAAATTTGTCGCTTAAACGTCGAACCACAAGCGCTCACCCATTCAGCCTGCGTTGGTACGCCCTCGGCAGCTGGCAACTCTCCTGCCTCATCTCTCTCTTCTCCCCAAAAACTTGGTCGTCGGATTGGTGCCGGGGTTACTGGCAAGCTAGGCCTCTCGAGCTCTGTTGGGAAGTCTGTGAGCTTCATGCTGTGCCTTCTCTGACCACCTGGACTGGACACTTGTTCTATACCTGAGCCGTACCCCTGCAGCACTTGAATGTTGCCCTTGCGGTTCTTTTGCAAGTTTCCTATGTACCGCTCAATCTCAGGGATATCGTCCCAAGCATTTCTAGCCGTGAAAGTCTGCCAAGGATCAGCAGCCGTGATGCGGAAGGTTGGAGTGGTGGGTGTGACTGTAGGTTCCTCCTTCTCCTCCTTGGAAGCCGCCGCAGGCTCTGGCACTGGCACTGGTGCAGGTTCATCTTCAAGAAATACCCTCGTAGGTTTTGCCGCGTTCTTCTCCCACGGGAAGATAGGTGCAGGCTTTTGATATGTCGGCGTCTTAGGTACTTCGTAGTACATGTTCTTCGGTGGCTCAGGGTAACGTTCTGGAGCTTTGAAGGGAGTAGGATCAGAAGACATGTCGTAATGAGTAGAGGGAAAGTTGGCAGCTTCGGGTCGAGAATCGGTAGGTGGTGGAGCTCTGCTGGCATCCCAGGCGGAAAATTGTTCTATCACAGGGGCTTCAGTTACTTCCGCTTCGTTTGAATTTTGAACTTCCGCGACGGACGACGATTCCTCCACCGCTGGTTCCAAGTCTCGTTCTTCGTGTACTGAATGAAATGTCTCACTATCGGGTTCTGCAGCTGGGCTTGAAATAACAAAACTGGGAGGTTGATACTCCCCCTTTGTATGATACTGCACTACCGGCGAGACACCTGTTGCCGAGCTTTCCACAGACTAGAAAATTGTTAGGTCAAGAATTGCAATAGCGCTGTGATGCTACTCACTGATTCTCTGAAATGTCTGTCGTAAACAGCCCACCATCTTCCGGCCATCTCATCATATGGAGTAGCACCTCTGCTGGCCTCCCTCCCGGCAGTCCATGGTTTGTTCTGGCCAATGAAATGAGCCATGCTGATACCAGACTGGAAGTGTCTATAAGCTGGAAGATATTGGTAGTGAGCAGACGGAGTAACGTTGTATGTAAAACTCAAACGATTGTAGGAATTCTTGAAGTGCATGTTCAGCAAACCCTGATCGGCTCCATCAAAGGATATGCCTCTCTGTGCCATTGCAAGCAGCGCATAATAATCACCCATGTTTGGATTGAGTACCATCAGGCCCGAATTGAACAAGTCGGGCCAGCCAATATCTGGAGCTGCTGAGAACGACTGTGGTAAATTGAACAGCTCATCTGGAGCTCGGAGAGCCACCATATCCGCATCGACATATACCACCTTCCGGAATTGCACGAGCTTCCAGAGGTTTATCTTGGTGAATGTGGAGTGCAGATCGCCACGACCCATCAGAAACAAATTGGCCGGGGTTTCGTTCACAATTCGCTCGACGGGTATTATGAAGTCATACAGCTTCTGGAAAAATTGTCAGACAAGCTCGGAGGTCTTCTTGTGCAAGGTGTCTCACATCCAGTTCTGCAATGCACTCTGTGGAAATGGAATCTGCCGTGATGAGCACCGCCAACTTCTTGGTCGTGCCCGCATCGCGCAACGAATGCGCCAAAACGAGTGCACCTGTTTCCCAAGCTCTAATTAGTGTAACTCTGCAACATCATGAATGAGAGACATGCCTGGAAGGTAGCTGTCGTTCAGCAGCAGCTATGGAAGAGTGTCAGTCGATCCCTTAGATTAGCCGTTGGGAAATGACGTACAGTCGCGTACACATCTTCTCCTGCAGAAGCCATTGTGTGGTCTCTTGAGCGGTAGGAGAAGATTCAAAAGGCCCTCTTGATCAGGACGACGAGGAGGAAGAGGGGACCTGGTGGGCGGTGTGAAGACAGGTGAGGAGGAGGAGAGCAGGAGGTGGGCGAAGCTGGGGGAGGGATCTTAATTATGGAGGCTGCACCGCGTACCGCCGTAATTTTAGGTGGAGAATTGACCCGGCGAACTCAAAAAAGCTGGCGGGGAAGCCAGCTGCCAACAACACAATGCGATTCAACACACAAGCTTTGACGATCTAGATTCTAGAGGCACAGAATTTGGGGGTTTGGGGGTTCAGGTGGATTGGGTGGATTGGGTGGATTGGGTGGTTTTAGGGGATTGTAGGACGAGAAGTAGGTAGTTGACAGTTGCTGTGGAAATGAATGGGAAAAGGTGAACAAGCATGGCAAAGCCGCATGGGATGTTTTTGAGTTGTACAGCAGATTGGGCGACTGTTTATCGTTTGATTATTATTGCCTTTTCCAAGCTGCTTCTCACTGCAAAAGCTCCAAGCTCCCAGCTCCTCCCAGCTCCGACCCGGCTGGTCTCCTTGTCTTCCCTGTCGCGTGCTGGGACTAGAGCTTCGTTGCGAGTGCTGACTGGATCACTCACTGGTGCTGGACCCTTCGTGATGCTGCAGTCGAGAGGGCGACGAGCCATTCACCACCACAACCCCGCCATCACTGTGCAGTGTGCATGGCAAGCTCTGTACTTGAGAGAATCTGGAGAAGAACAGCTGTCGTGTGACTGCATGAGCAACAGGAAGCTCCAGTTTAGATCGACACCAGCTCGGGAGCACCATTCTCCACAGGTGCTGAGTAATAGCTAATATATTCGTAGTCGTGTGTCGCGGTTGCAAAAGTAATAAGAAAATAAGAATCATCATCCAGCGGTTATATCAAACTGACACTGCACACGATACTTTTCTCGTTTCCATTTTATTTAGAAATAGGGTTTGAGGAGAGAAAGTATGTATTCGTTTAATCACAACAGAATTAGAACCCGTGTGATTGATTAGCTTGAGTTTCGGTTGATCGATCTGCCGCTCCGGCGGGCTAGATGCGATATGATACGCATACGCGCCGACTTTAATAAACAACATGAGATCACAACTAACGTGACATGAGAAGCAAGTGAATCACCTCGGACGGACACAAAGATAATTCAATCCTCCTTCCTGAGAACAAAATCCCACCACCCGCCAGAAACACGCGTGCAGTGTGCACATTGCACATACACATTGCCACCGCGTAAAATACCCCTCCTCTCTCCTCTCTCACTCTCCCTCTCCCCTGTCGGCGCTTCCTTTCCCAATCCATCCACTCTTCGCCTCCACGCACGCACATGACAACCCGACTTGATCCATCACCATCCGGCCAGCATCATGCCAAGCCGCGACCCCAGGAGCAGACCACCATACAGGTACGTCACTGAAGCAGCAGCAGCAATCAACCAAGTCTTCCCAGAGATGTCTTCGCGTTTGGGCGGACACGGAAGAGCCGTGCAGCCAGAGGACATCGGACGCATGCTGCAGTCACATGATTTCTCCGAATCCGATCTACGACGAGTGGCCGCCGCGTTGCAGCGCAGTCTGGACGAGGTCGCGAAGCAGAACCATGAAGCCGCAAAGATCAGCCAGGCCTTGGACCAGCAGATAAGCCAGTACGAGAGGATGAGCGCGGCATTGAGGAGGCAAGAGGAGAGCCAGAAGTTGCGTGCCGAGCCCGTGTCAGGAGCATCAACCACTTCCAACAACACCCGCGTCAAGACGCCCGGTCGATTCTCGTTCATGGAATTGCCTCCCGAGTTGCGCATCAAGATCTGTCGTCTCCTCCTAATCTCCCCAGCTGAGAAGATCTCGGTTCCTAGTAAGCCCGACGAGGACGAGACGCGACCTCACACAGCTATTCTCCAGACCTGTCGACAGCTCAACGAGGAAGGCACGCCTCTTCTATATGGCCACAACAACTTCGCCATCACGTTGAGCGCCTCGCCCAGCTCGCTCCCCTTGCTCTGCAACCTCCGATGGGACAACATCCGTCTGATGAAGGAGATCACCTTTGTCAGTGCACCGCCGGATGGCGAGAAGGTCGATCCAGCCCCGTTCTTCTGCACCGGTGACAAGATCCTCGCCCAGTTCAGCTATACGGATTTCCGCCTCTCCCCCCTGAAGATGGACAGCTATCAGATCCGCCATGCTTCAAATTGGATTAGCTGCCAGGTCATGAAGGTAGAGCTGGCTTCTTTTCAACAACGTAAGTCGCTAAACCCCCATCCATTTAGTTTTGGAAGATATTAATTGGCTCGAATAGAATGGAAAGAGCTGATGGAACCTACTCTCCCGGGCCTAGATTGGGACCTGGCTACCTTGCATGGCATCCCAGATATCTGAAGGGCCACTCAAGACGATAGAGAGTTGTGGATGGCGCAGTCGTCGTTTGACATGGCTGCACCGTGGATTTTACGATTCATGATAACGACTCTCTACGACCTGAATTCCAAAGACCTGCTTTCGTTATCCACTCCAAGAAGTATCTCGGGAATGAAAGAAAATTAAAGACAGTCTTTAGAAACTGTGCTATCCCTGTACCTTGTAAGCCTAAGTGCGGGCGATAGTAAAACGTAACAAATTTTAGCGAGGTCTTCCACTGCTGTTAAAAGTCTGGATGCTCAATGTGATTTCATTGACAAATTATGAAGACGCTAACATGAACCCTTCCCTTTCCCTTCAACGCCTTTTATGCTCTTTGATTTGACGTACAAACATAACATCCGAGAACGTCCCTCAAGCAATCTCATCTTGCTTAGTTATCTGCTTCATCAACTGTGTCTTCTACAAAAGCAGCCTTTGCTTTTCCCTTTTCTCTGGTCCGTTCCTCCGCCTTATTATCATTGCTAGAGTCTGCAGTTGATACGCCAGTTGATGGTCCTTCACCAGCATCCTGTGATGGCTCTAGAGAAGGCTCTAGCTGCGAGCTTGGCGAAGTAAAGTCAGAGCCAGGTGCTGTTCGTGTAGGTGTTGGTGCATCATCTCTGGCTGCTCCAAAATCCCAATTTGATGGGGGCTGTAGTGGAGTAATGGGAGTAGATGCGATCGTATCGGCAGGCTCTAGTGACATGTTCCGAGGCAGAGGGGTGGCTGGACCTCGTCCCGAATTGAACGGCACGGGAAGAGGATTGAGTAGATCATCTAATGCGGGGGGTGACACAGATGGTTCTGCTACAACAGACGAGCTTGCCGAAGGAGCGTTCGTTCGTCCTGCGGGAGCACTAGCAATATTATTGAAGATAGGTGGTTCGAAGGAGGTTGTGTTAGGTGCATGCGGGGTATGTAGAGCTGTAACTGGGACAGAGATTGGTCTTGTAGAGGACACAGACCCAGAACCATCTACAGGCAATCTTTGCAATGGCAGTAAAGACCAGCCATCAGGAATGGTTACTCCAGCCGGTAGATCAGGACTGCCGGCAGGTATTGCTGTGGTGTTTGGACGAACTCCATGTCTTTGCATATGTGGCAGGTGTGGGAGCTGTGGCATATGCATAGGATTGGTGGGCTGTCTCATACCCAGTCCGAACTGTGGAAGTGGTAGTTGAGCACCATGTTGAGCACCATGCTGAGGTCCATGCTGAGCTGCATGTTGTACACCAGGTTGTACATTGACTCCATCTGCTGCTCCGTTATGCACCATTCGCAATCTTGCAAGTTCTGCTTGCAATAAGTTCACGAGCTGAAGTTCTTGTTGAGCAAGCTGTAAGCTACGAATAGACTGCATAAGTTGTTGTTCGAGAGCCTGTATTTGCTCATGAACGGTCCCTGTTCCAGAAGTATTGGCGTTGGCTTGTTGTTGAGCTTGAGCTTGAGCTCGTCGTGGAAATCCCAGCTCCAAACCGTAGACCCTAGGCCCACCAGCCGCAGCCTGCTGACCTTCCCGGAATCCATGGGCAATATCTTGGAGATTTGCTTGTCCAAAACCAAGCCTCAATGGCCCTAAATTCAACATGCGCATTCCACGATTGCCTCGGCCAGCTGGTGGAGGAGCTGCTCCTGGTTGCTCCTGTCCAGGGACATGTGGCTGGGCGTTCGCAGCGGCACGGTTTGCATTGCCTGCAGCAGATCTTGCAGCTTCGGCAGGTGTCTCTACTACAGATCTTCGACAAGTAGGACAAACTTGTTGTCGTTCTAACCAACTCTTAAGACATCCAAGATGCAATATATGGCCACATGGTAACTTCTTTGGCCTAGTACGCTCGTTCACAGTAGCGGTAGGTCGCGCAGGTGGTAAGACGGCGCCTGGTGCTGGTGCTGGTACCTGAGGATTTGTAACCGACCAAGGTCGCATCTCCTCACGACAGATGATGCATGTATCTTCTCTTGCGATGTCCTCGACAGTAGCATCTTCATATCTCTTATTCATGTCTTGCGTTGCTCTACGATAGCGCAAAAATGCAGTAAGACGCTTGACAAATGACCTTGCTGTCATAAACAGGTCACGCATAATATGTATTGGTAGGCCATAGAACGTAAGCAAGATGAAGAAGAACGTGCTGTAGATACCAAGCTTCACAAAGTCTAACATTGATGTCAGCAGAAGAATCCAAAAATATTAATTGAGACTTACCTGTCAAAAGATCAAGAGTTAAGACCCATTGACCCTTGGCATCCC
Source organism: Pseudofabraea citricarpa (assembly GCA_029641185.1). NCBI lineage: Eukaryota > Fungi > Ascomycota > Leotiomycetes > Helotiales > Dermateaceae > Pseudofabraea > Pseudofabraea citricarpa. Next base: position 927,095 of record JAPWGK010000010.1, read on the forward strand.
ATCCAGGAACTTCAATATCCATTTCATCAACATCTTCCTCATTTGGTAGTCCATCGGCAGAAGGCGGTTCAGAAGTTCCTTCAGCTGCTACTGCTCTCTGCCTAATCATCTCGGCTCTTTCCTCCCTGACCTCTCTTCGTCGTTCGATCAACCTTTCTTGTGTCTGTTTCTGAGTGACTTGTGCCTCCACCAAAGATATACAATATCTCAACGCGGTTGAAATCGAAGACGTACCCAACACGGCGAATTCGAATAAGAACATAACCATCATGTTTGGGCGTGCCTGCTGAATGACAGTATTGATGGTGTATGACATGAGCCACAGGTCATAGATGACTGACATGGCCAACGAAATAGATAAACGAAAGTGGAACAGTCGCGGATTCGCCGGAGGTTGTTGTTCAAGAACTTCGACTCTTCCATCTCCAATCCAACCCCAAACTTTTCCTGTCAAGAGCGCTACAAACATGACCAAGAACCATGCTCCAACCTCCTCGCGGAAGATTGTCATAGCTAAACATGTTTCTGTTATTGCGAACCATGCTTTCTCGTACAACTGTTCAACTTCGATGGGTCGCAGAGATCCGAAGCAAAGCCGTTGGAGTCCGTACATTAGTGTGCCATAGATCAGGAGTATCAAATTGATGAGGATCTAGGAAGTGTTAGGAGATTCAATGAGGTGCCAGTAATGGACCTACCATCAAACATAAGTTGCTTTGCGCTAGGTAAACGCATGCGGAATAGAAATTCGCTCTCTGATGAAAAGCAGACACTACAACCCCAGCTGCCAGAGCCGTTGAGACCTATTCACGCGTCAGTATCTCATGTTGCGACCTGCGGAGTGCGAGGGGCATAGCTTACCCCGGCATAATAGTACAAACGCATCTCGCCCATGAGTAAAGTCAGCGAACGAGCTCAGCTTATGCACTGGTCTGTGTGCCCATATTCGTCTGCCTCCAAATAATTACAAGTGTAAGCAGGTTGACAGAGCGATATGTGGGGGAGAGGGTTTGATGGTTGAAGCCAATAAAGAACACGGTTGAAGTATCCGCGCCACCAGCCACCATAGCATCATCCACCAGCCACACGCGCACTTGACGCACTAGCCACATCGACATCAGCACGTGCCCTTCCGTACACCCGCCCGCCTTCATACTGAAATCAGCCGGAACTATTTTAATGGCCGACCATAGACAAATATCAACGGAGCATGGGACTTGATTTGTGTTTCTCTGCACCCTCATGCTTTTGGTTTGCAGTTTCTCTGTATATTTTCTTGTTCTAGAAGGAGCAAATCGCCAATCGCTGCAATGAAGATGCCACCCGCAAATGTTGTTTCGCCCAATCTATTGGCCTCTATCAGAAAGCATCCGCAACTACCACAGCATACATGGTATTTCATAATCGCAACGACTTTATGCATGCTCAATAGGCCAGAAGATATCCCTGCGGTTTTCGAATATGCCATGGAGTGTGAATACGAGACTTCCGATCTAGAGCTCTTGCATGAAAGACAGCTAAAGATCTCGAGAAGAATGCGCGAATCACTGATTAAAGCATCTGCCGTTGGAGGTATACCAAAAGTATGTCTCATGCTAATGGCCAGAGTAATGGCCAGAGTTTTTATCTAATCCATCATACAGACCATCAATGCTCTTCTTGCTCTCAAACAGGTAACTCCACTAGAATTGCAGGATGAGCCCGCCGAGTTCTCCCCTACATCGAGACGTGACGATATGTACATCATACCCTCAGCCCTAATACTTCAGCGCGGCCAAGACTTCTTCCAAAAGGTTTACGGAAAAGTTGCGAAGAGAATTATGGGACAGATGGATTACTCGGGTACAGAGGATCTTGGCTTGGCTGCTCGCCTAGTTTATGGACACTTGTTGAGCAACACCAAGGTTTTGAGTCCAGCAGAAACGAGTTTTGTCCTAATTGCGGGCCTAATCCCTCAGGATGTAAGTTTAATATCCAGTAAATATTCCTAGAGAGAAGCTGATAAGGAGCAAAGGTGAATCCGCAATTGAAAGGTCACCTCCGTGGGGCTTTGAACGGGGGTGCTTCGGCAGAAGAAGTACGGGCCGTAAGAGAGGTCGTGATAAAGATATGTGAAGCTTCTGGCATGACCAGAATTGCAGATGGGGGTCTGAATGGCTGGGGTTGGAAAGAGGAGATAGCAAACATATGATGGTAAGCCAGCTCACTCTGGTAGTTCAAATTGACCAAGCGACTAACTGAGATTTAGGAACTTGAAAACACCAACTTGTTGAGAAGTCCAAAATCACATGCAGCAGAAGTCTCAACGACATGATCACTCTTGGGGCTAGCACTTAATTAAAGGACTCAAGAGAACCCGGAACTCGGGAGTCGGTATGCGTTAAAACACTTTGGCCAGACTTTTGATCCACCGCACGATAGTTAAGCCACCACTGAAGAATTCTCCGTACAGATCAAACTGGCCTTCATATGTTTCAAAGCCACACATCGTCAAGATCGTCGGGTCTAGATAGCAGGCGAACAAAGCTTAATACCACAAGCTTAGTGATCTGCAGTCATGACCTGTAGAGAAGATCTGAGATGTGGATCCAAAGCTTGACTGAAAGGATGCACAATCTACGACTCGTGGTAGTAGAACAATTCAATGTGCTTTTCTATAGATTTCATAATAGTAATGAGCACCATTGAAAGCATCAAGTGTGGCCGTGAACGTGTCCCAGCTTGCAGATAACAACAACTTTGAGCCGATGCACTTGTTTCGTTGACTAAAATAAATGACTGGTATTTGCAGCTGTTAAGCTACGCAGTGCGCGGAGAAGTTTGGCAATAAATGTGCCTAGACATACAGCTTCAATTTCAAGTTTCAACTTGGAAGTTTCTTAACTTCTGGAGTTCCCCATGTCCAAGGCCACATAAACTTCAATTGGTGAGGTGTGCTGGCTCGACTTTCTTCGCACATGACTGCAATGTAGCTTCGCAACTTCCTCATCAATCTTCTCGCCCACGGAGCAAAACCCTCTCAGACACTACATCCGAAAGTCTGGATTCCCAACTGGAAGCTTATCAACATCACCCAGCACCTGGCGGCAAAGTAGTTCTGTATCTGCAATACTTGCGTGCAGATTAAACCTTGTGCGCCTGGTCACAAGCCCACAGTCCAGGTGCCAAAAGACACGCAGGATGAAATCAATTAATCGACAATGCATCAACTTCGAAATGCCGCTGCCTAAGCTCCCCCACCTCCCGACCCCATCGTCGACAGCACAGCACTAACTTGCAGCCACCATCCATCCTTCGTCTCCTCGTCTGCTTCGTCTCCTGCGCACTAGCATGTTTACCCAGCTCGCAACTCTCGCCCGATCAGCAGGTCCGGATCTCAAGCATCGTCGCCGCGGGACGCCGTCTCTCTACCTCCAGATCTCGACCCGCTCACCGAGCTAAGAGGCACCAGAGGGTTGGAAGCTTGTGCTTCATCGTACGACTTCAGAGGTCATTATTGATCGAGCGGCTTCCCGTCCCCCGCTTCGTGTGATTAGCACGTCGAGGCTTTTTTGGTTCCGCTGCTACACGTGGGAGCAAAAATCCACGAGCCATCGCGCTGGGTCTCTCGCCTCTCCATTCGACTGAGGCTACGCCAAAAGTGAAAGAAATAGACGAAAGGAAAGCATGGCGGCCTTTTCGGGATAGGGGCGTGCGACGTGGTGGTTGTGGCGTCCACAGAGGGAAAGGGTATGAGAAAAGATAACACAGGCACTGGCTGGGACGAGGATGAGAGAGACTTGGACAGCCGGACTGCAGCGGGGCCTCTCAACCTGGTTGTACTCCGGGTCCGGCCAATAATTGGACCAGGATATTTCTGTGAATATGAACGACAGTGCTTGAGCAGAGCGGCAATTGTTACTGCTCGTCAATCATTCCTTCGGTCTAGATCCTCGGCGTGGGAAGAGCCGCTTCAGTTGGAGAGACACGGAGGAAACAACTCACCGGACCACTTGAGTCCTGCATTCTAGGCTTCAGAGATTGTGTCAGTTGCCCATGCAAGACAACCACGAAATCCTTTCGCCATGCAGCAGTCTACAAGCGAAGGATGCTCTCATGGGATTAGACAGCCTGGATGACCAACTGTAGATGAAGATGCGGAATCCATTAGCTCGGTTGCCTCGCGTTGCGAGGCTATCAACAAATGTCGGCCGACGGGAGCTTTTGCGAGGCCAGTTCATGATTCAACTATTGTGACAGGAGGCCAGCGCTTGGACTGAGACGAGGCCACTGTTCCGATAACCATTTTGGCCCCTTTCTCGAGACCTGGTCGGTGGCAAGAAAAGAAATGAGCTGCAGACAGGCCCCCTTCTGTCCTGTCAAAGCATGCGCAGAATCGCCCGGATCCGAACAAGGTGTTGAAAGTATATGAAGAGCCTCACGTGCGGCAGGTTGCTATGATGTGCTATCACACCAGCGAGAATGCTGCATATTGATTTTCTTTGGCGGGTGATCAGCGTAGATCTACAGGCTGTGAGAGGCTTGAAGGGTTTTCGGGTTCCTGTTGACCAGGGATGCAATTACCGTTTTCAGAAGCGGATATGCATTGATTTTTACAACCCCTGCAGCACCACACTGACAGCACATTACTAGGCGACTTTTACTGGCCTCTACGAACTTCTGATGGTGGCATCATTTAGATGAAGGACACAGACATGATCTTTTATCTCTAGCTTTCATGCATGGGGCTTTGAATACTCTGATTGGGGTTTCGAGACGACGCAGTCTCCTATTCGGGTGCTGTTGCAGCTCGTACGGCTCAAGGCCCGTCGAGTCTTCCAAGGAACAAAGCGATGTACATTCTGATAGCCAGGCTAGCTCTCCCAATGGTTGCTTCGAAGGCACAGATCCTGCAGGACCTGGTGTAAATATCACCCATCACTGACCGTTAAGGAAGATACAGCGCCTGTGGTGTGGTCGAAGCACTTCTTATCTTTGCCGCTCACTAGAATAGAAGTTTCCAAGACTCGGAATGAAATTCTCCAGAGCCCAGGCTTGACCTCTACTATTACGCCGAGTTCCCGAGGTCAGAAATTTGCCTCTCATAAAAAGTGCAACACAGTAGGTAACGGTCTAGAGTCTTTACCCCGACAACCATGGTGGACTTCGCTCATGAATGCCCGGTTGCGAATGATGGCGAGGTGGCTCAAGGGTGGGAAGTACTCGCCTGGAGATATCCGAGAGATGAACGCGTTAATCAGAGGACTCAAGCACCTTCAAACGATATTTTACCTAAGCATTTTGTATTTGCTTGATCGCCATTGAGCGTGTGGGTGTTAACTGAAGTCTCATGTAAGGCAAGCCAGCCCCTTGAGGTAGCCGGCCCTGATGGATTCATGCGTACAGAGGACAATCGAAAGGACGACCGTCATATTTTCCTCTCCATGTTACTGGAGCATACGCTGAGAGGAATAGTGTGTGGCAACCTGTTACACGCGCTTTCGTTTTCAAGAATTGTTCAACAACCAAGCACAATGCCGACTACCAAGTGCTCTTCGATAGTCAAGGACTTGCACTTAACAGCACCGCACGTGGAGCAATCTCACATCGTCTCAAGGAGGAGTTTTGAGAACCTACGTGCCAACGGCTGGCTATGTACAAGCTATCATTTGGCGTGTGGAACGGTCCTCTCACTCGTTTTCCACTCCAATCAAATTCTACATGGCGGTGCCACTTACTTGAGGGGATGGGAACAACGGCGTGAAAGTTAGAAGCCACCGAATTTACAAATTCTCTTCAATATATCTTGGTCAATTTTGAGGATTGAGCCTTCGATAATTGACAAATGGTGTAAGACAAACGTGCTTCCGTACTTGAGTAACTTCAACACAAGATGAAGACGTGGGGAAAGCTTCTCGCATTGCCGGATGATTCAGAGAGAGGAGAATGGAAACGTTGCTTTCATCGTCGCCAGTTCACAGTTACCCAAGCCGTTTATCGGTGCAACTTTAGTCCTGTAGTGTCTGCGGTCAAGTCAGTTGGTTTCCAGAAAAGCCAAGCATGCTACTTCGTGATTGGTCTGCTTACGATGAGCGGGGAAGACTCTCTCCACAAAAGCCAAGCGCGGACACACCGAACTACAGATTTAGATCGACGCTGTTGCCAACAGACCAATCACCAACGGCCATGTCTCCCATGACCTCTGGCGAAGTAACTCAGCCCTACCATAGCCAGAAAGTCTCGTTGCATTCTCACCCAAGGCTACCACCTACTATGATTGATTCAAACAGCATCACCATTCCCCCCAGCGTCCTCGTGCCTCACCACAATAGCTTTGCGACGGAGAGAAAACCGACCAGTCTGCTCGATAGTGACTCAAATTATTTGGGTAACCTACTGCAATTTGGTAACCTAATTTGGCCCAGGTATGCAAGACACGGACAGGTCACTCTAAATCCATGGTTGTTTTTTGAGACGCTAGACTGCTAATGAGATGTTCTTTTGGGTACCTAGGTAGCCAACTTCTCCTACGACTGCATGCATATCACCTTCGGCCATCACGATTTGCTGTTGAACTATGATTTCCCAAGGAACGACTCCTCAAGCATGCGGGAGATAGCATCATTTAAGGTTCCCCCCAATGTACCCCTATGCCCCTTTCATCTTACAGTGGACCTCTCACTGTTTCTACGCTCGAAGCCAACAAATTCGTGCTGCAGACAATCAAGCCAGGGTCAAGGAGCAGATCACTCCACCCCTTTTAATCACATGGCAACATACCCGTCATCTGTTACTTGACCACAACTCCGGGACTTCGGGTCATTTGTCTCATCTCGTATAATTCGCAGCGGTCAAGAAGGAATGTTCCACACAAGGCTGTGGCCTCGCGACCTGCTCCAACACCCTGTTTTTAGCAACTGAAACGGCCGCTTTTCCCTCGACCGCCTCTACTTGGTGACAGCAAGCTATTTGTCGTGTTCCTACATTGTGTCGCCTTTATGAGAACCCCCACCGTTCAATGGCAGTCAGAGGAGTTGGAGCCGTGGAGTGCTGTAGACCAATTGTCTGGCTCTGCCATCTCATAGGGCTGAGTCAACTCGCCATTGCCCTCCCGACAGGCTGCATTAGTCCAATCAGATTCAAGGGGTTCCTGTCCGTGACATGGCTCGTGAAAACAAAAGACGGATGGGAACACAAACAAGACATCTTTCCGGACGAATGTGGGCAAAGACTGTATCCCAATGACGCTTCGGTAACACGGCATTATGTGAAGAAGGATGTGGAGAAGCAACAATCTTCACATCCGGATCCAGGCAGCAAGATAAGAGCATGTATTGCACCTGCATCTGCATCCGGGTGCAGATCAATGGTAGTTGGTGACGGCTGGTTGGGTGAGGTACGGCAAGTCGAGAAAAGTGTGAACAATATGGGCAATGATGAAGAAGCAAAGATGAAATCTGCCTCGCCAAATTACCACACCATATGGATAGTCCCGTCCGTCTCCGCCCGTCTGAAGATTGGGCAATTGTTTGGATCGACAGGGGCCCGCTCGTCTCCATTGCTCTACAACATGCTCTACAATAACCCGCCTGCTGACCATCCTGACTCCGTCATGATGCAGCGGCATCCAGTTGCCATGATTATGGTGGAGCTCGGTGGAGGTCGTGGACGGGATGCCATCATCCATTTTCCTCCATGCCGGTGGTCTGCACAAAAGCATGAAGACGATGATGCTGCGACTTCTGCGACTGCTGCTCAGAATATACACGCAGCGGTATGCGATGCGGTGCTGTGCTGTGCTGTGTAGGTACCGGGCGCACAGCCTCTTTGCGCAGCCCTGCAGAGGCACAGAGGCACAGAGGTGTGGAGATGCTATTTTTGCTGTCCACAATGCTCTGGTCGCTAATCCCAAAGGCCCACCTTCAGTCGTTCCAGAGCCAATCGTGCTTGCGGCCAGCGCGACTTAGCCACAATTGTCCCATTGAATGGCAGCCAACTCGCAAAGGGAATCTGCTGCTCACCGCATTGATCAGGAAGGGGTTGCTTCGCGATGATGAGAGAAATCCCAGGGGTTTGGGCGAATTCTGGCAGCCTGATATGATTACCTCGTGGCATCCAGGACTGTGCCTCGGTGCTCTCGATTCATTCCGTCGGTACCTGGCTGGATGCTTTTTCCTTCCTGGTTGAAGCCGAAGAGCAGAAGTCGTCATTCCTCGATCGCATCTCCGCGACGAGCGTCCATCCAGATCCCTCTCCGCGGCAGATGAGAAATAGGGAATGGGAGAGGACCGAGGACTGTATTGTACGACCTACTGTGAGCGGGGCGACGAGATGAGCAAATGGATGGATGATATGATGCTGCTCTGTTGTCGCCAAACTACTGACTCTGGCATCACCCACGACTATCGATACCAGATGGCAATAACAGCATCTGCAGCATGGCGTCTGAGATAGGAACTATGAAGCGAATGACACCATGGATGAATAACTCTAAAAGCGCTTCCCCACCAGCTAAAGCGCAGAGAATCTCGCACGTTACCGAATTCGAGGTGAGAGGATCTCTCTGATCTGCGCTCAGTTCCCAGAAGAGTCTTGTCCAGAGCACATCAGCGTCCGTGTCCCCAGCATGCCGACCAAATGACAATTTACTGTCGTTCGCGAATTGGCCATTCATGTCACAGCACGGGGCAGAAGATGAGATATGCCCACAAAAACAAATGTCGGAGTCTTTGAGGGGGGGGAAGGGAAAGGCACCACGAGCAGGGTCGGCTAGAAGGGTGCTGGTTGGCTGGAGTGCGAGAGTCCCCCCTCCAGATTGGCACCCACGGTCCCACCGCTCCGGACTTCGCGATAGTGCCCTTGAGGGTAGCTCGCCTAAGCCTGCTACCGACGAGACCCTGAAGAGCACAGTGAGCCTTATCCGCTTCTGGGGGGAGGGGGGGGGATGATGGGTAGTGGCCGGTGTATGGCTGGTTTACGCTCTGAACGCTGGGAAGTCGAGGAGGGGGAGGGGGTATGTTGGTGCCTGTGGTGAAGTGCATGTGGGTGTGTTGTATGGTATGGTATGGTATGGTGTATGGTATGGTGTATGGCATGCTGTGGGATTGTGTACGGTAGCGGCAGCTCGGTGAGGGGAGGGGGACAAGAGCCATATGGTACTGTACAGGCTACAGGCTACAGTACAGTACAGTACAGTACAGTACAGCACAGTACCTACCAACTATACCGTGGAAGCCTGGCACCTGGCATCTGGCACCTGGCACCTGGGAGCCTGAAAGCCTGGGAGCCTGGGGAGAAGAATAGGGATGGAAAAGCCGCAGCCACAAGTGACACTCTCGAGCGCTGTTCCCCTTTTGGGTTGACTTGCTGGACTTGGGCTTGATCAACTAACCTTAATAATTGTCCTCGGACACACTAACTCTGGGAGACGACTGGGAGCACTCCCACTCCCACTCCCACTCCCACTCCCACTCCCACACCAACCACCACCACCACCGCCGCCGCCGCCAGCACCTCTCCTCCTCCTCCTCCTCCTCCTCCACTACCACCACCAACCGGCCTGTCCTGCCCTGCCCTGCCTCCCTGCTGCTGTCGCTTGCCCTGTGATCAGGGGGCTATGGGGTATTTTGGGCCACCGGGGTACACAATCCTAGCATCCCTCAAGCCCTGCAACGCAGCAACAGGGCCCATCCCAAATTTGGTCACAGTCTACCCTGGCTCCTCTGCCCTGTGGGCCTTGTCCCTGTCCCCTGTCCTCGTTCTGGCTGCGCATCTCTGGTCTCTGGTCTCTGGTCTCTGGTCTCTGGGTGGGTTATTGATCTCACTGGCAAACATTATAATGCTGGGCCCCCAAACCTCAGGAAATCACCATCTTTTCACCACGTCCATACAAAGGCACTACTGCTCTTTGCTTGATTCTTTTAAACCAGCATCGATCTGCACGGTATCCAAAGTCAGTCTGACTGCACTGCAATTTAATCTTACTCAACCCTCGAATCTTCACCTATCGCTGCCAGCCAGATACCAACCATCCCGCCCCCGACTACTTATACTGCTACGCGCTCGCATCCCATATCCAGCAAACCTCCTCGATACTCGATTGTAGCTCCTTTCTCGCCGTACGACTTCTCAGATCCCGGGGCTGTCTGTCTACCGGAGCTTCTCGCTACCTTCCGCGCGGGCCAAAGAGCAATCAAATCTCACCAGCAACAGATTTTAATTTGGACACTTCGACCTCGGTGATCTCTTTCACCGTGAGGTCATCCTCAGACAGAAGGTATTTTATCTTCCTCTCGGGGTTTACCTGACGCATAGGAAACACGCTGACTTGCATTGCTCAGCTGGTGACTGGTACGATTCGAGGCATAAGCCCCTGTCTCTGCATACATACATAGACATGGCTTCAGTCACAGATCACACATTGAACATGATTCCGCGTCACGACGACTACGTTCTATACCCGGACCCTTCTACCACGTACTCGTCACAACAGTTTGATTACAGCGCCATTCAAGCATTTGACATGGAGAACCAAGGACCAGCAGGATATCCAAGGAGCTTTCAGGACTTTGCTGTCAGCTCAGGGTACAACAGCGCTACCATGTATACCGACGCACCCCAAGAGATGTACCCCCTCGAGTCTCCAGAGCTCGGTCGGGTGCCTTCGAACTTTTCTACTGCGTCAGCTCCGTCGGCGACTTCTTCGGCCATAGGTTCGCCCTACTCAGGCCACGGACAGGCTGTGCCAGCACCAGAATGGGCTCCGCATGGACTTGGTTTGAACCCAGGGATCGTGAACTACGACAGCTTTGGAAGCACCGAGTACGGCTTCGCAGCAGCACCAGGTATGGAAGAGTTCGATTTAAATTTCAATGCAACGGGGGCCAAGTCAAATAGCTTTGTTGGTGAGTGTCCAACTGTTTCTGCATCTATGTCTCGTCAGCCTGGTTCGATATCAGCGTCCGAGTCTTTCTCTTCTTTGTCAGCTTTTGCTCCTTCTCCAGTCGATCGTATTCCAAGATCGATACCTTCGCCAACAACGCCCAAGAGTGCGAGAAGGGAGTCACGGGATGACAGCTTTAGATCTCCTTCTGTTTCTGCATTTTCTCCAAGATCTTCTTCTTCGCGCCGACAGTCGCAAGCATTTGGCGCAAATGGTTTTGCCTCTATGAGCCCAGCTGGCCGGACTTATGATATGCATTCTTCTTCTCCTATCAAGTCTGAACCGATGTCAGCATTTCCGGCGTTTCATCAGTCTCCTTTCTTTTCTCAATCTAGTGGCAACTTTGTCGCTCCTCTTGAATCTTCTTGTTGGTTTCCTCTGTCAATCCTGCATCCCTCTTACGCGCGCTGTCCATCAGAAAAAGACAATGTTCTAACGACGGATATTATAGATCCATCTCTGATTCATGCGCAATATACTGGTCGTACTCCAGTAGGCGTTCAGAGTAACGATGCGCAAGCGTATCAACAACAACAACTATACCCAGAATCACCCGCCCTATCCCAACTCTCACACCTTTCTCGAAGCTCGCCGAGACCCGTCAAGGCAGGAAGCCAATCGCCATACATGAACTCGCAATATCAAACCTACCCTTACCAAGCGCGGCGACCATCTCTCACATCGCATCAATCATATACCAGCGAGAGCTTTAGCAGTGATGAGTCTAAGGAGAAGGGCCGATGCACTTATCCCGACTGCGGCAAAGTATTCAAGGACCTCAAGGCGCACATGCTCACCCACCAGAATGAGCGACCAGAAAAATGCCCGATCCAAACATGCGATTATCACATCAAGGGCTTTGCGCGAAAATACGACAAGAACCGACACACCTTGACGCATTACAAAGGAACGATGGTTTGCGGTTTCTGCCCAGGTTCCGGATCAGCGGCTGAAAAGTCGTTCAACCGAGCTGATGTATTCAAGAGGCATCTTACATCGGTTCACGCCGTTGAGCAAACTCCTCCAAACAGCCGAAAGAAGTCCTCATCAAGCACAAACAGCGGCAAGCAGCTTTCAGGGTATGCTCCAGATGCTACTGGCAAGTGTTCCACATGTTCTCAAACCTTCACCAATGCTCAAGACTTTTACGAGCATCTGGATGATTGTGTCCTTCGAATTGTGCAGCAAGAAGAGCCCTCTGAGGCCATCAACGCGCGAAGGCTTGCAGAGGTTGAGCAGGATCAGGCGGTACATGACACCCTTCGTGCCAACGCCCTACCCATCACTACCAGCAACGTGTATTCGGCCGACGAGGACGACGAAGATGATTTGGACAACGACTCGGATGATGACTTCTCTCCAAGAGGGTCCAAGTCTTCTCGAAAGACCAAGCGACAAAACCCAAACGGCGTGCAGAAGTCTCGGGGACTTACCCATTCGAAGGGTGGAGTGACCCTGTCGACTAAAGGGCGCAAGAAGCGCAAGGATTACCCATCTTCCTGGGGCTGCCCGATCAGCCAGATGAAGATGAAAAAGCGCGTCATGTGTGTCTTCGATGGGCAAAGAAGACTATGGAAGGACGACATGATGCTGGATACGGACTATGAAGTCCGTATGAAGCTCCAAGGAGACGAGCGCGCCTACGTCACCGATCTGGATGTGCAGACGATGCGTAGAGCTGAAGGTTTCCACGGAGCCACAGACGAAGAGAAAGGTCCCTGGATCTCGGACGATCTGGCTGATATCGATCTTGAGACCTTGATGGAGGTCAAGAGGGATTGAGAGGTGTCTTTTTATTTCTTTACGACGATATGTGCTTTATGATGACTTTGATGGTTCTACTGAGCATTTTCACTTTTCATTTCCTTCGGGCGTGTATAGGGACATTACACTGGTGTATGTGGGGTTATGGAACGAGATACCACTTTTCATTTTTTTCTCTCTCTCGAGAATCACTCATCTCTACTTTGGAATGATGGATGATGGATGGACAAGACAAAAGCTCTTGGGTTTCTTGCTTTTCGGGATTTCGTCTTCGTCGCAGTAGTGGTGGCAGCATTTTACGGTGTTCATGTTTCTCCTTTTCGGCCGGTCCGTCAAAAGCTGCTACAAAGTACAACAAAATACTACCTACCTCCCACCATAGCACTATAGTAATTCGAAGATGGATTAATTCATCCCATCTGTTTCAACACCTGCTCTGACTCATCCTCGAGCGCCTCTCCTGTCTGTTCCTCATGTGCCGTGATCAAAAATCTTCAGCAGCTGAAAAAAACAAACTTTCTCCCCAGAATGGAGAGGGCATGACTTGGCGCGGCCATTGGCACAGATGAACTCAGACGAGGTAATCCAACCCTCCTTGAACCCTCATCCAACCAACGTGGGTACGCAATCAACGACGAGTCTAGTACCTGGGTACCTAGATGAGTAACGACCCATCATGGGTTCTCCATCGCTGTCGCCGTCGCCGTCGCTGTCACCGGCACCGGCACCTCGGTCGTCGCATCGCATTGCCAACCAGCAGGCGAAAACGAAGAGCGAAGAGCAGAGCAAACAAAACAGAAGTGCAAGTCAAGTCACGATAGAGTAGATGATGGATGGATGGATGGATGGGGTGAAGATCAAACAGCCGCGCCACATTACGGTACGTCCTGCTCCACGAATGCTCTCTTTTTTGGCTTTTTCTTGTCTGTGTGGTTGAAGGTTGTAGGTTGTAGGTTAAGCTTTGCTGATCGCATCGCTCTCCGATGTTTTGTTCTGTTCTTTCTCCTCCTTCTGCGGTGGGGATGGGAGGGGAGGGAGGGGGGTTAAAAATAGACGGACGGACAGACAGACAGGCGTCTGGTGTTCGCTCTCTGTCTGTTCATGTCATGCCGAAGAAAGTTACTTACAGTATTGTACATGCCTGCTTGGCTCCGAGCAAACATGTGGGGTGCTGGGTGTTGGGGTTCGGCTTTCGTCGTTGCTTGCTTGCTTGCTTGCTTGCTTGCTTGCCTGCGGTGAGGTGACGTGACGTGATGGGACCGAGGACTTGACTGCGAAAGAAGAGAGAGAGGAACAGAAAGAGAATCAACAATGCTGGTCCCTGTGAAACGGAGTTCCCGAGTACTGGACAGCAGCAGCAGCAGCAGCAGCAGCAGCACAGCCGCGAGTTGGATGACGGACGGACGGGCGGGCGGGCGGTCGGGCAGGTGAGGTGAGGTCAGGTCAGGTAAAGGTAAAAGAAAGGTAAAAGGTAAGGGGCACGGTTGTTGGTAGACTACAGAGAGAGGTACTGTGGGTTGGCGGTTGGGTCACTTTGGCATAGCCATAGCCATAGCCATAGCCACTCAGCCACTCAGGCGAGCACCGACCGACTGACAGGGGGGGCTCACGGTAAACTGTAGTACAGGGGTCCTGGGTGAGATTCCCGAATCTTTTGGCTTTGCGGTCTGGCTTTGGCTCTGGCTTTGGCTTTCGGCTTTGGGTTTGCAGGGCACGCCAGGGCAGAGCAGAGCACAGCAGGGGGAGGGGAGAGGGGAGGGGTAGGATCCGACGTCAGGTACCGGGGTCGCTACAGTACTCTCTTACGGGGTTGGGGTTTCCTGGCCATGGTACTGTAACCCTTTGATATACTCTGGCTGCTATTTACAGGGATATGCCCTCTTGGTCTTTTTGGCTTCTTCTTCTTCTGCTTCTTCTTCTGCTTCTTCTTCTTCTTCTGCTTGGCTTAGGGTCGCGAGTGAGGATGGATGCTGAAGTGGGGTAAGGGGTGAAGCACTCAGGCATAGATGTATTCTTTTTTTTTTTTTGGCTTCGGTCGTTTGTCGTGTGCTTATGTTTTGTGCTTGTGCTTGTGCTTATTTATGTATGATAATGATCTTGTATCTAGAACCCCGTCCATGGCTGAAGTCTGCTTTCTTTCCAGCCGACTGAATAAGTGGGTTTTGGAAAGGGTTTCTCGGGGGATATGTTCTGACCGCTGGTTAGTCGTGAGTAATAAGGTATTTGGGATCTCATTTATTTTGTGTGTGTGTGTGTGTGTGTGTGAGAGAGAGAGAGTTAACGGCCGATGAATGACAATAGCAGTGATAGCAAAACCACACCTTGCAATAGAACTCTCTTTTGTTTTCTATTATGGAATAGATGCTTGGAAAGGCGAGTCAAGAAACCTCCACGCCTTGAGATAGAAGTTGGTTTCTCAAGTTTCTTGATATTCACGTAACCAGCCGCAACTTTGTGGCAGCTTTTATCAGCTTGATTCCTATTAGCAAAATATGGAGAGAGTATTGATATAGGTCTTCTCCTAGCTAGTAAACATTGATATAGAAATGATAACCATGTGACACGGTTAACTGGTTACAAGCAGCATGGAATCTATGTATGAGAAATGCTACAGAATATATTCACCAGAAGCACTGAGTGAAAAGTACAGAAGTGCTTTCGATTTTCTATCGAGGCCGGATAATGCCATAGAGAGCTGGTTCCAGAGCACCAACCTTGATCGAGCTTCTTGATTCCTATGGTATCCCATTCAACAATAAATTTTGACGTGTGCTGTTACTACCCCAACCTCGTTATTCCAGACAGTTCTATGCCACGGTGCATGAAAAGCTCTACGGTTTTCTTTGCGGACTGACAACGAAACGCAGAATGACAGCAGGACGTTCCACGGCCTGAAATCTTGGTTGATCTTGTAGTGTTGCCAGGAAGCAGACTCGGTCTCGCTCGCCGCTTCCCAGCACCCAAGCCTCCACGCAAGGAAGCTTCTTGTCGTGCGCTCTGGGAAGGAAACCCGTCAGTCCCTCAAAAAAGAAAATTTGTCGTATCAACTAGGCCTGCTTATCCTTTTTATCTTCGTCGCTTTCCCTCTCTCTCTCTCTCTCTCTCTCTCTTTCTCTGGTTTCTGGCCTGTCGTATTTCGGTTGTGGAAAGCTGGTGTCTTGGATTACTGCTATTGACGTGGGGAAAATCCGTCAGCGGATTTGGGCTGAAATTACCCCGTTGATGCGAGGCAAAAAACAAGGGGGAAATAAAAAAGAACAAAAGAGGGACGGTTTCTGCTACTCTAATAGCTAGACCCATTTGGAGTGGTTCCTTTCTTGGTACGACAATACCTCTCATAAGGACGACAGACGAAGAAGCAAAGCCGAGGAAGGAAAGAAAACAGAAATCTCACATCTGTCTAACTTTGCCGTGGCATTATTTTACCTTTGTAGTATCAGCAGTCCGAGCATATCATGTAGAGCAGCGTGTGAAACTTCTTGTCCAGCCCGGGCAACAAGTTGTTAAATAAATAAAGTTGTTTTTTTCTTGTGGATTTTACGTCTCACATATTCGATACACAGACATTGCAAACGAGAGAATGTTGAAATGCTGCTAAGCAAGCATCTAATGCCCAGGTGGTATGCTGTAGAAAGCATGAGATAGATACCTTCCTCGCTTAAGCCAGGGCTTTGCAGATTTGTCAAGTACTTGAGATATGAGCCAGCTTACCGGTTACAGACTAGAACTGATTCAGCTAGCTATCATGACAGCAGATCACCCGTGCGATATTCTGTTCAGCGGAAGTATACTAAAGTTGATATCGGGGATAATATATTAGGCTCTTGTCCTTCGTTGTGGATGCCGTATTGGTCTTCCGCAAGCGCCTGGCTCGATTTTGGAGTTTTTTGTCGGCGTACCAACCAGCAACCGCTTTCCATGCTGCCTTCCATGCTGCCTCGTTATTAGAAAAGTATTCTGAAGAAGGAAATATGTAGTAGTTATTAGATATATCTCTTGATAATAACTTGAATCGTGAATGATGTATACCTACGTAACGGCAACCGAGCGACAGAAGAAAATGCCGTGCATGAATGATACACGAAATTCAAAACAGTCCTACAATCACAGTTAGATATACTAATCTACTTGCCGCGAGTATAGATACATATGCAAAGTGAGGACTATGTGCTGTAACCTAGAACTGTGAAAATGCAAGTTACTCGAGGAGAAGACCCAGAAACAGCTATTGGGAGCCAAATAACCCAGGTTGGTGCAGAATAATCTAACGCGTGGTATCGTAGCCGATTGGCGTTGTCGTGCCAGTGTGCCACGATTGCGGAACTGCTATCTGTTAGGACTTGAGTGGCAACAAGATGATTAAGTGACAGCAAGAGTATATTCCGAGGGGCTAAAGTTATTGTTTTCTTGCCCCAGAGGTATTCGTACAGTGTTTGATCAAGATTTCTTCTTTGTGCATCAAGCTTACTGTCTCATTTCCCCATAGATACTTAGGTACCACTTGCTCACGAGCTCGTCTTTTGCTTTAAGCTCTGAAACGACCCGATAATCCTAAATATAGCCACCACCAACTTTGTTTTCTTTTGGTAAATGCTCTGTCTCGATACTTGTGATATTCTGACGCTGGATCGGAGTTGAGATAGGTATCATTTTGTGTAGTATTTTTATCTAAAAGAAAGCACATGACAGAATACCCAGCAGAAGTTTTTAAACTTACACGCAGGATACAGATGCATAGATAGAGGCTTTACTGAAATTGATCGCGTAGATTTAATCAGTGTGTGATAAGGAAATAGAATCTGATTGTCAAAATCATAAACGGAGGGCAATGTATGCGGTGGGTGGCTTCTGTTGGAAAGAAAGGCAAAAGTAAATATCAGGATGAGTGATCTTTCTAGTAGAGGACACTTCCCTCCAACGTCGAGTTGAAGAAGACAAAATTAGATCCCTTAACAAATAGGTACCTTCTTGTTTAATCTGATCGCTTACCGAGGCTCAACGTTTCAAGCGCAGCCGTAACACTAGATAGAAGTTGTTGATCTGTACTCTTGTGTAAAGTGTAAATTAATCATAGGGTTTTCTTCCTGTTTTCTTCCAGTTTTTCTTCTTGGTTTCTAGATATAATGATTAGACACGTTCAAGACATTTTGCTAAATTTAATAGAGGTAAGATCAGTTTCGAGGGCAAAGGAGTTTCTCGAGCTCTGTTATTGGACGGATTAAAGAGTTTTTTATTCTACGAGTGAGTGCTTAAAGCAAATAGTTCGATACGTCGGTATCGGCTTAAACCTTTGAATTACTCTTGTTATCTAATTGTCGGTTGACTGTAATCAACGGGTCGAGGGGCACCTTATATCCGTTCTCTGGTGAATTTAATGCTCGTATTCGAAGGTATTGATTTGTCTAAGGAGGAGAGAGGAACCATAGCAGGTAGGCCTTTATATAGGCACTGGCGTATCACGTGCACTCGTGACTATTACCTAGACAATAAGTTTGACGTGCTTACTCGGTTTCTACGCTTTCTATGCTTTTCGAGCATCATTGGCGTATTCGGTATCGGGCATAGGCACGGCACTGTTCAAATCCGGGCACTCGTATCCCGATAAGCAATCTGACAACATGCTCTCGACATGTGCCTTTCGCTGGTCGATAATGGTGGAATGTTGTTATCAGAGGCTGCCCAGCTGCTGTGCCGTGCGCCGGAAAACCCGCGGACAAGCCGAGCCAGAAGAAGAGTTCGAACAGCACAGCGAAGCGACGAACAACACGGCCCGTATTTTGCTCTCTGAATCCTATCTGGAGAAGAGCGGAGGGACTCTCTCGCCGACTTTGGAGCTTCTCTTACGAACCAGTGAAATGTCTTCAAGGAGGTGCCTAAACCCAATCTTTGGTAATATGATGGACTTCCCGAGATCCCTAGAGTTTGGATATGGCCAGACACATATACTCCTGCTCTTACTCCCAGGACGCTTGCTGTTTGCATGATCGGATTGTGTTCGACTCGCTAGGATCATCAAATGTCGACTCGAACGATGGTTGAAGGACCACATCATGTGTCGGATTCTCCCAGTGATGCTGACGACACAGCATCGGACGGAACCAAAGCTGGCCCAACCCCAGATCAACAAGACAAGAGCACTTTCGAAGATGATTTGGGTGCTGTGCAGGGACTAGCTCGGCAGTATACTCTCCAGACAACCTATTCCCAGATCGAGGGTAACCCACTTCAAGCAGAACCTGGCTCGGTTCTCGATCCTTCCTCGGATAACTTCAACGCAAAGGCATATGCGAGAGCACTCTACAAGCTGCAGAGAAGTACAGAAGGCTACTTACCAAGAAGTGCCGGTGTCTCGTTCCAAAATCTGAATGCTTACGGGTTCGGGTCTTCGACGGACTATCAAAAGAATGTGGCCAATGTCGTTTTTCAACTCCTCGACTTGTACCGGAGCGCTACTGGAGTTGCCAAACAACGTGTTGATATCCTACGGAATTTCGATGGCCTCGTCGAAGCTGGAGAGATGTTACTGGTGCTGGGTCCTCCTGGCTCGGGCTGTTCGACTTTTCTCAAGACCATCGCTGGAGAGATGCATGGATATGAAGTTGGCAAGGAATCTGTGATCAATTACCAGGGAATCAGCTACGAAAAGATGCACAAGCACTACCGAGGAGAGGTCATATACACAGCTGAACAAGATGTACATTTTCCGAACTTGACAGTCGGCGAAACGCTATATTTTGCAGCACGGGCACGACTCTCTAAAATTCTACCTGGAGGGGCTAATAAAAGTGATTTCGCAAGACATTCGAGGGATGTCGTGATGGCAATGCTCGGCATTCGACATACAATCAACACCAAAATCGGAGACAACTACATACGGGGCGTGAGCGGCGGAGAACGCAAACGCGTCAGCATCGCCGAAGCAATACTGAATTCGGCTCCAATTCAAAACTGGGATAACTCGACCCGTGGCTTGGATAGTGCCAATGCTATTGAGTTCTGTAAAGCATTGAGGTTGTCGTCAGATACTTTTAATGTCACAGCAGCCGTCGCTATTTACCAGGCGCCGCAGCTCGCTTACGACCAGTTCGATAAAGTCATAGTGCTGTACGAAGGCCGCCAGATATTCTTTGGCCCGACGGATCAAGCTGCTGAATATTTCGTTGCCTTGGGTTTTGATATGCTTGAAAGGCAGACGACTCCTGACTTCTTGACATCTATGACCAGTCCAGAGCAGCGTATCGTACGCCCGGGGTTTGAGAACCGTGCTCCACGAAGCCCTGACGAGTTCGAAGCTGCATGGAAAGCCAGTTCTGTATATGCAGAGCTGTTGACTAGAATATCTCAGTTCAACCAGGATCACCCCATTGGAGGCGAGGACCACGAAAAATTCAAGGCATCTCGGATAGCTCAGCAAGCGAAGTCTCAAAGACCAGCGTCGCCTTACACGCTGTCTTTTGTGCAGCAAGTCAAGCTATGCATGTGGCGCGGATATCGACGACTTCTATCTGATCCAAGCGTCACCGTTACGCAAATCGTCGGAAATACCATTATGGCCTTGATTATCGGCTCAGTATTTTACAACCTTCGCACGGATACTGACTCGTTCTATTCGCGTGGGACGCTCCTCTTCTTCTCGACGATTTTCAACGCCCTCGCTTCAATGCTGGAGATCTTGACTCTCTATGCCCAGCGGGGCATCATTGAAAAACATCAGCGCTTTGCTCTGTACCATCCTGCAGCAGAAGCAATCTCATCCGTGCTGGTCGACATGCCGTACAAAGTCGTGAACGCATTCGTCTTTAATCTCACACTTTATTTCATGAGTAATTTGAACCGTGGGGCCGGCCCGTTCTTTTTCTTCTTGCTTATATCCTTCAGCTTGACAATGGTCATGAGTATGATGTTTCGAACTATTGCATCTATCACCAGATCTCTGGATCAAGCATTGGCACCCGCAACGGTTTTTGTGACGGGCATGATTGTCTACACTGGCTTCGTTATTCCCCCGACATACATGCTTGGATGGTCGAAATGGATCAAGTACATCAATCCACTCAGCTATGGCTTCGAGTCGTTGATGGTTAACGAGTTTTCTGGTCGCACGTTCCCATGCTCGGTTGATCACATCGTGCCAGCTTACGGAAGCATCTCAAATAGTATCTGTTCAGTAGTCGGCTCTCAGCCAGGACTGCGGATGGTATCTGGGAACGACTATATTAACTCGTCCTTTGAATATTACGCGTCGCATAAATGGAGAAATTTTGGCATTCTCGTGGCGTTTTTCGTGGGACTTACCGCCACCTACTTGACAGCAGCCGAGTTGGTTTCTGCAAAGAAATCCAAAGGCGAGATCTTGGTCTTTGAACGTGGTCATGTATCTCAGAAGCTGATGAAACGAGCCCCAGCCGATGACGAGGCACCAGCAACCGGCGAACCAGTACCTATGAAGCGGCCTGAGAATGCCGCGGGTCCAGTGTCGCTACAGAAACAAACGGCCATTTTCCAGTGGCACAATATCTGCTATGATGTCAAGATCAAAGGAGAAGACCGCCGGATCTTGGATAATATTGATGGTTGGGTCAAGCCTGGGACTCTGACGGCTCTGATGGGCGTCAGTGGTGCTGGCAAAACTACGTTGCTGGATGTTCTTGCTACGCGCATAACGACTGGCGTTATTGGGGGCGAGGCTCTGGTCGATGGCCGTCAACGTGATGCATCTTTCCAACGTAAAACGGGCTATGTCCAGCAGCAGGATCTGCATCTAGCTACTACTACTGTCCGTGAAGCTCTCAACTTTAGTGCTCTCCTCCGCCAGCCAGCTCACTTGTCTCGGCAAGAGAAACTTGATTACGTCGATGAGGTTTTGGATTTGTTGGAGATGACTGAGTATGCCGGTGCGGTGGTTGGTATTCATGGCGAGGGATTGAATGTTGAGCAACGAAAACGACTCACTATTGGAGTTGAGCTTGCCGCTAAACCAGAGCTTCTGTTGTTTCTCGATGAGCCAACAAGTGGACTAGACTCCCAGACGTCATGGTCGATTCTGAACCTGCTCGAAAAACTCACGAGGCATGGACAGGCTATTCTCTGTACCATTCACCAGCCATCCTCGATTCTTTTCCAACGCTTTGATCGTCTTCTGTTTCTTGCTAAAGGTGGCCAGACTGTATATTTTGGCGATCTCGGAAAGTCCTCGCAGACACTAATCGATTACTTTGAGCGGAATGGTGCACACTCTTGCTCGCCAGATTCCAACCCTGCCGAGTGGATGCTTGAGATCATCGGTGCGGCGCCAGGTACGAAATCGGATATCGACTGGCACAAAGTATGGAGAAGTTCGCCGGAATACACCATGGTGCAGGAAGAACTCGAGCGTCTGAAAACAGAACGTAGCCAAATCGCTGCATCGTCGGATGCTAGCTCGGCCGGTTATCAAGAGTTCGCGGCATCTCTGTTCCAGCAATACGTGCAAGTGCAGACGCGTGTTCTGCAGCAGTACTGGCGCACGCCTAGCTACGTGTATTCGAAGATCCTCCTCTGCACCGCCACGTCACTCTTCATCGGTTTCTCGTTCTTCAATGCTACAAATTCCCGCCAAGGTCTCCAGAATCAGATGTTCAGTATATTCGAGCTCATGAGCATTTTCGGCCAGCTCGTCCAGCAAGTCATGCCGTTATTCGTGACACAGAGAAGCCTGTACGAGGTCAGAGAGAGGCCATCGAAGACGTATTCCTGGAAGGTCTTCCTCATGTCCAATATCGTCGTCGAGCTCCCCTGGAACCTCGTCTGTGCTGTCCTCGTCTTCGTCTGCTGGTATTACCCTATCGGCTTGTATCGCAATGCTGAGCCTACCGATACCGTTCACGAGCGTGGCTTCTTGATGTTTTTATTCGTCCTGGCTTTTCTGATCTTGTGTAGTACCTTTTCTATTCTCGTTATTGCGGGAATGGATAATGCTGAGACGGGTGGGAATATCGCTAATTTGTTGTTCTTGCTGACTATTATTTTTTGCGGGTATGTTCTTCTCATCTCAGTCATTTACTCACTTGCCCTCTTGCCCTCTTAACTCAAATTGTCTGAAATCTTTGACTAACGACGAGTAGGATCTTCGCCTCGCCCGATGCACTCCCCGGCTTCTGGATCTTCATGTACCGCGTATCGCCCTTCAACTACCTTCTCGACGGCATGATAACGACGGCCGTGTCAGGGACGAACGTCACCTGCGCATCGAACGAGTATCTTCGATTCAACCCGCCGTCCGGGCAATCGTGTGCACAGTACATGGAGCGGCAGATCAGCCAACTGGGCGGCTACCTGCAAGACCCGCAAGCGATGGCCGATTGCTCCTTCTGCACCCTCAGCTCGACGGATGCCTTCCTCGCTTCCTTCTCCACCCACCCGGATAAGAAGTGGAGGAACTTTGGGCTCCTGTGGGCCTTCATCGCCGTCAATGTCGCCGGTGCCGTTTTCTTTTATTGGCTCTTTAGGGTGCCGAAGGGCCAGGCGAAGAAAGAGAAGAAGCTGATCGCAGAGACTGAACATGTGCATGTGGAGAAAGTGGGAAAGGCATAGTCTGTCTCAACGCTTTCTGTCCAGCTCCATTGGGAGGGTTTAATGCTTTTGTTCTCCTTCTGGATGGATCGATGCGGTTCTATATTTCATCCTAATTCCTTATCTTGTCGCTGTATTTTGTAGTATAGACGTACTCTTCCATATAGATTTCGCATGTAGTAGTATTCTTTAGTTTATTGGTAATGATTATTCTTGTCTACTAGCAGATGTTTTTTTTTTAGAATAGCTAAACAAAAATCTAGAGAAATTGTTTGAAGAGTCCTTAGGGTAAGTTTGGAAGTTCAAGTATTCTAAAGGCTTGATAAATAGCTTCACTTTCCCTGATGATAGGTTCGTGATGTTATTGTGATGCGTCTTCTTGGAAATCATTGTATCTGCTGCTGCTATAGACTTGGAAATTTAAGCTTTTGAAGGCGGCATGAACCCGCTTCTAAAAACATCCTTCTTTGTTTCTGCATAATTTCAAGTCATAAAGCACTTTTCAATTACCAAGTAATTTTAATGTTAATGACTTCCTATTTGCCACGTCATCCTATTGGTCGGGTCGGATCTGAAGCCAACATTCCTCCATCCACGTGTCAGCGGTGTGACATGTTCTGCCGGGCCCCGTGCTCCACAATAATACGTTAGACGGCTGCACCTCTTCAACTTGTGCACCCGCGACCAGATTTATGTTGCCCGAATGGCTACCGCGATGAGCCCTACTGTCCTCTTGAAAGCCGTAAGTAACTTGCTCCCTCCGAGACAATCTCGTAGTTCTTACAGATGCTAACTTACGACAGTGTGAGAACTGCCGCGTGCGAAAGGTGACGTGATATCGACAGCAATGTAACTGGTACGGAGGTACCTGGAACGGCTCGCTTACAATGCATAGATCCGATGCAGTCGCTCTATGCCATGTTCCAATTGTGACACTGCTGGGCTAGAATGTCGCCCTTCTGCGAACAATACTACTTCTACCCCTCGGGCTCCTCGCCAGTTGCCTCCTAATCAATAGTAAGCATATCCCATACTGAAATAGTCACAAATATCTGACCACCAACAGCCAAGAACACATCGAGGAGATCTTCAAAAGGCTATGCAATATCGAGGCTGCTATCCAGAGCCGCCCTCCAGTGGTAAACCAGGCTGACTCAAATACCTCGGATTGCGTCAGTACACCTAGCCTTAGCGCGCCATCCACGGCTGCAACGCCTGTACTATATGAAGGAAACTCCTCGTTCACGAATCAAAGTCTAAAAGCTCGGAATTTTGCCGAGGTCGTTGTGCGGCTCGAGTCCGGTTTCCTTCCTAATTCCGAGTTAAGCGACACATTGAACTCACTCGAGAGCTTGATCAACCATGGCCGTTCTCTCACGGTCGGAAATACGTTTCATTTCGAAGAACGCAACTTGACCACTCCGCCCATGAAGCTTGCCCCTGTAGAATTCATCCTTCGCATCCTCAACAGATCTAAATGTACCACCCATCTTTCTTACCCAGAGGTATATCCAAGCTAATATCATATAAGCATACCAACACTTCGTTTTTCTTACATTTAGTTTGACAGACGATGGCATCCTCGAAAGATTGTGCAAGAAAGTTTATTTTCCAACTGAGCCTGTGACATTTGCTGAGATGACCTTGATGCATGGTATAATGACCACTCCAGACTTGGACCTTCTCAAACTGATTTCACGATAGGCCTCCTTTCTTTCTACTTCTATGAGTTTAGAAAGAGAAAGTCCGAGATAGATTTTGATGCCGAGTTCTCCGAGTATGCAGATCTTATAGAGGATAATTTCTGCCGCGCACTTGAAACTTATGAGTTGGTGTCCGTGCCTTCTTTTGAAGCTACATTTGCATTACTCCTAGGAGTAGGTGCTTGATATCTTTAATTGGGAATTTGGGCTGACCTGTACAGGCTCTCAAAGCTCGGGATGAAGCTAAAACGATGCTCTGCTGGACACTTGTTTCAGCGGCCGCTCGACATTCCCAGACGCTCGGATACCATAGGGAAGATACACTAACACAAGAGACCTATGAGCAGGAAAATAAGCGATCAATATTCTGGACAATATATGAGCTTGATAAAATGCTATCATTACAAGTCGGCCGGACCTCTAATTTGCAAGATTATGACATTGATACCAAACAGTTCACGCTATCACAGGAGGCTGGAATCCGCCCTTGGAGTGCACTCAACATTTCACATATCCAACTCTCCCGACTTGCTGGCCAAGTATACGAACAGCTCTATTCGAGCTTTGCAAAAAGAAAGACGCCGTCAGAGCGTCGGGTTATTGTCAATGAGTTAGCCATTGCTCTTGAACAGTGGCATACAACATACAAACAGGTATGTCTAAGTCCAAGGATCATTCTGAATCATACCGACTAAATGCTCTAAACAGATTGATAAGACAAACGCATACCTTCTCAAGTATCTTGATGAATGCTACGGAGCCAGTGATCTCTATTATTACTCCATTCTGACACTGGTGCACAAGTCAGTATCGTCTTCCGATACAGAAACAGAGATAAGTTCCCATTGCTTCGAAGCTGCAAAGCGTGGTTTACGCAGCCACCTCAATTACTGGCCCTTCTTTGCAGCATCCGAGTTTCTGATGCTGGAGGGCTATGTCAATTGGTACATACACAAAATATCCATGTTTTTATCTAGTACTAACCCATCTCTTTTCCTAGGATTATGCATGGCTGTTCCGCATTCGTTCCCTTCATTGTCGTCTTCCTGCACGCCATCGCGAGCCGAAGCAGCGAGGACGTCGGTCTACTCGCCGAGACGGTCGATTCTCTCGAGCAGATCAGGCACGTCTCCGACGAGTGCGAGTATCTGTATCAGATCTGTGAGAAGATCCTGCGCGTCGCACGAGCCTTGTTGGATATGCGGAACTTCTCCATCGGCATCTACAACCAACAGAACCAATCCATCGTCTTCCCGCGTAACACCGAGCCAATGCAGCAGGGCGTCGCTAGGAGTTTGCTAGATGTCAACCAGGATCTGCTGCTGCAGCGCGAGAACATCGAGGATGTGGCGAATTACTTTGGGAATTGGTTTGGGGACTTTGGACCAGGCACCATCTCGTGAACCGCACGGATCGGGTAAATGATATCTAATGAAATTTCATGTTCTGTAATATTTTTATAGGTTGGGAAGTATAAATTTAAAGATTCATGTGCCCCCCTCTTCCCCTTTCACCAGCTTGATTCTGCCTTTTCCAGGGTTGTCAAGCCGCACCAGACGCATCTTTGGGAAAGTATTACCTATCGTAAGTATTTAGTTAGGCGAAAAATTAACATCACTTGGTGGAAAACAAATTTTGAAGTCTACTCGTCAAATCTCAATCATTTACAACTTTTTTCTGCTACATGGATGGAGAAATTCAAATCAAGCGATAGGATCAATACCCTCCCTGGTCTGTAAGGTAGAATTAAGCGATGCGCTCTCAACGAACAGGTTTACTTCAGCATATTAAATCTTTTGATGGAAATCTGGTACTGGCTAATGAGGTCTATCCAGAGTCGATTTAATTCACGAGTAATACAAGTTTTTGGCGACTGTGAGAGTACAAAGAGCTTTGATTTTTGATGCTCAATTTTCTTTGTCTCTTTGTTCCGTTGGGATTTGAGATCATGAGATAGTGTCTCGGGAAACCATCGAATTCGCTCCTTCCATATGCGACAGAAGCATCGCCATTTGAGAAACTTCAACAAAGGTCCGATCCTATGATACCGTCCAGGTTATCTTTCTATAGTTCACTCAGTGACTCTATGGTTACTGGCAGCAGGTCAACTGAGCGTATCGCTAAATCGGTTCAGAGGTGCACGTTGGCTTGTCTTGATGCCAGATTCGGGATATCTATAATCTCCTCTTACAAAGAGTGCATGCATCTCTGATCGTATCCAGGACGACGGGTTGTTGCGCACTGTAACCTGCGGTGGCAATAAGTCCACGAAGTGTACCATCCGTAGCGAGGGGAGGGCGGATTCGTTGCTGAATATCTCTACCACTAGCCTGACCTGGATCATACGGAGTGGCAAATCTAACATGGCGTTTATCTTTATGGCTGATTAATTCCGCGCCGGGCTGAGGAGGTTTGTACCCGCCTGGAAAATGAAGCTTGCCTTCCGGATCTGTCATCTACATCAGCAAATGTACCCATGTCCCGCGAGAGAACTGAGAACTTACAGAGCTTGCCCCATGTTATGCCCTCAAAGAGCCATTGGAGCTGCGCTTCGTTGAACTTCTTCCACTCTGGGTGCATTGGCAGCATCCTGCTGATCTCGCCTTCGGCCCTTGCGAGTATCTCGGCTACTTGTCTCTGTCCCCTGTCCGCTATCATCATCCAGAGTACCGAATGGTACTCGGAAGGTCCTGGAGGCATCTTGCGAGAGTGGTGTTGGGTTGTGCGTGTTGAATATGCACAACGTGTAGAGTATGGGATAGAAAAAGAGAAGAAGGTCTGGGGGTTTATGCGTGAGCATGGGTTGAGTATGGGATAGAAGTATATTTAGGCAGATGGCCAGGTGTTGATATCAATAATGTGCCATCGCAGTGAATTAAAGCGCACAAATTTACTTCATCGCCACAATCTAAATTCAAGCATGCGTTGCAATATTGAACAAGCTCCCCGCTACTATCATTGTGATTGAATCAAGAGTATTGTGTACAATGAATATGATAAGATGTAAATCTTGTCCCTTGATCACCTTCATCAAGATACGCTCAGCAAAAGATCAACATGGCCGACACTTGGTCAGCTTTACTATTTCTGAATTGTAGCTCAGGTATTTCGTCCTCTTCTGGGACTCGAGAACTGATTTCCCCATTCTAAAGAAGTAGAAAGATGGATGTTCAAGTTAATGACAGATAGAGGTCAATACTCTGCGTGGCTTCTATGCAGTGAATCTGACTTGCTTAATGTCCTGCTGGGGGGAAAACGCCCATATTAAGATGCGCCATAATAAAAGGATAGGATACCTGAGGTTTAAAGCTAATCTGTAGATGCCGTGATTCATAAATGGTTGTTTGGTGGTTGAGGAAGTTGTGCAGAAGCATAAATGTGGGCCCCTCGCCATTTGTGCAGAAAAGGTGCGTGCGGCGGTCTTAATATATTAAATTAGGAGAAAGTTCCTCGCCGAAAGGCATTTGGGTAAGTTCGGTTCCGTGGCGCAACTGGAAAATCAAGCATACTAACATTCTCCTAGTCAAATTTGAAACGATACAGAGAAGAGTAAGCGAACCCACTCGCCACGCCAAGGTCAGATACTAATCATACAACAGTTAGCATGGCCCCTGCACTAAGGATGTAAGTAACTTTGAAATCTACCCCACACACCAAATACTAATCTGGTACACAGGACACGCTCAATCAAAGAGAAGCTACCAATTTTTTTGCAGTTTTTTTCTCCTGAAGATCACTATCATATAATCTTTTTGTGTTATGTTTCTTTTTATCGCGCTTAAATTCGCTTATTCTCGCGTACTAAGTAAGTAGCGTGTAAAGCCTTAATATCGAGGTATAAGAGAAGAGCCCGCTTTATCACGTGCTCAACTAGCTCTCTCAATCCCGCGTATAGAATCTTAATAATATAAGTATATAAGTACCTTTAGCTTAAAATTTTCTCACTTTGTAACTTGTATTTATTAGTTTATATATAAATTTTTAGAGCGAAAGAGTAAGAAGCCTGAATTCCAAGTTGGTAGCTTATACTAATAACATTTGTTATAGCTACCAAATATACTTAAGAGCCTGATAGTACTAGAGCTGATACCTGCAAGTATAGTTGGTATCAAACCTAGCGACACCCCCAGACTTGTCACGTCAGCTTTAATATAGTATAAATTACTTCCAGTTTGTGACCTTCGAGAGGCCTTTATATTATTTCAACTTTCGCTCAGCTCTTAGTATTATCTCTCGACACTTTCAATTGTCAGTCAACTAAGCGAGCAATCGCTCTCGTAAAGTATCATCTTAAACTCACCTTATTAAAACGTGCTATTGGTGAAACCCTAGCAATGAAGCCTTAAGGCTACCTGGAGTTAGCAAGGTAATAAAATCACGAAACCCCATGTTCGAAGAGGACTCTATTAACAATTTTCATGCTCACGAGAGTCTGATGACCTTTGCTCTCTTTCCCAATTCGCTATCGTGATTGGCGCGGGAGTAAGTCACGTTATGCTGGAGAGTTTAGGCTAAATGCGAGATACCCATGTCCCCACCCCTTCTAGAATCGGCTGCTCTTCACCTGCTACCTCCTCTTCATTCACTTTTCCAGAAGAACTTCTTTTGGCAAAACATTTTTCCTTCAAACGGGTTGCATAATAAAGGTCGACCACGCTGCACAATATGTCTTCTAATGGCCCATTATACCTTGGTTTCGACCTCTCTACTCAACAGCTGAAAGGTGGGGCAGCTCACGTAACACCTCTCCCCAAGATTGACTGACGGGTTTCTAGCAATTGTCATAACTTCGGATCTCAAAGTCGTCTATGAAGCTAAGGTTGATTTTGATGCCGACCTCTCAAAGTATGGTATCAAGAAAGGAGTTCATGTCAATGAGGCCGAGCGAGAAGTATATGCTCCCGTAGCGATGTGGTTGGAAGCTGTGGACTTGGTACTTCAGCGGCTGAAAGAGAAAAGCACGCCCTTTGACAGAATCAAGGGTATTTCTGGTGCTGGTCAACAGCATGGAAGTGTCTACTGGAGTAAGAACGGGGAAGAGATACTCGGCAGTTTGAAATCAGGCGTGACGCTTGTAGACCAACTTTCCGAGAAAGCCTTCGCTCATCCATACAGCCCAAACTGGCAAGATGCAAGCACCCAGAAAGAGTGTGACAGTTTTGATGTAGCTCTGGGCTCCGAGGAAAAACTTGCTGATTCGACCGGAAGCAAGGCTCATCATGTGAGTGCAGCCAGTGACTTCGAAAGGTCCGGTAGCTAATATACGTAGCGTTTTACTGGTCCACAGATTATGCGTTTTCACAAGAAGAATCCGGAGGTTTACAGAGCCACATCACGCATTACACTTGTCTCGTCATTTTTAGCTTCTATCTTTCTAGGGAAAATAGCTCCATTCGACATCAGCGATGTGTGTGGCATGAATCTCTGGGACATCAAAACCGGAAAATGGAGCGAGCCACTGTTAAAGCTAGCAGCCGGCGATGATGGAGTTGACTCACTTCGACAAAAGCTAGGCGAGGTGAGAGAAGATGGTGGTGGGAGCATGGGGTCAATCTCCCAGTATTTCGTCGAGAGATATGGATTCAGCTCCGAGTGTGGAATTGCGCCGTTTACGGGAGATAACCCGTCTACTATTCTGGCCCTACCTCTCCGGCCTATGGATGCCATTGTCTCACTCGGCACCTCGACGACTTTTCTCATGTCTACACCACATTATGTTCCTGATCCTTCGTATCACTTCTTCAACCACCCAACGACTGCAGGTCTTTACATGTTCATGCTCTGCTACAAGAATGGCGGTCTGGCACGAGAGAAAATACGCGATGCTCTCCCAAAATCAGAATCGTCTGATCCTTGGGGAACTTTCAACAAAGTAGCTTTGGCGGCTCCGCCACTTGGTCAAACAAGCGCAACTGACCCGGCAAAGCTGGGACTGTACTTTCCGCTACCAGAGATCGTCCCGAATGTCAGAGCTGGAACATGGCGATATACGTCGGATAGCGAGGGTACAGGTCTCAAAGAGAGTGAAGAAAAGTTGACCGCCGAAGCTGATGCGAGAGCTATTGTGGAATCCCAGATTTTGTCTCTTCGGCTGCGATCTCAGAAGCTGGTTCAGAGCCCTGGAGGAGATGTACCACCTCAGCCACGACGGATATACCTTGTTGGTGGTGGGTCGCTGAACCCCGCCATTACCCGAATCATTGGAGATGTACTTGGAGGAACCGAGGGTGTTTATAGGCTCGATGTAGGAGGAAACGCATGTGCGTTGGGCGGAGCGTATAAGGCCGTATGGGCGATTGAGAGGAAAGAAGGCGAGAGCTTTGAGCAGCTGATTGGTGCGCGGTGGAATGAAAGTGAGGCGACTGTTAAGGTAGATGATGGTTATAGGAAAGATGTCTGGGGTGCTTATGGCAAGGTTTTAGGGACCTTTGAACAGATGGAGACTACAGTCCTAGCTGGCGAGGAGAGAAATAAGTAGATATAAAGAGTATTTATTGCCAGGATGGATCCTTTCTGCCTTGATTTCACGAGAAGATCAAGAACATCCGGTGACAGTAAGCGCTCGTTAGGAAAGAAAATAAAAAGAACAAAAAAAGAGAGCTCGCTAAAGAACGTCAACCTCACGGATTTGGGACGAACTGATCTTACGCTGTAAAAACACACAATCAAAATATTCATCATTAGGACCTAGAACTAATCATCGATAGCTTCGTAATATTCCTGGCCACCTTTCTTCCCGGAATGTCTGTCCCCCCCCCCCCACCCCCCCCCCCCCCCCCCTTTTTTTTCCCCCACCTCGAGACATTTGGCCCTGTGCCGCATGCTGCGAAGCTAGATGATCGGTTCCTCGCTAGCTGCTGACCTCTCTCCCCTTTCCTGTAAGACTAGACAAACCTTGATCCTTTTCAGGGGCTCTGCTCTTAACTGAGCCGAGCTGATCAACAAAGCATGGCGTGATCAATCAGTACACTTAAGGTTGAGGGTTTTTCTTACTGTGCCCACATGCAGCACTAGAGGAGGAACTCGTTCAAGAAAGGGGAATCAATCACAAAAATGAGAGGTAAAGCCGGAGGCACTGTTGGAACACAAGGCAGAAAATATGTACGATTGGTGGTATACAGCAAGTCAGTTCAGATCGATCCCCCCCAGAAGGAAGCCGAGACGCCGCTCTTTTTCTTAGTGTGGCAGAACATCTCCAAATCGGGAGTTTCTTTATTCTTATCCCAAAACGCCCTGTAAATGCAACCAACTCCCCTAATAAATAAATGGCTTTTTATCTATTGCAGCTTCTTGCCGTCTTTGTGTGCGTGCCCGTTCGAATGCGAGTGATCGTGATCGTGGTCGTGGTCATGGCCTTCCGGTTCGGGACTTTCTCTCGGGCTGATATCACCACTGATGAACTCGTCGAAGAGGACTGTAGCGGTATCTCTTGGTACGAAGCGAACCTTGACGCGACGTACACCTCTAACCTTTCCTCCAACAGCTTCTCGGACTCCTTCCTCGATCTCTCTAACATCCTCCACAGTCCAGGTGCTCGGTACCGCCAGTTCGATATCAACCAGGTAGTTTTGTCCGGATTTCACACCTTGTACTTCGCGTAGTTCCACTTCTGACCCTTCTTTTATATTGACAAGACTCTTCTTGGTAGCTCGAGAAATAGATGATTTGACTTCTTCGTCGATTCCCTTGTCCGCGAGCTCGTATAATGCAGATACAGTATTTCCCCAACCAGCTTTAATAACGAGAAGTGATATTAAGAAGCCCCCCACCGGATCTAACCAGGCGGCATTGTGCATGAAATTGGCTCCGAGGATTGCAAAGAGGGTAACGACGCCAGTAAGAGAGTCTACGCGGTGATGGATCGCGTTGGAGGCTAAAACGGAGGATTTTCGTTCCTTTGCTACTTTCATAGCTATGCAAAGTTAGTACTGGCGTGGGCAGGACGGTAGAATGCTGAACTTACTCGCTTGGTATAACCATTCCTTGAGAAGTACCGTTCCTGCTGCCAGCCATGCGGCATGCAGACTGGGCGTGATTTCGTGGCTGTGGCTATGGCTATGTCCGTGTGCGTGCAAAGCAGCCTCTGCGGCTGCATGAGCATCCAGGAACCAATGCGCATAAAGAATCTCGCAGCTGTTCAAACACATAAAGCAGCCTCCGAACAACAACATGCTGCTTACTCCCAAAGAGCCCAAACTCTCCACCTTCCCAAACCCGGTAGGAAACATGGCACTCGGGGGCTTCAAACTCCAGGAGACCGTCGCCAACGTCAGGACATCGCTCGCGAGATCCGTCAAGCTGTGCCATGCGTCGGCGATCATACTCTGCGAGTTGAAGGCATAGCCGCCAACGCCCTTCGCAATCGCCATGCCCAGATTCGAGTACAGGCCAATTCGTGTTATCCGCACGCCCGCGTCATTCTTGTTCTTGGAGGTCAGGTAGGTATTATCGTGGTGATGATGATGTGAATGTCCCGCGTGTGAGCGCGTCTGCGTCTGTGTGAGGGTCGCCATGTTGGGCCGACGCTTATGGTTGAAGCTACTGGTGAAGGAGTGAAGTCTGGGAAAAGATTGTAAAGGAAGGAAGCCCTTGGTGAGTGAGGTGACGGCAGCAGGATCGTAAGCAGCAGTCTGAATAACGCGGGTCTGGTGTGCTTTATGTGTCCTCGCGGATCTCAGGGAGGAGTACCGGTTCAGCCTCAGTGCGACAGGCCCTAAACGAGAGGCTCCGGAGGGATTGCAGCGTAAAGGCATAAGTGGTATATTTAGGGGGGGGGACACACGCAAAACCTGGAGATGCTTAAAACCGCCGCTCTCAGCCGTCACATCGGGGCATGCAAGACGCGTGTAGAGGAAGGGAGCATAGGTTTCAGAGAGCCAGGGCGAGACGGGGGAGAAAGGCAACAAATGACGACGATGCAGCCTCTTTTGCTAACAGCAATAAGCAATAAGCAATAATGCCAGCAACAGGGGGGAGCGGCCGTCTTTTTGAATCCTCGGCCGGCCGCCCATGGAACCCACACTGAGCCCACTGAGCCCACTGAGCCCACTTCTGGGGAGGTTTCGGAGAGAGAAGAAGTGCTGGAGACTGGAGTGCAGAGTGCAGACACTGCAGAGTGCTGAGCCACAGTGAAGAGTTTGCCCTGCAGGTGGGCGATCACACAATATAGTGAAGATTACTTACTCGTACACACTGCACAGGACTGCAATACTGGAAGTACTCTACAGTTTAGGGAGTAGGCCTACTACAGTTACTGTACTACATACCTACCTAGGTACGTACCGCAGCACTTTTACTCCCTGCTCCCTTCTCACTTAGGCTCAGCCTGGAGCTCCACCACTACTTACAGTGGCTGACTAAGCCTCTGTCGGGACCACTTACCACTCACTACACTACGGAGTACCACCACCAACAACCACCAGCCACCAGTCCACTCCCATCCCATCCCATTCCATCATAGCACGCACCATGTCATATCCACCACCACCACCACTACCTCCACCACGCGACGAATCCAATGACGCGAATATCTAATCTCGCCCTATGGGAAGCCCTCCAGCCTCGAGCCTTGAGCCTCAGACCTCAGGATTGCCATTCCATTCTTACCTCGACATTCATTGTACACTGAGCAGGAGGAAGGAATACTCGCAAGGGATCACATCGACCCCTACCCACCCACCATACCAAGATCGATCAATGTCTGTTAAAGACGACAAGCCTCGATTCGATGAACAAGCCTTTAATGCGCATCCCCTTCACCGGGCCCCTTCCACCACCCGTTATCCTCCCGCGTAATGCAAATACCGTTACAGGAGCCATTGCCGCAATCTCGTCCTTTCTCACTGCCCCGCCTTCCCCGAATCTGCAGCAGGGGCCAGCAGCAACAGCAACCGACCCTCAATCCACCGTGGTGCTCACAGGCGCTGGCATATCGGTGGCATCGGGCCTGGCCGACTACAGAGGGAGTAATGGGACATACCGTGTAAACAAGACCTACCGACCAATCTATTATCACGAATTTCTTGCGAATCACGAAGCACGGAAAAGGTATTGGGCGCGGAGTTTTCTAGGCTGGACCAATCTACACAAGGCCCGTCCAAACGCAGCTCATTATGCTATCAAAAGACTGGGAGAGCTAGGGATTGTTCGCAACGTTGTTACACAGAATGTCGATTCCTTCCACCCTGTCGCCCATCCTGAACTTCCAACCCTTGAGCTCCACGGGTATCTGCGAGCATTAACCTGTGTGACTTGTCATAATGAACTCCCTCGAGAGGAATTTCAAGGTTCTTTGGCAAGACTCAACCCAGCCTGGGCGGCATTCCTGGAAGAAGTCGTTGCATCTGGGGCCCTCGATACCGAAAACCCAGATGAGCGTCGTGCAAAGGGAATGAAAACAAACCCAGATGGGGATGTTGATCTTCCCGGCGCCCCATACCCAACCTTCAGGTATCCTGCATGCCCTCACTGCCTTGCAAATCCACCCGTCGCAGCGGATGGCACACAGACCAAGGTTGAGGTGGACGAGGAGGGTGCCTGGAAATTATCAAGCACCGCTGGAATCCTAAAGCCGGCCGTTGTTATGTTCGGAGAAAGCATAGCCAGCAGGGTAAAGGAGGCAGCTGAACAGGCTATTGATGGCTCGGGGAGACTTCTTGTTATGGGAACTTCCTTAGCCACTTATTCTGCCTGGAGACTTGCTCGTCGGGCCAAGGATCGAGGTATGCCTATTGCCATCCTAAACTTGGGTGGCGTAAGAGGAGAGGAGCTGTTCTTTCAAAATCTCGCCCCAGTCCAGAACGGAGAATATGGCGTTCGAGTTGAAATGGCAACTGACAAGGTTCTTCCAGGATTGGTAGAGCAACTCATGCGCACAGGTTTCGATAAAACGTCACCTGCTCATCCCTCCCACGATGCTGAAGAAAGACATACAAATAGTAGAGTCTTCAAGGACATGTTGTCATAGATTTATATATGTTTATGCGATGAACGCAAAACCTGCCCAGTCCGGCTCAATGGTAATTCAGACCGATTTGCTCAACCAAAGGCACCGAAGAATCAATTAGACCAAAGTACATTTGGATAAAGAACAGAAGTGGCCATTTATTCTTCCGCCGCGCAATGCTGTATATTATTGTACATAGTGTAGACGTGGGCGTTTAATAGAATCCGGAAGGCGCATTTGTCTTCGGCTTTGCAGGTATAGGCTCAGGAATTGCTGTTATTGTTTCGGCCTCATCTGTATTCTGTTCCGGATTACGACCGTGCTTTGGTTTCGTTCTTTGCGATTGTTCCCAGGCCTCGTCCTCTCGTTCAATCTCTTTCAAAACTAATTAATGTTAGCACAAGCCAAACAGTATATCAGCCAACAAACCTTCTTCCCATTCCTTCTCCTTCTCCTTGTCCCCAGCACCTAGCAGACCCTCAACATCAACGTCCTCCCCTCTTTGAATGCGTTCAATAATCTCCTTGAGCAACCCAATTCTTGCGTCAGCACGTCGACTGAAGCCTGCAAACTCGTTCCGCATTGCAATCATTTGAATCGACATGGATCCAATGAGCAGAAATATGTTAATGAAGAACGTTGCTGGGTTCCATTCTTTCGACTTCGACTGTTTTGCATTCGCAGCTTGGGGGTTCTTTCGAAATGGCTTTGGAACCATTGATTTCCAAAACGAACCCGAAGTGATATTCGGCGCAGAGCTCTCGTAGTGCAGCGATGCAGCTGGCTGCAAAGGCCGAGAATGTAGAAATGTGGCGCGAACACCAGGTGGAGCTAGAAGGATTCTTCGAAGTACCAGCGAGCGATTCATGATGTAGAGTGTTCTCCTTTATCCAGGGATGAAAGACGTCGTGTACCGTCGAGCTATTTTGCTCTCATCTCACGACTTCTCAGCCGCTATCGGCACTTATTTTATCCGAAATGGTTGCCGAGCAACCATCAAAACAGTCAGAATACCGCAACTTCGTCAGTACATGAGAGCAAGCATTGTTCAATCAATTTGCTATCGCGCTCCCTGCTTGAGCCGTTTTTGGGTATAATGTCTAATTTTCAATAACATTGTGCATCTTCTATTATAATGGCCTCTATCCACGAAAATGCCGAGGCAGTACGCGCCGCAGTTTCCTCAGCATCGACATGTACACCATCAACAGCGACGATTCTCAGCGAGCTTCTGCTGCCCAAAGCCAATGGTACAGAGACAAAGGCTCTGACAAAAACTGCCCCCATTGCCAAGTCTAAAACTGCGAAATCAGCACCGGCAAAAGCGAGAGGAAGGAAGGTAGTGGAGCATGAGAACATCAATCAGCATATCGAAACATTGTCGCCCAAGGAGCGGTCAATACTTGCCACAGAAGTCATCAATGCGACTCTAAAAGCTTTAGGAGAAGCGATCAAGACACCTCAAAGGGTCCGAAAACAGCCGTCGACGAGAGACCTCACGAAAACCTCAGCGCGCCGTGCTCTTCGAAGATCAATATCGGTCCCGCAGTCGCCATTGACTCCCAGGTCTTTAAATCGGGTCGCAAGTTCACCCAATCTCGCGACAAGATTTAGTAGATCGCCATCAGTAACATCAACAGCTTCTTCTGGGCCGCGCGCTTGTGGAGAATGCGCGAGAGTGGCCTTTTCCTGCTTACGCACATTGCAAGCATCTAAGACTGCTGGTGTTGACCTGGCAGCACTTCAACTGGAAAATGGAATGTCAGCATTGGTCGCAAAGCTTATTGGGCTTGGTTTGGATGATTTAGCTATAAAGGAAATCCGTGTTTTGAAGCGGAGGCTGGAACCAGAAAGCCAAATAAGCACGAAAAAGAACACATCTAAACCGCCAACACTAGCAATATCTGCTCCAAGTTATAGTGAACTACTGGATTTTGGGGATCAAATTGAGCCTTCAAAACTAAGCTTGATCATTGTAACACAACTACAGGTCCTCCGACTCATGACTTCATCGCGGAAGAGTAAACAAATCGAAGCAGCTCTTAGAATTCTTGAGCCATCACACCCATCATCTCCGACAAAGCTACTCTTACTTGCTTCAAAAAAGACAAACCAGAATGGCAAGATCGCACGACAACTCCAATCACTCTCCGAGCTTACATTGTCGCTGAGTCCAAGTATTTCGTCTTCCGAAGACGCGGTGGCACTCGAATCTAGGTTGAGCATATCTCCCGAGATAGCTTTTCAAATGCAAGCACTAGCACTCCAGAACCGAATCATGTGGTGGAGGCTTTCTGGCCACAAGGGAGACCCCACAAAAGAAGTTCTAGATCCGTTTCTGAGATGCCTCTCTGCTTTTTCTCGTAGGAGTCAGGCTCCTGCTTTACAAAATTATAAACTAGCTTTGCAAGTTTTTGAGCGTCTTCAAGCCGCAATTTTAACTTTTCAGAATCAGCCAGAAAAGACTGGCAAGGTTACTGGAGGCATTTACAAATTGCTTGGCTCACTATCTCAAGACGCGAAGCTCCTTGATGAGGCCTTGCTTTGGACTGAAAAGGTTCACACCCATCTTGACATCAAAACCGAATCTGAGACAAGGCGTTGCGCTGTTGTTGCTAGAATGGCCTCATTAAGTCTACAAACTTCAACAAACAGCTCTAAGACCGAGGAACTACTACTCAAGCTGTTAGATGAGCTAGAACGACCTTTTAAGGGTGACCAATCTGAGATTGAAGATCTTCTCGCGGAGATATCAATCGTCAGAAGATCAGCTATTTCGATTCTTTCCAAAAGGGGTGGAATACATGGAGGAAGTGGGATGGTTACCGCAGCCGATGGGATACGGCAAATGTGCGAATCGCTAGTCTTTTTATGCCCAAGGTTGTTTTTGAGATACCTTGGAAAGGCTCCTGATTCGATGAGTGGTACAAAAGAGGTTCTCCGCCATGAACAGCGGCGGTTATTCATTACCAAGCCCGGAACAAATGCGATCGATTCAGCTTTGTATCTCATCAAGGTCCACCTTAACGAAGGCAGGCTTACTTGGGATTTACTGGACTCTATGCTTCAAGATTGCTTGTCATTGTTGGAACATTTGAATAACAGCACAAGAGAGATTTTTAAAAAAGACGACGTGCCATCAGTATCTTATCACGTAAAGATTTCTAACCTTTACTTTTCTCAATATCTCACCATGCGTCGAGACGCACAGAATGCCAAAGACTTTCAATACTTGCGGCCTTTACGACGATCGGTAGATTCAGTCCGATCACGACCTCCTCTCGAACGACAGGCAGCAATGCTTCCCTCAAAACTTGAGCGGTTAGCTGAGATATTCAGGATCACTGGCCGATATGACGAGCTGTTCAAAACGCTCCTAGCTCTTCGGGATGAGATGATTGATTATCGTGTTCTATCATTAATTGCGTCTGCCGCTGCCACTCAGCCACTTTGTCAAGCTTGGAGTATGGATGAAAATGCACTTATCCTCGCACGCACGACTAGCTCGCTTATCAAAGTTGTTTTGAAGTACGGGTTTTCAGCCTCAGACATGCCCTTGATTGAAGAATCCTGGTCACCTGAGGAGAAGGGTACCCTTCTCGAGCAGCAGCTTGAAACTATTTCAAGACACTGCACAAATTCACATACCGCAGTAGCTCTGAGAAATAAGATATTTCGTCTCCTAGTAACGATATATGACGAAAAGCAATATCCAATACGGAGGATTCGAGTACTTGTCGCATTTTTATCTCTCGAACTTGCCCATCGACAGGAAGTCACAGATGGGGAGAAAGATCTTTTCTGTTTTAACGAGATCGAAGAAATAGATCTAATCGGAACCAAAGATGAGGGACTACGAGGTTTTCTGTCGAGTTTACAAGCAACTGCCGCAAGCTTGGTGGAGCTACATCAAGATGAACCCAGAATTGCCATTCTGAAGCGCAGTATTGGTGTATGGCTATTGGACCTTGGAGGATGTAAAAGTCTTGACGAGTTGGAAGCTAAGGTGGAGGATTCCGCAGGCATCTTGTCTCATTTGCAGTTCATAGCCGACTTTCTAGACATGAAAGGCTCTGGGGAAACTCGCATTGCTATCCTCCGACTTATGGCAAATATTATGGAATTGCGAGACAATGCCTCCTCTCCTGATGGCATTGTCCGCTGTTATGCAGACTTAGGAATGCAATGGGTTCGGCTGGGGTATTCAGGGAAAGCTGGCTTAGTCCTTGACAGGGCACAGCTCTACAGTACGAATAATGGTGTTACATCACAAGCTTTATTGCATTTCAGTTTGACCTACTCCGAGTACCTTTTAGCAATCGGAAACATGGATAAATGGTAAGCTTTCTCTTATGTATCCCAGGAAGCAAGCTAATACATTTTTAGCGAGGAGCAACTCCTAAGGGCGCAAGCTACAGCATCACACGATGAAACCTTGGCTACAACTACAAGGCAGACGAATTGCTTCTCGAGTAGTACAAGAACGAAAACCCTAGTTGCCAATGCCTTTCTGGTGTATTCCAAGCTCGCCCTACAAAGGGGCGCACATGATACAGCACTCGCATATGCGAAGCAGAGTGTCAGGTTGCTGAGACGTGCATGGAACAAGGCAGAGCAGAAGATTAAAAGGAAAGAAAACGAAGCTGAAGACGTTGATACTTCCGAAATCGAAAAGCTGACAGAGGACACATCTACTCTCACCTTATCGCAAAACAGTCTTACAACCAAACTTCAAACTCACCAGAATCTTGCAGCAACTGACTTTTGGAACCTTATTCGCCCCTTATTCGAAAGTATCTCCCATCTGTCTGAAGTCTACTCTCAAAACGGCTTGTTTCAAGAGACACTATACTATGCAGAACAAGCACAGAAGTTGGTTCAAGAAGTTGGCTCAGAAACCTATCTGGCTGTGGGCTCTGCCATGCTCGGCGGTACATGGCTTAGAGCAGGTAGGCTGGACAAGAGTTCCGAACTGCTTGCGCAAAGTAGAGAATTAAGTAAATCTTATGGGCATAACATCAACACGATAACGATGGCTTGCTACCTAGGTGAAATGCATGGTCGGCTTGGTGATCATGCCCAAGAGCTCCAGGTTTACCAGGATGCTGAACGTGCGTTGAAAACCCTCGCCGAACCCGAGTTTATAAACAACATAGGCCAGACTGTTGAACACGTCGATACCCTCGAGGCAAAGATGTCTCTCCTAGCTATCAGTATGCCGAAAGCAAAAGGCACACGCAAAGTAACAGCCCGTTCTAAGGTTGTCGTTAATCGCAAGACTTCTACACGAACCAAAGTACCGGTCGTCGAGCGTCCGCCAATTGCAGAAGAATGTACTCAGCTCGCGTCTCTCGAAGCAACGATATTACGGCAAAAAGCATCAGCGCTTATGTTAAACAAGAATTGCGATGAAGCCTTTGTGCTCCTTCAAGAGTCAAACAAACACAAGACTAATCAGATGGACGTCATCAATCAGAATATTGTAATGGCTAAGTATCTATTGCATCAAAG
Organism: Pseudofabraea citricarpa; assembly: GCA_029641185.1. Taxonomy (NCBI): domain Eukaryota; kingdom Fungi; phylum Ascomycota; class Leotiomycetes; order Helotiales; family Dermateaceae; genus Pseudofabraea; species Pseudofabraea citricarpa. The sequence goes on from JAPWGK010000010.1 coordinate 968,490, forward strand.
TTTAGAACAGATGAATGCAGACCCGGTCTACTCTGTTCTTCAAGATTCAACTATCTCTTTCCCTTCGGTTGTAAGCCAAACGAAGAATGACAAGGCAAATGCAGACAAAGTATCTGCAGTACGAAGCTCTCCTCCATCTAAACGGTTAAATGTCTCTGTTGCTATGTTGGATCGCTCTCGTTCGAAAAGCCCCGCACCAGATAGTTTCTTCGATAAATTGCGTCAAGCTCAACAGCTCTTAATAGAGGTGCAATCTACAGCAGCGCTTATTGCCCCTGTCTCTGTTCTTCATACCCTTGCAGCATTGCTGAATAGTATCGCGGTTTTATTGTCTGCTGCAGGTCCGATTAAAGGGAAGTCTCTTAGCCATCCTGGCCTCGCGAGCTGTTTTGTTGGTTAGTTCGCCTCTATTCTTTTATTGTTCTCATCACTGATAAGAATTAGAAACCACTAGAAACCTTGCACTATGTCGAGAACGTAAAGCATTACTTGCTGATCAGCAGAGTAGCTTAGGCACTCACGAGATGAGTTGGCCCGTGATCAAGAACTCGGATTCACGGCGTGCAAGTATTTCAACACCACAAGATATTACACGTCTTCAAAGAGACTACATCGATCTGATTCCCGAGGCCTGGACAACCATATCTATTGCTTTAAGTGACAGTCATCAAGAGTTATCCATCACCAAATTACAGGCAGGTCATAGTCCGTTTGTCCTTCGATTACCACTTGGAAGGAATAATTCTATCGACGCCGATGAAGAGGTCTTTGGATTCGAGCAAGGTCATTCTGAGCTCATGGAAATCATTGAGCTAGCCAATGAGAGTGCTCATAATGCTGGCAACATGACTGGGAGGCAAGCAAAGGCCGCTTGGTGGGAAGTGCGTGAGGGTCTAGATGCTCGACTGAAGGATCTTCTCGATAATATCGAGAAAGTATGGCTAGGCGGCTTCAAAGGGATCTTTTCACAGGCTGCTAGACGACCGGATCTCTTGGCTCGATTCCAGAAGTCATTTCAAAATACTTTGGATAAGTATTTACCCTCTAGACAAAAGGTTGGAAGGAAAGTTAAAGGCCCTCGCGTTACTTTGGATACACGGATCTTGGACCTGTTTATCGGACTTGGAGATGCTTCAGTGGAGGATATTGATCTGGACGAACCTCTGAACGATTTGCTCTATTTCGTTGTTGACATACTCCAGTTCCATGGCGAACTCAATGCATATGCTGAGATCGACTTTGATTCGATTGTTATCGAAATCCATGATGCTCTGAGGTGCTATCATGAAGCAGTTCACACATCTATGGACAACGGCGACAATAGGCATACGATCCTAGTTTTAGACAAAGCCCTTCACGCATTTCCTTGGGAATCTCTACCATGTATGGAGGGTCTGGCAGTATCGCGTCTACCGTCGCTCGCCTCGCTTCGCGACCGCATTCTCGAGCTACAGAAGGATTCACCTGAAGATGGACCAGATGGGCAGTACATCAGCCGTGGACACGGAGCTTACATTTTGAATCCAGGTGGCGACTTGAAGTCAACTCAGGCCACGTTCCAGAAAGACCTCCAGGGTCTAGATGGATGGGATGGCGTCGTTAAGCGTGAGCCAACGGAAGCGGAGATCAAGTCAAGCTTGGAAACCAAAGATCTCTTTTTATATTTTGGTCATGGCAGTGGCGCGCAGTATATACGAGCACGGGAGATCCGAAAGATGGACAAATGTGCTGTCACCATGTTGATGGGGTGTAGCAGTGGAGCCCTGGTTGAGGCGGGGGAGTTCGAGCCATACGGGCCTCCCATCAACTACATGCATGCTGGGTGTCCTGCGCTTGTGGCTACGTTGTGGGATGTTACAGATAAGGATATTGATCGCTTTGCAAAGAGCACGTTCGAACACTGGGGTCTTTTTGACAGTGGAAGCCCAGTTGCCAAGGGCAGAGGTAGAAAGCGAGTAGAGATGGTTCATCCGAAGAAGTCGCTCGTAGAGGCTGTTGCCAGGGGCAAGGAAGCCTGTAATCTGCGGTACCTTAATGGTGCGGCTGTGTGTGTGTATGGCGTTCCGGTATATTTCAAGTGATAGTAGAAGTGTTAAGCATAGCATAGGATAGCATGGCGTTTAGGATAATGTCGGCCGGCAGACGACAGGATATTAATGACCAAGTTTAAGCTACTCATTTTGGGGTGCCATACAATGATGGTTCCTGGTGCCCTCGCTGCCGTGAAGACTGCCTGTACCTCTCTCTCTTTGGTGGAGTTCCCTCCTTGATCAGTGGTTGTCCTTGCTCGGCTGCAAGCCGAATGACGACGTGAGCCATGTTTGTTTGACCAGCGCCAGCATCTACGCTGCAAATAGCAGGACGACAAGCCAGGCGTTCCATGCTCAGCTTTGTGCGGTGCGGTACGGCACGTCTTACAGGCTGATTGTAAGGCTGTGTCTATTGACTAGAGTAGAATATGAATAAAGGATGGCCCAGGTTGCGATAACGGATAGGGAGTCGAGGGTCTCTTATCGCTTGTCAGATTCACTGAGACATGCATACACGGTCGATAACAGGTCAAGACAATGCTGCTGCAGAGGGGAGGGGAAGAGGGGAGGAGAGGTGAGGTGAGATGAGATGAGATGAGATGAGATGAGGTGAGAGTCATGTATTGTATTATATTGTATACATCCACCAGGTCAACAAGGCTGTACGAGTCGTACGAGCAAAGTGTAATGATTGTCAGTGTGGGGTATCGTGGTTGTGGTGATGGTGATGGTGATGGTAATGGTTCATTACTGTAAGAGCTTGTTTTTCTGTTTGGCCTGCCAGTCACATGGAATTTAAGGGTAGAGAAAGGATTGGTCTCTGTCGTCGTGATCTGTCATTTCCAGCCTTCTTCAACCAGGGCAGGCTGACGAATGTGGTGAGTGAGTGGCAGTGGAAGCCGCTGGAAGTCGGTGGAAGATGTATCGATTAATTTTTTTTCTTCTTCTTTTGATTTGACCGTGGCACCTGAGCACCGCCTGAGCACCGTGCTTGCCTGCCTGACTGCCTGCCTGTCCAGCGTCCGCCCGCGCCTGCCTCTGCCTGACCAGCCTGACGAAAAAGACAAAAAGGAAATCTGATCTGCGGAAATGGACGACTGACAAACGCCAACAAGGTCCTGAGGTAAACAGATAATCTCGCTCCCAGATCAGACCAGACCAGAACACAACAACCATCCCCCCATCCCCCGTCCTCGCGCTGAAGAGATTCTCTAGCCTCCTGCCATACATCTACTCTTTCTTTACTCCCGCTGCTATTCACACGCCCGCCCAATGCTTTGAGCCAATTACAGGAGCACAACCTGCGGCAGCATTAACCACATCAGTCCTAATCAGAATCAATCCTCGCAAGACCTTTGAAAGCAACCCCAACTATTTCATCAATGAACTTCTTTTCCAAAGCCACCAAGAAGAAAACAACCCCAACTCACCCTCCCTCCGACGACGACGAACAGTACGAGCCCGCCGCCCCCAGGAAGAGCACGAGCTCAAGATCGCCCAAGAAGAAGCCGTCCTCCTCCAGGTCCCACCGAACCAAAGACGAGAATTCCCGGCCGGAGCCAGTATCTTCTAGAAGCAGCCGTACAAGTCACCGCTCTAGCACCCACCACCCCCGAAGTGATTTTGACCGGGACGAGCACCCATTGAACCGGCACCCAGACGAGTTACGCAGATACTCTGCGCTGTCCAGCATGGCGGACGCAATGGATGTCGACTCCCCCGAGGCTGCCACCAGCTCACCCCCCGCCAGTGTCCCAGGCTCATTCGAGACGCCTGCGACAAATGGCACCGTGGAGAAAGAGACCTTTGGCCCAGTACCACCGCCGCACAAGTCCAACCCGACCAGCCCTATCCCCGCCGCTGCTCCTACCCCAGAGGATGCCGAGGCCTTCAAGACCGCAGGGAACAAGTACTACAAGGCGAAGGAGTACCGGAAGGCGATCGAGGAATACACCAAAGGTACCGAGCAATCCACTACCTCCTACACATATCGATATGTCAGCTAATTTATGTTTTGAACAGCCGTGGAAGCGCAACCATCATCGCCGACATACTTGAGCAACCGAGCAGCAGCATACATCTCAGCCGGCCAGTACATGAATGCTTTGGAAGACTGCACACGCGCGGATGAACTAGACCCTGGAAACCCCAAGATTCTCCTCCGCTTAGCTCGCATTTACACCAGCTTGGGTCGCCCTCAAGAAGCTCTGTTGACTTTCGAACGCATCCAACCACCGGCATCCGCAAAGGATATGGCACCGGCTAAGGCCATGTTGAAGTTCATTGGTGACGCAGAAGAGGCTCTCAAAAACGGAGTGACTGGGTCAATGGCACTTTATGCATTGGATCAGGCTGAGAAGTCCCTTGGTATTGGTGCATCTAAGCCAAGAAAATGGCTGCTAATGCGAGGCGAGGCCTATCTCAAGATGGGGAATGTCAATGCTTTAGGCGATGCTCAAAATGTGGCCATGTCGTTGCTCCGAACCAATAATCAAGATCCCGAGGCTCTGGTACTTCGAGGCAGAGCTCTGTACGCCCAAGGAGATAATGAGAAAGCCATACAGCACTTCAGACAAGCTATCAACTGTGACCCAGATTACCGAGATGCTGTCAAATACTTGAGGTTGGTCCAGAAGCTCGATCGTTTGAAGGCCGATGGAAATGCAGACTTCAAGGCGAAGCGTTACCAGCAAGCAGTGGACAAGTATACCGAGGCACTAGAGGTGGATCCTACTAACAAGGGCACCAACTCAAAACTTTTCCGAAATCGTGCTGTTGCTTTGGTACAGATGAAGGATTATGCTAGCGCTATCAAGGACTGCGAGCGAGCAATTTCTCTCGACCCTTCCTATCTTGCGGCAAAGAAAACCAAGGCCAATGCTTTGGGTCAATCTGGGAACTGGGACGAAGCAGTTCGTGAGTACAAGGCTCTCCAGGAAGCGGACCCATCAGATGCTACTCTTGCCAAGGAAGTTCGAAAAGCAGAACTAGAGCTCAAGAAGAGCAAGCGCAAGGATTATTACAAGATTCTTGGTGTCGAGAAGGATGCAGACGAAAATGCAATCAAAAAGGCGTACCGTAAGCAGGCTATTGTGCATCATCCCGACAAGAATCCCGATGATGAGCACGCCGCAGAGAGATTCAAGGACATCGGAGAAGCTTATGAGACACTGAGCGATTCTGAGTAAGTTGTTTTCATGCGCCTTCAATTTCTAATGTTTGCTTATATATAACTACAGGAAGCGAGCTCGGTATGATAATGGTGATGACTTGATGGACCCAATGGAAGGCTTTGGCGGAGGAATGGGCGGAGGTGGTGCTGGCATGAACATCGACCCAGGTTAGTGCAGCTCCGATGTAACAATCTCAAAATCCAAACTAACATCCAAACAGAAATTTTGATGCAGATGTTCGGTGCGCAAATGGGAGGTGGTGGCCGCGGTGGTGGTGGAGGCTTCCAAAGTTTTGGTGGTGGGATGCCTGGAGGCGGTCGACAACGGGGTGCTCCACAAGGCTTTCCAGGAGGATTTCCCTTCCAATGACAGGAGAATAGCCAGGGCTCAGATACTTCTCAAAAATCCGAGCAAGACGACGTCCAGAGTCAGGAGAGGTCTGATGAGAAAGGCAAATTTGCTGGCATGCAGATGGACGATTCTCGGCTACAGCAACTCCGCAACATTGGGATGGGCGTTTTACTTGCGGGCGTCTTCTTCCCTTTGGATCTTCTAGCAATCGCAGCGGTTGTGGTCGCTGGAATGTATATTTGTACTAGGTTCTGGAATTATGTGTGGCATCGAACCTTTGGCACTCGTACCTAGAATGGTGGGATAGATCTCATTGCGGGCGTTTGATCAGTCACGAAAGCAGTCGGTGGCTCGTGGGTTTTTCAATAAAAAAAGTACAAGCAAACAATCAAGTAAATAAGCAATCGTGCATTGGGTGAGTGAGTGATCTGGCCAGCCTGAATCGCATCATTTTCGCTGTCCGGCCTGTCTTACTGTATGCCCTAATCGTAGCCCTGCTCACGCGACTCAGGGGTAGGCTCACGTGCTGAGCGAACTCGCTAAGACGGCAAGCAGCGTGACAGCCCAAGGCTGAGGATATCAACGCCAAGCTTTTCAGACACCGCAATTTCTTTGGTGGGGTTACCATATAGACTGCTATCTCATCCGCCCTACACCTACCGTATTCTCAACTGGAGTGAAATCGCATTTTGTGCCTCCGCCATACCCATTAGTCCTCCTATCCACCATCCAGGCAGATACAAAACCAACTCCCTGTGCCCAGCCATCTCTACTTCATTCCAGTCCATTCTCCCGGACATGACTCCTCGGTAGCCGCCAAATATCGAAGCATGCACACTGCCAGATTTACAACATCTGCCCTTTTACCTGTTACATAGCACCAACCCCACCAGAATACGACCTACAGCCATTTCTGTAGCTCTCTGCGGAGCTGAGGAGCACCATGGAGTCCCAGGTATGTCTATGTCAAGAACCCCTGTGCCTGCATGCACATCCCCATGTTGTGTACACAAGTGGATCCGGTCGAATACTGTATAGCCATTTACTGATTCTGCAATGCTTGCCAGGTTGAAAATGCCATCGAGATAGCATGGAACCCTGCCTCCGAGAAAAGCCTCCAAGCCCAAGCATTCGATTATATTGACCAGCTTCGCTCTGACCAGGCAGGCTGGCAAGCATGTATCTCACTCTTCACACGAACCCCAAAACCTTCTGAAGTTGTCCGTTTGGTCTCTTTGGAGATAATCAACAACGCCCTACAGGGGTTGGCTTTAAATGAACAAAGCCTGGCATATCTAAAAGACAGCTTAATGGGATACGTCAGGCAGACGTATGGAGCATCTAGCCAAGAACCTGTCGATTCTCCAGCCTTGCAGAACAAGCTCACGCAAACCTTGACCTTCCTTTTTATTTCATGCTACAAGCAGGGTTGGGAAAGTTTTTTGGATGACTTTTTGAGCTTGACAAGTTCGGATGGTAGCTCCACAAGGGACAATCTTACCGGTGTCGTTCTCTACCTACGTATCCTGATTTCAATACACGACGAAATCGCCGACGTCCTTGTCACACGGCCAACTGCCGAGACCAAGCGCAATACGGAATTAAAGGACACTCTCCGGGCTCGAGATATACAAAAAGTGACTAGATCGTGGCAGGAAATCCTCTCACAGTGGCGGGACCAGAATGATGCTGTCGTTGAGCTGAGCTTGAAGGTAATTGGCAGGTGGGTCAGCTGGATTGATATCTCTCTCGTCGTCAACCCTGATATGCTGGGTCAACTGTACCAACTAGCTGGTCGTGCCAATCCGACTGTTGGTGGAGAGGATAAAGTTCGAGATGCTGCTATTGATACGTTCACAGAAATCGTGGCTAAAAAGATGAAGCCCGCTGACAAGATTGATATGATTGTTTTCTTGAAGCTTGGGGAACTAGTTACCCAGCTCGTTGCAAGCCCGGCACTGCATGATTTACGTACCACGTCTAGCTATGATACTGATCTTGCCGAATCGGTTGCTAAGCTTGTCAATAACGTCGTTTTCGATATCGTTAAAGTCCTAGAGGACGTTCAAGTTGAAACTGAAGTTCGCGGTCGTGCAGACCAACTATTGCAATCGTTTTTGCCACTCCTGCTACGATTTTTCTCAGATGAATATGATGAAATCTGCTCTACAGTCATTCCTTCTCTCACAGATATCTTGACATTCTTGCGCAAGGCACAGCCTCTGCCGCCAGCATATTCGACCATGCTGTCACCAATTCTCAATGCAATAATCCAGAAAATGCGATATGATGAAACTTCCTCGTGGGGGAACGAAGATGAGCAAACGGACGAGGCAGAGTTCCAAGAGCTACGCAAAAGGCTGCAAGTTCTCCAGAAGAGCGTTGCTGCTGTTGATCAAGCGCTATATATCGATATCTTGAGCAATGTTGTTGGAACTACCTTCCAAACATACGACCAACAAGGTGGTCAAATGGACTGGCGCGACCTTGATCTCGCTTTGCACGAGATGTACTTATTTGGCGAGCTCACGGTAGTGAACGGCGGAATATATGGCAAGAGTCAGCCAAACGCCATCGCAGTTGAACGCCGGGACGCCATGATGACAAAGATGGTACAATCCGGTAAGAAGTATTGAACAGCAACAGCAGAAGCATGCTAATTTATTATTATAAGGCATCGCTAGTTTCAATCACCCAGCCATACAGCTGCAGTACATGGAGATCTGTGTCCGGTACTGCTCCTTTTTTGAAACGCAGGCTGATCTAATCCCGCAAGTTCTGGAGCAGTTTGTTCGCCTGGTCCACCACAATCACGTCAGAGTTCGAGTGCGCTCTTGGTATTTGTTCCAACGCTACGTGAAGCACTTGAGAGTTCATGTTGGCAACGTTGCAGAGACAGTTATCCAGTCCATTAGCGACCTCTTGCCTATCAAGGCCGAGGTTCCTAACCAGGACGCAGCTGATGACGACATGTCATCCGACCAGAGTGACACATCTGCAGAGTCTGCCTTCCAAGGCCAGCTCTATCTATTCGAGGCGATTGGCTGCATTTCATCGGTTTCAACCACACCAGTTGAAAAACAAATCTTATACGCAAGATCAATCATGAATCCTTTATTCTCTGACATGGAACAGCATCTTCCGCGTGCAAAGTCAGGCGATGCTCAAGCTACTTTACAAATACACCATGCCATTATGGCCCTGGGGACGCTAGCTCATGGCTTCTCAGAATGGACACCAGGAGATACTAAGTCCGCAAACAATGCACCTGTTGGGGAGGTTATGGTCGAATTTAGTCGGGCAGCCGAAGCAATTTTGATTGCACTGGAGGCATTGAAAGCGGACTTTGATGTCCGTACTGCGGCAAGGTCTTCTTTCTCTAGGCTCATGGGCGTTTTAGGAAATGGCATCTTGCCACAACTGCCACGATGGATTGAGGGCCTCCTCTCACAGAGCTCCTCCAAGGACGAAATGGCTATGTTCCTACGCTTGTTGGACCAGGTCGTCTTTGGCTTCAAGACCGAGATAGTGCCTGTGCTGGATTCTCTTCTCACTCCACTGCTTGAAAGAGTGTTTAATGGCTTGAATGAGCCAATCTCAGGTACCGACGACGAAATCCAGCTTGCAGAGCTACAACGAGAGTACTTGACTTTTATTCAAATCATTCTCAACAATAATCTCGGCGACGTCCTTGTCAGTGGCTCTAACCAAGGCTTTTTCGATACCCTCATCACTTCCGTCTCGGCATTGGCAAAGCAAGCCACAAGCACATCTGGCAGCCTTGCAGCTAGCCGACTTGCGTTTATAGTTTTGGCAAGGATGGCTGATCTCTGGGGTGGGCCTAACATAGTGAATCTCGGGACACCGGTCTCATCTTCTATTCCACCATCTCCAAAGTTCCCTGGATTTGATCAGTTCCTCATCGAAAGGTTCCATCCTATTTGTTGGGACGTCTTGAAAGAGCCTGGGTTTGATCCTTCCAAGGATGCTCAAGCCAAGCAAGTCTTGAATGAAATCGCTGGTCTGGAACAAACCATCTATCTTAAGACTGGCGAAATGTTTGTGCAACACTTACACGGAAACTTCTTCCCGGCAATGGGGGTCGATGGGACAGAATTTATTAAAAGTATGACAATGTCCAAGGATAAAAAAGGATTGGCAGCTTGGCTCCAGGCATTCCTGAAGCAAAGAGGTTGATGGGCGGTCGGGTGGAATCTGGGGTCTGCATAGTAAGGAGTTTTAAAGTGATTCTATACCATGGATATCAAGGCTGGAAATATGCAGTAGCATTAGCGTTTGGGTGGTCCTCCGGTCGTAGTCAATACTCCATAGAAATCAAAGGTTAAACAAAATTGTAACGTCTGGCTGGCTGGCCATGCTCGCTTAGCGAAAGGGGCTAAGGAGTAGAATTAGATGGACCAATATATCAGCTGTTCTCAGCCACCGTCTTGGTCCTGGGCAGACACCTTTTTGCTCGGGTAAAATAGAATTGTTTTGAAGGTTTGTCGGATTTCCTTACGAGGTGCCAGTTTCTGATTTCGGCATGCCTAATTATCAATCTCTCCCTTCCTGGAGTCTGAAGAATGACATCGAAACTCTTCGCTTATTACATTCATGTCGCATTCATGTTGGTTGGAGTCTAGAACCACCACAATAGCTGGACTTTCCTACACTTCCAGATAGCAGAAGAACTAAAGCCGCAGTAGAATTAATACCTGACATCATGGTTTGAAGCTGTATTGCATGGACGATATACACGAATAAACCACATTGATTCCCGTCCAGATAACGGAGAGTTATTTCCAACGAAAATGCTACTCGCCCGAAACATCAATCCCATTTTCCATAGACCCATCAGCTCTTCTCGATCCCTTCAATTAATCACCCAGGACACGGCACCCAAAATCTGCACCCGGCGAGCAGTCGTGCACCTTCAGGCTCATCCCTAAGACGGCCACCATCAATTCCCTCGTCACTTTACGCTCTCACTCGGTCCCGAGACGCTCCATACCATACGGACTTCATTCGAATCAAGTATCAAGGACTATGCGAAGCACAAGCGCTGCTCGCTGCAGCGTCTCGGGTTTGGCTTTGAGAAGTGGCTGCCTGATCAGGTGGCTAGGTAGGTAATTGGAGGTGTCAAGGGAGAGCGTGAGGAGGTGTGGTCAGAGTAGAGCTGGATTAGCCAAGGAGAAGGCGGGGTGGTTCTTGTGGTGATGTGATGATCAATGTGTTTGGGTCAACTTTAGATGATTTTTTTACCCTGCCAGAAAATGTCAAGTGGCTACCTAGGTAAGTCTTGATCACTTTGTGTAAAGTGCTGGGAATGAAAAAGGGGAAGAGTAAAGTAAATATGTCTACCTTAGTTGGTGATACGAGTAAAGATGATAGATGCTTCTGAATTGCCATATAATTTGCGATTGGTTTGAGGTGACATTTGCTTTTCGGTTGCTTCTTTCTACGCCCATAAAACGGCAATCTACATTTTTGGTTTGCCAACCTTTTCAAATGGCCCCTTGTTGTTTGGAAATTTTAATTTCAAGGTGCCAGAAGCCTAACATGGCTTTTCATAAGATGCCGCCTTTGTCATGTACACTGCCTGTATGCATATGCAGGTATCTAAAATCCATGCACCATGCGTGAAATCCTTTTTCACTGCATAGCTTCTTCAATCATAAAGTTGTCTTTGTTGATATAAGCTGCTGATGATCAACTCATAAGAGGTCATCTTTTCAAACTCTGCAAATTTCAAGATAGAAGGAATAACAGTGTTCGAAAGCCCAATTTTAAGTGAAGAAGGAGCGACCTCGCGTATTTCGTTGCGCGTCAACTTTCGCGTACCTTCCGTAACTTCAACTTCAACTCCAACCTCCAACCTCTAACCTCTAACCTCCAACCTCTAACCTCCAACTTCAATCAACCTTTCGTTCAACCTCAAAGTTTTCATACCTCTTTCCCCTCTATCAAACACTTTCGGAGTGTAGGATTGAGGTGGATTGAGTGATTTCTTGCAAGCTCCGATTACTGCGCACTGTCAACTTACTAGCGCAGCGCAATCGATCTTGTCTCTCTTACCCAACCTAACTACCTTTATCTCTATACAACTTCTCACGCCCTTTCTACATCAACTAGATGCTACAAGATCGTTCTACATGATATAGATCGGAATCTGACGCCAGTGTCCTGTAAGTTCTTGTCCATATCAACCCTTCATCTATTTACTAACAAGTTCAATAGGTCTTCAAAATGGAGGGGCGCCCTTGTCGCGACTTCCAGAGCGGCAACTGTATCTATGGCGCACAGTGCAGATTTCCCCATGTTGTGAATACACAGAGTTCATGGAATCAGCGCCGCGCAACATCATCATCGTTCAAACACAAATCTACAGAGACACCCGAGCAGGTTCAAGCAAGATCATCCTACAATTCGTGGAAGAGACTGATCAAGCGGGCACCGACGAATCCTGACAAGGAAAGCATAGCCAAAGTGTGGAAAGACACATTGGCCATTTTGAATGGCAGAGAGCGCGAATGGAAGCAACGCGTCCCCGAGGATCTCGACAATGATGAAAATCATGGTTTCGATCACATCAAGATTCTGCTGACTTTGAAAGCTGGCCCTGGAGGAAGTGGAATTTACATTGACCTCGTCACTCCTTTCTTGGAAGTCATGGTTCATCCAGCACTCTTAGACTGTCTCTCAGTAGATTCTGCAGTCGGTGGACTATACAAATATCTCAGCGGAAGCCACGGTTCTAGGGGTATTCCATTCTTTGAGCAGCTTGCAGAGCAGCTTAATTCAGCCAATGTCGAGTCAACCAAGACTCCGTCAGAACTAGAACATGTCCTTATGGCTGCTCTCATTGCTCTTCGGGAGCTTCTTCGAAGAGAAAAGCGAGCGACCTTTAATGAAGACCTCCCGGAGGTAATCGATTCCTTGGAGCGTCTCATTGAAGCCATCAACCTTGTTGAGAAGCCTCTTCTACTTCAGGTATTCACCAACAAGATCAAGGACATCCGTGGGATGTTAAATGGTGCCAATGAGAAACTTCAAATGGACAATATCCTCGACAAGGGAGTCTCTTCTATCATCATTGCCTCTGATCTATCTCGAGAAGTCCAATATCCAAGTGACCGTAAGTCTTTTTGAAAATCCCCCTCAGCATGGTTTGGCTATGGTCTTATATGACCCTTCATTCCTTCAAATTTCTAGCACCCGCACTTGTTTTAGTCTTGCCAATTACTCAACACAATTTCTGCTGCTAATTGTTCTACAATTTAAATCAATACTGTGGTGATTGAGTTTCGAAATAGATGCTAACTACAAATATCTACAGGTCATTCCAACGACAAGATGGACTTCACTGAGATTAGTATTCTTCCCACTGAGGATGAAATTCGCAGTGAAGTCAGCGAGTTCTTACCATCAACAGACCCTGATGAGCCGCACTTCCTTTCTAATCCAGTCGTGCGCCACTTAGATACTCAATTTCGCCTTCTTCGACATGACATTTTCGGTGAGATGAAAGAAGCTCTAGGTGGTCTTATGGATGCCATTGAGAAAGACCAACGAATCCTTTGGGATTCTAGATTGAGCCTTGGAGATGGTATCTACGCTCACGTTTATCCTGGTTCATATCTAAACCAGGTTTATTTCGACCAACAAAGAGGCCTAGAAGCAGACGTCTCTTTTCTACAACCAGGGCCAGTTACACAACTGTCTAAGGAATTTGAGCGTCGACAGTGGTGGACTTTATCAAATCGACTGAAGCCAGGTAGCTTGCTATGTCTAGTATTCCTAAAGGGTGCAACACCATCTGTCCTGTTTTTCGCTGTTAGCGATAGGCCGTCCGAGTCAAAGATCTTGAACCAGCTTGTCACAAACTGCGAAACAGCGTCTGTTGTTGCAACGCTTTTGGCTCAAACCCCTGCGGCCACAGAGGGCGTATTGAAACTACATCTCAATCGAGTTCCCTGCCTCTTGGTTGAGTTACCCGGTCTCATCTTACCAACTTTCGCACCAATCTTGGAAAACATCCAAAGAATGGCAACTCATACCAGACTACCCTTTAGCCAATGGATTATACCTCAGAAGCAAGCCGGAGATGAAGAAGCTTTACCTGAGATTCCACCTCCATTGTATGCCCGAGATCCAGATTATAAGTTCTCGCTTGATCCAATTTTAAAAGACACAACAAGCCAATACTCACTGGGAACAAACATTCCGGATAATTACATGAGTACCATCGACGACCTCGAGGAACAGACTACATTGGACCGTGGACAATGTGAAGGATTGGTTGCAGCACTGACGAAAGAGTTTTCTCTAATACAGGGCCCTCCTGGTTCTGGTACGTGTTTCACTTGCAAGTCATTTACAATAACTGATAATTTCGACAGGAAAGTCGTATCTTGGTGTTCAGCTTATGAAAGTTTTGCTTTCTTGCCAAGACATCGGGCCTATAATTGTAGTGTAAGTCTCTTCTAAATTCCATTTTCTTTAGCTATGTCTCGCCGATTAATAAGGGCAAATCCGTCTATGCCGCATACCTTTTCGCACTCAGGGAGAATAGGTTTCAGATTGTTGAGACGCTGAACGGCTTCGAGTCGTTTTCGTTTCGATCACTTGCGTATCCTCCTGGTTGCTTAGCTTATTTCACGTTTTAACATATTTCTGAAAACTACTAACTAGCTTCAGCTGCTACACAAATCATGCTTTAGATCAATTCTTAGAGCAGCTCGTAAGAATTGGAGTCAGCAAGGTAATTCGAATTGGTGGTCAAAGCAAATCAAGTATCCTCCGGAGCAAGAATCTCAAAGTTGTTTCACAAGGAAGCGTAAGAACAAAAGCAGAAAGCTTCAAACTATACAGCTCTCACGAAGCCTTGAAGAGACAAGAGGATGCGTTCGAATTACTCATGACGACCCTACGCCAACGTCACAAATTTCTTCCATGGGTAGAAGTTAAGCTACATGTGTCCGAGAGATATCCATCAATCCATGCCCAGTTTACTCATATTGATGAAAATGAAGCTGAACCAGTGGCAAAAGACCTATTTGAGGCATTTATGGAAGGCTATATGCCAAAGGTAAACCCCGAGCTCTTGGATCTCTCAAATCTCGTTAGACATCACTAACAATTAGCAGTGGAGTCGAGCCAGCCCACATCAGCCAGAGAAACCAAAGAAAGACACGGTTGAAAGCATCATTCAGAAAGCAGGAACCGGAAACGTGCATGAGCTTTCTCGGGAAGACAAGAACCGCCTTTTAGATGTATGGGTGCAGGAGTTATTTGACGATACTGCCGGCGAGCTTTTTGAGATTGTTAAGGAAGCCGAGAAGCAACGACAAGAGATAACCAATATTCATGATGAAATCGATCGAAGAGTATTAGAAACCGCAAGTGTCATAGGAGTAACTACAACTGGCCTTGCAAGACGTATTTCTGTTTTGCAGCACGTTAAGAGCAAGGTTGTGGTATGTGAGGAAGCAGGTGAAGTCATGGAACCTCATCTCATTTCTGCGTTGCTACCCACCTGCGAACAACTCATACAGATTGGTGATCATCAACAGCTTCGACCAAAGATCATCAACTTCAATTTGTCACTTGAATGCGTACATGGTCAGCCTTATCAATTAGATCGTTCTCAGTTTGAACGACTCTCAACTGGCTCTGGTGGTAGGTCACTTTCTTCATTATATAATACGCGTCAGGGGGTGCTGGGCATGTACTGAGCTAACAAAATCGACAGGCTCGAGACCTCCTTTCCCTGTAGCACAGCTTAATGTACAAAGACGAATGAGACCTGAAATCTCAACCTTGATCAGACAAACTATCTATCCCCGTCTGAAAGATCATGATCAGGTCAAATCATACAATAGTGTCGTCGGTATGCGTCAAGACGTCTTTTGGTTGGATCACAAGAATATCGAAGATGGCTGGGAAATGAATCTCGAGCAAAAGTCCAAGAGCAATGAGTGGGAAGCAGATATGGTTCATGCACTTGTTCGACACATTGTGCGACAAGGTGTCTACAAAAGCAGTGAAATTGCAGTTCTGACGCCGTAAGTACCTCACTTCTTTATTCCTTAGCCATTCCCCTCCTATGTCAACCATTTGTAACCACTCAAGTCACTTCTTGAAACTGCTTTGATTTCTTAATATCATGACTAAAAAATAAAACAGATACACTGGACAGCTCAAGAAGCTGAGCGAGAAACTCCGTAATGACTTCCAAGTCGTTTTAAGCGAGCGAGACGAGGAGACACTGCTTAAGGAAGGTTTTGGTGCTGACGTCTCATCCACCGAACACAACACTGGAGCATTTGCAGAAAATCCTTCTCGAAAGATGAAGATGATCGACATGATTAGAATTGCAACAGTTGATAACTTCCAAGGAGAAGAAAGCGAGGTTGTAATCGTGTCTCTCGTTCGTAGCAATGCCGATCAACAAGTAGGCTTCCTCAAGACCAAGAATCGGGTTAACGTGCTACTTTCACGTGCAAAGCATGGAATGTACCTGATTGGGAATTCTGAGACCTACGAGAATGTTGAGATCTGGAGCAAAGTCGTTGATATTCTTCGGGGTAATAACGCTATCGGGGAAGCTTTCAATCTTTGCTGCTCTCGACACCCAGACCAGATAATCTCGATATCTCAGCCCTATGAATTTGCAGAGCTGAGCCCAGAGGGTGGATGTGAGCTATCTTGTGACGCTCAGCTGAACTGCGGCCATCGATGCACGTCGAAGTGTCACTCGGATGCAATGCACAGAACCTTCGTATGCCAGCAGCCTTGCGAGCGTCGTTTCATGCCTTGTAACCATCCGTGCAAGAAAGGAACATGTGGAGAGGACTGCGGGGTTTGCATGGTCGTTTTGAACAACATAGAGCTGCCATGTGGGCACCATCAAGATGGTGTTATTTGTCATCAAACCGAGCACCTCCAAGATGTTTTCTGCAAATTCCCCGTGGGAAAGAAGGTTCCTGAATGTGGTCATGTAGTTCAGGTTTCCTGTTCTCGTGATATATCCGATTCATTCAAATGTCCAGCTCCTTGCGGTTTTGAATTACCCTGTGGACATAAGTGCCAAGGGTCCTGCTCAAGCTGCAAGGCGGATAAAGAGGGCACCATCAAGCATGTAAAATGCACTGTCATTTGCGACAAAAAGTCACACTTAGCATGCAACCATACCTGTCCTCGGCCTTGCCATACTGGTTCCTGTGGTGATTGCGTCAAAGATTGCGAGGTGAGTTCATTGATATCTATAGGTATTTAACTGACATTGCTAATTTGCTTGACAGGTTCGATGCCCGCATTCAAGCTGCACATTGCAGTGCAAAGAAACTTGTGAGCCATGTAAGTTCGCTTAGTCCAGTATTTTCCATTACCAACCTGACTTTGAGATGTGTCAGGCATTGAGAAGTGTACGTGGTCTTGTGAGCATCAAGGAACATGCAGTCTTCCTTGCGGAGCACCATGCGATCGACTTCCTTGTGACAGCCGCTGCACGAAGACTCTTGATTGCGGTCATCAATGTCCTTCTCTGTGCGGAGAGATTTGTCCTCAAGACTTTTGCCAAATCTGCTCCAAGGACAAGGATGTTCTAGTTAACCTCCAGTCAAAAATGAAATACTCCGAGATTAATCTCAGTTCCGCTCCTATTGTGGCTCTTCCATGCGGGCATTTCTTTACTGCCAAGTTCCTTGATGACGTTGTCGATCTTAGTAAGGTTTACCACCGCAACAATGTTGGGGAGTTTACCGGACTTCGAGATACATCCTTCGAACTCACGTCATGTATGCCGTGCTGTCCAGCTTGTCGACATCCGCTTCGACAGTATGCCATACGAAGATACAACCGCATTGTCAACAAAGTACTTAATGACGAAAGCACTCGCAAATTTCTTGTTTCTGGGGAAGTTGGCCTTTCGAATCTAAAGAGGGAAATTTGTCAATCCGAGCTCAACTTAGCAAAATCCAGAGCCGGTGCAATAAAATTGCTCGAAGTGACGAAGAATGCTGGAGGAGGGAACCTAGACCCGGGAAAGCTGGGCGAAATTTGGGCCATGCTTGCAGAGCGATATCCAGCGTATTTGAAAATACGCAATCAAGTCCTGTCTGTCCTAGCTAAAATGGTTGACAAGAATGCCCCAGCCCTCCGACTTCATAAAGCAGTTGTAAAGACATTATCAGATAGTTCTCAGGTCCACCTCAAACAGGAGGCTGTTACTACGAACGCCGTTCCTCCAACACTACAACTTGATGCTAGAATAGTAGCAGAGGGACGACTTGGAGAGCTTCAAGCCTTCCATATTACACTACAGGACGAGATTGAGGTTCTGGGAGAACTGAAGTCTACGGAAACAGGCGCCATACTCAAAACACCCGCTCCACGAGAACGTGGAATTGCATTCTTCCAATCATGCATAGATTTTATCAAGGTAGCAAAGAGTTCGCAGCTACCGAGACAAACTGTAAAGGCAATTATCCTCTATGCGAGTATGGCCAGACCGTTTGAGGCATACTGTCGATTGGCCAATGTCGATTTAGGGGAAGTGACTTATGTTGAAAAAGCAAAAGTTCTTCTGAGACAAGCTACAATATTGGTTGAAAAGCCATTTAAGAATTATGATCAGTTGCGTAATATCGTCGGAGTCTTCACTGAAATTTTGCGAAAAGAATGGTACGAGGACATTGACGACAAGGAGAAGGATACTGTTGGCAATTTATTAAAGTCAGTATTTGCTCCAGGAACAGATTTTCCACTAGATGGAGAACACTGTAAGTATTCCTCGACCAATTTTGTAGGAAAATCTGACCATTCGTGATAGGGTATCGATGTGAAAATGGCCATCTCGTATGTATTCAATGCCGAAGAACCAAATAGTTTTGCTAACAGATACTAGTTTAGTTATGAAGGAGCCGAGGAATCGTTAGATAACGTGCTATGTATGGAATGTGGAGCAAGTATTCGACAGGTTGCGGCGGAGCCTGTTAACTCAAACTGAAGTTACACATAGATGATGCTGTGGTTGTGGTGGAAATTTAGCCCTGGCCTTTCTCTCTTTTGAAGATTGCTGTTGGCAAGTACAATTGTATGCTAGATGTTGAGCTTCTGTAGAGTCTACAAAACACTGTCTTGCTTCTGTAGATCACTTGCTCACAAGATAATGATGTTTTTGCTAAGACCCCATCCCGTGGTAGGAACGGCAGTAACCTCCCTATAACTATACCCATAAACAACGATACTATATTAAATCCTCGCCTAACTACTCACGATCTGTACCTCCGTACCACCCCCCTTTTTCTCGCCAACGCCAAGTCTGCTCAGTCGGGCATTCTCGCTACCTAATAATTGGCCCGTCTTACTTACTCCTTCCTCACTCTGTCCCATCTATAACATCCCCAGATTCCCTAACTTCATCTCAAACTCTGAACGTGCACGCATACATAAACATAGCATCTCCATCCAAATCCCAAAAATCCCTTCCCTCCTAAAAAGAAAATGTACCCCACCAAACTCCCCGCTAATCATCAACTCCTCTACCACCAACGACTGCCACAGCCAGCTCGATACTTCTCGACTCACCAGCAAGTTCAGCAACAGAACCAGAACCAGAACCCCAACCCCAACCCCAATAACCCGAACGGGAATGAGAAGTTCAACTTCGAGAAGCTGGGCATCACGGGTAGGATGAAGGGAGTGGTGATTGCGTGTCTAGGCGTCGCGGCGCTGGCTGAGACGGGGTTCTATATCAAGATGGGGATTTTGAAATGGGGTGGTGGGAAGGGGGAGGAAGAATGAGAGGGAGAAGGGGGTGGAGTTAAGGTGTTGGGTTTTCCTCTTTCTTTTCTCTCTTCTTTTTGTGGCATGGAGCTTTAAGTTGGGTCTGATGGTTTGATTTGGGAGTCGGAATGGGAAGACAGAAAATGGTCCGATGATATTGTACCGAGTATAGGCATGCACACGCCTCTCAGAAGAAGAAAAACAACAACAAAATGCATTCTACTCTCGAGGGGGTCTAAAATCCAAGAAAAATCTATTCTAAATGGGCACCGGCCTTGAACCTAAAGAGCACAAATAAAGTCAGTCATCATTCGTTCATTTACCGAGAAGCAAAATATATGACTAGAAAGGTAGACTTACTTCTTGACAACCTTCTCAATACCATCAAGACCCATCTTCAAAGTCTCCATCTTGGGTCCGTAGCTGAAACGCACAAAGTGATGACAAGGAGAATCAAACAGATCTCTACGCTTGCTAGGGTTGAGATCGAAGAAGATACCGGGGACGACGATGACCTTCTCTTCGAGACAGGCCTGGAAGAAGTTCAACCCATCGCTAATAGCGAATGGGAGGCCTTCGAGATCGAGCCAGATGTAAAAGGTGGAATCCGGAACAGTGGCGACTTTGAATCCCATCTCACGGAGACGCTTGATCACGTAGTCGCGCTTGTCCTATATGATATTTCAGTAAAAGCACATGGAATTTGGGGGGAAAGACGTACGCGGAAATGTCTCTGGAGCGCAATCATTTCTGTGCGCACTTTAGTCGGCTCGAGCATTTGGATAGCGGCTTCCTGGAAGGGAACATTGGCTCCACCGTCGAGGTAAGAACCACAAGATCCAATAGCCTTGATGAATTCCTTTTGCAAAAATTAGTCCTGGTAATTGTTTTTTGGGTGAGAATATGAACCTTTGGTCCGACAATCCAAGCGATTCTCCATCCAGGTAATCTGAATCGCTTGGTAAGACCATCGATGATCAAAACATCATCCTCGTCTACATCATCGATGTTCTCGGCCGCACTGATGGTTGTACCATCACAGTCACTGGTATAGTTGTATCCACCATAGAACTCATCCATGACCAGCGTGGCGCGGTCTCGGCAGATATCTTGGATCTCAGCCAACTCTGGGTTCTTGACGACCTTTCCAGTCGGGTTTCTTGGGTTGGAGGTCAAGATGACGGAGGTACCACGAGCGATCTCTTGAGCACTGCAATTGTCAGAATAAAATGCAACAGAAGTTAGAAGGCGGGCTTACATGTTGTCTGGGTGGATATGGTATCCGTCGGCTTCAGCAAGAGGAGATGGAATAGCAGCAAACTAAAAAAGAAGATCAACCCTGATCTCACAGAGCAATCGAATCAAAACACTTACGTTCTTGAAGAGAGACAACATCTCATTGTACGCCGTATAATCCGGGATGAAGAATCCCAAGTATGCATTATTCAAGACAGCAGCGATACGGATCAAACCAGCACGACCACCCGGAACGATGCAGACATTCTCCCACGTATACTGACTAATCTTACCTTCTCTACACGACCCAATTAACCTCAAGTTCTCACACGAAAATAAAATTCAGGGAGAACATACCTATGGTGCACGTTATACAAATTGGCGACGGCAGCTCTGAGGGGTTTGATACCAGCCGTGGGACCATACTCTCTACCGGCCATGGTGATATCGATCTCGGTAGGACGAGAGAAACTGCCCTCGATGTCGTCGTCTACCTCAGGGGCGCCCTGGCCCAGATTGGCCCACAGCTCAGGCTCCTCCGCAAAGCCATGCTCGTACGCTCGTTCCGTACACCAGACGACACCGGTGCTTGCACGGGTAGGGTCCAATCCAGCATGCGAGCGATGGCCCTCGTGTGCATTTCGGAACTGTCGATGGATGCGCGAGTTCGATTCTGTGCGTGAGAAAGGAAGTAGGTTAATGATTTGCACAGTGAGGAATGCGGGGTTGAGGGGAAGAGAAAAAAAAACCAAGAGCTTTTAAGGTACGAGAACAACACAACCCAGGTATCTGGGATTCTGCATTCTTGCTTGTTATACAGCTACCTAGTATGCAATGCAGAGCCCAGCTGGCTATCTGCCATATCTATCTCCTTCCGCTTTCTCTCATTCATAAAAAGGAATAAAATAACTTACCACTCTGACTTGGCTGCGCGGTGCTAAATCTCCGATTCGTCGTCGACTCTCTGGGCACACCAGAAGAGCGGTTCATAGAGAACTTGCGATTATTGAACGACATGGTGGGCAGAGCTTTGAATTTGAGAGCTTGTATCAAAGTCTCTCTCTCAAAGTTTCAATTCAAGAAAAGAGAAGCCTGTAGGATGTTTAAAAAAGCAAAGCAAACGGGCCAATTTCTTGGCGGCGGTGAACAAAAGAGGGAGAAAGCTCTTATCGATTACGCACCCGTCTTTCTCCCTTTCTCCAGCCTTTTCCCACACGGTGAATGCTTGATTGGCCAATCATCCAAACTCGCACCCTGACAGGATCCTCCCTCCGAAAATTATGGGTGTCACGAGAATGCTTCGGTGCGAGGAGTGGGGGAAGGATGCGAAATAGAGCGGTGGTCGGCGAATCATCAGATTCGCATTCGACGGCGGATGCGGAATGTGGGGGTTTGCATTGCGGGATAGACCCAAAAACGAATCAATAACAAGATTCAAGGCATTTGCAGACACTCTAGCTATATGATGTGACCGTGGTCGTAGTTCTACAAATGGATACGAGTACAGGAAGGATCGAAAAAGGAAAGATTCTAGGAGAATTCGGCAGCGGATTCATCGTCCTCCAACATCTGCTTATACGAAAATGGCTCAAATGGAATACCGTCTCCCATGAAGTGCTTGCTCATGGCTTCAACCCAGTGCAGACGCAAACTGTGCAACATAGCACTAGTACCCTCCATCACAACCAATACAGCAATGGTGAGGAAGAACCACATGGTGAACGTGACGACAATCATGAAAACACCGAGGCCACCGGTGACGCTGAGACCGATACCTAGGGTCATGCCCCAGAGAACGACTGACAACTGTTGATGGGCAAGTGAGAGAGCCCAGAGACGAAGATAAGAGGCAGTGTGAGAAACGCAGTTGAGACAGAATTCTAGAATTAATCAGCTTTGTACCCCTCGAATACATGAGTATAGACTTACCAATGGTGTGAATGACTTGATGAATCATGACCTCGGAGAATTCAAACTCTTCATGTTCTTCATCGTCTCCAAGATCTTGGGTGATCATGGCAACGCCTTCGCCATCACTGTTCATGCTGGCTCGACCATCGAGAGTGTTTTCGTCATCATCGCCATCAAGAGCACTGACGCGGGAAGTCTCACCAATACCTCTGTAACCCTTCGCACGAGCTCGGTTGTTCTCCCATCTAAGGTACAATGGCTTGAGAAGAAGCAGGATTGGAACTTGGATAAGTGCAATCAGGACAAGGAAAATCTGGATGGTGGATTGGCCAGGATAAAGTTGGTCCTCGAGCTTGACATCACCTGGGGACAAGAACATGTAGATCAACATGTTAAGAAGCCCAGGAGGTGATCTGCCAACCGCGGACCAGTCAATTGACCACTTGTATACGATGGTAAAGACTAGGTAACCAAAAATAGACTGGAAAAACAACATACCTGGGACAAAGTTGCCCCAGATATCAATCGGTGACTTGAAGTGACGAGCATTGATGTAAGACAAACACAATGAGTAGGTCATGTGGAACCAACCCATAATGATACTGAGCTTCATCTTGTAACTGTTGGCGAACAAAAGATCGTTCTCAGTACCGTGCCATTGCCAATCCAAACCGAAGGGATATCGGTAATCACCCTTCAAGTGGGCCTCGACAGTCTCGCCGGTCTTGAACTCTGGCCACTCCCATGCGCTGGGGAAGATCGAAAGAGACTTGGAGAAGACATCATTATAGATAAGACCAGTGTACATCGAGAAGATACCCATCATGAGCATAATATAGCGTCCATAGAAAGCCATGACAAAGAGTTCATCACGGACCTTCTTAAGTGGCTTCTCCCAATAGATCATAGCAGAAGCTGCGCATAACATGAGGAAACCGTGACCCAAATCACCGAACATGACAGCGAAAAGGAAGGGGAATGTTACAACGGTAGGAAGACCAGGATTGACCTCTTGATATTTGGCAGTTCCGTAAGCATTGATGATGGTTTGGAAGCCTTCTGTGAATCGGTTGGTCTTTTGATACGTAGGAGGCGTCTTGTTGGTCTTGATTTCGTTGATGATGGAGGGAACCGAAAGACCTGCACGATTGTTGACATCGTGTAAAGTAGACTTAATTAGAGGAAGTGAGTTGGTTGGACACCATGCCTCTGCAATCAAAGTCTTTCTAGCGTGATCATACGAGAAGAGGTTAAGAGTTTGGTAAACTGCTTTCTCCTTCTTCACAATGACAATCCAAGCAGCCAAGCTTCTTGCAATCTGAGTGAGCTCAGCATCAAGAGTTTGCTTGGTGTTACGGAGGACACTGCCAAGATCAGTTAAACGGGTATTGACCTCGTGGATTTGATCGCGACGAAGGTCACTATTTTCGTCTACGCTGTAAAGATCGGCTCCTAGAGATTCGGAGATCTTACGGATCTTAGCAATGATCTCTTTGCCGTGAGCGAAGATAACGAAGACGTTCTTGTTGACAGCCTCGTTATTGGTGGGGTCCACGAGAGGTTCTGGGATCTCAGACTGATTCATGTAGAGATTTCCTCTCAACGTACGCCACAAAATACGCTCGAATGCAGCCACGCGTTCTCGAGGAATAACACCGGCAACGAAGCCAATGTTCATAACTGAGAATGACCGTTCCGCATCTCCGTTTTGACCATTTTGTTCGACATCCTGGAGTAGAGGCGCATCATCAGCCTCGGTGGAGGCTCGAATTTCCTCGACATTGCCGTGGGCACGATCGAAGAACCCTCCGGCTTCCCTTAAAACCCATCTCCACTCCGTCAACTCCACTTCTCTCTTCTTCAACGTCTCGTAGCTATCATTCAAGGAGGCGACACGTTGTTCGAGGCTCTGACTACGATCGGAAAGCTCATCGATTTCCGTAGCGGAGGGGGCGGCGAGAGTATCTACATCGAGGTCAAGCTTCCGGAGAGGAATTCCAGCCTTTTGCATCTGCGTGTGAAAGTATCCTATATGACCGTCAGACCAACTCAGCCCCATTGATGATTCTTCGATGCATACGTAGCTGTCTCTCTACATTGTCGAGTCTTCTAATTTCCTGGGTGAAGGTTCGCTGGAAGGCAGTAACATCGGAGTTCAACTAGCAGATTCATTAGCATCAATCTATGCATCAACAACGCTCTACATACATCACGGAATTGAACCTGCCCAAGCTCTCCTAATGCGTTCACGATCTCCCGCCCAATCTCCTTGGACAGATACAGCTGAGTAAGGGACATGTCCGCAGAGCGGAACATGGTATCCTTGGAGGGCGCCATAGCGAAGGTGCGCGATGGAGAGCTTCAAGGTGTGAGGAGGAGGCTGCAAAGATTGCAGATATGGTGATGTCTGTCGTTATTCGCAGGCGGGAAGCTACTCGACGATGCCGTAGCTTTGTCTCACGTGACTTAGACTAGTTCTAGCTTCTGTAGTTGGCTGTGGCTGTGACTGTGGCTGAACTGGAGAGGCTGCGGCACTTACCTATTCATTCTGAGTAACAATGAGCAATGAGTAAGAAATCTCCTGAATATTTAAGTTGGGATATTCCTTCTCCAACATATCTATTCCAGAGGTATAGATCCTTTTGAAATATAAACAAGTCTCACATCTTTCCTTAACCATGACCACCGAACAAAGTCCAATTACGTATCACGGCAACTGCCACTGCGGTACGGTCAGATTCAGCATCCAACTTCCCCGAAGCCTCACAAGTTCACCTACCCAGATAACACAGTGCAACTGTTCAATCTGCACACGAAATGGCTATCTTGGAGGTAACACTCCTTTTTTCACTTCTTCCCCCTCCACCCAAAAATAAAACCAAAATAAAAAGGAAGCAATTACCTAAAAGAAAACCTCACAAAGTCCATCCACCTCGTTCAGCGACAACCATCCATCAAGGCACCGAATCCCTGAGCGACTATGAATTCGGGAACAAAAATGCCCGCCATCAGTTCTGTAAGAGATGCGGATCGAGCCTCTTTATGGACCCGCCGCCTGCCGTGGATATTCTGGCTGTGAACGTAAGTTTGATTGTTCTCTTGTCCTTTTTTGGCGATATTTAGGAGGCTTAGAGGGAGTAGATTCGTATGTTACAGGGTGTTGAGGATTTGCTGGATGAGAAGAGGTTGGAGTTTAAGTTTCATGATGGGAAGAGACATGGCGTTAGTGGTCCTTACAAGATTTGAGTCGATGGCATTTAAATATGGGTGCAATGAGAAAAGGTTGGCTTTCAAGTCAAAGATTTTGTTAACAGCCCTCTGAGAGATAGTTTGTACTGGAGTGTTCATAGCCTGACTGCCAAAGAAGTACCCACATGAATGAATAATTCGTCAAATCTCCCTCTTAACATATATTCTCAATCTTCTGCTCCTTCCCATCATGAGCCCCGAGATCCAACTTAAGAGTGCGGCCAAACAATTCCAAAAGGATCTCAAAGCATACTTTAGTAATAGCCGGGTCATACCTGCCCTTAGAAAGCTCATCACGGATAAAAGCATCTATTTATTCACAATCAACATGAACTCTCCTCCACCGACAAGAAGGAAAAAGATGAATTGAAAAGGGAAAAACTTACGCTGTGCACCAGCAGGTTCATACCAACTAAAGACGACTCCCTTCTCTCTCAACGTCTTTCGAATAAGATCTCTCCCCTCAGGCGGGACGTGGTTATCAAGCGTGCCATGAATCATCGCTAACTCGCCTTTGATATCAGAAGCACGAGCCAGCGAATCATCGCCTCCGAGTCCAAGAGTGGCACTGTGCAAATCGGTAGCAAAGAAAGTGACAGCCGCTGAGATTCGCGGGTCGAGTGCACAGCGGTATGCGAGATGGCCGCCGAGACACATGCCGGTCGAGCCAATACGGCCGTTGCATGTAGACAGCGAGAGCAGCGTATCGATTGCGAGAGTGGCATCCTCATCGTATGCGGCTACTGTCTGTATAGATGGTTAGTTGGGTTCTTATGTATAGTTTGCATGCTTGCTTGCCTTTTTGATTTTCCACTCATTTCCGTCGTCGGTTCCTTTCACATCGTATGCTAATGGTTCAGGACCAGTAAACTCATGATAAGATGACGGAGCTGCAACGATGTATCCCTGGCCGGCAATTTGGCGAGCGAATCTAGCTACAGGCCCAGTAACTGAAAAGAAAGATTTAGCCTCTCTCAAATGGCAAAGGGGAATCCCAAACTCACCCTGATAAATCTCACTAAAAAGCACCACACCCGGGAACCGACTTTTCAACCCAAACCTTGTCAGCCTTTGCTCTCCCTAATAAAAACACCCCAAACGGAAAAAGTGAAAGCCAAACTCACGCATTAGGGTACCCCGGAATAGTAGGATGGAACAAGAAAATTCCTATTTATCCATAATCAGCCCATACACCCCGAGAACTAGAAACGAAGAATCAAACTCATAGATCCGTCTTTTCCATCGGCTTTTGTAGCGACATCTTGATGCGTTTCCTGGATCAACATTGTTTCTTGTGAATGGATTATACAGCTCAAGATTTTGTTTTCTTGAGAGTAAAGAATTAATGTAGGGAGGAATCGCTCAGACCGAGAGGGAAGAGGAGAAGGAGGGGTGAATAGAGGGGTTGTTTGATGGTACGATGATGCAGAGCGGGTACGGGAGAACGCTTCTCCGAGTACTGTCGAAAGAGTTGATACGAATAAATAGAAAGAGAAACCTGCAAGAGGATGAATAAGGTAATGGATCGCATCTCTGTTAGGAATTAGCCTACCAAGTTACATTGACTGGGATACCTAAGTTTCAATCCTATAGGTACCTAGTTTTCGGCAAAATGGTAACCTCCACCTTGTAGTGCGGTTAATTAAAGATAGAGGACATCCTTGGAAGAAGATGAGAACTTCAGTTACTGATCAACAGGACATGGAACAGATAAGATAATATGCCAAAGTATACAACTTCCAGATATACACCAGGTCAATTCCTCGCGGGCACGAAGTCGGTACACAACCTTTGATATACTTTTCAATCACAACATTAAAACAGTAGCAGGCTCGATAAACTTTTCGTTTGATTATCATATAGAAAACAAAACTTGACAACATCAAGTGAGTAATTATTATATCCAGTAGTAGCAATAATAATAGTAGTAGCACAACCGACACCAAGAAATTTTGGGTCCTGAAAGAAGCGCCATCATCGTCCAAGCGATGACCCTACGCCGCACCCGCCGTACCCCCAGTTTCCTTTCCAACCCTAGAGAGAAGGATAAAAGAATCATAGTCATGAATATCATAAAAACATAGTACTCGTTACATGAAAAGAAGAAAGAGACCCGTGCATGCAAAGATGCCACGGCAGAGAAAAACGCCACAGCCCCCAGACCCCCATCCTCTTCGCAATTCATTTCCATGAATTGGCGAAGATATATTGTTGACAAAGTATCAAGAGAGAAAAAAGAAAGACCTTACTCGAACCATACTACCATGAATATATAGATAGAGAAGAAAAGAGAGAAAAGAGAAACAAATCATTGAAAAGAGAAATTGGGATTGAGGTTTACATAATCGAGACCAACAGATTGGTCGAGATAAGGAGAATGATCGAACATGAATGTTGCTGAAGCGTCATTCGGTAAGATTGTTTGAGGAAATGTGTCAAAAACTGAATTTTGACTCGATTGATATAAATCAATCGGTTGTTGTGGGTTGTCAAGCTGCATGTCTTGAAGAGCAAATAGTTGGGCGTTGGTAGGCTGGTAGACGTTGAGTTGTTGAGGGAGGAAGTTGAAGTCGGCGATCATGTTTTTATTCGAGTCATGAGTGATTTCGTCTTCAGATTCGTCTTCGTCTTGTTGGGATTGCGAATGTTCGGTAACTGGTTCGTCCACCTCGACCATCCAATACTTTAGTTCACTCATTGGTGGCCAGTCACCACCAGCCTTCCCACCTCTTTTCTCGGCATCTTTCTCAGCTTTGTTTGACTTGCTACGGCCCTTAGCCTTTGGTCGAAAGTGCGCTCGTCTAAGATGTGCTGCTGCATTATAATATGCACCGTACTTCTTCTTTGCATGAGTACATGTCTTGCATCGTGACAAAGCCAAGATAGGCTTTGGATGATCACCCCCTGTAGGTTCAATACACATCCACTTTTTCACCATGGGTTTGTGAACCCGATCTTGGTGTCTTCGAAGCTCGTGCTCGCCACGAAACCCGTCAGGGTAATCGTCACACTGAGTACATTGAACTCGATCATGTTTCGGGCGGACGTAACTCGGTTTTGATATAGCAACCTTGTCTTGTGAGCCGTTCTTCGATGATTGAGAATCTGATTGTGATGAGCTCTCTCTCGACATGACATTCTCGTCACCACCTTTCGGTGCCAGCGCTCTCTTGGCTGCATGCTGATTTTGTGCTTGCAGGCGAGCCTTGTTTCGAGAAGCGGCGGATGATGTCGATGAAATACTTTCATTTGACAAAGACCTTTCCATCTTATCCGTCAAACAATCAGAAGAAGAAAACTGAGCCATAGCCTCAGCAGAAGAAAAGGAATGTGGGAACTGGGAATCATGACTTGCACCACCAGCTCCGAAAATAATCTGAGACTGGTCCTCTTTCGAGGGACGACGACTAGGATATGAAATATAATGGGGAGCAACTTGATTCTCATCGATCAAGTTGTCTGTGTGAAAAGAACTGTTCGAGTTGAACTTCATCATCTCAACACTATGGATGAAAGGATCATTGCATAGACTGTTCTGTCGACTCATCTCGCTCGGAAGCGTCGTAGCCGTAGTCAGTGACTCTGCTGGTGTTGTTGGGGTTTGAATACCGAACTGTTGATGTTGCGAGCCGATAGATTGTCGGTGGCTGTTGATGAGTTCTGTGGGTATCGACATCGGGGATGGTGTTATGGAGAGAGTTGGTGCTCCATGACGGTTGAGGAAGTCGGCTGGATCTTCGAGGATGTTGCCTTGATGTTCGGGGACCTGTTCGAGGTTTGGTCTCCGTTGAGACATAACTTGCTGATGAGAGTAGGTGTATGGGTTAAATGGTTGTTCTTGCTCTACCCAAGCATCGACATCCGGTTGCTCCCGTTGCTCCCGACGAGTCTCGAAACGTGGTACGGGGACATGGCCGGTATTGGTGAAGGGAAGGTTGCCAGACCGTGCCGAAGAAGTTCCTCTCGAGTTTGTTCGAGCCATGGACGCACCGGGTGCCGAACGCTGAGACAGATTCCTAGGTCGTTGCATGTTGTCGATCCGATCCTATGTAGTATGTTAGAACCTGGAGGCAGGAAGTATTGACCGAAGGGAGTCCTACTGATGGGTGTCGGGCCATGGTGGTTCCACTACTTGACATGCTTCGAGGGACATTGTGATGCTTGTGGATAGGCGATCGATGATGTTGATGTTGTTGTTGCTGCAGCGAGGTTGTCGAGGTACGGGGAGTGGTCGTCGGTTGGATAGCCTCCAGTTCGGCCAGTTGTGCCAAAAGATACTGTCTCTTCTGCTCGATGTCGCTCGTCCTTAGATTAGACATCTTGGGCTATTGTGTATGTATTAGAGTTCTTAGAGGGAGAGTTGGTGACGGTGGTGAAGCTGTATCGGTTGTCTACAGCCTCGCGTTAGCAGCCGTACCGGCGTGTCGCATACCCACAGAGGGCTACTTACACAGTAAACGACGGTGTTGCTTGCAGTCGCCACGAATGGGTAGAAGCAGGCAGTTTGAGATGAAGATCAACGACGAGTGAAGACAGGCGTTGAGGGTGCAAAAAAAGTAAGGCGGCAGTAGAGGCGGTTTGATGGAGAAAGGATCGATGGGGAAAATATGAGGCGCGAGAAAGTTAGCTATGTACTTGGTCGAGCAGATTGGAGGCTCTACTAGTGGATGGGTGCGGGAGGGATGAAGGTTGGAGGGATGACGAGATGAGTGGTTTCGAGGAATGGCTTGCATGCATGTGTGTGTGTGTGTGTGTGTGTGTGTGTGTATGCATGCTGCAGTAAGCTTTGGGAAAAGATGAGAAGTCGAGTTGAGATGCCCCAGAACAGCGAAGAGAGGCCCAATTGGCATGCGACGGGGGGGGTTTCCAGCGTGTCTGAGTGGGTGTGTTTTCCAGGCTCTTTCCAGTAGTGTCCAGGGTCCCAGCACGACATTCTTCAGGCTCTTCAGCGTCTCCTCCCGCTCCCAGGCTCCCAGGCTCCGAAGCTCCCAAACCCCCCAAACTCCCACACCGATACAGGACTCTACAGTGAGTACCAGGGGGGGAATATCGGGATATCCATGCGATGAGACCCAATCTCCCCCCCGCAACACAGCCTATCACTGACCCTGTCGCCAACCTTCAGCACCTTGCGCATCGTTCCGACTGGAGCCACGCAGAAAGTGAGGCAAACACACGCTTGTCCGCCTCATTTTCCTGATTTGTTTCTACTGTACAGTACAGTAGCTTCGGTAGGTTACGGTAGGGTAGGGAATGTCCTCGTAACAGCAAACAGAGCCTATGGATTCGCTGTCCTCGCTCCAGCGACCACGTTGATCGTCTTGGTTCGCCCGGCAGGCATCGCATGGTCACGTCGACAGAAGCTGTCACTTTGAGTGGTTCAAGCCATCTCCATCCAGTACGCTATGAATGGGGAATGATAATAATGGCTCCCACCTACCACCGTTGCATCCCGCACACCGTCAGCCTCTGACGTCGAATCATATTGCTTTTTGCACCATGCCATGCCATGCCATGCCATGCCATGCGCAACCTTCTGTTTCTCCCGCCCGAGCCCATGGCACACCGATGGTAGAGGCTGGCTGGCTGGCTCTCTCTCTCCACGAGATGGGAAGCTGGCTGTGGCACAATTGTCAGCTTCAAGAGAGCCCAGAGAGCCCAGAGAGTCCAGACTCTCCAGACTCTCCAGCGCAAGTGTCTGCTCACAGTGCTCAGGACGGTAGTGCTGCCCAATGCCTTGGTGAAGGTGTGTCTGGGAGGATATCAATCCGTCTGATTGATTGCCCGACTTCGTGGCAGCTTATTGTTTCGTACCACCATCCGACCTTCTCCACACAGCTCATCCAACTGCCAACCCGAGAGCCTTGTTGTTCATTATTGAATAATGCCTATCTGAGAAGAGTCACTCAATCCTGCATAAAATCCGAATTGTACAGCAAGACATCGGTCGGTGCTATTCTGGAGCCCATGATGCTCTGACCAGGAAGTGAGGATGCTTTCTGAGATGAGATAAGTCAAGCCCGAGAATGGCGTCGATGCTGTCACTCGGACTCGAGCGTCCTCGTATTCTCATCTCTGTTAGATTCTGCCGTGGGTTGCAACTTGCGAGCTTGTTGGAAATAAATTGTCTTTTTCTTTGTCATACACACCAAGTTGGCGTCTATCACAAAGTCGGGGAGAAACACTCCTCCGGGCATCAACCATCTCAGATGCTGTGTCAGAAGCTATAGCTCGCGGGCTTAAAATAAAACGGTGGATGGAGGTATAGCTTAATTAAAAATATTATTCATGCCCATGAAAGATGATATGGAAGTCGGTCGGATTGCTGATCTCAGAGATTCTGCGAACGAGCGGCGCAGAGTCATGCAAATACGCTTTTAGATGCTGTCTATTTACAACATCGACCCAGCGATCTACTCCTCAGTCGTCAGCGATGGGTCACCGAGCAAAAACAATGGGGGTTTGACTTATGCTATGCGGCTGGAGGCAGAGCCAGCGGTCTCTGAAGGCGAGTAACGATGTTGATTTCGACGATGGACTATAGATGAGAAGTGATTACGCTCCAAGGAGTCATCTCATGTCCAGCGGAACACCGCAATCCGTCGGAATATGAGATCTTCTAGAAATCGAAGTCCTGCAAGGTCCGAAACATCCAATCGGTCAAAGTCACGTTACTTGCTCTACCTGGGCTGGGGTATCTATTATCACGTGATATACAACGCCATCCTCGGTACATTACTTGCTGATCCATGGCTTGAGGCTGAACTCGAAGTGGTAGGCAAATTTACCTGGCAACAAGTAGCTGTGCCTCACAACGGCAACATACCTAGATGTTAGAGATACGGCCGAAACACATAGAAGGAAATTCGCTTGAAGAGCCCAACAGAAACCCGGGGATAACCTCAACAAATAAGCACAAGATGATTTCCCGATTCCAGAATACAAAAAGCCAGTACCCAAACACACCCAAGCTGATGGTCAGCAAGTACATCGCGCAGACATGATGCAAACCAACTTTCTACAACGCATGCAAAAATCTACTGGCTTCGCTCAGAAATCCAGTCTTCTCCTCTTCATAGGCACAGCATGCATCTTCTCCGTCTTTTGCTTCTATCGGCTTGGAAGTCTGGATTACACGCATTGGGGTAGACAGTCGCGGCCGGGAGAATTGTTCTGGTTCGGCGAGGGATATCGAGCGATGGCTATGAAACTTCACTTGCGGAGCGTGATTCGTACGTACCTAGCCTATCCTGCAATTTCTCTCTCTTCACTTTGAAGAATTATCTCCAGACGAAAGAGCAAGAGCAAAAGAAAAGGAAAAAGACTAACAATCCACAAGCGGCCGGTATATTAATGCCCTTGCAATTCCTACCCATCGTCAGACGGAAATACATCATGCTGCATCGGTACAACGGTCGTCTATCCCTCGCCTTGCTCTTACTCGGGAACATTAGTAAATCATCCCCCTTCACAATTTCCCTTCCTGGGAAGAAGATATGTATCGTGGAAGGAAGCTGATATCACGAGAGAGAAAAAGGTGCACTTATAGTCTCGCCCTTCGCATTTGGCGGCACCATCACGACGCAGACCTCGGTGCTGGCACTAGCGACCATCATAACCTTTTCGATATGCAAAGGCATCCAAGGCATTCGCCAGGGCAAAGTCGATGTGCATCGCGTATGGATGCTACGCACATGGGCGTATGCAGGAGCAGTAAGCATCCCCATCCAACCTCTCTGAGTGAAGAGCATAAAGAGAACAAAACCAAAACAATAAAACATAGATCCTCACCATGCGACCCGTCAACATCCTCCTCCATATACTACCTATATTCGGCCCCTTCTACACCGTCACCACGTGTCCGCAGTTAACTGCCCTCTATATCTCTAAATCGCGCTCCCTCAATTCTCTGTTTGAGTATTACCCTATGTGTGAGGATACGGCGGGCCAGGAGGTGCTGGTCATTGTGAAAACGGCACTTACTAGATCCCGCCCAGAGCAGATGGCTGCGTTGACGACCATGACCTTTGGCGCTGCGTTGTGGATGGGCACGCTGATTAATGTTCTGGCCGTGGAGTGGTATCTCCAGAAGAGCAGTGGGAAGGGGGGGATGGCGAGGAAGACGAGAGAGGAGAAAGAGAACAGGGGTTTAGGGAAGGAGGAATAGAATCTTGTATAAATCGTACTGGTAATTTACCTCCTTTCAAGATAACTCCTTCAGCCATCCTTCTCAGATATTGATGTTTTCCCGTTTATCGCCCTCCCCTCCGCCTACCCCAGCCTGTCTATAACCGACAGAATTACTGAGAACCAAAGGTTACTGGGCTCCTCATACCAATATGGTGAGTGGGCTGCTTTGCTGTGCCGCATAATCTTACCAATACAGAGAAGCTAGCTACACCTAGCAAAAAAAAAAAAAAAAAAGAAAAAGAAAGAAAAAAAGCCCCCAGGACTGTACATTTTCCATTCTATTCGTACACAGTATTATTGCGGTAGGTTAAGCAACCACCACGCAAGCTGTCACTAACGCCATCGCTATGGTAGAAAGATGAGAGAGACCATTTTTTATTATTTCCATCCCACCAATCCAGTTCATCAGGCAGCTTCGACCCCTTCGGCCTTTAATGCCTTCCTATATTCCCTCGAAGCCTTGTCCAAAGCTTTGATAGCTGGCTGCATCATCTCCCCTACAATCGCCTCACCTCCACCAACCGAATTCGGGTTCCATTTAATCTTCTTCCCTGTCTCTTCCCACACCTTTCTGATATGCTTCTTTTGGTTGGTGATGATAGCTTCTCGCTCGGTTTCGGCGTCTTTGGCTACGGCGTTGATGCGATCCAGTGCTCGTTCTAGCGTCTCGACCATCTTCGCAAGCTCACCGGCTTTATCTGGATCTCCGGACAGAAACAGAAGCCAAAAGTGGTGGAGGAATTCAATTGTTGTTGCGTGTGTAAGTGTGAGCCTATCAAGTAGGTGCTGGGACAGACCGGACAGTGCACTTTTGGAGCTGGATCCATCGATTTGGGTACGGCGAGCCGCAACGCCTTCTAGAATCTGCTTCTGGGCATCCGAAATACTGGATTTGCTACCCACGTGTTTGTCTTTCATTTCATCTTCGCTGTCACTATCCTCCAAAACGCCAATGGCAGCCCAGAGATCTAATCCTCCTCTGGCATCTTCGCCCATATTCACAGGATCGACGTCTGTCTGCAAATCGAACAATACCTCAGAAGGTATTTGTTTAGCATATGCCTGTGCTTCTTCTGAGACCTGCTCCTTTTCGTTAGAGAAAAACTGGCTCTGCTCCTTAATGTTAAGCATGATGCGATTTTCTTTTGCATCGCCTTGAAGATCTCGTAGTGCCAATGCGTTGTAAGTTTCCTCATCCAACCCAATAGGATCTGCTGGGTTGATATCAGATGGAGTAACCTGAGCCATTATTTTCTCGCTCATCCTGTTTAGAGTTCGAACAATGGGCACCTTTGCTGCCGAACCAGGTCGCATAGTAAAGTCCAAGCGGTTACCACTCTTGTAGCCACCCTGATTTTCCTCATTCCCTTCCAGATCAATCATGTGAGGAATCTGTGCCGCGAGCAGCTTTTCTTCGTGGCCGTCGTCATTACGACCGTCCAGATATCTGTCAAAAGTAGGATCTGTGCTGTCTGCTTCTGTAACACGCTCCCCCCTAAGCTTCTTGAATAACCGACTCAAGAAGAATCTTGACCAAAAATCCGCCTCGTGTATTTTAGGAACATTCTCGTCATAGACACGCCTGACGAGCGGGTGTTGGTTAAGAATTAACTGGATTTGCTCTTTACTGATGTTCAGCTTGAGTTCTCCATCGGCTTGACGTGGTTTAATTGCGGCTAACGCATTGTAGGATCCGCGTTTTTGACTTGTCTCAACAGCATGGGCTCGTAATAAGTTTGTTCTTGTTGACCAGAACTGTAAGTTGAATTGTGAGTTTGATATGGTGTCTGGCTTTGTCTTTAGCGACTCCATATATGTGTTATGCAAGGCGGGATCCTTTTTCATCAGAGATTGTTGTAACTCCATATCGGTTTTCAAATAAGCGTCGTCATACCACCGATTTTGGCTAGTTGCTGGTTTTGATGCAACTGCGCTGGCAATTGCCATTGCGGCTGATGAAGCACCTCCATTTTCTGCTGCAAGTGCCGGGACTTCACCTGCTTTGATCTCACTGATCAAGGTAGTCAAAATCTCTTTGATGGCATTGGCTTCTCCACGAGGATTTGTCGCGGAATTGAACAGGAAGACATGTGTTACAGGCTCAGGAGCATCAGGTGACTTTTCGAAAATCTTCAGCATAACCTTCGCAGCGGTCTCTGGTGTTTGTTGCAGATCTTGGTTTTGTCAGTACATGGCTGCTGGCAAGACAAGAGGCACATACTCGTAATGTGAGCCACAGCTATGGTGAGTGTTGCAGCTCCATCTTTTGACTGGGAAGGGATCCATAGAATGGATTTTTGATCCTTTGAGGTAGCAAGGGTGCCTTCTTTCTTCTTGTACACGGCTGAGCCTTTAACTCCTTGTCTAGATGCCATATCTCAAGCCTTTACGCCCTTAGCTGCTAGGAAGATGTGCATCTAGCTAAGGAGACAACGTGATGACGCAGGGATCAAATTAAAGTGCCGAAACCATCAACCGTTGCTCTCTTGAACCGTCGCCAGCTCAACGGTAGGAGGAATGTACTGGCCCCACCAGCTCTTGTTTCTGAATATCAAGACGCGTTGACGGAGGGCGAGGGAGAAACCTGAGAGTTCTTTTTTTGGAGTTCAAAACTTTAGGTTGCACCCAAGCAGACCGTGCAGGCGAGTTCACTCACTTGGCAGCTTTGGGCCAGATAGTCTGATACAGGATCACTGGCATGGGTTGGCAGAGCCCAAGGACACAGAGCAGGATGATAGGTTAGAGATGGGTTCCTACAGCTTGTTAATGTGGGCTGGACGGAGGAGTAAGTGTCAACTGTTTATTGTCTCGGCCTGGCCCTAAGCGCCACTGTTTAGCTCAAGAGTTGAGCCTGTCGCGTCACGTGTGCAATGGGCGGAGAAACACGGACCGAGCGGGTGTCATCCGTCAATCCAAAAGTTCCCGTTGGTTTAAAGTCCCTCAAGCTCTGTTTTGCCTCTGATCTAAACTATCCCTAAAAGTGACCACGCCCTCGTGGAATACCTTCTCTTGTCTACCTCTCCTCTGTCTCTCCCACTTCTTCTACTTTCCAAAGCATTGGCCGGCGCAATGCTTCGTAGCTCTCTGCGACAGAAGAGCTCCCAGCTCCTGAAAGCTGGGTGCTCTGCCAGATCTCTCTGTACCACTTCCAGATCGTCTCTCCTTTCTTCGAATACATCTGCAAAGACTATCCTATCATCAAAATGCCGTACCAGCTCAGTCATCACGCAAAAACGATATGCTGCAGCCGTAGCCTCGGCTCCCGACCCAAACGACAACTTCTTGTCCGGAAATACCGCAAACTACATCGATGAGATGTATATGCAATGGAAGGAGGAACCTTCAAGCGTACATATCTCATGGCAGGTCTACTTCAGGAATATGGAGAGCGGTGATATGCCAATGTCACAAGCTTTCACACCTCCACCAACCATTGTACCGGCTGCAACAGGAGGCGTTGCCAATATGCCAGGTTTGGGAATGGCTGCTGGTGAGGGCTCTGATGTCACCAACCATTTGAAGGTCCAACTTTTGGTTCGCGCATACCAAGCTAGAGGTCACCACAAGGCAAACATTGACCCTCTCGGCATTAGACGGGAGGCCCAGGAATTTGGTTACTCGAATCCTAAGGAGTTGAGACTCGAGCATTATCAGTTTACTGAGAAAGACCTCGACACCGAATATACTCTCGGCCCCGGTATCCTCCCACGATTTAAGAAGGAAGGTCGTGAGAAAATGACTCTACGCGACATCATTGCTGCTTGTGAGAGAATCTATTGTGGTTCTTATGGTATCGAGTATATTCACATCCCAGACCGAGAGCAATGCGACTGGCTGCGTGAGCGCGTTGAGATCGAGACACCATTCAAGTACTCAATTGATGAAAAAAGACGAATTCTTGACCGTTTGATCTGGAGTTCCAGCTTCGAGAGCTTCTTGGCTACTAAATACCCCAACGATAAGCGGTTCGGTCTTGAGGGCTGTGAGACCTTGGTCCCAGGTATGAAGGCTTTGATTGACCGAAGTGTGGATTATGGTGTGAAGGATATTGTTATTGGAATGCCCCATCGTGGTCGTCTTAATGTCCTCAGTAACGTCGTCCGTAAGCCGAACGAGTCCATCTTCAGTGAGTTTGGCGGAAGTGCTGCTGCCGAGGACGAAGGTTCTGGAGATGTCAAATACCATCTTGGAATGAACTTCGAGCGACCAACTCCTTCCGGAAAACGTGTTCAATTGTCTCTTGTTGCAAACCCTTCCCATCTGGAAGCTGAGGACCCAGTTGTCTTAGGAAAGACCAGAGCTATTCAACATTACAACAACGATGAGAAGACTCATAACACTGCCATGGGAGTCCTCCTCCACGGAGATGCCGCTTTCGCTGCTCAAGGTGTTGTTTATGAATGCTTGGGTTTCCACTCTCTGCCCGCTTATTCCACTGGTGGTACCATTCATTTGGTTGTTAACAACCAGATTGGTTTCACTACTGATCCTCGATTCGCTCGTTCCACCGCCTACTGCACGGATATTGCCAAGTCTATCGATGCACCAATCTTCCACGTCAACGCCGATGATGTTGAGGCTGTCAACTACGTCTGCCAGCTCGCTGCTGATTGGCGTGCCGAGTTCCAACGTGATGTTGTCATTGATCTTGTCTGCTATAGAAAACATGGTCACAACGAGACTGATCAGCCATCCTTCACTCAACCCCTGATGTACAAGCGTATTCAATCTCACGAGCCTCAAATCGATATCTATGTAAACCAACTTCTTAAGGATAAGAGTTTCACCAAGGACGATATCGAGGAGCACCGGAAGTGGGTTTGGGGAATGTTGGAAGATAGCTTTGCCAAGAGTAAAGATTACAAGCCAAGTTCAAAAGAATGGACAACTTCTGCCTGGAACGGTTTCAAGTCGCCAAAGGAACTTGCTACTGAAATTCTTCCTCACAACCCAACTGGTGTTCCAGCTCACACCTTGGAGCACATTGGTACAACTATCGGTACGGCGCCAGAAGGCTTCAATGTTCACCGTAACTTGAAGCGTATTCTTTCAAACCGTGTTAAGACTGTAAATGAAGGTCAGAATATCGATTGGTCCACCGCTGAGGCTTTGGCTTTTGGATCTCTTGTCAACGAGGGACATCACGTGCGTGTTTCTGGTCAAGACGTCGAGCGTGGTACTTTCTCTCAGAGACACGCAGTCTTCCATGACCAGGAAAACGAAAAGACCTATACACCTCTTCAACATATCAGCAAGGACCAAGGAAAGTTCGTCATCTCCAACTCTTCTTTGAGTGAGTTCGGTGCTCTTGGATTCGAATATGGTTATTCTCTTTCCTCGCCAAATGCCCTCGTCATGTGGGAAGCCCAATTTGGTGATTTTGCCAACAACGCTCAATGTATCATTGATCAGTTTATCGCCTCCGGAGAAGTTAAATGGATGCAGAGATCTGGTCTGGTTATGTCTCTTCCTCACGGTTATGATGGACAGGGACCCGAGCATTCTTCTGGTCGTATGGAGAGATATCTCCAGCTCTGTAACGAGGACCCTAGAATCTTCCCTGCTGCAGACAAGCTTGACCGACAACATCAAGATTGTAACATGCAGATTGCTTACATGACTACCCCTTCCAACTTGTTCCACATTCTCCGAAGACAAATGAACAGACAATTCCGAAAGCGTAAGTCGAGCAATATTTATATGAAACACACGTGCTGACATTGACTAGCTCTTATCCTTTTCTTCTCCAAGTCTCTTCTCCGTCACCCAATTGCACGATCACCAATTGAAGAGTTCACTGGTGATTCGCAATTCAAGTGGATCATTCCTGAGACTGAGCATGGCAAATCCGTTAACGATCCAGAGCAAATTGAGCGTGTCGTTCTTTGCACTGGTCAAGTCTATGCCGCTCTCCACAAATACCGTGCCGACAATGGTATCAAGGACACTGCCATCACTCGTATCGAACAATTGAACCCATTCCCGTGGCAACAATTGAAGGAGAACCTTGACCAGTATCCCAACGCCAAGACCATTGTTTGGTGTCAAGAGGAACCTCTCAATGCTGGTGCTTGGTCTTTCACTCAACCAAGAATCGAGACATTGTTGAACAACACAGAACACCACGATAGAAAACACGTCATGTATGCCGGACGTGACCCAAGTGCTAGTGTTGCCACTGGATTGAAGGCTAGTCACACTAAGGAAGAGGCCAAGTTACTGGAGACTGCCTTCACTGTCACGCAAGATAAGCTCAAGGGAGAGTAGATGTAATTTTAGCGGAGGGTTAGCATTTGTATTATTGTACAGAGTTCGTAGGCAGGCACTATCGTCTTTTGTTGTATTCTAGCTGGGTCCTGGGCCATCCGGGGGATTCAGTACAACAAAGGCGAGAGTTCAAAGGTGCTGGTAGCATGATGATGATCGATGGTTTTTTTCTTCTAGTATATCCCCATCAATTGCATGCAGAATGAGTTTCGACTGAGTTTCTATCTTGTTTGTATTTGTAGGTATGATATGATATCATTTTGGGAGGTATGTACGTTTGAGTTTTGAAGTCGAACGATGCCCATAGTCCCTAAGCCTTCTGCCGGCTGTCTCAAAGGTTGGGTCTGGTACCTTGGACGTCGTATTCGATCCAATTTATCCCACGGCTGTGCCATCCCCAGATCCCAAATCCCAAATCCCATTGCAACCGCCCCAATCCGATGCAATCCCACCCATGCCAACCTAGCCCCAAACTCCGCAAATCAAAACAAGACCCCAGACCATGTCAAATTTGTCACATCGCTCTCTTTATCTCATCTTCATCTATCTTCTCTGATCCCAAATTAGCCTCATCCTTCCCTCATTCTTGCTTGGAGAAAGAAGAAGCAATATAAAAAAAAAACTCACGCCTGATGTTCGTTCCCATCGACATTCATGCGATCCAACTGCCCGTTGACGCC
Organism: Pseudofabraea citricarpa; assembly: GCA_029641185.1. Lineage (NCBI taxonomy): Eukaryota > Fungi > Ascomycota > Leotiomycetes > Helotiales > Dermateaceae > Pseudofabraea > Pseudofabraea citricarpa. Next base: position 1,009,365 of record JAPWGK010000010.1, read on the forward strand.
CCACATGATAGCCTGATGTCTCGACGGCGGGGTGTTGCCGATAGCGAGGACGACGAAGAAAGACGGGACGGAGAGGAGGGTGAGGGTTTTCAAGAGCGGGTGTGGCATCTTTGATTTTTTTGATTTTGGTTTTATGTATCCCTTTGAAGATTTGGTTTAAATAATGCTTGCGGGAGGGTTTGTGCAGCTGAGGTAAATCTCTAATGTATTGATTGTCTTGTGTGCTTCCTGTCGAGTTGAGGATGAAGATGAGGAAAGGAAGACGGAGAAGAAGGGAAGGGCGGGGTTATATGAGCGACGAGAACAGATATGAGAGAGATACTTTGTTTTGCAATCCTGCCTGTGTCCTACATGTGAAGAGTCAAATGATGCAGAACTCAGCTCATCTGTTGGGGACGGCTCCCACACTTAGCCTGAGTATGATGCGCATATGAGGTGATGTCGAAGGTTGGTGGCATGTTGCCGGGAATCGTAAGATGCTCGCTCGCTAGGTACGGCGCGACGCGACGAAGCCACCAAACAAACGTACCAGCTGCGTACCAGCCCAGCCCACTCGAGCCAGGAAAAAAGATGGGGAAACCGAACCACCTCCTTCATACAGTACGGTACAGGCAGGCTTGTGTGGCTTGGTTGAGGGGAAGGGGAAACGTGCTGCGGGTTAGATCTTTCGGCATTTCTTCACTAGTGTCAGATCAACTCTTTCTATGTATAGATAGTAAGCCCAATTACCTGTGGTTGATTGTTAATTAATTACATGCTTGGCTTTTTCCTTTTCTTCTTCCGCCATATGTCCTCACTATCTATTCGTTGTCCTATATGAAGATGAAACCCTTCCAGAAAGCACTCCTAGAACACACCGCACTCCCCAAAAGACCCTCATTTCATTTCGTTAAAAAGAGACCGCTTGAAATGCCCATTTCCTAAGAACAAAAACGCCGTGCTTATGCCTAAGTACTCCAGATTCGCTTGCAAAAGAGAAGTATTTACTGGCTATATATCTCGTCTACTCGATAGGCGCGAAGAATTTACTGGCTTCGATAATCTGCTTGTCTCCATGGGCAAAATCCCACCCAACGATTATGGGTGCTTGGCTACAAGAAATGATTCTTCGAGCATCAAATTGTAATTTGAATACCCGATAAACCTCATGTGCCCGATGATGGTGATGAGGAGCTGCGGGTGCAGGTACAGCTGGTCCGACTGCTGCTGCCTGTGCTTGAGGTGCTTGAGCCGCCACATGAGGAATCGCCGGCACGTTGGTTAATGTATTAGCCATTGCGGCGACAACAAGGGTAAGCTGGGCACGTAATGGTGCTGGCATGGTAGCTATTGCCGTTTGGAGATGTGGCAGTGTGTGTATCTGTGGGTGGGCAAGTAGAACTTGCTGAAGCATAGCTGGACCTTGTGGAAGTGTGCTGTCAATCAAGTTGTGATAGAAGGCCTGAGTTCCTGGAGCAGGTGCAGTAGGATTGGCTGTTGGTTGTTGTACCGCTTGAGTTGCCGGCGCAGCTGGAGTAGCATTCTGGGCTGGATTTGCAACAGCCTGTGCACGACGAGAGCTATTTCGAGCTGCAATAGCTCCCTCTTCTTGCCGTAGAAACTGTTGTGCCTTCCATACTCCCTCCTTATCTCTTCGCCAAACAATGATGGTACCATCATATGAACCAGACACAATTCGTCCGTATTTACCTCCACCTCCTCCCGGGGGTAATGTAGCACCATATGCTGTGATATCCTCAGGCCTCCTCGATCCAGCGTTTCTTGCTCGCTTTTTTTGCAGTTGTTCCGTCCGTGACACTTCCCCCGCATCAACGGCGCGGAAATATTCATGGTCGATTGCCTTGGCTGTCTCTTTGTCCTCCTCCGCACTGTAAGGGAAATCACCAAATCCTGCTTGCACAGTACGGACAAGATCCGAATGGGCTCTTAAACTTGCGACCTCCAACCCCGATTCCTTATCGAATACCTTAACCTCGTTGTCATTGCTCCCACTCACGATCCGTCTTCCATCATATTGCACACATGCAATTCCTTTGGTGTGGCCAAGCAAAGTTCGAACGCATGCCTGCTCTGGCCAGTTCCAGACCTTGATGGTACGGTCTCCAGAAGCTGATACAACGTGATCATCAAGAATTTGAACTGCATTAACAGCAGCACCATGTCCATCCAACCTGGCAATCAACGAGTATGCTGGTTTCACTGCTAGTCCTGCTGTTGGAGTAGGATTAAATCCATAATTGTTCAAAAATGTTGGAACGGGATTGAAAGGCTGGCCCATGCCTGGGTAACCCCGATCACCTGGTCGTAATGGGTGACGATTAAATATCTTGATCGTTTTATCTTTGGAACAAGTCACCAAAACACGTTTGTCGAATTTGACATTAAGTACAGACTCATAATGGGCCTTCTTCATTCGTTGCACGATTTGACCTGTAGAAAACTTCCAGATACAAACTGTGGCATCACTACTTCCCGAAACAATAATGTCCTCTTCAGGGTCGGCATCAAATTGAAGACAGAGGACGGATCCGGTATGCCCAACGAGTGGTGCCTGTACGAGTCGTTGGGTATCAAGATTCCAAATTCGAATTGACTTGTCTCGACTTCCACTGACTAGATATTGGCCGGAATACTGAATCGTGTATATACACTCTCTATGCCGTTCTTCTAGATGGTCTGGATGTGGTAACTGAAAGTTTGTGAATTTTTCTGCCTCCCAATTGGCTTCCAATCTTCGCCTCTGGGTGTAAATGTATTGCCAATTCAATACCTTTCGCTTGCTGCTTCGGTCGATCGAAACCAAGGAGGATGTCATGTTGCTAGTGGCGGAAGTTGGTACAGGCGATCTCTGTCGTTCCAAGTTTTCAGACATGACCTCATCTTCCTTTTCGACCACCTTTGACTTTCCAAATGTAGTGCTGGATCTTGCGCCTGTAGCAGAACTCTCTGCCCGGCCAAAAATTGACTGTTGTGGATTTGGTGAGACCACATCTGGCATCTCAGAATCACCATCCAACTGCAGCGCTGGTGATTTTGGTAGGGGGGTCGGGTTTCTCAGCGGAGCCCTGATGTCAAAAGACGACTCGGTATTGAGACCAAACTCGAACCTCCTAATTTCTGACGGGATGACCCTGAAGCCTTCCAAATAGTATAGATGCTCCCATAATTTGCGGTCAAATGCCAAAAGCATCCATTCGCGAGAAGAACGTGCAGTATTAATTAATGACACTGGATCCAGGAAACCCAATATCTTCAAGCATACTTCAGGCGGAAGTGTTCGGAAGAAGTTGATGTATAATCGAGAATGCACATGGCGGACAATCTCGCAGATCTGGGCGGTGGGCAGGGTATCCATTACGTTCATGATGTGTTCTGTGGCTTTGTTAGAATTTTGTCGCAGATATATCTTGCAAATTGCAGCTTACGAGTGCGCTCTTCCATTGGCATGCTGGCCAACCATGCTGGCACCATGACAGAATCGGGTGCATTGCCAACTGTGAGAGGGGCCTCACTATAGCCCTCGTCTAGTGGAGATGGCTCAAATGACTCCATAGCGACGACAGCGACGACAGCGACGACAGGTGGGCTCTGAAGGATTGACGCGGCAGCTTTGGGCAGAAAGCGAAATATGCGGATATACTGTGCCTGCAGAGCAGAGTGGTAGTAGGAGGATTGGGAGGCTATGGGGGGGGGGGGGGTTGGTGTGATGGGATGGGATGGAACGGTGACAGGGAGTAAGGCTGAATGCGATAAATGTGCTGCTGCCTCAGGAGCAGGAGGTTGTGCGGCGCGGGAGTATGTTTAGGGAGGTACAGCAGCGTAGGGTACGCTGAGAGAGTTGAGTAGTAGTGTAGTGTACACTACTGACTGTACAGTAATCGTCGGTAGTGAGACGGAACAGCTACCGCAAGTTTATCGGAATTTGAGTTGCTGACAAAGATGGATGGATGGATCACCATCGCTGGAATCTGGTGGTAGAGTAGGGTAGAAGCAGGTCACGGGACGGGACGGGGAGCCTGAAGGCCCTGAACAGCTTGTATTTCTTGATCGATCGATCTCTCGGCCGGATGGTTACAGCTAGATGAGTCTATTATGTCTGCATTCATCATGGTTGGCGGCGAGAGGCATGGCTAGGTGGCTAGCTACCTCATTAGGGCCGTTGACCACTGTACTCAGGTAGATTATTATTGTGGTGGTGGTGGTGGTGGTGGTGGTTCCGGGCTGGTCGCCTGTAGGATAGATAGCCTGTAGCGTGTAGTGTGTAGTTCGTAGCCTATAGCCTATAGGCTGTCACCTGTCTGGTAGGTACTGTACTGTACCTAGGTACCACAGCACTGTACCGTACCGTACCGTAGTCCCCTACAGCGCATGCAACCACTACCCTACCCTACCCTACAGCCCCCTCAACTTCCCACCTGTCTGTTATAGATAGAATCTACTCTTTTCATATCGTTGCCCAACCACGCCCACGCCCACCAGCCCAAACCACTACCACCACGAATCCACCCCACTACCTCCACCCTCCCTCCTCCACTGCCACCCACACCCACACACCCAGCACCCATACAGTACAGTACAGTACATAACCTTCACCCCCCATCACTCATCACTCCCAGCCTGCCACCACCACCACACTTCACTAGCGCCGGCCTCCCAGAGCGGTCTAGCAATCCATGCACCTCCTTGAAACAACGACCAAAAGAAGGAATCCCATTCCACCCTACGAGTCCGTTCTCCTCGAAATACTCCTGCACCCAAGATTCTTCGACTAGAGGTTGAATGCCGACCCAGACAACCTCCTCCATTGTTCATGTCATTCGGTGGTGTTGCCACTCAAATGGCCCACGCCCCAACGCTTGCGAGGACGAACACGGCGCCTGTGTTCCAGACCAGAAGCACTAATGGCCTCCCTGGATTGAGCCATACCATGAGCACTATGAGCCATGCCTCAAGATCTTCGCAGATGTCAGGCTCGACCGCCTTCACCTCGAACTCCTCGACGTCGCTCTCCTCGATGAGTAGCTCCACGACCTTGGTCGCTCCGACGAATGGCGGCCCGGTACAAGCAACGAACAACATCATAAACCAGAAGGCAGATGCATCCCGATCTCTCTACCAGATCTGTGTGAACCTGCGTCAGCGACTCGCACAGGTGCCCGAGTTTGGTTCGCATCTGAACGATTCCGACGATGAAGATGAGGGACAGGATATGGACCCGGTGTCATCCCTCTGGAGATGCCTCCGGAAGGGGACTCCTCTCATGACTATATATAACGCTATTCAACCTCCGGATCCCCTGCGGGTTGACGATTCGGTGCCTGTAACAAAGAGACCGAAAATTGCTGCCTTCAAGTTCGTGGAAGCATGTTTAAAGGATTTAAAGCTACCTCCTGGGGAGTGTTTTGCTTTGTCGGATTTATTTGGCGATGATACTACTGGATTCGTAAAGGTATGTACCCGATGGAGTTGCTTTGGGCTCTCAAGCTAGCACCGCACCCTATCGCTGGTGAAGTCAATATATCACGACCTGTGGATGGCGCGATGAGTTGAAATCGTCGGGAAGAACAAGGCTGACATGATTATTCACAGGTTACTCAAGTTATAAATATCGTTTTGGATGTTGCAGATTCCCGTGGCCATCTCCTCACCACCCAGGCGGAGGAAGAACCATCAACAGTTGTCGCAGGATCGCAAATGAGTTATAGGGACCATGTGGTACGGGAGCTTGTCGATACCGAACGCAAATACGTGCAAGATCTTGAAAACTTGCATGAGTTGAAAAAGATTATAGAACAGAAGGGTGTTATTCCGGGCGATGTAGTTCACGACATATTTCTCAACATCAATGCGATTCTGGACTTTCAACGGAGGTTCCTTATCAAAATTGAAACGACCAACTCTCAACCAGATGCAAGACAGGAATGGGGTCTACCATTTACCAACTACGAGGAAGCGTTTGGAATTTATCAGCCTTTCATTGCAAACCAGAGGAAAGCTGCCGCCATCGCCATGCGCGAATTCGACAAGATCTCCATGGCGGATCATCCCGTGGTTGTGGATTTCAATACGCTCGATGGTTTCCTTCTAAAACCCATGCAGCGTTTGGTCAAGTACCCTTTGTTATTAAAGGTAAATGGTTTCTATAAGCTTATGCGTCATGCACAAAACTGACTCCCGTAGGATTTGCGCGATAAGACCGGAGCGGATGACGAGACCAAAGCTGATTTGACAGCTGGAATCGAAGCCGCAAATCGCGTATTGATGCAAGCAAACTCCGCTGTCGATCGAGAATTAAGATCCGAGGCTCTGGCAGACCTTTGCTCAAGAGTTGATGACTGGAAAAATCATCGGGTTGACCATTTCGGCGACCTCCTACTGCACGGCCATTTCCCTGTTGTTACAGGCAAAAGTGATGTTCAAAAAGAGGTAATTCACAATTCTTAGCATTGATGAGAAAACACGCATGGTTTATTCTGTTCGGAACGCTTGCATGCAGGCATGCAAGATACTGAAACAATGACAAGGGTCATTGGGTTCAAACCGACTTCGATCCTTCCATCCGACTTCCTGAAACCTCATCTTGTAATTCACTAACACACCAAAGTACACAATTTACCTTTTCGAGCGAATCCTGCTTTGCTGCAAAGAAGTGAATCCGAACAAGTCCAAGGATAAACTCATGGGAACACAAAAGGACAAAAAAGATAAAAAAGACAAGAACAAAAAAAGCGAACCAAACAAGAATGCTAAATTGCAGTTGAAAGGCCGCATTTTCATGACAAATGTTACCGAGGTGCTTTCCTTGGGCAAGCAGGGTATGTTAGAACTCTACGTGAATAAGAATCGTCCCTAACAAATCATAGGTTCTTATACAGTCCAGATCTTCTGGAAGGGGGATCCAGGAGTTGAGAATTTCATCATCAGATTTAACAATGAAGAATCTATGAAGAAATGGTATGCGGGGGTTGATGGACAACGGAAAGAGCATGCCACCACTATGCAGTCTGGAAGTAGTCCCGATGCACCCCCAACAGACTTTGCCTGGATGCGGGATCAGACCGCAACTATGCCCAACCCCTATGCTCAACCAGAGGACGATGATGATGACGATGACTACAATGGACCTACTTCGGCTTACACAAGTCAGCCTCCTCCTCCGATGTCTAGCATGCCTCGAAACGCATCAAGCACGAGTTTGCGCTCAAGATCAACAACTGGTGAGAGTCAACCATCGTTGGCTGGTATTGCTCGGGCACCGCCCCCAAGATTCCCAATGAACCTACCAAATCCACCCCTAAGCGTGCAAACTCAAATGCAAGGTCAATTGAGATCTCCAGGCGAGCGTGGTGGAGATTCATACTTTTCTCCCGTGGCAGAATCACCTGCCTCGTCGCGAACAAGTACCACATCTGGCATGTTTCCATTCCCACGCCAAGGTACCCCACAAGGCAGCTGGGAAGATAATAATAGATATACGGCCCCAGCTATGGGACGAGCTCCATCTAGGGAAAGCAATACTCCAATCAATGGATACCAGATGAACGGTCGCACGCCGCAGCGTCCTTCTCTACCCGCACAGCCCAACCCATCACAGGCTAGCATTGCGCAACAACGAAGTCGGTCATTTAGCACTCCTGACATCAATGCACAGAATGGCGTTCGTCGTTTACCGAATGGAAACACTGTTCCTGCTGTACCTGGAATCCCCGCCCACTTACATCCAGCTTATGATGCCGGGATCCCCAGATCACAGAATAGTTCCCCGAACAATGGGATACCAATGAGATCTAATACCCAATCCCCTGGGGCTCAGCGAGACCGTATGACCCAAGGATCACAATACTCCAATGGTTCTCAGTATGGAAACCCGAATGCACCCCAGTACAGTCGGAGCAACACCAGTCAAATTCCTATGTCCCTTGCAGATAGTAGAACCATGTCTCCGCCGTTGAATAGCTCCATGTCTGGAGATGACGATATGGCTTTGCCCACTCAGCTGAAAGTCAAGGTAAACTGCGATGGTAACTATGTTACCTTAGTCGTGGCTTTCAATATCACATATCAATCTCTGATCGACCGTATCGATGCCAAAGTTGGAAGATTCTCCAACAACGCCATTGCCCGGGGAACAATGAGACTGAGATATCGAGACGAAGATGGTGATTTTGTAACAATTGAGTCTGACGATGATATACAAATCGCATTCCAGGAGTGGCGCGAATCACAGAAACTCCAATACCACACCGGACAGCTTGGCGAGATAGAACTTTTCTGTCTCAGCGTAGACAATTGAGCACGGACTAACGGCAGCGGTCCTTGGAGCATGGGAAGAGAGGTTTGAATGAAGATTTATTGCTTTTTGAAATAGCTTGCAACTGCATGGACCGAGGATTATGACCGCAACGTTGAGATGATATCTGGTATGGGTTAGGGAATTTCGGGGTTTCTGTTTTGAGTCGGTAGCTGCATTATCTTTCTGCTTCTCTTGCACAGGCGTTTGCGGCGTTGGAGATCTCTTGCCTCACTCCATTTTGCTTTTCATGCAAACGGCGCCTATTATATGGATGGGGTCATGGGGTTGACAAGGCGTACACTGTTATTTTATCTTTTTCTTGGTTGGCATGCATTGCTTGCATCGTGGAGGAATCGTGAAGGAGATGGCTCTGAAGGTGATAGTTAAACAAGAATTCAAGATTTCAAACTAGTATTTTCTGTTTTTACGTTTCCTTCCTCTCTTTCGGTGAGGAGCAACAGAGAAGCGTGACATGTTGGCGAAAATTTATTCATTCCAACATCATGCAGAATTGAAACTAAGTAGATAAACAATATCAATTTATCTTTACAAATATTTCCAGCATTATGTGGTGGTTTTATACTTGCGGTTCAGCCAGCAATCTAGTACTTTAATCCATCAGCCTGTCGACATCTAATGTTTCCGTTACCGGCAGAATCCGAGGGCTGTAAATAGCTCTTCAACACTCCATTTTCGTATTGCTGGTTCTAAATCGTATACTTCTTCATTGATTGCGATTCATACAAGAGCAGAACTTGAGTTGGTCGTACTTGAGCTTCCACAAAGCTGTCCATCTTCACGCAACATATCACTAAGCAAACATATTCTTTATGATAATGTTAACAGGTCTTGATTTCCCTCCTTATACGCCATTGAGACAAATCGCCCCCACAATGCTTTATAGATACAGCTCTCTCTATCATATATGCGCCCGTTTTTGGCTCCCAATCGTACATATTCAAGTCTTCCTTCACTTTCTCTTCCTCGGTCCAACAATCTTTGGGTACATTCTCGATAAATGGTAGTTGATCGTGTCCTTCTGGTTGTTCTTCGGTCTCTGTTCATTGTATTATGATTAGTATCTCGTGGCTCGTATGTCTTCTCAGGAGGTAGAATGTACCTTTGCATCCATGCAAGCTCGTAGTTGTGACTCGATTGGTGCGCAGCCAGCGACATTATATCCCGCGGAAGCCCAGCATGCTAAAGAAACAATCAGCAACCTGTATGAAAACGGTGGTGGGCAAGGGACGCCATACTGAGGACGGAACTCATGATGGCCACGCACGGATTGGCGTCTGCTTGGTTCGGGCGTCTAATTTTCAGTTTTGGGAGCGGAGGCAGACGCATAGGCGTCACCTTAGTCGAGGCACCCTTTGGAGGCATATCTGCGATTGATCTCTGTGGACTGAAAAGAGAGCTTCTACAACTATCGCGACAACTCGTCTGAATTTCTGAGGTACGCTCGGCAGCACTTTTGGAACTAGTGGCTTGGCCCGCTGTAAGGTTTTTCCGTCTCCCGTCGAAAGTAAACAAATGAAACGGTCCGTGTGGGAGTTGACATACAATTTCCCACGATCTCCCATGATCGAGCTGTTGGAGCCTCACATTCTTACGATTTTTTTTTAGTCCTTTGCGGTTTCTCTCTTATCAGTTCATGTCTAAACTACACTGAGCAATTCTTTGACCAAATTAAACATTCAGCAAATCTCAAGCTCCTATGCGCGTCTAGAAGCATGGCGGAAAGCGACTTTTCTTCTGATCAGCTCTCGAGCTCGAATTGGTAAGAATTTCTTATATTCCTCCCGACGAATCGTACTGATTTGTTTGTAGGGAAGTATACCAAGATGTATTCGCGCCACAACTCACGCGACAGAAAGCTCGAGCTTGGGAACGCGCTCCAGTATCGGCTCAAGCACCGCGATTACAAGGGCACAAAATATGGAAACGGGCTGGGACTCGATCGCAGACGAGGAAGAGTGGAGGGGATGAAGATGCGCATCAGGAGTTGGAGCGCGAAGGAGCTGGGGCTAGGAAGAAGCTCAGGATCATGGGCGCGAAGGAGAACATCGGGAACGCGCCATGGATGGAAGCTCAAGAGGACAGCGAGAATATAAGCTCGAGAGAGCAGCTTTTAAAGGATCTCGCGGATTTGTCCAGTCACGATTTCGAATCTGACGCGCTTCAATTTGTGCCTAGGAAACGGACGAATGTCAATCATGTTATTACGCCCAGGAAACCTTTGCGCCAAACGACTCTTAATATTCAGGCTCAGAGATTTTCCCCAAACAAGTCTCTTGAATCTTTGTCAGAAAAGTCGGCTCGCAAACGGAAGTCTACAAGAAAGAGTACGCGAATATTAACTCGGTCAGATTTGGAAGATGCAACTCAATCTACCGTTGGAGACCATCATGAGAATCAAGAACCTGTCTCTACAAGTCCAGCCCCAGGGAAGTCGGGGCCAGATGTTGGGCCGAAATTGTTAGAGATAGAAGATCAGCTTGAAAAGGCAAATGGGCCGGAAGAAATTCCAGGAACAACAGAATTGCCAGAATCGTCCATTGCCCTAGAGGAGTCGGTAACCGCAAATACATCCGATCAAATTGATGAGTTTGGAGATCTGAGAGCCGAAGAGACGCCAACACCAGAATCTTCGATAGCTATGGGCGAAGCACCTCAGTTTGAAATCCTGGGCAAAGAAGTTGAGGATTATGAGTCAACCGAGGACCAACACACTTCGGTTAATACCGAAGACTCGATCAGCCAGTCTCTCGATGAGGAACAAAGTAAAGTTGCCACCAACACAACGGAAAAAATCAATCAGTCACTGGATTCCCCTACTGGGTTAGTAGGCGACACACCTTCTACTAGCATAGACGCAACAGCGTCAAGTATCACGGAATTATCAGAGACCCGGCCGTCCAGCCCACATAAACCGAAAATGGTCGTCTTTGGGAAGGTCACCACACCAAAACGAAGGAGAACGTTGAATGATATAATCGCAGCAGAAAACGGATCAAAGGTTGCTGTCAAGACTCCCAGATCTGCCAAGAAATTCGCCAAGACATCAGGTGCGAAGGACAATATTCCCCCATCAAGCAGCAGGAATATACTTCGACGTAGTATGAGGACTACACGCTCCAGTGCTGTATATTCTGAGCAACGTGTAACCAATATGGAGCAACCTCAGGTTGCTGAAGATGTGCTCACCGAGTCTGTTCAGGCAACCACCTTGCCAACCGAGAACACCCCAGAAGAGATTCGGTCTGCCTGGAATACAGAAAAAGATAAAGCAAAAGACATCGCATCCATTGACCCAGACTCGGTCAATGGCGAAACTCAATTCGAGGTGACTACAGACACCAAACCTAAAGCTGAAATCTCAGTCAAGCCAGAGGAAGTAGTTATCGAGAGTAAACAAGTTCTATCAAACAATGACGACGACGACGAGAATTCCAACGACTCACCAGTGCAATCTGAACCCGTCGAACAATATCTTGGCGAAGAGACTCAAGTCCTCGATTTGAAGATAGACATCCCATCCGAACGAATACCCGATTTATCTGATCAAGATCTATCAGTGACAGATACTAGGCAAACCATGGATGAAGAGTTGGCTGAAGATCCTACATCTTCACCAGAACAAGTGCATCTGGATACTGAACCTGACCAGATGGACTCCCCGCTTTCAGACATATCAGAAACCTCGCTGCTAGAGTTTTCACCAGAAATTACTCGGACACTTCATTTTGATTTCTCCCCAGCCACTCAAGAAAATCAAGCTGAAAATGAGCCCTCTGTCACACTCGATCCAGGAAATACAGGTGTAGAACCTGATTTGTCTGAAGAGGATGAAGAGGTTGAAGAAATCACAAGTACAGTATCACCAATTCCAGACACTTTGGAATCTACCGAGGCAATGACGACAATAACTTCGTCGGATACAAGCCATGAAGATACAGAAATGCTTCTGAAATTTCTTACCAGAGTTCAAGCAAAGAAAGCAGCAAAAGCTGAAGAGTCTCCAAACAAACGACGGTCATTGCCTCACTCTCCTTTGAGGCTACCATTAGGCGATACAGAAACGAATCTATCAAGCCCACCTAATGATCAAACGGAAGAAATAGAACTGGCAATTAAATCTTCATCTCCTGTCAAGAAGAGAAAAAGAGGTGGAATCGCCATGGAAGATCAAAGTGGCCCCGAGTCCAAGATCAGACGTAGTGGAAGAACAAGGCTGCCGGTCAAAACGCCACCTCCAGGGGCACCAAGTTTTATTCCAATGCGAAGGGTAGGTGAAGGCGATGGCACTGTTACGCTCAAACGGAGCGAGGAGCGAGATCTTGCTACTCTCACCCGAGTCAACACACGCAAGAACAAAGGCAGTTCCCTGAGTGTGAGCACGGTCATATCAAAGAAAGCAAAAGAAAAGGATGACCCCGCCTTACGACAACGCTCACTGAAGGAAGTATTCGACGAGAAAGCTAAGAGAGGCAAACCGAAAGCCAAGACAGTGGTCTGGGCCGAAGAACTTGTACAGTACCAGGAAACTTCTGCACGGAAGGCTGAGAAAGACAAAGATGTCGTGGAGGAGAAGAAGAGTGCTGTTAGAGTGAGTATGAGGAGTAAGATCGCTCTGGGGATGGCCGCCAATGGGACACCTGCACCGAAGAGGAAGCCACAGGGACGTCTGTGAGCGCTTATGAAGGCATGAATGATGTTCTGGGTCTTGTCTATCTGCATTTTTATGAGCGAGCGGGTGATTGATTGGTGGAGTGTGGAGTTATCAGTTCTTGGATACCTTGGAATGTTGACATTGTGGAGTAGGCATGAGATGCGGAGTAGTAATGGCGTTTTTTAGGATTTGCATCGTGCTCTCGGGTCAGGATTTGGGTACGGATTGGCAAATACAGAACGCGTAAATAATACCAAATCAGAAGACTACATACACGTTTCTCTCGCACATGATGTACGTCGAGCATCATTCTCATTGAGTAATGATTCATCTTGGTTGCATGAGACATGAATGGCGTTTCTCCTCCCGAATCCCGAACCCCGCTCTCTCTGAGATACCTAATGAGATACCTTCCTAGATACCTAGTTTCAGTTACTTGGAGTATGATCACGACGACGGCCACGACCACGTTCGGCAAGGAACGGGAGTCTATTTTCCTTTGGCGTGCCTGCGGATAAGAACGGCTCTCCTCTTTTTCGTGTAGGTCTTGAACAGCCACGACGCTAGACGGAAAGAAGTAGTGTTTTACCACTCGTACCTATACGCAGTTTCCATGGTGTAAACGGTTTCCTGTAGCGCTGCATAAGTGCCACAAGTGCCACCACACACGAGAAGAAAAGCAAAAACGAAACAAACAAAAAACCTGGGGTGCTGACCCTGCATGCTGCAGGAGGAGAGGGAAAAGAAGAAGACCTTTTTTTTTTCTTGGCAGGGAAGGAAGATCGTGCTTCGAGTCGAGTCTTTTGCGATCGCTTAATGTTGTGACGCGATGCCTCTCACATGATTTTCCCGTAGGAATACAACTTCTCTGTGGCCCGTCATTTGGGTTTGAGGTCGTTTTGGGTTTCGTCTTGGAGTAAGTATGTGCTCATGTGGGGGAATTTGGTGATTTGCTTCTTGTGTGGTTTGGTTCTGTTGGTTTGGCATAGCTAGGCACACTAATTAGAAACCGTCATCGTGACTAGAACGGCGTGCTGACCGGCCAAGGGAGTATCGAACCTGACCAAGTTGTTCGTGCTTTGAGCGGCTTCTTGCAACGTCCCTGGTTGTGAATTACCCTATACTTACCCTATAATTACCCTATAGATATATGATGGATGTGGGAGGTGGGTGTGGATGTGGATGTGCTACAGGGATGCTCGGGGATTTGGGCTACTCTTTCAGAAATAGATAACGAACAACGGGAGTACTAGTCAGTGCGTATCTCGACCTTGCCTCCTCCCTCCATCCTTCCTTCCTGGTCTTCGCAGGCAAGCGCTTATCTCTCAGGATTGGGTGAGCCATGGATGCTGGTAAGCTACTAGAACTTAGTTGAGAGATTTTGATCGCGTTCCTTCCTTCTGTCTGATAGTGGAAAGTCTATATATCCACTGTTTCTCCTCCTCTGCTCTGCTCTACTCTCCTTCCTCTTCTTCTCTTCATTCTGCTCTGTTCCTCTCTCTCTTGCCATTCTCTCCTTTCAACACGGTACCCATATTCTGGCTCTTCTTCAACAAGTCAGAACCACCCTAGCAAAAAGAAACAATGGGTTCTATTCAGGTGGCCAAGCAAACCCTACCATGGGTCGAGACACCTCTCATTGAATCACGAGCTCTATCCAAAGCAGCAGGATGGTACGGAAGCCCACGTTCATCTTTCCTTCCCCCCTCTTTCCAAGCTGTCCAAAAAAGAAAGATCTAAGTCGCAGAAGCAGAATCTTCCTCAAGCTCGAAAACCTTCAACCCTCGGGGTCCTTCAAATCCCGGTACGTGTTGTTCGTCTACCTCCCGTGCCAGTCATAACTGACGAGATCAAATAGAGGGATTGGAAACTATATCATCCATCGACTTGCTGCCCTACCAGCAGGCACCCAGACCCCGTCACACTTCTATTGCGTCTCGGGAGGCAACGCCGGTTTGGCATGCATCGTAGCTGCCGTCTCGCTCGGTCATAAAGCAAGCATCATCGTGCCCTTGACCTGTGCCAAATCAACCATCAATCGACTGTACGGTGCAGGAGCCACGAACGTGGTTCAGTACGGCAAGAGTCTTCAGGAAGCAGATACCTACCTCAAAACACAAGTATTGATTGACAATCCCTCCGGTATCTACGTACCACCCTTTGACCATGCGGATATCTGGGCCGGCAATGCCACAGTCATGGAAGAGCTGGGCTGGCAATTCGGTGCCGATGCCCCAGATGCTGTCATCTGCTCTGTAGGAGGCGGCGGACTGCTCTGCGGGGTCGTCGACGGCGTCGAGCGACTCGGTTGGAAAGATACTGAAGTCGTCGCTGTTGAGACGCAAGGTGCGGAATCACTTGCGAAATCGCTGAGTGCGGGCAAGAATATGACGCTGGAAGCTATCACCAGTGCAGCTACGAGTCTGGGTTGTGTGAGAGTAGCTGACAGGGCCTTTGAGTATGCGACTCGGAAAGATAGCCGTATTAGGAGTGTGGTTCTTAAGGACAAGGAGGCTGCTGTGGGATGCCTCCGTCTTGCAGACGATGAACGATTCATGGTTGAGCTGGCGTGTGGTGTGAATGCTGCTGTTTGCTATCAAGGTATCCTAAGTCAGGTACTCAAGAGGGGCCTTACTGAGCAGAGCAAGGCGGTTGTTATCCTGTGTGGGGGTAGCAATGTCAACCATGAGATCATGGCCAGTTGGAGGGAATTGTATGGATTGTAGAGTTTCCTTCTGTTGGGAAGGCCCATCTCTTCCCTCAAAATCGGGCTGGAATACAGCGGAGATGGTTATGGAGTTTTATGGGGTATCAATGCCCAGGAGTTTTGATCTTTGCTGCTAAAGAGTAGGAAGACTAGATGTGTACCTACCTCGCTTACTTACAAGATGGTTTGCGTTTTTCGCTTTTGATGCTAGCTCTTTGAAATGATAATGAGTACTTACAGATGCACTCAAGTGTGTATCTGCCAACGTGTATACTTACCAATAATTCCTATGGTAAGTAGCTGTGTACTTCCAACTTTGAGTTGGTGTAGCTCGCTTGAACGAACATTAAGGTACATTGCATGTTAGGGAGAAGGAGAGAGAGAAACGAGAATAGGGTCAATTCCAGCTCTGAAGACGAGGGGATAACATGGTAGGCAAGGCAATGTAAAGGTAGAAAAAGTGTTCGTTTGTCTATCCATTCTCGCGATTCATTCGCCGTCCATCCATGCGTGCGTGCCAGATGTACCCAACCAGTCTTTCTTCCTTTCCTCATCATCATCAATTAGACGCCACCCTACTCTAACCCGCCCCAAACCACCACAAAACACACCACACACAGATAGTAATTATTAGAATAGGTAGGTTGGTAAGTAGCATAGCTCCCCAGGTATGCTGACGAAGAACAAGAAGTAGAAGAAGTGAAAAACCACCTTGCTTTCCAGGATGGCCGCCCGAAAAAAACTGAGGCTCCCCAGCCCAAGAGATCATGCCGAATCAAGAAAGAGAGTAGAAAAACCCCAACACCATGCATGAATATCCCAAATGCCGCAGCCGCTCAAAAAGCGAAGGAGGAAGAGAAGCATCGAAAAAAACCCAAATCAATGCCCTGTCCTGCCCTAGCCTGCCTGGTGTCATGAACCAAATCCACTCAACTCGCTTGATACATTATATACAAGATACTAGTAGATATGCCTACTGCCTTGAGAGACCTTGTCGAGCCTGGGAGAAATCTTATGTTAGCTTGCAAACATTATTTCAAGGGAGGAATATGGCATACCTTCATCTGCTCAATCTTGGCCTTTAGTGCGCTCGTGACTTCTGCTGCTCTCTTCCAACTCTCAACACCTTGTGTGTTACCCCCTTCTCTATCAGCACCGGTGTCTCTTTCTCTCATTCTATCGCTTCTGTATGATGGATCGCGGGCAGGGCTATTTCTTCCACCACTACCGCTGGCAGCGCTGGTTCGTCCATTGCGGCCAACACTGAGATCAGGACTTAATTTGTTGCGCCCATACTGAGCTGCTACTGCATCAACGCCATTTTCCTTTTCCTCGCTAAGTGCGGAGTTGAAAGACATGCGTGCCCGTTGGCCATATGCATTTGGTGCAGCACCTCCATAGAGGCCCGTATCACGGTATATTCCAGCTTCATCAGCACTATCACGGCCAGGGCTTGTCATGCCAGAAGGAGGTCCATTAATTCGTTCGGCGCTTGTTAACGCTCGCTTTAACCGCTCCATTTCTCGTCGTAATTGTCCACACATAGCTTCCGCTGCCTCGCAGTCGGATCTTGCGCGGACAAGCTGTGTCTCTTTTGCCTTGATGGAGAGCACATCTCGGGTATGATCCTCGATAAGTTGTGCATTGGAGTTCTTTAGCTCTTGCACTTCGGAATTAAGTCTCGATCGTTCCTGGCGTAGATCATCAGCTTGTCGCAGCAATCGATCCTTATCTGAACGAAGTTCGTCAAGTTCTGCGCGTTCCAAAGCTGTAAGACCAGAATTGGGCGGTGGTGACATTGGTGCATCTCGAGGTGGATTCATAGCAGGGGCCTTGGCGGCAAGAGAACGACCTGCCAATCCACGGCCTAATCCAAGTCGTGGTGGAGGAGGTGCTTCATCTTCCACAGGTGTTATTGGTGCTGCGGGACGTCGAGGCGATGCTACAGAAGGAGGAGCTGCTCCACCTGGACCAGCAAGGGTTCTCTTCAAAGGAGCCTTGAGCCCTCCAGGTCCAGCAAGACCTGATGGCTTTGCTCCCAACTTTGAACCGGGTATGCTTCTTGCTGTAGGCTGAGGCGCCAACGGAGCTTCTTGTGCATAGGCGCTTGGTGGTGGTGGAGGTTTCTTGGCAGCAGCTGGCTTCTTTGATACCATCTTCTTTGGTGCGGCTGCAGGGGCGGCCCGTGGAGCGGCAGCCGGCGGTGGCTTTGGCTTATCCTTTGCCTTGACTTCGGCAGTCTCAAAGTATTCCTTAATCTTCGTTTTTCTGATTTCATCCAAACCTTCAAGATGAGGTCCCATAGCTCGCTCGCCCATGATTTTCATGACAGTACCAAGAATTTCTGCTCCTCCTTCACGTAATGGCGCACTTGACTCGGCAAGTAATTTCTTTGCTGCTTCGCAGATAGATGCTACTTCTGGCTTGGCAGGAGCTTCTCTTGTTGTTTTCAGACATCTGATCAGGAACTTCATAGTACCCTCTTTGACCTGGGGATTTTTGTGCTTGAGGAATTCGAGGACTTCTTCCAAATTTTCGGATAAACTCGTAGCAAGGAAAACCTGGTCCAAGGCGTTACCAAGAGCATCAGCAACCGAGGCTTTCTTTTCCTTCATTCTTTCCATGATTGGTCCAGTCACAGTTGAACGATACTTTCCAAAGGGTTTCCGCATACCCTTTGCCATAACCTCTATACATTGTGCGGCTTGAGTCACAACTGCAATGTTTGCATCTTTCATGCTCTTGGCCAACCCCCGGGCAATCTCGCCGTAGTCGCCATCCTTGAGTCTTGGTACGTTCAGAAGTGCATACAATCCTTCTAATGCTTCCTTTCGTTCCTTCCACTTCGAGGATGCTAGTAGATCGTGGAAATCTGGTGCTAATTTGGACAGAATATCCTGGGGTTCTGCTAGATCAAAGGCGTCGATTTCTACTGGTTCCGCTTCCAACTCATCTTCTTCTTCAGCTCCAGCTTCTCCAGGTGGGGGGGCCCGCGCCATAGCGGCTTGTTGAGACCTCAGAAATCGTTCTTGCTTTGGTGCTGGTTCCGCTTTAATCTTCTCAAAAGCGGCTTCCATGTCTGTTTGCTGAGTTGGTTTGAGATCCCCCCAGAACATGGGCTTCATTGCCTCCCTCAACCATCTATAAAATTCAACTGCCAATTTGGTGGCCTCGGCTCGAACGTTCTTGTCTGCATGACCAAAAGCTTTGGGTAGAATTTTGAGAATGGGTTTTGGGTCGACGACTTTGCAGCCATAATTGTGAATGATGGCCGTCAATGCGGCCAAGGCCGCGGCAATAACTTTGGGCTGTTTGTTAGAGAGAACAGGAAGGAGTTCTTCGATAACGGGGCCGGAAACATCTAATTCAACATATAGGAGAATTGCTTCCAAGGCAGAGGCTTTGGTAGCTGCTCTTGTAGAAGACAAACCCTTCTCTGCCAAGGGCACAATTGTGTGACTTCGTGTTCTAGTAGATAGCGCATCAGTATAACTCGCTCTCTAATCCAATCCATCCCCTCACTCACCTTGAGCTGCCTTCCCGACCTCCAAATTTCAGAAAGGCACACAGTGCAGCAATACCATCTTGTTGTGCAGCCATATGGGAATCTGCTGCAGCCCCCTTCCATAGCCCTGGGTCATTAAGGAATGGTCGAAAGGCTGGATCGTGTTCGTCTGGGGTGGCCTCGAATTGCTTCGCAGCATCTTCGTACGCAGCTTTTCGTACTTTCCATATCTGATCATAGCACCATCAGTCCGTGTCTCCAGGATATAACTAGCATTAGACCAAAGCATACCTTGTGTTGAAATCGATCGGGTAGAGGCAGAGAGCTGAAATCTTCTTCCTGTTCCGCCATGGTAGCAGTTGATGTTTGTGTGGTGCTGTTTTTCGCGGGGTTTCCTAATATTGGACGCGCCAAGTCAGTTTGCGCATGCAACTCCAAAGACTAAGGACCATTCCGGAACGTAGATAACGAAGAAATGTGCAAGAGGATGCGTCATACAAGACGGCATTCTCATTGGCAAGAGGGGGGATAGAAGTGTTGCGTACGGATCTAGGTTGGCGCAAATATGGAGTGGTTTTGACGCAGCCCGTAGTGAAAAGGTCTGATGGTGGGTGCAAGTGGTTCAGCAGTCTTGTTCGCGTCTTGTTTCGTGATTTCTAGGAGCATGTATAATGTAGAAGGGTGTTTTGTAGGGTTGTCGTTCTCGTTGGGCGCGAGGCAGCATTTGCAGTCGGTGATGCGTTGGTTGTTGATTGCAGCCCACCTAAAATCGTTCCTACAGTGTTTGATATGCCGGATCAAAAGCCACTCGCAGGAAGCATTAGTGACGCATCCCCCACACCAAGCCCAAGCATTACGCATTGCCCTTTACACAGTATGCACTTCCTGGCGCTTAAACACCTATCCACCCGATGTGGCAGCAGTTCCAGCTCTGTATCGATATATATCAAAGCATCCAACTAGAAAGCTCTTGGAAGAGTTAGAAGTATAAGGCGATTCACAACCCTCCATGAGCATGACCTCTTCCAGCTTATACTAAGGGCAAAGGTAGACCATCTGCTCTACATTACACCAACTCTACCGCCATCTGCAGAAGAACCGGGAATTCGCATAAAAGAAAGTAGATATCACAGGCAAAGTTCCATTAAACATCTAATGCTACGTACCTAACTGAGTAAACATCTTCGTTGCGCACGTGATACATGGCAAGGCTGGCATTTAAACCCTAAGGCAGACTTGGACAAGGCTCCAGCAGGTCGGTCCTCCAAATTTAGTCATCGCGAAAACAAAGCTTCCTACATCTAATACACTCGCCATGTCTTCGATGCATGCTTTTGCACAAGGTTCCTCCTCAGAGGACTCGGACTCGGACAATGAAGACTTTTTGCACCCATCGACAGACCCCAATGCCGAAGAATTTGCGGATTACAATCCCCGTAAGAGACGGCGCACAGGTCGCGATGCGAAAGAGAGTGCTGCACTTGGTGTATTTGGTTCCGAGAGTGAGGATGATGGCCCTGGCAAGAGATGGAAGAAGAAAAGCTTGAGGGGAAAGGGGATGTCATTTGTCAGCACAGAGCAGAAACGAGATACAGGTGACGACGAAGACGAAGACGATTTGGGAGAGGATGAGGATATTGATATGGATGACCAGGAAGAGAACGATACTCCACGAGCAGGGCTAGGTATGGGAGCTCGAGGCTTGGGTTTTCAAAGTCCTGCGCCTTCAAAACGCAAACCCGAGTCAAATTTGGGGACGCCCTTAGGCAAAGGGTTCGTTCCATCCTCTGCTGCGGTTCCTGTCCTTCGCGATTTCGATGATGAGAAGCCGCCAACGCCCAGAATGCCACAACGAAGCGCTTTCGAGACCCCACAAAAGGGGACGGCTAAAGGACTTTCATTCGCGGAGAGACAGATGGCGAAGATGGGCTACAAGCAAGGACAAGGTCTGGGTAAAGAGGGCCAAGGTCGAGCTGCCCCCATCGAGGTAAAACTACGACCACAGGGTGTGGGTATAGGTGCCGTAAGAGAGAAATCACAGCAAGAGAAAGAAGAAGAGAAGAGACAGGCAAAGCTGAAAGGCGAGAAATACGAAGATTCGGACGAAGAGCGAAAGAAGGCAAGGCGGAAACCTAAAGGTAGTGGAACCAGCAGTGGCATGAGTACACCACGACGAGCTCCAAAACCAAAATTTCAAACACTAGAAGAAGTTCAAAAATCTGCCCCAGGATTACAAATCCCAGAATCTTATGCTTCTATTCTGGATATGACTGGGCCGGAGCGGAAATTGTTGACCTCAGCTGCCGGACTTTCTACCCCAAGTACACCTACTACAGAGACGGTTGAACAAAAAGAGCATAAAGAGCGTATGAAAATCGCTTTAAGAGCCCAGAGGGAAATTGACTCGTTTGGTCAACAATGGATCAATCTTCAGGAACGTAAACAATGGATCGCCGAGCAACTGCGTCAGGAACAAAAGACATACAATCAAGAGCAAGCCGAGTTTGACCAGTTCAAGTCCTTTGCAAACAATGTACAGGGCTTATCCAAAGCCTCTACCGAAGGACAATGGGACCCTATTGTCAGCCTGTTAAAAGATGTGGAAGCGTTAGGACTGTCGGATGTTAATGACGATCTCTCAACTATTTCTGTTGCAGCTGTTCACCCATTCCTTCGTCAAGCTACTGAAGGCTGGCAACCGCTCGAAGATCCAAAGCTGAACGGCATGACAACCACTCTGCACAGTATCCAACATATAATCGGGGCGACATCTATCAAGGAGTCTACTCGTGACTTGGTTGCAAGTGAATCTCATCGCAGTCGTGTCAAAGCTACATCTCCCTACGAAACAATGATTTATAAACTCATATTTCCAAAAATGGTTTCTTCAATTCCGAACTGGAATGTTCATAAGCCTTCTCAAATGCTAGCATTGCTCGAGGCCTGGCAAGGTCTTCTGCCAGACTTTGTCCGCTCACAGCTTCTTCAAGCAATTGTCGGCAAATTAGACGAGGCGGTATCTTCATGGAATCCAAGGAAGAAACGATCTCATGAGCTACCTCACCTATGGCTGTTTCCATGGTTACAATACTTGCCAGCCCATCATGCCGATCCAAAAAGTACGGTTGGTCTTGTTAGTGATATCAAGAGGAAGTTCCGCCAACTTATCGACTCTTGGGACTTTCATCGCGGTATTGTACCAGGGCTTGAACAATGGCGCGATGTTCTCTATGCAAGTCCTAAAAATGATCAGTGGACACCGTTGATCATGAATCATGTTCTTCCAAGCATGGCCAAATTCTTGAAGGATTCTCGAAATTTCCAGGTCGATCCGAACGACCAAGCACCTTTCATGTCCGCATTACAGGGCATTTTTGCATGGAAGGATATACTCAAGGCACGAGTCGTTGGACAAGTTCTGGTAGAAGCCATCTTTCCCATGTGGCATAATGTGCTCCATCAGTGGCTCACGGTTGTCGGTCCAAATCAAGAGATCGGACAATGGTTCGAGTGGTGGAGAGATGAGGTCTTCCCAGTTGAGATCAAGCATCTCAAAGCTGTTGAGCAGGAATTCGAAAGGGGTCATGATATGATCAACACAGCTCTTGATCTTGGCTCCAAGGCTTCGACACATCTCCCAGCTCCAGTACAGAAGCCAAGGATTGATATGGTGAAATCGCCGCCTCCATCTGCGCCCGCGACACCATCAAGACCACCAATTATCGAAGAATCTACCTTCCGGCACAAGGTCGAAGATTGGTGTATTGAGAACGATTTACAGTTCTTACCGGAAAAGAAGGTTTTACATGCTGCTGGACCCTTGTTCAGAATCACAGCTGCTGGACACGGAAAGAACGGCACTCTGGTCTACTTCAAGGGTGACAGTCTGTTTGCCCTTTCGAAAAAGGGAAGCGAGCAGGTCGAGATCAAGATTGATTGGGAGAATGCCGATGCCCGTGATGCATTATTAGGCATGGCATGGCACAATGTAAAGTAATATCTGTTGGAACATGAGGTTCGCTGGCAACTAAGAATGGATGTACGGTACGGTACCTCCGGCGACACAGCCTTCTCTCGCTTGTTATTGTTGCTCGTCAGGGCGTGGAAATAAACTCATTGTGGTTAGGTAAGCATGAAGATCCCGATGCAAGCCACTGAGCCATCCACCTGTCGGCTTGTTCCCGCTGCCAACTTTTTTTCCCATGACCTAAACATGCAGAAAAACAATTCGACGGGCCTGAGAGTGGATGCATGACTTCACCTCTTCGTCTACGGTATAGAGCCGCATACGTAGCTGACTGTATAGAAAAGGGCAACAGTGGTTCACAAGTCAAGATTACGAGTGGAGCTTTGAGAATTCTCTGCACGTGCGAGTAATCTGATTGCTTCACTTTTCCATCGAGTGCAGATGGGAATCAAGTTTGCCCATTAGTGTTTGGTTTCAGCCACCGCTAATTAATTTCCCTTACTATCATTTGCTACTCGGCGTGCTCGGGTCATGCCAGCGCAGCGACCTTCTGGCCAGACACGTCCAAAGCTACAAAAAGTATTTTCATGTCGTCATCCGTGCCATGGGGAAGTTGAAGCAAACGATAAGGATGTCACTAAGCTGTGCCTTATGTCTTCTTTATGGAAGGTGGCCGAGCGAGGCTCAAAGAATTCTGGTGTGTTGTCGCGGTCAGCCATCGCCACTTCCACACCCTTCTCCTCTTCCTTACTACCCATCGCATTCCAGTTGCAATAAGTAGCTGGCAAATACTTCTACCACGCCTACCTTTTTATATTTTCCTACATCCTGCTAGTACATTTTGCAGCTGTTTTTGATTGGTGCGCACGCCGTATTTTGTTGCCCAATCCCAGTATCGCACTTTGCTTGTTTAAGATGCTTGCGTCTCCTCCAACCAAGATGATCAACGTTCGTCAACGGCCCATCTTCTTTGCCGCCATATCTATCGCTCTGTTATTTATCACAGCCTTCTACTTT
The DNA here is from genome assembly GCA_029641185.1 of Pseudofabraea citricarpa. NCBI lineage: Eukaryota > Fungi > Ascomycota > Leotiomycetes > Helotiales > Dermateaceae > Pseudofabraea > Pseudofabraea citricarpa. Next base: position 1,033,526 of record JAPWGK010000010.1, read on the forward strand.
CATCGGGATATAGCTGTTGTGCCTGAGATTGTTGCGCCAGCGGAGGAAGAAGCACCTCCAAAGCCTATACATCCGCCCTTCAAGAACGTTACCCTGTCGACGAGCCCTCCCATTGTCGACAACTTTCCTCTTGCTGAAGCAGCACACTCTGCAGCAGATCTGCCATTAATTCCGTCATGGAATCAGCCACCTAGACCACATGTGCCAGAAAAAACACCACTTTTCATCGGCTTCACTCGGAATTGGCGATTACTTCAACAAGCTGTTGTGTCCTACATTACAGCAGGATGGCCTCCCGAGGATATCTATGTGGTCGAAAATACTGGTGTGATGGACTTTAATAAGAATGGCCAATTATCTTTACAGAATCCTTTTTTTCTCAATCATACACGATTACACATGCTAGGAGTCAATGTAATAACAACACCAACATTGTTTACTTTTGCGCAACTTCAAAATTTCTATCTCTGGACTGCAGTTCAAGAGAAATACCCTGCATATTTCTGGTCGCACATGGACGTAGTTGCGGTATCTTACGAGGATCGTTCCACTCCAACTTTCTCCTCGATATATACACTGGCGCTCTCTGAGCTACGAGCTACTAAAGATACTTCGACCCCAAGATGGGCTCTTCGCTTTTTCGCCTATGACCGGTTAGCACTCGTCAATACGGAGGCTTATTTGGATGTTGGAGGCTGGGGTAAGATCCTGTACAATTATATCTTTTCTTTTTGACTAACCTTTGAAAGACACAATGATCCCTTTCTACATGGGCGATTGCGATATGCATTCAAGGTTGACCATGGCTGGATATTCGCAGGAGGAACGACAAGCCGGATATGTGTTTGATGTAGGAAGCAGTCTCGACGATCTTGAAGTTCTGTATCGCAAAAAAGGTAGCAAAGATGCCTCTTTCACAGACCCGAACGCGGAAATAGAACCAGAACCAAAGCCAGCGTTTGATGAAGTCAAGGAACGGGGTATCACCGTAAAGCGAAGAACTACCGCTCAAGAAGAGGACACGCTGAATTCACCAACGTTCCGAAAATTATTTGTGACATGCGATGCTATGCAGCGGTCGAAGAACAGCGCAAAGAAAGGGCGTAATCATTGGCAGGCACGCCAGACTGGTGGTCAGGGCGACCCATTCTACCGACACCCCGAAGGTTTTGAGCAGGCTATTCAAATGACGATCGAGCATGGCCGCGCAGTGTACCGCGAGAAATGGGGACATCGCGATTGTAACATTGTGGATATTGGATTAAAAGCAGATGAAGCCTGGACAGTTGATCATGATTGGTAGGGCAGCATGTATCAGGCATTGGATAACGAAAGAGCACGGAGTTATGGATACCTGGAATGGAGGGGCGTTTTTTAAATTGGGATATACCTGTTGTTCTAGGATGTCTTGCGGTTGGATGAATAGGACGAATCATTACTTTTACTAATTTCATCATAGCTGGGTCAAGTTCTGTCTGGACGGCGATGCTAACTAGCTTTGACTCTCTAGCGCAGCATATCAAAAGAACAACCTTGATGGCTTGCTTGCTTGCTGCTTTGCTAGTTTATAGCTCTCTGAAAGGCTTGCATTGATCCATTGTTTCATTGTGGTCATTTTTTAGGCACCCGTCAGGAATTCGTTTGGTCTGGAATGTCTGTTAAGTGGCAGGATCTTCTCTATCGTATTTCCTTCGGCATGTACATTTGCCGAACCACGTTTAGTATGGTAGCCGATGGTTTAAGATTCCTGACTCATAGAGGAAGATCTTTATCGCGCATGTTTATATTAGCGTTGTGGTATTTAGCTCGTCACGATATCATGGAAGCATGAACAAACTATCAAAGTCCGTATATTTATTACTGTTTTGGACAGACTTGGTTTATGATTATTTCTCTGTTGCTTGTGTTTGGGGGTGCCTGTTTAGTCGGTAATTTGCGAATTTGTTTTGAGATACCGTCTCCCTTCTAAATAGGTTTAGCCTCCTATAACGTCATTAAGCCAGCACTTTTTGCCAATTATAATCTCCTCTCTTACAAGGAATATGAAGGTTTGAAGATACAGAATGGGGAGGCTTTTCGAAAATCAACCTAGGTTACTCAGGTGAATATGACAACAGAGGCTGGCTCGGACTTCAAGAAATCAAGCGAGGTAGAAGTAAACCCAGGTTTCCCTTTGAATTTAGTCGCGACTTCCGAGCTTTAATTCAATCAAAACGAACATTCGAGAGAAACCTAAATAAGGCATCTTGAATCTAGATCTTTTAGCAATATTAACATCAAATCAATTAAAGATTTCTGTCACTTTCGTCCATTCATCCATCTAAGCGACGAGGTACCCCAAGAAGAACAGCCAACTACACAAAGTGACATCCGGGGTCAAAGCCACAAAAGAGAAGCAAAAAAAAAAGTGGTGGAAGTACGTACCTCCACAGGATTTAAATAGCCACGTGGCTGATTTGAAATAAAATCGCGGTAATCGCGGTAAGGCAAAAAAAGGGCAAAAGTGATAGATCATTTGGGTCTATAAAAATACAACACGGCTCGGTACTTGTCCTTTGCGCAGATGCGAGTGTGGAGAGATCATCACACATCAAGGGGGTGTGGCAGGGAACGGGGGGGTGGGTTGGAGCTCAGCTCCGGGAATTCTTTTGCTTTTTTTTCTTTTCTTTGCTTTTTTTCGTGGTGCAGCCCCCGGTGCAGACTGGAGAGAAGACCCGTGAGACATTCTAGAATCAAATCCCATTTCTTTCTTGCGAGGAGGCATTTGCAAGGGATGGCAGTACCGGGTTAAGGACCAGGTGATCTGGTATCTTCTGGAAGTAAGGAACGGATACAGGGACGGGGATAAAAGACATGGGCGGTTGAACCATAGGCTCGGGACGACGTGGCGAGAGGGAGAAACAGACAACAACCACACCGTTGAAAAGAGGAGAGCAAAAGCAAATCAACGCGGAGGAAAGGGGGTTGCCCAACCCAGGCCAGCACAAAGGGCTTATCGTGCCGTACCGCTCCGTGCCATTGTGAGTCAGCTCTAACCCCCAAGACCAAGACAATAAACGGTTGGTTGCACGAATGTACACCTAGGTATCAGTACTTCCCTCCCTCCCCTCCACCCTTCAACCCTCTACCTAGGTAACGAAGCGAGATCTCAGAGATGCGACCTATTACTTTCCCTAGCCCGCCTACAGCACCCAACTATCTCAAATCTTATCTGTCTGTTAATCAATGCAAATTAATATCGATCGATCGAGCAACAAGAACACGAGAGGCTGATTGATATTAAATCACTGACAAAGAAGCACCTATCACTTTTTTTCGTCTCAAGTTGTAAGAGCGTGGAAAAAACCACGTCAACGGCGGCGAACTTGAATAATTGCTTTTTCCATCGGCACCCTTCCACGCGAGCTGTCAAAATAAGCAAGGAAGGAGATCATCATCATCACCCGCCGGTCATCTGAACTTTTCTCTTCCTTTCTTTTTCTTCTGTCTATTCGGCAGGCTATGCCATGCCATGCCACGTCAACTTCAAACTCCCTGGTCCTGGTTACAGTCTTGGTTCCAGGCCCGTTTGAAGGATTGCCTCCCTAGGAAGAAAAGAAAAAGAAAAACACAGACCAAACCGCAGTAAAAAGAAAAGCAACAGTATTCGTGACGTGACGTCGGTGAGTCGATCCCCGCAGAGCGTTGATGGTTACAGACCAGACATGACGGTGAGCAAAGAACAGCAATGCGCTGCGGTGCCATGCCATGCCATGCTATGCTATGCTATGCTATGCGCTGTAATGATTTCTTTTTCTTGGGCGGATAGAGACGGAGAAGGATTTTGGGCAGAGGCAACGTGGAAGTACATGCATACATAGGTACATACAACCCTAGTACGATAACCAAAAGAAAAGAAAAAACAAGCTCGGCGAAAAGAAGAGGCAAGGGAAGGAAAGAGACAACCCTTGTTCCCCGGTAAGGCAAGGCAAGGTAGCTATCTCGTACTGCTAGTAACCGTTCGTACATCTCAAAGTACTCGACATCGCTTACCTACCTGCGAAGCACCTACTAGTTCAAGTAGATGAAACAGATGTATGTATGTAGGCGCAACGGGTGTTCCCGATACTAGCAGATAACAGCGAGCAAATTAAATATCGTCTTGTGCTTTGCGTCTACAGCTCCGCTCCGCTCCCTTTCGCCATCCCTCTCCCACCTCGCGAATCCCGAGAAACAATACCCAACAGCACGCTATACCCCTATCGTGTATAATTAACAACAATTGATCTACTGGTAGATATGCAATGTCATGTAGATGTCATGTAATGCAGGGCCATCATTCCACCCTATCATCCCATCGACCCGTCCGCATGGCAGACATCAAGAGCCTAGTAGGCGTATCAAATACCCTGACAACCTCGACGACAAATTCACACCCCCTTTCTCGCCCTCGCAAAAGGGAAAAGCAAAGAAACACAGAAACGAAGAGGAAGGCAGAATGAGAGGTCCAAGTCACGAGAGAGAAAAAAAAAAGATTACAAATTAATCTGGATTCTCTGAACTGGATACAAACACGTGGGTACATTACACGAGGGAAGACGAAGAGGAAAACAGAAGCGAGAGCAGCAAGAAACAGGCCATGTCTGACTGACTGCACATCCTTCGGGCGTGCATGCCGCCTGCATACATGATGAGCATGATGGGCATGGATTAGAAACATGCCTATGCACAACGTACGCACGCCACACATGCACATGCATAAATCAACAAGCGGGCGCCCGAATCTCGAACACATACCCCGAGAAAAACAGAAAGAAAGAAAGAAAAAACACATACACATGACCCTAGCGAAGAAAATAAGAGCCATCATCACAACACGAAGAAAATGGAGGCCGCAGAGGAATCACAAGCACGCCCCGAGACCCAGAAAACAAAATCTAAAAAAGAAACCAGTGTTTTGAGCTATGGCGGTTTAGGTAACGTGAGCGTAGGGTAGGGTAGTAGTATTATTTGCCCCTACTTACTCTGCTGAATGATTTTTAATGCGCCTCGGCCCGCCCTGTCATAACGGATGCAAGTTCCCATTTGCAACATCGTAACAAATGAATGAGAAAATCGAATCCCGGTCGCTTGGTTATTGGTCCAACAAAGCCAGCAAGGTCGGTGAGAACTTAGGAGATGCCACAGCCACTGTGGTCTTCTAGTATGTGCTCCCCGCTCCAACACATCATGACAAGGATCATGGGGATTCCTGAATACCCTCTTGCCTGGCGTTCAGCTGCTTCGAAACAAGTTCTAGAGAATGTCGCCAAGCGACTTCAGCATGGTTCGGAAAATCAAGATTAGATCTCCTCACTTATCTTTCTTCCACCACTCAATCTCAGCCACTCTGCAAGCTTCCAGGTCATGTTTGCTCGCCTGCTGTTTCCTATGGCTTCCCACACCCCTCCTGTCACTGGTTGTGGGAAAGGCGTAACGTCCCTCCGGGTGAAGTTCGTCCTTTCGGACGATACTGCAGACAATGTGACTTGCTAACAAGGATGTAAATCTCATTTCAATCGTTCCTTGATTTATCTTCATCCCCAGAATTATTTCCAGGGTTCAGCGTTGCCTTCCAACCTGGTTGTTGGGTCCTTCCATCTTATCTCACACTTTGCTTGTCCATGGTGAGTCGGGCCGTGTTTGCTTTCGGATGCATCTGACTGAAAACACCTGCATGCGTGCTCCGCAGGTGTTAGTCCACAAGAGAACAGAGTTGATAGCGAATACTAGTGATGAAACTGTAGCTATGCGCGTAGCCGCTATGCTATGCGAGCATCCAGAAGTCTCCCTCATCAAATGACGGCCTTGTCTCCGAAGTGTCTCCAAAGATTGTTCTTCAAGAGAAGAAACGAGGGTTTAAGGACCTGAATGGAAGGGGTCGAAATACCTCATCGGGACACTGCTTCCGAATTGCTATCGGGATGGGAGCCTGGTAGGTCATACAATGTACTGCCACACAAAACCTATGAACCTGTGATAAGATGAGAGTAAAACCTGGCTGGAAAAACGAGTGCGAGCCTGGATGGCCATGGGTTGTTTGAATTCCAATTTGTTTAATCCAAAATGTCTGTGGTCTGTATGTACAAACCCTCTTCTCATTCCCTTTACGCCGTTCCGTTCAAATGAAACTCCCTAAAAGGCAGCGGCAGTGTAAGCACGCGTACCCATGTGCAAATGTTCTGAATGTTATCGTCGAATCCCTTAGCCTAATCCCAAGAAAAATCCCCAGAACACCCTCCCTGTTGTCTGTTGCTCTTGCCCGAAGGAGTATATCGCCCCAAATGCGCCCTCTCGCCGGTCCTGTGTTGCAAAATCTCCATAAGGTTCTGTTTATCATGTCATGTCGCGTTTGTTATTGTTGTCTCCTTATGCCTGGATCTTTCGTTGGGGCACCATCCAGCTTGGAGTGATTGCCGGGGGGCGGCAATCTCCTGTTGTCAAAGTTATTAAATTGGAGGGGTAAGCAGGCTGGGAGAGGGGTAACAAACCACATCGCTCATCCAATCTGTGACTTTGATTAGTGACTGCACTTTTGCTAGAAAGTAATGAAGAGACCATCTCTACATTCATAGAACTTACCTAAATTCCACAGCCACTATGTTTGTCGGACACCGTTTATGCGTACGCTCATAGTTGATGCACCAGGAACGGACCGTGATGCGTAAGTGGCCGCACCGATACTCGACTTGGGTAAAATCGCACATAGTAACAGAACGGGTAATATGTAGCTAGACTAGGCGCTTCCCTTGCAGTGAAGTTCGAATAGTATGAAGCCCAGAGGTTCGGCTGGTGGGGGTGAAACAGTAAGTCAAGGAGTGAGGAATGAACAATGTGCAGTTCACAAAGTAGAAGAGAAAGGTTGGTTGACTAGTAGCACATGGAAAGTCCGAAGACAAAATAGAGTTGATAGAGGCCTTGGAGGGGGATGTGGTGAAGAGTGCATGCATATATGTCCGGGAACTAGAGGTACGATCAGAGGAGCAGCGCTGGTCTTGCATATGTACCTTTGAACCGCAGGCCCAACATCAGGGTTATCCCTTGTAGGAGGGATCCATCGGGAAAAGTAAAGCAGACAACGTTGACACCTTGATGCCTTTTCTGGGGTAGCCGGAGCCACTGGGTGACTAAGTGACTAGCACGTAGGCCCGAAGGAATATTTTGAGTTGAGCCGGCTGTGTCTTGGGACGCACCCTGGTAAATTATTCTCGCTGGCAGACAATCCAGCAATCCCAATCCTCGAGCCAAGCGACTGCCGGAACTGCACCAGCACCACCAGCCAGCCAGTTCCAGCCCGGCACCAGCACAGGCGGCGAGGGTGGGGTACCTGCTCCCCCCTGGCTTGACTGGCTGACGGCCAATATCGCACGTGGAGTCCTGGCCGTGCTAGCGGCTAGCCAGACAAAGGTCCTCGTAAGGTGTACAAGGGCCCTCTGTCTTGCGTGCTTGCATTGTTGAGCCAGAGCGACGAGAATCGAGACTTCCGAGGGTAAAACTATATTCACGCCCCCCCTGACCACCACTTATCATCAGCTCAATCCGTGTCATGCTGTGACTGGGACCAGGAGGCATGCTAGTTTCGATCACTTGATGGAGCCCATCGTCGAAGAGCCATATCTATCAGATATCAATGTGACAGCCTCCTAACTTTATTTCTTTGACCGCTTTGGACACTGAGGACTCTCGGTCCAAACAAGTCGTCACCGTCATCATCAGAAACAGAGTTTTCATTGCTGCAGAAACGTTGGGTACCGTGTACCTCGTGATGGCAATTACAATTATCTGCCAATCTGATACGTTTCAACATCAGGATGGGCAAGCTCGCCGTTTCTCGGAGTCGTCATATTTGATTTGCTGTTGCCAGGGTCCATGTCCTGATAGCGGCCATGCCATCCCAAGTCATCCAAGTCATGGGGAAGTTAGTGGAAGCGAGTGAGGATCGTTGCCATTACTACCGTGGCACCATCACTGTCGTAAGATCTTATCAGTATCTGTAAACCCTTTCCGTAGCTCCTTGAATCTTGTGGAGTTATGCCGGAGCTTTACCAACTTGTCGGTTCCTTGTTCGCATACCGTCGAGTGGTATGAGTGTAACATCAAGTCCAGAGCCTGGTCGCTCTCTAGAGTCTCTACCGCTATTGAGCAGAACAGACCCAGCTGCGCACTTTGCAAGTTTTGAGTTTCAGTAGTTCCTAACTTACATCCGAGGCAGCGCCAACTCTCGGATTCGGCACGAGAGCAATTAGCAAATGTGCCTGTTTAGCGGGGATAGACTCTGTACAGGCTGAGGTTCATCGGTGATCGAAATTCCACGAGCACAGCTCTTTTCTGAAGCAACGGAGGGAGACGTAACATATGACGGATATGCCGGAGAACCCTTGCTATATTATTAAATTATCATAGCCTGGTCCCGTCAAATCCCACATCTTTTGTAGCTGAACGGGTGTGCCTGTGCGAATCCACCACCATCATCTTGGCAGCCATTCGCCAGTGCGAAAATTGCCCTCTTGATATGGCCATTGCCGGAGGCACGTCCCGAGCCCTAATCAAAATGGAGCTCACCGCCGTTGATCTTCTAGTAAAAAGTGGCCTGACCTGCGTCATATTTCAGGATAATTAAGTCCTGATTTGGAAGAGCTGACTTTCGAAGGGGGCACGGTGAAGAGATATGCAAGTTTTTGGCGAGCGTTGACAGTATCTTGGGTTTCCGAGGTGTGCCAGTCTTTCACTGTGATCGATTTGCGAAGCATGCTCCAGTGGGCCAGGGTCATGATGAGTTGGGCAAATTGGGCTCGTCCAAGTTGATCATTTCGGCCAAATCCATCGATGTAGCAAGGTATGGAAGAAGGAAAAGCCCCTGAGAGAAGTCTCATGGGGGGGGGGGGGGGTTAACCTTCTTTCTGTAGATGGGTTTGAAGTCCGACGAGAGTGGAATTGTCATGAGGAACATCTAACGCCAAGGAAACTCTGTTCTGGAAGACTGTCTCCACTTAATCCTGGTGGAAATTCCGTGAACATGGTCTTGGACCTTTTGTCGTGGGGATGGAAGGAGATCTTGCTCGGTAGTGGGGCTACTAGGTTTTCCGTCAAGTCCGTGGACCAAAGCCTGAAAGGCGAAAGTGAATTGGCGTAAAAACATGACCTCCCAGGGCAGCAATTTTGAGCGAGGGAAACATAACTCAGTCGTCTGATGGCCTGAGTCTCTTGCGAAAGTTAAATGTGTCGCCTAGATTGGCGACCTTCTCAAACTGGGTGCTCGTTGCAAAGAAGCTTCTTATCACTGCCAAATCAGTCAGCTGCATTGTATGCGCCGAAGGGCCGCGGGTACGTAGCGATACGGATCAGGTCTGGCCCATGCTGAGCTGATGGCGGGGCCGGCAGGATTGAGTTCAAACACAACAGTCAGACCTGACTGACTGACGCTGTCAGGTGCCAACAGTGAAGGATCGAGGATTCATGTTTTCTAAGCTCTTTCTCTTCTGCATGAAACGAGAAAAGCAAAATGCCATGCGGGAAGAAGTCGACACCTGCATATCGACTATTCTTGACCGTCGTTGGCCGTCTTGACTTTTGACGACGCCCTGGTCGGTCCGCAACGGTTCGGTCCGCCTGCCTGCTTGCCAACGCTCGTCACATCCGCATACTTTTTTCTTGTCGAGGATATATATCGTCGCGAATATTGTCGCTATTGTCGTTGTTGTCGTAGTCGTCGTCGTGGGCTCGAGAGGTCAAGGTGCAAGTGCTCCAAACCCCCGCTCCGCATGTCAAAGCTACGGTACCATGGCCTGGACGGCACACGCTGAAGACGGAGGTCCAAGTACTGGAGGCAAATGCACTGTTGCAAAGCATTATTCCAACGCTGCGGCTGCTTGCCCTGGTATATCGATCATGCCCCGCCCAAAAGTAAACGCAAGTCAATGGCTCAAGGTTAAGAGTTTCCGGTGTCCCGCCTATAGAGTTTCCTGGGTTCGGTGAAGACATACAGTAAGCTAAGATCTCGACATGATCAAAACTTACTTATCTAGGGGTCTGGGACGTGTTCATGTACAAGGCCTGTATAGTCGAAGGCAAAACATGCTATATCTGAGCCCTACAAGGCCTGCTTGTTTGCTTGCTTGCTTGCTGGCTTGACCGAGTCTGTGTTGCGAATACCACGACCCATGGTTAGGTGTTCATTGGGCATGTACTCCTTATTCCCGGTGAGCTCTGCTGCGGATAGACAATTCGAGTCAGAGGTATAAGCATCAACATGGACAAATATGGTTGTGCCGAGGAACTTTGCGACGCCTGAGTGACGTTTGTGAGGAGATGCCACCTTCGTACTGCTGGCGTCCCAAAACGGAAGTTGTACCTTCATTAATCACGTGGCAAAACCTAGCTACTGTTTTGCGACAAGTGATCCGACCATTGTGCATTTGCATGGCATCGCACCAACCATAGCCGCTTTGTCGGCCCCAGACATGGTGAATTATACTTGGACCAATAGTGGGTCATCAGGTAGTCACTGTCTCTTACGCTCGTCGCCTATTGCTGTAGACACATGCAGCAGATTTACGCGACGGTACCGTACCAATCTCTCCTCTTAAGCTTTCTCACTCATTCTGAGTCTTCACATACCCTTCGCATATCATCGGCTTTTCTCTTCAGCTCACAAGATACTGTACAAGAAAGTCTGTAACTTGGCACAGAGCCACGGCATATCTCACCAACCGGCGTCCTATCCTCAGCAACACGACGGGATATACAGCAGAACGGCGATCCAACCTCGGGTCGCATCCAGATGCGCATGCGAATTTGGATTCGTTGCGTAAGTCATCAAGGTTATCCCCGGCAAGCTATCTTCTGAAGTTGGCCATTGAGCTTACCAAAAGAGAAGAGAGAGAGATAAACCAGCTACCTGCAGCTATGTAACGGGGACTCGCTACAGTAGCAGCTGGGATTAAGTGTTTCAGCTCACAGCCGGATGGCAAAATACATATCATCGATTGGTACCTAAAGAAAGGAGCTTGGACAAGAGATATGAGAATAGAAACATCGATACGCTGTGAGCCTTGTACAGAAGAATTGTGCCCAAAGCATAAACATAAACAAAATCCCACGGAAGACTAATAAGCCACCGAGGGGGAGGGGAATGTATCTCATAGAGAACCTTCGGGTCCTTACCCCGCTCGGATAATCTCCAGGAGCACCCTGTCAAGGAAAGCAGCACGAGTCTCTGCACACTACAGTACGAAGTACATGGGGAACAGAACCTTGTTCCAGGGACCAACATCTACTTTTAACGTTTTATATCCAAGGAAGAGCTATATCACCGCAAACCAGGAATCAGAGATTCCTATCACCTCTGCTTGCATGAAGGCACTGGGCAACGTCACCAAAAACAAGAGCTGGAGTTACATAACCTCCAGTGCTGTGCAGTACCAAAGTTAAGATAAGGTAGGACAGCCAGGGCAGAAGCATGAGACGCGCAACAGGATGCAAGACGGAAGCCTCTCTCGACATTGCCCAGAGCAACGTGCCGGGAGCATGCCTTCAACTACCGCTTCGGCGCACTCAAAAGAGCAGAAAGGTACGATGCCGCTCTCCCGGAACTTGCCATGAGAAGAAATCCAAACCCCCAAAATAAGAAGATCAAACTATAACAAGCATTCTCCACAAGAGGTTTCGCCGAAAGATAGAGGTTTGAAAGAGAGGCGGAAAGGTGGGACGATGATGAACACAAAAGAGAGGGGAAAAGTGTAAATCATGCACCTTTGACAGGATCATCCCTTAACCGAGTTCGGCCTTGGGATACAAAGATCCGAATAATGAATCGAGAGATCGGGACGGAGGGAGCGAAATACGGCAAAGTAAAGCCTCCTCCATAACACTTTAAGTGTCTTTAGGCCCGACTCTCGCCTTATTCAATCTCTCGACCTCAATTTGAACTCATTTCCGCTTGGACACTACACAGCACTACAACAATTACTTTAGTACGAGAGAGCGTTAATCTCAAGAGTCAATTGTTACATAAAATGGCAAATTATGTTTTCTGTCCGACTGGTTTCGTGCCTGATACTATTGTACAACAACCTCTGGCCCGACGGCTCTCGTGCCATGAAATTACCTCGAAATCTCCCCAAAAGCTTACAAAGCCCCAAACTCAAATTAGCTTCATCCACAGTCAGCACTGTACCACCGAGTCGACACAAACACTCAACAGGAAATAAAAACGTTGGGGCCACTTCCAACAAGTTGTTACATCAAGAACAAAACGCATAAGTTAGAGGAAGAGGAAGAGAAGTTTATGCTCTTCTTTCCGATTATCTATCGAATGACTTCTCCTAAGCTTAAAACCGCTACTAATACACCCCTAGACCAAACAGAAAGGAGAATACCATCTACTTCTTCATTTCTATCCCTTCCTCAAAGAGACCAACAACAATACACCTGTAAGGTATGATACGAAAAACCAACCAATAACACAGTCCACGAACCAACGAACCCGCAAACTACCTCATGTCCACTCAGCTAAAGAATGAAACCCTTCCAAAATCATTCATAACCATATTCAAAGCTAAATCCATATCCACATCTGGACCACTCGCAAACGGGTTCTGATTCTGATCTTCCCTTCCCACTTGCGGTGGCGACTGTTGTATTCCTCCCTGTCGCTGCTTCACACTAGCCAACATCTCCTCTTCTGCACCTTGATACGGATACCTATCCGCCAAACACGCACGTCAGCTCCCCCTTCCAAATCATCCCCCCAACCAAAAACCTAAAATAGACTCACAAATAATCACCAACCCCACAACCCCTCGAACGTTCCCAGTTCACCCTCTCCTGCTGCTCGTCCTCATCAAAAATCCTCAGCCGCCCCAACCTCTCCAGCAGCTCACTCTCATCGGCTTTCTTCGAAGTTGTGGTAGTAGCACTGGGTTTCGAGATTCGCGTCTGACTGGGATTCGTATGTGAGTGCAGGATCGAAGAGCTGGACTTTGAGGTCCGCAGATGCTGGTTGTGTCGGGGTCGTTTGGTAGGTGAACCAGAGCCGGAAGTGGGACCGGATCTTGCTCGATGTGGATGGGGAGATGCAGAGTGATGTCGCTTGTGTGAGAGAGCGAGAGATGTGGAGTATGGGGAAGATGGGGTTGCTCGCGGGGGTGTTTGAGGAGGCATGAGGAGGGTTTGTGGATTGGAGAGGGATGTCATGGTAAAAGTTAAAGAAAGAGATACGTTTTGATCTTCCACACAAACTGGATGACAGTGAATGATGATGTAGTGACGGGAGTAACAGTACTCGTTGACGTGATGTATCTTCCCGCGGAAGAATGAATTGATGAATTGAAGCGATGAAGATAACTCTACCGCATAGTATATGTACCTCTACAAGCGAAGGAAGGAACCAAATCTCTTCAAGCCTCCTTCCCAAAAAGATCCGCCCAGAACTCTTTAAAGCCATAATGCGGCTTCTTTGAATCGTAAACGACAGCCTTCTCACCCGCGAATTTCTGCAGGACACTACCGGGTCGATGACCAATCTTCTCGACGAGGTCTTTTGGTGGTCGAGCTGCACGTTCTTTTATGGTTGTTGATAACTGTGGTGCGACGTCTGCATAACATGATTTCAGCTCGCGATCTAGTGAAAAGTATGGCTTCTTGGCTATTTCTGGTGCCATGAGATTATATGACCGTGTGAGATTGTTGAGGTTCGTCACAGCTAACTTGAGGTATGACATCTCGGCTGTCTCCCATGAGGGTATACGAAAAGGTGGTGGTAACGGAGCTTCCGGTACCTCAACAGGAACGCTAAATTCCTGCGGACCTTCTTGCTGTGAAATTGTCAACTCGACATCTTTGTTTTCTACGGACAACTCAATAGATGGAGCATCCTTCGATGAAATCTCCGATGGTGGCGCTTGGGTAATCTTTACCATTACTGGATCATCAGTAAGGTTAGTCGGTATAGATATCTGCTCAACGGCTCGTTTCTTAGGATTATTTATTCTTTCAGATTCAGCATATCTATCAGCCCTTTGCATTTGTTCTTGCAAGGTACCTCCTCGACTTGAAATAGTTCGAGCAGCATGTCGTTTCCAATCAGTTCGTAACCGAGCTCGGAAAACGTTGGCTGCTTTGACAAGCTCTTGTTGTTTCTCGATCCATGGAGGGACAATATCTTGTCGTTGAATCATCTTGTTTAGAATGTATTCCGTAGTATCCAGGAATGGATTGTCAGCCCTGGTATCTCGTTCGATGGCTTTGCCTCGAGGTATATTCTTAAATTGTCCTCGCGCAATAGCATCCTCAATTCTTTCGTTTGCCAGTGCAGCCAAACCACGAAATGAATTTGGCATAGCTCTAGCTCCTGGAGTAAATCTTTCTTTCAACTCCCTTCTCATCTCTTCCCTTTCTTCTTCGGACATTGGACCATCCTTGGATATAGCATACATGCTTGTCTTATCGCGCGCGTTCGCCAATCTTTGACCTGATGTTTGTTTCGGTTCTTTCTTCAGCCTCAGATCGACTGTGGGTAACGGTATCTTTGCCGGACCTCTATTCCCCGGTTTCAGAGGCTTCCTCGCATCGTCGAGCATTCGCAGAACCGTATCCTCTGTATTCTCACTGCCAGTCCATGACTGCCCCAGCGCAATGTCTCGAGACCCTGAACCGACATGGGAAGAGAGACCAGCTTCAGTAAAAGCAGAGGTGTGTTGAGATCGGAAATTTTGTGCTTGAACCTTCTCGAGAAGTTTCGCCTTCAGCTCTTCAGAAAACCCAGCTTCCTCTACAGCCTTCCTTCCAGCTCGACCTCCTTCAAGCAATGCGTCTTCTGTTGCTTCAGCCAACCTCCTGGACATGGCGCCCTGCTCTTTTGGTTCGTTCGACACATTCTTAAGGATCTGCTTCTCTATAGCTTCCTGCTCTTCTGCTACCTGACGTTTGTCGACTTCCGTTGGGTAGGAGTGTGGCGAATACTGGGAGAAGCCCCGCGAGCCGATTGAAATCGCATTGTGCCTTGGCGAAGCTCGCAGGCAGCGGGCACAGGTGTATGGAAGTTGGAGCACTGTTCCGGGCATGTAGAAACGTAGGAGGTGAGCTGGAAGTATTATAATTGAAGGTGTGGCGATGAGGAGTCGTAGGTATTTGGATCCTTGTTGATTTACTCAGCTTCCTTATCGTTATCGAACTATCACGTGTACATACTTGGTACTCGGTGACAATGAGTAGCAAAGAAGCCCACGTATATGTAACTCGATATCTGGAGTTAGTTTCAGTTATTGGTGTGTCAGAGAAAATTTCTTCAGTCTCAACTGATTATTTGCAACAGAAAAGAGGAGACAAAAAAAGGAGTTTGGACGAATTCCTAGATGCAAGAACACAACTGATTAAGTAAAGCGAATCCCTTTCATACCCAATTCAGAGGTAATCGATTAAGTTCTTGGCCTCTTAACTTTACTTGGGATTTCACTTGTTGGGATCATACAATGGTCACGTTCTAGAAAGGATCGTCCTGGTAATATAGCTACGGCATATATTCACCTTTGAGCAAATGGGCTATATAGGTTTAGGTTTAGGGGTCATCTATTCTCTTAGGTCGATTTAGGTGAATATTATACCAACAATAACTAAATACAGATGTCCGTCAGCTTTTTCACGTCACAGAAATCAGAGCTTCTAAAACAGCTATAAAAAAACCCCCAAATTCTGAAAAATAGAAGACATAAAGGCAGCAAGATTATATACCTGATATACAATATACAGAACACGAAACTGGGAACATAACCCACGCTTACTCATTTCCGAAGGCTATCAAAAACCCCTCGCTAATTAAGATCGGTTGAGTATTTCGAGATGCGTTACTGCCAACTTCGTACGATTAGGGATTGTCCTTCTTGAAGCGAGCTATCTTCAAATCCTAAATGGTAAAATATGAGGAAAACCCCTGGATTTTCAGCCTTCCTAGAGAATGAACCTTTTCGATGCGGCACTTTACTTTCATTAGCATGACAGATGATCACAGTCTTAGCCACGAGATTCCGACCTTCCACTGGCGCTGCGATCTAAGCGGAGAACGGAATCGCCATGGGAGACTTGCTACTTTACTTACCTCTCCTGACTAGGTCTAAGATTGCCGAGAGATAAATGAGTTGCCTTGTTAATTCTACGATACGGATTGCATAAGCACTCAAGATAGATGCCATAATACATCGCCCCTATCCTCATCCACATTGACAACAACCCACTGCCCTAATCCCGAGTCTTGCGTCAGCAGCAATTTATCCACCCACGCAAGGCATCAAGTACGAACCTTCATGCCTCAAAAAAAGTAAACCTGGCTTTCTGCTTCTTCTTCTTCTTCTTCTTCTTCTTCTTCTTCTTCTCCTTTCACCTCAGTCAGCATAGATAGATACCCAAATACTCTTTGATATAAACGCACATTTTAAACTGCAATCCCTATGGTTCTCCAGGGGACACGATCCAACGAGCAAGCCCTCAAACAGGCAGATAAAACCACATATACTCCGTACTTGTTACAAGTTACGCAGGTATATATATATACAGTTTTTCACTCTTCACTCTCAACCTGATTCTGCAATATAGGAGGGACATGGCCAGAAGAAGCTTAGTTGATGTACGAAGAGAACAGAAGTGAATTTTGGATGTAGGATCGCTCTCGAAGATGCAATGCGCACCTACCATGGAAGGACATAACAGCAGCTTTCGCCAGAAAAGAACTAGGAGGCATCATTATTTCTCCTTGCTGTTTTTGGAGTCTGAACTCTGCTGGTTGAGAGGAGAGGAGAGGAGATGGAGATAGCAATAGGTGCTTGCTTGGCTGTGGGATATTGATGAAATACCAAACAGAGTGAGCATTCCATGATTCTTGCTTATCCCATCCAGGAAAGAGAAAAGATAAAAGATAAAGCGGAAGAGAGAAAAGAGCTCAGAAGTGCGTAGACAAAACAATATGTGGTATCTTGCTCTAGTAGCATTTATGTACTAACTAGGTAGGTAGGTAGGTACCTAGGTATCAAAACAAAAACCCCCCAAACAAACTGAAAATGGGCAATATACCAGTAATAATCATACAAGCTGATGTGTAAAATGAGCGATTAATGTATTAGTACAGCGCTGCTATATCCTAGACAAAGCCTCCGTCCGATACATGGAGGTACTGTATCCATCCTTCCCTTCCATCCATTTCTTGACTGTGACCCAGCCAGCCCTCTTCTGTCCATATGTATGTGATGTACAACTGAGTGCTCACCCAAGCCTCGTTATGCCAATTGTTTTACATCCAGTGCTCGCAAATACCCAATCCCATCCCGTACGCCGATACCCAAAGTTCAGAAGTCGAAGGACAATTTTGATCATGGCTATGTCCGTTTGCTCAAACTCCCTGCTCTGCCGAGCTTCCCCAACCATTTTCGACCTCCCGTCTTCCCAGTAATTTCTTCATGCTCAGCATCTTGCTCTACTTCTACAACCCCTTTCTCATTCGATGCATGCCCATTGAAGCTGTTTGAAAATGTTGTTTCCCTATGGGCTGTACCCGTGCCTGCAGAACTTGGCCGTACAGGTTGATGACTTGTTCGGCTCCTTGCAATAGGAGGTGGCGTGGCACGGGTCAGTTCATCGTCATCATAATGAGCCCTTGAGACTCTAGGTTGACCAATTGGGAAGTCCGTCCGATTTGCGTTCACATTCAGCCCAATATCACCGACCTCATTTTCATTGCTATTTGTGGTCCCACTACTCGTCGACGACGAATGCTGAAGGTTAAATTTGCCGTTAATAGCTGGGGACGTTGAGGAGCGGCCAAAGAGGCCTGTGAATCGAGATAACTTCCGTTCTTTAGAAGGCGACGGTGCTGTAGACGAGGGCTGGCTGTCTTGCCGACTGTGATTAAATGCTGGCTGAGCTTTCTTTAATTTTGTTGTCGCTGACAACGAAGAACGGCGGGCAGGCAATGCCGGTCGAGGCGAAGTATCAATAGGACTGCTCGAGTGACTCGTCTCATTGGCATATCTTGATCTGTCAAAGCCAGGGCGATAGTCGTAATCTGGTGTGATAGTGTGATCGCTATGAGGTTCGACAATACTGGAACGTTGTCTGTCTTCATACCCGTTTGTTCTGTGTGTTTGGAGGCGGGTGGCAGATGTGTGATCAAACATAACGTCTCTTCCCCATGTGCGCCCTTCCTCTCTAGATGCAAAGTTGAACATATCAGGGGCGATAACAGCCCGCTCATGCGTGTCGAA
This sequence comes from Pseudofabraea citricarpa, assembly GCA_029641185.1. Taxonomy (NCBI): domain Eukaryota; kingdom Fungi; phylum Ascomycota; class Leotiomycetes; order Helotiales; family Dermateaceae; genus Pseudofabraea; species Pseudofabraea citricarpa. The sequence goes on from JAPWGK010000010.1 coordinate 1,051,792, forward strand.
GGTGCTCGCTGTGCTCGAAATGCTCATTACTTCCGTCGTATCATCTTGGGTTTCGGTGTCCCAGCCGTGGCCTTCACGACGACTTGTAATTGTCTCCCCGGCACTTCTCGGCCGCGATGAAATCATGGACTGGTAGGCGTGATGAGTTGCTCTTGGATCGGCGAAGTTCGAATGCCTTGACCGTACTCTTTCATTGCCGTCAAACTGTCGGCCGCCATCATGTAAAGTATCGTTCGAGTTCTTATAATGTCTCAAGGTGTTCGTACTGACGGTATCTGGAGTCGGCGGGAGAGCTTGCTGGCGGTCGAAGCTATCTTTGTCCGAGTTCATACGGCGCATGATTTCTCTCGATCTCCGTTTCTCTTGAGCGCTGGGAGCTCGTTCAAGTTGGTCAGTTGGTCGAGAGGTCATAGGTCTGTTTCCATTTTCGAGCTTCATTCGCAGCTTTTCGAGTCGGTGTTCTCCTCGCTCTAGTCGTTGTAAAGGAGATTCAAGTACAGAGTTAATCGAGAGTAACTGGTTTTTGCGGCCCGAGCTAACTCTTCTTGATTCTGTGGATGGTCGTATCGGTTTATCCTTTCTGACTGGTCGCTCCTCGATCCACTTCTCTACTGGTGAGCTGGTGGCATGGGCTCTAGGAGGCGAGGATTCTTCAGACAGTTCAAGCTCATCAATTGGTTCATCAAGAGACAAGGGCTTCTCTCCGTAGATGCTTAAGAAAGAGCTTTCACTTAAAAGGCTCAACGGAGGACTATTCATACCGTCTGCAGTGCCTGCATCCTCAAGGAGTTTTGGCAGACTTGTTCCACTGTAACCACGATCTGTTGGATGATATAAGCTTCTCAGAGCCTCCGTATTCTCACTCTGCTCAGAGAGAAAGGAGGGCATCCTTGGTAGCCTCGAGCCATTGGCGTTCCCGTTTGTCGGTGGTGTCTCCCCCTGCTCGAAGTTGGGTGGAGAACTCGAAGGTCCATCTTCGTGATTCGTATCGAGGTAATTTGATCCTTCCTGAGCATCGAACTTCCGCACGATTTCTCGCTCTTGTATCAATCTTTCCACCTTCTCCTCTAAATCACAAATTATGCCGACCGCTTCTTCGACAGCTTGATCCCTCTTCTCCAGTTCGACTAATAATTGTTCATTAACCTCCTGCAGTTCATCCTGCTCGGCTAGCCTTGCTTCGACTGCTTCGAGACGGGCTTCCAATTTCTCCTGACGTTCACGGCGATGGTAGAGCTCTAGCTTCAGGTCAAAGTTCTGTTTATGTAGCGTGGAGACTTGCTATAGGCTGTTAGCTTATACTTAAAAAAAATTGGTGCATATACTATACTGACCTCCTCGATTTGCTTGACACCCATGCCTTTCTTACTTGGTGCAGCACCGACACCACTAGAACTTGGCCTTCGCTCTTCTCGAGAAGGAGGCTTCACCGGTGAGCTTTGCACTGCTCGATCTTCCAATCCACCCACGTCGACGCTTCTTCTTCGTTGGCGTGCACTTTCGACCTTTCTTTCTCTTAATCTCTCTTGCAGCATGCTAGATCCGCCAGATTCCCTTGACTTGTTATTATGCCGCGACGATAGGTTCACTGTTGAGCTGTTGGTGCTTGAGTTGGAAGGAGTCATCCTAGCATCTCTTGATGAGCTAGATTCAGGACGTGGATTCTGGCGAATGCGTCTGTGTTGAATAGAATCGTCCATGGTGCCGGCGAGCTAAGGTCTAAATGTGTGTTTGTCGGTGGCCCACACGATGTCTCGCACATGAGCAGATAGGAACGGCAGAAAGCCGTTTGGCGGATTTGGGAACCGGGGATGTTGCTTGCAGTCGACCGGCAGCCTGGAGATGGCAAGGAGCTTTCCCTTGTCGGTAGGAAGGCGGTGAAGTTGAGGTGTGCAATCGGCGGTCCACCTCAGCCGTCCACAGGTCAACCGGCTCGAGGAGGAGAAGGTCGAAGCGTAGCTAATGGGAGAAGCGGACTATTGCTTTCGATATGTGAATTATGTTATTGCAAATTTTGCCCTGTCCTTGCGTCGCGAACGAGCGAACGAGCGAGCGTGTGTGCGCGTGCGGACTCCGGGAGGTGGAGGTCGACGTCTGGATGTAAGGGCGCGTGGAATCCGTGGTTGTTGGCTGGTTGACAACGATTCTGAGGTTTTCTGGAAGCTGTGCAATGTCGATGGCGAGAGGGAGGGAGGGGGATCGCTTTGAAGAGAATGAATGATAAAGGAATGTTCAAGTCGGAGATTGGGCACGAATCAAGGATCGGTAGTAGATACTGTGCTGGGACAGTGCCTCGAGCGGCAGTTGTATGTGTGTGGTGTGTGTGATGTGTGTGATGTGTGATAGAAGTGGTGTTCTGCATTCAAGTCGGGGGGGGAGGTGAGGGGAGGGGGATGAGGTGTGCAAGAAGGAGGGAAAGGGGATGGGGGGGGGATGTAGTGCAATTCAAGTCGCGGTCGCGGTCACGGTATCGCGTTTGAAGTTGGTCGTCTTCGCGTGAGGGGAGAGAAGAGACAGGGAGGATTCGAGGACCAAATCACCACATCACAGTGATCACACAGCCATCACATCACACACACGTCTTTTCCAACGGGCAGCCGCGTGAAGTCCTGGAGACGAGGCCTGTGGTGTCGCTGTCGATTGGCCCGTCGCAACTCCCATCACACTATGTAATTAGACTTTTGGGTATCTGCGGTCAGGGCCGTGTCCCCCGGCTTGAGTGGCTGGAGCGGTGCCTTATACCATACTGCTTCTGGCAAGCTCAGGCCCTTTCAGACCCCTTCAGACCCCTTCAGGCCGGCCTGTGCCCTGAAGATCCTCCAACATCATCCCACGGCTTTGGCTCGCGGGCGCAGTTGCCTTGTATTTGAGATGATGGGCCGGGGGTCGGGTACGTGCGTTTCGTCCAGAGACAACGAAAAGGAGGGGGGCTGGGAGACACAATCAATTGACTTTCCGACTTTCGCGTTTCTGTCTCTGTTTAAAACAATAATAATCATAATCATAATCATAATAATACCTGCGCTAGATATGACCTGCCGGGTCTTCCCTCGTATTAGACTTCGTGCTCGCTAAGTATTGTACTGCATGATATAATCCAGCATGTCCCGCTAGTTCGGGTGCCCACGCGATGTCCTCATAGTTCGAGGTAGCTCTTCTTCTTTCCACCACATCCACCGTGCTCTCTCATACTAAAGTACCCATCTCTCGTTCCGGAACAGTCAGATCTGAGTAGTCGTGAAGCTAGAAACACCACACCCCACCAGCAACCACACCTCTGGGCTTCACTTGGGAGTCGGTCGGGACAGACTTGGGACTCGGGGAACCAAAGTTGCATCCAATTGGGTGTCACATCTAAAACTCTGCTGTACCACAGAAAAGTCAGTTCTGGCTGAGACTGGGTTTACCGTTGCAGAGCGAGGATCTTGACATTGCTAGTACGGTCGCCAACACCCGACTCTCTTGGAGCTTTGCCTAGTAGGACGCCCAGAGTGAGTCCAATACTACATACAGTACTTCTTCAATACTCGGGACAGAGAGCAAGTCGCTAGCTAATGCCGACTTCTCTCCGCCGATATCTTGACAATCATAGCGCAATGCTCGGATTACTGAGCCTGGTCCAGATGGAACCGGGGAAGCAGTACTGTACAAGCCTTAATGAGGAGTATCGTAGCCACTGCACTACTCAATAAGCCACCCCCGAGTCATTTTGATACGTACTTTCCACACCCTCCTGCAAGTTTTCAAATGTCCACTGGCGTCATCCTCAGCTTAGCTACTCGGATGATCTGGCTTGGGTTTGTTGCACGAAGGGAGACACGGCTCGAAGTTGATAGCTACAGCATAGTAGTCTCTTGCCGGCATATCCCGAGGGTTGCTAAATGACTCGTTTAAACCGCTCTCAAGATGCTCCCAAACTTTCTTTCATCGGCTCTTAGTTGGGCAGCTCTCCAATACTGATGCTGTACATCAAGTGACCAAACACAATCGTCATGTGACATCGAGTCACAGGGAGGGACTGTTGGACTCGAAGTCTCCAAAGTCCAACATCCAACATCCGGAATCAATCAACAGCTGCAGCTATTTCCATTTCCCGATACAGTAGACCGCAATACCGAAGGTAGCCTATCTCTACCGAACATATACCAACGTATGATCGAAACTGTGTCTACCTCGGTCGGCTCGAGACAGCCCATATGCGTCCAATTAGAAAACCATCTTTGAGATCTCATTCCTGATAAGCCGGTAAAGACGTGTTGGATGTTACATAAAGTCAGTTATTTTGGACTTTCTTACCCGACTACGAGCTAATCGTTATTACCGGTAGTCGACTTGCAACAAGTTATCACATAAGATCGACCACGTGACCCCGCACCTTCCAATAAGGTACCTCTCTTGTCTTAATAAGGGCGGTGCATGCCGACTTTTTATCTTGACGCCTCCTCTGACTGTTTCACAAAAAGGATTTTCCAACAACAAGCTATCTGGAAGTTACTCACAAGCATGGCTCATCTTAGATAAGACCTTGCTTATACGCAGTGGCTATCCACCTTGACATGCATGTCAGAACCCATTCGGCGAAGTGATTGGCAAAGTCGCGACCTCATAGGCGTACAGCACAGCCATCAGGAAGTGGAATCACCAGATTTCAAGCTTATCTTGCGGCTTACTGTGCGGCTTATGAAGCGCGGGACATCTTCTTTAGGTATAAAATAGCTAGGTATGAAAGTAGCCCTCACACTGCTGGCAACTTCATTCTTGAATTTTTATTTCTAATTCTTTATACCATTTTCTGCTTCATTGTTTGTTGACTTGATCATAGCCTCGTCTTTAAAAGATGGGTTCCATTGCTGTTCCTTCAACTTGGGTAACCGACAATGAACCGACGTGTGAGATAGCCGGATCTGAATACCCCAGAGCCAGTGCAGCATCCTTTCCTACTGATGATTCGGAGATCAAGGCCATATTTTCCGATTTTCTTTTGGGCTTCAACGAGATATTCTCCAGCAAAGATTATGCTCGCCTCTCAAAAGTATTCAACACCGAATCTAGTTTCTGGCGAGATCACATTGGCCTTACACATGGCAAATTTACAACACTAAGCAACTTCGAGATCATTCCTTTTATCAATTATAACGGATGTTTGATCGAGAGCTTCTCGGGTGACAGGGAACCTGCCTTGAAAAGCCTCGACCTCGGTGGGTCTATCAAGATAATCCAGAGTTATATCACCTTTGAATCAAAAGTCGGAACTGGCCGAGGAGTCGTCAGGTTAATACAAGATGTTGACGATTCCGACAAGTGGAAGATATATACTATCTACACTGCATTGTGGGAGCTGCATGGATTTTACGAGAAGGACATCACTGGCGAAAACCGTCCCATGTACGGTAAACCAGCTGGTGTACCGAAAAGCATGAGCTGGAAAGATTATATGGAAGAGAAGCAAGAATTTAGGAACGAGGAGCCTGCAGTGCTTGTCATCGGTAAGTATTCTAAAACATGGCTGCTGGTATTTGGCTAAAGTTGAACAGGTGCTGGACACAGTGGTCTCATGACTGCTGCCCGCCTGGGCATGCTTGGTGTTAAAACACTGGTCATTGATAAACAGCCTCGTGTTGGTGATTCTTGGAGAAAACGTTACCACCATCTGTCCCTACATGACCCTTGCTGGATGAATGCTATGCCTTACCTTGCTTATCCAGCCAATTGGCCTGTGAGTATAAAACGCATAGAAGTTTGTCGGAGGTATGACTGACGGCTGTAGATATATGCATCAAAGGATAAGCTAGCAGATTTCCTTGAGGTAAGCATTGTTGTTCAAGATAAGACGAGAACACATGGGAAACTGACGTGACATCTAGTATTATGCATCGGCACTTGAACTCAATGTCTGGAACCGAACCGAGATTATCGAGGCTACATGGAGCGACGAGAAGAAGCGGTGGACCGTCGTTCTAGAAAGCAAACGAACATCAACTATAGTCAGAAGTTAGTATGTCTTCCATTGATATAACTCAATTCTAATTTCAACAGGTATACACTACCCACGCCACATCGTTCAGGCAACCGGTCTCAATGGCCCTCCAAGAATGCCAGATGTCCCAGGCATGTCCCAATTCGAAGGCAAAATATTCCACTCTTCCCAATTCCCTGGCGCCAACAAAAGCCACACGGGGAAGAAAGTCGTAGTAGTAGGTGCAGGAAACTCGGCTCATGATATCGCACATGATTCCTACTTGAACGGGGCGAATGTGACCATGGTTCAGAGATCATCCACATATGTAATATCGTTAAAATCAACCACTCAGATTATGAGAGCAAAATATAACGAATCTATAGTAAGTCTCCCGCATTATCGCACCTTGATGTCTTATACTAATCTGTGCCAGCCAACTACAGACACAGACATCATGAACTGCGCAGCCCCGGTCAGCGTCATCCGCCGCATGGGAAACGATGTAGGTGAAGCAATGTACAAACAAGACCTACCACTCCTCAAATCGCTCCAAGCAGCTGATTTCTCCATCGCCACCCCACCCGACCTCCCTTCCCTTTTCATCCTAACTCAATCCCGCGCAGGGGGATTCTACATCGACATCGGCTGCTCATCCGTGATCGCCTCAGGCGGCATCAAGATGCACCAAGGCCGGAACATCTCGTACTTGACACACGACTCAATTGTTTTCGATGACGGGTCATCAGTTGAGGCTGACGAGATCGTCTTCGCGACGGGCTATGCAAACGGGAAGACCTGGACTCGCCAAATATTTGGCGATGGCGTTGCTGACCGTATCGAGACCATCTGGGGCATGGATCCTCAGGGTGAGCAGCGAGGCGTGTGGAAGAGATCTGGACACCCTGGATTCTGGGTCGCCGCTGGCAGTTTCTGGTTCGCGCGGCATTATTCGAGGTTTTTGGCGCTGCAGATCAAGGCGATTGAGGAGGGGCTTTCGGAGTTTTAGATGGCGAAGGAGTATTCTTTTCCTAGACTAGAATGGACCAAGACACGGGCTCTTACATAACTTTGCTTCCCTTTTGCTTTATTTCTTAGAAGATGGGTAGACATAGAATTAGAGATAGAAATAGAGATAGAATAATTTAATTGGTCGAATTAATTCCTGTCTTATATAACTCTTCAAATGATATAATAACAGAAATATGACATCTATGTATCTTAATCTGAATGGTCCTTCTAGTCCTACTCACGTTTGAACCTTAGAACTCACATGTAGGAGCTGGAGGTCGCCGAAACTCAACTGTCCATACATGCACCACCATTGACCATACAAGTATTGACATAGGCGAAAGACCAACAAATCAAGTCAAACAACTGTCTTCCTTCCCTCATGGCACAATTGGCTAGCGCGTTCGACTGTTAAGCATGACAGGATAATCGAGAGGTTCGTGGTTCGAGCCCACGTGAGGGAGTTGATTCTTTTGCATTTTAAGAACACCAAATCTTTTTTTATGCTTCTTCATATGTTATGATCAGCTTGATTTTTATCACATCCTCTTTTTTAGATGCGACAGCTATGATTTAGCGAGGGGTTGTGAATAAGTGAAAGGCGAATGAAAATAAGTGGAGAGATAAGATAACGAGGATCGTAGCAACAACATGGAAATCATGTGATGTTATTATATAATGTTGGAACTAACTTACTCTTTTTAATTGATAAAGCTAGTTAGTAGTCAGGCTTTATTTGTACATGTCTGTAATTTCTCAGGCGGACAAATAAGATGAAGAAGAGAAACAAACAAGATAAAAATTAAGCATGTCAAAAGTCACGAGACGAGTCACACTTTTTGTTGCACGTCTGTATTTTCTCACTGGATTATCTGGTATTTTGGCCAGGCTGCAGCTAAACGGAAGTTTTGTTGCACGTCTGCAAGAAAATGCTAGGTAATCTGGCATTCTGCCTTAGAGCAGACAGGCATGCATCATTGAGAACAATCAAGGTCACAGGATCGCGTCGCAGTAGGGTAAACTTCTTGTTGCACGTCTGCAAATAATTACACGGGATTATTTATTCTCATGATTTTGACATACAGACAGACAAGACAGACAGACAGACACACAGACAGACAAACAGCTAGCTAGGTATTGTGATTATTATTAACCTGGATGGAAGATTTTGTTGCAAGTCTGTAAACAACCTTGAATTTCTCACCTCACTCATCTGGAAATCTTTGTTGCACGTCTGCACAAAAAGTGCTGGATTATCTGGCATTCTGACCAGGCATCATCGAAAACAAGGTCACAAGATGCCACCACCCCCTTGAACTCTGTTGCACATCTGTGAATATGTAACAGGGCCATTATGGTCTCGACAGGGAGCCATCACCAACTTGGAGGTCTTTGTTGCACGTCTACCTAATTCAAGGGATTATCTGCTATTCTTGTGGGGGGCATTTTCGTGATGTGTGGCGGTTCATCACGAGACCTCTGGTTTTGTTGCACGTCTGCAAATTCGAGGATTATCTAGCCTTCCAAATTTCAGTCGAGTATCGCATTCTGCAGGGGTCTCTCCCGTGTGCTATGTTTCTCCAACTGGTCTAGGGAAGCCAGCCAGCCTTTCATCTCTGGTTCTCTGTGGTGTGGTTCTTCTATAATTGGTCTTTGCCTCGTTCAAAACTTATTGTCTGGAGTAGCAACCAGTTGCATGGAAATAAATCTTAGGGACTTCTCCAAGTTCTTTTTACTTGGTCTATGCTATGCATCGGTGGGATCACTAGCGCAGTATACTCACTCACTTGTTCCCACAGAAGGTCCATTATATCAAGATTCAAATACATTATTCTATACATATTGGTATACATGTAAATTCAGTGCCAGCACCAAAAATTGTCTTATATTAAGGACTCTCCCTTCTCCTTAGGGCTTCCGCTTCTTCCGACAAACCCCTCCATGGCTGTGTCAACACCACTCAACTTTCTCAGAACAGCATGCACGCCAACTGGCACAACGTTCATCCAGTCAATCCATCTAGAATACAGTGGCAACGCCAAGTCTGCACTGCTGCCAGAGTCAATCGCTGCAATTATTTCTCTTGCAACGTCAACTGGTTCCAAAACTGGGCCAAAGAAACTATTTGGTGTCGTGACACCATTGAACATAGGCGTAGTAAGCTGTCCAGGAGTGACCAGTACAGTCTTAATCTCGGGTGTTGATCGAAGCTCAGCACGGAGAGATTTGTGGAGAGCTGTGATGGCAGCCTTTGAAGCAGCATAGTCCGTTAAGTGCGAGGCTCCAATCTGGCCGAGGACAGAAGAAATCGTTACAATAGTGCCTTGCTTGCTGCGGATCATGCCAGGAAGGAAAGCTTTGAGGGTATAAAATTGTGAGAGTACGTTGACGCGCATGGTACGCTCGATGTCTTCGATCGACAAGTCTAGAAGTTTCTTGCCGTTCGCAACACCGGCATTGTTGATGAGAATCGTTGGGGTTCCAAGCTAGAGCCTTGTTAGTGAGAACATAAATATCCACTGATTGAACCTACATCTCTTTCAATCTCAATTGCGGCCTTCTTGACTTGCTCCTTGTCTCCGACATCGCACTTGTACATGGACACGCCTCGAGCTTCTCCAGACTCCAAGTCTTGCACATCCAAGACAGCAACTGTAGCCCCGCGCATTCCATATACCTCAGCGACCAACAACCCGAGTCCGCTGGCACCACCGGTAATGACAATGACCTCTTCCGAAAAGTCCACCTCACGAGGTTTGGTATACGCGAGCTGTCTGTTGAGGACCCCAAGGAAAAAGAATAGTGTAAGGATAGAGGCCCATCCAAGGGCCATGCGCATCGCAGGATCCGACCATGGTTTGGCTTGCGCGCGCAAGCAAAGTGGTATCATCCAGCCCACGAACGGATGTAAGAAGGTGACATTGAGGACTTTGAGAAGGAGATCGATTGAGAGGGGCTTTGCCCAGGAGAGCTCTGGATTACGAGGTGGATAAGACATGGTAGAAATTGTAAAATAAGAAAGAATAGATGGAAATTTCGCAGAGAAGGAGAGGTTGAGTATGGTTAGGTGTGGAAAGGAAACATTTACAAGAGCTGAAGTGGCATCAGGACATCCTGGAATCCAGATGGCGAAAACATGAGACGGAGCCCCTCGCCTGTTCGTTTCAGCGTTGACGCCCATGCAGCGGATTTATTATTGGCCGATGTGCTTGGTATTCTTGGGTTATGGAAAAGTTGATGGGCATTAAAGGAAAAAGAAAAAGAGATATACAAATGCAGAGAATGTGGAAGTATTTAGTAATTCGACGAATTGAAATTCAAGGGTTTTTATTGATGCCACAGAATTCGTGACTAGCTCTTTCTTCGTGCGATTCCGCCGCGCACGATCGCACTTGCTGATGCGTGAGGTATCTCACAAATCCTCTGTGCAATCTTCCTTCTCTCATCATCCATCCACCATCCACCATCCAACAACATCTTCCAAAACATCAACCATATCACAATCTAAATTCAAACCAGAAAATGGAGTCATCCAGTTCCGGCCAGACTACAAAAGAGCACCCTATTATCGCGTTCTACAGAGGAGAACCAGATCGTGAACGTCGCACTCTCAACCAGATTCTGGAATGGGACGACGAAGATCTAGAATACAATCATGACTACATTCAGATCTTGTTCCCACTCCCCGAATCATCTGGCATCAATACCCTGGCACCTGTCATTAACCGCGAGGTCTTTGACGCTTTTCGCGCTGACTCCAAGCTTCGCGACCAATTGCATCGATCTTTCAAGCGATTGGCTGAGTTCTATGGGTTCAAGGTCTTGAAAGGAACGGAGGTACCACTCAATATGAGGCTTTATGGACCTTGGAATCAAGGAGAGGGTGATAGAGAGCTCAATCCAGAAGAAGAATATGTCAGTATTCCCGTTTTGCTACCCTTACATGAATAGTGTATGTTCTTCTTAACCGCAACTGGTCTTGAGCTACTTAGAGAGTATGACTCTTCAAAGCTACTCTCTACCTGCGAAGCACTAGGTTGCTACGATCTAAGTATTTTAAAAACCAGGCCAAGCTCTCCCTTTTCACACCTAACACTTCTGGTACAACATAAGCGCTTCGGCAGTTCATGCTAATTCCTTACTTAGGTGATTACACTACCACTAGGCGACTTCAACATAAAATCCGAAAAGTGGCTCAAGGAGTTCGACCACAACCACCTTCGAATTACACGAATAATTCGCTCTCTCCGAATCCTGGGCTTGGAAGACGATGCCATCAAGTTTCATGACAAGGTGATGCGTTGTGTTTGCTTTCTCGAACAAGGGCAGGTAGTTAGCTCGAAATCAAAGAGTTATTGGGACCGCGCCATCAGATGGCCCATGAATCTCGCTCCAGATGCCCTTGACTTGAGTTTGACAAGTGGCCCGGATTTCTTGGTTGAGCATGAAGCTTCTCTGCCAGAAGAGAAAAAAGGCAAAGTCCTGTTCGTTTCTTTCAATTGAACAGAGGCCTGGGATTGTAAATCAGAATTACAGAACAAACAGATCCGCTGCTAAACAAAATACAGTCTTCATTTCCTGATCTCGCTTATCGTCCAACGTTGTGAAAAAGAGAACCATTAGCCGAGCTACTTGATGGTGATTATCAAGCAGTAACAATCTTAATCCAAGAACTTGAAAGCATCTGGTAACTTTGAAAGACTCCAAAACCACGGCTGACATTTGATAAAGGTATGAAAAATGCCTGCCTCGCCGTTCGTTGTTTATCATCATCCGCCACAAAAGCTTGAAGCGGGTCTTGGCACATGAACCTCGGCACAGATATCGCAACTCGAATGATGAAAAATATGAATAAGTCTAGCCAAGGTCTACATAATCATCCCATCTTTGCAGCCCATGAAAGGGTTGCTAGCAGCAGATAAGATAAGGAAGTCAAGCTTTGCCCCAAAGCTTCACCGAGCGAATCATGCAATTACAAGGATTCGGTGACGTTGTCGGTAACGTAATTGGCAGCTCGGTGACAGAAATGGTGTACCCCACAAACTGCGCATTAATTGTGGATTGATAGTAGAACGGGCTTGCATCGAAGATGGTGGAGAGTAGTATGTTGTTACTGCCCAGGGAGAATAGGAGTAAGGTACGTGATGAGCAATTCGACTCTTGCGAAATTCTATATAAGCGGTCCGTTTCCCAGATAGTTTGGTGAAGAATATTCCCTTCCAAATCAAAGAATCTTTTACCACAGAAACTAAACCTTTCAATACATCATGCCTACTTCTCACTTCAAAGATCCTCCCCCACCTCCACGATGGGACTACCAGCCAACAGCCATGATCGAGATTGCCCAGCGTCTCATGGCCACCTCAGAAGAAGTTTGGGATCGCGTTGCCAAAATCAATCCTAGCGAAGCAACATTCGAAAACGCCATTCGACCAATCATTGACGACGAACAAATAAGAGAGGTTGAGGGTCGTATCATGGGATTTCTTGATGATGTTTCGCCCAACAAAGAGCTCAGAGATGCTGCCCGTGAAGTGAGTCTTATGATGGCTCGTGGAAAAATCGAGCGCACAGCCAGAGACGATATCTTCCGTGTAGTCGATGCAGTATTTAAGAACAAGGAGAGTTTGGATCCCGAATCTCGTATTTACCTCAAGAAACTACACAAGGAATTCGTTGATAATGGATTGAACCTCCCAAACGAGCAGGATCGGCTGCGACTGAAGGAAATGCGGAAGAAGATGGCTGGAGTCTCAAAGGAGTATATCGGTAACATGAATAATGATGCAACTGGAATCTGGCTGACCGAGAATGAATTGGAAGGAGTGTCGACACATCTCATCGATAGATGGCGAGCAGCCAAGAAGGATGACGCGCACAAAGATCAGATTTGGGTCAACTTCAAAAGACCAAATCTAGCACCTTTCATGGAGTCTGCCACCAACCCAGAGGCTCGTCGAAAGTACTGGATTGCAAGCGAGAACCGATTCGAAGATGTCAATGGTCCGTTGCAGAATCAACTCATACTGCTTCGAGACGAGGCTGCGAGATTACTTGGGTATAAAAACCACGCAGAAATCAAAGCCGAAGAGAGGATGCTCAAACCAGATCTGGTATTGGATTTCTTACACGGCCTGCGCGAGAAATTAGCCGGTAAAGGCAAAGCTGAAATCGCACATTTCGGCTTGTTGAAATCTGCCGAATTGGAGAAATCATCTACAACTCAGCAGGAAGATATTGACAAGATTTTTCTGTGGGATCGATCCTACTACAACCAGATTTCGAAAGAACAGGATCTTGAGGTTGATAACGACAAAGTAGCTGAGTATTTCTCATTTGATTTGATTATCCCCAAGATGCTTGACATTTACGAAGCATTGTTTGGATTGCGTTTCTCCAAAATCGCTGCAAGTGTTGAGCAGGGGACAATATGGCATGAGAATGTAACTCTCTACACTGTGTGGGATGATGAGGGAGAGGGAGGAGAGTTTCTCGGTTATTTGTACCTCGATCCCTATCCTCGTGCCAACAAGTATGGGCATTTTGGAAACTATCGACTCATCGAGGTAAGTATCTCGCCATAAAATTCCTGAAACCACACCCGAACGACTGACTTAACTCTCAGGGTTCTATTGATAAAGATGGGAAACGTAATCATCCAAGTGTGGTCTTCCTCGCTAATTACCCACCCCCAACACCTACAAGACCCAGTCTCCTAGGATACAGAGACTTAGTGAACTGTTTTCATGAACTTGGTCACTCAGTCGCTAATCTCGTCTGCCGAGCCAAATACTCCAAATGCACATCTACCACACGCGACTTCGGCGAGATCCCCAGTATCTTACTCGAGAACCTCTTTAACGACCCGAATATCATCCGTTTCATCTCATGCCATTATGCGAACCCATCCGACAACAAGAAGATTCCAGAGGAGATGATTCAGCAGTTAATTAATGGGAGTGAGAAGAACGCTGCACTCCCAGCTCTGTGGCTCGTGTTTCAGAGCTTATTTGACTTGAGAATTCATAGTCCCCCTGATCGTCAGACTTTGCTGGATATGAATCTCGCAGTCGAGTTTAATAAAATCAGGAAGGAAATTTTGATGATTGATGGCCCGGAAGCTCAAGGTGAAGCCTTGGATTTCGTGAAAGGCAATACGCATTTCCGTGCTATCATGGGTAGTTATGATGTTGGTTATTATACATACCTGACGTAAGTTATATCAGCCTCTAAAACAGGAGTTCGTAGTTGCTAATCCGGTAGCATAGTTCAAAAGCATACGCTATTGATATCTTCGCTTCTATTTTTGCTCCCATACAGACAAAGACACGCACAGAAGATCTCGATGAGATCATCAATGAGGAATTAAGAAAGGTCGGAAGAAGGTATCGATACGCGGTTTTGGAACCTGGTGGAAGGACTGGTGATCAGTGGAAATTGCTTGTGGACTTTTTGGGGAGAGAACCGAGTTGGGAGACATTTGGAAGCCTGGAGAAGTTCCAAATTTAGATGATATCTCTCATTCCAATTCCAATTTCATGGATACCGAAGATCTAACCGTCCTTTCCAAACCATTCTCCTGTTTTACATCCCTTCCAATCAAATCCACCAACGAATGAGTGTCTGCTGAGACATGAGTGAAGATGGTGACTTGGCGAGGGAGGAAGAGAGAGAACTATTTCGAAAATGCCGATGTTGGAACTGAAACCACGGCATATGGTACTTGGTATTGGCGCGAACATCCTCCTAACTCTGACACTGCCCCGGTATCTTGGCTCAGCTTCTAATTGGTGACTCTGGCCATAAGCTGTAAAGAAGCCGCCACTAAGGGAAGCCTATGCGTATGTATGAGAACCGATAGGCAGATTTGTAGGAGCTTCAAACCGAGAGTATAGTATGCCGTTGACTGCGCGGAGGATGGGGTTCTATGAGCAAAGTACGCTGCAAGTATAGGCCTATGGTGTTCATGATCGGCGAGGGCCATGGCGCAGTGTTTATGAGTGTATGCTGCGGACAGAGAGAATCAAATTGATGACGACGTTACTAAAGAGACAAGACAACATGATGAGTAGTATTAGGGAGCGTATACGAAAGTCCACGTCTTTTTTCAGTGGAGGTACTAGGAGTAAACTCGCTCCGCTCCGAGGACGTTGCCCGAACAACCACGCGCAATATTCACGCTCAAAGGGTTATATACCAAAATACGTAAAAGCTCTCAACAAACACCTAGTCCTGGTGTAGCGGTAAAAGGCTACGAGTTCAAGATACGACACTCTATCAGATAGCGTCACAGTTTAGCAAGGAGCATGACCATCCGGTCAGTGAGTCCCTTAGCTTCAATATCTGGAGAGGAGTTTCAGGGCATTAATGGGTTTGATTACACACGTTTAAAACTCCTAGCAGGCCTAGAGTTTATAAGAGCAGTCAGGTCAATCCACTGGCTGCTTGGACTTTTGTAACTTTTTTTGACTCCATCCACCGTCCCCCCTTTATGGACCCACTTTTTAAGCGAACCGACTACCTGAGCAGTGGAGAGCTGTCTGAGGTTTTAACACCGCCGTAAAGTCCTCCTCCATACCTTACGTATATAATATGCTGCTGGATAGACCATCTTACTTTCCACTAGGCCTTCTTGAATTGAAGCTGATCGTACGAGCGTCAACACTTGTTAAGTAGGGTAAGGTATCGTACCCAAGTACCTTGTTGTCCTAGCAAACTCCTTTCCCTAGTCCTCTCCGTCATGCTCGAAGCCAAATCCCCAAAACCGCACTCCTTGCACTTTAAAATAGGATGCTTTATCCTAAGAACAAACCCATAGCTTGCCACAATGATGAGTATTCGCCGAAATGCTGTCGCCGTAACGTGGTACGTATACGCAGACTAGAACAAGGGGGGCAACCACTTGACTGGGCAAGTTGAGGATTATTGAAAGCCTTATAGATGGGATCACAGACACTGGACCTCACTGTAATTTCTGGTATCCCTTGTATACGGAATTTTGAGATAGCTTTCAAGTGAAGCCTACTCGCCGCAGATTTGTTCACCCTGCGGACTTGCTGCTTGTATTCTTAGAGATAAACATTGAATTGAACATATGTCGTGGTTTATTGGAACGCTACAGTCCCAAATGAGTGGACCCGGACTGCAACTACTGTCTGATCTTATGCAGTGCAAGGCATCGCTAATCTAAGAGCCTAGAGGTAGAACCCACATCTCCCTTCCTGCTCGTAGCACCTCTTACATGCGTGCATTTACCTGGCCAACTAAAGAACTTTGTTCCTCTTCTTCAAGAGTAATCGTATCCTATGACCCACTGAATGTCCCGAGACCAATCCCCAACCGTTCGACAGTGACTCGGAGGAGAAAAAGAGGATTTTGTGTTGTCGCGGGATATGACTGGGCTGTCAAGGATCTGAAGAAGGGCGTCATCATCTGAGAAATGTGAGCACGTAAATTATTCAGGACAGCAGATCCAGTCAAAATCATCCATACCTGGGCGTGTGAAATAGATGACACTCAGACGTGGATTATGGCGTTGGTCCTTAGGAGGTATGGTAACTCGATGAGTTGGAGTCTTGAGGTATCCGCCAGTGAGAAATTCCAGAGTTTCCTGCAATTTCTTCGTCAGTCCTTACAAGAAGTTAGGATGGTAAGCTGGAAACATGCGTACCCCAACGTTACCAATGATACTTCCAGGCATTGGCTTCACCCACTTCCATTTGTTGTCATTAGACTTGAGCTGCAATGCCGCGATGGGCTGGCTGAACAGAAGCGTGTAGGTTCCAAAGTTGGTATGCCTGTATATGATATCAGCTTCCCCCTCCTCTGCTTACTGCGGCACGTTCACATCTTCTGCTGATCGTGGATGTCGAATTATGTATCTCATACGCGAATCTGACATTACATAAAAGTTATAGAATTTAGAGAGTACTTCTTGGTCAGGCATCTCCATTATGATCGCTGTGAGAACAAGAAGTCGGCGAAGGACTTGGTCGTGGATATGCTTGCAAAAGCCCTCCGTCTCTCCTTTCTGCTCAGCACATGGCGGGGGCACTCACTCGCCAGTCGTAAGAAACAGCTTTTTCGCCATCGAAGGACTTGCAGAGAAAGTCTGCCATATGATCCAAGTAGCCTAGAATCGATTGGCGTTGCTCGGGATTTGAATTGGAGGCATCGGATCCACTGATCTCAAATTAATGAGGAATGTCCGGATGCAAGAACTCAAAGCCCTCTTGTTCGATGCTGAAAGTTTCTAGCCCAGTAGCTCGAGCGTCGGTTACCGGTATGTTGTGGTACAGCTCGAACTCGACATTTGTCTTTGGTAACCCAGCGGGGATTTTGTCGTCAAGCCAAATCTCATACGGACGCACTATTTTGTACAGGGGGTCATCCTTGAGAAAGTTCAATAAGGCTTGGACGATGTTGGTAGGTGCTAATCCTGTCATTTTGAATATGTTTCGAGCTGTGTTCACACACTGTGGCGAGGCAGATTTTGGGAAAATGCAGATTTCGTGTCTGCAAGTTGCTGGTCGGTCCAGATACCAGGCAGTACAGTCGCATGACCCGACGAGCCATGACTTTTTCAATGCCAATAACTGAGCCTCATACTTAGAAGTAATAGGCTGGACACCGGATTGGATGCAATAGATTACTTACTTGTACAAAGGTCATTGGTCATGGCACTTGCATTAGTTTATCAGCCCCCGATCTGCTCCATATTAATACCTTGAAGTCAGGGGGGCAAATGGAACGCGTGCCGTAGAGGGTGTTTAAGGCGTTCAATACTACTGTACCGCATTGTGTTATCGGTAGCCTGACTGGAGCGGGGAAGGAAGAAAATTCTGGAAAGTGTGTCAGGAGAGCCTTAAAAGAGTAAACGAGGGCTTTTGCAAACCCCCACGCCAGAAAGATCGAGATATCGATCCTCCAGCTAATGGCCGTCACTAACACTACGCCCGCATGAAAAAAATAACCCTCGATTACAGCACTGCCTTTACTGAAGACTAATTAACCCTGGCCTGGGAAGGAAAGGGTCTTTGTGCCTTTCATGGGCATTAGGTTGATCAACAGCAATCGCAGCTGATACTGACAGAAAGAATCATTGAATTATTCATGATCATTAAGGCTCTATTCCCTGATGCCGACTATCAAATGAGTACCCTATAGGCTATACCCGAGAAATATTGCAGCTGAATCTACCTTCGAGCTCAAAGATGGGTTTCAGAAGCACTGTAGAACCCATGAAATATTCTGATGGGATTGAACACCTCGACTAGTAAGGTTCCATATTCATGACCTGTCATCAGGATCAAAGCGATCCGGAGCCCAAGCTCTGAAGTGATGCGTCAGCCCGATCTTCGTGATCTCTTCCACCTCCTCAGGCTTCAAGTCTAGATCAACAGCCTTCATGTACTCCAGCATCCTCTCTTCTTTAGTGGTTGTTGTCACTGGAACAACCCCCCGCTCGATCTGCCACTTGATCAAGACTGCATTTTCTGTTACTCCGTGAGCCTTGGCAATCCTGGCGAGAGGCTCGTCCAGAGGACCAGGTGAACCACTGCGGATTGGAGTCAAGCCGTTGAAGCTCGCGACTTTAATGCCGTTCTCTCGCATCCAAGTCAGGTAGTTATGGGCTCGCTGAAGGTACGGGTGGAATTCCAATTGGTTCAGCGCTGGCTTGATGGTGGCAACCTTCAAGATCGTCTCCAAATGAGATCTTTGATGGTTGGATACGCCAATTGATTTGGCTAGTCCAGACTTTTTGACTTCCTCGATTGCCAGCCATGCATTCTGAAGATCAACAGGCTTCTTTGCGACATATGGGGAATGCAAGAGATACCTGAAAGGCACATCGTTTAGCAATCATCCGTAATGAAGTTTGAGCATTTACTTACAGGTCTACATAGTCGAGCTGAAGCTTAGCCAAGCTAGTCTTGATGGCTGTTGGGACGTCATATATCTCATCCAGAACCTTTGTAGTGACAAAGAGTTCTTCACGTGGAATACCAGACTCCTTAATGGCGACTCCAATCTCTTCCTCGGTGCCATAGGCATCTGAACCATCAATGTGACGAAATCCATGTTTGATGGCATTCTTGAGGATCTCGACGAGATCGCGGTTGAAGGATCCGTTTGGGTCCTCCTTATACCATGCTGTGCCTGTTCCAAAGCCGATCTGTGAATTCAGGCGTCAGGTTTGACCTCTTGAGAAGCTGGGCTGTACTCACGACGGGGATCGCGTTGCCATCTTTGAGATGGTGGGTTGGGAGTGTCATTTTGGAGCTGAACGACCTAACTCCGGAGTTGACGTTCCAGGCACTCAGCCAGCTGGTGTGTTTCTGTCGGAGAGGAATGATGAGAGATTTGAGCGCAATGGAGAACGCAAAGCTTACTGAAAACAACAGCGGCTGTAGTACACGTGGGCGGGCAATCACGTTGGGTTGGGATATCACCTGGGCGCTTCCCGGTAAGTTACCTAAGGTTATACCACTTACAGTATTTACAGTAGAAACCGGGCGCGATAAACCCACCCTTCCTATTTCACATTCTGATCTACAGTACAAGGCATTGTGTCTGTGACTGATCATGGATGAGGCTGAAAAGTACTGCTCTTTCCGAGTATTTCGTGCTCCCCAGCTCCCTCCTTCAGATGTTAAGCATAGCCTCCGCACGACGCACACTCAATGCCAGCCCGGCAGGTCGCAGCGATGTCGAAGTTATAACTTGAGCGTAGCATCTATACGCTGGTTGGAGAAGCCTTACACCACACACACAATTACCATTCTGGATGGCACCGTCTTCATTCGATGTGGACCTCGAAACACCTACGTGGGAGCTATTGACTCGCCACACAAGAAATCTAACACTTGCAGAGGTCGAGTTCCTCAAACTATATGCTGGTGGTACCCGTATCATTCTATACAAGAAGACGGAAGGGCTCGAATTCCCTGCAGCACATGTACGCTTTGATCGGACTTGACGCAATCACCATTTTTCGAACGAGAGTGACTTGCCCATCCGACAGTGCCTCATCTCTCTCATCGGCTGGTGCTCGCTTTTATACTTCCCATTGCGGAACATCTCCGACGGAGAATTTGACCTGGACACACAAGGAGCAAAGTGCTTTAGCCGCACATCTATGCCGCTTGAAAGTGCATAGCGACCAATCGACGAGTTGTTGCGGTCATTCGGGGAGCTTCTACTCGTATGGGAAAGTAAATGTAGATCCTTGGTTGGACAAACTTTGTGGCATGGATCTTCCAACCTTGATGTTTTCCTCTATGTGGTCTAAACACAACATCAGGGAAACCTACGACGCCAATTCTCGGTTTCCAATCTTGTCAGGCCGACTAAAAATCATACAGGACTATATTGAGGGCATACAGCCCAGTCGTTTTGCCAGTTTGTAGAACGATAGGCGCGACCTGAAGCTCTGGTACACTGTTTAGGTCGTTCTTATTATTGGGGGCATTTCTATCATACAAGCATCAATCGCTCTCATTCTCTCTGGGGCTCAGATTGCTATCGCGGCGAAGGCGTATGATCTTCAAATTCAACAATCACAACCAGGACCAACAGCAACTTGATCCATCTGCTTTCCTGCAACAAATTCCATTGGTCTGGGGGCTTCGTTAAGCGTAATAGTTGTAGAGAAAACACAAAGAAATAAAGTCTGTCCAATTTTGCCGTCGGGTCATCTCTCATTCCTGAGGAGACCTTGACAGACTGTGAAACTCCTTTCCATCCGATACCCTGGCAATGGAGCGACCCAACACAAGCGGCATTTTTCTTCCTTTCTCCATACTTCATATGCAAAAAGAAGGGGGGAAGAAAAGGTTGTATCGTGCAGTTGGGCATACCCTATTCCGACAATTATCGTTAACGATATAGCAAGCCGACCAGACTGTCATATTCTTGTTCTTCCCCAGATCCCTGTGCGAAAAGTCCTGTCGCCAGAAGTTTTTTCTTGGTAGCATCAGCGGCTTCTCCAAAAGCTTTCGCTTCTGCGGCCATTCCCTGACGCTCCATCACTTGCGACATTCGCCATTTCACTCTTGCGGAGTCAGCTTGAGTTCCCTTCCCAGCTTCATTCATTTGCGCAATGGACAGTGCGTCCCTGAATAGTCTAAGTGCCTCCATGTCTTTCTCCTCGTTTTCCTGCATCATGGATACGACGCCCTGCTGAAATTTGGCTGCTCCGACACTTGCATGGGTCGGCTTCCCAATAGACATTAGGTCTACGGCTCTTTGAAGATTGGTGGACGCTTCATCGAGTTGGTTCTCACGTGCTGCTATTTTCCCTAACATGTATGCAGACCTATTGCGCAAAATCAGCAAGCATCCCACACTGTTCTTTAACACGAAGAGGCACATACTCTCCGTGATAGTGACTGTCCTTTCCATGTATGAGGGTCTGCCAGTACTCGGCATCTTTCAAATCAGTCTTTGATGCCTCATAATTGCCCTCGACGAAGTAGCTTCGAGCCCTATTCCGGAGATAACGGTCTGGATTGAACTTGAGCTTTTCATCATGCGCAGTGGGACTATTGGCAATTGCCTTCATCTGAAATTCAATTGCTTCAGCAGCTCGCCAGAGCGATGTCAGTTGTACTCCAACAGCACTGTAAGCGTTAGCAAGTTCGACACTGCCAGCAAGAGACTTCTCCTTATGAATTCTCAAAGCATCCAAGTCGAAGTCAAGAGCAAGATGTCCATGCCCTTGACGATCATGAATCGTACCAGCGGTGTCTGCAAGCCATGCATATGCGAGCGAGTCTTTGTCGATACAGTTCAAGAATGCTGCCTTGACTAACTCTTCGCTGGCCATGAAAGAGCCCGTTTCCTGAAGATACCTAGATAGCGCGTTAGCCATACGTTCTTACAGAGGTATAATTAAGGGCAAACTTGCCAAGATGCATTTGCAATTAGGTATGTCAAAGGTTCGAATGGAGCGAAGAAGTCTACGTCGCCAAGCTGCATGTATCGATCTACCAACGCCTGCACGTGCTGTATCAAGCTGGAACAAAGTTTCCAACGCGTGTACAGATGACGTCCAGCGGTCCTCGAGAAGCTGTCTTGTAAAAGACTTATCAGAACTTTGAAAGCTTTACGGCGATCTTCTAGGCTCATCCGGTCAAAGTATGCTTGCTGGGTGAGTCGATGCATGGAAATCGAGGAAGTTCTCCCGTTGACAGCGATGAGTGATAAGTCCACAAGCTCGAGTTTGGCTTCATCAAGCCTGTGTAACATGAGTTAGATAGAGTAAGCATATAGTAAGGAACATACTAACATGAGTTCATCATTCAGAAATGCATAGTCTTCAGGTAGATCTTTCCCTTGGACAAAGATTCCCTCCGGAACATCTGTAGGAGCCAGTAAACAGAGCAGCATCAGGAATGTGGATGCGTTCGGATTCAAACTTTCGAAAGCCGTTTCCCAGACGGTCTCAATGTCCTTGTCATAGTATGGGTTTTTCGGGTATCTCTTCGGCTCCTTGTTCATTGCCTGGCGATTCCTATTGTAAAAAGGTAAGAAGTTCTCCACGGTCATTCTGCGATTTTTGATCTGCTTCCCAATGATTTCCAGAGCAAGGGCGAGACCGCCAAGCCGATCGGAAAGCTGCCTTGACATATCCAAATCTGCATCCGTCGTTGCCCTCTGGGCAACCATTTTGAGCAGAAAATCGCTTCCTTCTTGCGTTGTGAAAGTCGGAACTTCAATTACTTCATCGACAAGAGCATCGGCCCGGAATTCACTTCTACAAGTCACAATGATGGTACCGCAACCGGTGATGGGCCATATTGGCTGTAAATTAGTTTCCTCTTCGACGTTGTCAAAGATCAAGAGCCATTTGGCATCTAGAACGCATGTAAACAGGAGTTTTATGGGGTAATATGATCGGCTCACCAGTTCGCTGTAGGTATTCTAGAACAAGATCTCGATTTCGGTCCGGGGTATTCGAAGGTAGGACCCCTGGTAGATTCAACTTCTGAGCAGCCTTGTTGAATGCACTGGCTACTTCGGTTTCTTTCTCGCTTGGGATCCAAAGAATGATAGGGATCTCTGACTTGTCCTGTCGAGAGGCAAACTCCAAGGCGATTTGAGACTTGCCGATCCCACCAGTTCCCCAAAGAGCTACAGACCTGATTCGTGGGTCGTCATCTCTGACTGCTAGTGCATCCTGGATGCCTTGGAGAATTGTTGTTCGTCCATAGAAGTTTGGATTGTGGCCGAAGGGAAGAAAGTGACATGGGAGGGCTACCTGAGAACGTTCGATAGTGTTCTGGGCGATAGCAAGCCCTTCAAGTTTTCTTGCCAATTCTGCCTGTGTCTGGGTTAGTTGTCTGATATTCTGTGCTTCTGCGATTTTCTTCAGAAAATAAGCCTTGTCGGCAACGTCTTTCAATATCATCGAGAATTTGGTGCGGACACTGCCCCATGATACAACCGTGGTTGCAGTTTCTATGTCGTTCTTGCGAAGGTGTTTGATAGCAATTGCTGAGCAGGATAGGGGGTCAACTAAGATATCGAATACTGTTTTCAAGAACTCTGGGTCAAGCTCAATACTCTCGCTGTATATATCGAATAAGGCCAAGCTCTTCTGAATCCCTCCAAGTAGTTCAACAATCTCATTGAGCGTCTTTTCTGATTTCGCTGCTAGCTAATGCGGAGTCAGATGTTGCATGAACAGATGTAGTGGATGCCCACTTACTTGTATGAGAAGACTCATAGCTCCCCAGATACAAGCAGTGGAAATCGTGCTTGGGCCCATAGCTAAGAGAATAACAGTGACGAAAGTGCTTAGTGTTTGTAATTGTGGGACTATTCGATTCAACAATCTTGAGACTAGCCACCGCCACTGTACTGGTTTTCTAGAGCTGCAATGGCGGTGATAAGCTGGTCCGGGCTCTGAAACATTACGATAGAATCATAGTCATCATCGCCCAGTACAGTGCGACAGTGTAGCATGGCATCATGCCATACCTGCTCGCAAACTGTCCTACTGCGTGCCATTAGATCAGTGAGGGCATGATGCATGGCTGATGTCATTGACGACGTACGTCTGGTCCATCATCAGACTGGATATCTGAGCACGCTGTGATGTTGAGGTCAAAATAGGTTGTTCGGATGCAGAGTTGGGTGAAAGACATCAACGAGCCTAACGAGTTTTCAGAGTTGGATAGTCGTGGTCCAAAAAATTTGAGCTGTTATCAGATTGAGTTCACGTGCTGCCGTACACATTTTCTCGCATATCATCAAACTACCTCGTAGTCAAGCACTATGCTGAGTGACATCCAATAGTCGGTGATGCAGGGAAGGAAGATGGTTGTCTGCAAGAACACGGATTGGAACAGTTCCAGTCAATACAGTAACGCTACAGACACACCCCGTCGAACCCCAACAACCCCGTTTGCAGGATGCAAGGAAGGCGGGAAACAACGAGCTGCTTACAGGCAGAGTTTGACTGGTCGCATTGTGCTGCAGGCTCTCGCCCAGCTTATTGTGTGTGTTGTAGTCTCGACTGATGTTGTGTAAGAACCTCGAGGCTGTGGGCTGATTAAAGGTGTGGCTGCCGACTCAATTTTCAGAATATTCCGTCAAGACAACTGCGTCCGACAATTTGAACATGCCGCCGAATGGGGCTGATCATGTGGCCCCCCTTGAATATCATCTGACTTTGGAGCCGCTGGTAGAGGAATCCAGGTTCTACAGCACTCTTAGAATGAAGTTATACTCCCCATTCGGCCTGGTCCCCCCCCTACGCAGTACTAACGACAGCATTGTAGAGTTGCAGTTGCTCATGAGATAAGCTCGCTTGAACTGGATTGTATCGGACTCGTGGTACACCCAACGTCTTTGAAAGAAGACGGTGGCAAGACTTTGAGCCCGCTGTATATCACCCATATCCGATGCTATCGAACCCATAATCCTGTTTCGAGCTGGGACTGATTCGAAGGAAATACGTTAGGATCCATCAATTAGAGCAAAGCATTATCCTCAAGTCTCCGTACAAACTCAAGACAAACAACATATATTTCGTTGAGCTCGAATACGAAGGTGTACTAGGGGAGCATTAATATCTTTTACCCAACTCTGTATACGAACAACCTATTTTGACCTTAATATCCTAGCGTGCTCAGATATCCAGTCTGATGATAATAGACCAGACGTACGTCGTCAATAATATCAGCCATGTATCATGCCCTCACTAATTTAATGATATACAAGGAGTTTAGACTTGCAACAACGTGAGTCACCCTACCTAGGTATTCTGCTGCACCTGCCTATGACGGCAAATTGACAAGTTCCTCGGTTAAACCGCACCAATTTCTAGCTTCCGCATCCACGCCTATAAGTTTGCACCTTGAACCAAGCACGAACCATCTTTCATTATCATCTCCTGCAGCAAAACACAATGTCTTCCCGCATCATTGAGAAGTTTGAAGGACCTGAGATCACGGAAGAGATGCTCACAGCTGCTGCGAAGCTATTCAGCTCGAACTATGGCATTTGGGGTCCTCTAGCATCTGAGAAGATGGGAATACCTTCTGCAAAGCATGGTGAGTCACATAGCCTCAGATCATAGCATCGCTGACTCGCAATTTCTAACCAGGTACGAGAGTCAAGATGTCCTCCAAGAAGCTCAAACAACAACTTTTGCCATCAACTGCAGATAATGTCTATATACGCATGGTCATCGACGATGAATTGGCTGGCAATGTCTTTGGTACACGATGGGTCTATGAAGGCCGTCCAATGATTTGGATTACGCAGCTTTGTGTCAGCAGTGAGTTCAGACATCAGGGAATTGCCAAGCAGCTTCTTCAGGTACTTCGTCAACAAGAGCGCGGTCTTGGGATCTTGTCTTCACACCCTTTTGCTATCCTTGCAGTACTTCACGTCTTCGGTCGCGATCCAGAAGACATCGACCTAGAGATGACAAAGACACATGCTCGTGCTATAATGGATTCTTGTCCTGTGCAGTATGTTAGGGACGCTAAGCTTCGAGGTACCTTGTTTGAGATTGAGGTTGAGGATGGAACGGTCTCATGCGCAGACACAGGATTTTGGGTCGATCACACCGAGCCGCTTGAAGCCCTGAACACAGTTCGGGAGAGTGGAGCTGCTTGGCCCTTTGGAGAATTGCTTGATGGCCATGAATTTCTGATCATAGTCAAGGCAAAGTCAAGTGGTCGATCTCGAGCAGACAACCGATCATCAGACTTCTAAAAAACTTTCATCGGGTCTAGCTAGATCTGCGCTTATCATTTGAATTATGGTTGTGTTTCCGGCAAGTCTTATAACTAAACCAATTCAACCAATTCAAATCATCATTAAAGCTCAACAATTTCTTCTTGCCCTGGTCTTCTTTGCATATCATATGCGATGTAGTTCTTCACTTACTCCTGGAAAACAAGCGTTGCCATGAAATGGGGAGAGTGTGCTACACACATGGGACTGAAATAATACGGAGGCAAAATATATCATCCATGACAGAGCCAAAGGAACTTCTTATTATCTTTATAGCTGTGATCAGAGGCAAGGTTAGCGCAGAGGGTATGCTGGAAAATCAGAGCCTGTCGGACGATTTCAAGGGGCTACTTCTGCGAGCTTGCGGGGAGATGGGAAATCCGGTGTAAGCCTCCAATCATCGAATCAATTACCTAGGTACATTTGACTAGCAATACTAATGAAACTCTACAGCGACGACCCAGGCTTCCATGACATGATAGAGAGACTAAAGAAAGGAGAGATTAACTCAACTTCTAATCCTCTTTTCAGTGGTTTACTTACTCTTATGCTGGGCCATGGTGACGTAGAAGACCTTGAGTTCACGCTTCATATATACCAGGGTGCAACAAAAAAAGCAGACGATAATGAAAAGCTTGCGGTATTGGAAATACTCGGACGGATCAAAAAGCCCGAGCTTGTAGAAAGAGTCCTGCAGTTACCCTTCTCAGCGGCTATCAAGGATCAAGATGTCGGTATCAAAAATCCATGTAGGGATTTTTGCTAACGCCCCCCCTTTATCGCTCCACTTTTTAAGCGAACCCGACTGGTACCTGAGCAGCGAAGAGCTGTCTCTTTTGTTTCGTCACTGCCATAATGTTCTCCTCCGTACCCTGCGTATATAATATGCTGCTGGATAGATCACAGTTCTTTTGGGACTTGCTGAATTGAAGTTGATCGTACGAGCGTCAACACCTGTCGAGTAGGGCAAGGTATCGCGAGTTTGTAGTTTGTACATTGGGAGCACATCGGATTTATGAGCTATACAAGTTAGCTTTGATCGTTCTTTAATCTTGAATAAACCTACTTAGACTTTGAAATTGTTTGAGACTTTGATAACTTATGAAAGTTCCGATGATTGCAGCGATGATGCTTGGGATGCTGAGAACGAGTGTTGCAAGGGCAATTTTGTCGTTGACTGAGAGGGCTGCATCGTGTTAGTGTAATCCGGCAAGAAAGGAGTCCGAAGGACCCTCTTACCCATGGCGAATTGACGAGGCTGTTCACAGTATGGTTTGAGGTCAAAGGTGTAGAAAAGTCATGAAATGGTTGTTACGACCTGTTCACCCAATATATATATATATATACTCTCTGAGAAAGCATGACATGAGTATCATGTAGGGAGAAACATAAAAAGTACTATCCATCCACATAGCTCTTTTCGGATCTTCCTGCTCACAGGCGACGAAAGAAATTGGGCGACTTACACACCATCTTGGCACGCAAAGAAAGTACGAAAGTACTATCTGCAGCTCGCCAGTGTGTTATAGGCCCAGAGTGGTAGGACTTTTTGACAAGCGAGACCCACAGCCACAGCCACGTAGTATTACACAGGGAGGTGTTATGAGCTGAGAGGCTGCATAGGACTTTTTTTTAATGCCCCGGGTTCTTGGATCGGTTGGTCTCCCGTTGGTTGTGCCGAGAGATAGGACCTTTTTAAATGACCCAACCTTACACAGCCTTGCCAACACTGTTGCGCCTCATCTGGTTTCTTTTATTTGGGGGGGCTGCCTTTCCAACTGCTTCCTAATTTTCCCCAACTTCTTCCTATCATCAAGCGATCATACAATTATATACAATCATGGCCGACTACAACCATAACATGCACTTTGATGCACCTCGGCCTTATTCTCCCCTACAAACATCTGTTGAATATTCTTTCCCCGAAAGCTTGAGCAGTCAGTCGCAATACCCAGTCATGCAAGGTTATCAACAATCCATCCAAAGCTTTAGTAAAGGGATGGACTTTATACCTAGAGAACTACATTCTATCTCTTCGATACAAACGTCCTTTACCTCTCTTGATACACAAAACAAATCCAGCCTTGCGTCAAGTGGTGCCTCAAATCACCTGGCCTTACTACCGGATCTACAAAACCGCACATTTTTTCAAGAGAACGAAAGTCGTCCAACGAACAGCTCGGCACAGCAAAAGGTCACAAATATCCCAACCCGGAAAAGGGCTCCGAAAGCACCGACTATGTCTGCAGAAAGATGGAGACCATTCGAGGGTCGGATAAGGCAGTTGTGGGTCCACGAGAGCTGTTCCCTCGAGGACTTGAAAAAAACTGTAAACAATGAGTTCGGAATTACAGCAACGTAAGTAATTCCGTATTGTGGTATCTTTTCACTGGAATAAAACTCACGGCTGGAAAATCAAATACGCTATTGATAAATTAGTGGCAGGATACTCGTCTCAATAAAGCTTTCGTTGGTTTTGTTTATGAACGCTTTCAGCTAATTTTTCTATAGAAGACGGCAGTATCTGGCGCAGATTGAGCACATGAAAATTGGGAGAAATGTTAAAGCGAAAGAGCGGGAGAAAATTGTACGACACGTCCACGATCGAGTACATAAAGCCGGAAAGAAGAGCAGCCTTGTTCGTGTCAGAGGTCATAAAGTAAGTCAGGAAAAGCTCAACCGATGGGCAAAAGAAGTTGCTACAGATCGACCGGGTCCCTTGTCTCGTGAGTTTCAATCTCTAGTGTTGGTTTGTTGCTTGATGATTGATTGAGTTATTATAGCACTGTTAAGTTGCATAAGCCTATACACCAATTCATTTTGCGGGTCCCCGAAACCAATTCCGCCCTATCTTTCGAATCATCAGATATCAGATATCGTGCCACTGAGACCGAAGGAGAAGAGGAGTCTTCTTCAGGAAAGACTACTCGCATATGCTCAAAGTTCAGAGTCTACCGTACAGTTCCAGGAGGCACGGGGTATTTTGAACGATATTCAAACTGTTCTAAGCGCCGATCGTGCCATTTGCACAAAACATGGGGATAAATGGAATACCAAGCTCGAGGACAGTATTACCCATTTAAGAAACCTGATGAACATGGATATTAACCAAAGGGTCGCTGTGACCCGGGAGTCCAGCAGTAAGTGGCTATGTATAATACGACGGCTTCTTTTAAAACTAATAGTATCTAGGAATTCAAACTAATTTAGCCAACCCCTCAAAAAACAATATCCAACCCAATTTTACAAAAGCAAATTATGCTTATACATCTTGGAAGACTCCGTACGGAAGTGTGACGGCACTTTTCGGGACAACTTCGAACAGTTCTTCTATCGAAACTACCGGTCAAACTGTTTTTAACACAAACGAAGAACCACTAGCTTCTAGAATATTATGGACCCCTCGCGGCGGTGCCAGAAGAAGCCCGTTCCGTGTTTTATTCGATATTACTCCGAAAATTGCAAACATAACATATCAAGCAATTATCCCAAATGATTCTGAAGTTTTTAAGATTGCTGTTTTTGGAGAGGTCAGAGAGCTTGTGAGCCTTGTTGAAAACGGCACAGCATCTCTTAGTAATCGCGACGAACAAGGACGGTCGCTGCTTAATGTAAGTTGCTACACTCAGTCGATAGATCAATGAATAACCTTGAGAAAGTATGCAGTGTCTGGTGCCAATGTGGAGATGTGCAAGTTTCTTGTTGATAATAACGCGGATATTGATTCAATTGAGAACACAAATGGGTATCTTGGGTATGATAATTCTATCTTTTCTCCTCCTTCACTGCTCTTTCCCCTCCTCTTTTTTTTAAAAAAAGGAGAATCTTGGAACAGTGTGCTAATATAGTCAAGTCCAGTGTTAATACAACCTTCCCAGAATCACACGGATTTGGATGATGCTGAGCGCTCTAGAGACGAAGGATGTTTGAAGATAATGCTGGAAGCTGGCGCAGATTCATCACTTTTATCCTACCAGGGGCATGGGTGTTATTTTAGTATTCTCTTAGATATTATTATCCGCTGCACCGTTGTAGGTTGACTTTCTCCGAGAAACTGTATAATATGCTGACTTGAATTAGACATCACTGAGGCACTTACTCGACTTTGGAGAGCCATTTATCAATTCAAGGAGCATTTGCACATTTTACCATTTAGAAGGCTCGCCATTGTTAATAATAGCAGATCGCTGCGGATATGACACGTCGGATGGTTTAGATTTTCTAGATAAGGCAATCCTTCTTCTAGAGAGGAAAGCAGATATATATTCCCGAGACAAGTTCTCTGGTGATACAGTTCTTCACTTACTTCTAACAAACGAGCGTTACCATGAAACGGGGAGAGTGTGCTACACACATGGGGATGAATTAATTCGGAGGCAACATATATTATCCATGACAGAGCCAAAGGAAATTCTTCTTATATTTATAGCGGCCGGCGCGGACGTCTACGCAAAAAACAATGATGGCGAAACCCCATCAATGGTGGCAGAGGATCATGGCCGAGCGGAGGAATGGATTGAGGCTCTCGAATACTGTGGCTATGACGCTGAAGAGGTCTTGAAACATTCAGATTCAAGTCCTCCCGATCCGAAGCATGAGCGGCAGGTATCCAAATTGTCCTTTGAAGAATGCTGTCGACAACGAAAAGAAGGAAGACACCGATTTGAGGAGATTGACAAGGATGGAGATACTGGCGTGTGCGGCTGTGGTTGTTGGAAGGATTCTTACCAACCCCAACCAGAATGCGAGTGTCTCTCTGAATGGTCGGGTTCGGATGAAGAGGGGTCTGTGGATGGCAATGAACTCTCAGAAGTCCCTCGTGGTGGAGAATGCACTGATTATGACACAAATCCTCATGGTTTGGAAATCGGAAGTCCTGGAGATCGGAGAATAGAGAGCGAACTCGGCGAAATGGAAGTCATGGATCTCGACTTTAATGAACCGGTCCCACAGGAGTTTTCGGGTCTCTACAGCAACCTAGAATCGAGGGAGATTGATAATAATCATCAGAATGAACCAATCTGGGGGGCTAGTCAAGAAGGGAGTGGCGAAATAGGACTGGATATATATCGCTCGCTTACCGATGACCTCTTCGATTTCAACGACAAACTCTATGGAAACACTAGTAATGATATCCAAGAGCAAGATGATATGGCTGGACTTGGTTTTGGGGAAGAGTTAACTGCTCTCAACGAAGGAGATGAGTTTATGGGCATAGATTTTGATGAGTTTGAGGATATTTTCAACATGTAAGACTTGGACATGTGCACGGCACAGTGGGTGGATATCTCACATCTGCTATTATTTTCTTACGATACCATGCTTCTATTATAGCAGTTCAAGTTAGTATCGACCGTCTACAAGTTAGATATTATGCGTATGATGATCTTTTCAGGACAGAAAATGCCGGCAAGAGGACAAGTTGGTTTTGAGCTCGCTTAACTTCTCCGCCTCATCTTCTCATTAAGCCGGTCCTAATCCTGCAATGAACTACGATATACACGCACATATAAATTCGATAATATGTTCACCTCAATCTGCCTTCGCAAATCTACCAAAGCAGAACCTCCATACCTGACAAATCAAATCAAATCAAATCATTAAACAAACCACAAAGCAAAAATAAAAACTTGTATTAAGAAACGCTGATTCTAAAACCACGAAAGCTAAAGTTGAAGCAAGGAAGGAAAAAGAAAGAAAAGAAAGAGACAAAAAACTCGAAAAGGCTAGCAACACGCCATCTCCACCAACCGTAAGACAGTAGCAAAAACAATACAAAAACAATACAATCGAATCCAATCCGCTGCTTCAACTTGAATCTCCCATCAAAAACGCTGCAGATGTTTCGTCGGTAGGTTGGCCACGTTCAATGATGAAAATCAGGATCAAGATCATGTGGATCTTCTGGTTCCAGGTCCGGCTTTCTTCACTTTGTAACAGTTTCTTCCTTCGTAGAAGCCAGAGTCGCATGTGTTGGATTCGGCTTTTGCTAGGGATTTTGATTTGCAACAGGCTCTGGCGTGGGCGCAGGGTCATACTCGATGCGGAATGGACCCCTGATATCAGCGAAGACAGAACTGTAGTGTGGTCCGCAGACCTGATCCCACTCCCTCCAATCTCCAGCACTAGCCCATACCCCTCCGGCCTTGCCCCCACGGCGTTCCCACCACATGTGGCCACCTTCATCGGCCTCGACAGAAGGAATGTTGTCGAGGGGAAGTTGGTGGACGTTTGCGAGCAATGCCCGAGAGGAATTCTGGAACCACATTTGCTTCCACCAGCTGTCGACAAGCTCTTCGCGGTCGCGGAAGCTGAGAGCTGATGGGACGCTGCTGTTTGGAACAGCTACGTTTACAGCCAGCTTGACCGACGACCAATCTCCGTCTGGTATCTTGTCTATCTTCTCGATCATGGGCACTGGAGGTTGCGGCCTTCTGATGCGTTGTCGAAAGAAAGGCCGTTGGGCATCTGCGAGGTCTGCTGGTAGATGGAACTTCTCCTTGCCAAACTCCGAGGCGTATGCCATGAATCGAATATCTTCTTCCGAGTTGTCCAGGACCTGAAAGATTGAACTGGTATGATCCACTTCAATTCCAAACTCGTAGTTGGCTTCGGGCTCGCCATGGCCGGGAACAACGGGTAGAAGCACTTGGTCGTAGCCACCCTCAACGATAAGTATGTTCGAGATCCAACTCTTTGCTGCCTCTGAGCTGACCCGTCTTGAGTATTCTTGACGGCCGAAAATCTCAGTGAAGATATCCTGAGCAGTAGATTTACCTGACTGGGTCATCATCTCATCTGCTTTCTTGTAGAGCGGCCGCAGATCAACAGCCCGACCCATGACCATGCCAGAATTCAGATAGCGGGGCCAGTTATTCTTGACGTCTTTGGCTTTATCTTTCTTCTCACTGTTATCATCGGCAACAAGTATGGATTCTGGGATCGGTCTGCAGGCTGTGTTCTTCGTCAAGATGTGCTCGCAACTCTTCTGAGCGCCGAAGAGTACTTTTGGGGGGTATATCTGCCACAAACAGTCAGCTACGATACCCAATCTTAATTCCTCATACTAACAGGTGATTTCTTTTCGGTCTGTAAAAAGGGTCAGCATAATATCAAACAAGGACGGCAAATGACTTACAGATGTAATCGGGCCGTACTTTTCAATGGAACGCAGAGATGCCTCATGCATCTCATGAATAAAGCGATTGATCATTACTGTAGAACGGAGTTGAAACCATACATCGTCTTCAGCAATCAGTACCATGTCATCATCTTGAACTTCCCTCCCAGAGAGATATTCAGAAATGCCGTGGACATCTGCTTTAGACTTCGCAACCCTTTGTAGGCGCAACTGGGCACCATTAGAGATCAAGGTTGGAGGTGGGTACTGCAACATTGCGCTTGTTAGGATGGTCTTGCAGAGTTGCTGGTTCCGATTTTCATTCTCCGGGACCAGGAGGTGAAATCGTGGCAGCCTGGTCTGGTATTTTGAAGGATCTGGTGTGGAGGCAGGATTGATCAATTGCTGCTGATCAATCTTCACGTTCGGTTGCACATCCTGCAATTAGTCCGAGTGCTATGATGGTTGCAGCAGTTAGAGAAACATACCTTAGACGGATTGGCAAGGCGTGTGATAAAGAGGGAAAAAACAGCGCAGCAGGTCACGAAAAGAACGCAGAGTACCCGAATTATGCGTCGTCTTAACATTCTGATGCGACGAGGACGCAGATTCTGGCGGCGCCTTGGATGGCCACCAGCAGCAAGAAGTGGTGGCATAATGAATGAGAATAGTCAGGTAATGAATGAATGGAGTCCAAAATATATACAATGGTACTGCACAGCTGTTGGGATAAACTGGATGATCCTGTTGTGTTGGATAGAATGGTGAGTTGTAATGGCTTAGAGACAATCTACAGCAGGTTCGTCCTTTTAACATGGTAGCTTCATACAGCAAGTGTGTTGTAGAATGAGAAGGAAGGAAGGAATGAGAGTAAATTTGCGTACTTTGGGGCTTCTTGAGGCCCATGAATCAAGGGAAAGCAAGTGCAAAGGGGGTGATGACTGGAGACAGAGATATGATGACATATCTGGTCTTAGACCTAACTAGAAATTGGATGGGACGACTTATCAAACGTAGTTGCTGTCATAATT
This sequence comes from Pseudofabraea citricarpa, assembly GCA_029641185.1. Classification (NCBI taxonomy): domain Eukaryota; kingdom Fungi; phylum Ascomycota; class Leotiomycetes; order Helotiales; family Dermateaceae; genus Pseudofabraea; species Pseudofabraea citricarpa. Next base: position 1,086,161 of record JAPWGK010000010.1, read on the forward strand.
TTTGTTCTTATTTTTCTGTCATTGCCTGGGAAGAAGTTCTCAAGGCTAATGAGTGTCTTCTGCTAGTCGCCCATTATCCATAATAAGTTCTACTGCGATATTGAGGTCGCTAGTGCAGATAATACCACCTTACAATGGCTCTTCTCTATTATCTTTCAAGATGTTGCTCCTCGTAATTTTTGCAATTGGTTGATAAAACCATAACTGCTAAGAGGCTTGCCATCGGACGGTACCTCCATATTCTCATGTAAACCTCCAGGCTTGGTCTGGCTCGGTCGTCCTTCTTGTTCTGCTTCCCTCAAGAGATCCCGATGCCGATCTTCAACCATTTTTGCGAGGCTTTCGACAAATTTCACTCTCGCTCGCTCCTCCGCCGTTCCTTTCCATACAATGGCTAAGTTCTTTAGTTCCTCAATCCTTTTCGCAGCCGCCTCAATACCATCTATAGGGTCGTCTCCAATGAGGAGAGATGCAATCTCTTCCCGTAACTGCTTCGACACTTGCTGGCCCTTCTCCTCGGTACTGTGCATCTCGGATCCTGGTTCTGGTGCCGACACGGAGAGAAAAGAAGAACTGACGGAAACCTCAGAGGGTGGAAAGGTCCAGGCCATGGCATCGCCAAATGTCTTGATGACCTCGTCCAGACGAGAGCGCACCAGTGTCAAGGTCCGCAGTTGAGTAATATAAGGTGGATCGACAATTTCGCCGACAGCGTGTTCCTCCTTCATGGGAGTTTTTGGGGTCGCAACCGTGGATGATCGCCGTCGCGAGCCATTGACCTCTGTCGTTCGAGCCGGCTTTCGTGTGAGCTCATTCCCAAGACCATCCGGGACAAACTTGACCACATCCTCCTGTAGCCCTTCTGTCAGAGCCTCCGACAACCCGAGCGTTTCTCCTCGCAGAACCTCAACCTCATATGCCAGCCGGCTTCCACTTCTGAGGATTTCGTCCGTCAGCTGGGTTAGTGTCGTGGTCAGTCGGGTGGTGTGGGCACTGAGCTGCGAGAGCAGGATTTGCGTCTGGGTCGATAACTCTGCGAGCGGCACGCTGCCTTTGGTAGAGTTCGGGGTTGCAGAGGTGTATAACGGCGGTAAAGTGGCATTGAAGTAGTCTGCGGCATCGAAGGCGGGATTCAAGAAAGGCTGAAGGGCGGGGTCCGCAACGTGTGCTGACTTGGGCTCTATGTGCGCTGGAGGCTTCACGGCAATCTGTGGATTGGCCGGCCTGGTGGCATTGCTGTTCTGGCGTCTTCGCGCTGTGGTTTTGGAGTCCCAGGCCATCTTCTCCGTGGTAGTGGCCTTTGTTCAGCAGGACATTGAGGTGGGTGAGGTGTGGAGTGGAGTGGAGTGGTGGTCTGAATCGAGGAGGTACTTCGAGTGTGGCACTTCGGGTCTCCAAGAAAGTTAATGTGGGACGTCAGCCACAGCGGGTGGAGTGGGGGAATGGAGGGACATGGATCAGCACATTTAGGCGTCGCTTCTTTTGATGTGTTTCTGGGGAAGCATGGATGTAGATTGGTGCTGGACTCACACATGTGATATGTGGTAGGTATAGGTATAGGTATAGGTATAGGTAAAGTAGCTACAGTATGAGGTGCTAAGTACACTAGTTCCAAGGGACCTGCCGGTTGGGGCCTTTAGGGCAGGGCATAGGGCCTATAGAGCCTATAGGGCCTATAGGGTACGTTAGGGTAGGCAGGCAGCCAGACCAGACCAGACCAGGCCGCCCCTTCCTAAATCCCCTAAACAAGGATGGCGGCTGCCTTACCACAAGGCTACCATCGTCACCTTCGCGCAGCTGTTTCTACCTTTCTACCTACACCTACACCTACACCTGCAAACTAGATAAACTATTCACTCCTCTTTCTATTTCACCCCCACGTCTTCTCCTCTTTTCCTCGAATCCACAAAGACGAAGACGTATATCTTCACCTTCACAAATCCACCACTGTCTCGCGTCTTGCTAGATGAGTAAGTGTTTCGATGGAGCTGTGAATGGAAATCTACCACACAACCATCTAAAGTCTGTTCTCCAATCTTCGAGTCTCGAGACCTTCCAGCTACCTTTCTGCGGCCACCAATCTGCCAGGTGAATACCGCCAGCAAACAGAAGACGAGGCTTCTTGACTTTCGTCTTCACCTTGGGATCCTTCACTAACAGCCACGCCGAGCTTATGGTCACACCCAACACTAGATTCCAACATCTAGACGCTCGCATTATCTCGCGCCGCGTTACCTCCCGAACTCCCACAAAAAGAAATTTCGATCTGACAACTTTCACTCCTCTTCAGCAGCATCCCATTTCAACATCCATCTTATTCATCTCAACGAGATTTCCAGATGACACGATAGTCCGCAGCCATTTCTCCAGCCATGCCGCGAAAGGCTTTTATCGCCGATATTGCTGCCGCAGCAGACACTTCTATTCCCTCCATAATCTCTGTTACACGAGGTGATGATGATGGAGACGTCAACTTCTGCTTCGTACCAGCTTCAGGCGAACCAATTGAGATCGGAATTCTCGCGACAGGTATGTTCTTTGTGTTTACTTGTGCTTGCGGCAACATGTTGGAATAGATGCCAGCTGCTTATTTGGTAATCGATCGGCTGGAGCCCATCTGACCGATCTCATGTGGCGATCGATCTCAAGACTGAGCAACTTATTTTATCAATTATCACAAAGTCGCCGAACGGAGATTTTCATTCATTGTCACCTTTGAGATACAGATAACGCACTCACATGTTCAAACGATTTCTCTCTTTTCCTTTTTTGTCAATGGAGGATGTGCTGATTCAAAGTAGATGTCCCAGGATACCCAGCTGAGAATACCTACATGATATTCACAAAATCAGAAAATTGCCCACCAAAGATCAATAAAGTACTAGAGAGACTTGGTTCTTCACTCGGTGGCAAAACCATTCCAGAAACACTTGAACTTATTTCATCCAGCCTTAGAAAGGTTCTCGAATCAGGCTCACAAGAATATCCAGTAGCAATTGACTCTGACAATGAGATGGATATTGACGAAGATTTTACTGACGAAGATGACGAAGACGCATCCGATGATGGATTCGGCCCCTTTGATGGACTACCTTCGAGCAAGAGAGCCTCTAATATATTCAGAGGTGATAAATTTGCCGAAGCTGATCTGAACAAGCGTATCAGACAAGACTTGAGAGAGGTCAAATCGGCCAACTTCAAATTAGGTAAGCTGGAACTGCCACGAGTGGTACCTTCTAACGCTGACAATCTCGCAGGAATCCTTGCTGGTATGAGAGCCGGTCACTTGACAAGCCTCATCAGTATATCAATACATGTATCAAAGCTCGGCCTATCAGACGAGGCTATGCGGGCATGGGATCTAGAAGCAAGGCATTACATCGTTCTCCTTATCCAGTACTCTTCGGGATATAAGACATTTGAATCGATCATCGCCGAACCAGCCAAGCTTTTAGATATATCGTTCAGAATTGGCTTCAGCAATAAATACAAACCCACTCTTGATGAAGCTCTGGCTGCATTCGCTGAATCTCCTCAGAAACCCAAGTAAGCAAAATGACTTTATGTCCATCACAGGCAATACTGGTGCTAACCTATTTGTATTAGCCTCTTTCACGACAACAGCAATGCCACGAATCACAGTCAGCATTCAGATATTGCAGGATTTAACAGCTTGTTTATTTCTAGCTCTCTGAACGAATTCATGAAGACCGAATTTATCTCATTGCTCAAGATTCGAAAGGCGGGCGCCGTGGGATGGGACGGCGCAAAACAATATTTGGATCGCAGACAAGGACGCCTCGGCGAAGAAGATGAAAAACTTGATATGTCTTGGTGTGGAACTCCAGACGACACCTCGAGAAATTTGCCGGCCATAGTCTCAAATGACCATCTTCATGAGGCGAGCAAGGACAACAAGAACGCTTCGTTTCCACTTATTGCCGCCCAATTTGCTGTCCGGTATTTGGTTCGTTGCACCGAATTCTGCCTTGTCTGTCATGATAGGCTAGAGGGTGAATTTGAGGCTCTGAAGCCCTATGTATGCAGTAAGCCTCTCTGCTTATATCAGTATATGTCTCTAGGCTTTGGTCCTAGTATTGAACATGAGATTCTTACACAGCCATATGTGGTTGATCTCTTGGTCAGTTTCTGCTATAGCAGCGTCAAAGTAAGTTTTGATTTCTATCCAAACTCCTCAAACCTACCTTCTGTTGCAATTCACACCCGATTATTTAGACTAAATACGAGTGGAAAGAGCTGATATGTATGATAGGCACATAGACTTCGTGAATATCCTACTGGCATGGCTCTTATTGTACCACAGATTGACTCGGCTAATCTAACATCTATCAAACTACCGGCAGAAGTGAATTCATCAATCTCATATAACGTCAATTTTGATGCCTCTACACATTCAGTCGAGTTTACATCAATTAGCAAATGTCCTGTTCATTGTGGAAACTGGATTGTTGTTCGAAATTCAGGGATTTGCCGCCATTATCGAGTGGACAACACAAGCATGTTCCCAAAAGTCTTTATGTTAGACCCTTCCAGCATTGAAGAGATCAGTCCGGGCCGAATTATTGGTTTGCAGGCACCACAAACCCAGGCTGCCACACCCCCACCTGAGCCTATCATTGCAGCTGAGTTATTCGTGTATGACAGAAACTTCGACAACATGGAGGATGAGGTGAAGGCAGAGACTATTGCTCAAATTCTGGAAACATTACCTTCTGTCAAGGAAATGAGAACATATCTGCACCTTCAATCTCGTACTGCAACACCCAAACTTGCAAATTGGAAGCAGCGTGTGTCACCTGCCGCAGTGGGCGTCTTGCGATGGATAATTGCTTCCAATCGTTCTTGCATTGTGCAGGTAGACAAATGCCCTGGCCAAGATGATTCGGATTCAATTAAGATTCGGCCCGAGCAGAAAGTCACTGACGTATCTGACGAGTGGCTTCAGTTCCGCTTCGCTCAAGGTGCCCCGGACAAAGAGCAACGCTTCCTTAATTCGCTCAAAGAGCAGCGTAATAACCTAGACCCTCTTTACCCAACACTTTTTGCATTCCATGGAAGTCCTCTTGGAAATTGGCACAGCATTATTCGGCAGGGTTTGGATTTCAAAGAAACAATTCATGGTAGAGCTTACGGTCATGGTGTTTATCATGCTCAATCTCAGCAAATTTCTGTTTCGTACGCTTCGAGCAACTGTGTAAGTGTGAATTTCTTTTTATCGAAACCCTATTAAGCAGTATTTTATGCTCTTGATGGAATTTAGGAGCATCAACTCCCTCGCTGCCACTAGGTTCATTAGCTACTGCTAACCACCCAGTAGACTTATTGGCCAAACTCTACACTCAAGATTCAGTCGGCCATGAGCTTGAACGAGATCGTAAACTATCCAAAGGCTTATCAAAGTTCCAATCCTTATCTCGTTGTTCAACATGTTGATTGGATTCAATGCCGTTACTTATTTGTGAGAACCGTTGAAGCAGATTATTATGTCCCGGCTGTGCAGTAAGTTTGCTCATCTAATTAGCATAAGAATGCCAAACTGACAGCCTTCAGGATATCAGAAACAATGAAATCTGGGTCCACGATACCGCAAACTACTAGAAATGTTATGCAAGATCCATTACGCCAATGCACCAGTACACTGAATAAAGTTATTGGTGTTCCGATTTCCACACTTTCGGTTTCCAAGACATTCAGAAGTATTAGCGAAGTAGAGATACCACCCAAAGCCAAGAGGCCAAAGCTTGAATCTTCTGATTCATCACTTCCAAGTCGTGTCATTTCAAGTGATGAGTCTGATACTGAAGATATCACATTCCTGATGTCTGATATTGAGATTGATAATGTTGGAAGTGGCAAAGGTAAAGAGAAGTCCCAGGATGATCGTATAAATCTGTATGTCAAACATTCCAAGAACATCATCTTAGATTCAAAAGCTGACAATATCACAGGGTCATGGGGCCATCCAAATCAAAACCACAAGCAGATTCAAAGCTTACTGAATTTAAGCCTGGATCTTTAGACCAATCAAGTCTCCCTATGTTGCAACCGCCATCATATGCCACGACGATCGCGACTATGAGTCTCAATCGCGAGCTCAAAAAGATTTTGAAGATCCAGAAGTCAACTCCGTTGCATGAGCTAGGTTGGTATATCAACCAGGAGCTCCTTGACAACATTTACCAATGGATTGTGGAGCTTCACTCTTTTGATGTAGAACTTCCACTCGCTCAAGATATGAAGAAAGCTGGGGTAAGTAGCATAGTTCTTGAGATTCGGTTCGGTAAAGACTTTCCACATTCACCACCTTTCGTGCGTGTTATTCGTCCACGATTCTTACCTTTCACATCCGGTGGAGGAGGACATGTCACGGGAGGAGGAGCAATGTGTATGGAACTTCTGACTAATTCGGGCTGGAGTGCTGTCAATTCCATCGAGTCTGTGCTTTTGCAAGTTCGCATGGCGATCATGAATCTCGAACCTAGACCTGCAAGACTGCAAGACACATCAAGATCTGGTGGAAAGTATGATTATGGAACGAGCGAAGCAGTCGAAGCTTACATCCGCGCTTGCCGAACGCATGGCTGGGAGGTCCCTAAGGATTTCAATGACTTTAGCATGGCTTAGGGGGAGGTACTAAACTAAATGTTTCTCAGGTGTTCTTCTCATTTGGAGTACGCGAAGGGCATAACTGGCGTTATTGAGAATACGGGGTCGCATGCATAAATGAAGCCACAGAGCACGGCATTTTGTAATAATTGCATGATAGAAGACTATCTGGCGTTGTTGTTTTCTTTCTTTTGCTCTGGTTATTTCCTCTGGCTGTTTGGAATGAACGATCATGAACGGAGCCGCTTCGGTTTGCGTCTCACGACCAAATCATAGATAACAGGTAGCTAGCAACTTGTGAATAAATCTTCTTTTAGTTGTGGCTTTCGTTTAACATTTGTAGTGATAGATGTGTTGTATATGGCAGCATATGAAAGTATGAGTTAGCAATCTAACAGAGCCTCTTTCCCCCCCCCCCCCCCACCCCCCCTTTTTCATTCTATTCCTTTATTTTTTTTCTCCTCGGGGAAACTGAGCAGAAAGCCTAGCGACGGTGTGTCTCCTTTCAATTTTACCTTGTGACTTAATAGGCGTATAATATATCTGAGAATGTTCGCGAGATTAAGTAAAGTCTAGCGTTCGGGCTTTAATATTTTGCATTGTTCTATATGAGTTAGTAACTTTTATATCAATGATCTGTTTAGTCATTAAATAGGCGGTCTGCGAACATGAAGAATTGTTACTCGAGGGATGCAAAGTGAGCAATTTTATAGATAGCCTGGAGAAGTGTCCTGAGATTTTCGCCGGACATTTGATTGGCAAAGACGCGATGGCAAAGAAAGAGAGAGTTAGTTGGTTGTCTTGAAGCTATATCTATCTGCGGCCCAAAAAGAAAACGAAAACCAAACAAAAAACATACGTGCTTTCATCCAAGAAGCGAAGCCTCCCTCCCCCTCATTCGAACAGGGAAGAGAAGTCAAAAACCTTCGGTCCCAAAGATAAAATGCACCTCTCACATCCCCAATAAACCTGGGAAACACAATCACTACCGACTCGCTTTTTGGGGTATCCTGCTTCACTTCGGATAGTATTTACTCACCCCGTTCTTCCGCTTCTTGTATCCAGCGTACTTCTTCTGTTCCGGCCCCTCCTGGACGGGCGAGAGTGGCTTAGGGGGCTTGGGAGTCGGTGGATGGTCTACCTTCCCATCATGATGCGGATGCTCGCAGATTTCGATCTCGAAAGGTGCCGATGTCGTATACCTAATCCGTCCACTTTTAGACCATGCCGGAGAAGAAAAGAAGGGGCGAGGATAGAAAACAGCAGACGGAGCAAAAGGAGGAACAGCAGCTCAAGGGCTCATTTTTGCCACCTACCTTTCGGAAACGGCCAGCTGGAGATCATAAGCCAGCTTCTCTGCAAACACCTGCGGGAAGCGGTTCTCGGTCGGTATCTCAACCGCCAGCACGAGCGAGTATGCCTTCTTGTCACCTGTGTGCCCTACAATCTTATACGTGATCAGATATTCCAGGAACGTGTCGATGGGCCGCTTGGGTTCCAGTCGCGAATCGAGCGCTTCGGGCATCCAATCCAAAGCTGCTTGGTGGACGATTCGGTCGACCTGGCGTAGTATCCCGTTAGAGACGCCATATCGGTGCAGCTGGTCTCGGCTGCTGAGGACCGTCACGGCTTCCGTATCCCATCGCACTTCGGTTTTCCTCTGTCTTGGAGGTGCATGGTTGAGGACCACGGTGCTTTGTGCCAGGAGCCTCGTCAGCCTGTCGAAGGCTGACCTGTCTTCCGAACCGTAGTAGGTGATGGCGATTTCCGAGTCGTTTCTCATGTTCCAATACTGCATGAGTTCTTCCCCTTCTTCTCCCATGGGCATCACGTACTGGGCCTGGCTGAGAATCGACCTCCAACCGTTGAAGTACAAGGGCTCGTTGCCGTCTCTGGATGTGGCTGAGCGCACCCTGGGCGGTTCTGCGGATTCCCCTAATGCTCTTCGGGTTGGAATTGCTTCGCTTCTCACACTCGGCATTTTAGACCTTTGCACAGAAAGCGATTGGGGATTCGACTGAAAGGAGATCAAGTGAGCGTGGTTCCGAATCGTGTGGGCAATTGGGAGAATTAACAATAATAATAATGAACGTAGCGATGATTCTGATAATTCGTATGGCGCGTGAGATTGAGTAAGATGGTTGTCGGAATAATTATTGAAGAGGTGGGAAAATGTGCTTTGAAGAGGTCTGACCCGGGGAGAAGTCAAGAGGAAAGCACGACTCCTAAATGATGTGACATCAGCCGTAACTAATTCCTGCAGCCAACTTTGACCACCATATTTCCATACCATTATTATCTGCTTCTTCGAACAAGAATGATACCCTTAATCGTATTGGTTCTGTTGTAGATTGTATCCAGAGCAAGAAAAATGTTAAGCGACCAGTAATTAAGCGACCAAGTCGATGTCGATGCCAAGACTGTCATGGTCAAGAAACGAAAGACATTCGATGCGAAAACAATTTATACGTTGATGAGCCGTCTGATAACAAGTTGCTAATGTTTCTGGTAAACAAATTGCTGGGAAATGGCAACCATCGTGGATGGTCCCTGCGGTCCACTTTGCTGAGGAAAGAGCTTAGCAAACCCAAGTACATCTTTCCGAGTCAGAAAGTACAAGAAGAAACAACATCGGAATATCACTTACTTGATCGTATAACCACATTCGCTATGTAAGTACCTCTCGCTGGCCAAGATGTTGTCTGCTATCGCTGACGGATTTGTAGATTCGTATATCTTACCGCAAGCATATGTCACAACTGTCCATGGCAGATGTCCTTCTCAATTTCTGACGCCGGCAATGGAGAGGCAAATCCTTCCGAGACCATCCATGAGACTGATGACCGATTGGGAATAATGCAGAGAATCGAGGGGCTCACGCAGAATATCAGGGAGCTCCAGGGTCGCCGAGGGAATCCAGCCACGAGTGGTCGTAAGAGGTCCGTCTCTCTGACAGCATTGCACTTCCACTGACTATCTGGAACAGAGACACCAGATGATTCAGTATCTTACATCCACATAACCAAGTACGGTCGGACTGTGCGAGACCTGTACAATGTAGCCTCCGACCTCATCATCCTCCAAAAATGCCATGGTGGGAGGATGCAAGAGCTTCTCCGCAAGCATCTCATTGCTATCTACAATCAGGAGGAACCGTACTACGCAAGATTCCTGAACTCATATGCATGTTTTGCGGAAATCCAAGAGTCCATTGACAGGATGGCCATTGGCATACTTCGAAGACGGGCATATCTGCGCCATTTAAAGAAAGAAGTTCGCCAGGAGACACCAATTGGTAAACAGACCCCACAAGATCCTTTAATTGAAGCGGAGGTGGCCCTGTCCTACGTCCTTTTTTCAAAGTTGTACGAGCAACACTGCCCGGTCTATAAGACCGAGCCAGTTTTTAATGTGCCGATGTTTGAGTATTTGAGGGCTGAGGCAAAAAAACAAGTGGCGCAGCATCAACTTGAGGTACAGCAATGGTGGAATACGCGAGACAGAGCTGGAAGTTTGTAAACTTTCTACCAGCGGCATCTGGTTTTGTCGTGGATTATGCTTTTTGCCTTGCGGTTGGGAATAGCGAGTCTTTTTCAGGATTGTGAATCTTTAAATTGTTGACAGATGGTGGGTGCGTGGTGTGTTTGACTACTATAAGACAAATCGAACTTCGTTAATACAGACATGCTCAAAATAAGCTACATCGAATTCCGGAATATAAAAGTGGTGTTCTGAGTGAATGTCCTGGCCGCTTAACATCAAGCCGATTAAGCAACTAACAAAGCTTGTGAGACGGAAGATGAGTCCTTTTAAATTATGAAGGAATATAGGTCGAGTTACTTGAATATTTTTTCAAAAAAAAAATATATAAAACCGGGCACTGAAAAGCTCATTTTCACGCCGTTCTTGTAGAAAGAAGGCCAATCCTAGGCTCATTCATTTTTGAGATGGACGATATCATCAGGTGACCACTCCGGGAGACGCATCCGGGATTAAAACATGCTGACTAAATGTCAGCTGGCTGATGCCTGGTGGGTAATCACGATGCCGCGATCAACTCTTCTTATCGAATAGCCATTATCGAGACGCTTCATAAAACCCTATTCGACACCCGAGCAGGCGCAAAGACGACCATGGAAAGTTCGGTGACGGAAAAGCAACGTGCGGGCCATCCGCAAAATTCCCGTGACGAGAGTGATGCTGGACAACCGAACCCGAAGCAGAAGCAGAGGCAGAAGCAGAAGTCTATAAGCGAGGCAAGGAGACTGCAGAATAGGATTTCGTCCAAGAAGTACCGTCTGTACTGAGAACTGGAAATTATCTGTGTCCTTGACTGATTCTCTGTAGGTGAAAAGAGGAAACAAAAGCTGCAGACTCTCAACACGCTAGAGCAACTTCTCGACGAAACTGAAAATATTAGTTCTGAAAAGAGTATCGAGCCAACATCCGTAGTAGGGTCTGATAGAGGTGGTTCAATCGGCACGTATACAATTACAAATGTACCTGCCTTTGTGGAAAACCCCCCAATATATCAACAGGAATTTCCCGTCCAGTCCCTGAATACCACTCAATCTTTTGACGCGGATCTTTACAACAATAGCTGGACACAGGCCTTTCATGATTCGACGTCTACTCCCAAGACTTTCGACGCTGAAATTTTACAGCAGCCCGAGAGTGAGCCCCGATGGGGAAGAGGGCTAGGTACGCCAACAGACACTGGAGCTCAAGGGCAGTGCGCCACCGTGGACGAGCCTTATGACGACGTTCTTGATATTTCAGACCGCAAAGAAACCATTGCCCCGATCTCAGCAACGAAGTTTGCATCATTTATGAAGATGTTAACGCGGGCCCAAAGGCACGAATTATACAACACATCAGTCGAATCAGGCATGCGGTTCCTGGACCTTTTCTGCGGCGGAATCGAAGCCGCTTTCGGGAAACTGGCACTGAGAAAAGAAGACCAGAGTGGCATATGTGAATATATTAAACCAAACTTTACCAGAATTGTGGCTCAAGGCATACCCATGTTTCTTGCAAGCATGCCGACAAAGCGGTATGGTTTCATATACAGACCTACCTATGGGGCTGATATACGGATGAACAACATTCGCGTTGATATGGTTTATTTCCTAGCCGCCTCGTACACTAATTGCCGAGTACTAGGATATGACTTTAATGACTTTATCGAAGATGATGCCGTAAGTCCGATTTGTAGTGATGAAGAAGGTAGTGGGCAACCGCAAGCCATATCCAAGCGATTTTCAACTGTGCCGAAAGATCTTCGGCCCACACCGATGCAAATCAAGACACCTCATCACCTATATGTAGACTTATTCCCGTTCCCAGCATTCAGGGAAAGAATCATCACTGCAGCATACGCAGACCCTCCAATCCTGGATGAAGGTCAGTTTTGTATTGATCTGCTGGGAGATGGGATGATCTGCTACGGATCTGCAAATGGAGGAATTGGGACGCCATGGGATAAGAGGAATTGGGAGCCACAGACTTGGTTTTTGGAGAAATATTGGTTTCTTGTTGGAGATAAAGATGACGAGATGTGGAGTGCTGCGAAATGGTGGCAGAGTATGAGAGGCGAGGATTAAATAAGAAAGACCAAACTATCAGTGTTCTCTTGTTTTCTCGTCTTCTTGATGGTGGATGAAGTATATCAGAATATGCGGGAAGTTAAGTTCTAATCCTGTGATATGGGCTTATTGATGCCGAAGTGAAGAGAATAATGATTTTCTATTAGCACCCAGCGCTGAACATGACTCAGACAGGCATTTTCAACCTAAAGTTGTCGTTTTTGGCCTGCGGTTCTAGGCTTTGGTACCTATTATATCCATCTTTCCAACCTTACTAACTGTCGATGCCTCACCACTGAGATTTGCATCAATACGGATCATCAGGCTCTTGACTCCAGTAAATTTAGAGGCCTTAAGCTTCACATCGGCAACCCCATTGACGTATTCATCAGAAAATATGTTGATGGACTGTGAATTCTCCGCCTTGTTTACAGATTCCATATCAAGGTCGTTTGTCTCGACCCCATCGCTAGACTTGGTAATTCGTATAGGAACGTTTGCGCCGATCTGAATGCGTGAAGGTGCGTTGGAGACCGAGTCCTTGGCCATAGTGATTCTGAGAATGCTCGGGCTGACGGATTGTGTAAAGGGAACATACATGAGAAGGCGTGCTCCCGATGCTGATGCGACAGCATATCCGGCTGGAGGAGGACTTGCGATGTTCCTGACGTTGCTAAGCATCGACTGGTTCAGCATCTTGGCTTTCTCGACATCGATCACCGATCCTAGACTCGATGGTGCAGACGTAGCGCTTGCTGCCTTCGATCCGCTTGCTTGCGCTCCTGACCCTGGTCCCTCTTTCAAGGCCTGCGTTGTGTAATATCCAATCTTGGTGGTAAGCTGCTGGACATCTGCGCCTTTCACCTCATCAACCTTAGAGCCGTGCTTGAAGAACTGGAAGGTCGGCATCGCCGTAATCCCGCATGTTTGTGATACATCTTTCGCCTTGTCGACGTCGACCTTCGCAAAGATTATTGAAGTGGAGGATTCATGCTGCTTCGCCAGCCTTTCGAACACGGGGGATATCGCTTTGCATGGGCCGCACCAGACAGCGTAGAAGTCGATAATAAGGAGGGAGTTGGTCTTGAGTTTGTTGAACTGCGATAGGGATTTGATTTCCTGCATCGTGATGAGGCTTATTTGAAGATGGTTCGAAAGTTGTCCCAGCTGCCCCCCACTTGATGACCCCGCTGAAGGACGGAAAATAGTTTTGCCAGGATTCGATTTCGATGTCCAATGGCACGTGGTCAATATTTTCAAATGTAGATGTTGTAGCATCATCAACGAGAGTTAGGAACTTAAGCGTGATTAAAGTCCACCAGTTGTTCAAAGTGAAAGCAATCATACTTACCGTAGCATTTCTTTGTCATGTCCATCGTTGAATAGTCCTCGACAAGTAAAAGTCCTCTACAATGTCCATCTCCGTTTACCACCTCCTAACTACCTAGCAAACCACTAGAAACATCGTATAAGAGAAAGATATATCCAACACCTCTAGCCAAGTAGCCAGTAGCACGCAAGAAGGAGGAAGAAGTAGTAGTAGCAAAACAAGTATATAGGTATAATGTTACAAGTAAAGAAAGCGAAATTAAGGATCAGTATACTCTAAAAACTCCCCTCACACCCACAGTAGTACAGACCCGGGATAGTAAGACACAACCACAAGAAGAGGACCAAGAACTCAAGAAAGGACAAAACCCAAAACGAAAAAAAATCCCAAGAGTATCATACAAAAAAGAGTGCAGCTCAATAAAGAAGCTCACTACACTCTACACTAAGCTACTGCTACTACACTACACAAAAGGAGCCTCTAGAGGAGGTAAGATTACTTCTCCACGGCAGTAGCAGTAGGTTCAGCATCTTTCACCTCTTCCGTCGTGGCAGTGATAGTAGCAGCGGGAGCCTCGACCCCTTTCCCTTCGTCACCCTCCCCTGCAATATGCCCATCCTTATCCATCTCTTTCGACTCGGCATGCTGGATCTCGACGAGTTCCTCTTCGCCGTCAATCTTGTTATGCGTTACGCCATTCCCACTCTCAGTGTCCACCTCTCGCTCAACGTGAACGACCTCTTCATCATCATCGTCATCCTCGAGCGAGGTACGACGCTTAGCCTCTGTGGTTGCCGAGAGCCTCCTCGATCGGCCCGAGCCTTCATCACCGGGCTCACCTTCACTATCATCACTATGATCATCACTAATACCATTAAAGATCTGTATACCGCGGTTAGCACCACCACCTTTGTCAAGGTTCCAGTCGCTACGATGACGAGACGCGACGTGCTGCGTTTCTTCTTCTTCCTCCTCGTCATCGTCATCATCGTCGATATCGAAGGAGGAGGATGGGGATGACCAAGATCGACCTGGGGCTTTCCCTAGGGAATGCCCTCCGAAAGGCCACATGCTGGGAAATTTGGCACGTCCGAGGCCAGTGCTGGGGAAAGACAACGCTGGAAGAGAGATACCCACATCGTTGTTTGCTACCACGTCCACCACTTTTGTGTCCTCACCTACCAGTCCTGTACCTGGAGGTAAGTGACCTTTACCCTCCTGCTCCGCCTCTAGGTCTCCAATAGTAAACTCACCATCGTCATCTTCATCATCATCCTCTTCCGTAGCGAACGGGTTGAGATCCTTTCGATGCTCAGCTGCTTCAATATCGGCATTGGTTGCTTCGGAGTTCTGCTTTGAGTGCAGCGCTAGTCGTGCTGCTAGTTGGCGACGAGCTCGAGAAGGTGGGATGTTGAGCGGTGGTGGTGGGACACCAGGAGGTGGTGCCGAGGGAGGCTCGAGATCTGAAGTGGTTGCTACAGTGGTTGACGGTGTTGTGATGTAGCGGGAAAACTGGTTCGAGGAGATTTAATGTTAGCTGATGACCTTCTCAAATCACACAGTTGAAGGAAGCACAATAGGGGGCCGAGCTCAGTGGAGCAGGCATGTACAAAGCGTGCATTCTTCAGCAATAAAGCCTAGTAGAGCTGTTCGAATGTCATATTTGAACTTCTCTGTACTACTGACGAATATCGCCCAGAAGCCAAAACGAACGTTTAAAACGCCAAAACTCGCCTCCCATGATGATATAAAGTACAGTACAAGAGAGAATTTTAGGATTTTGCTACTGCTGGCGGACTCCGCCCTCGGGAAACAAGGGGGTCTCGCGATCAAGCTTCTCCAGATACTCGTAATCGATGTCTTCATCGTCGAAAGTATCGAGGTTGGGGGCTGGAGGAACAGAATAAGTTTGACCCACTTCAGCCGCGCCACTATGATTCCTTGACCCTTCTTCTTCATTATCCTCTTCCATTTCATCGTCCTCTTCATCGCTCGAGCTGCCGAAACCACTAAGCAGAGTGCCAGACGTCAAAGTGAAGCTTCCACCAGTGGTACCGTTCCCGTTTGCGAGGTCGATACTATCAAGTCCGGCTGAACCGTTAAGACCTGCTTCTTGGAGAGCCGAGGAAGCTCCTCCAAAGTTATTTGCTGCATTGACAGCGTTCATAACTGCTTGTCGTGGCCCAACAGACATGTCTGGCCTGACTCCGCCGAGAATAGCGTTGTCTCGCTCCCGTGTCTCGGCCAAGGTATACTCCACATAAGTAATCCACTCGCCATTCATCACCTTCTCAAGCACCGACTCCGACAGGAGCTCAGGTGGATGTCTTTCGGTGAACTTGACTACCTCCTCAGCGATCAAGGTAAGATGGCCCATGTAGCCAAGGCGCATCTTGCTTTTGAGCTGTGCTTCATCACTTTTCTTTTGACCATCAACAATACGCATTGTGATGTTTCCAGTATCAAAGAGATCAATCGACAACGATCTGTTGAAACCGCGGTCCATAGGACCATTAAAAACTTGCTGTACAACGTCATAGACAACATTATGCAAAAAGTTATTCCATGGGAAACGGAAGAAGAAATCCTGTAACATAATTAGACTGTTGTCAGGTAGGACAAACACGGGATGCCACTTACTAAAATAGTTGGAACAACTTTGTGCTGCACAAATTGCATCTTGAGAAAGTCCCCAACAACAGGGTTTCCGTTTTGTTCCTCTGAGGTCAACTGCGCTGAGTCGTCCGCATTTTCCATAGTCAAGTTGGAGTTATCTCCAGCCTCACCCATGGTGGTATCTAAGGCTTCGTTGGTTGGTGTTCCCTCGGCCGACTGTGGAGGGTCAGAAGTCGAAGTGGCCTCAGAAGGCTGTTCAGTTGATGCAGCTGTCTTGGCAAACAATGGAGCCGGCTTGTCTTCTGGATGTGGCGACATGCTCTCTGGTTCTTGGAGTTCTGAAAGTTCTGGAGTGGGTGTAGCAGGATCTTCTTCAGAATCTGCAGCTTCTTTGTGGTGTGAATCTTCAGTAGAATCTTCTGATGACCCAGGTGTATGTTTACTTGAGTCAGCTGTGGATGACTCGCTATCTTCCGAATCTGGAACGGCAGGCTCGTTGACTGAAGGGGGAGGTGAAGTCATGGCGATGTCTTTCTCGAAATCCATTGCATCTAGATCCTTGGCCAGTTCCTTAGTCGGTGACAATGGCAAGACAGCCATATCCGAATCTTCGATGAGGTGTGGT
Source organism: Pseudofabraea citricarpa (assembly GCA_029641185.1). NCBI lineage: Eukaryota > Fungi > Ascomycota > Leotiomycetes > Helotiales > Dermateaceae > Pseudofabraea > Pseudofabraea citricarpa. Next base: position 1,102,944 of record JAPWGK010000010.1, read on the forward strand.
GCAACAAGCTCCGTGTCAGCACCTAGCTTAGGTGAGCTTAATGGTTCGTCCACAAATTCCTCGTCGTCTTTATCAACAAATGACAGTGGCGTATTTGGTTTGGGCGTCAAAAGATCCTCATCCGCCTCGAGTTTTTCATCAAAGTCATCCTTAGCATCATCACCCAAATCCGCTGCGTGCGTAACTTCTTCAAATCCATCATCATCAGAAGCGTTCTGGACCTCGAGCTTCCGAGAACCATCTGGAGATCCTAGTCGAGTTTGTGTAGAGGATTTCATCGTTAAATCATCATCGTGCAAGAGAGATTGGTCGTTGGAAGAAACCCCAAGCTTGCCTTCAGCCTTCAGCCGCTCTCGTTCAAGATCTCGAGCTCTGACAAACTCCTCACTGCCAACCTCATTCAGCAGACCCATATTACTACAGTGTAGAAGTTCCGCCATAAGTTCACATGTCTTGAACCTATCAAACCCAAGAGGTTCAATCTTACCACCAAAAGCGGCACTCAGTTCCTTTCTTTTTATGGTAACTGGACCATCATCACCGCCTCCAATGGTGTGATTAGGGCTAAGAATAAGTTCCATGAAATCTGGTACATGCTGAGCAAACATCCGCAGGAGAGTTCCTAAGTAGATTGGATCCCGACTTGAAGGTACTGAGTTGGCCTCCGCACCCACATCAGGATCATAGTCTGAGTTATTCTTGCGAATAACCTCGATTACTATCCCAACACCAACAGTCAATGGGTTGCCACCCTTCAACATATCCGAAATGAGCTTTTCGATGCATTGTTGTGAAACCAGTTGTCGCGTTAACTCATTGGGTCCTATACATGACTGCTCGTTCTGCGAAGCATTTGCTGATATTGTGATTATGGCTTTCAAGAAGTCGCCTGCGGATGTCTGTGTCGCCCATGAGTGTTCTGACGACAAGAAGGATAGAAGAATTGGCATGAGGTCCTGGGAGTGCAACCACTATCACCAGATTAGCACAAATCACAAATTTAGTCATCAAAACCCTTACATCAACAATTCCTTGGCCGCCTTCAGCCTTCTCAAGACTGATAATCTTCAGTAGCAAATCCATTACCATGGGAGAATCCACATGCTGAAGCATGTCCTTGACCGCTCCATCAAGAGATTTGAAGAGGTCGAGCATTTCTTCCGTCTTCTTATCCAGCAGAGCTTCGTTAACCTTGGTAAAATAGCTGGCCTGAAGAGGATCCAGCGCTGGAGGCAATTTCAAGAATTCCCAGAATTTCCGCAATAGGCCTTGGTTCTCCATCAGAGCTTCAGATATCGACCAGTTGTCGGAAGAGAGAACCTCGGCTGAAACGTATGCATAACGATTGCGCTTTTTTTCTTTCTCGTCCTCCTCGTCGTCATTTATCGATCGTGTAGCAGAGAACGACCTCTGCTTGCCTTTCGATTCTGAATCCTCTGCATTTTCCGCTTCCGTACCAATTTCCGACTCTGCAGGTTCAACTGGTTCTGGTTTGGGTGCGACAACGTATTCCAGTAATCTCTCTAGGATCTTATCCTCCCGCAAGTATTCGATGAGCTTTGAATTATGCTGCTTCAGTTCTTGGATCAGATCACTCTCATCGAGCAGTTCCTCGAGAGTCACATCGGGCTTGTCGAGTATGGTATCAATTGTGGAAATGTTGGCATAACCGCCAAACCGCCAGAACATCTTGGCTATTTATGTGATAGCACTCGAGAGCCACCGGGGAGACGGTGGAAGAGCGAGATAGGGAACGTTTTGGCAGACACGAGGCCGAAAGTTGGGCATGCGAGTACAGTAGATCGGGAGTCGCTAAAGAGCCGCAAGCAGATAAATGATGGTTTTCCTCTCCAAGGCGCCGGGTCGGACGTAAGAAGAGGGTTCGCAGTGAGTCGTCTATATTCGTATCGTGATTCGTAATGAAGGCGTTCTGCTCACCGTGAACCTGGGGCATGATCAGTAAGGGTTATCGTTCGGACGGTTGGTTGTGGCTTTAGGGCTGCGGTCGTCACGATGCCTGGAAGGCTCTGACTCTGGCTCTGGAACTCGCGCACAGCTACCGCAAGAGACAGACGCACGATTGCGCGCGGCGGAGGGATGGGAAACCTACAGAGAATAACCTAGATGGTAAATGTAGTGTACAGCGAGGGCGGTCGCGGTCGTGTGCCAGGTATTAACAGAGAGCGACAGGTAAGATTTGAGGCTCAAAAAGGTGTGAGCTGGCTACGGTTGGACTAGACCGATCTTTCGAATCCACTCAAGGACTGGAAGGGCGGGCTTTTGCTGGTGGTTGGTGGGAAATCCGGGGTATCAAAAATAAAACAAGAAGGGAATAGAAGTACAAGACAGCAGCGATGAGTCGATGCTGTGTTGAATTGATCTTTTGGGGGGGGGAGTGGGGGGGAGGTAATGTTTGGAGCAGACGGGAGTAGACCAGACGTTGGTTGCACTGAGGTTTCTCTGTGATATGAGATTCGGGCTGGTTTACCGGGAGTGAAATCTTCCCGCTCAGCTAATCAACATGTCCAATCACTGAAGAGCAGGCCTGGACGCTACGCTGAAGCCCCTATTGCTTGCTGGAGCTGGGCTGGAGCTGGGCTGGTACCGTATGCCTCGCCCCGACGCTGACTCGGAAACGTGATGCAGGTGCAGGTGCAGGCAGATACTGTACAGACGGTGAGGGGCAGTGGCCGAGATAGGGAACCTCGAGTCGTGGGAATCATGGGGGAATTATCCACTGCACTATTTTGTTTTTTGATTTATTTTGTTTCCATCGTGGTCACGATGCGATATGCTGTTCTGTTCCGTTCTGCCACGACACTCAGTCATGACAGGACAGGACAGGGACATGATGCTGGCACATGCCAACCTTGGAATGAAACACCCGGCACGTGATGCCTGCTCCGAAAGCCTAACGGAGAAGACAATAGGCTTTAAGCCAATCACACCATCGTCGTCATCGCCCGCAGGCAGCCTTACAGCATACAGTACCTACCTACAACTACAGCAAGATAGAACAAGCCAAACGGACAACCCGATCTCGAGCCACGGAACAAAGACAGCCAGCTCCAGTCCTGACACATCTCCTCCCTTCACCAGGTGTCCTACCAACACCCGCAAACCCATCTCCCCGTTGTCCAGTCGTTTCTGTTCCCCGCCACAGAGGCCATTGCTTGTGCCGTCCAGCTAAGACCGCCTTTACGAGTCAACCAGCGATTCATCGCCTTCGCATGGGAACTGAGAGACTGATAGCAGCGCAAGGATACTAGTTCTCAGATTCCTCCACACGCTCGAATCGCGCAGTGGTAACGTCGAACACCCTACCCCAGAGATCCCCCATACCTCGACAAGATGAACCGTCTGTTCGGCGCAAAGAGCTCGGCTCCCAAACCCACGCTGAATTCAGCAATATCAAATGTAGTGGCCTTTGCTCTCTTCACTTCCCCGCCGGCCGCTAACATTCCCTAGGTGGACGACCGAGTAGCCAGCATCGATGTCAAGCTAGCGAGTATCAATGCCGAACTGACCACCTACCAAACAAAGCTCTCAAAGATGCGCGATGGGCCGGGAAAGACCGCCATCAAGCAGAAAGCCCTCAAGGTGCTGCAAAGGCGCAAGATGTACGAGTCGCAACGGGATCAGCTGCAACAGCAATCGTGGAATATGGAGCAGGCGGGCATGATGCAAGACAATCTGAAGAACGTCATGACAACGGTGGATGCCATGAAGACTACCAACAAGGCCCTCAAACAGCAGTATGGCAAGATTGATATCGACAAGATTGAGCGTATGCAGGATGAGATGGCTGATCTTATGGAAGTTGGAAATGAGATCCAGGAGAGTATCAGTAGAAGTTATGATATCCCAGAAGACGTTGACGAAGCAGAACTGGACGCTGAGCTGGAGGCTCTCGGTGATGAGATCGAGCTTGAGGGGATGTATGGGGCAGAACAAACACCAAGCTTCATGGTCGATGAAGTCCCGCAGTTCATCGACGAGCCACCGCAGAAAGAGGGCGCAGTCAAGGAAGCTGCTGGCTGAAGCCAGTAAGCAGAAAGCCCAAGAAAATTCTCTCTATGCATAACGGGAGTCTACGGCGTTGAGTTTAAGGTGTTTGTGCGGGTCCTTTTTTTATTCTCTATATTTTGAATTGAAATGCTAAGCATTCCAAGCGGCACAGTCATTAAACGTTGATAAGTGCATTTGATAATATGCTTGACTGGATGGAGGTTTCGCTGGCCACTTCCAATGTAGCAATCTCTACATCCTGCGCACTCATAATGTGCCTGTTGACATTGAGCCATATGCTTCTAATAAAGCCCAAACTTCCTTTTCCCCATCACGTATGTGTAAACCCCATTCTCACATCATTATATGCATAACTGGACGACGAATCCCCAAGTCACCGGTGTGTACACACTGCACCCGTCATAATACAATCCGGACAAGCCGTCGAAGATTCCCAAACCATACCACCCGCGTCATCTACCTGCTGCCGTGGGCCATAGACTTGCTCTGCGGGCCACCTAATATAATCCGCCCAAGGCCCATCCTCGCCCCCGAGAAAATCCGTCAGGAGCTTTAGCAAGCTCTCGGCGATGCCCTGACACCACCAGAGATATTGGAGCTGCTTGAGAAGCACACAGTAACTTGCGAGGATAATGAGAGCCTCAGGGACTCGGTCTTCTACCAGCCGCACGAATTCTTCTGGCACTAAAGTCATCCAGGCCATGGTTGCAGCGTGGCGACTAATCGTCTCGTGAGTTGTGGCTAGGGAGGTTACACGCCTCAGTGCCTTGAGAGAGTCGTCGAGCGTCTTCTTTACAGGCTCGGGGTGGGGGGAGTCTTTCATCGCTTGCGCAACTGCATCGAAATGTTTTTCTTCATCGGGAAGTAGTGGCATCGGTCCATCTTCATTCAAGCCCTTCCAAGGTCGGAAGAAGGCAGATAATGCACCGTCTTCGATCCAGGGCCACACGGCTGAGATGATGGCTCGGTTACCGCGGTGCAGCTTCATCCATTGCAAGTGATGAGATTCTGGGTCCTCTGATGGCTGGGCCCGGAAGAAGATATTCCGTGCCGTAATGGCGTTCTGTGATGCCCAGGTGTGGAAGGTTAGGAGACTGCTGAATGCGAAACATGCATCGCAGTTTTTACGGCTCAGCGAGGCGAGTTCGGGTTTGAAGAGGTTTAACTTGAGGTTGTTAGTCATATAGACCTTGGCAAAGTTGCCCAGAAAGATTTCAACTCACTGCCATATCATGGTGAGCTGTAGCTGCCACATGGTACTCTTGTTCTAACTGTGGTCTGATATGTGCCATGTGCAGCCCAGAAAGTGCTAAGAGCTCGTGCATCAGGAATGGGTTCTTGAAAGCCAGTTGAACAATGACCGAATCAAAAACTTCACTGCCACCAGGGTCTTTGCTAAAGGTAAACTGGCTAGTTGATCTCGTCCAGAAGTGAAACAGCTCAAGATCAAGCATGGTAAATGTTACGGGTAGTACGACAGGTAATGAAGACAGCGAGAGAGATGGGCTGCCATCTAGACTTTGTGGGCCTGGTGATGAGTAGGAATTTGCGTTCGGGCTTGTATCATTGCTTCCAAAACCTCTCGTGGGATGCGTTTGCAGATAAGAACATTCCGTTCCGTAATGCTCGCACTTCCTGCAAGTAGGCTTTTCTTCATCGCACTATGTCTTTATCAGCCCCTACGTCTTGATTATGAACAATACAAAATAGCAAATAACCAAAGCGGGGGAGAGGGTATGGACCAAACTGGAAATAGGTCTGAAGGGCTCTTTTCAATAAGAACAAATTGTGCTTTTGAGCTGAAGTCAAGAACCTCCAAGACAATAATTGAGTCCTGAGTAATCACACTCCATCACGCCCCAGAACTCGACAAGCTTTGTCCAAGAGCCAATCAGAGCAAACATAAGACATGAACTATATCTTAGAGGCGTAGTACAGCGGCTCAAAGGGAACAAAACCCGATCACTTGGCAGCACATGGCAGTCGGTGTTCTACAAGAACAATGCCAATCCTAATAAGCAATGCTGCTACTTAAACATGGCAAGCTTTTTTGAAATGATGCTGTGCGAAAATGAGAAGAAAAAACAAGTACGTACCTTGACCTTCCGCTGTTTGCACTGCACACAACCCGTACGGCTCTTGTGATGAGGCCGGCGAGGTTTGGTCTTCTTCGGTTCAGATTCGGAGTCCATGATCTCCACTACTCAATATCTCCTCGATCCTCAGTAATGAGGTATTGAACCGCTGGGGCGATACTTTGGAATCAAATAGGAAATACCGCACCAGATGCTGCGGGTAGGGCCACGAATCGTTGCAGGCGCAGCCGATCTTGGACCGCTTGGCAAAGAAAATAAGCTCCTCAGATTCGTGCGACCATTCCGAGGGGGGTAGCAAGGCTCGGTGCAATGGATACTTCACGACCTGTTGTTGCAGATGCAGAAGGAGGTTGAAGAGCAAATGGCAAAAGGTGCTATACGAGATGCGAGCCGAGATGCGAGGCTGCGAGGCTATCTTTAACTCTTCCTAACCTCTGGCGAGGCACAGCCCCATGTGGCACCCTGGGAATTCCAATCTATCCGAGGTGTTTCAATTGGCTTGTACCTGATTGAGTTGTGGTCTGTCCCATCCCTGGCCTGCTCTATCTCGAAGCTTGTTGACTTAAAATTAACATGTCAATGTCACTGTTCTGTTCTCCTTCGTTCTCTGTCCTTCGCGAAGCATATGCTCCACTTGGTAGATTTTGGAGGCCTTCACTGTGACAGGAAGGAGCCTCTTTCTCAAAGCTTGACCCAAGAGTTTCTTCCTTCATTGACAATCCTATGTATCAGGAAATTCATTGGCTGGCCAGATTACTTTTTAACAATTTTTGATACCAAAGTCAAGTGCCTTAAAAGCCAAATATGTCATGCTTTTAGGTTACTTAACGACATGTCTGTTCGAGAAGTTCTAAATACATAAAACTCCCTTCTCAACTGAGTAGAGCCTATTTTTATTCGTCCTTACAACGCCGTTGAGACTAAGAGATCTAACGATCCCAATTTGATTCATGCCTCAAACTTCCGAAAATTGGCAAGCACTGGTTATGATTTGGGTTTTATTTTACTTGGGAGGGAAGAGGCAAGAACAGTCCCATCTAGAACATGTCAGATAATACCTTAATATGGTATTTTTATAGTGCTTCTGGATAACAGCCAGCTAGAGTGACGTAAAAGAAATATCTTGCCGTATGGCTAGTACATAACTTTCGTTCTTTTCTCTTCAACTTGTGATGCTTAAGGCTTTGAAAGTCGGGACCTCTCGTTCTCAAGACCTGAGATATACACAGTCGGTTAAAAACTACCCTATAGCTTTCAACTTGGAATAGAGGCTCAAAAAAAGTCCCATTACTTTCTCCTCACTATGTCCACGTGAGGTTGAAGAAAAAGAACAAGAGGTAAGTAGGTAGATAAAAGCTAAAAGGTACGCAGATTCATACCGCCACGTGACCAGAGACGAAACCGGTGGTTATTGAACCCACGATCATAAAGCCAAATTACTTCTCCAAGGGCAATCGCATAGACCTATATTCTAAATACTCAAACTGCATAATCTATTTTCTCCGTTGCGTTTTCAAAGCCAGAAGTTCAACAAAGTAGATTGATGGAGTACTTGTCGGAGCGTCCGACGATGATTAAGACCTTAAACCCCACCTTCCTTCTTTACCTTTACTTCGTCTTTACTTCGTCCTCACATCTCGCACGATCTAGAAGGGAAAAAGAAAAAATAAACCTTCTCCGCAATCTTCAGTTTCGTTTTACTCTTTTCACTCCAAATAAACACAGCTCTCTTCTCTGCGAACAAAAATGTCAGCCGCTATCTCTGACCTATTCTCTGTAAAGGGAAGCGTGGCACTAGTCACTGGAGGAACGAGTGGGATTGGGTTGATGATTGCCAAAGTTTGTTTACTTTTTTCCTTCAGTAGTATTTTATTCTTCTATTTCTTTTAGAGGAGAAGGGAAGATAAGACGTTAAGCTAGTTCAGTAACGCTAACGAAAGAAATTAGGGGCTCGTGAGCAATGGAGCAAAAGTGTATATCTGTGGATTAAAAACAGATCCGATAGAAGCTGTTCAGGAGGAGCTATGTGAGCTGGGGAAGGAGAGCGGTGGAGTTGCTTGTGCGTAAGTTATTTTTTTGTTTTACCTTTTTCGAGGTGCAATATTTGGGTTTTATTGGTTCTTGTTTAATCGAGGTATGATCTGGATTTGAGTCTGGGTTTATTATGAGATGAAAAGAAGGATTTCCAGTGAGATCTCTCGAGTGATTGCATGTCTATTTATTGAGAGGAAATTGGAAGCCAAAAGAATTTAGAGTGAAGTTCCGATCTGCTATAAGAGATCCTTTTGAGCTGTCAGAAAGCGCTGGCAAGAATTAAGTGATAAATGAGGCTCAAGTGAGTCCTTACAGAAGATATACATATCTATCTTGTCTTTTGAACTTTTTTGTTTTCAAACCAGGGACTTTTATTTCACAGAAAACATCTCACGTCAGAACCCCTAACATCCTTCAAGTTTCTCCTGCGACCTCACCTCGAAAGAAGGAATCCAGCAAGTCGCAACCATAATCCGCAGCACCGAGAAGCATCTGGACATCCTAATATCCAATGCCGGGATCCGACGCGATCCACCGATCTCATGCGACGTTCTCACTGCTTCTCTTACTGAACTACAAACCTCACTCTGGTCCTCCGAGTACGATGACTGGACCCGTTCCTTTCAAGTAAATGTCATGGCGCACTACTTCCTATCTGTCACGCTGCTAGATCTATTAGCAGCTGCAGGCGATAGAGACATGGAAGATGGAAGTAAAGGGCGCGATCACGGCAGAGGAGTTGTTATTGTAACGAGCAGCATAGCCAGTTTGCATAATGCGACGAATGTGGATATGATGAGTTATGCGTCGACGAAGGCCGCAACAGATCATCTGATTGCGCTGTTGGCAAGCAAATTCGCGAGGTGGTATGTGAGAGTTTGTGGGATTAATCCCGGCTGTAAGTCCTCCTTTTACCTTTTCAAGATGAAGTATGTAGGTTCTGATTCCAGATTCAGTTGTGCCTTCGGCTATGAACCCGATGGGGACGGGGTCTGGTGCCGATATCTTCGGTGATCTTGTACAGAAAGTACCTGCTAAAAGAGCTGGTGGCTTGGCAGATATGGCTGGTGTAGTTTTATTCCTTTGCTCGAAAGCTGGTGCATATATTGATGGAAGAAGTGTAGTTGTGGATGGGGGACGGACTTTGTTTGCCAATGGGCAAGTCTGACGAGAATCATCGTTCCATATAAATTACACCTGCCTGTCTTGCAGAATTGATGTTTCATCATGAGCGTTTGAGTAATTGAAGCAAATCTTTACATTGAGAAATTCCATCATGATGTCTCTTCAATCTTGCAGATACAAAGTACTCTCTGATCCAGTCTTGTCTCGGCAGACGCTCCGCGTGACATTGGGTACTTTACCCTAAAACATTCTTCCATTACCACAAAGCTGCAAAAGGAAATCAAATTGGCTTCCGACATTACCGCTTCCGAAGATTGGATCTTGCTCTCTGCAATCGTTGGTCGAAGCTCCTCAATCATACCATCGAAGGTTTCCTTCTCGGCTCTCTCGCCATAGAAAGGTGTGCGGAAAAGATCCGATTTGGAAGAATACTTTGTCAATCTATGGGCAAGTTAATTCTAACCTCAATTTAATTCTAAGAAAAACAGGACGGCTCCTAAGTAATCAGCTTCAAAAGAATAATAGACTTACACTACATCTAGCCAGGTTCCCAGTACCTGATGTTTATTCTTGAACAATTCTGTACCTATTTGAGCTCTCAACCTGAAGATTATAAAGAGCCAGAATGTCCAAAAGGTATGGTCCCATTCTTCGACCAGCACACCCCAATCTAGTGGTTTCGGCTCTTCTTGATCGGCAGCTATGATATCCTCCACTGTCGAGAACATGGAGGGATACTCAGAAGATAACCAGTCAAATGCGTTCTCTAGAGATAGTAACTCTGCCCGGGCCTGGGTTTGAACAGCTTCAGAGGCAATTGTAGCCTTGAGTGGTCGCAAAGAGCTATATTCTAGCACAATGTTCAACTCGGCAGAAAGTGAAATGCTAGCATTGGTAATAACCTTCATCTGCCTCTGGCGGTATTCGATAGCTAGATGTTGATTCTCATTTTTCGGTAGAGCAAGGCTGACTTCCGTCGTTTTGAGCCTGGCTATTTCCGATTTGAGCTTATCATGAAGGATAAAAAGTGCCTGCAGCATAACCCTGCCCAAAGGGCCTTTGAAAGGCTCGCTACTCTTTTCCGGGCAGAGTTGAAGGTTGGATTTTAAATACTCAGTCTCGCAGTCATTCGCAAGCATCACTACCAACAGATCGATCAAGCCATTTGAGTAAAAACGCAGATACTCAGGTCTGTCGTCATCTCGTACAAGGCGATTCGCATGAATTTTATACATATCTTCCTCCAGAGGCTGTTGTGGGGCTGACAATACCTGACACTCCTGCATGTTTCGTAGGCTTCTGGCCTCGGGGTTCGGTCTGACTTTGATGTTGACAGTATCCTCGTTTGTTTCTTCTGGGAGCATGAATCCATAGCCTATCAACAGTTCACTATTAGACTTAGAGCCATAATTGTTGAATATCTGGTCGCCAGCTGTAATAACACCATCGAAACAGAATCCGAGATATCGCGGTTCACTTTCAGGACACCATTTAACGTTCAAATTGTTGGGCATGTGGTTTCCAATATCTAATACGGGGAAAAGAATTGAGAACCCGTCTTTTCCTGCACTGGTAATCTCACTCCATGCTATTCTCATAATCAGAATCCTCATCTCGCAGCAGTCATATCCAGATTTGAAACTTACAGCTTGGTAAAGTCAAAGAGGGGCGGAAGCTGCGCGTTCCAAAAATTGCTGCTGCCCATTGATAAAGTTCGAAGTCGTATGCCTGCCAATTTTCGTGCTCATCTTTGAGCAGCTCAAACCCCGTCTGCCATCCTTTGACCCATATAGCCTTTCGGAGTTGTATTGCAGGCTCAGCATTAGTCCCTTTTAGAAACTCAAGGTCCTCTGCCCCCCAGACCATTGCAGTACCAAGACGTTGTGGCTCATCTGGCTGAGGGAGCATTTTTATGTAAGGGTACCAGAAAGACTTCTCGCCTAACAGAAACTGCTGCATAAGGAAGAAATGACCAATTATGACGGCTCCGAGGGGATCAGACTCCTTCAGCTTCAAAAATTTCAGAGGAAATTGGGAAGAGCCATTTCTTGAGAATGTGGGTGAAGCGCCAAAGGCATTAAGATAAGACAACGATACTTTATACGAGCATCGAACTACCTCGGTGGATTTCGTGTTCGGTGGAATGGAATCGCTTGCTCTGAATCCATAACCGCCAAACTCACCAAACCAATGAATCCCTATTGAGGGATGCAATTGACCGCCATGAGATTCGAACCACTTCAGGAGGCTCTCCACGTCTGACGGCCTGTCGATTGTTTTCGCCATTGAATGGAACCAATTTGATTTTTAATAACGAGTTTCTTTAATGAATCTTGAATGAGCGCGTTTCTCGATAATAAAGTACGGGGGACTGCCCACGTCTCTGTTTCTAGATCAACCAATTTCTGGAAAATTGTAGATTGCCGAAAGTCTAAATAGTAGCAAACCCGCCAGGAGTGACCAGTTGCACAGGCTTGAAAAGCAATGAGGAAACGACGTCACTCGACTCGTTCTGAAGAAATTTGGTATGATAATGCTAGCGACTCGCATGAGTCGAGTCTCTCTTCTTGCAGCTGCTTCTCAAGTGTTTACAAGGCGTTAACGTATTGTGGAAGCTTGCAGATATTTACTCGACGAACCGAGACCTCGCTAAACGCTCCCATAAGCGTGCTTGGCGCCACTAACTTATTAAGTGGAGACCAGTGCCAATGGTACAAATAATAATATCTTGGATTTTGATTTCAAAATTTATTCAGGAATCCTGATTATTTTGTATAATTGCTCAGGAAGGGAGTCTTAAAACTCTCCATGTAATCTAAAATCATTTCGTACTGGGTTTTCTAGAACAGAATTTCAAAAACCCTTCCAAATTGTCCACCAAGAAAAAAACAAAACAAACTCATGAGACTCACAAAATGCCAGCATTAAGGAACAAGGGCAAATTTTAGAATACTAATACAGGGTTATCCTTTTGAAATGCACTTTAATATGAAATAAGATCTCTCGGATATATCAATGTACCTATATCTAGCTAACCTTATATACAAGAAAGAAGGGACGAAGAATAATAACCCCCTAAATACCGCCACATCCAACGTAGCCATAGCGCAGAGGCCTCTACATTCTTGTATCGAACAAAAAGTTGAGTCCACAAGCCAAATGGTTATTCCGGTCGATCTGATGTATCACCGAAGTAACCCCAAAGGTTACTTCTACGACATCCTTGCCCTGTTGGTCTCTGGAAACACATATGAGTCGATGTAATTTGGGACCCTTTCGGAGAATTTCACAATCTCATCATCATTGACACCAAACTCCCAACCACCTGAAGGCCTAGTAGCACAATATGACGCGAGTGGATTATTGCAGTCCTCGCCAAATTCGTTGCGTCTAGTGTTCGTTCCATTGGTTGAATTTGCAGAGATACCAGAAAGCAAGTCCTCTTCACTTCTGTATCCATACAAGGTAGTCCAAGAAAAACGTTCGAGATTGTTCTTGGGTTCGATGTGCCAAGTAATCCAGCACAGGGCCGATGCGTCGCTTACATATTCGACCCTCACAGAATCCATATGAACATTATTTCCAACACCTGCAGCTTCCAGAAAATCAAATGCCTTGATGGTTGCATTCGTGACGCTTTCAAAGGTTTGTCCACCAAAAGAATTCCCGATAAATAATGATGTGAAGGAGGAGAATCGGTAATATGATGCTACGTTCTCGGCAAGTGCTTGGGCGGAAGAACCATTACGGTACAAGTCGTAAGTGGTACCGTATGAGTTTGCAAATGCAGTTGCTGCCGCAATTATGTTGACTGGACGCATGGTGGGGGTTGTAATTCGTAGTGCTGGTAATAACAGTTTGAAGAGTTAGTGAACACTTGTTAGATTTACAATGCTTTGAGTTAAACATTTCTCTCAACACACCCAACGAACCCTTTTATACGCCATCTCTCACAATTAAGATGGGCCAGATGTCAAAGGGGGACTCGGAAACTTTCGAGAAATAGACCTTTGATTCACTGTTACCGACAGATTGGGAGACTTCTTATTTCGCGATGCGAGAAAACCGAGCTTACAATGTCTACCTTGGCTAATCCACATATATTAATGACATTTTAATTGATGGGGTCGATTGCCCCGAGTCATAGAATTCGGATGAATCGAATCAATATATGTCGAAAAAGTCTCCGGGAAGGAGCTGAGCTTGAGCTTGGGGCGCCAAGCGATCTTTGGTTCAGCTTTCGCTTCGATTGTCGTGCTGGTCCCATGTCTTCAAGCCACCTGCTGCAAGGCAACGCCAAAACAACTCTACGAAATTTAGGACTGCCAGATTGTGCCTCTCGCATCATGCCATGTTCTATTATCCTGCTCTCTGGAGGCTGTGAGCTTTTCAGCAATACAAAGAGCTTATGCGAAGTTATTACTTACAGAGTCATATCCTCCGCGAACTTCACGCCCTGAGATGACGCCTAGTCAACCGTCGCACAAGGCTGCGCCTACACCTGAACATGTTGCTGCGATTCTCCCGATCGCTACCCAAATATCTTGTTTTCTCAAGCTCTGGAGTCTTAAGCTAGGCAGTTCTCTGGGCTTCGCCATCCTGAGACTTCTAAAGCGCACCCCGAAAGAGCTACGACCGACAACCATAAAAGCGTACCCGTGTCGGCCGAGTCTTCGAAACCGCATCTTTGTCCCGAGATCGCACAAACCAGGTAGCCTGCTCCCTCTTTATATCGATTTACACGGTGGAGGATTCGCGGTTTGCGATGCGCGCTTCGATGACGAGTTTTGCGCCGAATTCGCGAATACCTTCAATATCCTGGTAGTTAGCATCGAATATGGAAGAGCACCTTCGAACCGTTTTCCTGGGCCTACCCAAGACATCGTAGCCATTGCACTGGGTATACTAGAAGATACCAGCCTGCCGGTTGACAAGGAGCGCGTCGTACTTGGAGGATTTAGCTGCGGTGGAAATCTGGCCCTGTCGGCTGGGCAAACCCCAGAACTAGCCACAACAGTAAAAGGCATTGTTTGCTGGTACCCAGTGACCGACTTCACACTGAGCCCGAAGGAGAAGCAGCGATCTAGGCCTTATCGGCACGCGAAGGATACAGACGCGTTGAAGGATTTTGGCCCTGTGTTCGACTGGGGCTACATAAAGCCGGGACAACATCTCAAGGATCCGCAACTCAGTGTCAGATACTGTGGAAGGCAAGTCGCGATGCCAAACTGGATCTTCGTTATTGGTGCGCAGTATGATATGTTGGCTCATGAGGCGCGCGAAACAATCTTTGATATCGCGGGCTTGAGTGACGAGGAACGCCGTCTTGGGAGGGATGGATTTGTCAAAGACTCATATAGGTGGGCGTTGGTGAAAGATGTAAGGCACGCATTTACGCATCAGATTGGTGATTGCAAAGGAGATAGTGAGACCGTACGGGTCAATAAACGCCGTGAGATGATGGGCGAGGTTGCCGAATGGTTATTCAATGGACCTTACTGCCAACGATAAGACCCCCATGACCAAGTCAACTGGGTTTAAATCCTGCGATACGGTTAGCTCTGAAGCCACAAGCTGGGAGATCCGACAAGCTGGTAATGGTCTCACCAAGAAAGACGTTTGTTCGGATAATGGGAAATCGGCTAGTCAATAAGACATAAACTTCTTATTGATTCTATGGTATAACAATGCTATCTATCTATCTATCTATTATCATTTTTGTACGCCATATGCAATCCAAACGGGGGTATTTTTGCAAGAGAACAAAACATAAACTATCTACGCAGCAGGCAAAGTCGCCGTCGAGTTTGCTGCCATAACTTCAGGGACCCAACTCCAGCATCCAGACTCATAAAGCGGAACATCCAAACGATACAACTCCAACTCGTAAAATTGAGTAACGAAAGCAGTAACGATGAAAGCGAAAGCATTCGAGTACCACATTCCATTAACACACTTCTCCTCGGTAGGAGCTGGGAAAGTAACATTTGCCGAGTTGGCAGTGTTGAATTGACCATTGATGGTGAAGACGTTGATGAATTCTGGGCGCGCAGTGATTCCAGAAGAGAGATCGAGGAGACCATTCAAGAAGTTGGCGGCGATCTCAGCAGTGAGCGAGACAAAAGGATTGACTTGAGCCTCGATGGTGGCGGAGACGTTAGTCTGGTGAGTATAGACTGGCTTCCAGCCGGATGAATAGGTGTTCTTGGCATCCAACATATCGAGATGGATGTGACCTTCATCAAGAGTAGCAGTCAGGTTGGATGTGATATCGACGGTACCGGAGACTGCTACCTCGACTCCGAGATCAAAGCTAAGAGCTGGTCCGACATCGAGGATTCCGGGGATGCTGAATGCAGCGACGGTAACGGATGCTGGGGTGAAAGTGTAAACATCGTTGTCATAACCAAGAGTAGCGATGACCTCCACGTTAGCACCCATAGCAATGCTAAGATCGACATCAAACCAAAACTCGGTCACTCTGAAACGATGGAAACTGTAGTGGAAATGTCCGCTGATGTCCAAGTTACCGCTGAGAGAAGGGTCGTGGACCTTGACTGAGAGAGACTTGGTGACGGGGTCATCACTGAGAGAAAGGGTACCGGGGAAGTCACCGAGGAAAGTCTGGGTGATTTCTCGCTTGGCCGAGCTGGCTGCGGGCTTGCTGAAGGAAATGGTCATCTCGCCAGCACTGGAGTTGAAGTCGGATCGGGTGGTGGAAGCAGTAACTGTGAGGGTCTTGTTGTCAAATCCGAGGCTGTTGACAACGTACAGACCACGTTCATTGTCGGTATCACAGTCGCCTAAGTGGTTGGTGAGCAGGATGAAGGCATCTTGCGGCCAGACAGTGAAAATCTCTTCGTATTCAGAAGCGCTGCCAAAAGTCACAGCGACAGACTCGGCTGAACAGTCTACTTTGGAAATCGAATCGATGTCTTCAAGAAGAATTGCTGGGTGATTCATGGTAGCGTCAACCTCTGCTCGCATCGCATCTGTGTCGGCAGATTGGTAGAGAAGTGTGACATTCTCATTTGGTGTAAGTGCAGTAACTTGGGTGAGGGGGACAGCCTGTCGTTCAACCAAGGAAGCGCCAACCCACTTGCTCTTAGGAACTGGCATCAAAATGGTCTTGGGAGCAGCAGCTGTGATCTTAGAGGAACCGATCGTGACGGCTGCTGCTGGTGCTGGTGCTGGTGCGGCCGAAGCCAAGGTAGAAAAGGCAACTGCCATAACGGCTGCCATATTAAGGAGGGAAGACATTCTCAAAAATGAAAGAGTGAATTGATGAGAATTGAAAAAGGAGTGGAAAGGCAGCTGAAAGAAGAAGCCAAGTGAACGTAAAGATCAAAAGTGATGGGGATTCAAAACACTTGCGGACATGGCTTACCTTTATACAGAGTGCTCATCTGTATCTGAGGCTATCCAACACAAATGATACCACCACCATCTCGTACTTACACACTCCGGCATAACTGCGGATCTGAGCGGGTGGTATTCATGAAGGATCCGATCTGGGTATGTGGAGAACACGTGCCAAGGTTATCTCAGCTGTGAAAGGGTCAGCACCAGAGGGTCTCCATAAATGATTACCCAGCAGGTTCTTCCACGAGCAAGGAAACAAATTCTGGAGAACCTCTCTCAAAAGAATCTTCTCCTCGGAATACCACTCCGAATTTCCCAGCTGGCGCTTTAAATTAGACAGGCCATGTGTTCCTTGAGGATCAGCACGGTTCGCGGGTAGGATTCGCTTAAGCACAGTCAGCTCTATTAGCCGAGCTGGTACCAGCGGACCTCCTATCCCTTTTCAGATCTTTACAGCCCTAACCAGCCATTGAGATGTGTTTCAAATCTGATCTAGGTTGATATGCAATCCTTTTATGATCTACGCCCGTGAACTGTACATATTCTTCGCCGGAGCCGTGGACTCCGGCCCCCGGTTCTATCTCGCTTGTGAACTCGACCCCAGTGGTATGTCACTGATTAGTCTTTCATCGGCAAAGCAGACTTCTGTTCAATTACCCAAACGGGGAGATTTCAGCTTCCAGAACAAAGGTATGGGTTAGCTAAGCTTTTTGGTCGTGGCTTAGCCACAATTGCCAATCCTTTGAAACGTTTATTGCTTACTGCACTCTGGGATATAGAGACTTGGGGTAAGGCAACGAGATGGAAGGAAGACGGTAATACTCAAAGACACTTTACTCCTCTTCCAATCGATAATAGTATATCGCTAATATTACTCTTGGACACAGGATCCTAAAGATGATAAATGTCGAGAATTTCATTGACTAATACAAATTTCCATCCAACGCATGGAAGTTACCATGTCGTAAAGTCTGGGTATGCGGACAAGGCCGGAAAACTCCTCAAATTACGCTTTTAGCTAGAGGTGTTCAGAACATACAAACACAGGAATAGAAAGAAGCAAAGACGGTGTGTTGAAATGCATACTTTCCAGCATCATAAAACGTTTTCCAAAAACGTCAGTCATGTGACAAATGAGTTAGATTGGGGATCTAAGCAATTCATCAATTACATCGGGTTGGGTCTCTGTTAAACCAATATTCACACTTGAAATAATACAAGATCGATGTATCTGTCGAGAACATCTGGCATTTTGGTGTATCCAGTAGAAGGGAGCCAAGGCGTTCGGTGCAGGGGAGAGGTCTCTTACGCTTCAAGACAAAGATGGTGTCATCATGAGTATCAGATCATTATTAAAAGCAAGGCTTTTTGATAGTATTTCCATTTCATGATCATTGCTGGCAAGTTTTGAGAAATTCTGTAGGAAGCGCTTCGCTGCAATAGATCGTCAGGGTCTCGTTACACTCTGAGAGGATCTTTGCCAACACTTGCCCAGCTGAATCCGAATAATAATGCGTTGCTAGCGAGAGGAGTATGTTGTAAGCGGATTCCAAAACCCAAAAATTACCGTGTCATAATTGGGTGCTTGACAGCTAATGCGGGCTAGCTTCATAAGCCAGGTACAGAGGCAAGTTTCCTTTCTGTCTACGTGATGAGATAGATCTAGAATTTTGAAAGTATTTAACAGCAGATCCAAAGTACTTCCCGGGATTAATAGCTATGATGATAGTGTCATGGAAGATATGGCATCCAAGTACCAGCGGTAAAACCCAGGGGGGGAAACAATAACAACCCTATCGGCTTTAACAGATACTGCAACAGAAACTCAGGACCCTTCTGTTGAGCTCCATTAGGAAATCAACAATATATTTATGGCATAGCTCTCGTCAGGTGATATCGCAGAGTTTCAACTGCTATCCCGCAGTTTCCGACAAGCTCTTCAAACAACTTGTTCAAAAGAGATGCCACGATCCTGGGAAATTAATCTTATGGAAGCAGGCTTTCAAGAAGGGGTTCTAAGTTGTAGGTTTAATTGGATGGTCGTTCTTTTCCCAACAGTTTGGAAGGCTCCCGAAAGACACACTCGGGTTGAGAAACAGAGCTCGTATTTATGGACTTGCAGAAGAGATTGTACGAAAAAACGATTGCTCAGATACCCGCTATCGTTCGAGACTTTTCTATTTAGACTGGTTAATTGTCACAATAAGCATCGCTTTGAAGGTTGTGCAAGATGCGCTAGGAGGAATCTATGAGAGTGGCGGAACCGACAGGCGTCTTAATAACACCAAGAGTGTGTGGTCTCTTCTCTTGTAAACTCAAATACTGAAGTCTTCCGACTCTTCACAATAGCTATGGTAGACCAGCTGTCCGTGCATCCCCTATTCCGATGCGTTGTTTAAATTGCGTGCATATAACAGTTGTACGAACTTTGAGACCGCATGTCTGGTGGCATGATTATTTTTCAGCGTGGCGAAGCAGGTCACCAGTCGGTGAACAATGATCAGCCTTTTGCATGGCTTGGAGATACTTGTGGTGAGCAGAAATCTTCTGATTTCCGAGGCTCCGGGCTGAGAGTTTTCAGGAGAAGTCAAGAGCTGACGTTCAGGAAACCTGATTATTTCGGATGACATGTGACGTGCTGGTTACTTATTGGTAGCCGAAAGTGGTCTGACAATGATCTCTGGAGATCCCCGCATACTCCGTAAGGCAAGGTGACCAGGTACGAACGCCTCCTGGCTATAAAAGTTACAACGCGACATGCTCTTGAATCCTACTGCAGAACAGCATTCATTGAATTTAATCCGCTATCCATTTTACCTCGAAGGCGATTGATACTCCAGCATATCAAAGAATACACATTCTATAACGCTCCCGAGCCAAGGAGCAAACAACGTCATCAACCAACACCAAATTCTCCATTTTCTTCGAAATCTAAACCCAATTCACATTGTACTCTATTGAAGCAACCAAGATGCCGCCAGACGCAGAGCATGAGTTCCATGTTCGGCCATCAACTCATCGAACAAGACGGCTCAGCAAAGTGATCGAAGATGAAGGGACATTCACTGCATCCTTAGAAGTGAGTTCCAAGTAAAGAAATTCCAAAATACAAATCCTCAGATGCTGATACTCTCAACCAAAAGCCACGTTTTGTAGGCATTTCGGTGGTCTTCCAGGATTCCAGCACAGCGCTCGTAGCGATCGCTATTCGCGACAGCGTCTATCTAATTGATTTCTCCGTCAAGTCGGTAGAGCGCAAGGATGGAACTGACACGATCGCTGACCACGTCATCTCGGAATTGGAGACATATCAACGAAAATCGTTGTGCAAATTCATTGGCGCTGGATTCTCGCGCGACTTGCCTAAGCGAAGCCCGCAGCTGTGTTCGAAACTATGGCTGCAGCTTGACATTGTCCCTTTTCTGATTCGCGTTGAGAAAGATGACGAGACGCACGAAGAGGGGTTCTGGGACGTCAAGAGTGTTGATGAGCAGGCTGATAGTATGTCCAGGAAGTGCATCATGTAAGTTGATACCAAGATTCTTCGCCGATTTGGAGTATCTCCAAAGCAATTTTTAGAATTTGTCACCGGATCTAATGACTTTCCAGGAGCTTTGGTCCAAGTTTGGTGCCATTGCTACATGTGGGATACCGCGGTATTGTCAATGTTGATGCGGGTTTCCAAGCTCAACTGTTCAACACGAATGACTTCAAAAACACATGCAGCCCCAACACATGGAACGCCACTATGAAATATGTGTCGCAATTAAAAGAGAACCATACGAGAATTGCGTTTTTCAGCAGTACACCTCAGGGTGGTGGAGTTGCTTTGATGAGACATGCTCTTGTTCGGCTCGCTAAAACCCTCGGGGTCGACTTGAAATGGTACGTGAAGACACTTTTACTCATGAACTTCAAACTCAATTCTTGCATAGGTACGTGCCAAAGCCCAAGCCAGGAGTCTTCCGCATCACCAAGAATATCCATAATATCCTTCAAGGGGTTAGCAAGCCAGATGAACGGATCAGCACGGAGGATAAAAATACGATCACCAGCTGGATCACTGAAAACGCAGAGAGATATTGGTTCTCGAAAGGCGGACCACTTTCACTACCAGAGAAAGGTGGTGCTCATGTGATAGTTGTAAGTAACACAGAGTATCGCAGCATAGAATCAAGAACTAACGAGTTAGATCGACGATCCGCAAATGCCTGGTCTGATCCCCTTAATCAAAAAGCTAACGCCAGACCGACCGGTTCTCTATCGAAGCCACATTCAGATCCGAAGTGATCTCGTGGACAAGGAGGGAACCCCACAAGCAGATGTGTGGGATTTCTTGTGGAACAATATTCAACATGCCGATATGTTCATCAGCCATCCCATCAAGGCCTTCGTGCCTAAGAATGTTCCAAAGGAGAAAGTCGCTTACCTACCTGCTACCACGGACTGGCTTGATGGACTCAACAAGGACTTGAATGAGTGGAGTCTTGGTTACTATGGACATATCTACAACGAACAATGCCACGCTCTGAGAATGTAAGAATCTGAATGTTTTTGGAAGGAGCTCACTTACTGATCTTCACCAGGACCGAGTTGAAATGGCCGAAGAGTAAGTCCACACTATCTTTTTAGTTGGAAAATCTTTACTGATACATTTGATAGGAAAATATATTGCACAGATTGCAAGATTTGATCCCGCAAAAGGTATTCCCGACGTCGTTGACGCATACGCCGAATTCCACAAACTGCTACGCCAGCAACATCCCGAGATTGAACCACCCCAGCTTGTCATGTAAGTTAGTCTTCCCACTAGCCAAACTCTACTAACAAAATCAGCTGCGGCAACGGTTCAGTCGATGATCCCGACGGAACTGCCATTTACGATGAGACCATGGCACACATCGAGACGAAATACCCACACTTACTCAGTTCCATCTCAGTAATGCGCCTCAATCCAAACGATCAACTAATCAACACGATCCTATCAGCCGCCCACACAATCCTACAGCTCTCAACACGCGAGGGGTTTGAAGTCAAAGTGTCAGAAGCGATCCACAAAGGCAAACCCGTGATCGCGACCAAGACTGGTGGAATCCCTCTGCAGGTGCAAGATGGCAAGAACGGATTCCTAGTCGAGCCGGGAGATTACCATGCCGTGGCAAATCATCTGCTTGAATTGTGGAGTGATAACGAGCTGTACACTCGCATGTCTGAGTATGCGAAGGTCAGTGTGAGTGACGAGGTTGGAACAGTCGGTAACGCGCTCGCGTGGTTCTATCTCGCGGTCAAATGGACTCAAGGAGGTGTGAAGCCGAATGGAAAATGGGTCAATGATTTGGCGAGGGATGAGGCTGGGATTCCTTATACGGAGGGGGAGAATAGAATTTCTAGATCCTAGATTCTCGTAGAGGTTAGGGGTAGAGAGATAATATTACAGGTAGAGAGAGAGAGAGAGAGAGAGAGAGATGATGGAAAAGATAAATCGAACACCGCTCGCTTAGGTAGCTATGTAGGGGGTAAAAGAAAAAAAATGGAGTTTGTTTCTTGTCTTTGCTTGTAATAATTCCAGTTCGCTTCGTCTCATGAGTATCGCTTAACTTCTTTTTGTCAAGACATAACGGAGAGAGATGGCGCTTACCCCCTGTCTAAACTATAATACTGCTCTCTAGAGAATTCTCTCCTATTTAGATTTAAAATATCTAATAATATCTTTCAAAGTTTATGTCACACGTTTACTCACTTCTTTTCCTCCTCAGAGGGTCTCCCTGCCGCTCTTACCTCACCCAGCAACCTCGCCGTACCTACAATCTCCTGGATTAGCATGTGATAATCCCATCCAACGCCCTTCGCAGCAAGCGCACTCAAGCTATCCTGATCCTCTCTGGCTGGTCTTCCAGGTCCCGTCATATTCTACATAACAATTAGTTATCACCTCTCTCTCTCTCTCTCTCTCTCTCTCTCTCTCTTTCAAAAAAATAAAATAAAAGGGGCGGCGATGATTGGGGCATACCGGCTTAACATTAACATCAAAGGCTTTGAACCTCAGTCCTGTTTCTGCTCGTCGAAGATCAATCCTCACCGGAGCCGTAGCGCCAATAATGCCCGCGATCGTTTCGCACTGCTGCATCGCTTGTTTGTACATGTCATCATGTTGCAACTCCTCTGCTGTGACGAGCCTCGAGTTCTTCGACACGGCGACCGTTCCATTGTACGGCGCGATGTGCTGCTCATGGTTGAATCTCGTGATGGGTGGGAGTGCAGTATATCCTTCTCCTTCTCCATGTCCTTGTCCTTGTCCTTGTCCTTTACTTGCCACAGTGGTATTGGTGGAAGAAGAAGAAGAAGAAGAAGAAGAAGAAGAAGAAGAAGAAGAAGAAGGGAGAACCGTAATCGTAATCTCCTCACCTCCCAGGAACTCCTCACTCATAATCGCGCCCTCATAGTGCCCTTCATTTCTCAGCCAGCGCACATGATCAATCATCTCCTGAGGGGTCCGACAAAGCTTCACTCCGAAACTCCCTCTTCCTCTGAGTGGCTTCAAGATCCTCTGCGTCGCTACATTTTCCTTTCCCTCCTCCTCCGAGAATAGAAAACTCTCAGCAACACAGACCCCCCTCTCCCCGAGTTTCAAATTACACGCATACTTATCGTCGACGGATTCCACCATACGTGGAGGCTGACTGATGACCCTCAGCGTCTCCTGGTGCTTATCCAGAGACGGGCAGACTTGCAGCGGGTGAGAAGAGAACAAGATCGTGTTGGCCCAGAGATGGGTCGCTCCTTTGGCGAGGGCCTCGAGGATGCCGGATTCCGTGTCTGGGAATGACCAGTGCGTGTCTTCTCCTGGATCGGGATCTGGCACGGGAGTGATGATGCCGATGCCAGCCTGTGGCTGCGAGGAGAGTGCGTAGGCTATATCGGCGCTGGAGTCCTTGTAGCCTGGACTTGTTTGTAAGTTGACGGTTTTTTTGCTGTTTGTTGGAAAGCAAAGGGAGAAGATGCATACCGCCAGGTTTCATGGGCTTCCTGGAACCATCGAGCATAGGTGGCTCGATAGCTTGATGGAGAACAGCGACTTGGATTTGCGTTTTCGTTTGCGAATCCATCATTGTTGTTCTTGTTGTTGTCGTTTTAATGATTGCTCGTTTATAACCGGTACGCAGAAGTCGAAGCATTTATTCATTCCACCAAGGCAATCTTTATTCGTGCAGAGAAAGACAGTATAGATAATTGAGCAAGAACTAAGGATCTGCGGGGAAGGACTCCCGTTTCTTATAGCTCGAGGTACCAGCTACGTACCTATCATCTCAGAATCTCGAAACCTCACTCAGCAATCAATCCATCCCGCCAAACCAAAAGAAAACCCGATAACCGGCAAGACATCGACGAGAGAAGAGTAGCATACGAATCCATTTATCGAATGATAGCTTCCTAGTTGATACAGGTAATGTCAGCATCTACAAGTCAGTAAGTACAGGACCAAAAAGAATCCCGGTCGTCGGGAAACCTTCCGGTCATCGCATCGGGGAATGCTCCGTCGCGACACGGATGGCTCCGCATTTTGCCTTCAGTATTAAAGCGCATTTTGGGTCGATTATCCCCGGTCGGCGCACGTCAGATGGCGGGGATTTGGCTGCTTTTATGTACGGGATTGAGACCGAGTAGCGTAGTTTATTTGACGTACACTAAATTACAGTAGGATGGTTAGAAGAAGTAAAGCAGACTGAAGGAATTGGAGTTAGTATCTACCTATCCTTAAATCCCTACCTAACTTATAACTCGACACCATTAATTCATGAATTCCTCAACACATACTTTCACATCAGGACAAAAGACCCAAGAGTCACAAGACCAAATTATTCTTTGAATCTATCATACAAATTCTCTTTTTGTCATAAAAGAAGAACTCATCTCTCTATTCATCTCCGCCCCCTCCGTTCCCAGCCTGCCTCGCCGCCTTGGCAGAGCAGATATCATCGACGCGGAGTAGGAGGCAAGCTGACTCGATAGCCGTCTTGATGCTCTGAAGCTTAACGGCCTCGGGCTCCCACACACCATACTCATTCATATCGACAAGCGTACCACGATCACCATCGATACCCCAGGTGCTGTGACCCTCGGCATGCTTAGCTCTCAGCGCCGTGAGCACACGCACGGGACTGGCACCGGCATTCTGGATTAGCGTACGTGGAATGACTTCCATGGCCTCGGCAACAGCCTTGTAGGGCCATTGTTGAACACCCTCGATGCTCTTGGCCAGTTGTCCGAGACGCACAGCAACGGCCATCTCGGTAGCGCCTCCACCGGGTGATAGACGCGGGTGGAACATGACGTTTCTCGCTACGGCCATAGCATCAGCTAAGTTGCGGTCGATTTCATTCAGGATATCCTTGCTGGGTCCGCGTAACAGGATTGTGCATGCTTTGGGGGTTTTGCATTTGGTGAGGAAGGTGAAGTATTCGTCGCCGATCTTCTCAATTTCGAAAAGTCCACATTGAGTTCCAACGTCTGATTCCTGGAGGTCATCGACTCGGTTGACGACCGTTGCTCCGGTGGCTCGTGAAATACGGTTGTTGTCTGTTTTTCTAACACGGCGAAGTGCTGTAACATTGCCCTTCATGAGATAATGTTGTGCCAGATCTTGAGAATTAAATTAGCGTATGTTTGACGTCACCAATTCAAATGAACTTACCAGAGACACCCTTCTCAGTGATGACAAGATCAGGCTTAAGAGCGAGAACAGCATCACACATGAGCTTGACCTGCTCCTCTTCAATCTGCAATATCCTATTCCAGTCCTCCTCCTTGCTAATCTCGATATTCGTCTGGGACTCTCCCTTCTTGTATTCCAGCGAGCAATCCAGCAGCACAATTCTTGGGTTCTCTATCCGTCTTCGCATCTTGGGGTGTGTAATATCTTTGTTAAGCATAACACCATCTAGAACTCTGCTGTCCTCGATCTCTCCGCCGGGAATCTTCTCTACTCTTGCGTAGCGCTTGATATCCACTTCCTTCTTGCCGCCTCCAATCTCGTGTGTTACTGTTCGGACAGCCTTGAGTGCAAGACTGCACATGAGTTCCGACCAACGGTTGACAAACTTGGTTCCGATGGATGACGAGATGAGTTGGTACATAGCCTTATCGTCATTGATATCGACAGGGAGGGAAATTTCTTCGACGATTTCGAGAGCATCTTTAAGAGCATGCTTGAAAGCAGAGATAATAACGACAGGGTGGATGTTGCGCTCTAATTGAGGAAGAGCTTGTGCGAGGATCTCACCAGCTGGCGCATCATTAGCTAGGACCAGAAATTCCTCGCAGCTTGCTTACCAAGAATAATAACAGTCGTAGTTCCGTCTCCGACCTCTTCGTCTTGTGTCCTACTCAGCTCAATCATGCTCTTGGCTGCTGGATGCGACACCTCGATTTCTCGTAGGATGGCATGTCCATCATTTGTAAGCACGATTCCTCCCATGGGATCCAACAACATCTTCAGCATAGCCTTGGGACCTAAACATGATCGGATGATATCTGCGACGCTGTGAAGAGTCAGTCCTGGTTGTTCGTTTTCTTGCTGCCTCTTCGCAGGCTGGGTCTCGGTCGGGTTGGCTTACGTTTTGGCTGCTGTGATATTCGATAGTTGAGCTTTTCTTCCGACCTGTCTATCGCCATTCTGGGTGTCTGCTAGCCGTCAGTTTCCAAATTCCAACGCAAGAGCACAAATCAGAGCTGTAGAAGAAATGTTCCTCAAGCTTCCATAGCATCGAAGGGTAGCACATACTCATAACCACAACGGGGGCCTGCATCTTGAAGGATTTATGGTAAAGACTGCAAGGCTGCTTTATCTGCGGGTAGAATTATGGGTGTGGTGGACTGATAGAGGTTTCTGAGAGCCACTTTGATATCCTCCACCTTGTTGACGCGAATTTCTTGTCGTCGCGCTTCAAAATTTTAGCGTGGATTTAGCGAAGAAGCTGTCAATCTTTCAGGGGCGATAAAGGGTCACGATGCCAAGCTTCTCCAGATTTACTTGTTTCAATTTATTTATTTGTCGCTGCACTTCCTTATCTACAGCCAGTTTCATTCATCAGTTTAAGGAGGAAGATATTCGTTCTCCTTAAATAATTTACAGGGTCGTTAAGCTACGCCTTCCCATCCATCATATAAAGCAGCTAAACCATTTTCGCAAAACCTTGGGGTATCATGCCGTCAAATTCTCATAACCATTTCCGATGTAAAGTTCGTCATATAACTTCCGTACTCCCATTCTTTCTTCAGTGTCATATCCCTAGGAAGTTCTACAAATAAGTTAGCACAGGAGTTCTTGGTCCCAACGGCCATTGGTTAGTAGGAAAACATGAGTTCAACAAAAGAAGCTCCAAAGTCCAAAAGTCAGACCAAGGCCAACCTTCAAAAATACCAATAAGAGGAGAAGAAAAAGCATACCTCTTCTGCAAAAAGAAAAATCAAAGAAAAGACGTTATTTTAGAAACTCAAAAGAGCAATCTGTGGTAGCTTCAACAAGTAGCAAAGTCTAGAACGGTTGTTAGTTCTTCCCCTTTTAAAAATGTTTTGAAATACAGGCCACAAGGAAACTTTAGGATCATTGTAAGGGCTAGCGGAGTAGATATATGTTTTCCCACACCCACGACGCAAAGCGCGTTGAGGAACTATAGTCGAGAAAACCAAAAACATACCCAGCTCAAACGTGAAAGCTTGATAAATTAAGTGTTGATATGTAAGATGAAAGAACCAGATACTGGCGCATTGAACTTGAGACAGTGCACAAAGTTATCGTTCAACCAAAGTTGAAATCTACAATATAACACAAAGATTAGTATAAAATCCCACCAAGAGTATAAGAATCTAATGAACTTACCACCATAGATAGGAGCCTTCCACGCTTGAGCTTTAGCTTTACTTTTACTCCTGTCTCTACCCGAAGTTGTGCTGTTAGTGTCTTTATTGCTGGAAGATCTATTAGAGCTGCTGTTGGTCGTATTGAAGCTCTGGATCCTGGTAAAGTCGCTGTTTGCTATTGTACTAGTGCTTGTTCGGTCACTATGTCCATTCAACTCCATGGAACCAATTGTGCTGCTCATCTGGTATTCACTGTGATATCCTGGACTACGCACACCAAACTGTTCATACATCATTTCATTTGTCATGACTGGGGGTGTGCTACCAATGACTGGCACACCTGTTGCTGCAGTTAGCGCGCATGCTTCTGCAGCAGCTCTCTGGCTGGCAAGACGAAGTTCATCAAAGCCCACCTCTAGGGGAGGTGTTTCGATATGCGGCCCCATGCAGTGCAAGTCATCGAGAGAAAGTCCACTGCTCGACGTAAGGATGGACTTAAGTCTCTCAGAAACTTCTTTTGCCGTTGGCCGGTCTGTCGGCAAGATACTAAGCATATCAAGTGCCAAGATCAGAACCTCTCTGATGCCAAGAAAAAGATTATCTTCCTTTTTGGTCGCATCTTTAATCAACATGTCTACCCACTTCAGTACTTGGCGAATATTCTTGTGGAAAGACGAATCAGGCAGTCCGCCACCACGACCTGGGGTCTTGTTCTTGGACGCACGATGAGAGGCGAAACTTCTGCTAGTTCGCTTCATAAGGCAGGTAAGTATCTCGAGAAAGATGGTTCCGAGACAAAAGATATCTGCCATCCGAGGATCGGACTTGGGTGCATAATTATGAGCCGGAGGTGATTTTGGAGGACTTGACATGCTGAAAACTCTCTCACTGGCTGGAAATGTTGGAGATGTTGGAGATGTTCTCGGCTTGTTGTTTATTGAGTGCTTTCGTGCAGTAGTGCGAAGAATTTGGGGAGCTGAAGTTGATGGGAGCTCTTTCTCCTCCGGAGCTGCATAGTTGTACGCCTCTTGATCAAAACCCTTCTTCTCTCCTGATGAAGTACATTCAGGAATCATGCTAGTCTCTCCAAAGTAGATGTTGTTGTCTATATCGAGCATAATGTTTGAGGGCTTGATATTGCCGTGTGAAAGACCCTTGCTATGAAGATATGACAGACCTTCAGACAAGCAGTAAAGCCAGTTCAATAACATGACTCGACGTTCTGATTTTGGCATGATCTTGTAAGATTGTGGGTTAACAGTCAGGAAAGACTTTAGAGTACTTTCAAAGACAGGTGTGAGCAGGAGATACGCATTTTGGTGTTGTTGATAAGAGGCCCAGATGTTTGTGAGATGGCGATGTTCAACGTCTTTGATCTTCTTAACGGCCGACAAGAAATTCTCCTGCTTCACGCAGCCGCTCGCAACCCCAATGGGCACTTTCCGGCGCAAGAATATATCATCCGGTCTTCCGGGAAGGTTGACTTTGTCGACATTGGTCTGCAGCACAGCACTTACAGGACGCTTATCGGCTGGCTCGAATGGAATAATCTCGAAGTCGTCGAATTTGATGTGGTCGCCCTTGTTGAGCGACTTTAAAAGGTAGAAGAATTGCTTCTGGAAGAAGCGTTTCTCGACTTTCATGTCCCGGTTGAAGGTCAACTGCAATCGCTCCACCTGGTCCAAGGGGATTGGAAGATCGTCATCATCCCAACTATCGTCGATAACACCGAAAATCTGTTCAGGCAAGCCCAACTCTACCAGAATTAAGAAAATGCGTTTGGCTTTTGTCTCGATCCAGTGGAAGTAGGTCGAGGCAGTGAGGCAGTCGCCGAATGAGACGGTGTCATCCAAGTGGCGCTGCTCGTCGGGAGTTAATTGGGCCAAGATAAATTCGCGATTGACGGTCGCTTGAATTCTATCTTCGTCCCACCACATGGTCACTCTGTCGTCGTTTAGAAGGCCATCAGCATTGGGAGCATCACCAGAGCCGGCAAAGCTGAGATATATGCGATTATGACGGAGTGCATATCGCTGGTCCTGCTCATCACGGAGCAGCGACTTTCTACGATAATCCATTGTGGACTAATCGGCACAGTTTCGCGTCAGTAATCGATCTGATGCCGAGTGATGATTGGCGCGGGGGGTCAACTGAGGAGGGTCAAAGATAAGAATGCCAGTGACCCGGGCTGGGAAGGACGGACGCTTACGGCAGCTAGAAGTGGCACAATTCGCTCTTGGGGGAGAGCGTGGCGTGGGATAGGCTGTTGTCTTGGATGTTGTAGGGATGTTTGGCGGACCGTCAGGGTGTTTGGCGACTGGTCTACTGGTCGACGTGCTGGTGAAGGTTTGGATGGATGGATACTGTACAGTAGAGCGCAAGGTTGACTTTCTAGATTGGCGTACTGTACTGCGCAAGCGACATCAGCGACGATCTTTGATGAGCACGTCGTGCAGGAGGTTGCAGGGCAGTTGCATGACAATGGGGAAGAGAGAGTTGGGGAGAGGGAGGAGGGAGTTGGGGGAGAAGTGAGGGAGAGGGAGAGGGAGAGGGAGACTGTCGACGCTGGTGGTAGTGAAGGTGAAGGTGAATCCATAGCGATAGCGAGGTAGGTACGTAGCTGTAGTAATTACTTGGGTAGGTACGTCGTTACTTGGGTACATAGATACTTAGGTACTTGGGTACATGACTACTTAGCTCGCTCAGAGCTGGATAGGTATCTGGGGATACTTGGAGATATCTGGAGATATCTTCCATGTGAACGACACACAATACATTCAACCCCTTCTTATCGTGATCCTTGTCCTCACATGGCAAGCCCCTCATTCATACATACACGAAACCCTGGCTGGTTGATTTTTGGCTATCTGCATTCTGGAGCTCCCCAAGCTTGGAGGCTGATTGATTGGTTGCGGACGGGAGCTCCAACAACCCGCACCGCACAGCTCCCACAACAACAACACCATCTCCACCACCAACAGCTCACATCCATCACCTTGCGTCCCACGTACAGCTTACTATACTGTGCTCTAGCTTCCTTCTTGCGGCTGGCTCGTGCGACCTTGCCTAAGCCAGCCGTGGGGGATACCATTCGCTCAACCTTCCTCTGCCCGCCATCAACTACCGATACATCCTCATCCATCTGCATCCTCACATCGCCATTGTTGTTGCCAATCTCAACGGCTCAACAACTCCCAACTCACATACACACAAAAAGTCTCATCGTCACCACCCTCAGCTTTCGCAATGGATCATCTGCCAAAGGAACCTCTCCAGCTCCACTCCTGCTCTTTCCGGCTGACGGGATCGCAGCAGCGCATCCATTCTGGTGCAGCCGCGAGATAACCAGGTCCTGTAAGCCCTACGTTCTACGGCCCCTTCCGAAAGACCAAGAGATATACTAATCAGAACAAACAGGCCACCCCGCCTGTTCATGTTGGAGGAACTTTATCCTAATTATCGACATGTCTTGGAATATGCACCCATCCCCAAAGGAAGAGAAAACCACGTACTCATCACCACGTACTCACCCAACCCAAAGCCCAGCCATCGTCCTCAGCCCACAGGCTCCAGAGGTCAATTTCCCAAATCCCATCCCCAACCTCCCCTCATTTCCTTTTGTCTTATCGTCTCTTGGGACTTCAGCAAATTCAACTCAAGAGAGTCGAGACACACGCGTGTCGATCATCTATTCCATCCCACCAACACCAGCAGCGGCCATTTATTTTCTCCCGCTCCGGTCAACTTCTCACTCGATAATTCTCCCTTATCAATCATCTATCCTACATGATACACGCAACGACGACATACATACACATACATGTATGCAAGAACACCTGTCCTGCCCTATCATATGATATGTACCCCAAACCAACACCCGCCCAAGAAATGCAACACAGTGGGTAGTGGACGACACTGGTTTTGCCTCGAAGTCACCCACACTCACGCTCCATGTACCACGTACCACGATCCGCCTCTCTCGTCCTATCTTGGCACTCTCTCATCCTCGACACTAAGTCGCCGACCCAAAGCAGAGCTCAGGCAGGGAGAAAGAGGTAGGGATTTTCATGCCACCCCAAGTTCTCGAGTTGGGGCATCTGATTCACCGATGGAAGCGGCATCTGAGGGAGATAGCATCCTTGGGACATTGCCTTGGACTAACATCGGTACTTCTCTCCTGTTCCCTCTTGGCTTTCTGCGGTTCTAAGTCGCCGACGAAATCCGAAAGAGACAAGCTGATCTTCATTGCGCCCCAGATATTGAAATCACTTGAGTGGGTAATCAAAACTCAGCTTGTGGGTTGGGATTGTGAGCGAGCATGTACCTGAGGTAATTTACCTACCGGCAGGCAGGCACCTGGATAGGGCACATCACGCCAGTACCTTAAATCACTCACACCATTGTGGCTTTCGACCTGGCCTTGCCATACGCTTAGTCGCCGACTTACAAACGAGAGCAGAGGAGATAGAGAAGGTAGAACGAGATCTCCAACGCACCCCAAATCTCCAAGTCGGTAGATCAACAATCAAGGACGACGACACCTGGTCACATACTGCATCAGCATGATAAGGTAGGCTAGGTAGGTAGGTAGTAACAGCAAGTAGTCGACACTGCAGTGCCTCAAGCTAGCCCGACCAGTCAACTGCTAATCTTCACTGATAAACCAAGTCACAGTAGCTGGCCTAACAATAAATCTCAGCGAGATGGAAAAAAACGGGGATCTTCAACGCACACTAAATATCAAAAAAGGTAGGTCAACTGTTAGATACGGCACTTGGGTCAGCTACATACCGCAGCATCTAATGCATAACATCATTGTGCCTCGAGGCAACATGGGCCATACTCACGTAGCCTGCCTCTATAGGCACTGTAGGTGACCGACCGCCCCCACAATCTTAAATATCAAATCATCCTATGCTTTTTCTAATCCATCCATCGTCATTTGTTACCACGTCACTCATAACCTCGCGTCTCAAATTGCTTCAAACGACTAATTGTCGTCACTCACTCAACTATAACCCCCGTGCACACATCAGCCTAAGTAAAATACCAAGTTCAAATTCGCTACCTTATGCATAACCTACTCCCGCTAACTAAAGAACCCCACGGGGTAATACACAATTGTATATCTATGCTTATTCCGTCGCCTTGTACTTCTTGTTGAACTCCCCCACCGCGATCCCTATTTTGCGGTACAAGAAATTCCTCGAGCTCTCCTCGGCCACCGGGATGAAAGGTCCGTTAGTGCCTCCCCTCAGCGTCAGGCTCAACCCTGTCCTCTCCTTACTGATAGTCTGAATGTCCTTCAACGTCACCTCCCATTCGCTCGTGAGCTTCTTGCTCTTGATTAACATGATCCGCGTATACGTCAGCATCACCACAACATCCTCTCGCGGGAGCTCCAGATGCGCAAGATACTGCTCGTTGAAGAACTTCCCGTTGTCGAGCTGTTTGAGCCAGAATTGCCCCAGTGCTTCGCGTTGATTGTACGGGTGCACAATGCCATCAGTGCCGATGAAACGCGTAAGGCGTACTCGATCAAGTCCATCGGCATCGAAAACAGTCGTCGTATTCCTGATACCTTCACTGACGTTCGAAGCCAAATCAAAGACACCGATGGCTGGTTTAGTTGCAAAGCCGATGACACCCTTTCCAACACCTTTGAAAAAGCCTGCTACGCCCTCCTGCTCAGCCCCTTCCAATGGCTTGCGCGCAAGGCCACCCACACCACTTGCAAGACTGCTGACGAATGAGTTCGCGCCAGCAGTAACGCCGTAGAGTGCATGCTTCGGGCGGTTTCTTGCCCTTGTCATTCTTCGCCGATCTGCAAACTGCTTATCCATGGTAGCTTCAGCAAGACCTTTTGCAAAACTGCCAGTCATCTTCGACACGCTGTCGGAAACACCAAAGACCGACTTTTTCATGAAGCTTGTAGCACCTTTAGCAATTCCAAGTCCAAGTTGTTCAGGTCTATCACCAGACATGACAACACCCTGATAAGGCTCATAGAATATATCCATGACCCCAGAACTGATATTATTGAATAGTCCAACAGGATTGCCAAGGAAATCTGCGGAGCCCAAGATCTTGTGCACCTGGTAAAGAGCTTCCTGAGAGTAATGATTCATCAAATTTTGAAGTAAAACTGCGCTGGTTACTCGAGCGTTGTCCAGTACGAGTGCATTGAGCTTCAAGGGCGCATCGTTGATGTTTCCGATCGCCATTGTCAATGCGTTCAAGAAAAACATTAGAGGGTTTCGTGAAGATGTCTTGTCCTCCACATTGACCCGATCGGTGCGAACAAATGAGATGTCGAGTTGCATTGGTTGAAAAGTGAAGTTCTCGAAGAATATGTCCTGACCTTGCTGGTTCTTCGTAGGCTCAGGAATATCCAAACTTTCATCACAAAGTACTCCTTCGTGCGTTTCTGACCAGCTTGCTCCTGGCACCTTTGAAAAGTCCAAGAGTGCAAAGACAAAGTCTTCGTCGATCTCAAGAGTCAGCTGTTGCAGGAGGAGTGATGCATATTTGATATACAGAACGCCATATGAGTCATCCTTGACTCTAATTACACTCACGTCGAGAGTTGGTGGAACCACTTTGTCATTATTCGTGTTCTTAGGAACGACACTAGGGTAAAGAATCATGGGGAATATACCGCCATAAAGCTGATTGTCGATTTGAATCCATTTGATCTTAGCTTGAATGCTTTGGTACAGCGAGGATTCAGTGTATTTCAGGTCGACATCTCGGAAGGTTATGTATGCCAGTTCTTTGAGTTGAGTATTGATCAATGATATACCGAACCCTGCCAGTCGAATTTCTGCACGGAAATTGATGTTGGTGTCCTGATCTTTGACCTTGAAACTTGCTTGGATGCTAGTTGTTGAATCGTTACGGCCTTGGTTTTTGAGTGCATATAAACTCTTACTTTGTTTGTAATTTGCCAGCACCAATGTCTGTACTGGTCCTTCGGCCTTGACCGCAAGATCAATGATTTTTGGTTCTCTTGACGGTAATGTGCCAATCTTCATAGGGATTAAACTGCCGATCTGTGATAGTGGCACATTTCTTTCTTTACCATTTGCTGTTATGATAATCTCCTTCAACTTTGCTGCAGGATAATCCCAGGCATACGGCATGATACTCCTAGAAGGCAAGCGATATTTAATTGGACGCCAGCCTGACCGATCTTCGTCGTGCTCGTCGTCAATATTTGGATTGATCTGCCAGAACATGAACTCGGTATCACTCTCGTTTCTCATGGCAAATGGCCATTGCTTTGTCTCGAAGCTGATATGGATGAAAATGGTAGCATTTTCTAACATCACTTCAATTCTGATGAGTTTTTGTCGCTGCCCAGCCTTTGTGAGTTTCACATGGGTGGTGCCAATATCTGAGATGTTGAATGGAGAAGACCATCGGTTTTCCAATCCTGGGAAGCACAGAGCTAATTGTTTGACATGGCTCTTCTGCAGGAAATGTAGTGGCTGAAGATCATTCCCTTTGAGATTGATGAGCTCTGCAGAGCCAGGCTCTCTTAGATTGATTTCTTCGCTGGTCTGATTTCTCAGAACGAACCGAGGTGCAAGAGTCACCACCTTGGTCATTTTGTACTTTCCTTCTCCAGCTTCGACTGAAATACCAACATGTATCTCAGTGTTCTTCTTTGAAGAAGGAAGTACAACATCAAACGTGCTACCGATTGCGTCGAAGCTCTGAGGTTTACTCCACGCCGACTCTCCAACCTTCAGAATTGCACGATTTCGCTGATCATCTGCTCCAAAGGCGAACATATAAGGCAAGGCCTTGCGTCGCTCTGTGTCCGCCGACTCCGTCTGGAATCCTTGGCCAGCGGCTGTCTTTGCTTGCTGAAGAAGAGACTTTGCTTTCACGTTGATGTCTAGACCGGTCTTATTCAGGATCACATATGGACTGTAGACAGTAACCCTGAACGCACCGCCACTGTCAGGAATTTTGAAGTAGTGCAACTTCAGGTTCAGAGGAAGACCATCGCTATCCTTGCAGATCAAATTTGTCTCCTTGCGGAAATCCTCCTGGTTGTTCGAATTGATAATTGCGAATTCGCTTGCTTTAAACACCGTATCTTGCATATCAATACTCATGAGAAGAAGATGCGATAGCTCAACCACATGAACAGGACTAAGGCCTCCCTTGCGC
Source organism: Pseudofabraea citricarpa (assembly GCA_029641185.1). Classification (NCBI taxonomy): domain Eukaryota; kingdom Fungi; phylum Ascomycota; class Leotiomycetes; order Helotiales; family Dermateaceae; genus Pseudofabraea; species Pseudofabraea citricarpa. Next base: position 1,138,631 of record JAPWGK010000010.1, read on the forward strand.
AAGAAATTGGTCCAATCCTTCTTGGTGTTTTTGTCGTAAATCCGATACTTGAAGTCATAAGGAAGCAAGTTCTCGAGCTCTACTGGCGCAGAGAGCCTAATCCGCATATATGGATAGATACTGGGTCAAGTTAGTAGGCTAGTTATGAATTTCTTTTCTGAGATGCTTACCTGGTCAAAGGATTTGATTTGTCGTAGCTTGTATGCATTTGGAAATAAAATGGCGGCGTTTTGCCTCCATCCTCACCTTGACAAGTGATAGTTCTTGTGGGTCTCTTGATGAGATCCTTCCACCAAATAGTTTCAGTTGACCAAGAATATCCAAATCCTTGATCTGGCCGCACCAAAAGACTTTTCAGGAATGCAGCGCCTACAGGAGCTGGGCGACTTTCTCCAGGTGCTATTTTCTCAATCTTCAAAAGATGGCCCTCTTGGGAGTCGAAGACACCTAACTCAACTGGGATCTGTGTATGATTCTCAACCAGTAATGGAGAGCGGAATGTGATATACTTGACATTGTCAGTACCAAGAGTCACCTCAACCATGAGACGGTGCAAGATGTTGTCCTTGCGAGGTCGAAGACTGTACAGATATTCGCCTTCGCGATTAACTGCAATTTTGTTGACGCTATCAAAACCACTCCCCTCGAGTCGAACACCTACGATGCCAGCATTGTTCTCTGGCGACAAGTTCTCTCGCATCTTCTCCCAATCCTCAAATCTCCATGGTGCTTCGTCGCCATCTTCAAGCTTGGCTGCGGGGTTATCATCACCTGGCAGATCTGCCCAAACGTTGATATCAAAGCCGGTGTAGTTTCGAATTTTGTAAGGTGCCTCGGTGCCGCGAGGTTTAGATAAAACATCGTCTTCTTGTGTGAGGAAATCGGCCGATTTGGATGCCAATGCAATTGTTGCGGAGGTCACTGTTACCTCGAGAATTTTGCTCGAAGTGAAGTCGATTGCCATGGTCTGCTCAGGTTCACCTGACTTTTTAGAGAAATGCTGCTCTCTTGAAACTTTCATACCTAGCTGCCAGGGCTCTATCAATGGTTCCCAGGCAGATTTCGAGAAATTATAAATGTTGACGAACATATCAATAGAAGTGTCGACTCTCAAGTCACTTGACCAGTTGTTGGCGGTGGTAGTGAATCGTTTCACGCTGAGATCCAGAATTGGCAATTCATGTAAATCACCAATTAGTATAACTCTCATACCATCTAGAGTTGCTGTAAGTTCCTCGGCCTTTCGGGACTGTTGAGCTACAGTAATCTGAGATTGCCGTTTTGATAACCTGCTCGGCGCCACAGTTCCTTGTTTGCTCCTCTTGGCCATGGTCGAAGCACCTTTACCACTCGCCGAGCGTTGCTTGAGGCTACCTTGCGCTTGCTTTGGTTTATCTCCCGTGGATTTTTTCTGGTCTTGGTCATCCTTGCCGGAGAGTTCAGAGGCTTTGCTCACGATCTGAAGTGCAAGTAAAATGTCCCGAAGTGATAAGCGGAGTACCAGTGGCTCAATGTCGATATGAATACTGTTTATGTCTGCTTGCGAACTATCCATCGACAGTTGTACAGAGAAATCGTCGAGTATCCTCAAGCGGCTGTCTTCGAAACGATCCATTCTGCATAAAAACATGCCCATTTTAGATACTTGAAGTGTCAAAGCATGTTGTTGGGACATAAGAATCTGCTCTGTGCCAAGAACAATAGCCTCTGAACTTGGACTAAGGGGGTTTGCGATGAGGATTATCTGAGCATCCACCACGTTGACTCGGAACGCTATAGTCATTGCTGAGTCGCTTGACTTCGGTAAGTCTTGACTTGATGTCCTGGCAAGTGCACTGGGTCTCGTTCTTGCATTGGTCGTTATTGATTCTGTATCAGAACTGTCCATCGATTCAGAAACACTCTCTTCGATTTCTTCTGGCGTTGGAGGTTCATCAACTGCCAAACCACCAGTAACAAATGTTTGAACAGCAAAAAGATAATCCAGAGCGAAAATGATCCGTGGACTATCTACTGCGACCATTGCGATGAGATGCCGTTCTTTACCGCCAGATATAGTGACACTAGCCATAAACTGCTGCACATCTTTGTTTGAAGATGTCATGATCTTTCTGAACTTGTTTGTCTCCCGAGTTCGGCTATCCTGAATTGTGAAAGATTGAATCAACAATTCAGACTCTAAGGAGCCGTCAGTCATCATTCTCAGCTTGGCTTTTGTGTCGTCCAGCGAGAATTTAGATAAACTGGCTGCCTCAAGGTCACCAATTGGCTCGTCGTCTTTAGCCAGGATGAGTTCAAGGCCAATGGTATGGACATGGAATGCAAGGTCCAGTTTCGTCCAGCTCTTGGAGTCTACACCCAACTCTGGGCCAAGGTCAACAAGTGGCGCCTCTTCAGAAGGCGACTCTTGAGGTGATGCTGCCTTTGCTTTTTGCAAAGTAGTATCTGGGACAGCTTCTGTAGCATCTTCTGCGGTATCCGGGTCACCTGCGAAAGCGGCTGGCACAGACTTGGATAACTCTAGAAGAAATTTAAGCTGCGTTTGGCTGATGCGAAGATTAAAGTCGGTCATGTTTCCTTCAATTTCAATATCAGGGCGCTTTGCACCAGCGATATGCTCCGCATAGGTCATCTGGAAACCAAGATCAACCTTGTCGATCAATTCCAGTTCCTCTGATCTATCGTCAGAGAAATTAAAATCGGAGGTCAGTCGAATGTTCCTGATTCCTGCAGACAACTTCATCGCAATGGGAGAGTCTTTGGAGTCATCTAAGGGCATAAATTTGTTCTCGGCATAAATCTCTCCAAGATATGCTGTCAGCAAGTCTCGGTGTGTGCGACCTGTAGTCATGACCCGTGGGAATACCACAATGGGGGTCTTCACTGTGACATCAAACTTGATGCGACTCGTACTTTGTTGAAGCTGTGAGGCTTGGTTTGCTGCAGCTTGTCTTGCTGCATTGAAAAGAGCTTGCATCTTTCCGAATTTTACTAAGAAGTCTATGATCTTGCGGAATGGTTCCTCCAGGAAGTTAAGCTTGATTGAACCAGCCCGAAGATAAATGGAAGAATCATAGCCTGGATAAGCTTCTTTATTCTCAGCGTCAAAAGTTTCATAGCGGAAATCTGCTAATTCATCGCCCTGGATCGTGATCAGCTGTCGCAGACTAGAGCCTTCTGATGCTCCTTGATTGATGTCATCCAGCAGAGATAAGTTGCCCAGTTTCGCTGCAATGCGCATTGTCTTTCCCATGATGAAGATTCCCACATCAGCAGCGTTAAGAGAAAGTGTTGCCAAGCGAATACCATCATTATTGAGAATGAGTCGAATACTCTTCAGGTCGACTTTAATTCGAATGGAGCCAGAATCTGCAGGTTTTGCAGGCACGACCTCTTCCTCATCGATATCTTCGTCAATGGGGCCATCAAGCTGAGGTGCCTCTGCAACTGCGGACTCGTTTTTAGTGAAGGTGATCAATATAAAGTCCAGAAGCGTCAATAGCGTCTTCCTCGTTACAACCAAATTGATTGTTGATATTGCAACGTCGATATTAATTTCGATACCCTCGTACTTGGGCATGAATTCTGGTGATTCCTTCTTAACAATTATGATCTTCACCCAAACAAGATCTTTTTGCTCGTCCGATTCTGTGTCACCCGAAGAGATGATTGATTTGAACTCCGCGGAGGGGTTTTCCACGTAATCATCAACAACCACTGACCCAAGTGTTGTTTCGATAATCATATCATAAGGCCTAATGCACAGGTCTAACCCGAAATTTTGCGCAACCAATTCAACAAGAAGTTGATCTGGCTTCCGACCTTCTGGGTCACTCCTAAATAGAGAGCCTTGCAAACGTTCAACCTCAAACTTCAGCTCAAAGTTATGCTGTTGAATTTTGAGATCATCGCTAACATTTCCGGTTGGTGCATCTTCAAAGTCTGCATCATCTTCATCGTCGGATCCGTCTTCCAGAATAACTGCTTCTTGTGCAGAGAATGGGAAAGACGTCGACGGAGCACGGTCGCGCTTGATTGATTTCCTTGAAACGGAGCTTTGGGTTCGTGGTCGTGTATTCTCAATGGCCTTTCCAACCGAGTTGCCTGGTTCAAGAATGGCTTCTGCTTCATTGAATTTAGGAATTGCCACTTCGATGATTCGCATCAAGCTTTTATACTTTTTGTCCGAAACCGAAGCATGTAAGACGGGCAAGCGCCCCGATATCCGTACCTTAGTGAGATTAGGTGCCTTCGGAATGATTGAAGTCTCAACAATGAAGTCCACATTGATTTTCTCCACGATATGGAGCGATTGACGGTCATCTCGTTCGACAAGTTGAGCTTTCGTCGCCGCGATAGATGGACCGATGAGAACCTGGGTGGAAGACAATTTGACTAAGAATTTGTCATACATCAAAGATTCAAGTTTCTTATAATCTTCTTCTGTGTAAGAATGTCTCTGCTTAGCTTGGACTTCCTTCATAGTATCCTTGTCGACAAGTTCGCTGTTGACGGTAATACGACCTGCATCGAGAATCAAGCAAATCGTCTTTTCGCTTTTGATGCTCTCTGGAATAATGATGAGTGGTGCCTGAAGATCCAATTTGGCATTGATAGTTTTATGCTCTTCCAAAGCGAATTCAAGCCCTGCCCTCGTTTGTTGTCTCAACCCTTCAACCGTAGCCCCAGCTGTTTCCATCAACGCACCTATCGATTCCATATGCCGTTCTGGGGGCTGGAAGAATTGAACGATACCGACAAGGAAAAGTGGATTCCAGATAATCTCAAGCGGCTTGAGCTTACCAGTGACAGCCAGATCACTGGCACCATCCAGAGGGTTTTTCTCGAATTGGAACTTAAAGAACGGATCAACAGCATCCACCCCCTCTTCACTCCTGATATCCATAAGGCTTCTCGAGTCCGGAATATCGGGAGCATCCTTAACCCGCACGATCTGCTTGAATAGGCTGTCTGGCGTGGTTCCATCATTGACTCTGAGTCCGCCAAGGCTAACATCAGCGACGAAGGAGTCCGGACGTTGGAGTACTTTTGCGTTAAAGTTATCGAAGAAGAGACTGAGAACTTCGACCTCGTTATTGTGCGGGTCACGCTTCAGAGTAAAGCTTCCTGTCTTTAGAGACGCGTCAAGCTGCATCTTAACTGTATCTCGAGGCAGATCAACAGCCTCGGCAAGCGCAGTCTTCTCGTCCCAGTCAATAGCATCGTACAACTCCTTGCGTTGCTCATCAGTCATCGTGGTACTCTCGTCTTCTGTCTCTTCTTCTGGTTTTGAGCCCCATGCCCATGCGACCCAACCTTGTTTCGCCTTCGCAGTTTGAGCCTTTTGGATGCCTACATTCTCTTTTTTCAATTGATTCTTAGCCAAAGACCGCCAGAAGCGCATAGTCTCATAGTCTAATTTCCATTCAAGCGCGTTCAGCTCGTTGACTTCATCCGTATTGAGCTGGTCTGATGGGTCATTCTTCTTCTTCTTTTTGAAGAGCTCAATGTACCTGATTCTATCGTCTCTACGCTCTTTAAAATAGCCCCAAGACCAGCGTCGATTTCGCTCATGTATTTTACTCAGTATTGCATCTCCAGCAAACTTAAGCCAAGCTCTTGGGTCTTCTTTGGGCGTGACTCCTTTTGGTTGTAGCTTCTTATATTCCTGGTGGCGTGTGAAGTAGTGGAGATAATCTACCATCATCAAAGCATCCCGATACTGGTCGTCATCCAAAATGAGTCCGATTTCATCAAAAAAGAGTGCAGATTTCAATTTAGGCTGATCAATTTTACCTGACTTGTCCAACACAATTTGTGCTTTTCCGCTGACTGGCTTGAGGATATATTGATGTTTGGCAGTGCTTGAAGCCTCTCCCGACGTGATCATTTCTTTAAATCTCTCGAGCATCTCATCATGAGGGGTTTCTGTGGCACCCGGCTCTTCCACTTGTCTGCCAGACCCTAACAGCTTTGTCTCGGTATTCCAATACACAGCCAGGGAATCAAGAACGGCAATCTTATGTGTAACTCCATCCGAACCTTGCACATAGGTAGGATTCCACTGCCCGTCTGTGCTCTCGGCTCTGAACTCTTTCAAGGTGATACCGAGAGCAAAAGGATGCCCCTGCTGGGATATCGAGTCTTCATATCGAATGTGGATATTCTTCACCGTGATCTGTAGATTGTCGACAATCTTTTCGGTCAGACTTTGTTGCATGTTTTGATTCTTTTTCTGCTCTTCGAGACTAAGACCCTCCTGGTTGCGATCCTTCAGCATCTCAGCACTATCGAGCTTCTCAATCTTCACGGCCTGTCTTCTCCGCTCCTCTTCTTCTTCGTCCCATTCGGCATCTTCCTTCGGTGCTGCAAGTAGAAAGACATCCTCGATGAAGATCTTGATGGGAGCACTGCCAAGTTTCGTCCATGGTATCGTCAGCGTTAGCTGCCCCAGGTGTCCCTCTGCGACGTTGACAGGGAGCCTCAGTTGGTCCAAGGCCTCCCGCCGCAGTTCCAAATTCCGTAACTTTACATCGCCTGACCAGATTCCAACGTTCAATTGTTTCGGATCGAAGTTCTTTATGTACATGCCCAAGAAGCGGTTGAGCAGCGTCGCAACGAGTCCTTCCAACATCTTCAAGTCGGATTGCCGTTACCCTGGCGGGGGAGGTATTTATTGTGTGGGCCGTGGAGTTGTCATTCGCATCTGCAAGCTTCAACAGAGTACAATAACGAGGGACATATGATCCGCTAGGTCATCACTTTCGTAAAAATTCGTGTTGTGAGCAAGCTGAGGGGCTTCGTTCAGAAGGGAGGAGTGGGGCGCTATCACAATGGTGTGTTCGCTGTTCGCTGTCCGCAGCTGCGCAGAGTTTGCGAAGGTGGTAATGGAAGAGACTGGATTGTGTCTGTATTCTGTGCAGTCTCGTGCTGAACATGCAGAAATATTATTATGTGGAGGGAACAGAGGTGCGTTGTTCAGCGTTGACCAAGAATCAACAGCCACATCCCAAAATAATGTTCTGTCATGGCCGTCTGCCTGCCGTGCCACTCACTAGCGCACTTTTGGTCGCTACGTCACAGCTTTGGGTGATCGACAGAGCTCTTTTGGTCAAGGAGCTGCCAGGAACTGGAAAAAGTACCTTCTCTCCTCATTTCCCTCTTTCTTTCTGCAAGCATCTCGAAGCATCTCACTGTCAAGAATTCTACAGCCATTTTGTTGACACTCAAATTGACTTTCTAGCATCCTGCGTCATCAATTGCTCTTGGATTGAGGCCCAAGCTGTTAAATTGCGGGGAAAGCTTCGACATAATCTTCCAGCTACCTCCCAGAGTTCACCCACGATGCTTCGAACCACAGCAGTGCGATCATTGCGCAACACTTTCACGAAACTCCCGACTTCAAGGTCGACTTACAGTGTAGCTACATCACAGATTAATAATGCCTCCCAACACAAAAAATTAACCAACCGACGACCTCAAGTGTTGGCAGCCTTTCCTCGTCCGACTACAACCACACTACTATATGCCACGAAAATTGAACCTCCATACGACAGGATCGATCCGGAGGCAGAGAAGAAGATCTCAAACCAAGAAATTAAGCCACATCCAGACTTGGTTTCCTCCGGGTCATCAGTCCGGCATGTCTTTGAAGAGGGCCAAGGTCAAAAGGATGATAACGAGATGCTTGGGGGCATGAAAGCGGACATGAAGACAATTAAAGAAACGTTTGAGCTTCGCGAGGTTCCCCGAGATGCCTTATATTTGGGAGCAGCAGGCGTCCTCCCATATGCAGGAACCTCTCTTTCTACTGTCTGGTTGGCTTATGAGATTAACCATGCGGCTGCGAACCATGGTCAAAGCATACTGATATCCCCAGATACTGCTCATCAGCTTCTGGAGTTTATAACACCCGTCCAGATTGGTTATGGCGCGGTGGTGAGTATTGGCCGTGGTAACAAACGAAGTTTGAACTAACAATCATCAGATCATATCGTTCCTCGGGGCTATCCACTGGGGCTTGGAATATGCAGAATATGGAGGCCGACATAGCTATCGCCGATACATGTATGGTGTTATTGCGCCTGCAGTTGCATGGCCAACACTCCTGATGCCCGTTGAATATGCTCTCATTACTCAATTTGCAGCTTTCAACTTCTTGTACTTCGCTGATGCCCGAGCTACTGTCAAGGGCTGGTTTCCTCCATGGTACTCGACCTACCGTTTTGTCTTGACTTTCTTCGCTGGGGCTTCTATTGTTATCAGCTTGGTTGGACGTGGTCAGATCGTTCAGCAGGATCATTCCGCTATGAAAAATCCAGTAGACTATCTCAAGGGAGACAGGGATTCGCAATGGATAGCTCTTGAACGTGAAGAGAAAGAGAGACGCCAAGCACTTGCGAAGCAGGAAGAGGACGAAGAGACTGATGATGAGGCCGAAGAAACTGATGATGAGAGTGATGATGATGACAGCAAGGGTGATAAGAAAGACAAGAAGAGTGGTGATAAGGGAGATGACAAAAAAGACAGCAAAGCAGATGACAAGAAGGATGGTAAGAAGGAAGAGAAGGACGAGAAGAAGGATGATAAAAAGAAGTAAGTTATGTAGCCAGGCTGGCCCAGTTGTATATAAGCATCTCCTTTGTTATAATAGTTTGAGCAGCATTGGAATTGGTACGAGCAAGAGATTCCATTTCGGATCTGAATTGAATTCATCTATTGCCGAAGTCTATCCGAAAGACACGAACCATTCCCCGAAAATGTATCCGTAACTTTTTGAGCATTCCACGGTAGATGGAAGACGAGGCCAGGACAACCTTGATTTCTAATACGCATTCAACCTCAACTGTACGTGTGGGTAGATTAAATGCCGCAAACTATTCCAGCAAAGGAAGTGAAAACAGCCACACAGTATTCAAGCTTCGCGGACACCATCATCGCCCCCAAGTTATCGCCGATATTGTCTTCCTCCCTCCTCTCAATAAGCTGGAGTACCGGTAGGCAGGGTATGAGCAGGGCGCAAAAGAGAAGAAAGCCCACAGTTTTCTCCAAGGCGGGAAGGGTAGCCGCTGCACGATCCTTGAGACTCTTCCCCCTCCTCTCAGTACCTATCCGCCCAGTTTTCCCGATCTGGCGCGCAGGAAAGAGAGAAAAAAAAGCGGATATACCATATACTGGCTAGGTAGATGGTGATTTCTAACCAACACGATTTTGGGCCATTGATCGATCGGCTCTGCCCAACGCTACCCACGTGTACTTGTTGTTACAAGGTCCGAACATGTTTCGTTAGCTGGAGCGGGCAGTAGTGGTAAAATTGTCTGTCACCGAGTGGATTAATGCCCAAGTGGCGAGTTAGCGAGCGACTCGGTGTTGTTCTTGTTGTTGTTATGGTGAACTTGTTTGTTGTTCGTTATTACGAGCGACAATACCAAGACTTGAGAGTCTAGATCCTCGCATGATTTTTTCTCTCTTTACATGCGCTGTTTCTTTTGGGGGATTGATTTGGAAGCAGTAAGGGGTTGGTCTCCACCTCATGCATGAATTCTATATGTGCCTGTTCTTTAGCGGGTCAACGGGTCAAGGTCGCTTTCATGCCTCATGCCTCATGCTTCCTTGATGCTCGTTAACCAATGCTCTTTTTTGGGTAGGAGAATGCCAATCCATGCTCAGAAGTAATCGAATCCACTAAATCCTCGGCTCCTGAAAGCTCAAATCTAAGTCTAGAGAAGGTTAGTGCCCAAGTTGGAAGTTCTGCGATGGATCACGTGCGCTATATTTTGGCATTCCAAACTTCTCTCATTGGAGGCTGATTGCTTGATATTTGATCTAGAACTAGTATTTATATTTTGATCTTTATTATTTCGAATATTAACAATAAGCTATTTAATCCAATCTCGTATCTTTACTCAAATCAAAGTTGATATAAATATTCACGCTCTTATACCAGAGACGATAAAATACATCCGGTATACCTGACCAGCGGCTTTACGTATTAGCATTCCGCCACCTTTGGACACTTACCTAGGTATGATATCTTAGGGGGAAAGAATCTTTCCAACCCTATCATAACATTTTCTTGCGCCTCGCGAGGCTTACACCGCTCACTAGTAGTAGCACAGCTGGAAGCTAGAACATAGAATCCCCAACAAAATCGACAAGGCCACTATTACTGGCTCGCTCCGGATTACTTATTACACTAACCAGTGACTTATTGTTCCTCTGGAAAGAGAATAATAAGTTCTTGATATCCGCATTTCTCCCGCTGGAATCAAAAGAGCAAGAACAAGCGAGAGGCAAGCTTGTTCTTGGATGCACACACGCCGTCGGCTGCATATTTCTCATTGGTTTCGGTGCTTGGACTCAGTACTCAGCAAGTAGATGTCGAGGTAAAAGGATTTTGGGGCAGTTGCCGCCAGAGTGTGCCTGAATGACTCGCGCTTTCGAATAAGTCACACCACGACATGAAAACGTCTGTTGCTTAGCGAGAGGACAAAATTCGCTCGCCACCTTGTGCGATTCATATTCCTCTTTTGGCATATTATTGGTGAAATGGGAGAGGTTTCTTTGAAATGCTATAATACGGATCAAATACCTAAACCACAACAAGATGACGTTTATACTCCGACTCTACCTTGAGAGACGTTTTAGGATGCAGTTTAGGAGCGAGATGAACTACATCGAGCTCAAAGAAAATTGAATACCCCTGTGACAGATGATAGTCTATGCATAGCATGAATAATCATGGCACCATGCTTGTTATCTGAGTACCGTTGCGGTCTTTGCGATGATACTCATCAACACAACAGAAACTCCGATGTAGGAGCACCAGCATCATATCCAGTTTGGATATATGTTTGAAAAAGGAAACCAGGTCCAATTGCCTGAAAGTGCTGCACAGCTGTCAAATGAAACAAGGTTCACTAAGGCCAGAAAAAGCTTGACATTCATATATCTCGGCGCCTGAAGCGAAGTACCTGATGCAGGTAGTAGTAGTAGCTCAAGCCCCAGTGCCTCACCAGCAAAAGCCAGCCCTCCTTTTCTCTTCGCACTTTCTTTTAGTGTCCCCCACAAAAGCAGGTATACCGAAAATGAAGCAGTGGTCGTTGGGCAGCGGCAACTAGTCAGTCGATCTTGAAAAGACCCTTGGCCGCGCCGCCTTGCAAAGATTGCCTTAGCGACCGGGGTATTTGGTTGTGTCGCTTGCACCAAACATCACGAGGCTTACACCGCTCCACGCGACCTTTTTTTCACACTCTCAACCTCAATGTCGTTATCTCGAAGCACACGCACACTCACTCTCGCACAAAGAAAAGTAGAAGGATTTTCGAGGCAGAGACAAGACCCCCACTTTCTTATCTTCGAGACAGAAAACCGTTGGTTGCTGCGGAAGGAGGGTATCGTGATACATTTGCTATACGTTTGCTCGCTCCATCTCCTGCCATGTGCCCATCGTGCACTCAAGAAGCATGGCAGTAGCAGCGCCACAATCAACAAGGCGACAGAGGCTGGCAGTAAGAGCACCAGCAGTGGCAGTGACCGCAAGCAAAAGTCTTGATTGAATCCCACACGTAAGCACAAACCCAACAAGGCACCGTGCGTCCCCCCCCTCTCCTGTCTGCGGAACCGGTTATCTCGCGTGTGCCTGCTCTGGACATTATTTCTGCGTCGTGGGTGGTGGGTTGTGGTGCTCAGTGCTCAGTGCTCACAAGTGCCGTGCCATACATATCGAGCGGATCGACATGTACATGGAGCTACGCGCCATCCCTGCATCGAATCATTGTGTGATCTGATCAAAAGAGAAAGCCGGAGGGAAAGAGAAAAATCGTCTGACCTTGTGTCCCTAAGACAGTGTCAAAGATGGGCGCTGTGGTTTCGCTGACGCCTCACTCGAAGAAAAAACCCTGGATGTCCCGGCTGGCGGCTCACCGTCACCATATTCCCTCGACGACCACGACCACGTCCACCGTTTACCAAGCCCGCATGGATGGCTTGTATTTAGGTTGGTTCGGGAGGGATGGCAGACTCGTGGGAAGAAGCGGAGCGGAGACAGACACAGACATAGAAACACGCGACATGTGAGGGGTTGACTTGGTGTGGGCAAAAGTGAGTAAAGTAGCAGTGCAGGAGGACAGACACAAAATCAAGTCATTGTCTGCTTTCGGAACTTTTCTGCTTTCTTTCCTTTATAACCTTCAACTCCTGCCCCTCCCTCCCCATTTTCCATTCTCCGTTCACCTACATACCTACCTACCGAAAGTACTGGCAAATAAATAAATCCTCCACCCAACGACAACAATAACAACAACCAGCAAGCAAGCAATAACCACGACGAAGCGATACCAAGACTTTTTCCCATCCTTCAACCCAGCCCGGTCTCCCCGTTGCCCTCCAGCCCGTCCTGTTATATACTTTCTCGGTATTCTCGGCGGATACGGGATAACATCATCAATTACCATCAGCTGAACACGCACGCACGCACATACCAGCCTCTACGTCAACAGCAGCCCAAGAAAATAAAATAAAATAAACAACAGACACAGCCTCTTCCCCGAACATAAAATACAACCACCCCTCCACACTTTGTCGTCCATAACCAAATCACATCTCAACATCTCACTCCAAATAATAAACATGCCAACCTTCAAATCCCTCTTCACTTTCCGCACTCCCTCCTCATCTCCGCGATCCACGCCAACAACGTCGCGCAAATCCTCTATATCACACATCTCTCTCGCCATGTCCTCTCCATGCGACGAAGAGAAGGAAAAGGAAAGGCAGCAACAAGATGACATTACATTCTCTTCCAGCCTGTCATCACAAAAGGAATCCGAACAACAGACCTGGCAACGCATGCTCCTCCTGCAACAGCGCTACCACTGCTACAACTCAGCTCGCTTAGAGGCCGCCGTCGAGGCCCTGGAGCGCGGGTACACTTTAGATATGATCCCCATTCGTACGTCTCCCTCTCTTCTGCTCACACAACCCGACTCAAAACTAATACCTCAAAAGCTTCAAGAATATGTCTCGATCTCCTCAACCAGGAACTAAGAGCCCAGGTCGAGATGGACATGCAGCAAGATTACGAGTAACGATGACGACGTGCATCATCAGCAGCAGCACGAGTGAGTCAGCAACAGCAATGCCATGTAGTACCACTGCCACTGCCACTGCCACTTCACAATACTACACCGCGACTTTTTTTCCTTCAACATTTGATTTGTTTTCCTTCGCCCTTGACGCCTACCTCGTCATCGTCGTCATGGCGAGGCTTTACGCATGAAGATCAGATCAAATCAGATGAGATCGGACGAGACGAGGCATGTTGGGTTGTAAGGTTTTCCTGGCTCCTTGGTTCTCGGTTCTGGCTTCTTGGGTGTCCGGGTTCTTGGAGTTGGCGGCCAGGAAGGATGGAGGGGATCTCCCGGTTTGGCGCATGAACGAACCACTCACTCACTACCTGTGCTGCCGCCCACCCAACGTCATCATTCTATCTTATGAAATTTCTACCAGCCAAGGCATGGGACCAAGGGTGGGCGTAGATGATTTGGGTTTTTCTTTTCGGGAGTGATGGGTTGGGTGCAGGATTTAAATAAAGGAGCGGCGCCATGTCAGCATGTCCATTTTTCAATATTAGCGATGGAGTATCACGGGAAGAGATTATATACCAATTTAAAGAAATTTTAGTCTGATAAACCACCCCCTTTCTCTTTCTTTGCGCTGACTGACGTGAGGGAGAATACCTTGACCAGTTAAAAAAAGAAAAGGAATCGGATTTTTGAACTTTCAGGTGGAAGGTATCATCGGTAAGCGGTAACCACAGCCAGCCATCCATCACTATTGTACCTCCAGCTCCAACTTAAGCTTACGCCCCCATGATCCCCATTGCGATCCCAATCCCCATCCTAATCCCCATCCCACCTAAGATTCCAGCCCCGTCCCAAAAACCAAATCCCTCTTCCCTCTGCGGTCCCATACCCTCCCATCCTCATTATCGTCGACGGCCGTCTTGGTGTTCCGGAAATACACGATGCGCGACTGCGGGATGAACTGGTCGCTTGTAGACTCGGTGATCCAGTCGGCGGCCGGCTTCTCCATGAGCCCCGCGTGGCGGTCCTCGTAGCCGACGACAAAGTCGTCGAGGTTGTAGCTGTCGTCGTACCGGAGTCGGTTCAGGACATCAGCGGCGGGTCGGAGGAAGGCTGTTTGTGCTTGGGATGATGGTGGTGGTTCAGTGGGAGGAAAGCTAAAATGGATAGAAATTAGCGAGCCGGTCGATTTCTTTGTGGGGATTTTTCTTTTTGTTTTCTCCTTTGTAGCTGCAAGAAAACAGGATAAGAACATGGAGAGTTAACAATGTGTTGTAGTGTAACATTCGCTTCCACTCTTGAGATGTTGAGATGCTGTCTACCCATCCGTTGTTGGTCGCTCGATCTCGTACTCAGTCGAGTAACCGACAAGAAACACATTTTAGCATTCTAATCCCTTGGTAGTACTACAGCCAACCATTCGAGTTATAGCATACTCCAGAATGTAATAATGCTGTAAGCTCACAATGCTTTGTGATTGCCAATCACCTTATAGTAATTAAGTGCACTGCACTGAAAGACAGGTTCCAATAGAAAGACAAGAATGAAAATTCCACCTACTCCTTTTTCCCTGCTGGCGCTGCGGGCGTTAATTTTTCCAACCGTATGTCTGAAGGTGGTGCGGCAATTTTCATGGGCCACTGCTTTGGGCACTTGCGGAAATGCTTGTTCGGGGTCCCGACGATTTCTGCGCTGACCGAGACGGCACTATTTGAGGCCATCAGGTTGTTGATCTTGCTTATGAATAGCTCGACGACAGGCTTTGGATCATATCCAGAACTTGTCGACCGCTTAGAAGTTTTGGACTGCGTGGATTCTCTTTGGACCACCGCAAGTCGGTAACATCCTTCGTACGGAATGTCATGCGTCGTGGCTTCGTATGGGACCATACGAAACGGCCAACAACGGATGTGTGCCTTCTCACTCAGGATAGGCCCTATATACGCTTAGCATATACAACTTCAAAGTATATATTGAGACAAACCTGTTTGTTCGGCAGCCATTGCGACAGTTGTTTCTAAATAATATGTTAGATTACTTTTGACCCAAAGAGCATGGACCAACCTTTCAACGACTTCCTGATTACTTCTTCTAGTCTTTCAATCGCCAATCCACACTCTCTTTCTGAAGATGAGAGTGTAGTGACATAGATGTTGAACAGATATCGGGGACAGATCAGCATTGATTCCATGGCAAGTGGCCCAATATGTTGATCTAAAAAGGTGAGGTTCGGCGTTTCCTGGCGTTGAAAGAGTTCATGCATCTGCAAAAACTCCCATTCAATTACCGAGGGTCCTGGCCAGGATGCATACTGTTTGGCGTGAAGTTTAAAGAAGGCTTTCAGCGTATAAAATACGAGCTCATCGCTGACCTGAGAACCATCATAGGTATCCATCAACATTTTGCTGATCATCGTGGCCGTTAACCCTTCGGGTTGTAGAGTCGTCTTGAGTATGCCCCTTTTGTCAGCCCAGTTGCATAGAAACCGGTAGCAATCATCGAAACTCGAATAATGAGTGTCGCGGCAATGTCGAAGTTTGTTCCAGTGCTCAATGTCTCCAAAGTTTAAGTTCGCTGTGAGGGCCCGGTATGTTATATCAAAGAGAAACGTGTCGATTGAAACCAGCAGGCGCCTGGTATCCAATTCATGGGGTGTAATTCTCCCTTCAGATGATAATATCCTTTCCCAAACCATCTCAAGCATCAGCTCGGGGCGGACTGTGCCGACTACCAAGCATTTATGTTCGCGGTCGAGTTGGTGAAGCCCGATAATGAAGGGATCGTTGCCAAAACCATAGAATCCTATATGTCCATTTGCGATGAAACTATTGGCATTTAACATGTTGTTTTTCTTCTTGGATGCTGCTTCGTCCTCGGCTGTTTCGCCTCTTCTCGTCATTTGCTCTGGAAACAAGATCCCGCACAGCGCCTCAAAAGCCCCCTGGGCCCTCGAAGCTTCTTGATCCATGACCGGCAAAGTAAAAAAATGTTTGGATTATATTGATTTGGAAGTGGAGGTTAATATTATCGTCGAATGAAAAAAGTTTGGAAGTGGATGATGACAAGAGAAACTAATCAGAGAAATATCTGAACTCGTTAAACAAGGTATAGGTAATGTAAGAAGTCGCTTAGGCCACTCGTTCTACCAGTAGATAGATGTGAGGTAGTTTATGTTGAATCAATCATAGGAATTATTCCAGTGTTTATAAGGCAGCTTCCACGCGAATACAGGCTAGAAGATATCAGTGACTACCACCAATCAGCCAAAACTCTTGCACCGCCAGAAAAGATGGAGTGAGGCGGAGCACGACGAACCGAGTATTGACTCAGAGACCGAGAAATACGGCGAGTGAGTCAGTCCAAGGATCAAAATCAACTCTAAATGATTTCTTCTAAAACAAGAAAAAAATCCCATGTCGCTCATCTATGCTTGTAAACATGCAATCGTGATATAAGCGCTGCGCAAAAACAGAAAATATGAAAAACGCCGCAGGCTCCCCCAAGTCTATGGATGCATTTTTGTGTCGTACGAATTCGCCTTGCAATGGATTTATTGCTCAGTAGACACTTCCTTTGACACTTTTGTCTTCCTTTTCTGCTTTCTCGATATCTTCGAATTCTTCATCGCTTCCAGCATCACTTCCAACGTCGCTCTGGTCGCCTAAAGCATCCGCCTTCATGCCCCTCCCCATACCACTTTTCTCTCTCACGGTCGCTCCCTTCGGTTTTCCTAAACGTTTTCGCAATTCTTCTTCAGCACTGAACTCAGTGTCACTACCAGCTTGACTTGTGTTTCCACTTGCGCTGCCTCCAAAGTCTCTCCCAGCATGCATGATTAGGTTGGCTGGACTCTTGATCCTGTTCCTCATTCTATCCTCCATAGTTATAAAGCTTGGGGTTCCATCGGGCGACGAAACCATTTCGTCAAGGCTCTTTTGTACATCCACGACAATTGGAGGTCCTGCACGCCCTCGTGGATCGTCCTCATCTTCATCCGATGATGATTGCCATCTTCTTGTTGCTGGACGTCGAGAGAGGATAGTATCAGTTGAAGTACCGACTGGCAGCGCCCTTCCATTGATTTGCATAGCATCCATGCTATTCTCCTTTTTGTAGTAATGTCTTCCATGGTCACAGCCATTCGGACAGCCACCCCATCTTTTCCTCACAGGAATAGGAGACATAGTACCTTCTAGAGCTTTGCCCTTTTCTAACTTGTCGGCTTTCTCTTTCTCTTTTTCAGTCATAGCAATTGGTGTGCCAGAATTCTTCTCCTTTTCCTTCTCCTTCTCCTTAGCAGCCAAAAGTCTTTCCCGCTTTAATTCTGACCATGTCCGCAGATTGTTCTCCAAGATATACTTACCCGAGTCGGCCTGCTTGCGCATTATGAGGAACTCGCAGTGATTGACATTACGAAGATCCTCAAAATACTCGACACTAAAGTGATACCATTTCATAAGAAAAACTCTGCTCATCAGTCCATGTGTAACTATTGCTCAGTCAGTTGAACAGATCTCGGACCAACGGAATATCTGCAAGACACGCATACCTAACACACAGACCGAGGCACAATCCTCCTCCCCGAACTGTCGCCACAAACTTTCATTGAAGCCGCTGACACGGTCATAGGCGTCAGCAGCACTCTCTCCGTTGGGAATTCGATAAAAGAAATGTCCATAGTCGGCCCTCTCTTGCCACATTCTCTCCATTTCGGCTGAACATGGCTGGAAGTTGCCGAAATCTTGCTCCCTCAGTCTTGGTTCTTCGTAGACCTTTATAGAATGACGGGGAAACGGAGTAGGGGAGGGGTCATCGGATGTGAGGGTGGACAGGATTCCTTCGGTCGTTTCTCGGGTTCGTCGATAGGGAGAAGTGAAGAAATGGAGGGTGTCATCGGGACGTAGGAGGGAGCGCAGACGGCGGCCAGCTTCGTGAGCCTGTGTCCATCCCTCTGGAGTGAGCTTTACTCGGTGATCGGGGGTACTTTGGTGTATATCGCGGTTTTCTAAAGACCTGTCAGCCTTGCGGTCATATATCCTGAGCCTCGTCCGCTGGAGGGGCGATTCGAGCGCCGAAGACAACGGAAGACACTCATGTTAGCGAGGGTTGGAGAGCGTACTATTGCCTTCAGACTGAGCATGTCTGATCAATATAATCATGCGTGGTTTGCCCATTTTGCTGTTAAATTTCCGCTGAGTTCAAAGGTGTGTGTTTGCTCGTCCAAAACTGTTGGTTTGTGCGCAAGATGGGATTAGAAAGGTTGAGAGGTTCGTACTGTATGTAGCCACTAAGGACAGAAGGGTCAAAGTGTTCGAAAGGTCTAAATTTAAGTAGTTTGTTTCTTGTAGGTGGATCCTAGGGATTTGAATAGTCTGGAACATTTATGAGCATGAGGGAGTTTCAGCTTATCGATAGAAATCGAGGCTTGAATTCCCGATTACGGCCGCGCCTTCAAGTTCGAGGGGCCAGTGACGTGGGGGCGATAAACGAGCAGCACGTGCTCCAGGTTTGACTCCTTGCGATCAAGGCAGAAATGTGATTCTAGCACCTGCAGGACCTCGACCTCCTGGAGCTCACCTGCACCTTACCTTAGATACCTTAGGGTAGAAGCTGAAATTTACCCAAAGTTCGACCACTCCTTCCTGCTCTTTGAGGATTACCAGCGCCGAGGATATAATCTGCACTTCAACAGCCTCCTTCGCCTTTTTTTCCCTTTACTCATATCCAGTTTACTGATCCCCTTCCAAGCCAGATCAAACGTCCAAGATGTCAGAGCCAATCCCAGAAAGCATCCCTACCTCTGCGGATCCACGCTCCAAACGACCTCTGAAAAAGCGCGCTCTTACTCCAGTCTCCGAACAAGCTTCCTCTCTGCAAGCACTCTTTGCAAAGCCAGATCAAGAGATTCACCTTCCATCCACATCCACCACGCTCGTCAACAAGAACCTCCACGGGGCTCCACCGGAGATCGTAGCCAATGTCCAGGGCAGTTCAGCCGGTGCTGGTAGTGGAGAGTTTCACGTATATAAGGCCAGCAGGCGGAGGGAATACGAGCGTCTGAGGCAGATGGATGAGGAGGTTAGGAAGGAGAAAGATGGAGAAGACTTCGACAAGGAACGAAGAGATCGCGAGGAGAGAGACAAAGAGAAGACGAGGAAGAATAGAGAGAAAAGAGAGAAGCTGAAGGCTCGCAAGGGAAAGAAAGGGGGAAGTACAACAGCGGACAGTGGTCTCCCACAGAAAAACTCTACAGTTCCCAAGATTGCAGCAAGAGCCCCAACACGGAATGGCGATGCAGAAAAGGAGGACACCGAGATGGGCATCTCAGAGGAAATTGGGGTCATCATCCATGATGATGATTGAATGAACTACGGCTGCTATTCAGTTTCCCCTCACCGGAGTCCCTGCGAAACAACAGAGGAGCTCCCAGAGAAGCATCTTCACAACATCATGCTACCTTTCCCTAAAACTATTCCGATCTTGTTTAAGGCATCCTTCGAGATTGAATTAGGGCGGGTAGCAATCTTTTGGGTCATCTAAGTGAGGGCTAAAACCCAAGTACAACGTAGTAACGGCTAAGTAAAGGGAAGTCAACGGATTAAAAAGATATGACGACCTGGTCATGAATTGAATGTGACGCCGTCAATTATTCAAGCATCTTCTATTAGGAATGCGTTGCTATTCAATATGACTGTAGCTGGCTGGGGAAATCCACCTGGGAGCAACATCTTGCAGCATTCCTTTCCAGTATTACTTCATAACAAACATTAGCACTCGGTTTCATAGCTTTGAGTAGGTAGTTGGACTTGGTTGTATCGCAGATGACCAGCTATAGGGAAGCCCCAAAACGTTATTTACCACATCCCTCAAGCTCCATTCTTTGAGTACGCATGATTATTGCTTTAAAACCTTCAGTGGGAAAGGTGGGAAAGTGGATGACTGCCACAGCCCATGCACGCTAAACCTATCGAATTTTCCAACAAGCCTCATGGTCAGAAAGATAACGCAAAAACAAGGCTTCGTCAAAGAGGATGGTCACGTTGCATAAAGAAGTTGGGTTGTACTTGATAAAGGTCAGATTTCCCTTGCAATTTGCTACCAGCGCTACACAACCAGTTTAATTTTTTTTCTTAAGAAAAGATTCATGCATCACTAGAGGTCCTTGTATAGGTATATAAGCAAGCAAGCAAGCATTGTTTCCCTCTTTCGTTTATATAGGAATCTTACAAAACACCATAGTGGTTTCCAAGACTCCTCACAATACTGTTGTTCCCTTTCTTTATTCGCAGTACCTATATTATAGACACAGCCTTCACCTATTGTTAAAAACGATCAAGAGTATCAAATTCTCAACCCTTCTTTAAACAACATCTTCCTCTAAATCTACAACAAAATTTAGGACATGGATCTCCAACCGTATTATGTTGAAGACATCGGCGAACCCGAGTCCGAATTAGATCCCTTGGTCGAAATCCCACTGTTATCAATCGAAGAATACAAGGAAATGAGATTAAAACCTTCACCCGGGGAAACAGTTGGCCTTACAAGCCCTGGTGTCTGGAGCATCGGATCCTTGATGATCTGTGAGGTACTGCAGGACGGAGCAGAAATACCGCCTGATGTGGTTTGCACCTGGAGTGATGATGGGGCTCAATATTACTTAAGGAAACGCTCTGTACCCAAGGCGGATAAAAATCCCGAAGGGGATTACTTAGTAGGACGCTTTGGGAATTATCACGGTCTTTGTCGTGGAATATGGAATCTCAGTCCAAATGTCTTCTGTAAAGTCAAAGCATGGGCCGAGGGGCTTACGACGGAGGCAACCACAATTCGATGGGTTAATAAAAATGTCCCTTCAGTACCAACAGAAGAAATAATATACGACTGGGTTGATACAGAATGGGAACGAACAATCATGATCTCGAAGAGAGTCCCCGGGAAAACGTGTAGGGAGGTATGGCCAAGTTTAACCATGCAACAGAGGCTCCAAGTCGCAGATCAGGTTGCAGGACATCAAAAAGCGTTAAGTGAAATGACATCAGACTATGTGGAGACAGTCCAGGGGACTGGGATCGCAGGGAAATACTCACTTCGAGTACGAGAATCCGCACCAGCTTGGAAACCCATAGTCGAGCCAAGAGTCTTTCGAGATGACTACGAAGCATACATAAAAAGATGTGACGAGCTCAAGGGTATAAAAACACCCCATCCATGTCTTGGAGAGCCCTTTGTCTTGCAGCATACTGATTGTAATCCAACTAACTTTTTTATAACAACACCATCCAGTCCTGACCAGATCCCAAAGGTAACAGCAATCATTGACTGGGAAAGAATCGGATATCTTCCCAGATGGAGGGCAGCTACGTACCCTCGGGTATTATATAGTTTCATAATTGGGACTCACCCATTTCCTCCAGGAGCTTTTGATTGGCAGTGGATGCTATCAAATGCATGTGTACGAGCTGGTTTTCCGCTTGCATTAGAGTACATGAAGGACAATATGAGAAGAAACTTAAAGCACTATCCTGAAATTCCAGTTAGAGCGGCCATGAATTTGAGCAACCTACCACCGGCCTAAAGATAGGTTAGATGTTAAGGAAAATTAGATAGCCTAAGGATCTAACAAAATATTTTCGATTTACCTGTTGGTTTGATTTACCTGTTGGTTTGATTTACCTGTTAGTTTGATTTACCAGTTAGTTTGATTTACCAGTTAGTTTGATTTACCAGTTAGTTTGATTTACCTCACTGTCTCATTTAGTTCGCTGTTTGAGTTTCGGATAGAATTGGAAAACCCGAACATTCCTGAATTGCTAGCATTATTATGCTATTTGTGCGTTATCCATCCAATCATTCCATTGCTATCCTTATTGTGCATCATTGGCAGTCCATTGGCAGTCATCAACCTTCTTCTCCTTCCCGCCATGCATTTCATCCACAACCATATAGCCAGCAACCACCCACTAACAGCCATGCATTTCATCCACAACCATATAGCCAGCAACCACCCACTAACAGCCATGCATTTCATCCACAACCATATAGCCAGCAACCACCCACTAACACAGCCATGCATTTCATCCACAACCATATAGCCAGCAACCACCCACTAACAGCCATGTACTCAACAATGGTGATCCTTGCTATGCACCACTAGTAGAGTCATGGTTTCGGGAGAGTTGCAAAAACTCTTAGGTAGAGGAGGTGCCGTTTGAATCGCGGGCATTGGATTTGTTCTCCGTGTTATCGAGCGACTATAAATAGCAGGTCAGTTTCGTAGGAATAAAACAAATAGTAGAAGGAAACAAACCACAAAAAAAGGAATCCGCTTGTGACAGTTACTACAAAGTTGTTCGCAAACTTCTGTAGATACAACATTGGTGAATCCACAATGGCTACAGCGCATTGTTTGGAGATCAGCTTGAACATTCGCGGCAGGCTTTGCGGCAGGCTTTGCGGCAGGCTTTGCGGCAGGCTTTGTGGTAGGCTTTGTAGAGGTATTCGTGCCACTCTTCGTAAGGACATTCGCAGAGGTGGTAGCGTTTGAGCCGTCGACAATAAGACTATCGTTAGAATCGTGGGTGATAAAATCGCCGTCGGTGTGATAGAAGGGCTATAAACAGTAGGTCAGTTTCGTAGAAGAAAAACAAGTAGTAGAAAGAGACAAACCACAAGAAAATGAAGTCTCATTTGGCAAGATTCACAACGTTGCTCATCGGCTGATGTAGTAAGAAGGTTGCTATATCCACAGTTACAACGTATTGTCGCCATCTTGATACAAGCCAAGAGGGAGTCGTCGAAATTGGTCTGGTTGTAATTTGATTTTGGGAGAGGGTTTGCGAGTTGAAAGTATGAAGAGTGTCTGTTGAAGGAAAACTCTTACAGACCTGGTCGAATTTAAAATGATATGTTTTCTACTTGACAAAGGATTCAATGTTACAGGTTATGCTAGAAGTGACATGAAGAACTAAAGCGAAATCTTTAGAAACGAACGCAATCGAACACAGGTCTATGTATTCTTTAGCTTTAAAACAGAGTAAATTCCAGCTAGAATTAATAATTCTACAGGGTGCAATTATCTTCCAAATAACAAAGAGTCAAACTTTTCAGAAACCAAAAACTTCTTGTTACTAATAGCAAACGGAGGAGAATATCACATGACTGTGTTATACATGTTGCTATAATTATATTAGTAACTTGTGATAATTCTATTATATTATATTTGTAGCCTTATAAGAACTTATATATATAAATTATAAATAGTCTAATAAACTACTCTAAAAACAAATCCTACTTAAGAATTAAATAATTATCTGATAATAATATATTAGGTTAAATTATTTCCCTAGAGAAAACTAAACCATATATTAACTAAGATTATCTTTCTGAAAAATTTAGTAAATTATTAAATTATAGCTAGAATATCTAATAACTAAGAATATTAGCTTAAGTATAATCTTAAGTAACCTTATATTATATACAAGCGAGTACTCTTTAGATTTTACTAGAAGTAAATTATACTTTTTAATATTTTATAGTTTTATTAAAAGCTTATAAATCTTATAAATCCAAGTTATAACAATTTTAATAGTTATTTATAATATAAAAGCTAAATTAAAAATATAATTATCTATTAAATAAATGCATAACCTTCTAGAAGAGATTAAATTTAGAAATATTTAATACATGAGATAAATCTCCTATTTTACATTATATATTAAATTTAATATTATTATAGAGACTTCGATAAAGTAAAAAGGGAGAAAAGCTATACTTGACTATTATTTGGTAGGTAGTTGGACACTATAAATTTGTTTGCTCGCATAGCAAAGCGTAAGTGGCAATAGCGCCAACTACGTGCCCGGATTAAGGATAACATTTTACTAGAAATTGAACGTGTAAGCTCTGTTGTTATCCTGCTTATAAAACATATTAACCTTTCCATCCACAGATAATAATATAACAATGAATTTTATTGGTTTCTACGTCTGAAACAAACCGCCTTTACACGAAGTCAATTTTTGCTTGCTTTCCTGGGAATAGCGACAATAATAAGTATGTTTAAGCTTGGGTCTTGTGTTTTCTTGAAGATCATTCGGATTCAGCTAGCTTCGATAACTAACTTACGCTGACTTGGCTGCTTAGACGCAAAATCACATGGCCATCAGGCTGGGATATTAACAACTTGCCTATAGCTATTATCAGACAACCTGTTGAAAGCCTAATAGTATAGATAAGGACATATGAGCATATGCAAGCAAAAGCCAGCATTTATGCAAAGGCAGGTCAGTTTAAGGGTAAAAATGACAACCCAAGAATCCAGGGCGATAAGGATAAAGAACTTAGTGAGGTTAATCATGGTAGGCAAGGCAGACAAGACGAAGAAACCAGTGTTCGCAAGCAAGTCAGACAAATCGTTAAGGTTGAAAAGGTAAGAAAAAATAAGCGATTTAGCGACAAGAGTAGGCTTAGCGAAGATAAAGTATCTAATGAAGACGAAGATATAGATATAATTCATATAATTTGAGCTTAGTCCAAGTTTCTGTCCTAAAACAACAGAAGGTTATAATAGCCTATAAAGGATATAACTCTTAAGGCAAGACGAAGAGGAATATTAAGTCGAAATTCTAAGTTTCAAAAGGTTACTATTATAGTACGCAGTAGAAGGAGGGGATAGTTCCAAAAATACATAGAAGGAAAACTTGAAGTTTATAGAAGAAAAGACATGATAAGTAGAATAAGATAATTCAGTCACTTTAACTTGTGGACGCCTATATTATTAACCTTACTTTAAGACAGCTGAGTCACTTTCCCACAAGTTAACAATAAAAGATCAAAGTTTGTATCTTATTAACAACTAGCCTAGTGAATCCTATCAATCACTATTTAATAAGAGCTTAGAATATTATAGATTCTACCCTTTATAGCAAAGACAGCATACCAGCACGATACAAAGAGACAATCAGATCTCTACTATTCTCAGCCTCGCTCTTATCCATTTAACTGAGAATAGCTTTCTTTTACCAATCGCGCAAAATTTCAGCATAAAATCTTTCGTTGTTGAAACATACTGTAGTGTGAACAGACAATAATGCGTCTTTAATAGACGGAGGGAAACAAGGCACAAACCCTCACTTTCGTGTTCGTATCCTCACTAATGATCGACAGTAGATTTGATGCGAAACTCTTTCCTTCCGGTCGGTTAGCAGAATAGGGGGGGTAGCATGTGAGAGCTCGCTTCCCCATACTGTAGACGAAACAAGGAAATCCATGCGATTGGACCAGGCAAGAGGAGACGCAAGACAACGAATATCACAGCAGAACTTGCTGGGAAGTACCTAGAAGATAAGCGGTAATTCTCTTCGCAAGAGAGCAATACCAAAGATAAAAACGTCATGCTATCATTTGATTATATGCTTAAGTAGGGACACATAAATTCACCAAAAGCCTCGAGTTCCCATTGAGTTCCGAAAACCTTTCTTCAAGAAAAGTCCCAGAGAGAAAGTTCACATCTCTCATCCAGATCGTCTTGAGAGTCCCTATAAACCAAAAAATGGCATCTGAGGCTACACCACTCAAACCACTCACCAAAAAGCCAAGCAAAGTAGGCTTAGCCAAGTCACTCATAGGTGTTGGTATGGCTCTCTGCTACCTTAAAGATTTTGGGGCTCTCTAACAAAACAATCATAGAGTTGGCATTTACGAAGCACCTTATGTCGGCTCCATTTCGTGGTCCCAAAGGTGCCGCAACCTATAAGCGAGACATATTATACGGATCCTTGAGGCAAATAATCAGCGGATACAATATCTCGCAGACACAATATTTATTGCCAAACACAGAACGTATATACAAATTGACCTGCAAAGCCAAGATACAGAAGCCGATGAGTGTCGAGCTAGGGGGAGGTGGGAAAGGACACTGGATTGGAAGAGAGGATGCAAAGTTCGTTATGTTATACATCCATGGTATGATACCCTCTGTTGTTCTCCCCTTTTCAAAAACAAGATAAAAGCTGGGAATGAAGTATAAAATACTAACAAGATGAATGAAATAGGTGGTGGCTTCTATGCACCGGCAACATATGCACACTTGCAATATCAGTTTGACCTTGTCAAGACCCTTAACTCGACGGTTGCTACCAAAATGCCCCACTTGAAAGGGAGGAATAGCAACTTCGCGATATTCTCCCTACATTACACACTTGCACCACAAGCAACCCACCCCACACAACTTCTCCAAGCTGCACTGGCGCTTGACCATCTCCTGTCTACACGCGACCCAGGCAGTATTATCATTGCAGGGGACTCAGCGGGAGGCAATCTTGCTTCAGCTTTACTGCTGCACCTCGCTAACCCCCATCCGGATGTCCCTCCTGTCAATGTGCGAGGAGCGGGAAGAGCCAAAATACATGCAGCTCTTCTGATTTCTCCTTGGATATCTTTCAGTACCTCTACAACGTCAATGCACGAGAACGTACATGCAGATTATGTCCCCCCTGTTGCTCTTACCAGGGCATCTGAGGCATATATACCCGCTGGAGCCAATCATGACATGTATTCTCAGCCTATACTTGCACCAGCTGAGGCTTGGAGTGAAGTAGCCAGTTCAGTGGTGAACGAGGTAATGATCTGGGGAGGAGGACATGAGGTCTTGAAAGATAGCATCGAGGAATTTGGGGAGAATGTTCGAAATGGGTTCCGGGCAGCAGAGGGAGGAGTTGAGGAGAGATGTAAGGTGGTGATCACACCTAAGCATGCACATGAGGAGATGATAATCGACAAGGGCTTCCTGGGAGGGGTCGTAGACAAGGGAACGGGAGCCTTAGTTGTGGAAGATTGGTTGAAAGGTGCATTAGTGAGAGGAGAAGGGATTATGAGAGGATTTTGATTTAAAATTTGTAAACAATTTGAAGTAGTCAACTTTGTAGGGCAAAAGGCAAATATCTTTCATGAAAGCCTGATATTCCTGTTAATATTAACTTGCATTGAAGCATTTTAGCTACTAGTCGGTCCGCTGGAAATTCGGGCCCAGTTAATTTTGTAAATTGGTCTCTGGCATTAAAAGTAGAGGTGCTTTGCGAATAATTAATAATTAATTGCCTTGATGGTCGAAGGTAAACTCTAGTTGGTCATGGTTGAACAAGCGGCGTGTGAGGGAGTGCGGGTTGCGGGCTAATTGTTCACCGCTCTCGGGGCAGAATGACTTAAACTGGATTAGATTAGATGCGAATGGTCATTCGCAATGAAGCAGGAACAATAGCACCACCACAATAACAATTACAACAAAACTACTCTCTCAATACAGCACAATACCAAAGCTGTCACCCATGAAAGAGGAATAGCCACCGGCGACTTCTGCGCCATCTTTTCCATTTTTAATTCAGCTCCCACTACTCCAACGAACTCTTTTCTACCCACCACGCAAAACTTCATCTTTCCAACCACCACCTTCTAGGGTCACGAACCTACCGCTCGAGAACGGAATCATATACTTCTAAGCAATCGAATCCTAGCATACGATGGCAATGAGTCCATCGCCGCAGCTGTCCCCTGATATGGGTGGCAGGATTGCGCTTATGCCGTCTCCTCCTCCGCAGCCGTCAAAACGAGATAAAAAGCGAGCCCAATTAGCAGAACGCCTTGCAGATATCACAACCCAGTTCTCCGCAAATCGAGATGCTCATTGCCGGCAAGAACTACTTGCGCTTCAAGTCGACCTAAACTTGATTTCCGAATCAGAAGTTCCTGCGAATGGCCCCCTCCCTGATCGAGGCGAGGACATTCGTAGCTTCGCCGATGAGCTTGCGAACCGGACCCTGATGAAGTCTATCGGACCAATTGGCGCTCCTGAGAGAGCTGGCAAGATCTACTCAGAGTTTGCAGCAGAAGTTAACGATGCTATCGAACAAAGAGACACCGATATGACGACACACAAGGCAAGATTCATCAAATCTACTTTTTATCCTCAAAACCTCTAACAATCTATTAGAGAAACTTCGATACCGACATGGCCAAACTCGAGGCGAATCACGCATATAGGAAGAAGCTCGCAGAGAACGAACACAAATCACTATCTAGCACTTTACGGGATCGCTTGATAAACAGCCTTAATTCCAAGAAAGCCCGACTTTCGAGAGATAAGGAGACAATCGAGATCACTGAAAGCAATGCTCTACTTCTTCATCCCAGCCAATACAGCATTCTGAATCCTGATAGCCCAGGCGGGCCGCCAAGCAAAAGGGCTACTAGACACAGACGAGAATTAGAGGATCTTCCAACTTTTGTGGAGGGCAAGCGCAAACGCAAGGCTGCTGATAGCGATGAATCTCCAGCTCCAACACACTCCGAAAAGAGACCCCGTCTTGAGCCCGGTACTAGCACTCCTGTTTATAACCCGGAAAAGCCATGGAGAAATGAACGATCAGAAGTTGAAGAAGCTCAGGTTAAGAGCAGCATTTACAGCATGGACAAGCTTTTCACAGACAAGGAACTCTCTCTGACATACAATGCTGCCGCACTTGCTGCACACAATTACATGGTACGGCATCCACCATTTGGAGACAGTAACGATCCTCAGGCCAATGGCATGAACGATACCGAGAACGGTAATGTCGGCATGGGCGACAACGAAAATGAAGATGGGGATGCGCCATCTCCTGTTGCTATGGAACGTCAATATTCACATGCCACCCGTAGCACACGTAACGCCGGCATCTTCTCGACCGGAATGGGAGTTGATCACATCACTGATCTTAACTATCCATACACCTTGCAAGCTTTGACGAAACAGATTCCAAAGCTACCGCCAATGTTGACCAACTTTATGCAAAAAGCCTACGTAAAAGGCGATACTGCTGTTCAACCAGCTGCACTCTCAGCTGATGAAGTCGCCGCCGATCTGGACATTATTCGAAGGGGCCGGATCTTCAACGATGATCGTGGCTACGGACAGAATCTGGAGCTGCAAAATGGTGGAAGACATATCCTTGAGCATGCCGCCAAAGCTAAGCGAGGAGAACCTCATCCATCCCAAAAGCCTGGTTACTGGATCAAAGGTGACAACAAAGATATGCTCAGCAATTTGCGAGACGAGCTTGGCGATCCAGGTGCTGGTGCATGGGGCGAGCCTATGTCAAAGCAAAGCTCTAGGGGCGCGAGTGATATGGGTGGAACCCCAATGTCAAGACAAGGGACTGGTGATGCACAAGTAAGTTCTAGAGGAAGAAAGGGGATTTCAAGGCTCGTTTAAGAGGTTATCACCGGTTCTTTCTAATGTTAGCTATGGTTTGTTTCATGGACAGGCTCGGGACTAGGCGTCGGAGTATCTGTTGATACAGCATTTGTATTCTGGGGATATCATGGGGAATGGTCATTTTGATTTGGTTTCGAGATTTTCACATTTACTTCTTCATGCGGCTTGATAGAATTGTTTCCAGCAGGAAATGGTGGATATTTGTAAAAGAAAAATCATGATTCATGCCTCATTTGCTAAATTTAGAGACTCCAATACCAAGTACATATTCCCAATGCTAAAATGAAAGTATCCCAACGAATGTCTGTCTTATGGACCAAATACCAATGCTCTAACCTCAATGCTTTCTCGTCCCACAGCACCTTCTGGTGTTCTTGGATCAATAAACGCAGTATGCGGCACCCTCCCTCCTTGTACCTTGCTACCCTGCGTTAGAACATCACTATCAAAGCACTCCAATAGTAGTCGCTCATCATTCTTCATGCCCGATAAGTAGTGCCATTTTTGGCCTTCATTGTATCGAATGCCGGCCGTCTGACCTGTGACGGTTGGGTAGCGATGCTCTACAGGTACCACATCCGCATCTTCTACAGATGCGGAGGAAGCAAAAGCGAGAGGAGAACCTTGGACAGGACCATTTAAGGGTCGCCAGATGTTGATGATTCGATAGCGACCTTGCAAAAGCTTCTCGGCTTCTTCGGGCAAGTGTTTATGGACGCGCTGTTTTGCAGATGCAGCTGTTTGATCAATGTGGACTCTTGTCACAGGAGCTCGGTGAGCATTGGGCAACGAACGACGGATGGTGTGGTCGAAAAAGAAAACCTTGTTGCTGCCCTCGACATTCTCCAGGATCAACTTCTCCAGCTCGGGGTAATAGTTCCGCTTGATGGACTCATCATCGGTGAATTCTTTCTCTGCTGACTCGGGCACTGATGTAACCACGGCGAATGCGTCCTTGTCTAGATTGTACGAGGACTCTTGACCCCGGATGTCCTTGATGGGAACCTCGATATCGAAGTCGCCGAAGTTGCGCTGTGGTTGGCCCGCAGGAGGCTCTTCCACATAATTGAATGGGACTGAGCCGTCTTCTGGTGGTCGGAAGTAGTTTAATGTCACGACGGTATCCCCGCGTGGGATGAAGGTGCTAGAGACTTTTTGGTTGGACTGTTGAGTCGCCTCTGCTTCAGTGCGTGAGGATGCAGACAAGTTATGTGCTGCTGTAGCTTGGAGTGGTGCTGCGGTCGTCATGATGCTTCTTTTTGAGAATGCAAAAGTAGACAATGATCTAGTGGCGA
The DNA here is from genome assembly GCA_029641185.1 of Pseudofabraea citricarpa. Classification (NCBI taxonomy): domain Eukaryota; kingdom Fungi; phylum Ascomycota; class Leotiomycetes; order Helotiales; family Dermateaceae; genus Pseudofabraea; species Pseudofabraea citricarpa. Next base: position 1,169,263 of record JAPWGK010000010.1, read on the forward strand.
GTGTCTTAAACGTCTTGAACGGTGTAATACACTGAGCTGCTGTGAGATTATGGATATTAGCCAGAGGGGAGTTGAAGCATAGCAATATATAGTCTTCAGAGAGTCGGAGTTAAGTGCCAAGGGAATACTGCTCAAGTCGCTATTGTAAGCAGAGAATGTCACGTCATGAGGACTCCTTAGAAATCGAAAAAAAGACTCAAGTGTAGTTTTGCACCACAAGTAGCAATCGATCAAGAAACCATTACTTATCCTCTTCCCCGCGCCGGGCTCTGTCTGCCGAGGGGTCGCAAAGGGCGTGGTGGCGGGGATCACGCAATTGCTTTGATAAAAACTTCCCAATTTCGTCATGCATCTTGATATCTGGCCGCGGAAGTGGTGTGGCTGTACTGGAATCCCGGGTGTTCTTTAGAGCGGCTCAGCTGGAGATGAGTCAGCCATAGCCTGGACACAACAGGACACGCTAGACCAACTCCCGCGCGCTAACCGCTGGACCCTGGTTTCGGCGTTTGTTTTGTTTACTTTCACATCGTCCTCCAGTCACGTTGAGTTTCATAATTCTTAGCAGTACAATTGATAAAGAAATGCCTATGTTGCATTAAGACGCGCTCTGATTCCGACCGCCTGAACACGGCAGATACACAATTGACGCGATTTTGATCCATTGCTCTCTCGCGGCATCATGCCCTTCAACATGGATGAGACGTTGCTGTCGTCGCCAGATCCACTCGGAGACTCTTCAATCTTTATATCTCCGCCGAAGCCACGTACAACGAGAGCCCGGAGCTCTCTTGGAGCCTCACCCAAAAAACAGACATTTGAGCTGGATGTAGGGAATGAACTCTCGCCGCAGAAGATTAGAGTAACAGTGGAAGCTGGTGAAGATATCGAGAATACATATACACATCATGTTGACCGCAGACCTGTGTCGCCCACACCATCCAGACGACCGATCAGCCGCAGAGAACGGACTACCACGACGACTATCCCGGTCAAAGGACTTTCAGATACTGAGATTGAGGAAGAGAAAGAAGTTGTGACTCCAAAGAGAGGCAGAGGTAGACCAAGGAAAAACTCAGGAACACCTGTTGCGGCAAAGAAGAAAGGACGCGCGGGTACACCCGTCAAGAAAGGCCCAGGTCGCCGAAAATCCATAGGTACTTTGGTAGACGGCGATGATTCCGGGGATGGCGATTTCAACACGGCCAGGGGCGTGGATGTAGGAAGAGGAAAAGGCAGGTCTCGATCAAGATCAGTAAAGGGAAAATCAGCAGCTCCCGGTGAATCTTCAACAAGCAAGCCGAATAAGCGCGGGCGAAGGAAGAGCCTTGTGCCAGAAGAGGTCACTATTCTTGCAGACCAGTCCGCTGGATATGAGGAGCCGGTTGAACAGAACGAAGAGCATGCACTAGAACTTTCTGGGGTTCTTTCCACGATTGACCATAATACACATATTACTCCCTCTGCCTATTCTACAATTCGCTCAACAACGACAACAGCCGACGATTATGTCGAAGAGCCAGACATTATACTTGCAGTCTTTGACCCCGACGATGCAACCCCTCGAAAGACTGGGTGGTCAAGTCCACGGACAGCTGATGGATCAAGGCTTTCAAGCTCAATTCGACGAAGAACCAAAGGTCGATCGCCCTCTCTTTCTTCCGAGCAGTCCGACCCAAATTCATTGAGAGACCAAGATCTTGAGGGGCAATCACCCGAGAAAAATGACAGGCTCTCCGATAATGAAGAGGGGGCTGATATCGACAACTACCACTATCATGGGGATGAAAATGACGAAGAGGCTCCGGAATTTGATACCATCCTTGAAAGTGAAGGCTTCAGTATGATCTCTGTAGACTCTGTCCCATCACTACGAAAGCATCTCAGCAGCCCGGCAGTACAGGAAAACCCAACTCCAGCAGGCGCACCAAGGAATAAAAGCCTTCTCTCTATCAGAGATGATGTACAGAATGACTCTTTTTCAAGTGTACCAGCCGAAGTTCTTGAAGCGGCAACACCAGCACGTCCACCCCCGAACCAAAGGCTTCTATCAGTGCAGCAGTTCCAACATGACGATTCTTTCTCGAGCATTCCACCTGAAATACTAGAAGCAGCAACTCCGGCTCCTGCACCACAGAGCAAGAACCTCTTCCCGACAAAGACCAACAATAATTCTGACATTTTCCATGGCGCTTCAACACTAGAACAAAAGTCGCACGTCTCTAAATTGCTTTCAAAGAAGAATACCCATATCGATGACTCGTTTTCAAGCATTCCATCAGAAGTCCTCGAAGCTGCTACTCCAAGACCAGTACGAAATCCACACACATCAACAAGGGCAGAAATTACGGAAACCAATGAAAATTCTTTCTCTGCCATACCTTCGCCAATCCTAGACGAGATGACTCCTGGTCCCGCGCACCAGTTCTCCTTCAAACCAACCTCAAAATCTTGGACTACTACTGCTATAGCTAATGAAAGCTCTCCGTCTATTATACAGTCATCTACCTCCTCGGGCGCCCCTCCAAGGCTTCCTACTCCTGAGGATACACCATCACCAATAGCCGAGCTTTCTGCCAGTCCAGACCAAAACTCGAGTACACAGGCTCAAATTATGCCTCAGATCATAGTTGCGACAGGTCGAGATCCAGTCGAATCTTCTTTCATAGGCTCTCAAATGCGCTCTTCGCCACCATCAGCTGCTCCACGCCGTTACACCTACGGCAATCAATTGGGCCCCCAACCCTCACTATATCCAAACCTCAATGTGACGCCTTTGATAGAATTCTCTTCTCCGTCCTTACCACCTCCACTTCCACAACATCCCTTTCAACTCAACGGGCTTAAGCTCGGGCAGCGCCCGGCTTTGTCCCCTATTGCACGTACAGGGCGCGCCCTTCAGGATCTAATCATCCCTTCTTCGCCTCGCAACCGAGCCCAAAGTCTTGGAAGCCCATTTAAAAGTCCAATGGAGCGCAAGTCATCTAGTGTATCTCGCGAATCTCAGAAGGAGCTCGAGTTCCGTGAAGAATGCCGTGTTAAGCCACTCCCTAAGCTCGATTTGGAGCGCCACCTATTCTCTAATCATGCTGTGAAGCAAGCTTTAGGTAGTTCTATGACAAGCCATTCTCAGAGCCACAGTTCTAGATCTTCACCGCATAGCAAGTCCCCAGGGTCAAGCCGTGACGATGATCCATTCGAAGATGATGTCGCACGGCAGTCACGTTCTCCGTCACCAGCAGAAAAGCAGGCATACAGCCTAGAAATGCCCAGTAATCGTCGCCGATCAGATCCCAATTTGCTCAACACAGAATCGCAAAACGTTTCGCTGCTGAGTGAAAATGCCATGAGCTGGCAAGCCGATATTAATACTCCAGCAAAATATCCAGCAGATGAAACTCCTCGCCCATCTTCGAACAAAAGGAACTCGGGGCTGAGCTATCAGAGATCAAGAGAAGGTATGCAAACCTGGGAGCATAGATGCGCTGAAGATAGGGCTCCTGTTAGTCAGCAGACGGAGTCTTCAACAGCCAAGAACAAAGCCGCCGTTCTTGATTTAGAAAATGAGAGACAACGCTGCGATGATGGACGAGGACCTGCTGCCAACGACGATGAGGATTACTCATTACTACTTGAGACCATCAACTCGTCATCACCTCAAGTTCAGCAACAGCCAGAATTTCAAAAATTCGATCAAACTGAAAAACCACGTCGAAGCAAGTTACCCAGTCCCTGGAGGAAGAACAGCCAAAGACTCGTTTATAGCGACGAGCTGTCACAATTACCATCGCCTCAGATCACAGTCACGAAGACACGAAACTCTGCCAGAAAAACCAAGCCCGAGCCACTCACAATTAGACGCGCCACTCAAGATCCAGACTTATCCACAATTCCTATCCCCCAGAAGTCGAATTTTGCGCCACGTGTTCGTAGTGGAGGGGATTTCGACCTGTCTGCGCTACTCGCTTCGCCTACCAAAGACCTTCCAGTTCTCTCAGATGGTTCTAGCGGCTTGCCCAAATACAAGCAAAGTCTCCCGATTGATTCTAGCCATCAGCAGATGGGACCAATTTCAACTGTCAATGGCCTTAAAGCTGATGAGGTAACACCTACGCAAGAATCATTCACGCCCATTCCACAGAAGATTGGCTTCAGACCCCGTGTTCGCAGCAGTGGGAATTTTGATATCTCAACATTACTAAATTCACCACCTAAAAAGCTTCCTGTGCTATCATCAAGCTCTCAAACATACAAGCAGCCAGTTCAGCAATACATGGTTTTGGCTCCCAGTCCAGAGCAGTCAAGCCAGCCTGCAAGTTCTCAGGCAGGTGAAGATGTTAATACTACTCATGAGTCAAGTCCGATGCCTGAAATGTCATTTACACCTGTTCCACAGAAGATGGGATTCAAACCCCATGTTCGTGAGCGTGGCGATATTGATATATCAGAAAAGCTTACCACATCAGTCTCGAAGCCCTCTGTCATATCAAGACAACCCAGCTATACGTCACCTAGAGACCGGTCTAACAATCAGAGTTCATCAGCGACTGCACCTTTGGCACTAGCAGCCTCTAACAAAATTAATTTTCTTCCTACAGCAAACCACACACCTGAAGTTTCCTCATCTCCGTTGGCTGATGAGAGCCTCGATACGCCTAGTGGGAAAGAAAACTTAAGGCTGTACGACCGCACCTCTGAGTGGTGCGAGAATGTCCGCACAGTTATTCCAGAACTCACAGGCCAATCACCGACTAAATCTATACTTCGCTCACCTGTCAAGTCGTTTCCCCAGGGAACGCCAGGGAAGACAGTGGCCTGGGTATCCTCCTCGCCTACACCATCCGAAGAACCAGAACCACTCTCAGCAACAGAATGGTCACGCGATCACTGGTTACTCCTTGATAAGATCCTGGACAACTGGAAACCTGCTGGCTGGGCTCGGGATCCTACATGTCCAAAGATACCGCCGACCACACCCAGTAAGCGTAGAAGAAGCTTTAGCGAGACGCGGGTCGTCTCCAAACTCCTCGGCAAAGTGGTCACTAGTCAGGGCGAGCGCATGAGACTGGAGCAGTGGCATCTAGAAGCCGTAGATGAGTGGAGAGAAGAAGTGCCTGGTTGGGAGGAGGCAGCTATTTCAATTAGATTATTCTCTTTAATTATCGGTCGCGAAAGACGTGCGAACGGAACGGAGAATTTGAGGAACGAGATGAGAGCTAGGGGTGAGGATCCGGATGCTGAGTGGAAGGCCAAGGCAAAAAAGAGGGAAGAAGAAAAGTTAAGGGCAAAGTCGAGAGTCTAAGGGATTAGATGATCTGTTCTAGACCGATGCAAAGGCGTATATAATAGGGATTGAGATTTGGAGTTATCGGTTCTAAGATAGAATATCGGGGTGTTTTAAGATGTTGGCCTACTCCGTACGTGCAGGAATATGTAACAAAAAATGTACACATGCACCTTGTTGATTATATACTCAAATGAGGCTTCTATCTGTCTGTTTGTATAAGAGTAGCAATTAAGGCTCCCACCAAATAGCCTATGCTTGCTGAGTTCTAGTCGATGCGGTATTGTGTTTACTTCAACTAAGTAGAAGCCTCGGAAGAGCGGTCTAACTCTATACACATTTGTTATAAATTAGGCTTTGGTATTCCGGTTAATTAATATCATATTAGAGAGGAGGTGGATTAAGGAGACTTGGAAGGTAAACATTTTATTGAGAGGATTTTCTTTTCTTGCCTTTTTTAAAGCAGACAGTCAGACTTTAAATGCAGTAGGTAGCCAAGAGCCCCCTAATCTCTTATCGATAAGGGAAAATAAATGAAAGCTTCACGCAGCACCTCCTCTGAACAACAGCGCAAGAACAATCCAATCCAATCCATTCGAAACCCGATCGCAAGCTGCGCCGCGCAAGCAAACACAGGATGGTGCTCACCACAAGCCCACATCTCCGCACACGACGGCCCTCGCCCACAACCGTCGAGTACACGGTCAGCACATCACCAGCACCCACAATCACGATCCAGCTGCTGCTCACCGTGAGCATCCTGCTGCGCATCACCCTCGGCCTGATCACGCTGCTGCTGCTACACAGCAAGTGGGTTCTGTCGCCGTTGTCCTCTCCTCTGCCCGTGTCGAATCCCCGCCCGGACGTCTTCACCAATGAGTTCATCTGGTACACCGTGTCGTATATCCATGCGTCGCGCGTCGGGCACCTGAGTACGCGTGTGGCGGAGGCCGTCCCGCCCTTCATCCTCCTCCCCGCCGCCGCTGTCGTTCTCTATGGTATCTTGAAGAGGATGCATACCCAGGAGTTGCTCCTCGTGCTGAGGGGATTGGGCGTGCAGACTTCGACGAGCTCGGGCACGTATCTGAGCACGGCGACGACGCGATTCATCCCTACCGAGAAGATTCAGGACGTGCTTGTCAACGAGGCGTTCAGGGGGTTCGAGGTTAGGTATTATTTAGTTATTGTTGTTGAGGGGGAGGAGGACGTTGTGGTGGTGTTTCCTAGGCTGCTGCCCAGGAGGCAGATCGTGGAGACGGTATGGAGGGGTGTGAGGGAATGTTTATACGAACCTGAAAACGGGAAACAGAGAGGTTGAGAGAGATCTATGTGGATGAATCTATGAACTTCTATTCAACTATGGCATCTGCGGATTTTTGTGGCTTGTTCAGTCGCCGGTACCCTTGGATTCTGAGATCCTCCGTGCTCTCGAATCCCCTCCTGATGGCATACTTCTCGTTGATATCTTCGACGTTCTCTAGACGCGACTTCTTCATCACGGGGATATAAACACCTTGCATACGCGGTGTATCCCCACCATCAAAGGCTTTCTGGCTTCGCCCTTTACGGTTTCCAGTGAGTGCAGACACAGGAACACCTTGGTTCGCTACGACTCCCATCAAACTGCCTGCAAGCATCTCATCTATCTTCCGCTCCTTCCAAAGCCTCCAAAGATCATCCATGAGGCCTGGAGTTCCGTACTTGGCACCACCAAGCCCAGGCTCGTCACCTACATAATGCCATTGAATGGCATCCTTACGTTCAGGATCATTCTCGTGAGGAAATATACAATCCCAAAGAACGAGCGGTGTATCTATAGCCATCTCATATAGCGGTCTACCTGGGTTCTTCTTGACATCCAAAAGTTCCGACACAATAGAAGGTGCCTCTAGACCTTGTCCAACTAGGAATAATATAGCAACCATGTGGCGCACCTGATGCCACAAGAAAGCAGACCCATGTAAATCAAATGTATAGATTTTCGGAGTGCCTTCCACAGGCGTAGCTGGTGCCAGTTCTATCCCATTAAGAAAAGCAAGTTCTCCTGAGTGATCTTTAACCTCTACAATATCTGTATGAAAGATCCTGCGATCGAAATTATGAAGCTGCTTGCTTGCATCGACCTTGCAGAAATTACGGAAATCGTGCACTCCTTCAAATAGCTTGGCTGCTTCTCTCATCGCAGCGATGTCTAGCCAGCCGGTTTTGATAGTTGCTTTCGTGCTCGCTTCGAGATCATGTGGTGTTGGAAGGAATGCTGGCTGGGTAAAGAAATACCTGTATCTCCGTTCTCGACACGAGAAGCGAGCAGAAAAGTCGAGAGGTGGAGATGGACACCACGCTAAGATGCGTATATCTGGTGGTAGAAGTCTATTTAAAGTAGAAGCGTATGGGATCTCGTCTGCGATGGGATCAAAATCGATAGCTTCTTCATAATCCATATCCTCTAACACTGTTTCCACTTCTTGATCTTGATTTATCCTTGAAGGCTGTAACGGGGGTGCGGCCAATTCTACACTACCTTCACGAGGATAAGTGTTGTTGAAGTCCTCGGAAATAGATTCGTATTCTGTATTTGCCTTCCTCTTCGCAAGCGGCCGATTACTCCTAACTCGAATCCCAATAACTTGTCCGAAAGCACTGACTCCCTTGTCTGTACGTCCACACTTGGAGTATTCGCAACCCTCCCAATTCACTTCGCCGGGAGATAATGGATGCGTGTCTTTGGGGAATATCAGCCGCGCTTTGTTCAGTGCTTTCCAGAGCTCTTCCTCGATTGTTGGAAGTGGCTTGTCGTGTCCGGTGTGGTGCTCAAATCCATTATAGCGCTTTCCAAGGTATGCCAACTTCAGGGCTATGAGACGTGTGGAGTATTTCGAACCATCAAAAATCCGTTCTGCCCTGGGTTTCTTCCAACTCCTCTTTGGCGGTGCTGGGGCTACTACACTGCATTGGAATCAGTATTGTATTGTGATGCGGAGGATCAGGGTTCTTGTGTACCTGCCATTATTCTTCTTGAGTTCGTTCTCGAGCTGAGTAACCCTTTCGATCAGACTCTCGTGCGACCAGCTGCTATAATCAGGTGTTACGCCCATCTTCTCCAATTTCGCAGCCCTCAGAGCGCGTTGAGTTTCCTTATGGTTGAAGAAACTTTTCTTGGTGACGACGTGTGGAGTGGTTGCCGTATAGAGTTTAGATACCGGAAGGTGAACAATCTTCTGTAGCTTGACGGGTCTGGAGAAGAAAGACCTCATTCCATCATTAGCGGCATCTCAGGGCACCCAATTCGAGTCATCACCAGGAACGAATCGATGTGCGTCGTCGTCCAAATTTTTCTCTTATCGTTATCAGTGACGCACGTGATAGACCCTTGGGAGACATTGACCAAGCCTTGTTACATCTGGACTCTGCATGGACCTTACCTCTTTTCATTTGACATCTTCAAGCAATCGAAATTAAATGGCTGATCCACCCGAAGTGACAATTCTCTTGCTTGGAGATGCAGACTGTGGAAAGACAACATTCCTATCGTACAGCTATCCATGTCCTCCATTTGAAAGTAATGGCTACTAATTACCATCACAGGAGAATAAGCAAAGGCTCTAATCCTAAGGAGCATGGAGAAATTAAACCACTGCGAGATGGCGACCAGCCATTTGTTTTCGATATTAAGTTCTTCGACCGGCCTTACCGGTTTGAATTCTACGACACAGGCAGCCCGGAAAACTGGAGGCTACTCAAACCACACGTCGTCGTGTTATGCTATGATATCAGTTCACGGTTGAGCCTGATAAACGTTCAAAGAATGGTATTTTTCATCCGGCTTCTTTTCAGAGATGGGCCTTTCTAATGATAAGTAGTGGGCCAAGGAAGCGAAGATAGCCTTCTCGACGCAGACTGAATTACCAACCCTCATGCTGGGTCTGAAGAGAGACTTGAGATCTGAGGAAGATCCCAATGGCATTATCTATCCGCAAGAATCTTATCGCATCGCACAGGAGATGAGATGTGACAAGTATATGGAATGTTCAGCTGTCACGGGCGAACTGGTCGCTGAGGTATTCGAAGATATCTGCCGCACCGCTGCTATGACCACGACAGCCAAAGGTGGGCTTAGCGAAGGTGGTTGTCAAATTATGTGAAGCACGATTTACAGCGAGTTTCTGAGGTACGTTTATATATATAATGCTTTTGGTATTTGGTAAAATGCTCTGAAGGAGGGGTAGCTAATGTGAGAAAGAGAATGAGCCTGAAATGATCCTAGCCCTGGTTGTTTTATACACAAAGAAGAAAATTAAGAAATGAATCCTGAGCCCAGCGCGCCGTTTTTTCTATGCAGTTGTTCATGAAAGTCGTGTGTCGTGGACACTTTATGTGTATTGCCAAGCGGCGGTACCCTCGAAGGGAGCAGTGGTCATGCCAATGCCAATGCAATCAGCACCTTGGGCACCAGCATCAGCAACGAAGATCTGGTAGGTGGTGGTGTTGCCGGATGGGCAGGCGAAGAATCCCTGGGTGCCGTTGCCGAAGGTCAAGCTTCCGAGACCATTTGAGCCGGTGCTGGCAGTGTAGTTGAAGCCAGTGGTTTGGGAACCAGCTGGGATAGAGGCGCTGTGTGCTTGGGTGAAGGAGAGAGCACCAGTTGGGTCAATGTATGCTTGTTGACCACCTGGAACAGAGACGTCCAATGCAAGGCCGCCTGATGAAGCGAGGGCAGTAACTTCTCCAGCTGGAAAGTGTGTTAGTTGTGAATCTGCCATGGAGATTTGGTTTGGGACTTACGAGGGCAGGAAGCTGGCTCAACTGGGCAGTATGTGGCAGTCTCCTTTCCGATCCAGAACTTTCCACCGTTGGCGTTGATGCTCGAGAGATGGACGGGAGAGGTTGAGTGAGTAGCGATGACGGTGAAGTATTCACCAGCTTGGCGAGCAGCTGGGGCGGGAGCAGCAGCAGCAAGGCCAGCGAGGGCAGAAACGAGGACGGTCTTAGTATACATTTTGAAGGTTGTTGTAGAAAGATTGAAGCGAGAGTGGGTTGTTGATTATTGAGTTAGATAGATGGGAGTGAGATGATGAGTTGATTGATGGTGATGAGGGATGGAAAACAGAGCAGCGCTGGGTTCTTATATATGTCGAGATCAGCAGCAGTCCGGCTGCAAGTAGATATGCGATGCATGTTTACCCATCCCATGCCATCCTATCCCCATCCCCATCCTTCACGAGATCTCGTATTCAGCATTGTCGGGCTATGGGTATGACATCAATCGGCAAGAAAGGGGTCCCTGGCACAGAACAGAGAACCAAGTGCAAGTGCCACTCTGCCACTCTCTCGCTGCAGTCCCCACATCTTGGCAGCACCGGCCACCTTCAACCTTCAACCCTCAACCCCTTCACTCTTCTTCATCCCAAGTACCGACAGCCACTCTCGCAGCCACTCATCTCCAAACACAACTCCAGAATGCGCCTAAAGGTGCAATGGGAATCGAATCCCATCGCTTCCTGTAACACGGCTTCCCAGCAACCACCGCTTGTCCGAGTGAAAGAAGGATGAGGCTATGTGAACATGGCATGCTTGTGTGGAATTCATGCACAAACAACCTACAGTACTGAGTACAGTACAGTACAGCATCCATTATTTTGTCTCTGCGCCTCGCCTTGCCTTGCCTTGCCGCCCCTGTCATCGTATGCTGCACGTCAGGTTAGTAGGCATGATTTTCAGTGGCTGCTTCCACTGACCAGCAGCAGAAATGAAGCTTAACTTTAGCACTGGCAATTAAGTCCCGGGCCGGTCATGGGCACGCACAGTGCACACGGACACGGCCAACGGTACAACACGAAGCAACGTTGCTATGGACGACATGATGATGGTGATGATCAGCTCGCTCGTGTCCTGACTCTTGACTCTTGTGCGCCGGTACCAAACTCAGCCTCAACCTCAACCCAACACTACTACCGTACTACTGGACTGTATTTCGTCCCATTTGCCTTCTCCTCGGCTGGGTCCGATGAATACGAAAAAAGGTGATGTGATGCGCACCAGTAATGTGATGAGTTAATCACCAGTGGCAAAGGGCCACCGTCAGGAAGGCATGACAGACCACAGAACTGAAGCAAAACAATGTGCCAAGTGCCCGCTCACAGAATAGTCTCGCGCTCACCGTCACCATCGTGTTGAGGGATTCATGTTCGCCTCGGTTCACGATAGCAACAGCCAGAAGAGCTAGAAACAAACCCCCGAAGAAGGGAAGGGAATGCAGATCTTCTCGTGTTCCCAAGAAACTCGCTGCACATCTTGCCTTCTTCCCGACCACAAGGAGACGCTCATGGGATGGGAAAAAAGCCCCGAATACCCTCCCGAGCAAGGGTCTGCCACTGCCAGAGCCCGAATCCATCCAAACCTGGGGCTTGCACAAGGAGAGCGGCTCCGTCGGAAGTGGCTGGAGGGCTGCTGGCACTGTGCTGTGTATTTCTATTTCCGGATGAGCTACAGAGGTACAGACACGAACTTAAACAGAAGCGGTTATGACGCAGCCAACGATAACCTCAAAAGAGAAAAAGAAGTATGGTACCTTGCTTTACCCGACCAGTCCAATCCAGTCCAGTCCGACGTGTTAGTGACTTTATCCACCGCTGATCATCATCATCATCATCACCATCATCAGGTACACAAATACACAAACGAAGAAGCATAATCCACAAAGCTCCCAGCAATAATCCCCATAATTCATTAACCAACCACCAATATACTTGAAGTTACTCAAAAGTTGCACAGTACTTACCAAACTACCGAGACTACCAGTTCATCTCAATTACTTTCCGAGTTCCCCCTCCCCAAAAATCCTCTAAATATGAAACAACCCCCTCTCAACCTCTCACCCACAAATTCCAACTCCGCCTGCGCTGGTGTACCTGGCAGGAAGCCTGGCCTGTTGGCTAGTTGGCTGCTGGCTGCTGGCATGACAGGAGGATCATATCACACACACCTCACATCTTGAGGATTTTATGGGGAAAGAATTGGGACCCATCTCCCTTCCAAGTCTCCACCCTCCCCATTCAAAAAACAAAACAAAAAAAACATCAGATGTTTTTCTGGAGTCGGGTACAGGATTCGGGGCTAAGTACAAGGTACCTTGAGGATCGAATCGTGATGGGACCCGACTATCTTTGGATGAAACCTGTTGTTGACTTTCTTTTGTTTTTCGCATAACTTCATGGAGATTTGTTCTCAATTGACTTCCGGTTTTGCTTAGCTAACTCGACCCCTCCACAATTTCCTCCTTATCTTCGGACTTTCTTGCATCTTCTCGAATCTGCCTCGGCCAGAAAAGCCATGATTCTCACGCCTGATAGTAATGTTAGATGTTTGATCTTCTACTCCCTTCATTTCGTTCGCTTACTCCAGTCATATGATCTGTCTTGGTAAGCTTCAAGTGAAAGCTTGCACATCACTAGTTTTGCATGCGAACAACATCACGTCGAGATGGCTCACGGATCTTAAGGAGATAGTGACCTATATTATCAGGAGTATCCTATGATGACACACCCCACGCCTAGTCCAGCACTTGGGAAAGCGTCAATGGGAAAAATGATCTAGTGATCAACTATGTCTATGTCTTCCGAATATGGTTTGGAAGTAAGCAAGATCCGCTACGCGGTTTGTATGGTATAGCAAATAACTGGCACACTGGTTCTGAGGCACGACGCCTTCTACCCAAATGGCCAACGTCCCCCTAAGACCTCCAAAACGCCAAAATGAATGCAGTGACAAAACTGTAATGAAACATATCCAAACACCTTTTCAGTCGAAATTGAACAACACCGAGATGCTTTCGCCGTGATGCACCCTCCGGATGGCTTCAGCAAAGACGGTTCCAATCTCGAGTACTTCCAACTTGGGACACAGCCGACGATGCTCATCTTGGGGTACACTGTTGGTAACAATAACCTTGTCCAAAGCAGACGCGTTTATGCGCGCGATGGCATCACCACTTAGGACGCCGTGGGTAAGTAAGGCGTAGACCTGGGTAGCGCCCTCTTTCTTCAATAACTTGGCTGCTCTGGTGATAGTGTTGGAGGTGTCCGCAAGATCATCGACGAGTATAGCAGTCCGGTTGGCAACATCTCCCACCAGCATCATAGTTGCATTTTGGCGATCAGTAATACGCGTGGGCCGACGTTCCTAGAGGATATGAGTGTGCGCAAATTGGAAAGGCATGAGGAATTTTACCTTATGAATCAAAGCGAAGTCAACGTTCAGACCATCCGCAATTGCTGTGGCTCTCTTTGCTCCTCCAGCATCGGGGCTGACGATGACAGCGTCTTTGAAATCGGGGATGTTCTTCTGAATATACTTCTTCAGGAGTGGCATACCATACAAATTATCCACGGGAATATCAAAGAATCCTTGGTACTGAGGGTCATGCAAGTCCATGGTGATGATATGGTCCGCACCGGCGCATGTCAACAGATCTGCGACAAGAGTGCCGGCTTGTGCTACCCATTGTTTGTATCCGGGTTTTGCTTGGAAGAAGCTGCTAGTAGCGTTGGGGAGGAGACCTGGGTTCTCGTAGTCGTGGGTTGTGAAGGTCGCCGCACTTTGAGACGAGGATGAATTGTCCCGGGCACGACCATTGATTGAATTCAACGACTCCATTGTATCGCTGCGTCTTGGAGTAATCCCATTGGAATATGGGATTCCATTTTGTTCCTCTAGAGACGCCTTCCCGAGCTTTCTCTGTAGCTTTTCCATTCCATTACCATTTGTCAGGTTGGAGGTTTGAGGGCGACCAGGGCCAGGAGTCGTAGGCCGGCTTTCGAATGTGAAGTCGTTTCTGTTTACATCGGTGGGGGCTTTTGTAAGTGGTGCTCCGACTTTGTTGTATGGTACGTCGGGTTGTCGCGAGTATGGAAACAAAGGAAGCACAGCAGTGACTCTCTTCGCAGATCCAGTCTTGCAGGCTGAGATCATGATGCAGAGGTCAATGAAGTGATCATTGACCTTGCCGCCACCAGATTGAATGATGTAGACATCCTTTCCTCGCACCGAGTCTTGAATCTCCAAACGGCTTTCGCCAACGGAAAATTTCTTAAGAATTCGGTTGCAAGGCGGCACGCCTAAGGTGTTGCAGATGGTATCAACGAGCTGCGGGTGGGAGTTGCCACCGAGGACAACAATGTTCCGAACCATGGTTGCGCGTGTAGGAGCTGGAGAGGACAAAGATGTGAACGCGGTCAAAAGGAAGCTGTGGTGGTGGAATGTGGGTGTCGAAAAGTGGGTTGTAACCGCGGCAACTCGAGATGTCTGAATGTGATGATAGAGGGGTAATTGGGAGTATAGCGATGCAGCTTATTTCGAGTGAATAGATCTGCAATAATCTGCGTGGTCGCAGTTCATTCGAGATGGTTGCTACAAGCAGAGCATCTCGAGACTGATGACAGAGGGCCCGTCAAAAAAAGGCTCAAACTGCAAGAATTTAGCAATCGCGCTAGTTCTGCTAAGCCCTTTTAAGCGCAGAAAGGTCGGCAGAATAAAACCCCGCCTTAGATTTCGCAAAAGCACATGAAAGCCACTCAACGACAATCAAAAGGTCACCATGAAGATCTTAGAAGCTCAGTCGGCCATCTTGACCAATTATGAGGTCTACCAATACATTCGCGATGAAAAAAGGGACCATGAACAATTGAAGGAACAAGTGAAGAAAAGAGTTAAGAAGGAGTGGGAGCAAAAAAACAAGAAAACGACGAAGACCAAGAAGGAGAAAGACACAGAAATAGATCACATCTGGAAACCCATAACGAAACGACCTGGAAATCTTGAGACGATAGTCAGAGAGGTAAGCAGGTTTGAACTGCTGATTTGATGAGATTCCATACTTACATATATACCACCCAGCTCAAACAGTACCTTGCAGAGGCTCCCTCGCCGTTGGCAGAAGATAATTGCCCATACAATGAGCACACCATCAAAAATCTGCTGGAACGTCTTCGTCCTTACGATCTCACCAAGGCTGAGGTGCTCATGATAATGAACTTGCGCCCAACCAACATCATCAACCTGAACACTGTGGTTGAGGAGATGGACCTGCGATTCCCTAGTGAGGAGATGCAGCAGGAAATGGTTGACGTAATTGCGGAGGTCTTGGGAAAGGCTGACAGCGAGGCGAACAGACAGGCCATGGCGGACTCAAAGGAAGCCAAGAAGGGACAGGCAGAGTTTGGAGCCACGGCTGATGAGGGCATGGTAGAGGCTGCTTGAGGGAGTTGTAAGATGAAGGTCGCTGCTGTTGGGAATGGGAAATCATGGACCGGAGTTTTTATGGCTTGTGCATTTCCATAGGCGTTTGTTTGTTGGCAGCAGAGCAATTTGTAGGTGGTCATGAGGACAATCAGATACATTGTGATACCCAGATTGATAAAATAAACGAGGGCATTGGAGAATTTGTGAATAGGTTTATGTGCGACTTGATGTGTCGTTCTGTTGAGGATCTGCAGAGTAAAAGGCTTATGAGGTGGAACACACCTCGCACACGTGTGCATTTAAGCGTCAAGCGAGCTTGTGACGGATTGCCATTTTTGGAAGTACAACACCATGATAGGATGCACGATATGCATGAAGTCTTGGTATGCAAGTGCTTATTTAAGCGTTTGACTGCCCAGATATTCTCCACCGAATATTAGCAAAGAAATATATAACAACATCTGTCATAAGTATGCTTAAGAGTAATATTCTATGTGTTTGATGATATATAAAACGCATTATCACTAGATTTTATGTTTCTTTTCCACCTTATATAATACTCTTGTTAATTAAAGTTACAAATCGTCAAATAAGAAAATTAAATCCTAAAACTAATAGTTATGTTATAAAATGAGCTAAATCATATAAAGTGATAGTTATTTTAATAAGAAGTTTAAATTTCCACCTCCTTAGCTTCTTATAAATACTACGAGGAGATAAAACAAGACTATACATATATATATATATACTAATTACACTCACAAATCTCGGACATTTGTTATATTTATTTGCTTTCTCACAAATGTACTTAAGTCCAAGCACGCACTTGAATTCACTAAACTCTCGCTTCGACCTATCTATCTGCAGCCCTGAAAGGGGAAAACAAGGATATGTGTGCGTATATACATACCTATAACTTTGAATAGAAAAGAGGTTAGCCAGGCCAGGAGGTGGGCAAAAAAGAAACTGTTAGGCCTCGGAGGGGATTGAACCCTCGACATTCCCGAATTGGAGGCCCGCCTCGCCCAATGCCTGTAGCACCGACTGAACTAGCAGTCGGGGTCGAGGCCCTTTTCCAAACTGCAACGAGACGTTCTAGCCACTGAACTACGAAGCCAGTTTGCTTGATTTGTTATAGGACGTCTTCTTAACTATCGTGATACCGTTCGACTTGGGCGAGGGTAGCACCTGTGTAATCTTGGTGAATTTGCGAGATAAGACATAGGCTTCTTTCATCTTCTACAAACTACACAAAAGTTATTAGAAAATAGCTTCATGTTCTGGTATTTGCATAGTAGTTAAATACAACTGAATCAAGGGGGTGGTATCTTCTATTTATAATTCATAAGGCTGTAGGCAAATCAAAATGAGGAGAAGCATAAGATGAACATATAAGCTCAAAGACAATTGTTTAGTTCCTCTTGACTTTAACATGACATCATATCTTGTTCTTATTATGGTATTAGATGATTATCCCTATTTTTCTTCTGCGACTTGTCCAGCATTAGACTTCGAAGGGTAAAGGTAATGACATCCACCCACAATGTAGCATAACTTGCAAAAGAATATGGCTGGGTTTGCAGGATTAGAAATACCACGATTCAAGAATTAAGAAAACTGTCTGCTATATCAGCGGTAGAAAATTTGATGAGCTTCTATAAGAGCAACAAACTCAAAGCGTGTATTTGAACTAAGCTTCTCCCACTTAGAAGTCAAAGACATGGTGAAGATTATATGTACCACTTGGTTTATTCATTCCATACATGCCCTACTGCATTTCCAGCGACATGGATAAGAGTAACACACCATTCGTTGCAATTACTGTTCCGTATCAAACAGAAGCGTTTGACCTAGCAGGTTATACTTAGCACGGAACACTCCTCGCAATTACTTTTCCGCGCTAAGCAAAGCATCTGAGCCAGCAGGAGCCAGCCAGTTATACTCGTTCAAGAAAAGCCAGTATATTTTGACGACCGGCAGCATGTCTTCCCATTTTCCCGCCTTTTCTTTTACGCTGTTATCAATGTTACTCTTGTTGCCAGTACTGCTGCTGTTGTCAGTTATTCCCAGAGAAACGGTTGTCGACAAGATGTGAACTCAGAACGGCAGGGGAAAACAACTGAAGGATCAAGAAGGATCAGAAACAAAACAAGTGCAAAAAGTAACAAAAATAGTCAAACCCCTCAGTTCTGTGAAATACCAATAATGGGAATAATTGATATGATAACCGCAATTCAGTGCGGAAGCAGGTAATTAAGATGCGACAAGCAAGAAAGACAATGCAAGGAGGGACAGGAGCATGCCAGACCATTTAAGCCGGCATAATGCATTTGATCTTGCATTATCCAGCGCTGGAAACTGTCCATAGAGCGCTGTGTTTATCCGTCGCTGGTACACTGATAGTCAACCGCGCCGTATGGTTACCACCACAACCCGCGCGCTAAGGGGCACAATCTCCTATTTTTGGACATGCGACGTGCGACATTTCTCAGCACTCACTTATTGCATCATGCGAGATGCAGCTGGAATTAATGATGAGTACAATTCCTACCTACAAGATAAGGTATTATTTAGCCAATCGGCCATTTTCCAGCGCCTTGCAATGCTTTCCCAACCACCAACTCCAACTGTACGCCAACCAGGTATAATCACTTTTCTGTTGCCAGCACCATTTTCTCTCTTTCACTTCTCCTCTTTTGATGTTGCCTCTTTGTGTGTTTTCGCTCATTCTCCTCTTTTCTTTTGATGGCCTTCAGTTCTTCCGACTTGATCTCTCCTGCTTTCTTAACAACCTTTGGCACATGCTTGTGTCGCTTAATGCGCCTAATCTCTGGCATGTGTGCATATCTCTCAGATAAAGCTTCATTATACTCCAAAGCTTGTCGTTGTTTTGCTGACTTGATACCTTCTCGCCTCGAGGCTTGAGCTCTCCAAAGCCTGATATTTCCATCATCTGATCCACTCAAGATGTACTTTGAATCTGGTGTCCACTTGGCCGAAAATACTCTTTGCATGCGCTTCGTATGATAGATATCGCGCGAGTGGCCCTTTGTTCGGCTCCACAGACGAACTGTGCGATCATACGAGGCAGAAACCAGCTCCTCGCCCGTGGGGGAGAATTCAACATCCATAACTGCGGCAACGTGATCCTTTAATACATTTAATGCTCGGTCGAGCTTTCGCATATCAAAAATGTATATGTTGTGGTCCTCATTGGCAACTGCGAAATTAAAGGCTTCCATAGGATTCCAGGATATTGAGTTAGAGGCGAATTTCAAAATGGTTTTGCCAAGAGCCATATTTGTGCGCAGGTCATATAGTACAACTGAGCGATCTGTAGATGTGGATGCTAAGATGGAGGTCTCTATCTGGTTGAATGCGACCTTGGTGATAGTATCGGTTGCGGTTGGCCATCTCAATTCCTCGGGAGGCGCGGTTGGTCTCTCGAGATCATAGATTGAAATGACCCCAGAAGACACAGCGAATGTGTTTTTTGATCGATGGTGTGATAAACTTGTGAATGCGTTGGTGCCATGCCAGGTATGAGCCGGGACTGATCCAGATGGGGTATTATAAGGATCAAAAAGCTTGATAGTCCGGTCGCTGGCGCAAGTCAACAGTTTCTTATCCTTTGTCCAACATAGACCTTTGACGATATTCTCGTGGGCTGTATTTTGCCATAGTTCTTTTCGGCTCGGAAGATCCCAGACTTTCACGATTCCATCACCACTTCCACTAGCAAATCTCTCGAGAGAATTTGGGTCCTTTGCCATTTCATAAACTCCATCTACATGTCCTGGTGGGAGCTCGCAAATAAAGGGAGCGGCGAACATTCGCTCCATCTTGGTCGCATTGAGTGCCCGAGTGTATTCACGAGCACGCTCGAATGGATGTAGCGCAGGATCGAGATTTCGGGGCTGCTTCTGAACGTCGCTCCCTGGCGTCTGAAGCGCCGATGACGGGCGAGTGAGTGCTTTGATCTTCATCTTGTGCTTATGAGGTGGTTACCATTCTCGTGGTGTTTTTCGTTTGCGGCATATGAGAAGGCTGTGTCGTCGAAATAATTTTTGCAGGGATCTACACTAGCGCGAGCCGCGTGAGCTCAGGAACCTGGAGCGAGCTTGATGCGACTCCATCATCAACGTTCCCCCAGTCATCTACACAACACATCAAAATGGCGCCCGCAGACTCAGCCAGAATACAGGAAGCAAAGAAGCTTGTCAAGTCGGACCCACGAAAGGCAGAGGCACAATATAAAGAGATCATCTCCAAGCCACCTTCAGTAAACTCAGACGCTGCCGTGCGGGAATATGAGACGGCCTTGGTCAGCCTTGGAGAACTGTATCGGGATGAGAAGTAGGGAATCAGTTTGTCTAAGCCAGGGAACTTCTGCTAATATTTTCTAGGAAGGCGGACGAATTGGTAGATCTGATTACAAAGAGCCGAACCGTACTATCCTCCTTCGCAAAGGCCAAAACTGCAAAGCTAGGTATGTGTTTTGTTAAACATCGGTCCAACACTATCAGGATCTTGTCTTAAATATGGCAGCTAACTCATTGTTCTGTAGTACGCCAACTTCTAGACCTCTTCAACGCCATCCCGAATACCACGGATATCCAGATCGCTGTAACCAAGTCATGTATCGAATGGGCCACCTCAGAACGCCGAGGCTTTCTTCGGCAGAACCTCGAAACTCGTCTTGTTGCTCTTTACATGGTCAAACAATCATACTATGAAGCTCTCACGCTCATTAACAGCCTGCTTCGAGAACTGAAGCGCTTGGATGATAAGCTAGTCCTGGTTGAGGTTCAGCTTCTCGAATCAAGAGTCTATCATGCTCTAGGCAACGTGGCGAAGGGGCGCGCTGCTTTGACAAGTGCGAGAACGAGTGCTGCTTCTGTGTACACGCCTCCTCTTTTGCAAGCTGGGTTGGACATGCAGTCTGGAAAGCTCCATGCAGAGGATAAGGACTTCAACACTGCATTCTCGTACTTCATCGAGGCTTTGGATGGATACCATACTCAGGATGAGCCCGAGAAAGCTACTGCTGCACTTCAGTATATGCTTCTATGCAAAATCATGCTTAATCTTGCAGATGATGTGAACCAACTTATGACATCGAAGCAAGCTGTTAAGTATGCTGGCAAGAACCTCGAGGCAATGAAAGCAGTGGCAAGAGCACATTCGAACAGATCTCTGGAAGAGTATGAGAAAGCTCTTGGTGACTACAGACACGAGCTTGGTAGTGATGCATTCATTCGAAACCACCTTCGGAGATTGTACGATGCCATGTTGGAGCAGAATCTCATCAAGGTTATCGAGCCATTTTCGAGGGTTGAGATTGCGCATATTGCGAAGATGGTCGGCCTTGATACCGTTCAAGTGGAGCGGAAGTTGTCGCAGATGATCCTCGACAAGGTTATCATTGGTGTTCTTGATCAAGGCGCTGGGTGCTTGATTATCTTCGATGAGACGGAGAGAGATGAGGGTTACGATGCTGCTCTTGCGACAATTGAGAAGCTCAGCAGTGTTGTAGACGTTCTCTACACCAATCAAGCATCGATGCTTGAATGAGCATGCTAGATGTCATATTTGTATCATAGAGGCGCATCACGAGGCTAGGGCATGGAATGGCATGGTATTAAACATTTAAACCTTCAAGCACTCCCTCACTTCTTCGAGATAGCCTTGCTATTTAGAGATGCCTAATGCTATGTATTTGTTCTAAGTTACCTCTTTGCTGCTTGTGACCGTCAAGTAGTACCATTTGTCAGAAAGCAAATTATTATTGGAACTGGAAACAAGTTAAGTCGCGGTGTTAGAACTTTTGGAATAAACAGCGTGACACTCCTATAGGCGTCCTCCTCACATCATCACCACTGGCTGAGATAGCTCTGGATATTAGTTTGCTGTTATCGTATATTCTGATGGGCATGTAAGCGGCTTCTAGATTTGACTTTGCGTAATAAAAATAAAATGAAGCTGATTCTAACTCCTGATGGCTGTGAAAATAAATGATGCATTGCTGAAAATTGGCTGCAAGAGGTCACTATACAGCACATTCAGAATATAATGCAGTAACAAGGCAATATGCACTACTATTTGCGTCACATTACATACTAGCTCTAAACATTGTCCTTTCGCCACCCAGGTACGAGCCTATAGAGTGTCATGTCAAGTTCTATAAGTTATTTTGATAATATGTCAGCCCTCTCCTTTCCTTTTCTCTTGACTGGCAAAGCGGTTGGTTTCTGAGGCGTTTCATTTGAGGAGTCTTGCTAATTCAGGTGTCTGGATAGCCATACCAACATAAAACAAGTGCTCGTCTTGGAAGCCAAATCGCATATATTTTGAGGTATAACGAGGGTTGCGTCTTTTAACTACCTAGGTACCTATCATGAAATAACTTTGGATGTGCTGGATCATGTTTACTCGAACTGGGCCATGTAAAAACGAAATTTTGAGAATTGGAATATCTCTTGCCCTTGAAGAGATATAAAAGCATTCAGTGTTAGAAGTAATCCTGTAGTAATGATATAATACCAGTGGAGAGTCGAGAATAGTTTTATACCTTGATTATGACGACTGATTACTGCTCTACATTGAAGTACCTGAGAGGTAGAAAGCCAACAATTGTAGTCTCCGACTCGCACCATATAAACCGAGTGGACTGTAGTAGGTAAGGCTGAAGGTATATGTAGGTTCAGCACAAAAGATATGGTGCAAGTGCTTGTTGTCTATATGCCTGTTTATTTTTGGTGGACAAAGGCATAATTGAAGGAGGAAGCAAGCGCCACTAGTTTCAGTTACTGTACGAAATCTCACTATGCTTGAGAAATACCATCAGAAAAGGCTTAGAGACATGTAGCATTTACTGAACGAGGTAAGAATCCACATTTGAGCCAGCAATTATTTTTAACCCTTGAACCTTTCCATTTCGATGCAATCCACGCAGTAAAAACTCCCCAAAACGCCTTTATTTCCCTTAAATGCGTCTAGCTACTGGGTGTCAATCTCCAAATCAAGTTGCTGTAAGTGAGATATATTAGTAACTGTAACAAAAAAAGATACATCTAGGAGAAGATGACTTACCACACCATTGCTGACACCATAATCCTCGAGGGTCAACTGATCTTTAAACGGCCTCTCACCCTGTCTCTTTAACAAAATCTCATGCGGCTGCCTCCCAATTTGCGCCGCCACCTGCGCCTTGAACAACTTAATAGGATCCGAAGCCAGACAAGGAATTGCAGCCTTGGTTCCCAATCGATCATTGATGTGAACCACGATCAGAGGTTCGCCGACAGGTTGTTGCGCAGCTGGTGCCCTCTGGGGTGGCTTACTACTATCTTCCTTTTTGGAGGATGAAGCAGATGAAGGACCAAACTTGTCTGCAACACCGAATTTATCCTCGACCCCGAATTTGTCGTTGCTACTATCCTTTCTATCCTTCTCTCTCTCCCGCCGCGGGGACCTCGATCGATTACGATACCCACGCGCTAATCTCTTCTCTCCTCCCTCTTGCTCGCCATCTCTGTCCCGTCGGTTTTCCTTCCACTTAAAACCGCCACTGCGCTGGTTGTTGCGAGGCCGATCACGACGTTCGCGACCGTCTCTATCTCTTTCTCGTTCGCGCTCCCGTTGGGGTGGTGGTGATCGAGATCTTCGTGAGTCGCCCATTATATCTGATGTGATCGTAGGTATCCTTGGGGGTTGTGATGAAAGTAGGTGCGTTAGCTGTCGCAAGATGTATTGTGGAAGGCGAAGAAGTTATTTTGCGGTCATCGCAAGGCTGAGTGGTTCAAGGCTGCACTAACATAGGTACCTACCTAGGCTTGGCAGATCTGCCCCAGCCTTGTCACCAAGTTTTCCAAACTTGGTTTTCTTCTTAGCAATTTATAAACAGTCAACTGGTGGAACTGTCTAAATCAATTGGACGGCTTACAGGTGCTTGATTTTGGTTATCTCACTTTATATCATAGTAAATCTTATGACTGGATAAATTCTCGTTTCAAAAACTGCTATCCATCGCAGCTCTATATAAATGCCCAAGGAAAAGCATTATTTTTGACAGCCAACGCAGCAATACAGCAAAATCCCCAGTACGCCAATGATATGATCAAGCCAACACGCCGCCGACATAAATACCAGAAGAGAGCATTATGATACAGAAAAGAATAATAAAGAATGCGTTCAGTTCTTGCTCTTCTTCTTCTTCTTCTTTTCTGACTTGTCTTCATCGTCATCAGCCTTCCGTTTCTTGGTCTTGGCCTCATCACCATTCGATACATTCTTCTCCTTCTTCTTGTGAATGACAACTGGGGTACCGTCCTCATCAATCTTGATCGCACCGCGTTCGATCTTGCGCTTGAACTTGGCAACAGTAATGCCTGCAGCGGCAGCCAGTGCGCCATACTTCTCCTCATCTGGGTCCACAGCAGACGATCCATTCTCTTTTGCTGCCTTCTTAGCCTTCTTCTCGTCTTTAGCCTTCTTCTCGTCTTTAGCCTTCTTCTCCTTCTTCTTGGGGGTGTCGTCACCAGCGGCCTTGGCTTTGGTGCCATTCAAACTTGGAGCAGCAAGGCCAAGACCTGCACTGACATCGGCCATTTCCTCGTCAGAGTCGGATCCTGAAGCTTCAGCTACAACCTCGATCAACTTCTTAGGCTCCTCGGTCTTTGACTTCTTCTCCTTCTTCTCCTTCTTTTCTTTTTTCGACTTCTTCTCGGATTCCGGTACGACAGCTGCTGGTTCATCACCAGCAAGGCCGTCAGCATCAGTGTTGTACTTGCGGGCCTCCTTGACCTCCCACTTGGGGGCAGCGACGGGCTTGCCATTTGGTCCGACTGCAACACCTCTGGGAAGTGGTGCCTTTCCTTCCATGATGCGAAGAGCATTCTCAAGTTTTGAACGGGATGCAACGCCTAATGCAACTCTGTCTTCCTCATCGACATCATCTCCCTTTCCTTCACCTTGAGCACTCCATGTCGACAGAGCATCGGTGCGAAGTCCGATAGCAGCCTTTGCAGCCAACATACGGGCCATTTTACCCTTGTTCTTTCCTGTAGCTTGGCCAACCAATGATGCATGATAGATGAGACCGTACTTAGGAGTGTCGTGCTTTGTCTTCAATGCGCGGAACAGAGCCTTCTCAGCACCGAGAATTTGGATAGTACTGGCAGGACTCTTTGCGAGGTTCATGAGAGATCCAGCATGGGCGATCAATCGCGCTCCAACCAATTCACCGACTAATTCAGTCAAATTTGGTGCAATTGCGTTCATTCGTGCAGTCAGGTAACTTGAAAGCTGCTGACGATATTCCGTGAATCCAACTACTTGCTCGGCAAGGAGATTGATGTTGAACAAATCTTCATCAGTAATTTCAGTTCCCATACTGACTTCAGCAGCAGCCTTTACCGCAGCTTCAATCTCTTCAGGAAGAATCTCAGCGAGATCCGTTGTTGAAGCACTTGTGCGCATTCCCATGGTGAGGATAACCTTGGCATATGCCAAATTGTCGTTTACGATGCGGCCCATCTCTGGGAAATGCCATCCGTACCATTCCTTAACTCTCATAGCATATGTGTTAAGCTCCTTGTCCAAATCATCGAGCAGCGCAATTGCCTGCACGATCATAGTATCAACCTTATCAGGCGAGAACTTAAGCTTGTGTCGGGAGAGCGAATGCGAAAGACCTAAGGACATGGTAGAAATATTCTCTGGCAGAAGGCCAGGAATGAGAGATGGGAGATGGTCGCGAATCGCACGGAAGACATCGTTCGTGGAAGAATCGGAGATTGGTGTGAGGGTGAGTCCTGGGAGTTTATTGATCGCTTGTCCTAATTTTGGATCTGCCACCGCCAAAGATGCCTTCTTCTCATCTTTTAACGAGTCGAGGAGCTTTGCCAACATGGGTGACACCTTTCCCTCGACCAATGCAGCAACCTCCTCTAAAGCTGTGGCGGCACTGTCGAACTTCTCGAACTTCTTGAGCTTTAATCTAAGTTGTGTTAGTTTCTATGGTCGGCAAAGTTGCCGCTGCACAGGCAAGTAGAGAATTTTCTTACAGGCCATTGATGCCCTCAGCAGTTTCGACTTCGGCGGACATAGCATCTTTCTTGAGCATCTTTTTATCCGTTGCCTTGAAGAGGGCGAAACCTTGAAAGCAGACATTGTAAGCTCATGGACCTTTTCCACAGTGGATTGGAATTTTTTTTACCCGCAGAGGTCTCGGTGAGAACGAAAAGACCCATCGTGAATGAATTTGGCGCGAATCCTGGACGGTGCCCAATTGTCTCTTTGATTGGAAGAAAATTCCAAGAAAAGGCGCTGAACCTTTGGTGTTCGCGACGATGTTTGGTGGGGAGGAAATTCTGTGGTTCTTCCTCGAGAAGGTTTGAAAAAAGATAAATTTCGAAGCTCCGCGCTAGCGACGATTAGCGCCCGAAAGTTCAGGCAGTCAAAAGGCTAGCTCCGGTCACCAGCTGTCGGTCAAATCGACGACGTCTGGCATTATCTGGATCTTTGCTAAACTGGACACCACTCTTAAGTCCCATAAATCGTCACCAAAATGGAGGGCCTCTTCTTCAATGTCAACAATGGGTAAGAAAGCCCCAACCGGTCGTTGTACTGCAAATGCTCATGACCATACAGCTACATTGAGGGCATCGTTCGGGGATATAGAAATAGTCTCTTGACTGGACAGAACTATAACAACCTCATACAGTGTGAGACGATCGATGGTATGCTGTACTCGGGACCGTTTGTTGGAATATCATGAACTGATTCCGTTGCAGATCTGAAGCTCCAACTTGGACCAGCTTATGGGGACTTCCTTGCCTCTCTCCCACCCAACCCTTCCACCTCGGCCCTCGCAGCTAAGGCTACCGACAAATTGATTGCAGAGTTCAGATACCTTAGAGCGAATGCCGTCGGATCTCTTGCCAAATTTATGGATTACCTCACGTATGGTTATATGATTGATAATGTGGCTTTGTTGATCACTGGTACATTGCACGAGCGGGACACACGCGAATTACTGGAAAGATGCCACCCTCTCGGATGGTTTGAGACGATGCCTGTTCTTTGTGTCGCAACCAACATTGAGGAGCTGTATAACAGTGTTCTGATCGAGACCCCACTTGCGCCATATTTTAAAGGTAGTTTGAGCCACCAGGATTTGGATGAATTGAACATTGAAATTGTCCGAAACACACTTTACAAGAACTACCTCGAGGACTTTTACTACTTTATCAACAACGATCCTGGTATGGCGAACTCACCTACGAGTGAAGTCATGAGCGAGATTTTACAGTTCGAGGCCGACAGAAGAGCCATCAACATCACACTCAACTCTTTCGGCACCGAGCTCTCAAAAACCGATCGTAAGAAGCTATACCCGAGCTTCGGGCAACTTTATCCAGAAGGAACTCTGATGCTCTCCAGAGCTGAAGACATCGAAGGTGTCAGACTCGCGGTCGACGGTGTGAATGACTACAAGACTTTCTTTGACGCCACAGGTTTGGGCCAGGGCAGCAGCAGTGGAGCTGGAAACATGAGTGGTGGTGCTAGCTCGGATGGGAAGAGTCTGGAAGATATGTTCTATCAAAAGGAAATGGAGATATCCAAGGGTGCTTTTACCAGACAATTTACACATTCGATTGTTTATGCATGGGTGAAGCTACGGGAGCAGGTTAGTTTTCCATTCACCACCGTATGAGATATGTTACTGATTTCGGAATAGGAAATTCGCAATATCACCTGGATTGCAGAATGCATAGCTCAGAACCAGAAGGAGCGAATTGGTAACTATATTAGCGTGTTCTGAGGTCGTAGCAAGATGTATAATTTTGTTGTTTTAACCTGGCTCCTGAAGTCACGGCATTGTAGTTATTAGGTGGTTTGGCGCTCGGAGATTTGGGACTTGAATTCAACGATGTTTTGCATCGAACCTTAAAAAGCCATGAGATTATTTCTTCTTGCCTGCATTGCTCATATAGTTGACTTATTATAAGACTCTGAATGCTACCAGAAGCAACAGTACCAAAAGGTCGGCAAGAACTATCTGCATTGCACACGTCGCGAGGGGGTTTGCTCTAACATATGATATATTATTGCATTGAAATGTCAGCTATTTATAATAATACAAGAGGTATATCTAGATACTGGCTATGTGACCAAACATTTCATCACAAAGTTTCTATAGACTAGCTTGAAATCATGAAGGATCTTGTTCGTTCTACAAAAATTGTGATTTTAAACCATACTACGGTCCTTCTATTGTACAAACAACATTACACATGGTATACACTTTTTACAAACTAATCTCACCCCTCCAAGTACCTTCAGTCAACCCTAAAGTGGTGATGAGATTTTCCCACCTTTCACTACCACGCTCTTTGTTGCGCAGGTATTTCAAATGCTTCTGCCTTCTGTGAACCAGTAATCTTAGATTTCTCTTGTTCATCTTGTCCTTCTGTCCACCTTTCATCTCCAATTGCTGTGCCAACACACGGATCTTGGCTGTCAGAATGGCAACTTGCACTTCTGAACTACCAGTGTCCGGACCAGCCCGAGGGGTTTTCACTGGTTGGTTTTTGCTCTGAGTTGCAACAGCCGGCTTTGGTTTTAGAACCTGGTCAGTGTTGTGTCGTCCAAAAGCTTCTATGCATCGTACGACGTTTACCCTCGTCTTATCCTTCCGGCTAGAATTGGCAAGACTCGTAATCCTAGTCAGAGCCGTAACTGCTTTCTCATGTTCCAGTTCATGCTTTTTGGCCAAGGCAGCTTCTTCGGCGGGATCAGCAGTATCTCGAATTGTGGCCACGACAGGTTTGGTGAGCTTGTACGAATGCTCAAGAGATTCCTTGAGCTCGGCAGGCGTGATGAAATGGTTCAATAAGGTATCGGAGGCTGATTTGATTTGAGTGCCAGCTGAGGCAGTAGAATCGAGAATGCCTGCGGTATCGAATGACTTGAGGAATGGCGTTTCGATCCCTCTAACTGGATCCCCTAGAGAAGCCTCTCTTTCTATCTTCAGTTCCTCCCGACGCTTGAGGTTTGCTAGCCGTTTTTGTTCGGTCTGCTTGATTGCATAGGGATCTCGATGTCTTCTCTTCAGGGCTTTCGCGGAAAGTGAAGAGGCGTTGGCTGCTGATGGGATGGAAAGGCCGGTTGGAGCTGGCCGAAAGCATACTATCACGGTCAATCAGGGGCTGTTTTACTTCTTCTGAGTTGCAATGTAACTCACAAGATGCGCCGCTTAAGCGTGAGACAACAGATATCCTTGGGGGCATGATTGCTGCTGTTTCTCTGGTCTCGATTGAACCTCCTGTTGTCTGCTCAAGATAAATTGAATTGAGGCCTTACTACTTCGAGATAGCGCGATCTGATAAGGCTGATGCCTTAGATTCTGCCTTGATGCCTCGCCATTAGGGTTAGCGAACGCTACCAAACTTCGCGAACTTTTTTGGCGCACACGCGAAATTCGAACTTCGAGATTTCAAGATACAGTTCTTCCCAACCATCCTTCTTCGACAACCACCATCCCTCACAGATTTGACCTCATACTACAGTCAAATCGCAAAGATGGCCCCTTCTCAACTCCCCCCGATTTTCAATGCCACCTCCCAGGACATTGAGATGCTCCTCGCAGCTCAGTCCCACCTCGGATCCAAGAACTTGCAAGTTCACATGGAGCCTTACCTGTGGAAGACTCGCCCTGATGGAATCAATGTCATCAACATTGGCAAGACCTGGTAGGAAGCTTGGATTTTCTGCAGAGAGTACGTAGCTGACCAAGTACGAATTATAGGGAGAAGATCGTCCTCGCTGCCCGTATCATCGCAGCTATTGACAACCCCGCGGATATCTGTGTCATCTCCGCCCGCCCTTATGGACAACGTGCCGTTCTCAAGTTCGCTGCTCACACCGGAGCTGTCGCCATTGCCGGTCGTTTCACTCCCGGTAACTTCACTAACTACATCACTCGCTCCTTCAAGGAACCTCGATTGATCATTGTTACCGATCCCCGCACCGATGCTCAAGCCATCAAGGAGGCATCATATGTCAATATCCCAGTGATTGCTCTCTGCGATACCGACTCCCCAACAGAGTTTGTCGATGTTGCTATCCCAACAAACAACAAGGGTCGTCACGCCATTGGATTGGTCTGGTGGATGTTGGCTCGTGAGGTCTTGAGACTCCGTGGCTCTATCGCTACCAGAGAGACCGAGTGGGACGTCATGGTTGATTTGTACTTCTACCGTGATCCTGAGGCTGAGGAGAACAAGGAGGCCGCTGAGGAGGCTGTCAAGGGTGCTGATGAG
Organism: Pseudofabraea citricarpa; assembly: GCA_029641185.1. Taxonomy (NCBI): domain Eukaryota; kingdom Fungi; phylum Ascomycota; class Leotiomycetes; order Helotiales; family Dermateaceae; genus Pseudofabraea; species Pseudofabraea citricarpa. The sequence continues at coordinate 1,199,107 of JAPWGK010000010.1, forward strand.
GTAGGTTCTTAGCGCAACTGTGGTGAAGATTAAGCACTAATTACTCTTATAGGTCGGTCCAGCTGCAATTGAGGCAGGTTTCGCCGGAACTGCTGGCGGCGACTGGGAGGTCTCTGGTACTCAAGCAACTGCCTTCGCTGGTGCAACTGGAGCTGCTGCTGGCGCCAACTGGGAAGCTGGTGACGGAGCTGATTGGGCCGCAAGCTCTGCCCCAGCTGCTGGTGGTGAGTGGGGTGCTGCTGAGGGAGCCCCTGAGACCGCTACCCAGTGGTAAATTTAGATGCAGTAGTTCATGAACAGAAAATCCAAAAAGAGGTGTAATTTCACGAAACTAGCTTGGGCACGATCATCCTTCTGTTATGTTCTGTTCTGCAATCGAGGGGCTGAGCTTGGATTTGAGGTTTAACATTTTGATGGCACTTACGAGGGAAAGATACTGTTACTGCCATTCATTCTTTTATGGTGGTAAGAGGGAAAGCCCTGTGCTGTTGAAAAGAGAGCGTGCTTAAGAGCTGCTTTCGGACCTCTTTTTCTTCTTCCTTCTTTTGCATCCAAAGCGGGTTCCATGTGTTGTACATAGCCTCTAGCAAAGAAATTTTTCGAAAAAGACATGCCATTTTTGACACCATAGCCTTGTGCTTTTCCTCTATTATTTCCCTCCGGTTCGTTTTCCTCTGATCGATGTTGAGACCGGCGACTATTACCATGTTATGTGATTATTAACCCCTTGTCTCGTGAACAATGTATCTCGGCCCTATTTCCCCCACTGAATTTTGTGTCTTTAATCCAATCTTAGATTGAGTTGCATATAGGCCTTTGTCAAAAAGTGACCTCCCGTCATTAGAACCACCAGAATGACCAACATCTCTGCCGAGAATTGGAGCAAAAGGGGTCTACCTGCCACCTACGAACTATAAAGTTCCTAGAATAAGTTCTTATTGACTTCTGCATTGTTCACATCCCGTATTCTCAATGATTCCTACCTCAAGGCGTCTTTTGAAGCTTTGGAAATATTCACTTCTTGGGATTGATCTACATGTTGATTATCGGCAAATAAATATACTTGCAAGTGTGTGTCTCCTAACAAGTGAAATTCGACATACCCACATATATGTATTTTTGCCCTTCATCACAAGCAAGGTGCATGAATGAAGAGAAGGAAAATAATAGGTCGTAGGATCAGAAGATGTAACTTCATACATATACTCCTATCTATTTCTCTTCCCGCATATCCATTCCCCAGGGAGATGGGCAAAGAATTCCAAGAATTCCGTCCTCAGACCCATGTGGGTGTATCCGAAGCATCTCGATAGAGGCAGATAACACTAAATCCCGGCCAGTTTTCAACTTATGCACTTTCTTGCTCTTTGATGGCGAGTACTCTCCTTCTTTGATCAGCCCTCTACGGAAACACGCGAGGTTAAAAACAGCTGCGCCAAACCTTGATTGAAGATTCACGGAGAGGAAAGAAGATTGGCTGCTTAAAGCTCTTAGAGGATGATCAATTAAGAATATGATAGGTACCGATATGAATATCAGTCTCGAATACCGGCTCCCACTCATTTAAGTCACTGCGCCTTTCGAGGACCTCTGATCTTCCATGTATCATCGACTCCAAAACATACTTCCTCCTTTCTCCCCCGGGGTAGAAAGAAACACAGGAAGGAACAAAGAAAGAAAGGAGGGAAGAGAAAAGTCGAAACAGTCAATACCCCCCAATGTCTTCCAGCAAAAGATACCTAGGTTACCTAAGATTCAAGTTAGTAACACCAACAATCACGTGCACCTCTCACCCACCATTCGTCACACACACGACACGAACACGACACGACACTGTACCACCTCACGTACCTAAATAAAGACAGAACACGGCAAGCAGCATTCGTTCATTGGCCAGCTCGTCTCAGCCCGAAGGATGCACGTGCAATGCAACCCGATAAATAAACATCGGCATCCCATATGCACTCTAAGCTAAACCTCTAGCATAGGTATACCGATCCTACCTTACCTACCCAACATGACCTACCATACCATGCCTACCCGTAGCACATGTCACGGCAACGGCAACGGCAGCTAAGCAAGTATACCATATCACGAGAACGCTGCTGGTCTACGGGGTCGGGAATGTCTCACTTAGCACGTGTAGCTCCATTCACCAGACACCCTCTCCTTCCCTCGCCCCTCCTCCACACTGCTATCACGAGCCAGTCACAACATGGCATAGCCAGCACCAGAAACCAGATCCTCATAGAACAAGCCTTTGGATTACTAAGAAAGGACCTCCGTACCACCTATTGGTTGCTTTTGTTGTCATCAGGTCATTAAAAAACATAAAAAAGCCTCCCCTTCCCCCATTCCCATCCCTTTCAAGAAAATCCCTAGACGCTAAGACAAAAGAAGGCACAATCTTGGCTCTTCACCACCCATAAACAGTTTAGAAGAAGAAGCAGAAGAGCCACCACCGAGAACAAACCAGGAGAGGAAATTAGACTCGTCCGAATAAGGAAACACCCTAGCAGCTGCCCCAGAAACCGGGAGGCACGTCAAACCACCCCATTTTAGAGGCCGACGGCCCTGCCCCTGGGCCTCCCGAGAGTTCGGGAGCTGCAGCCCTATGAAGCAGCAGAGACCCAGGTACAGCACGATCGTCCAATCACAAACAGATAACAAGCGCGCCGAACGTCCCAAGAAGAGGGGAGAGGGGCTGCGGGGGATATCATAAAAGCAGCAGGCAGAAAACCACCCGCCCAAAACAACGACTGCAGAAAATAAAGGCCAGGGGCTAAGCGAGCGAGGCGACGACGACGGCTGGCGAGTGCCCCCGTTTTTGCTCGCTTGGTTGTGGAAATGACAACTTTTGCTCAATACTCTGGCGATGGGTAGCGAGCGCGGGCTTGCTTGTATTCCTTAGGATGCTTGCGAGAAGCCTTGGACTTTAATCCTCTGCTTATTGTTAGATTTTGCTGGTTTGCGAAAATAGCTAGGGAAACTTACGAGACTCGCTTTTGAGACCATTCCAAATCTCGCTTGACTTCCTGTTTGCTTGTCAGTTTGAGCTCGCGTCTTTGGCGACGAGTTGACTCGCCTTCGCATCTTGGTAACCCTCCGCAAGTCTCGCTCTCGACTTTGCAAGTCGCTGCTGAGCCAATTGCTGTAATTCCATGAGCTCTCTGTGCTTAGCGTTGAGCAAGCCAGATCTAATTTCTGTTAGTGAGTCCGTGCCATTGAAACTGCGCACCCGCGAACACTTACGTCTGTGCCTGAACCGCCAATGTGCGATCCAATGGCAATGGGTCGAAAGCGCCGTTGAAACGATCTTGCATGTATTCTTGCAAATCGACGCCGTTGGCAGACGAGGTGCTGTCATACTCGCCGGATGCGGAACCTGCATAGCTGCTCGAGGTGGCAGAATAGGCCGACTGCCCATACGTAGGTGTCATGCCTGTGCCAGTAGTGACGGACTCCGGAGCTTCTGGTGGCGAGCAGGCGTAGGCTTGCTGCTGAGAAGGCTGGTAGTATGAATACTGAGGAGCCTTTGCCGGCACGGCGATGGGCGAGGCCTGGTAATATGATTGTCCGTAGGTGGCCATTGTGGAATGTGATGTCAGAGTCAAACAGGGAGATGGTGGTTGGGGGAAATTGGATTGAAGTGTTTGTTACAAACTTCAAGCACAGACAAGGGATGAGTGTGAGTGTGAGTGTGTGTGAGGGTAGGGTTGAGTGTGACTTGTGTTTGGGTAAGCAAACTGCTTGAGTGATTGGGTTGTCTCTGGAGGAGGAAGCAAACGGATGGATAGGAAAGAGAAAGGAAACTCCTTGAGAAGGACCCTCCTCCTCCCTTTTATAGGCGTTCCTGGACCCCCCGTCGACTAGACTCGGGGGAATGCTCTTGACCCCGTTGAGCTTCGAACAGACATCCGTATCTCTGACCCCGCTCGAGGAGGAAGAGGATAGGTTGATTGACCGTTGTCCTCCTCACTAGCCCCCTGGCTACAGGTCTCCCCGTCCCGGGCTCCCACCCTCTCACGGTTGTGCCGACCCCTCCACGACTGCATGGAATCTGTTCGATGGGGTGATGCCGGGACGAGCTAGGGGCGGATTGGCTTTGCAAGCAGTTTCCATTGCTCAGAGATAGGCGTTGCGGTGCCGAGGAGAACGGGCATTGGTGGGATAGGGGGTGGGAGGGGAAGGTAAAATGGTAGGTAGTAGCTTGCGGTTGTGGGAGTTCAGGGAAGGTGGAAGTAGAGTAGTGTTGTGAGGCGATCTGATCTGGGACAGACCGAGAGAGAGACAAGAGAGAGACAAACGAACAGACGCGCTAGCAAAAGCAGCGCCGGCGCAGGATTCGGGGCCATGAGAAGGGGTGGGGAGAAGATGGGGGGGCATTGGTTGTTGCAAGATGGACGAATGGCTTGAGTTGGCTTGAGTTGAGTTGAGTCGAGTCGAGTCGAGGTAAGTCGTTGTCAGGCTGGAATGCAGCGAGCATTAGGCTGCTTCGCCCAAAAATTCTGTATGCGTTGTCAAGACGAAAATCGACAAATTTGAGAGGGCAGAATTCCTGATGCGACACAGGGCTCACAGCCCCCCCTGTCCGAACGTGTCAGTACCACCCGGACACCCTCGCCCGCTCCACGAAACCGTCTTTTCGTCAACGGCAGTGCAGCTGGCTCAATGAATGGTGACAGTGCATGAGGAGGCATACAGTAAGGGCATGAGGGCATAAGGGCCGTGGCTAGCCCCAATTTCACGTTCGTCCAAAGGTGCGAGCTCACACACCTGGCTGACAGGCAGGTCCCCGTCAGTGATTCTGCGCCGACTGCATGTATCGTGTATAGGGCGTCGCTCTAGGAAATCGAGGGGCACTGCTCACCGGCTTCCCCTTCGAGGTTGGTGTAGACGGTGTAGGAGACCCAGCTAACAACACCCACCTCATGTCCAGTCCTACACCCACTCCTACACCCACTCCTACACCCACTCCCACTACCTCTCCGACTACCTCTCTCTCCCACACTCACTCACTCACCCTCCCTCCTCCATCCCTCACCCTCACCTTCACCCGGCACCGACACCGTGGTCGTCATCGGATCGCCCATATTACCATATTACACCATCCTACCATCTATAATCCATCCATCCATCCATCCATCCCAACGGCCACATCTCCAGATCCGCAACCACTATTCATTCCCAACAGTACTATACTCGGCTCCGCTATGCCTCCTTGTACACTACACTATCACTTCAGTCCTCGGTTCATGGCAGCATGCACGCCCCTCCTCCAACCCGTGTGCTTCATATCAAAAAGTGCCGTGCATGTCTATCATCTGGCGATCGGAATCCCGACTTCACGCAGGGCTGTAGCGTGAGCCAATGGCTGGCCCAGCCCCCAGAACAAGGCGACACCGCGGCCATCGACGACAGCCACGGCCCATGACAATCTTGACAATCTCAACACCTGACGTGCATCCCGATCTTGTGCTCCGGTAACAGACCCCAGTACAGTACAGTACGCGTGCGAGACTCGTGAGATATTATATTGCCCGTGTCTACTCTAAACGCTCTGTGCACGTGTGTGCCACCCAACGCCAGATTTCTCCATTACAATACATCCAAAAAGGAAAACCTTCTCATTCTATCCAAAGACCTTGAGGAACCCCCACATGCCCATTCCACTAAGCACCGGAATCGTTAAATTATCATCCCATCCGAACACGTCCACCACCTCACTAGCGCTGGCCACAAAGCCCGTCCATAAACTCATTATCCCCAGCGCAAGACCACCACCAATCGTCGCGTGTTCTCTGCTCAGACCGACGGCATCTCTCACCACACCCGGCAGGCTCAGGGTCCCGTGAAACATGAAAGGATAGTCAACATCATCAACGAAAGGGCCTGTACGAGGAGCAAGCCAGCCCCAGTATGCCCAGGCAGTTAAGACACCAACTGCCATCGCAGCCAAGGACCCCGCCAGGGACTTCCCGCGTCGGATGCGAGGCGTGTATCTCCCGTAGGCACGACCTACTGTGCTCGCAGCTGTATCACACCAGCTGAGGAGTAGGACACCCATCACACCGACATCCTTAGGAAAGAAGCCGAGGACGATCCAAGCTCCGAGTAGATACCAGATAACACCGTTCCAGCCCTCGTACTCCGACTCGCGCATCAGAGCGCCCATCACTCGCACATAAAAGCGGTTGAGAGATGCATAGTTGTGCCGTAAGTAGTCCACGGTTGCAATGGGTACCAGGGCTGCCATGAGCTTTGGTGTAATTGCACTTGTTTGGACACCGGAAACATAGAGCCAGATAGTAAAGAATCCAATAGAGACATGCAGCACCTTCCGTGGTACCTCGTGGCGATGTACAAAGGATCGCCATTGTCTGTGGATAGGTATGAGACCGAGTGGACTTGGACTCCGGCTTATATCCCGCCAACTCCAACCTGCAGGAGCAGCACTTGCAGGTGATAGATGTCCATTTGAGACTTTGCCATTCGGGGTGATGGGTGCTGGTACAGGTTTCGAAGATGCTGTGGCTGGCTTCGCTGCTGTTAAACCACTTATTTTGCGTAAATTACCTCGCATGGGACTTCTACTTTTTGATCTAGCTCGTCTGAATTCTGCGCTCGAGTCCTCGTCTTCATCTTCGTCGCCCTCATCAATGTCTTCCTGTATGGCCACGGGCGGAGTCTCAGCCGCAGCCCTCTTCTTTCTTGCAGATCGTGTAACCGGCCCAAAATACTCCTCTGAGGCTTCGTCTTGCTGTGAGGGAGTTGGTGACGGACTGATAACTCTCGGGAAAGCCGGGATGGGGTTGGAGCGTGAAACTGGCATGGCGAAGAGTGGCAGAGGGGAGACTCGGATTGCTCCGGTGATTGCGTGCGTGATGTTTGCAAACTGGAGCAGCCAGTTCGTAGAGTGGAGATGTTTATCTTTTCGTGAGCGCGTAATAACTGGAATAGCAGAAAAGGAGTCAAAGAACGTTATTGACTCCAGTGGATCGAAGGGTGCAGAGCCAGACTGCGCTGCATCGTTGAAGAGAGAAATGATTCTTCTATGCGCCGTTCATGAGGCACACCAACTCGAGGAGGGGTTATAAGAGATGCAGGAGCTAGGTGTTAGTAGGCAAGGTCGTGAAGCATCAGCAGGATATCGTTGAAACATTTCCAGGGTTTACCGTAGCGCAGCCACGTCCGTCAGGTCGTGTTTACGTGATGTATGCCTGAGGTGGCACGCGACCACACATGCTCAAGATCTTGACTCGATCCGGCCGATAAGATAAGACATTTTTTCTTCGCGCGACACTCTCTCTGCAAGACCCGCCTCCAACTGGCCAATTCAACCACCAATTCAACCACCATGGCTCCTTCAGCAGAACCCAAGAAAGACCCCAGAGCCTGGGACGCCCTGACTCCTCCACTGGCAGAATGGATCTTGGACGCCATTCAAGCCATGGGCTTTGCAAGAATGACCCCGGTTCAAGCTTCTACCATCCCGCTCTTCATGGGCAATAAAGACGTAGTTGTCGAGGTCGGTTTACAGCTGCGGAATGAGGTTGAACAGTACTGATCCGACTCGCAGGCTGTCACAGGAAGTGGAAAGACCTTAGCATATCTGATACCAGCTGTGCAAAAACTCTTGCGATTGGAAGAGCCCATAAAAAAGCATCATGTCGGCGCAATTATCGTATCGCCAACTCGAGAACTCGCAACCCAAATACATTCCGTACTCACCTCTCTTCTGGCATTCCACGCGCCGTCCGCTGAAGCTGCAGCGCCACTCGAGGAGGGAGAGAAGCGAAAGCCGTCGCCCGTATTGACAGTGGTTCCGCAACTGCTGCTTGGTGGTACAACGACTCCAGCGCAAGACCTCAGCCGGTTTCTTAAGAACAGCCCAAATCTTCTAATCTCAACGCCCGGCAGACTTCTTGAGCTTCTATCCTCGCCGCATGTTCACTGCCCTCAGTCTTCATTTGAAGTGCTAGTACTGGACGAAGCAGATAGATTGCTGGATCTTGGATTTAAGGACGACCTTCAGAAGATCATTGGGCGGCTACCAAAACAAAGGCGTACGGGACTTTTCAGTGCCAGTGTCAGTGAAGCTGTGGGTGAGATTGTCAGAGTTGGCTTGCGAAACCCAGTCAAAATTGCAGTCAAGGTCAAGAGTGCATCCGGAGATGACAAACGAACTCCAGCCAGTCTACAGATGTCATATCTCCTCACACCACCGTCACATAAGTTCCCAGCCCTTCTTTCCCTCCTTGCACAGCTGCAGCCAACTCCCCAAAAGGCCATCATCTATCTGTCTACATGCGCTGCCGTCGATTATTTTCAACATATTTTGTCAGCTTTACTTCCAGATACCTTCTCGCTGATCCCCTTGCACGGGAAACATCCCCCAAACGTTCGACAGAGGAATTTTGCAAAGTATATAACAACTGTAACGCCTTCTATTCTACTTACAACTGATGTGGCAGCTCGTGGTCTCGATATCCCTCAGGTTGATCTTGTTGTCCAAATCGACCCACCCTCAGACCCCAAAGTTTTTCTCCATCGATGTGGGCGTGCTGGACGTGCTGGCAGAAAAGGACTATCAGTAATCTTTCTCCAGCCAGGTCGCGAAGAAGACTATATCCCATTCTTGGAGATTAGAAAGACGCCAATATCACTGCTAAAAGACCCAAAAATCGTGGTTACAGACGAAGCCGCACAGGCATGTACGAAAAAGATGAGAAAGGAAGTCTTAGCAGATCGAGCTCTGTACGACAAGGGCCAGAGAGCCTTTGTGAGCTGGGTAAAAGCATACTCAAAGCATCAAGCAAGTAGCATCTTCCGCGTGGCCGATCTGGACTGGACGGAACTAGGTAACTCGTGGGGCCTGGTCAAACTACCCAAAATGCCCGAGTTGAAAGGCTGGGAAGGGGACAAGAGTCTCGGCGTGAAACTTGATCTCTCCTCTTACACATACAAGGACAAGATCCGAGAGAAAGCCCGGCTTGAAGCATTAGAGGAGGCGCGGAATGCAGCGCCGTACGTGCCGAGCGAAGAGCAGATCCAGAAACGCAAGGAGCGTGAAGCGTGGAGCCATAAGCATGAGAAGCAGGACGTGAAAGAAGTGCGGCGTGAGAAGAAGAAGCGCAAGCGTGAGGCGGAGAGGATCGGCGCTATGAATGCGGACGAGCTAGAGAAGGAGAAGGAACTTCAGGAGCTGATTGAGCAGGTGAAAAAGAGGAGGATCGAGGATGAGAAGGAGGAGTTCCATGGATTCGATGATTGATTCATTGATTGAATAAATGATTAATTAATCTTCCTTACTTCAAACTTTAAGAAACCAGTGGGCGATTTATGCGAATATCTAATCCGATCCGGAATTACCTAGCTACCCAGGTATGACTCTCCAGTTACATCTTCTCCGTCAATCTGGACTTGCCCTTCCTTAGTCCACGTCTATTGAGATCTGTAACTACTTAATTAAGGATGACTTGACAACCATCATCGTCGTCCTTTGAATTCGCAACTGCAAACCTAATGTTCCCAAAGGGACGACATAAGATCCATAATGCTTCATATCCAGTCCATGCAACAATTCAAATAATAGTAAAACCAACAGCATACTGCATTTAAACCAATTCAATTCAATAATCTAGATTCCTTTAAATCTACTGATACACTCACTAAGGCAGGCAAGTACGAGTCACCCAACCGATCTATTTACTCATTCCCGACTCGCAACAATTTGCTGCTGCATGACATCCGCGAATCTACTCGGGGCATCTGGGCCACTTCTCCTAGCTTCTGCAACGGCAAGCAAGACTTTCTTGACACCAAGACCGACCTGGTCAGTGCCAGTGGCTTCTCTGAGCTCGTTCATGGCTTGTGCTAGGTCGCCTTCGCTCTCGAATGCCTTGACCTCGCGGAGGATGGCGGCTAGTTCATTGGCTGTGTTGACGTTAGGCACTGCGATCTCACGATCGAAGATTGATTGTCCAAGGTTCTTGAGAACACTATTTTGAGACGTGGTTCCGATGACGAGCAGGCGTCGAGGCTGGTGAGCATTAGTAAAGATTCCTCGATTGTCAAAATTTATATGAACTTACACTAGGAGGTCTCTTGGTGAGGAGTACTTGAAGAGTTTGGTAAACGGTATTCGAGAATCTTGGTCCAATCTGCACCCATTCGATTATTCGCTCGATGTTATCAATGATCACAATATTCTGTGGCGACTTGTATGCATCTGAGAACACCTTGGTGAGATATTGAACCTTCGCGTTCTCACTGAACCCGACCATGTTCTCTGCAGAGACGAGCTTGATGAATGGGAATCCAGACTCTTTCGCAATCTTCGCAGCCAAAGCCGTTTTTCCTGATCCAGGCGGTCCATGGAGGAGAACAGAGAGCAAGGGCGTAGTCTCGTCCTCGCGAACCATGCCGACAAAATCAGAGCCACTGTCGAGGATATTTTGAATGTATGGGCTGAAATGTAGGATACCAGCACCGATTGCATCTTCGAGCTCCTCTTCAGAAACACCGAATGCAGGCTTAACTTCGTCTAGTGCATTCATGAAATCACTTCGGTTAACTTTCATGTTCTCGATATCATCGCTTACTCCAGCTACAGTTCCAACCTTAACATGTCGATTGAAAGCAAAAGATGAAGCAGATTTTACTAAACCACCAATTTCAGCTCCAGAAAAGTTCTTGGTCATGTGGGCGAGCTCCAAGACATTGACATCTGGATCGATGACGTTGTTGTCAACCATCTTTGAAGTATGAATCTTGAGAATCTGGGCTCTTCCATGCTCATCTGGCAAGGAAATCTCCATGTGAACCTCCAATCGTCCTGGACGCAGCAAAGCATCATCGATCATGTCTTTTCTGTTGGTCATTCCAATAAGAAGGATGTTGTTAAGTTGATCGACACCATCGAGTTTAGAGAGCAACTGATTGACCACACTGTCTCCAACTCCGGTTCCGCCACCAGCGCCGCTTCCTCTTTGCTTACATACGGCATCGAGTTCGTCGAAGATAATGATATGAAGACCACTCTCGTCTCCCTTTTCTTTGTACTCCTTCTCTGCATCGGCAAACAGTTTTCGGATATTCTCTTCAGACTGACCAACGAATTTATTGAGTACTTCAGGACCGTTGATGACCTTTGGTTCTCTAGAATTCAACATCTTTCCGATTTGACGAGCAATGAGCGTCTTTCCGGTACCAGGAGGTCCAAAGAGCAAGATACCCTTAACGTGCTGAATACCAAGCTTCTCGATAAGTCCTGGAGGGAAGATACGTGAGGCGAATGCTCTTCGGAAGATCGCACTGAACTCAGTATCCAAACCACCAATGCCCATATCCTCAAACTTGAAATCTGGTGCGATAATAGAATTGGCGGCCGGCCGCTTTGATGACCCTTTGAGCTTGATGGGTGACTTGGCATCCTTGTAAAATGTGATGGGTGTCTGTCTAGTTAAAATACCACGGGCTTGAGGGTTACTGACAACTGGTGCATCACCAGAGGACTTCTCCATGCTCAGGTCGACTAGCTGGACAGTCTTCACCGAGAATGACAAGAAGATATTCTTGTTGTCCATGATGAGCTTTTGGCCAGGCGCAAAGATCTGGTTCTCAAAATTCTTGATAAATAAGTCGGCCAGGACATCTTGATCATAAGGCGTCTCGGTAATCTTCTTCACGGAAGCAAAACCAACTTCGACATCTAGGGATCCCAAGTAGCTGAGTCCACCTTGGGAAGCAAAAGGATCATATAGCTCGGCAGTGATGCCGTCCATCATTCCCACATCACACCATGTTCGCTGAGGATCCGACAAGCTTATGCATCCAGGAGGGAATCGATCGGTAGGTCTTGCTGTTACAACATATCGGCCATTTAATAGAAGGTAGAGGTCAGACCCATCTCGGCTGGGTGGGAAGTCTTGCGAGGATACCGCACAGCTAAATCCGCGTTAGCAGACATTCTGCAACATCGATGGAAACCATCTACTTACAGATTGCCAAAAATATACTGGTTGGCCAAGGTCTTATCCTCGACTTTAGCTATTCGCAACTGCTTCGACATACCTGGCGAACGGGGTGCTGCTCTTCCAACTGGTGGCCTCTGAGGCATGTTGGACCTTGGAGGTGACATAGGAGCGCCATATCCACCACTGCCTCTTTGCTCAGGTCGTCCCATAGGAGCACTCTCTCGTGGGGGTGGAGGTGGACCTCTATCGTAGTTCCCGTATGAGCCGCCACTCTCAGCGCGACCCGCCTTGGGGCCCTGACCAAAGAGATTCTGCCGGATATTCATGTTCGCGATGATGTAGTTCGGTCTAAAAACAATGCTAGGGTTTTATGCGGATCGGAAAGAGGTATAGGTGTTCAGCAGGGAACTGGAGGTGCAAACTGTCCAGATGATGGGTTGGCAAGCCACGGGCACCAGGCACTTGGATTGTAGCCTTGTGTCGAGTCGAGTGTCCTTGTGGCAATGAGTCAAACGAACAAAAGAACAGATAGGCCTCTACTGCAGCTTAAAAGAGCGCTTCTATGGCCGTCTATGTGTTTGCGAGAAAGTGAATGAAAAAAAAAGCTTTTGGTTTAGGTGCAAGATGAGGTTCGCGTGGGTTGGACCTCTCTTGCGATTGATGTCTCTCACAAGTTTCGTGTCAGCTGGAACCGCCGAGGGTTCTGTAGGTACATGTACGGCGGCGCTTGGGTTTCGCCTGGCTCTCCCCGCAGTGGGTTCAGCTTCCTTATCGGAGCCTCCCAGCCTTCTCAGCCTTGACCCAAATTTCTTTATCCAGTTTGGGTCCCAGGAATTAAGAGTGCCCATCATGCCTCTGTAAGTATCGCTCTGCCCTTTGTTACGGTGAGAGCACCTCGCTGATCTCATCTCTAGCCATCTCTTGGGCAAGAAGTCGTGGAACGTCTACAATCATGATAACATCGAGAAAGTCAAGCGCGATGAAGCTGCCGCAAGAGCAAGAGAGGAGGCCGAGGAGCAGCGCATGCAAGAGATAGACGCAGAGAGACGAATGCAAATCCTGCGCGGCGAAGAACCCACACCCATACTCGAGATCGAAGACAAACCCGACGAAAGCGCGAGGGAGAGACGCTCGGGACATGAGCGCAAGAGGAGGAAATATGGAGAGAACGAAACGGATTACGAGATGCGGGTAGCCTCTGAGCAGACCCGTCCGAACGAGGATAGGCAACTTGTCTTGCGAAAACCTACGAAGGATGCGCCGCTGATAGACCATTCCGGTCACATCGACCTATTCCCTCAAGAGCAGCCGAGCAAAGCGATCGAGAAGAACGCCGAAGCCGAGAGGGAGAAGGCAAAGAAACAAAAGGAATTTGAAGATCAATATACGATGCGTTTCTCGAACGCTGCAGGTTTCAAACAAGGCCTGGAAAACCCATGGTATTCTAAGACTACACGATCGCTAGAAGCGAGTGAGGATGAGCCCGTGTCCAAAGACGTATGGGGCAACGAAGACCCAAGGCGGAAAGAGAGACAGGCAGCCAGAATTGTGTCAAGTGATCCTCTAGCTGCAATGCGTCAAGGCGCAGCTCAAGTACGGCAAGTCGAGAAGGAGAGGAAGCGCTGGCGAGAGGAGAAAGAAAGAGAACTAAGAGAATTGATGGAAGCTGAAGAGCAGAGAAAGAAACGGAAGCGAAAGTATGGTGATGATGATGACGACAACGAAGATGACTTAGAAGAGTTTAGGCTTGATGGCCCCGAAAGATCCTCGTCACGAAGAAGGCATGGTCATAGTGAGCGAGAGAGTAGACACAAACATAAGTCGAGCCGAAGATCACATAGAGACGAGGGACATAGCTATAGGCACAGAGACAAGGATGATGACAGGAGTAGACATAGGCACCGACATCGACATAGAGACAGAGAGTGACTACATTCAAATAATATATGCAAATCTGATTACTTTTTCTAAAGCCGGCCTGAAGCTGTCTCGCTCAACTAGAGACTGCAAGCAAAAAATACTCTCTCCATATCCACTACAAATTAAGAAGAAAGGCGATCAAAAGCCAGGCATTCTGCCTTGGCCCCAGAGTAGTCAAACAAATTAGAAGCCATCCTTCGGGGTATACAAGATCAAACAAACTCCACATTTAGTCCCAGCGTAATATCACATCCTATTTTCATATTAATACTCAATTTTGACCTCCTTCATGGAAGCCGTGACTAGAGCAGCCATATCTCGCGACTCGGATCCCTGAAGCGAGGCAATGATGTCTTTTGCGAGGCCCTCGGAGATTCCCTCTTTCTTATTCGAATAAATATCCAACCCAGCAGGTGTGAACATGCTAGCAGCGAAATAGGTCACAACCCATCTCTCATCATCTCTCTCGCCCCAGCCCAGAACCTCCCAATGGCTACTAGCAATTCTCAGGAGTCCCTTGCCCTTCCAATCCCAACCACCCGCACCGTCAGGAGTATCAATCCCTTTGATGGATTTCGGTTGTGGGAGGAAGGTTCGTGCTGTGGGTTCAGAGCAGACCTCATCGTCGAGCAGAGTTGGTCCATCGGGAGTGGTGGGTGGGATGAGCTTGTACGAGATACGGACATTCTTGGCCTTGCGCCACATAGGCAGTGTTGAATGTGTTACAGACCATGTGCCCTCGAGCCATTCTAAAGCTGGCTGTTTGAAGATCTTCAAGTCCGGGATAGCATACTTCATCGGTGGACGGATCTTGATATCCTTAGCTCTCGTAGATGACTTGGTAGAGGATTTAGTCGATGAAGAATGTTCGAGCGTGTTCTTGGGGGTCTCGGCTCCTCGTGCATCATTGGAGACGGGTTGCCCAGCAGGAGCTGGTTGTGAAGATGTGGTAGGTGACTGAGCTGCGGGAACTGCGGTCGACGTCAAGCCGGGAACTGCAACCTTCGAGGTTGGTGTTAGAGTTGCAGCTGGAGCTGGAGCCGGTGCAGATGCAGGTACAGGTACAAGTACAGTATCTCCTTTCACGACGGCTGGCTCGGAGGTCTGAGAAGACATATTCGGCGAGTGGGATTGGTCGAATCTGGAAGTGATGTCAGCAACATTTCAGTAATCATAATATTATTGACACACGTACTAGGAGGTGATTTAGGAGGGTCAACTAGCTTTAAACCCCAGATACAGTAAGATAATCAGATTAGCAGAAAAGATCAGATGTGGTGTTGGTGTTGTTGTCGATCCTCAGTAGTGTCGAGGGTTCGTTCGCACTGACACTTTAAGTATCTTCTAGGTTGTTAGTGAAGAGAGAGGGCCAGGCCTTTTTAAGATGAGAACAAAGACAGGTCAATCTGGGATTTCTTCTCCAGATTCTCAAACCCACAGATAGACAGCCCCCAAGCCTCCACGGGCGCGTATGGGTTTTGGATGTGTTGTAAGTTCACGTCATTCCGCTTCATGCGTTGGTTGCCCAGCGCGCGTTTTGGCTTTTTGTTGACATCAGTCGCAGGGAAGGCTGAACAGCGTCGCCGCCAGATTCCAGAAGTTGGGGTTCAGCCTTGCAGCCCGCAACCACAAATCCCTGCGCCGCCCATTCCATCATCCCATCTCCTCCACAAAGCCTCGCTCTCTCAGCCTCTGCCAGCTCAAGCTGCCCTTGAATAATGGATCCGGCTCCGGCTTATGCGTCCGATGATGAAGATGGCGCTGCTGCCATGGCTGCCGCCATGGGATTCTCCTCCTTCGGCACCCAGTCCAACCCCACCAAGAAGCGCAAATTCAACGCGGCGACGGATGCATTCGTCGAAGGCCAGGACCTCGCATCGCTCGATAGGGGAGGCAAGAAGGGGCAAGGAAGCGGTGGAAATAACATCCCGCTTGGGAAACAGAGGGTCCTCGGTACGGCACCAGCTGCGAAGAGCAATGCGGAGGAAATAGATCTGGATGACGGAGAGGAGGCTGGCCCGAATTACATCGATACGAGTCTCCCTCCTCCGATAGAGGATTTTCTAAAAGAGAAGCAAGAGAGGATCGATAGGGTTCTTGCGAGCATTCGACCCGAGCTACAAGGCGCCCAACTACTACATGAACTACCCCAAAGACCTGCAAACAACGATAGCACCTTTCAGTCAGCATCGGCTTTCAGCGACACAGCATCCATAGCAAGCAGTTCACGGCCAAACCAGAGGGGTGGACATGGTCAGAGGAATGAGTTATGGTATGTTGGATACTATGATCCTAGCTTCAATGAGAACCCATGGGCCCGATTGGAAAAGGAAAGGGGACTGGAACCAGTAGGAAGTTGGATAGAGCGTCCGGGCAGGCGACAGGATGGTCAGACAGCCACATAATCTGAGTCTCGAGGACTTGAAATTTAGCCTCAAGCCTGATAATCCAACAAAAAGAGCTACGATTAATCGCATTGGACATAAAGAATCAAATAATCAAATAATCAAAACGGGAAACATCATCAGCAATAAGCCAAAGAGAGGTCAGTAGGAGAGCTCTTCATTATACCAGGAGGCTTATTCAAACACTAGATGTGCATAGGTACTTTCTCGTTGGGTATGATCAATTCCGCTGTTCTCTGGGCAATCGGACGATGTATTCGGAGGCAGATTTAATCAACCCTTTTACTTGCTCGTCTTGATTGGGAATGGTAATATACGTTCAAGATATTGGCAGAACTGGGTATCATGGAAGAAGAGAATGAGACATTTCCATCATATTGCTTGAACTTCTGACAAATCATTACAGTACCGCCTCACATATACAGGTAACAAGCCACGTATCGATTTGAAATATTGTATTCTATCTACACTGCTATAACTATTCCTCCTCTTTTACATCAGATCTCTATCTACAAATCCATTCATTCCGTTGCCGTCTGAAACCATGGACACAGCAAAACCCCGGGTATATCATCCACCAAGCCCAAGCTTTAGCCCTCCAATGCAAAATAAAAGCTAGCTCCCCAAAAAAATATAATGAACCCGCTATTTTCACAGTGCGCTCCAACCAAAAAGAAATTCGTCAACAGCAGTTGCCGTAGCAAGACAGACAGGCAATGCGATCAAGGCCGTTAAAGTACACAGTAAGGACAGAAAAGGCTGTGAAAACACATTACAAACATATTTAGAGCCAAAAGAAAAAGAAAGAAAACATTGAATAGAAAAGAAGAATTTAGTACAAGAATGCGTTCTCAAAGGAATGTTCATCTGATCCATCTGATAATGGAATCGAGCAGTTGTCATAGGAAATTGGCGCCGAGCCCAGTCGTTAAAAATTGGCCGCAGTAAATATGACTTTCAAGAGCCAAGAGAAAGTTTCGAGTGACGATGGGTCGATCAGGCTTGGATCATCTTTCCATGACTTGCAATCTCTGCATCGCTAAGTGCCGCCATCCAAAGGCACCTTTCTGTTATGCCTTCGATGGGCAAGAACCGATAAAGTTGACTGGCTTCGAGCAATCGCAAAAGATTTTTCACGATAGCGGCATCCGTCCGGCATCTTTCGAAGTTCACCAAAGGTTCTGTTGTCGGTGTACTGGCTATTTGACTTGGGCGTTCTGCGTTGATCAACAAATCATGTGTGTAAATCCCAACGAAAGGGATGCAGCCTCGGTCTGCACCAGAACCCTCCATCTCTGCCCTCAGACTGTGAAAATTACTGGTAGGAGTAACCAGCGCCTCCATCTCGTTGAGTGTGTGCATATCAGCGGCTGGAACATAAGACCACGTCTCCGTCAACCGAGAGATGTCTTTGGAGGTGAGGGCAACCGTAAGTTGGGTCATGGTCGCAAAATTGCGGTACTTTCGGCAATGAGCTGCGATATGGATAAACTTCATGATACATCTGACTCGCTCTTCGAGATCCTGGGTAAGAACAATCTCGGATACAGCCCATTTCACCATAAGGTTGAAGCGAGCAATAACAACTTCAACTCCTCGTGGCTCCGAAGTCCGGAGGAATTCTACCCATGATCGAGATTCTGTCTGAGTATCCTTCCAGCGCATTTCGATGAGATCTTTCCAATCAATCTCATTCAGAGCATCTTTCTCGATCAGGGTGAATTGCTGAGCAAGAATTTGAGAATCGAATGCTAATGTGAATGGCAAATGCACCGAAGTCTTGCGGGAAGCCTCAGGCAATCCATTCAACCTCAAAGGATTATGTGAAGTTGGAGACGCGCCTCTCTCCCCGAATCCTCCATTGCCGAGCGTGGGAGTGATCTCAGGCGTTGGTGGAAGTGGTGAATGAGGCTGGTACTGCAGCTGAATGTCATGGACTTGAGGGATGCTTGCGGTGTCTGGAGATAGCCGCAATGCTTGTACCAAAGTCATTGGAGGTGATGGGGGGTGACGTAGCGGATGAGATGGAAGAGCTATCTCCTTGATGATAGTCCCAGGGCGCATAGGTGGGAATGCAGAGGTTGAATCTGAGTTGTGAGCAGTGTATTCTGTTCGAGATATAACTTCCAAGGACATTTCTGAGGAAAGGTCGCTTCGATCATCATCACTATCAAGCAAGGAATCTTCGTCTCTAGGGTCCGTACCACCAATCGGAATCCTTCTCATACTGTCCGTCTCATTCACAAATTCATATGAAGGGTGTGAGGACTCCGGGGTGTGTTCCTTGTACTGTAGCCGCTCATGACTGGATTGTGGGGCTGTTGTTGAATTCCAATCAAGAGTCCTACTTCGATCGTCCTTCTCCATAGACAAGCCACGTTCCAGCAATGGTATTGAAGAATAAGACTCGACTGATCTTGTCGACACAATAGGAGTAGATTGCATCCCAGTCGGTTGGTAGACAGTAGGCTTTAGCTCCTCGCCAGTCTGCTGTTGAGGTTTGTACGTATCAACAACAGGAGGGGTTTTGGAAATACCACTCTCAACAATGTGCTTCAAGCGATGCTTGTGCTTTTCCTCTTCATCCTCTAATGTTAAAGTGCTGACATCGAAATGGGGACCACCAAAACTATTAGTCGCGCCCGGAACAACGCGTGGTGATGCTTCCGAAACATTTGAGTGCCGTTGCTCATATTTACCTTCCAGTTTCAATAAAGCAGATTCCACTCCACCATCATCGTTGACATCATCGGGAATCTGAGCAAGCATCTGCGCTTCTTTTTCGAATGATGGTCTCATTACTGGCTGAGAAGAATGCGTACTGAATAGAGATACATGTGGCTTCGGCGCAGGCTGAGCGAGTTGTCCCAAAGAAAACGTTTGCGCATTGGTTTTCGAGTCTTCATAGTCGCTATTCACAACCCCAACATAGTCACTAGAGTCAGCACCAAGGAGATATGAACTGCGGACTGATTCGGAATATGTGGTGAGTGACCCTGTTGACATTGGCCTCCGAAGAGGCTGCGTGTTCAAATCCCCTACATTATTAACAGCTCGTAAATCTCCCCCTGGCCTTCTTCGTAGGACCCGAAGAGGGAGTGGCACGGCTTGAACACTTGATAGTCGATTGATGTCTTCCGAGAAAGAGCTCGCGTCAAAGCTGCGCTCTGTGTGGTCTCTGGTCATGCCACTTTGAAAAGAGGCGTAACGGCGTAAAGAACCGGATTTCTTCATCTTGGAGCTGTAAGATCGTACATGACCAAAAGACCGTGGGGATCTCATAGACGGCCGAGCGAATGTCCTATTGCTAGGAGATCGCTCGTCCTCATGTGAATCTCGAAAATCTTCAACCAGGGATGGGGTCCTCTCAATGGAGAGTGAACGATTCCTGGTTGTCTGCCCCAAAAGATGAGAGGATCTTCTAGGTGTTCCTAGAGGCAATTCTGGCGGCGTACAAGGAGGTGTTGGGCCACCAGAAGGGTGCATGAACGCATCCACAAATGTATCAACAGAGGGGTTGGTTGGTAGCGCACCAGTCATGGTTGGAAGTTGAGGAGCTAAAGTATCATCAAATATGACTATTGACTTGCTTCCGTTGGTTAACTCGCTCCCTGGAAAGCGGCTATGACTTGGCTTGTTGGACTGCAAAGTTGTATCTGGGTGCATCTCGGAGTAATGCAAATCGTTCCGTTCGTCACCAAGGCTTGAATCCTGCTCATTAGCCTCTCTCGTCATACCCTCTCGCTCCATGCTTTCTCGTTCCATGGCTTCCCGCCTCTCTGCATCTGATTCAGCATCTTCTCGAACAGCTTTCTTGAAATCTTCAGCAATCTCAGCACCTAGAAGATCTATACGCATCGGTGCGCGAGCACCAGTATTGCGAGCTCGTGCTTGGGGTACCACAGCAGTGCCAGGGAGTCGATTTATTGTCGCTCCTCGGACGCCTAGAGGTGCAATGAAAGGAAAGCTACCTTGTGTAGGGGATGCGTCATGACTAGAAGGATTCCTCGTGCTCAAGGCTCTTCGTACGCTACCGAGAAGCTTTTTCATGCCAGGACCTGACATTGCGGATGGTCCTTTTTGTGTAGCAGGCGTACCTGGGAAGAGTGTAGTAGCCCGATTGGCATCGGCAGGTGTGCCAGGGGCGATATCCTCCACAAATGCTTGTCCTGGTGGAAACAGATTGCCTCGAACTAGGCTACCCGCATATGGTAATGCAAGAAGGATTTCGGTGCTTTTGTAGATCACCTTTTGTACAGGCGGAGTACGTTGGTCCCTCAATGAATCCGATAGACTCCCACTACGCTTGTGGGAGTGTGCAGGTCTAACCCGCTTACCCGTTAGTGCTTTAGGGGTGGTAGCTATAGGTGGAGAATTTTCGTACACCGAGCTTGCAACGACAGGATGAGCTCCGACCGGTTGAGCAGAAGCTGCATTGCGTGTACGCGTGGGAAACGAGCAAGAGACAAAATCTTCGCTCATGATGCTACCAGGCGAAAGCGGTGGTTCGTCGTCATCATCCATATTGTCTACTTGAACAGTAGGCACATTTTGCGCATCTATAATGGAGTCGATATGACCAGCACGCGATACATCGGCGAAGAAATTTTGAGTTTGAATGGTAGATGAATCTGGTTCGCCTTCCATGAAATCAGGCTCGATAATGCCTTCGAGTTGAGGCGGTCCTTCGGGGTGAGTTTCCCAAAAGCTTGGGTCCAGCATCGGGTTTCGGTGACCTGCTATTCCACCAGGGGTTATTTGTACATCCATACCAAGCTCTGCATCAAAGTCGTTAGAATCCCAATACAATGCACAGACTCGTCGCCAACATTTCTTAAGTTCTCCCAAGACCTTCAATGGAACTTTGGACCGTGTTGCGTCACTTGACAAGTCTTGAACTAGTTTGTTGAGCAATTCACAAAATGCCTTTCGCAAATCGTAATCGATCACGAAGTCGTCCAAGAAGTAATTAAGAATCCAGTGACGCATCGCAACGAAGGTCCTCACGCGGACGACAGTGCCAACCTCGTCGTCCCTCCCAAGAGCCCACTGTAATCTTGCTAGAATCATGTGAAGCAAATCAGACGTGTCTAAAAATGCACGATAGGTCAGGAAGAAATCAGACAGAAGATCGTAATCTACGAAGGTTGGGGATGTGATCTCTGCTACGAGTCGAGCAGGTGTTGCAGCTCTAATGCTTCCATTCGTAGAATACCGAACTACTGATGGGTGATCACAGGCTGGCTTAAACGTTAATGCATCGAACATTTCTGGGCTGATTGGCATCCGTTGGCGAATAACACCTTCTGATATCATCGGTGAAGGGACTAGAGGGCTTGAAGGCTGATTGGCAGCATTGTAGGGTTGCGGCGAAGAGTCAGAATGCCTTCGAGATAGAACTTGATTCGGTAGGCGAGAGCTGCGAGATGGGTTCCTAGAAGAAAAACCGCTCGAGCGTACTTCATCTGTCCCGGTATACGAAGAATTTCGCAAGAAGGCCGTCCCTCTCATGCTGAACCTTGGTGTTCCCAACTTATAGGAAGGAATCGGGACCTCCAATGTAGGTATTCCTTGCGTAAGTTCCAAGCTCTTAGATGGCCCGCCAGTACTTGGTCTCTCTATGACAACCCTAAATGCCCCTACATCAGAGTCTTGCACAGGTACCTGAGATTCATCTATGGTGGAATGCGAGAATGCACGTCGGTGTTGGCGTTGTGTTGAAGCTGGCAAATCGGGAAAATACTGCTTCTTTCCATTACGTGCTGGTGTTGCCGGGGACCTGGTTGGTGTCCACAGACTACCGCGTGTTGAATCGCCCTCTTCCTTCCGAGCAGTCAATACATCAAGGCCCGCGGTGCTTGGTGGGGTTATGGGGAATACAAAAGATGGTTGCGGGTATCGTTGATTTGCGGGGCGGATTGTAGGTCTGTCAACAAAGTCCGGTCAGTCATTGTTTACTCACCAAGGGCACTCCTTCGCGGGCTGTTGCCTGCCCATAACAGTGCAGCCTTACCGTAAGTATATCCTGCCATTGTTCCCGACATTGGCCACGGTGAATTGTCTTCCTTCTCTTCCAGCAGAACCTCCATCCGGGGTGAGATCAAATTTACCATCTTCCGCCTCTCTCCTAGCCCGTCTTGAGATGCTATTCTCCTTGCGCAATCCTTCCTGTAAATGCTTCTTCTTGAGTGACTCCGGGGTCCGTTTTTCCGTCGCGACTTTCGGTCGAGGGGCCGGAGCAGGTGAGAGAGTGATTCTGGTCTTTGGAACTGACCTGTCCACCTCGCGAATCGTGGTTGAGATGCGACCGGATTTAGGTAGGCGACCTCGAGGGGACAATCGATCTCGTTGACGCTCTCGTAGACTTTGGGCCCCATGATTATGGGCCATGGTCGATGGAGATGCCGCTTCAGGCATAGGGGCGGCAACAACTCCTCCCAATTCCTCCATCATCGGCTGTCTCTCTCGCTCTGTCTTGCTCTCTCTCTCTCTCTCTCTCTTTCTCTCGATTCGTCTCGTCTCGTCTCGTCTCGTCTCAACAGCAATACAGCAGCCGTCAGCTGTGTCGTCGTTTACTTGCCCGGCGATGCATTTGTTGTTGTTTTGGGAGGGACCTGCGGGAGAGCACAGTTGGCGGAGAAGATGGGTAGAAGAGAAGGATGTTGCTTGATCAGAAGAGATTGGGGGTTGCACTACGGGTACTGTGGCTGGGATGGAGAGGCAGGTGCGAGCACTGAGCAGCGAGCCGGAGTCCAGAATAATGGCAGCGCAGCGCAGCGCAGCCCACTTCCCCTTAGCGAACAGCAGGCAGAGAGAGAGACAGTTCTGCTTCCTGAAGCCCTGACCCTGGTTCTGGGGGGGGGAGGGGGGTATGATGAGGGAGGGGGGCCTGGTAGGTAGGGTAGGGTAGGGTAGGGTAGGGGAGGGTAGGCTGGCAGGCTGGCTGGTGTGTAGTGGTGTGTACTGTAGGTAGCTGTAAGTAGCTGGCAGGCTTGAGGGCTTGAGGGCTTGAGGGCTTGGAGTCGAAGAAAAGCCAAAAAGACGTTAGGGGATCGATGCAGGCCGCACATCCAGCATCCAGCATCCACTATCCAGCATCCACCATCCACCATCCACCATCCACCAGCTGCGAGAGTTGACAGTCTGTGAGTCGAAGTCTGTGACCACTGACCACTGACCACTAACCACTGACCACCAGAGAATAGAAATGACTGGCTACGACTGGCTGCTTCAACCTGGGAACACATCAACAATCATCATCATCATCGTCGCCGTCGTCGTCGGCATTCCAGCCTGTTTGCAGTACACCACAGTTCCAGCAGAACGAAGGGGGTTGTTACATGTTGCTTGTTGCCAAAACTAAATGATGTCGCCGTGGAAACTATCGGAAGATCAGCGTGTCAATGGGTTGGGTAGAGTTGAAGCCAATTCCAACCGCTCGCGGGAGCCAGCCCAGCTTCCCAGCGCTGGCTGTTGGGCCATGTTGATTCGGTGAGCCGGTGCTGGTTAGTGATGAAGAGGCTTCTCACTTCGACCACTAGCTATCATCATGGGTCTCCTACTATTGTATCATCAATTTGGTACGCTGACTATTGTTCCACTGGATGGCACTCTGCGGGACTGTACATGCGGCTTCCTGGCTCTCAAGCACTATGTGATCCAATAAGCAGCATACCGGCACTTTGAAAGCTGTCATGGCTGATGGAGGGCTCTGCGGCTAGAGAACAGACAGTACTTTGCAAGTAGGTCTCGATCGCATCTCACTTCACAACAAACAAGCAAACAAGCAACCATTCTCAGCATTCCTGACTGCTCACCAACCTTATCCCGCACGCATCGCATCGTATCTCATCTCATCAACCACCTACCCGTCTCTCCAGCCATCTCGATGTCCCTTTCCGACAGCATTTAGACTTTGGCGCATTCTCCCATACTCCTTGAAATGTGCGTCCCCGCGAAGATCAGATGTCGCGCGGAGATTGCCTCGTCATCTTACTTGATGATGCCGGGCTTCCTCTGTTCTTCAGCCACTTCTTCAGCACGCTTCCTCTCGAGTCTCGAACCCTTAGGGCCATGGATCCAACAGCATCCCAACCGTCCGTCAATTTAACCGTCGCGACCTGCAGCGCCGCCTCGCAATTGGAGGAGACGTGCAAAGGCCAGAGGGTGGAGTGGATCACGAAGCCATCTCATGCAGTTGCACAAAAGGTGCTGACTGCATCGCCGTCTTCCTCCGCTTCCTGCCAGTCGCCAGCTTGCTCGGAACCCAGCGCGGTGGACACGAGGAGCACTGTTAATTAATGGCCATTGGCTCCGCTCAGGGGTGCCGGTCTGGTGTGTCTAGCTTCTCATCTGGGCTGGCTTGGGCTGGCTTCACCATCAGCTAACAAGGAGCATAACCGGCACGCTGGCCACCGGATGAAGGCGCCATGTCTCCCCGTCTCCAGGACGAACCTCATGAGGAGTAGGCTGGGTCTTGCCAACTCCCGACATGACTCCAGAAAGCCCGAAGTGCTCTGTACAGTAGTTCAGACGTTCAAGCTTCAATGCTAACCAATGGACCAACATGTCTGTACGAGACGGCTCGGGGGTGCAATGGATATCATCCAGAACTCTTCGGTCCGTTCAGACTCAACAACGTCCTGCTGCAGACAGTGCAGAGTTTGGACCTCGAAAATTCCAAGATTTTTTTGCTGTTAGCCGATGACGACCCCCCAAGCGCGTCAGAAGTCTATTCTAACTGTAACTCAAATGAACACGCTCTCCACGGGTGATCGGACGTCGAATCGCCAAAGCTGATACGCTTACGCGAGGTGTCAACCGGGCATTCTATGAGATACGTCTCGACCTGCTGCGTGCTGTGTCTTTATCACAAAATATACACAGCAATGATAATCACCACCAACAGGCTCAGAAGTTAAGAACCTTCCCATCGCGGGTGCATGTGCGCCTCTCGTCTTGGATCCAGTTCCAGTTGCAATTTGCATGACCATGACCTTCGAGGCGAGATGCACGTCTCCCGAAAACTCGTCATCACCCCTCACATTATTCACAATTTCACAAATTACCACCAACACCCGATCTATCACTCGTTTCAAGATGAAGTACAGCAGATCAGATCTCCGGATCCAGGTACCAGGCATTGCTTTCTGACATCACAGGGAGACTGCATTTCCTGAGGCAGGCAGAAGAATGGAAATGACCCTTAATAACAATGATCGAGACGTCGCAACGTCCTGAAAGAAGCAATCCGGATACGATTGCCATATCGATAAAGTGAACCGTCTGCTTTCCACGTTTTCAAACACTGCCCGTCCCGTGTCTCTTCCGACACGGATGATAATCGGACCACGTTCTCAATCCCCTGGTAACAATGTAAGCCATCATTATCCTCATCATCTCCACTTCAGCCCTTTTCGCTTCCGTGACCTTGCGCCTATGTTCGGCATTGAGCACAAACCTCGTATCGTCATTTTTCCAAACTACCAAACATCTCTGTAGAATTGGTAGAAGACAACAACAGTATTCATGGTCTACTTAGCATTTCCGCTATTTCCATACCACCACTTCTGCATGCAATATGCTAGCACGTGTGGGCTCCAGGGAGCACCCATCCCAAATGCCGACTGACAATCAGGCACATCCCAATCATACCCTAATGCAGAATTAACTCTCGTGTTCCCACTTTCCTGCTCATCACAGCCTGTCAACGGCAGATGTTGGAGATGTCGAGCCTTTTGAGTTTATGCACAGAAAGGATCTTGCTTGTTGGTGGCAATCATTGGGCTCAATTATGGTCATGTGATATGGTCAGAGCACGACGGGATGTCATGGTAACTATCCTGGCTGATTGCCCATTTGATGGTGGGGGTTCTTCCTTGTTGAATGTTGTGGTGTTGGATCAATTGTTGGTAGGTCCTCCCTCTTATTTTGCGAGGTTCAATCTCTTAGCAGAAGATATGATCAAGTCCAGAGCTCGTATCCTAGTACAAGCCATTTTCACTTCGATAATGTGAGGAAATGAGATGACAGCCTCGTTTTCTCCTGTCATCTGATTTCACCCCTCCCGTTCTGTCAATGTTGGTATTGGCTGTTGGCTTTTGACCTGGTGCTACGTTGGATGAGTTGGATGGACTGTGACAACATAGAACGAAATATCCAATACTGGGTGCGAGCTGCAGCAGCCTTGACTTCAAAGGGCAGGTACGGAGTCCATGTATCTGCAGGTGCGCAGCCATATCTGGTCCGATCAGAACAGGGTAGCCATCACAAGATCATATTCGGCCGAGGCAAAGATGGCAATTATGATAACAGTCTTTGTTACTGTACCTTTCGAAGGGCAGCCCCTGTTATCTTTTCCTCTTCCCAACTTCAATGGTTTGAAATGAGGTACGTAAGCTTGACATGCCTGAATCATTTCGAACTGAGAAGCTAGAAAGCCTTGCTCTTTGGTTGACGTCCAGCAAATGCGGTCCTTGTCTCCATAATTCATCTGGGCCCATGCAGCATGTCTGGCTGAGAAACCATATATCTCGTTCTCTAAGAAAGGCAAGCTAGACTACGATTCCCACTCGTTCTTGTCCACTTAACTTCCTATATCAGTCAGTAGATCCGATTTGTGGAGTGAAATTAATGAAAGTATGAGAGCTTTGGCAGAAAATTTTGCCTGCAGTGCACTCTGTTTGGCTTTACGTTGGAGGTGAAATTCTTACATACCTTGCGCCTCGCGCCTCCTGGGTGGAATCTCGGCATCGGATCTTTGTAGGAACCTTTCAATGGGTTGTATTATGGGGATATCCGTGTATTGGTATGTTGACGTCTTACACCTCTGGTTCCTGAACTCCCACAGGCATGGCTATTGTCATACCTCGCACATTGGAACATCTTGCTCTTCCATTCTCAATTTCCCATGATCCAATTCCTCACATATGTCTGTTTGGAACTTGCATTTTACGAGTCGATTCAATATATATGTAGCTATGGTATCTATCTGAGATGCTAGTTTACTGTTGTTCTCTTCCCCCTCTGATAATCTAAGGAAGGTTACTCGAAACCCGGAAAGACGAGCTCTTTGTATCTGAAAACATAAACCGATACTAACGCGGGATACAAGAACCCAACTAAATATCGCAGCTAGTACAGTCCTTGGCCATTTTATAGCTCTTTAATATAACTTGCTGCAAGTCTTGCACGTAATATCCTATACCTCCCGCTACCATTTTCCAAATTAAAGGGTTAAATCGCTCAAAACTATCCTGTGCTAATATCGGTTCATCTTTTTTGGTTCGAGGAACATGGGTTTTGAATAACGCAGAGTTTGGTATCTGCTCAGTTGAATTGGGGTTTTGGTTGGGCCAAGGTGCTGTAAGTCGTGTCATCGAGGTAGGATGTCAGAGATGCTATGTGGCAAACAGACCTCTGGATGGAAGGAGCATATCGATTTACTGCGTCGTCTCGTGGGTATGGACGAGCTGGGTTACGGGAATAATAATAAAACAGGGAGTGATAAATATTAAGAGGCATTCACGGATTAGGGATCAATCATACGGAGGTAAGTGGATTATATTGGGTTATATAGTTCTACGTGGTTGTGGAGGTTGCGAGAGCTTATATAGCTCGAGGAACTACCAAACAGGATAAACCCAATCATATGACTTCTCAGGTGTCGGATTCCCATTCAACAATAGATATACAATGAAAAACTTGTATCTAGTGCGCCTTTCTTTCCGCCTGGATCACTTGCCCTGCCCGTATATCATGGCGAGAAAGAAATAAAATGTCATCTTGAGAATCTGGGATATTAAGCGATCGAATTGAGTAAACGTTCATGCAGAGCTGTACATATATACTTTGATAGCTTCCAGTAATCTCTGACTTGTTGTATGTAGTTTTCATGGTGCAGATTGAGCCTTGGTCGGAGTAGACATTGTCTGTAAGGAGATATGCAACAGGATAATTCTGCGTTTTAATGCTTCCTTTTGGGTGCTTATTCACTATGGCTGAAAATTTCGTGTGGCCGAAGAAGGCTAGCTTACATGATGAATTTTCATTTGAGGTTCGTATCTGATACTACTGTTACCTGTTTCCTCTTGTGATATACTTTGTTTTCGTGTTTTCCATGACGGTCAAGCCTGCTCTGGTTCTGCCTTTTCTTCAGGCTTGAAATTAAATCCCAGTGAGACTCAGAGAAGCCACGGAGAAGTTTGGCATTTTGAAGGACGGAAAGTAAGTAAATGCATACCCGATGAGACAAGTTGTCATGTCAAATGCGCGTAGTGTACTAGTCTTCTATCTCCTGTCAAAGATTGATTTTCTTCTGATCACTTAAACTCCTTTGATAGCTTGTATTATTCCGTGTGTCAAGATTCGTTTTCAATCACCAACTCTCGATCAGGTATCAGACAGAATATGTCTCTTCAACATAACTAGATCTCTCCTGGCTTTGGTTTGACATTGTTCGTTAATTCAGCCATCGAAATAAGAACAAAAGAAGAAAATATGTGTTTCGGCGCACAAATGAAGTAGAGAATCAAATGTTGAAACCATAGAGACCCCAAACACCGCTTTATGCAAACACGATGGGGCTCGTCAATAAACGACAAACAGTGTGGTATTTCAATTCAATTCTTGCGATAAAAGTAACCGCACAGCGGATTCTCAAGGATGCATGATACTTAAGCGAGCTTCTGCAGTTCCACGATATATTTCGAGCTAGTTCTCGACAAGTACTAGAGGTTCTGTAGGCCATATGACAAGTAGGATATTTTCTGCGGGACTTTACGAGTCCTGAAAAATATGCAATTCGGTGTTACCAATGACGTGATGATTTCTTTTAGACATTCTGCAGAATTCGAATCAGAACTCTGATCGTAGCTACGAGTAATTGTTAGGGGGTCGCATCCTCTACTTTTAGCCACTTTGAACCTTTACCGCCTGCAAGATGAGACTAGAACAAGAAGCAAGCAGAAGAGGGAGCCGAGGGTTACCATGGAAAAAATGGAGAAGTGGAAGAGCTTCCAGAAGTTCTTGAAAGCATGCATGCACGTGACTGGATCTAGTGCGAGGCTGCAAAAAAATTAAACGAGGTCTCTCGAGGTGAATATTGATGAAGTTGGAACCAGAAGGGAAGGCGCCATCCTCAACCTCAACTCACATCAACAACGTCGAAGCGCGCGCTCTCCCACGACCTTTCATCAACAACTTTCCATCAACAACTTCGACAGCACCCAGCGGCGACACATACACACACACTCTCCCAGCATTCCTGCTACGACTACAGCAACCTCTATCGATTCAATCGATTACCTACCTGCCAAAGTGCATACCACCCAACAGCATCGCGCCCACGATGCCCCCCGCCCCCCCGCGCAGAACGCGCGCCAACCCCAGCCCTTCTGGCCTGAAGGAGCTCCCTGCAGTCCAGAAGACTCGAAGAGTAGTTCGCAAAGCCAAGAACGCGGAAGAGGCAAGCTTTGGTGATGATACAGGCGACTCAGACCAGCATGCTTCCTTCTCAGAGCGGAGAGATCAATCCCCCACACCAGCAGCACGCGGACGCGCTGGTAAATCGCGATCATCCTCAGCTGAATTACAAGCCTCCAAACAACAAAGCGCGTCCGACCAAACACGTAGATACAACACACGATCCCATACTAGATCAATCTCACCGGAGACCGAAGAGAATGTGCGAGCAGTACCAGCACCTCAGCCCAAACAGACCCGCGCAAACACCCGATCGAAGAAGCGAGCGCGAGCTGAAGAGCCCGTTGTGGAAGAAGAGGATGGATATAATGCAGATGAGCAACGCCCCGCGAAACGTAGTCGCCAAGGACGTCCAAAGAAAGCTGCAGCCAGTAAGAAGGTTCAGCCAGTGGAGGAGAACAAAGAGCTTTCGACACCGATTCCATCCATAGAGACACCCCAGCGACGCAAGACTTCAGAATCGATTGGCCTTGCCGAGGAAGAGGATGATACCCATTCCCGTCCCCAAACACCCCGAACACCACAGACGCTTGTCAACCCCGAAGAACCCATCGAGATCGATGACAATGCATCAGCAGAGCCCACACCTAGTATTCAAACTGCTCACTTCCGACAGACCTTTGGAAACCAAAAGTCATTTGATGGGGAGGCAATGAAAGATGTTCCCCGGGAACAGGACCTTGCAAATCATAAAACACCTAAGCGCAAGAATACCATTGCAAACCCACGTACTGAACCCCGCCGAGGTGATATGCTCAAATTATCAGAGCGAATGGACACCGATATTCTCTTGCATCCAGGCCAAAAGTTACTCTACGAGGCTTGGCTGAAGGAAGAGTACTGTCTTCAATACAATCGCACCAAAGAATCCTTCAATAAGATGAGCCTTAAAACTCAAGCTAGTATGCTGAAGCTCATGAGAAAGAAAGTGTTCAAGCCATCAAGAACATTCCCACAGTATCTCCAAGCAACAGGAAATGGTACCGTGGCAGGACGAGCTTCTTCCCAAGAAGTTTCAAACGATCACATCGATCATGATGAAACAGAAGAGGAAGATTCGATTGAGTTCTCTGTGTTGCCAACCGCCGATTCTCCAGAATTACCATTATACACTGTAAGTCGAGTCCCCATGCGAATATTTGCAACATATGTTAATTATCTACAGCCACATAAACCAGGATGGAAGGAACAACGAGACCTGGAGACCACTAGGGTCCAAGGCTCTCGACCAAGTATGAGCCAATCTCACTCCATTCCTCGCGAGACCATTTCTCCGGCTCGCTTTGCAAATTATCTTAGCAAAGAAGCCTTATTAACAGACCGCGATGTTTTAGAAGCCGCGAAAGTGGTCTCTCAAGTATTTGCAGCGGATCAGTCTAGAAGAGGAAAGCCTTTTCCTAATGCAGAGAGGCTGGGACAGTTCCTTGACCAATTTCAGCAGGAGGAGGTCGCTTCGTCTAGAAAGGTCACGACGCCTAGAAAGACACAAGCCACTCGAAATCAACTCGAAAGCTCGAAAGGCAGCGCTCGTTCAGCCCTGTCTTCTCCCATCAACGACCACAATTCAGATGACGAGATGTCTGATACGGATCAAAGCTTAAGCCCCGCAACCGATTCAAATCATGAGTCAACAATTCAAACCCCAAAATCACAAACATCCCCTGAAGCGGAGAAGTCTCGTGGATGGCTCTCTTCATTTACATCATCTCTCACCAGCCCCCTCAAGAAGTTTGGTCTAGGTGGTCGTAGCCAAGCTGCTACACCAGCACCCAATAACCCTGCAGAGTCTGGAATTTTTACACAGGGCGGTTTATCCCCTGAAGATTTGTCTACGCCTACTCGAAAACCCGCCTCACACAAGTTTGGTGCGGATCGGAAGGCTGGAATCAAAGCAGCAGTTGGCCGCCGTAAGGAACGTACACAAAATGCCCAGCAAGGTGAAAATTTACAAACCCCAATTCATCTACGTGGTGTTATGACTTCTGAAGCCCGAGCTGCTCTACATCAGCAAGAAGGTGATGTACACGGTGAAGCTAGACGCAAAAAGCGCGAGGCTGCTCAGCAAGAGGATTCTCAATGGACAGAGGAGTATATTGATGAGCGAGGATATGACATGGTCGCAACATGGGTCATGGATGGTGGGAAGCGCAAGAGAATGGTCTCACAACGACTAAAGAACCCCTCCTATCAATTCCCTGAATCCTCAGATGACGATAGCACAGATGCAGAAGAATCTGTATCTGGCTCACCACAAACTGATGTGGGAGCACCATCAAACATTGCACCAAACGAGCGCTCAGAGCCACCACGAAAGCGCATCTTCCAACAAGCACGTCGCGCAATCGGTCTTGATACGCCGCCATCCGCCGAAGAGTTAGAGGAGCTTTCTCGAAACCAACGATTAGACGAAAGCTTTGGTGATCCATATCGTGCCCGTCCATATACCGGGAAATACCTCAAGAACGCTACTTCAGTTGAGCGAAACGTGCACGAAGGACGCCACCCTCTTTACAACGGTTCTGAAGCTGTGCAATCCACAGGCAACGTTTTCGAGGAACAGACCCGTGAAGGCTCGAGTGGATTTGACGCCATGTTCCCAGGATTCAGACCTCCAAGCTCAGGCAGCAGCAGTGGTGAGAGTGCCAGCGAGTCCGATGAGCATGTTAACGTTAATCCGAACGTTGAAGCATTTGGTCAATACCTGAAGCAACACGAGGAGAAGAAGAAAGCCGAGCAGCGCCAGCAATTGGGATTGAGTGATGATCAGTCTGCTCTCCAGGAAAAGCAGTGGACGCAATCGCCCCCGCCTAAACCAAAACCATCAAACGCCACATTACCTGGAAAACAAATATCAGACGAAGAGGCAGCCAAAGCACGAGAAGCACGTATCCAGGCAGAGAAGTACTTGCCCAAGAAGCCTTCTCGTCTTCGCGAGGTAGAGCAAGCATCTCCTATCCATCAAAAGGAGAACGCCCTTCCTCAATTCTTTAACATGGCGGAGGAAACCATGATTGAAATGGGAGTTGATGGAGATATCATGTCTGCAATTATGAGCATCGATGATGGTGTTATTATTGATCTCGACTTGCCCACGGAGAGATTCAGTCGGAGCCGGAGCAACAGCATCGATAAAGCTGTTGATATGCTTTTCACATAAAAGAAGAAAGAGGGGAATCGAGGAATTGTCATAGATTGGATGTCTGAGTCAAAGTTTTGTGAAATGAGAGAGTTGTTACAGTCTTTTCTTTCTATTGGCGAACTGTGCAGGGTTGAAGAAGAGTTGATCGAACTATGTGATTCTGTGGAGTTTTTTACGGGCACCTGTCCAATTCATGTTTTCTTTTTTGTTTGTTTTTTGTGGAGTACTTGTGGAGTTTTGAACACTGTGGCGTTACAACATTGGGAATGGAGTTCTGGATATACTTGGGTTTGGCTGGCTGGAGCCGCTGGATGGATATTCATTGGTTGAGAGGAGGGTGGTTGGAGGAAGAATTTGAGGGACGGTTCTCGTGGGGTTTCTACAGCGCTTGAGCTACCACTTGGGATGTGATCGCCACTGAAGATTTGCTTGAGATTCTAACCGCTTCTCGCAATCTTCAGTGGTTGAACTGCCCTTGTCGGTGTGCTCGCGACTGTTACCAGTTTCACTACTTGAGATGCCCGCACTTTCTGGCTGGCTATTTTCACCTTCGCCGATGACCTTGTTGTCAGCGGCTACAGCAGCGCACGAGCGATGCTCGTTTCACCATGTATATAGAATGAATGATGACAAAGCCTTCGAAACATTTCTCGTCGTCGCTCTTATGAACTCTTACTTGCTATTTTCAAATCCGATGACAACTTCGGTAAGAATACTTGTGGTTTTGCAGAGTGGTAGAAGTATTGGGATAAGTTGATGAATAATACCTGCCTTGGCCGTAGATTGTTGTACTTGGTGCTATGGATGGATGAGCTTTGGAGTTTCGTTGCAGCTAAGATGAAAGTCAACCGCCTTTTTTATTGCGCCAGTTGTGACTGTTTCTACGGTACTGAGGTATGGAACACGATGCTTCCAGAATCTTGTTCTGCTCGCTTGACGATCCTGTCAGCTGCAGAAGCTTGAATTTAGCTACAAAACGCTAAGAGAAGCACCCTGGGAGTCTGGGAGAGAGCGAAATGAATTGCCGTGTGTGAAAATATCGTGATCTGTGAGTCTTCGGTATCCCCCCCGTCAGAGGTCCAAATATGGCTGAAAGGGCACGGAGGCTGGCCAAACCAAGGAAACCTTGCAAACTCTAAGAGGCCTAGAACAGTAGAGATCGAGGATGATTCTTCGCTGGCGGATTATTGGCTTATGGGCAACACGAGTCGTTTTTGGCTCATAGCGGTCACGACTCATGAGCGAGGTCATCACGGATCCATCTCGACGGACGAGAAAGACTGCGTACCTGAGCAGGCAGATATGCGTTGATTTTATTATTTTCGAGTGCTCTCTCGGACTTTGCATCCTGTGTGCAATGCTTAATGCTTGTGCAATGCTCCACAGTTTGCGCAGTGAGGGGAAATGGAGTCGCCGGTCCAGGCCTTGGGGGTCCCTCATCGAGATGTGGAATGCACTTCTGGCTGACCATGACTCCCGGCACAACAACCTCCCCAGGCTGTGTTGATTGGGGGTATTGCTGAATGCGCGAGCCCGGGCGTCCTCGTCAGCACATTTTCCTTCAGCATCGAGGGGGCAAGCGGTCGGGGGTGGGTTGGTGAGCAAATCACAAAAAGACCGCATTTGCAAATCCCCCATGTTAAGGTAGATCTGCGGGATCTGCAGAGGTAGAGAGGTAGAGAAGTAGAGGCAGAGGCAGAGTAATCAGAGTAATCAACGAAACAGCTCACCCTGTACAGTATGAAGCCCCCAGCCAGCCAGCTATAGCAGCCCTAGCTTAGTAGTAGTACTAGCAGACTAGTTGTTTGGTTGTTGTCGTTGTTGTTGTTGTGTGTGAGATTTGCCATTTCCTTGGACACAACACATTTCCCCCCTTGTGCTCGCTCGCTTAGGTAACCTTTTTCTGCCTCTCGCCGCCAGATGACGTATCGAGCATTTAGCGTCACTCGCCGCCGACGAAACCTCAGGTTGCGTCGCCAGATGCTCTCGGTCTCGGTCTCGATCTCGATTCGATCCAATCAACCTGGTTCTTCGAGAGCCGCAAACTCATCGATCGCAATACTCTAAACACCATCTCAGCCTTGTGATCTTGAAGAATGATAGCCCCCGTGATGATCTGACGCCTTGCTTTCCATCATGGACGCAGCCAGCACTGCAGGGGAGGAACTACAGCAGTACTTACCCCCCAGGCTTTTTGAACGACTCCGACAGATCGCGGGATACACCTGGGACGAGTCCAAACAACCCTTTCATTCTAGCTATGATAACTGGTAAGTTTCCAAGGTGCCTACCGCGCCTACGTGCCTTGACTAAAGCAGCGCAGGCAAGTCTACGGGACCAAGAACACTGGCAAGCAGCGAGCGAGCGATACGACCACAAACCCACACGGCAAACCAGAACGCCACATCGAGATACATGGGATTCGCAGGGCTGATAGTGATGCTGAAAGTGAATCGGGCAACTCATACGATGGTCAATCCGAACCAGAGAATGTTGCCGTCGTGGCACGCGTCTCGACTCATGCGTTGAGGGAAGAGAGGGCATTCCATATTTGCAAGAACCTTATCAGGTCCGTGGATCCAGAGGGCAAGCATATTGTGAGGCCCATAGACCTCGTGCGGCTGCCAGGCCAGCAAGGGGATAAGGGGCCGGTTGTTGTATGCATATTCGAGCACCCAGGCCCGAATTATTTACCTAAAGTCATAGATTATGGACCCGCATGGTACAAAGGTCGAAAGGTTGGGGACACACACGAGGTAATTCGGGACGAGGTGTTCATGCCCAAGGAACCAATTTCTCTCGACAGATTTCTAGACTTTGCTATTGGCGCCACGGAGTGCTTGGAGATTCTGCATCACGGCCAAAGAATTGTGCATGGAGAGATTCGAGGCGATGCATTTCATATGCACCCCGAGACATCTACTGTAAAACTTATCAATTTTGGCTCAGGGCTCCGGACCTTTGAGCATGGTCTTACGAGTACTGGCTGGTCAAGCCTCTCGAAAGAGCTTGGTGCTAAAACAAAATTGTCATATATGTCTCCCGAGCAGACTGGAAGATTGCCGGCTCAGCCTGACAGCCGCACGGATATATATTCTCTGGGTATCCTTTTCTGGACTGTACTTGCTCAGCAACCCGCCTTTGACGGAGAAACGCCTATGGATATTATCCAAGCAGTTCTCGGCCGTCGGCTCCCTTCCGTCTCAAGCATCAACATGAATATACCAGATGTTGTTGGAAGAGTGATACAAAAGATGACTGCCAAGGCTATTGCTGACCGCTACCACTCGGCCAGTGGTTTAAAGCATGATCTTGTTGAGATTCAACGGCTCTTGGGCGATGGAAACTCTGGAGCTCTCAAACACTGGCAGATTGCTACAAAAGACGTGTCTTCATTTTTCATCCTTCCTACTACCCAGGTTGGTCGGGCCAAGGAGCACGAGGAAGTCGTTGCAATAATCAATAAGGTATCAAGGCGTCATCTCATGGGTCAAAAACAGGAAATTTCAAGTCTGTCATCAGGCTCAAGCTTATCGGACGGTCGATATGAGGCTTTCGAAGCTGGCCTCGCAGGCCTAGCGGGCAATGGGGGGGATTTTTCCAGTGAAGGAGACAATACAAGTTCTGCCGAGAACACTAACGCAGGTTTCTTGCTTGGGAGTGATCAGAAACTCACAATTCGAAGTGGTTCAAACCAGTTGAGGTCTGCCTCAAACTCCCAGCATAATTCTGTTGAAAGTCAAAGCTCCAATCGGTCGAATAATTCTGTACGATCAACTTCCAATGTGAAGCCCTGGGAGAAAAACAGTGCTTTATCTTTGGAAGCCAGAAGCGTCATCGAGAGTATTTCAGAGGGTCCGAGATCTAGTAAGTCTCCTTTTGTTTTTGTTTCATGTGGATTGATGTATCTGCTACCTTTTCAGACAAACAAATGTTGTCACATAACAGAACTGATATCGACTGTAGGCTCGGATGGCGCTGGTAGTTTGACAAATCAACGCAACACTCATAAATTCCGCCGAAAGGGCCGATGCGAGGTTGTCAGTATTGCTGGTGCTGCTGGACTTGGCAAGAGCTGTCTCGTGCAATCAGTACAGGCTGAAGCGCGGCGTCGTGGATATTTCGCCAGCTCCAAGTTTGACCAAGCTAAGAAAACACCCTTTGGACCGGTGCTTAAGATACTCTCAACTCTATTCAAACAGGTTTTTTCAGAGAGCAATACAGAGACACCTTTCCATCAACTTCTCAAACAATATGCCCGACCCGCTTGGCCCATGCTACACAAAGTACTTGGACTACCCGAGTTTCTCCTAGGTTCAAAAATCAATGTCCCAAAGCGTGGCCATTCAAGTCAACTATCACAGGGGTATAACAAAAGCATACAACAAGAACTTGGACGACGGGATTCATCCCCATCAAGCTCAAATAACAGTTTATATAGCATATCTCTTGGTGCTCAGAGCTCCCAGGATTTTCTGCGAGCAGGCTCTTCGACGAAGAGTATGCGATTGATGAACACATTTCTCGATGTGCTGAGGGTCTTTACTCAACACAAGTTCATTTGTCTATGCCTCGATGACCTACGTGAGTACACCCCGAATTGTTTTCTCAAATCTCTTAGCAGTGTGCATATGGAATCGAAAGTCGATTGCATTGATATGCTATGCTTGAATCTAATACTATCAATGAGACCAGCCAATTTTGGTCATTTCAAATGCGTCACCTTTGTGGTCGGAAAGTGTTGAATGAATGTTCTCGAGAGCAGTTGATTTCTTCACTTTCTTTGGGGGCAACTACCTTTATCCTGCATTTGTTGGCGTTGTGATTCGCCAAATGATACTTTATATGTGCTTATATATCGGACACATATCTCCAAACCGAGACTAACACATTTCTTCAATAGAATTTGCGGATGATGAATCCTTGGATTTAATCACCCAGATTGTGGCCGCTAGAATGCGTCTTGTGCTTATTGTAACATACCGTCCTGGAGAGATACTACCCGAGAAGATTAGACCAATCCTAGAACCTCCTAACACTGAGGGTATCAGTAACCTAGCCCCAATCCTGCGAGCGTGATCTTGCTAACTAGTATAGAATATATCAAGGCAGGAGGTGTTGGCATTACACGAATCGAACTTCAACCTTTGAGTGAGAATGACATCACGCAATACGTGGCTATGGCACTATGTCGACCCATGCAAGAAATTGTTCCCTTAGCAGCTGTGATTCAATCTAAGACTGCTGGCAATCCATTCTATATGAGAGAGATGCTTGACACATGTCACAGAAAGCAATGCATTTGGTACGATTATCGGAACAGCGTTTGGCGATATGATATCGATCGGATATTCAAACAATTTGAAACTGAAAACTATCACGATATTCTCAACCATGAATTCATCACCAGTCGCTTGAACGAATTATCGCCTTCTTGTAGAAGTATTCTTGCATGGGCTTCGTTGGTAGGGACTAGCTTTTCCTTCGAACTTGTTCAACGACTGCTTTCTGGCGAGTTTGACTACGACGCGCCGCAAAAATCAACATTGGATCCAGTTGAAGGGCTGCAGTCGGCTATCCAAGCTTATATTATTGTACCAACTCAAGACGATGATCGATTTCGTTTTGCACACGACCGGTACATACAGGCCGCTTCTTCTCTGCACGAATGCGATGGGCCTAAGATGCATTTCATAATTGCACAAACGCTCATCAAGTATTACTCCGGCGATGAGCGTTCTCGCGACGCTACAGCGACTCATATATGCGAGGCAATGGATATAATCAAACAACGCGTTGTCCACAGGCAGTCTTTTCGGCATTTGCTTTTTGACTGTGCTCAATCAGCGGCTGAAAGTGGAGCCCGTTCAACCGCTGCAAGATTCTACACGAGTTGCTTCAATTTGCTGCAGGAAAACCCCTGGGCTGACGGCTCGGAGGATTGTTACTACGATGAGACTCTTCAACTATACACCCGAGCCAGTGAATGCTACCTATACATGGGTCAATACGAAGAAGCGAAACGATTGCTACATACCATCTTCTCCAATGCTAAGACACCTGTCGACGAAGCCCCCGCCTGGGTGTTGCAATCGCGGGTATATTCACAAGAGGGTGATTCTGAAGCCGCCTTCAGTGCGCTAAAAAGATGTATCAAGGCGCTTAATATTCAAGTCGACGACCATCCGAGTTTCGAAAAGTGTGATGCCGAGTTTGAACGTCTTTCGCTCAAGATCCAATCCCTTGACCGGCAAGAAGTAGTAAACAGAGAAATGGCCAAAGATTCAAATCTTGCTGCTGTTGGGGCTGTCCTTGTCGAAACAATCAGTGCTGCGTTTTGGACAGACATGCTTGTGTTCTATCAGATGTCATTAGTCATGGTCAATACGCATATATCACACGGGGCCTTCCCACAAGCGGGCATGGCATTCTTGCATTTAGCAACTATCTCTATTGCCAGGTTTAACATGGTAAAGTTTGCCAGCGACATGGGCAATATTTCACTGGAATTGATGGACCGATGGAGGGACCCATATACAGTGAGTAGATCTTAAATTTCCCCCTTTATTAAGCCTTGCTATGTCGGGAAGCAAATCAGCATGTGCTTGACCTCGAGGAATAAGTATGACCAAGGCAATCCAGATATCTTCATACTTGAGTTATAGGTCATCAGGCTTCTGTCGTGTATTGGGTACTCGCAGTCGCTAGAGAATTTTCAAAGCTATCTAGGCAAGGGTGAGCTTGACATCCGAGAGCAGCTGTGAGGTTGGAAAAAATTATACTGCAGAAAGGCTTCAGCTTACTGAAATTCTCGGGTCTCAAAACACGCTTAGTTATCTTAGATAATCCCTACTCTTGGAAGATTATCGACGACAGAAAGTTAACTGGCCATGCCGAGGAAGTACATGAGATTCAGGAAGACACGTAGAATGGCCAAGTATTCATTCATACGCATGAATTCTGATCGCTCTCATTACTCGAGTTCATTTGCTTGGACAGATTTTTTACTGTTCTTTTGGTGTTAAACGCCTCACAATGAGCAAATAATTGTCTTACATTATTGAATGAATGCTAACATTGAGTGGTAGATGGGACGTGGCAACACGATATACTCTGTGTTTGTTGGGCACGTACAATTTCCTCTCGCTGCAGCGGTTGGGCAATTAGAAGGTGCTTTGGAATATGCCATAGCAGCAGGTGAGTTTTGATCTTGTACAGGATCTTCCTGTACCTCTTTTCGTTGCATTGGCTGTTCTATACTTTCATCAGGATTTCCAACTCTACCTGCGAACGCCGCTCAGACTTTAGCATATCATATTCTAACGTAAAACCTCACTTTGTAGGTGATCGGATCTCAACTATTCTGAATTTCGGATTTGTCGGGTTTCTCAAGTTCTCAGCCTCGAACCATTTGGCAGATCTCGAGTCCTTTTGCACCTATGGATGCGAAGAAGTGGTTGGTTGGCAGAGCGACACACGTGGAGGGACAATGCTAATTGCAGTTCGACAACTGTGCCGTGCTCTGCAGGGAAAGAGTTTTACAACTGTTGCCTCAGATGTGATGGCCGACCCCGACTTCAATTATTCTAATTATAAGTCATGGCTACACAATTCCTTGACAAACAGTGATCGACCACTTCTTATCTTTCAAAGCTTAGAGATGGCTCCATTGTTCCTCTATGGCCACTTTGAAAGAGCAATCGAGGTTGGCAGATCTTGTCTAGAACAGATGGATATTCTGTGGACGATGCGAAATACCCGTTTTATCATGCTTTTCCAAGGACTGTCACTAGCAGCGAGGCTATGGAGTAGAATGAATGACCCTCGTTGGTCTTTGGACCTCGTTACTTCGCCGTCCAGCGACAAGTCGCTCCCAGAGGTCCGGTTCCATGAAGCTAAAATCCAAGAGGAAAAGGCCGCGGTACTGAAAGACCTCAAGCTATACAAAAAAGAGATTGAGAAATGGCAGGTCGTCACTGACATTAATTACTTGGCCTGGTCAAAACTACTCGCCGCCCAAATTGCCGAGATCGAAGGAAATCACAATCTCGCCATGTCTTTCTTCGAGGAGAGTCTAGATCATGCGTCTGCCCATAATTTCGTTTTTGAGGAAGCGCTGGGCAACTTCTTAGTGGCAGGGTTTTTCTTGCGTCAAGGAGCAAGACGGCCAGCAAAAGCTGCCTTGCGCGAGTCAATCATGCTCTATAGACAGTTCGGTGCTGTCGGAGTTGCCAAATATATCGAAAATGAACATAGTCTTCTCTTACAAGGACCGACTCGAAACATGAGGACAGCAGATGCCAGTGCCCAGACGGATTTTGCTGGAGATTCCGCACCTGTGCAATATCAGACACTCGAAGGAGACGAGAATGACGAACGCCACCTCACTCGCGCCTCGATTACAGAAACGAAAGGTGATAGGATTGATGCCTGGCAGGGTGGTGCGGCAAGGCCTGATGCTGGTTCAGGCTTACCTGCGCTTGACATGCTAGACCTTACGTCGATTCTTGAAAGTTCTCAGGTCATCTCGAGCGTGTTGCAGGTGGATCAGCTGCTTAAGACAATGTGCGAAATTATTTTGCAAAATTGTGGAGGCCTGGCAGACTTAGCAGTCATTATAGTGGAGGAAGAAGATCCAGTGGGCTGGAGTATCGCTGCTAGTGGTGATCCCGACAAAGGTGCAGAGGCCCATATCCCCGGTATACCATTAGGTGAGACATCTTTAGTTGCCGAAGGTGTCATTGTCTACTGCACACGCTTTAGAGAAACAGTTTTCCTACCAAACCTCATCCACGACGAACGCTTTAGCAACGTTGATGAAGCATGGTCAGCCAGAAATCCAGGTGGGAAATCGGTTATCGCGGTGCCAATTACGCACGGTACAAATCCTCTTCTGGGAGTTCTTTACTTGGAAGGCAAACCAAACATACTAACAGACCGCAATTTGGTTGTCTTGCAACTGCTAGTAGCAAGTATCGGAACAGCTTATTCCAATGCATTGACCATGAAAGCGATTGAGAAAATCTCTGCGTCAAACATCTCGATGGTTGATCTTCAAAAGAGAGCTCTTAGCAAGGCAATCGAAGCTGAAGCCAAGGCCAAGGCGGCCGAAGCAGAGGCTTTGAGAAGCGTTGAGTAAGTGCAACAATAGTCCCTACAGAGAACTTATAGTCCCTAGTATGCTAACTTGCCTCTTTAAGGCTTGCGGAAGAGGCTGCAAAGGCAAAGTCGATATTTCTTGCGAACGTATCCCACGAACTCCGAACACCACTTAATGGCGTCATTGGCAATTCAGAGTTGCTTAAGGACAGCGACTTGCGAAAGGATCAAGCGGAGATGGCTGACTCGATCCGCGTGTCTGCTGACCTTCTCTTGACAGTTATCAATGACATACTGGACTTTTCGAAAATGGAGGCAGACAAAATGAAGCTTTTCATTGTTGCCTTTAATGCAAATGAGATGGTAAAAGAAGTAGTCCGGTGTGTATAATACATTCTTTGGGCAGGAGTACATTGAAAAGCTGACTGAAATTGTTTAGATCCGTCTCGTACAGCAATAGGGACAAGAAGAGTTCCAAAAATGTGACAATCATCCAGGACATCTCTCTCACCGACTCACTTATCTATGGAGACCCAGTACGAATTCATCAGGTTCTGGGGAATCTAGTCGGCAACAGTCTAAAATTTACAGAGGAAGGGTCAATAACAATTGGCGCTAAGACTGTATCGGAAACGGATGAGTTCGTTCAACTGACATTCTGGGTTAAGGATACCGGTATTGGCATCCCACCGCACAAACTTGTTAAACTTTTCAAACCATTCAGTCAAGCAGATGCCAGTACAGCTCGAAAATATGGTGGTAGTGGACTCGGACTCAGTATTTGTAGATCTCTCATCGAGTCAATGATGGGAGGGAAAATTGAGCTCGAAAGTGTCGAAAACGTAGGCACAACAGCTTGGTTTACTGTCACATTTCCAAAGGCAAATTCGGAGGTCCTTGCAGGGGATTCCCGAAACGATTCGGACCACCCAAATGCAAGCAACAATATGAACCGAACCGACCAGGCCGTTGAGGAGCCTGTGAGTGCTTATATGGACTTCTCACGGGTCCCAAGAGACCAAATTCGAATCTGTGTGGCTGAAGACAATCCCATCAACCAAAAGATTGCTATTCAGTTTATGCAGAAACTTGGATTCAAGCACATTGATGCTTATGTAAATGGTCTAGAGGCTGTCCAAGGGATTCGAGCTAAAGCAAAGGAAGGCGTAGACAAACGTTATCACATCTGTTTGATGGATGTACAAGTGAGTGATAGTCTACCAATAACAAAACAACAGATGGCTAATTAATCTAGATGCCTGTGATGGATGGTTATGAAGCCACCAAGTTATTGCGAAGAGATCCTGACGAAGCAGTTCGAGATATTCTTGTGATTGCAATGACGGCGTCGGCGATTCAAGGTGATCGGGAGAAGTGCCTAGAAGCCGGCATGAATGATTACTTGGCCAAGCCGGTGCGGTCTGGAGTGCTGAAGAAAAAATTAGATCAATACATCTTACAGGTAAGTGCGACTTCAGCTATTGTTGATGTATGGCTAATTGTGTCAGCCTCCATTATCTATACCGACTCTCCAAGCTGATGCAAATCATATTGCACATGATGTTTTGAAGGAGATGAATGGTACAACTTCACCAACTTCAGAAACTGGCTCAGGGTCTACGACGCCTATGCTTCCGCTTCACATGCGGCCTTCGACAGCAAACCAAACACCCGAGCGTCGTACTTCGCCACTGAAGCAGGTAGATACAATCATCCAGCCAATTCCTAAAGTGGATGAAGAGCTGTCGCCTACGAGTGTGCCAAGTATAATTATCGGTACCGAAGACAAGAGAGACCAAAATAAGACAGAAAATGAACCTTTGGCTGAGGAGGGTCGATCCAAAAGCGTGGTGAGGGTCGGCGATCGCAGCACTACTCCAACGCCAGCAACCGGTAATAGCAGCAATCGGGGACTATCTAAGCGCAGGTCCAAAGACAAGGCGAAAGAGAAGTCTAAGTAAGATAGTGAGTGAAATATCCACGAGATTCAACGAAAGGCATACGGGCGGGTGGGGGTTTGCATATTATGTTTTACTTGATACACCATGAGCGGCGGCGTTTTTTATACGGGAACTCGATTTAATTTTTCGATATCCGATCTTTTGATCTTGGTCTTGGTTGACTCGGTGGGATGGTACATGTGTGTATATGAGAGGTATGGGTACGGTGGGGGTAGGTAGGCTGCATGGTTTTGGGGATATGGGGAGGGGCCAGGGGGTTTTTGATTGAGCGAGTGAAAGAAGTGGGAAGCAAAAATGAATGCTTCTCCTGCCGTTGATCCTTTGCTTTTTTTCACTCCGCAATCGGATTATTGCATCATGATGGTAGATTCTCAGGAAGCGTCTGCTATCACTTTGGCTCTGTTGTTTTTTTGCTCTTACTCTTCCATTTGCTCCTCGGGGTTGTATACCTGTATAGATACATTATACTATAGCCTTTTGAGTTTTGTGGCTTTTGTTTTTCTAGAGATGGATGGTGTAGTCTGGTTTGGTCGAGGCGGATGAGTCTTATATGCCTGGCTGGCTTGCTGGATGGCTTAATATAGGCTCTGTATGTATGTAACAAGAACACGCAGATACATATCTACACACTACACAACTTCCCCCTCTGCTGCTGCTGTTGTTTATCGTACTTCGTATTCAATATTGGGTTTGTTTTAGGAGCGAGGGATTATTATTGGCATTGGATAATCGAATTTATCTTTGCGTCTAGTTGAATTGGAAGGGAGGGTGAAGGCAGGTACGCACCTCCGGGTGTGATGGCCCAGAGGGGTGGACTGCTCAAAGTATATCTGT
This sequence comes from Pseudofabraea citricarpa, assembly GCA_029641185.1. Lineage (NCBI taxonomy): Eukaryota > Fungi > Ascomycota > Leotiomycetes > Helotiales > Dermateaceae > Pseudofabraea > Pseudofabraea citricarpa. Next base: position 1,243,925 of record JAPWGK010000010.1, read on the forward strand.
ATGTTTGCTGGGAAGGAATATTGATACTTTCAAACATGTTATGTTGTATCGTGCTATGAGTAGATGATATCTCGTGACCTATATATTCTAATATCTAACACTTCTGGATTTACTATGTACCACCTCCGCAGAATATATACACAAATGCAAATTATTAAAGCACTAGGAGAAATCCCGCGCCCGCTCCAGCTGCAAGGCCAGCAACGAGATGTCTCGGATTGCTAGTCGCCAGCACCGCGTGGGCGGACGAGGTACTGGTCGCAGCTGCAGCTGCAGTAGTCGAAGTAGTCGAAGTAGTCGAGGTCGGATAGATAGCTTGAACGACGTCCACGTAAGCCGCGATCCCTTTGGAATCAATCTCGACAATGACGGACTCCTGCGCCGTGGACTCGGCATTCCGGTTAGCCATGGCGAGGACACCGTTTGTTACATCGTAGACGATATATGCGCTGCGGAGAAAGGTATCACCAAGTATCATCTTGGCGTAGTCCTTAGTATCGTCGAGACCGAGGATCCCGAAGATACAGTATGACGACGAGGAGTTCGAGGGCGAATCGAGGATCAAGTCTCTCATTGCTGCGTCGATGGTTGCGTCGTCGAACGAATACGTTATTCTCCGATCGTCATCCCGCATGCTGCATGGTACTTCGGCGTTCCCGGTCTCGTTGTTCATGGTGATGTTGAGATGCGCATACAGAGGCGTGACGACCTGGTCGGGGAAGTAAGACAAGCTCGTTCCCGAGTCGAGGGTGGCGCCGAAATGAATGTCGTCCTTCTCGTAATCGAAGACGTCGAACTGGTCATCGCCCGTCTGGACGCTTAGTTTTGTGGCATAGATCCGGAAATCCTTGCTGTCCATATACCATCCAGAGTAGTTCATGGCCTGCAGCGGGCCCGTATACTTAGCCGTGTCAATGCCACCGAAGAGGATGGAGCCACGGTTCGTATCGAGGTCGTCCACCCACATGCTGAAGACTTCCGATTTGATCTTGCCCTGCTCCGCGAGCATGTGAGGGAAACTGACTTTCCCGCTCCTGGTATCCGACTGCCTCGGTGCTACGCCCAGCACCCCATCTATACACATACGACCATCAGCAAACCCAAGCCGTGAAGACGCTGCCCCATGAAGAGGAGACTCAGTTGGACCTAGACTTACAGGCTACGTTGGAATGGTTGGCGACGGCGAACGTGGCATTGTCCAGCGTCACACCGTCGAGATTTAGGACGTCGCGTGCAAAAGGCCCGGAGACTTCCCAGCCTTGAGTGTAGCTGATGTCGAAGGGGTCCGAAGAGTTGAAAGGGCGATAGCTGGTAGAGGCGGCAGAATCATATACACCGAAACTCGAACATGGCTGGTCAGGCGCAGAGCAGAATCCCGAAGCTGGCGTGTTGACCCATACAAGAGTGCTGCCCGTGTCGAGCGCGAGCCGTAGTGACTGTGGCGGCGTCCCTATGGTGACGTTGCAGAAATACAAGTTTTCCTATTCTGGAGAATCAGCGGGTGGTAGTGTTTGTATAAGAACCGGCCAGCACAAATGGCTGTGACAAGTAGGAGAAATGTTAACATGCCTCCCAGTCTAGCCCTGCGCTGATTGTGCCATTAGGAGAGAGCTGCCGCTTCCTACTCAGATGCCTGCGGTCGCTTTGTACGGGATCGACAACATGTCTACGCTCCAGACTCAAGCCCACCACGCTCGGTGCATCTTCTTTCTTGTGCAGAGACAAGAAAGCCTGCACGCTGGAGGGGAACAAGAGACCGCCTCCTAGTACAAAATTAGCGAGCGAGAGTGATGCGACGCGCATAGCTAGTCGACTCGACGCCAGCAGGAGAGCTGTGGTCTGAAAGAAAGAGAAAAAAAAAACGTTGGAATCAACGGTTCCTGGCACGGTGGCGGCTCTTTAAAGCAACGGCATCGTGGAAGAAAGTCGCGTTCTGGAGATGCCCGATCGGAGCATCAGCTACAGTAGAAGGCTAGAACTCGCTGTGGCACAGCCGTCGACGAGGGTCCTCGTAAGCGAGATAACATGTAGCCAAAAGGGGGAAAGGAGGAAAGGTCTTGGCTCTGAAAATGGCCCTATTGCGCTGTTTAGAGATGCCAAGGGTTCTCAATCCTGTACCAACCCCCATTCCCTCGGGCGTGGTTCCAGAGATGCTCTTCGATCGGGCTTTCTGGTAGGTTGGCGGCGGAGATGATAAGATGCTGATTGCTTGTTAGGTGCGGAGTAGGGCTGAATGCAAGGGAGGCATATATTTGACCCACCTCGGTGCGGCTGAGGTTCTTGGTGCTGTTTAGGCAACAAGAAGGAGCCCTGATGAAAGTTTAAAGTATTTCTTTTGTTGTTGCTATGCTACGTTGCTACGTTGCTGGCAAGACTTACAGGGCTACCGTCAAGCACTAGTACTAGATTATAGATGACTCAAGAAATTCAGAAGACGTATCTACACCCCAAATATGCTTGAAGTAGAAGAAGAAGGAGAAGACAGATAGATGGGACGTTAATTTTGTGGGGACTCTTGCTCCTAAATTCATCTCGTCTCGTTTGTTCTGGGGCGAGACAGAAAGAAGAACAAACAGAAAACGGGAAACCAAGATCATGTGCGATTAAAAGCTTACTTGCTTGCCAAGGACACAAAACTATGCAGATGATAACTTAGACAGAGATGTGTGAATGGAGATAGAATACAACGGGTGTTAGGCTAGACCGACTTTCTAGTAAGCGCAACAAATCCAGGCAAGATTTAGCAACTAAATTGTACTTTGAAAATGACGTAATAGAGATAAGATCAAGATAAGTATAGGATTTACATAGGACTCCAGTCTTCATGTAGATGTATGATGCCCATTATAAGGTTAACTTGCCCCTCTCTCGAGACCGTAGACCTGCCTCAATAGTATAGCAAACCCGAGATCAACCAAGACAAAGTGGAGGAATTTGATTCCTTTTCACTTGAAACGATGACTTCTCCATATCTGGGAAGAGGGACCAATGTAATTTTGACTATTGTACTCCGTAACAAGGCTCGGATCAGATTGGGAGCAGTGAAGAGGTAGGTTTTCGGACAATGTAGACTAATCTGATGATTGTGGTCTACTGCAGTGGCCAGGCTGGTAGGCTAGGGAAAGGATGCTTTCTCCCTTGCATAACAGTTTTTGTGATACATTGATTGTAATGAGGCTTTGAGGTAACTTTCATGTTAATTGCCTAACCTCTTATCGGCAAACTGGTGCTAACGATAAGGCAATGCTCATCAGCACCGCCTTCGGCCTGGACTCCTGCACAAAACATGCGGAACACCAAACAGTGTTTTTCATAACAACGACAGCGACATCAACAACTGAGATAGATAGGGATGCAGAGTGACAGACACCAGAACTGCAGCGGGAAGAGCCACTGCAATGCACAGCATCCGAAGCCTGCAGACACAAACAACGGTCACATACACAGTGCAGGTGCATCCTCATCCCTAGCCAGCTCCTTGACAACGACAGCCTCGTTACCGGCTTCTCGTTGCATTGTTGGTCAGCAGATGCAAGAGCGGTACGTTGCACGTCAACTCGTCCTGGGATCCCGTTGATTTCCTCTTTCAACAAGCCACCCACGAATCTCAAATCCTCATCTGATATTTTCCACCACTTGTCGCGGCCCACGAGTTGGCGGATGCAGTCGCGGCGAGGCGTCCTACATGTCAGCATATGTAACAGAGAGAAGCAGTGCAGATCTGGAGGTTCACCGCCTCTCCAATGCAGGTCGCCATTACCAGGCAGCTGGGCTCAGGATCAGATGGCTACCAAGATTGTGAGAATTCCCAGCGGGTACAGACATGACAAATTCCCCTAGGCCTCGAGGTACTTGACACAGCGTCCCGACCGGTCAGGTATGGCATAGACCGTGAGTCTGAGGTATGCAGGACCAACGAAATCCCACAGCATGTCCTGCAATGCTTCAGTTCTGCAACCATCCAACGTCCAAGTCGCACGCAAGAACAACTTAGGACGAAGGCTTCAACCACCCACTTGGAGCTAGAAGACTGAAGATTGCTGCTATTTTCGATCTATATTCCCGGTGTTGCACGACGTGGAGGTCATCCTGACACTTGTATGCTCATGTCGATGTCACTTGACAGTTTGCAACGTCAATTCTGCAGTGGCTTTCCGAGTGACAGTGACAGCGACGAAACAACGCCCGAGATGCGCTGCTGCCGCTTGAACCCTGCCCCGGCCAGCACGTCAAGTACTACTTGAAATGAGCATCTTCAGAGGTCAGCAGACGAAAGAGTCGCAAGAGCGGTACGTGGACAAATTAATATACGAACATGAGAGGAAGTCTTCATACGGTCGCAATATTAAGTTGGCTTGCCCGATTCGTGGACGAGGCTACGAGTGGCTTGTTTCAAGTTGAGAGAGCACATTTCCAGCAAGGCTGCCATGCGTCTTCGACTTACATGAACAATTTCCCAGCCGCAGTTCCCGTACGTGCATCGTGCTTCATTTCTGCCACTTGCAGCTCGTCGTAATCTGGACCTTTTCGAGAATCGAGGGCTTCTCGTCGTCGTGGAGATGATGCCGGGAATTGCGGTTCTGCAGCCACACACAGAGCACTCTGTTGGGAATGTGGTTGAGGCGGCAAGGCTGTCATCATGCCATGACCAGGTACACACAGGAACAGGGAAAGTAACGGCTGAAGCTGTCGAGGGAAAGCCGTTGCAGAATTCATCTAAAGGAATTACCGCGGAGAGTCTAGACTTGGAAGCAGACTTCCAACCAGGCCGTTTCTCGAGATCCCAGCAATTCTCGTCGTCGTCATCTCCAGCATCTGAATGTAGCTGCCCCTCCTGTCGATATTCAAGTATCAAGGCTCAAGACAGCTAAGGCTCTTCAGAGCGCCGCGGGGCCTCGGGAATTCAATCAGAGTTCAGTCGTGCATCTCAGGCATTCTCAGCTCATTTGCCGAATCTGGCATGCGGTTCATATCCATAAAAGAAACTTCTCGGAGAAAAGAAGAGAAAGGCTGAGGCTAATAATCAAGGTCAAAGATCACGAATCATGGAGCATCGACCAGTAGAGCGTTGGCTGCCGCACAAGAAGGTTAGGAGAGGTGCGTCATCTCCACCATATAGTCCGAGGTATTAAGAACGTTAGCTGAAGCACGTTTCGTTTCTCTTTTTTCGTCTTCATCTTGCACACCTGGAAAAGGAAATTAAGAAATAGAGCTATCTCCATTTTTCGCGTGTCGCATCACAATCCCAAGACTCATCCTGAATGCTGATCCCAGACTCGCATCCCCAATTCTCGTCAGTTCTTGGGAGATTTGGAGTCACAGTGTTACACTGAGTTTGGCGGTCTTAACCCGGGACGAGAGCAGAAAAACCAGGGAAAAGCAGGCTGGAGGGAACGCGCACGATTGCCTAATCTGATCTAACCGACGGGTGACCCATGTGTCCATCATGTAAGTATCTGCCCATTTTTTATTTCGCTGTCTTGTCGCCCAAACAGATTGCGGATTACGGATTACGGAACCTCTTATCCTCATGCATGAGATGAGGTTGCAGTTTGCGCCGTGACCCCAACCTAATCTACAAGACGAGACGAGATGCTCAGGGCCAGCAGGGCCAGCAGGGCCAGTTCGCCCAGGGTCAGGGGGGAGTGCGGGATCCACTATCGACCTTGGTCCAGCGTGTGCATTGTGCAAGTTTGCCCCTCTTCCCACTCTCTCTTGTTTTTACTTCTTTTTACGCTGAGCTGCGAGGTGGCAAAAGAAAGAAAAGCCAGAGCAGACAGAATTGGAAGGACCTTCATCACATACATTATCACGTACATGCACATATCTTATTTCTTGCGGGTCTGCAGGGGCAACCAAAACGCTCTCTCTGTCTCTCTCTCTCCATCTCTTTAGGCTTTCATGACCCAGCTTGGTCAACACGTTTAATTAGACAAATCCGAAAAAAGGCTCCTGGTATCTACCGACGAGGCCTGGCTAAAGAGGGGCAGAAGAGTACCTAGGTAGGTACATGTACATGTACCTAGGTAGGGAGTTTCGTAGGACCAAGGGACCCCAAGAGAGAAAAAGAGGGTAGAAACATCACTTAATCAGGCCAGCCTTGATCATCTGTTTGTTTGTTTATTTTTGTTTCGACGATTGTAGTGGGTAGGTGTAGGTGTTCGTCTCATGTTCCTCTTCGTGTCATGTCATCTCATCTCGTGCTTCACGCTTGAATTACATACAGATTACACGTCCGTTCGTCTTGTTATGCACCTGCAGCTCCGTAACAGACTAGAGCATAGATCTCCATTCATATGATAAGGGAAACCCAGATGGCTATCCCGTACCATGTTATAATAACAACAACAACAACAATAATAATAGCATAGCAGCACTATGATATGATCCGCAGCCGAGTCTAATCTAGTCGCGTCGACGAGTCGAGTCGCGTGGTTTTTGGTCCTCTCCCTTCCTCCCCGTCCCCTTCCGCTTCCGCAACCAAGGTTCTCCTTCTTCGGGTACGCGTATTCTGGGAGGGGAGGAGAGGGGTGTGTGCTGGGGGGGAGGGGGGTTGAGGAGAGGGTGCCGGGTGTGGGAGCTGGCTAAAATGAAGAAGAATAAACTTGATTTGAGCTGTGCGTGTGCGTGTGTGGTACGGAAGGGGAGCTCTTGATTACCGAAATCTTCTCACTTCTGGTACCGACCGGTGTGGGATGCGATGGGATACGGCGGGATGGGTACTGTACCTACTGTAACGTCCGTACCTTACTTTGCCGACGTACGTCTATGTCTTGTATGAGTTACGAACCGGGTAAGAGAGTTTTTCCCGTCTTCTCTTTCTCTCTTCTCATCTCGTGTGTGTGTGTGTGGGTGCGTGGGTGGTAAGCGATCTCGAGAGGAAACACAGCTGGTTCAACCAACATCCACGACGGTTGTTGGTCAATGGTCACAGACTTGAAAACAGGGAGATTAAGAAGAACGCATCAAAATGTCGTCTCCGCCATTGCATTCTGACATGGCTTTTCTTCCTCTCTTTTCACCCCTGGTCAAGGTATACATACATCCCACCCCATTGAGCTTACCTACGTGGGAATTACCTACCGACTTAACTAGATAGCTACCGGTAGCATCGAGGCCTTGAGATATTACCCGCGCGCGTATGCGTATCCCTACGGTGCGCCTTCCATGGTTTTATCTAGATAAGCATGCTATGCCATGCTATGCTATTCCAGATAGATAGCTAGCTTCATATGGCAGAGGGGTGACATGCATGTATACTTCCTTCATCCTTCCCTCACCCCCTCCTCTCTTAGTGCTCAGGAGTGCCTTTCTAGCCTCTAGGACAGTTTAGTTCAACAGAGAGGCCATGGAAACAATCAAGGCAGACCAAGGCACAGGTATAATATAACAAGCATGGCACGAGCGGAGATGAGAACAAAGCGAAGCTTAAATCTTTCTTTTTCATTTTGTTGTTTGGTTTGGGTTTTTGGTCTTCTGCTTTCGGTCCTGGTTATCCAGACCCCTCTTACAAAGAGGGAAATGAACCGGCCCTGAATCTCCTAGCTCCAATTTCCACCCCCTCACTCTCTTTCCCACCAGGCGAAACTGGCTCGCTTGATTGAATCAGTCCAAAGAAAGATCTTCTTGTACTTGTCTGCTTTTTTCTCTTTCTTCGAGGGGTCGGTCTTTCCAAGACGACTCCCGCATAAATCTTCCATAGAAACAATCCCAAACATTTCCCAAAGCTCCCATCCCCCAGAATGTTATCCCCAAGAATGCAAGATATGCAATGCCACGATGCCAGAATCCTTCCAAACAGAATATATGCAGACGAAGAGAAATCAGCCTAGTCCAGCCTGCTCTACCTTTGCGAATTCATGCCAACATCCATGTTGATAATCGTAAAGTAGTAAAACGCCGCCCTTCCCCACCTTGAGATCAAAGACAACCCAATAACAAAGTCTATCATGGCGGCAGAAGGACAAGAATTGAATCGCAACTCAACATATCTCATACCTCTAAACAGTCCCTCCTGATATGATACAGAGGTTCTCAAGCCTCCAAGTGGCCCAGCAGAAGAGAAATCATGTACAAAGCAAATAAAAAAGGTCAAATCAAAAGGGTTGTGACTCCAAACCACTACACCGGATACCCAAGAAACCCTGTCTCAGGAAACCCTGTAGTTCGAAATAGAAAGAAGTGGAGGAGAAAAGTGCGTCATGAAAATCCGCAATCAAATAAGGGGTATCTTCTAAAACAAGAAAGCAAATATAGGTGAAGCCAGAATGAAGAATAAAAAACAAAAAATGCTCCACAACGACCACAATAATGGCCTAGGAGATCAATCCTAGGACCTGGGGTCTGCCTTTGTATTTTTTTTTTTTGGTGATGGTGTTCATCTCAAATGTCCGATCGCTTGTTTCGTTTGGTTTCGTATCGTCTCGTTCTCTTTCGGAAGACAAATTTCGCATGGTGAGCTAATTTCTCTTTCTGAAACCCCACAATCTCTTTCCCGTCATCTCGCTTCTCGAGTGCACGAGAACGATAACGGTTTCGAATCCTTGTTCTTAACGAGATGCCTTTCTTTCAGGCGTCCGGCGTGTGTCTTGGTGCCTCATCTCCGGTCCTGCAGAGAATTGGTACTGGGCTTGTGAAATTGGACGCGAGTCGCTTTGCTCCAGGATCGACGAAACGGGATTGGACCCACCCGATCGCGGCTCTGCCGGTGCCGCTGGTCCTTGCTCGCCGCTGGTGCCATGGGGCGAACCGGCGCTTTGTTGACTGTAACCACTTTCTGTATGACGGTGTCGGCTGTTTGGTCGATACTCCTGGCCTCCCCGAGCCGACATATCACTTCGCTGTCTCGAATGGCCTCGTCTACGGGATGATGGCGTGTTCGAAACCGACGATCCTCCGTGAGAAAATGGCGGAGAAGTATACTGCGGCTGTGATGTTGGCGGAGGTGCTGGTTGTTGTGGTCCAGTGGCCTTGCGTTTCTTGGGCGACGAAGTGTGATCTAAACAGACGTTAGACTCTGACCTGATGTCCTGCAGAAATCATCTTGACTTGCCTGAGGGCGTGGTTGGCTGGTTAGTACTGCTCGTCGCTGCTTGCGTCGTTGGTGGCTGCCAGTGGTGGAAGTAGATGGACGGTGAGGATTGCTGCTCTGGCTGTGCTGACTGAGTTTGCTGCAGCGGGTGTTGGGGTTGGCCAGGCAGAACATGCATTGTAGGACCTGTTGCGGGCGGCTGAATGTGAATCTCTCCCGTGTTAAGTCTGGGAAGCTGACCCGCCTGTGGTTGTCTAGGAACGGCGCCCTGAGATTGCCTGGTACGAGGTGACATCTGATAGCTGGGTACAAATCCTGCGACTTGCTGTCCCGGTCCTGCAACGGGAGTCGAAGGAAGCGTGTGCTGCTGACCCACAAAAGGTTGAGCACGCGAGTCTCTTCTTTGAACTTGTTCTGGTGATGCATGGCTTTGGGAAGGCAGAAGTTGTTGCTGCTGCTGAGCCTGCTGTGTCTGAAGATGATGGGCCTGGGCCATGTAATGCTGGGCCCATTCCAGACTCGCGTTGGGCAAGTTCCCTCCTCCCATACCGGCAAATACCATAGGGATCATGTAGGGCGGGATGCCTCCAGTCAAAGATGTCCGAAGCATGTCCTGTTCGATTTTACGCTGCTCCAGACGCAGAGTTTCCTGTCGCGTCTTCTCCTCTTCCTGCCTTCTCTTGTCTTCTTCTGCTTTTGCATGCAACCAGTTCCGCATTGACTCCTCAGCACCTTGCCATTGCTGCGGAGGATTTGGTAGCTGACCCATGGGTTGACTTAACGGTGCCTGTACAAGTGATGGCGGTGGTGGTGGAGGTGGTTGTTGCTGTTGCTGCTGTTGTTGTTGCGTCGGCTGTGGTAATGCCATGGCCGCCGGGGGAGGCAAGCCACGGTGAGGTGTCGACATTGGTTGTGGGGTCGACTTTTTGGGTGGTGGTAATGGTGCAAGTGATTTGGTACTGCTATTGAGTAGGGGTGGAAAGGAAGAACCTGTGGTCACCGCCGGGGAGAAACGAGAGGTAGCTGGAGGTGTAGGCGGAGAATAATCATGGAAGGACTTGTAGCCTTGATGTGCTGGCTGTTTAATTGTGAGCAACATCTTCTCGAGGCGTGGAAATAAAAGTAAAAGAAAGAAACATAAAATCGTGTGGAGGTAGAAACAACCTTTGGGAGAGGACGAGAAGGTGTCAAAGGACGAATTCGTTCCAAGCGAGTGTGGGACTCGAGACTTTTATATCGAGACAACTAGACCCCCCACACTGGTCACACTCATCTCATGTCCAAGTACCGTGCCGAGTAATATAATAGGGTTGTTGGCTAAGGTGCTACCTGGACGTTACCGGTATATCAGAGGTTCCCAGACGAGGGCCGGCTTCCGGAAGGAGGGGCAGACTGGCAGGGCAGTGGTGAGAGCACTGGCTAGTCTAATTGGACGGAGGACGAGCTCGCGAATCATAAGGCTATGGGAGTTGACAGCTCTAGATCTGGATGTTTGTCTGGTCGGCTGGACTGCAGGGGCGATCTTTGCTGCGGCGAGGAGTGGTGTGTGCGAGGTGGTGCTAGATGTAGTAGCTTGCCGAATGGGGGGGTGGAGGAGGAGGAGGAGGCGAGCCAGGATCACGACGAGGTCATCGGGAGGAGGACGACGCGGCGCACGCTGCAAATAAGAACCCACTTCGGCGGGCCTCAGCAAACCAGATTCCAGAAGGGCTGACAGGAGCCCAGAGCAGGCTGTGCGTGTGTTCGACGGTGCTTTTGCCCGTTGGACGTGCAGCTAAGGGGGGCCTAGGAGACTAGGAGACCAGGAGGCTAGGAACAGGGCGTGGAGAGTGAGGAGCAACGGCGGCAGCAGAAGAAGCATGGATGTAGATGGCGGTTATGATGCAGCTGGCAGAGCACTTAGCAGTACTTAGTGAGCACAAGCATGGCCATGGCCATGGCCGGGCTGTCCAGAAATTGGGCCGGAAAGAGATCCTGGGTATGGTGGACTTTTGAGTTGTTTCAATATCAGACTGTATAGGTAGGTAGGTAGTCCACAGAGGTACCTGGCAGACACTGTAGATACTAGGTCCCGAGTTGGTAGAGTGCTCCAGAGTCCAGAACCGGACAGCTCTCGTGTACAGTGATTAAATGCGGGCCTGAACCGAAATGGGAGTGGCAGAGGCACCGCGTAGTGCGTGATGAAGAGATGCTTGCATGAGGATGAGTGTGCGTGTGCGTGTGAGCGCGAGTGTGAAAGTGAGTGTGAGCCTGAGCCTGAGCCTGAGTGTAAGCCTGAGCAGTACGGTAATGGCAACAGTGAGCGTGATTGTGGAGCGCCAGCTAACGTGTGGGCGTGCGTGGTGGGCGTGAGTGAGTGAGTGAGTAAGTGAGTAGTGAGTGAGAGAATGTGCAAGCAAGCAAAGCAAAGCAAGCAAGCTTGAGCAAGGGCAAGGACATGGACATGGACATGGACATGGGCATGGATGGGAAGGGGGGAGGTTTTCTGATGGGTAACTGGGTTTGACCGGGCCTGTCGCAGGGTAGGGCAGGACAAGGCAGGACAGGGCAGGACAGGGCAGAGACTCGACCAGGGTAGCCAATTAGTACAGTGGCTGCTGCTCCGGTGCTGTTACTCACCACCAGCCAGCTCTCGGAGGCAATGGCCAGTGGCTAACTGTCAGTGGCCGAACGAGCAATGGGCTTGCTGCCCACTACTGTACTGCCCGCCCAGTTGTTTGTTGCACAGCACCAGCACCAGCACCAGCACCAGCACCAGCATCAGCACCAACTTCAGTAATGCCATCCGAAGGACACCCACAGCACCGCACAGCACAACACAGCACAGTGTAGCCTCTGACCTCTGACCATCCCATCAGACAGAGAACATGCTTCTCCCCTGAAGACCAGCAGACTGACACCGACCCTCCATCACCACTTCGCTCCATCTCCTTCTCCCTCTCCCTCCCCTTCCCCCTCCACACGAATTAAGATTCTGGCAAGGATGGGCCGTTCCAAGGGTTCTGCAGTGCACGTCCGGTTGCCGATGGATTTATTCCCGATTCGGTGCTAGAGATCTCATCGTCCGGCGCCCGCTGCCTCTGAAACACACGGCGATCTGTACCCTATCTGGCCCTCCCGCCCAATCACCAGCCCTCAATTGCACCGAGCTCTTAATACAGCACCTCTGTAATCATGCCTCTTATATGAACAGCACCGCTGAAGGACCACAATCTCCTCCAAACAATTTCTCTTGATTAAACCTCATCAGCACCTTCCTGGGAGACGTCATTCTCCGCCATGGTCTGGACTCGACGCTTTCATTGCGATGGGTGATTGAGACTGCGTAGTTCTGCTTTGGTCCTTAAACTGCAAATTGCAAGTCTTGCGAGTTGGGTCGAGATGAGATGAGATGAGATGAGCTCGCTCAGAGCCTCGTTGCAGCTGCCAGCTTCCCAGATTTCCCAGCCGGCTAACAACAGGTCTCCGAGCCACGAGCCACGATGCACACGGCTACCCAGGGTCCAATGCGGCTCACCAGATCCGGCAATCTCACAAAGACCATTGTTGTGAGTAGTGGAAACGACCTCTGACAGGCCCTCGCATAAGGCCGGCGTACAATGGCCCTAGGCATACGAACTCATGGCCTGATGTCACTCGCAGGCTTGCTCTGGAGGAGATGGTGGCGCCTCATGAGGTCAAATGCCAAGGGTCCTGTTGATGGTGGTGGAGGTGATGGTGGTGGTGGTTGTGGTTGTGGTTGTGGACGTAGACGTAGACGTGGGTGACAACAAGCGCTGTTCAAGAGCGAAGCCTCCCCGTATGCAAGAGCCTGAGCTGGTCGCTTTTCGATTCGAATCTCGAGATGCGAGGACAGCAAGCCGGCCAATGTGTGGCGCTCATCTTATTAGCAACTTTTTGCTGGTCGAAATTGCAGTAATTTGCTTGCACTGTAGGCGGTGAAAAGAGAGAAAGAAAAAAAGAAGTGCGGGTAGCTAGCTGCTAGCTCCTCATCAGCCACCGCCTGCGCCTGTTACCCACAACGCCCTCATTCAGACAACCGAGCCGAGAACAAAACATCAAGAACTGATCCAGCTTCCTCATCTGACACGACATCCAGCCATAGTCGTCGACTATCGCCTATGCTTCCGAGCACCAGCCAGCCAGCCAGCCATCGCGCAACTATGCGAGCACAAGAGTCATGGCCAGGTGTTGAGGCGTCCAATCACCCGCAGCTCACACACCAAAGTAACTCAACATGGACACAATAGCATCATGGCGGCCACAGTTTCGCAGGTCAAATTGGTCAAGCCGCCTTTCCTTCCACGCGAGTGCCGAAGCTTATTATTCACCACAACTCTTCTAGGGCAATGTCACACACAAATAGAAGCTTGCCCAGCTTATTTCGCTAGGCGGGCAATAGTCCGGGTGGCATCACACTTTCTCCCTGGGACCTGACGTTGTTTCGCATGTCCCGAATGAGCTCACAGGCTGGCGGTTGTGGTTTGGTCTGGTTTTGATACATCACTCTTCAACATGCGAGTCAAACACTCGTCTCAATTCGCGCCGGAGAGTCGATCATTCCAGCGCTTCGGGGCCTTATTTATTAAGCGATAAGAATCCGGTTGGGTTTCCGCGGCTGCTCCTGATATGGTGAAATGCTGGCAGTGCTAGGTGCAGTCAAACTACAGAGCGCATATACATGGCAAAGACATCAAGGCGAAGAGGTTTCACTTCCAGAGCAATGATGAACAGACGGCCTCCTTCGCGGCACAAGTCTCGGAAACACTAGGAGGGAAAAGCACAAGCTAATGAGCAAAAGTGTACCACCAATAAATGTGACAACTTGGCTTTCATCGTGATGCTCAGCGGGTTTCGACCAGCACCCTCGAGAGATCGGCGACCTAGCCAAGGTAACGTAGCAGCAGAGGTTCCCATGCCGGTGAGGGTGGGAAAGAAAAGGAAAACATACATTTGAGTTACGGAGATGGGTTTGCACACACGAGAGCCCGGCAGACATACAATAAAGCCTTGAGGGGTTCAAATTTCCTGTTGAGAAGATGATCAGCAGTCACAAAAGCCATGCATCGGGACCACCGAGGCATCCAACGATTGCTACCTTCACACTGGACAAGAGTTGCCGCACGTGGTTTCTAACCAGTTCGATCATGATTACCGATGAAGAAGGTCCAATCAAAGTGAGTAGAGGAATAAGCGAGCCTGGAAGCGTCTCATTATCGAATATTGGGCGTCATCTAGACCAAATAGGTATTCAGATAACAACTTGTTATCTCGCCGACAACATGTCCGATCAAGTCTTCCCAAAATATCTATCAAGTAGCATAAGCAGAACTTGGCCTGCAACATAAGCACATGCCATCACACAATACTCCAATTGAGGGTCATGAGGACCTCTTCGTCTGAGGGCAAAAGTGCAATTGGGTCGACCCCATCTCGACACAACAACGATCACCGATCTTGAAGCCCCGTGTACATTCATTGGGCACCTACTAGAGCATGGCGACGGAGCAACAAGCTCCAACGCACAAACCTCTCTCATTCGACATCACCTCCGGCACGAAGCGTAGAATTAGGTGCCTGGGATCCGCTTACCTTGATATGAAAGTTGGAGAACGGACATGGAAGCAGAAAGCAGTAATAGGGCTGGCAATCCTAAAGCGAATGCTGCAAACCTTGCTCAACTACGACTACTCTTCAGCGGTCTAGAAGCCTAAGATCGCTCTGGCAAGGAAGACTCGCTTTTCTCCTACATGGTTCTTCCCGTCAGCCAATATCAAGTACTCGGTACCTTCTGAGTCAGTGGGACTGCCACAATGACACCGGGGAGCAGCTCGAGACGAAGCACGCATACAAGCTCTTCCAATCCGATGTCTGAATCGAAGCGAGCATTTTGACGGCTGGGCTAAACATTCTGCTGGACCCAAAGCCGTTGCTGATCCAGAGGCTCTCTGTGCTTCTGATTCGCCGCCTCGTTCGTAGGGCACATGGTGCCAACCATCCACCATCGCCGAACAGCCATACGGTGGCTATGAATTGCCCGCAGACTCGGAAATGTGTCTCAGCTTGTCCCAAAGCCCAGAAAAGGGTGGCCGAGCGATCGATTTGATTCCTCCCCTGTGCCTGATAGAATCGGTGCCATGTGGCGACCATCCTTGCCGTGTAGATCTCCTGTAGATCATGACGGCGCTCGGGCATGGAGGCGCCCACCCCGCCCTCGCCGCCCACTCCCACGTCAGAAGAAAACCTGGAATTCTTTGCAGAACTTCCCTTTCGGCCTCGGAGTCCCAGCTTCCTGCCAACTTCTTCAACCTGGGTTATTTTTGCACTTTGGTTCCTTGCAAGAGATGCTCGCCTCGATAGCCACGCTCGCTGGAGAAAAGTCCGACGGCCCATTTTCTCCACCAACGACTTTGCGAGCAGCGAACGAAATCGCATCGCATTGCCTGGTGCAGGCTTGTCTTATCAGCGGGAATCTATCCACCAGCCACGATCCCTGATCTTCACAGCCACCCTCTCGTAGCTGACGGCAAGTTCTAGACTGTCTATTGTCAAGGTTTGCTACTCCGCAAGCCCTTTAGCGGTGCAGAACTTTGCTATCCACTATCAAAAGCAAGCAAGCAACACTTCTTAATAAAGAAGAGATCAACCAGCTTCGCTTTCTCGTTTACGACGAAGGCAGTTGGTACCGACCAAGCTGTGGGGAGAAAAGTTTGTTCAAGCCACCTACCTACTTCTGAACTGACTTTTATGCCAGTTCAGATTTAGTGTAAACTGTATCGGTAAGGAATAAACACAACCTTGAAACTTGACCTGAGCTGCCGCTTTGAGAGTGGTAAATTCCTTTTGTAACGGTCTCGCCCTATTGATCTCCGTTGGAAGCATCCTGTGCAAGGCGCAGTTTTAACTACAGTAATGGGTCACCGGTGATTACTGTAGCACCCACCACGGTACTCTTTTTTAATTCATAGTTGCTATCACCAAATATGAAGATCTCTTCCGCTTACAACAAAACTATCGCTCTTCCTCGCAAACTAACCGCAAGCAAGCAAGGTCTTCTGGTTTTACTCTCTTCTGCACAGCAAGCATTGGGCCGACGCTCTTAATCATGGCGCTGAATCTAAGAGATTCACTTTTTTTTTCCCCCTGTAAATCTCGGCATGATATCACGATGTGTTGTTAAAGGGTTGTCGTACTGTTTCGTTTTCGCTTCGCTTCGAGCCGAATGGCTGGCTGACTCAACCTCCAGTCAAGCATTTCCAACCACATGTAGCCAAGACGACTACTTCTGCGACTTGGCTTCATGATCAAGCATCAAGTCAGCAATGAGTAATTACGCGTCTCGCAACGTACAGGTTAGTATGATGATTTTACATCAGGTGCATGCAACACAGTGCATCACTACCAGCCCGTTCCTTACCATGGATTGATCAATACCGGGTTTTTTCTAAACGCCAGTGAGAGAGTATGCAATACAGTGCAGCGTGGCCGTACTATAGAATCGTCGTTAAAAGCCTTCGCTCTCTTGGGCGCACAATGCTGACGCGGCCCTTTTCTGGGCTATACAAATTTAGGAGCGCTAGGACTTCGGTTCAGGATCGTATTTATGGTTGAAGGGCCAACGGCTTCACTTAAACTTCCCCATGTCCTAAAAAGAGAAAGAAGAACGTGGGGAAACTCCACTATGTTACCTTTCAGCCGTTGTACCATCGTGTACGCGAGCTATACCATATGGAAACGTACTAACATTAGACCGAATTCATTCGTCTCCTTCGTCTACAGACTTGAATCATAGATCGAGATCAAACTCGTCCAGAAAGAAAGCTTATTGGAGAGAAAGAGCCCCAAAAGATTGATAGACCGGACCATCCGCCCTCTACCGTCTAAGGTAGCAATGCTAAGTAGGTGAGTCGGTAAGTTCGAAACTTACTAGGTAGTCTGATCTTATCTAGTCGCATGTCAAAACTTGTCAAATTTTCTTTGGTATTATTAAGGTAAGGTTACCAAACTACCGACCAGCTGCCAATTGTGTCAGCTAAGCTAAGGATGTAGGTAGGTAGGTAGGTAGGTAGGTAGGTACAAGATGCAATGTAATATACACGGCGGTCTTCAGCTTCAGATTAGGTGCATATCAAAGTAGTTCAAATACTCAATAAAACCTGATTTGCCCCTTATACCATGAGATTTCCACGTGAGATGAACACTAAAGAAGAATGATTGGTTGTTACAGGAATGTGTGGTACAGGAAGTTGTCAATAACAGGCTTGTTTATAGTGGTTTTGCTGTTTGGTGATTCTGATCTTCTGGTTCAATGGCAAGAACCCATCGTCACTTCGCTGATGTGCACTTAGTTCCCCGACCCTAGGTACTTAGATGACCTTGCTATGACTGCCTGGCCTGCTTCTCTCCCATCGCTTGATTTCTTTCATGTTTTTCATCCTTCCTATTCTTGTGCTGCATACGAAGAAGATCCAAATAGGAGATATGATATAAATTAGAATTGACATACTAACCCAATCTGACATATATATACTTGCATTATGCGAGTGTGCAAGGACGAAGGCAGTAGTCATTTAGAGACAATCCCATATGCCACATCTCTGTCCTTTCTTTTTTCTTCTTCTTTCCTTTTTAGCTTTCGTTCTGTTCTCTCGCTGCGCTTTCCCACATGTCCTTTCCATACACCTACCTAACATCCCACGATCTCCTTTTCATTTTTCGACGAAATAATGATCCAGAGTACCTCTCAAAACGCTCTCCTTTCTACCTCAATCCAACCCAACCTAACCCCAGTTATACTCCATCCATCCAGCCTCTACCGAGCCCACCGTCCAACCCTCCTACCCGATCATAACCAGCATGCCAGCACGCCACCCATCTATGTAGGGAATTGAAAGAAAGGAAGAAGAAAAAAGAAAGAGAGAATTCTTACTTGCCCTGCCTAGCCAGTCAGTCTTCTTTTCTCACGGGCCAAGTCACAAAAGCGAGCACGTCACCACGTAGGCAACGCAGTAAACCCGAGAAGCAAGCACAAGACGCAGTTCGAATTTTCATGTCTGGTATTACTATCATCTCTACCTCTCTACTCCTCGTTCATTATTTCTTCCTCGCCCCCCGAGGGGCCGACTGACGCAATCTTCTATTTCTCCCTCTCCCTCTCTCTCCTTTGCTCTCCCCCAAACAAGACTAGCTAGCTATCAAGAGAGAGAGAGGAAGAGGAGCGAACAGATCTAAATGCAGATTAAAAATAAGACATAAAACAGAACGACGCACGCACCCGCGCGTAAGTTGAAAAGAAGAAAAACGATTTTACAGAAAGGACATACAGCAATATAGTACAACATGATATAGCAGCAGGTCAAAAAACCAAGCAATCAAGTAACCAGCCATGAAATCTAGCGAGGGAGGGGAAGAAGAAAAAAAAAAAAAAAAAGAATAGCACGCGTGTCCTGTCCATCCACATGGCATGTATTACTGTCTATCTGATCGTCCTTTTTGACCTTCACTTCCACTTTCGCCTTCATCTTCACCATCTCTCACTCACTTTCGCTCTCGTCCCAAAATTAATTTACTACTAGTAGGACCTTATATTCCCTATCTCTCTCGTCACCCGCTCACCCCTTTACTTATTCCTCCCACAAAAAGAAAGCTAACAAAAATTAAAATAGGAAAAGGTTTGTGTAGTGTCCGCGTAAGGGTATAGTGCTCTGCGAGTGCATGATACAACAACAATAACAAAAAAAGACCACCAAAGAGAAAAAGCCAGAGAGATTCGCTCGTGTTCGCCCAGTTGGAGATACAGCAGGTGAGACAACAGAAAGAAAGAAAGAAAAAAGGCCCCGTATGTGTTCGCCTCGTGGTTCTATGTGGCAAGTGAGAAAAAAATTAAGCTATGCTGAAGAGATTGAAGGAATATCGGAGGGAGTCTGACGACCGTGTCGCATCAGGTTAGAATGCTAACTATTCAGCTCCGTTTTTTTGCTCGATGTAACTTCCATTCCGCCTTGGTAACCTTCATGAGAAGTTCCTCGTCTTTGACAGGAATCCAGCTCGTCAAGACCTTCATGGCATTCTCGAAATCGCTATCCATGAGGATCTCTCTCGTGCCATCAATAAGAGCAGCGCTGGTTGCATGAAGTACGTCGAGCCCCCCTGCAAACGGTCGTTCAGGCGTTGGTGATATAGAAGGATCCGAGTCGCCAAGGAGCATGAAAACGTCCCAGACCCGAAGTTGAGCTGGAAATGGGATGGAATAATTAAATAGTGTAAGGTACCATCTAGTGCCGTATGCTGTAGGTTCAATACCTAATTCATCCTGCAAACGTGTTAGTCGAGTAATGGAGACCGCAGAGGTATGACTTGCAAGTCTTTGAGAAACATCATTGCCATCGAGCCAGCCTTTTTGAAACTCGTCAAGTGCAGCCATTAGGCCAGGAAACCCAGCTTCGTAGAGCTTGTCAAGACCTCGTAACTGCCACATGCGTACCAGCATAATAAAGGTCTTCTCTTCATCAAAATAACACAAGAGAGTAGCTGCCAAAGACGCCATGCCTTGCACATAACCTGTCTCGGGAAAGTATAGCGATAAAGCATGGAGAACTCTGAAGAGTAGTCTTTGGCCACCGCGATATCGTCTTCTGAACATGATGTGACTGTTGATGGTTCTGGGGACATCGATATCGATTTGGACATCGTCAGCTGAACTTTGTTCCAGGAGCTTGAAAAATGTTTCGATAATCTCATCATCCGGAACATAGTCCTTGCTCTTCTTGGCCGAGGTCGTCAAAAAGGAGTGCCAGGCTGCTGCACGCCATCGGTCTGGGATACCTTTCCAAGTCCGATCAATCAGCTTTGGATTCTGCGTATCAAATTCGAATGCCATTCCTTCTCCATCTTTCCCATTCTTGACAACTTTGGCCATCTTTCTCCACTTTTCAGCACGCTCCCATTCCTTTTTCTTCAGTCCCTCTTCAGCTCTCCCACCTTCTTCAGTCTCGGCAATGTCCGCAAGACCAGGCGGTAAAGTCAGCATATCGCCAGCTTCATCCATCCACCTCCTGTCACGGTTGCCGGGAAATCGATTTGTTGCCGTTCTGAGGTGGGACCGATTTGTGCTTCTTTGCGAGACGGACGACCTGTTTGTGTTCAAAGACCTCGTAGATAATTTCCGGCTTGGTGCTCGTCTGAATCCTGCTCGGGATGAATGCGCCGAGGAAGGGGATCTACCAAAAGCCCTCTTCTTTCGTGGGGTTTCTGATGCCATCTGCAGAACAGTAGATACCCGCTGAGGCGGTCTTGGCTCCGGGCTGCCCCCTCGATTTAGTACTGATTTTCTGCGTACATTAATGAAGCCATATCTATCAACATCGCCACCTTCTACATCCTCCCAATCTTCGATTCCTCCAGCCAGTTCGTGCTCTTTTCTTGCAAGTGTCTCCCTCGAAGACAGCCTGCTATCAGAACGTGATGGTTTAGTAGGTGATGACTTAGCAGAAGAAGGGCTCAAAAGTCCGTTTGATCTAATCTAGTCAGTATTTGTGATGCCTGGATAAAAGGGAGACATACGTTGTTATTTCTTCAAGTGATTTTGTTTCTTGCAAGTCGGTCAACCTGTCATCCCTTGCAGCATATTTTCCATCTCGCCAATCAAGGGTAGAGCCCGTCTCATACATCGATCTGACTTTTTGAGACTCTTTCTCTAACTCATCAGATAGTACTTTGGGGGATGGCGTTGCTAGCATGGAGAAACTAGGCTGTCTATAGATGTTTTAGCATTTAATTTGGCCGCACCTTGCTCTGATATAACTGACCTTCGATTTCCTAATGGACGTATATGACCATTGACTGCCTTCTTTCCTCCTAGCATCATGCTTCCCCTCTTCGAGAAAGACATCTGTGAGAGAAACTCGGTCTCCAGTAAGCTATCTGTCGGAATTGGTGTCAGGATTGGCGAGAACTCCTGCGTTGAACTCGCTGTAGATCTTGGACTCTTCGTTCCACTTCCATGCCTGGAGAGAGGTTTCTTCCATTTGCTTATGCTCCCAGACCCCCAGCTGTCACTCTTCTTGATATTCGGTGTTTCGGGCGGTGACTGGACTGGGCTCGCAGTGGCCTGCTTCTTGGGGCTCGAGTCGAAGTTGATGGAAACGCTCAGTGGATGCTCATCGGCAGTCCGTACAGAACCCTCTCGCGCCGCCGTTGATGTCGTGGGAGCAAGACCCGAGTCCCTCTTTGTCTCATCCTTGTCTTCATTGCCAGTAATGGGCCTTCGCAGGGCAGGATGTGTATCGGCAGGCGGCGCGCGTGGTGGCGCGATAGTGACTGGAATCGGTGGCTTCGCAGCCTTGGTCTCTTCGTATCGTACCGTCAAGATACCATCTTCGTCGTGGGTTTGCTGAATGGTTGGCATCGTCTTGATTCGCAAGCTACCTGATTGACTGCTAGATACCGAAGGAGCCATTCTTCATGGTCGAAGGGAAGCGCTGGGAGGCGAGAAGTGATCAGTCGCGCGTTGACACTGCTCGAGATCTGTTTAGAGGCCCGAACTCGACCATGGGATGACCGTCTCCTGCTCGTCGACAAACGGCGCGGTGTCTGAGCGCTGGGTGAGGTTGAGGAAGAATGTAAATACTCGAGGTCGCCAGCCGAGAAAAATAGGTAGTGTGCTGTGCGCCACCAGTTAGTTGGTGAAGTCTTATTTGAGTTGAGGTAAGGGCGATGCGTTGTCGCAAGTGCCATCTGCTGGCAAATGCTGGCGAATGTTGGCAATGCTGGCAATGCTGGCAAAGGTGGTAATGCTTGCTGTTGCAACCCCATTCGTACGAGAGATGTGAAATGAGTGGTCCCTCACCTGGTCTAGTGAAGCGCCACTTGTTGATGATCTCCAGGTACGGGGCAACCTGCAGCCGCCGAATAATATATCACGATTCACGAGCCCCATGCTCTGCCGTCGAAATGTCCCGGCGGCATTACTACTGTCTCGTTCGTTCGTTCGATCCTCTACACTATCAGCAATCAGCAATCCAGCCTCACGCTCGCACCCCGTCGAGTGTGGGGGATGAGCAACCAACTCGGCGAGCCTCTGCTCGCTCACCAAGGCGAGTTTATGCGCCGAAAGTCTAAATGGTCACGGTCTGGCATTCTTGCAAGGATCAGATCGGATCAAATCTTATCTTCCATAACTGGTTCTTCTAATGAATTGGACGGTACACTGCCAGCTCAACTTGGACATGCCCCCGGATGCTTGCTTGCTTGCTTTGTTTCCCCAACGCCCTTCCATGCTGCCCAGACAAGACCCTTTTCACCCCCACAAGCTATCAAAAAAAGAAGAAAAACAATCACAGATCCTCGTTCTCCCAATCTCGTTCTCCATATGTCGACTGCGCTCTCCCACCACTCAGATCAAGTTTTGCAAGGAACTCAGGAGGCACCGTTGGTATATATTTCCGCTCTCGCTCTCTGTTCAGACCACCGAATCCTGCTCCATAGCTCACCAGCATATCGGTGCTGGTGGGCAGCGAGAAGGGTAGCATGAGAGCTGGATCTAGGAGAATCTGCTCGGGTAAGTAGTCTACATCATCGATTGGGAAGTCGTCCACTTGGAGAGGCATCATCGTGTTCGGAACGATCGGCTTTGTGTTTGACCCAGGCGCTTGGGCACCGTTTCCATTGGCTGCTTTGGTGGGAGTAGATTGAGGAGATGCTGCCGCATTCTTGCTTCGTTCTTTGCGTAACTTTAATTCTTTCTCCATACTCTCGATGTGTTTCTTGGCACTCTTCGGCAAACCTTTCTCCCCAACTTCTGGTCGATAATGCTTCACAGCATGCAGCAGTTGCACAGGCGTTAGCCGTTTGAGTTGCTGCAGCGTCCCGACAAGACCCTCAAAATCATCTTCTCCTAGAGATGAAAAGCACTGCGTCCACTGCAGCAGTTGTATGAGTGGTGCAAGGTGCCTTCGTGCAGCGTCTATAGTCGTCTCGCCAGTAGATGTCATCGAACCATGCTCATAATGCTCTGGCTGGCGGTTGTTGGTGCGTGCCCAGTCCTCCAAACTGGATATATTCATCCGGATCTGCATGGCCTTAGTGCGGGCAAGATACCTACGATTAGCCATAATTCGGTTGAAAAGTTCTGCGCCTAACCAATACAAGAGTTGGGCTAGTATCTGTGCTGTAATAACAGAGTGTATGTCGTACAGATCTAGAACGAATAGTGTCGATGATAGCAAGGATGTGACATTGCGAGGTGAGGGTTTTGCTCTCTGCTTTGGTGAAGGTGGTCTGAATCTCTTCTCGACCGGCTCCTCTTTGACTTGATTTTTCCTCTTGAATATTTTCCATTCATTCTGAAAAGTGATATCCTCAAAGCCTGGAATCGTCTCATGCTCCAGTATCGCTGCATCTAAGACCTTGTCCATTCTTCTTTCGGCGTCTCTAATTATCAGAATAAAGATCTCGTTGACGAGCTCAGCAAGCTGTTGCTGGAATTCAGTCGTTGATTGAGCCAGACCAGCATCTTTCTTCAGATAATGTAGCAGTAGGGTGGCGTTGGATATCCAGAAGGCTAGGATAGTCATGTCCCACTGGTTTGTTTCGACCACATCGTTTATCTTGTCCATTGCACAGATAAGAAGCTTTGCGAGTAGTTCCTGGTTCGCATGATAATGTGCATATCGGGCACTCAGAAAAATCATGTTTGCAGGAACAGGCTTCTGTGATGGCGATCGTTGTGGGGTCATGTTCGTGATAATAATATCGAGGATTCGACCCAGCTCGCTTTCTTGAAATACGAACATTTGATCATGAAGACATCTGCTCCAATCAAATTCTTGTGCTTCCTCCTCGAGTTCTCCTGGCGATTCTGGCTGATCGTCTATTCCCACATTTCCCAGATCAACCTCAAGATCGCGTGCACTCTCCATCATCATGCGCCGCCGGAGCTCGTTCTCCGCCATTTCCTCTTCAAATCGATCCTGGGAGAAGCCGGGGTTATAGAAATCATCTGTGACTCCAACGCTGCCAATATGGTATCCGCTCTCGTGTAAATAACCTGATATCTCGCTGTCGGGCGCTACAAAGTCGAATGCTGTCCGACCCGAGGAGGACTTGACCTCTGGAGAAGCGCCATGGTCAAGAAGTGATTTCGCAATTCCCTTATGCCGGTTGGTCATGGCCCACATGAGAGCACTCCATCGATTTCGGTCTTGTTTATCCACATCAGCCCCAGCTTCCAAGAGTGCCGTTACGACAGCATCATGACCCTAATAAATCATCAGCATGCATATTTTGTTTTCCGCAAAGCGGAGTACTAACGAAACAGCTAGCATAGATCAGAGGTGCTGTCCCTTCTTCATCCGGCGCATTAACGTCCACGTAGCTCTTTGCCTTCCCACTCAATATCCTCTGAATCCGCTCAACATCCCCATTACTAGCCGCCATGTTGAGCGCCTTTTGCAGAATGTCCTTTTTCTCATCCTCCGATAACTTGTCATTCGAAGCAACTGTATTCTCATCTTCGCTTGCTGATCCATCTCGGTGTGCTGCTTGCGCTGCAAGCATTTCCATTAAACGGCTGTCACTATCCCCAATGTTTTGTGCCGTCAGGTCATCGTCGTATTCGGGGTCATTTAATGATAGACTGTTAAATTGCAGAGGTTTGGCAAGTACAGGAGTCGTCAGGAATTGTGATTGACCTAAATGCCATCAGCAAAGACCTCCAGTCTGTAACACCAAGCCTATCCCACCTTGCCACGCATCGTACATCTCCGTCTCTGGGGTGAAATGCGAAGGAACATTTTTGCGATCATCCAAGGATTTGGGGAGATCATCTGGCAGCGGCCTGGGTCGTTTTATCTCCTCCTCCTGGAAGCCGTTATCCCCGCCATTGTCACCTATGTCCATGGCAGAGCAGGGAGGTGCATGTAACCCGTGCTCATCTGCTTTGTCTATTGGGAATCTCTGCGTCAGAGGCCTTGGATACCGGGTTTGCTGTGCTGAGGGGGTTGTATTTGCTTGCGGATCTCCAGATCTTGTTGAAACGGTGGATGATAGGAGCATGACGAGGGTATGGAGGGCTAGTATTTGCCAGACAGGACTAGTGCAACAGGGATACGTTGTCTGTGCACATTCACCTTCCAGAAAACGGCGACAGAGCTTCGTGCTGTTTACGGAAGCGGGCTCAGTACGAACTGCTGCAATGTCGTGTTCGGTAGAGCTCAATCATGGAATGAAGATTTCTGAATGAGGTGAATTTTAGACAGAACGCAAGTTTGGTAAGCTACCTTTTAGGTCCCATCCATTTTATTCACTTCGCAACCCTTTGTAGTCACGTGCTGACTATGGGGTAAGGCGAGATGTCCGAGATGTGCGAGAAGTCTCGATGGCTGAACTTGAATTTTATCATGTAGGCATCTTCCCTTTTTAGATGTTAAAAGCTTCTTCCGACGGGTCTCAAAATCTGAACTTGGATTTTATAATAGAGACATTTTCCCCTTTTTGCTCCTAAGCACTTCTCCTTCCCAGGACTCTGATTCTCTTTATTCCTCCATCGGGTATCATAATCAACTTCACATGCGTGAAGACCTTGTCTTTTACCAAGGACTCAAAATCGTGCTCCTTATCTGCGCTGGTCTTGCTCGCCTGCACAACATCAATCCATCCATCAGCTAACGCACCTGGCTCTCCTTCTCCTGTCCAATGGATGGCCTCAACCTTTGCCTTCTGCGGAAAGTTGCCTCGGAAGAATGCTGTATCTACCACCAACTTCTCAATGGTGCCTGGTGTGCCAAGTCGAATAACAGCCCAGTCGACATGATCTTTGCCCCGAGATCTTGAGGTCTCCCATCCATCTCCCATATCTTTTCCACGACCAGGGAGGATCAAGTTTGCAATCTTTCCGAAGTGCTCGTCACTACAAGATATAGCAATCCCTCCATTTACTGCTGCAGCAAGGTCGAAGATGGCGTCCTTGTCCTCGGGGAAAACTGGGACTGCATGACCAAAGAGTCTGAACCTAGCGATACCTCCATCTGGGTACATATTGAGTCGGACGTGCGTGTAAGCCTTTTTGGTTGGGACGGCCAACTTCCAGCCAAAGCGCTGAGATGGACCGCAATCTTGGATACCTAAGATGGTCTCCCACTGTCCTCTGCCACCCTTCCATCCAACGACCTCGTCGTCGTTAGAACTGAAGACTCCTTCTACAGAAATTGCTGGAGCGTGGTTGCCAGAAAAGGCAAATGTGTCGATCTCAATGCCCTCAACGGTACCAGATGCCACACCGAGTCGAATGACAACGTGGTCAAATGGGTCAGTGTTGTGTCTTCGGGTCTCCCATCCATCATACCAAGCACCCGAGTAGACCATCTTTCCAGGTTGCCTGATAGGCGCAGCAGCTGTAAGAAGGTTGGATGCCTCTGCAAACCACTCGTCTGAGCAGGACAGCACCTTTCCACCCAAAGCCGTACCAATCAAGTCTGTGGGTAGGAGTCAGATAGGTGCAATAGATGCTAGAATAAGTGGCCATATCTGAGATAGGCTGGACGAAACTCTTGTGTGATCACTTGATCGAAGCCCATTAAAAAAATCGCCTTTTAGATTCTTGATGCAGGAGCCATGCGCAGACAGAAAACAGAAGACGCTGCACTTACCAATACATGTGGATCGAAAAGTCCCATCGATCTGATCCGAGGGAATGGACGTGGCTGACACGGCCTCGGTCTTGTACTCACTCTCAACTGACATGGTGGGTAAGCGATTTGTGGTTTGTGGTACGATGCAGGTCGCAGAAACACTCGAGAACAGTGTAACACGAAGACGGGCAAAAAAATCAAATGAAGAAAGCAGAGGGCATTCACATCCAGGACTTTTTAAATGTGGCGGGGTACTCCGATGTCGAACCCCCTAATCGATAAGATGTGGGGGGAATTACCTGACCTTTACTCGATAGCTACACCTGATAGCGCAGAAATGTAGAAACCTTTGCCCAGCCCGCAGCCCGCAGCGCAGCAGAGAGAAAGCTTACCTAGTAGCTTAGCTGGCATTATTAATGTAAGATCTTCAAGAAGCGAACGAAATAGCTGGAATCACACAATTGACGCTGCGCAACACGTCGTTGCACCAAAAGCTGAATCAATGCGCCCGCTTACTCTTCCGAGCTTCCTGATTGGCCACAGCTCTCTCCATCCTGGCGATAGCGTCATGACTTTGGACTTGGACTTGGGTTCCGCAGGATGCACCAGGCCAGGGTAGCATTCCGTATTATTTATTCTTAACCACGACCACGGCTTCCCCGCTCTTTCATTCCAACTTCATCTCTGAGAGCATCTACTCACCCATAACACAGCACTCTCATCTCGAGAGACAACCCCACCTGCCTGACTGACGAGAGGATCACAAGCTACCTTACCTATACCACCATGTCTTCGGCCACCGGAATACCAGGCAGTGTCCAAGCCGCTGCTCAACGTGGGCTTGGGGAGGACGAGCCTCTATTGGGAAGAGTGGGAGATGCCTCGCAGCAGGAAGGAAAACCATTGTACTACAATCTCTTCCTTGGTAAGCTTCACATGCCGCAGCAGAGAATTCCCTCACTGACATGCAAAACAGGCACCGCGATTCTTGCACAGGCCGGCGTCCTCCTGTTGACAGCCCTCGTGTGGGCGAACGTCTTGCTCACGCCTTTGATGCTCTTCACCGCGCATCCTCTTCTCAATTCGGCTGGGCTCCTCTTCCTTGTACAATCCATCCTTATCCTGCAGCCGACACATACCCCAGGGCAGAAGAGGCAAGGAACAATTGCTCACTTCACCCTCAACAACCTCACGCTTGATTCCCTCATCGCTGGGCTTGTTGTCATCGAATACAACAAGTTCGCTCACAACGGAACTCATTTTGTGTCTCCACATGCCATCCTCGGACTTATTACCTATATATTCTTAGGGATTCAAGCACTTGTGGGGTTCACGGCATACTTTGTTCCCCAGCTATACGGTAGTGTTGACAAGGCGAAGTCTCTTTACAAATACCATCGCATCAGCGGTTATGTTATCCTGGTCTTGATGCTAGCAACTATTGCTGCAGCTACTCAAACCGACTTTAACAAGAATGCAATTCATATCCGACTTTGGGCAGTCCTTGTGTCTTCTGTCCTATTGCTTGTCGGTGTTCTTCCAAGGATTAAGAAGCAGAAGCTTGGTCTTGGATCGAAGCCTTTGCAAAGTGGTGCATTTGGTCAGTGATGCGCCAGTGAAAGCGACTTTAAAAACAAGGCTTCGATAGGGAGAGGTATCAAGCCAATTCTTGAATATTATTACGATTCGACGTGGCCTGGGAAATTGTCGGAGGGGTTGCATGGATTTGGAGTTGAGCAATTTATTTAGCGTTTTCTCGGGGGCATCTTATCTAATAAAGTTTTTCCCTCTCGAGCGAAAAATAATCAACACTGCATATTGACCAAGCTACCTGAGAACTCGGGATTATTGAGATGTGGTCGTGATCTGGATGAGCTATAGATGTACTGTCTCTCCTGCCAAATTGAGCCTGGTTTCTAGGTCTAGAACCGAATAGGACGTTCCGAGAACCAATCCCACACAACTTCATTTCGAATCTGTCATGGATTCCAACAAGTTCCTGCCCCAGCTAAGCTATTAAACTACCATCTGGAAGTTTATATCATAAATCCCCATAGTCGAGATCCAAATCTAGGGGAAATACCTGAGCTAGAAGATACAAGATATGATTGACCAGCCTTAAGCGAGCAGGTCAGGCTCGGATTTGAAAGTGCTCATTCTATCCTGTATTATACCACGCGCATTCTATGTTTTATTGATTCTTCAGCTGTGTGTGGATTTATCAATTGTTACCTAATCCATCACATACATACTCAAAGGGATTATCTCCCAACAGCTGGATAGTTTATCCCGTCAAGAGCAATAGCAGCAGCAATAACTACAACGTGGTTTCACGATCAACCTCAACTAACTATTTCGAATGCCGACAACGCAAGCTAGAGGTTTCGGCGCGGCGGCGTTCGCCTACCACATGCCGCTTGCAAAGAAAGTGCCGCTTGTAGAATTTCTATATGCCTGCGCAGGTCGGTGACAGCAGGATGGTGACTGACAACAGCATGTAGGATTGGGCAGGCGGTTTTGTATCAGCATAGAAATTTGTCTTGTGTCCTCTTGTTCTTTTGTTGTTTTTTGATATGAAAAAGGAGAGCAGCGGCGCTCGATATTTTGCTGCCTCCTTTGCTGACTTGCTCGTTTTGAGAAAACTCGTCTGTCCGTGACGAACGGTTGATGGATTGAGTGACCTCTGGTTTGACGGATCTTCATTCTCTACATACTTCTAGATATCTGCCTGTAGATTGGGTAATAGGACGAGCTGAATTTATTATCTGGATGGTTAACTGATTGTATAGTATCTTGGCTTGGTGGCCCAGGCCAATGAATAGTGGTCCTCGATAGCCCGCACGAGTTCGCTCTCAAATTTGATCAAAATACAAGATTACTAATTCAATCATTAAATTCGTTTTCCTTCTAAGGATTGCAAGATGGCAAGTGCAGACCGTACAGTAGTTCAAATCATCGACCACAAAAACAGCACCGCTGCAACTTCCAGTCAACAACCAACTGTGCCGAGCCTCTCAGCCCTCTTCGCTTAAATCCCATCCATCCATTATTACCACCATTTCTGGGCATGTCTACCTACCTAGGTACTTACTCCTGTCTGGACTTCTTGATCTTGGCTCGATCGCTCGCTCCCTTAATCAAGGTACTCAGATCGCCAACCGGCAAGCCGAACGGCATGTCGACGGCAGCCAGCATGATGACCAGCAGCAGATACCAGCCCATGAGGGAGGTGACGAAGAAAGACGCGCCCGTTCCAACCAGCAGCCGGTTTCCCGTGACGGCACTGCCGTCTGCGAGGGTCCAGAAAGCGCCCGTAACCAAGAAGAAGCCCAGGCTGGCCGAGGTGAAGATCACCACGAACACGGCGTTGGTGCGGAGGCTGCACACGAGGAAGATGGTCGACAGCATGCCCATCGAGAGCATGAAGAAGCCGAATGCCGCCATGAAGGGCGGCGTCTGCGTCTGGCTCCCGTCGGTCGTGTACGCGGATATGGCCGCGAAGCGTGGACTGGAGGGTTGTTAAAGTTTCCATTTAAGCCACTTCCTTTTTTCTTTCTTTCTTCTTTCTCTCTGCTTCCTCTTCCTCGGGGACGGGGAAAGAAGGGGACGGGGGGAAGAATAGTGGGGACCACCTACTCGAAGGTTGCGGCAAAGGTAAAGAAATATGCTCCATAGCTGCAGAAAACGACGGATGGGAACGTGTTCCCGAGAATAAACTCAAGTATTCCTCCTAGCAACATGAGCATCCCGCCGAAGAAATAATTGGCGCCGCTACATGCAGTATTTCAGTAATGGCCTCGCTGGTTCCAGCTCCTCCAGCGGAACTTACATGGTTGCCGTAAATCCAGCAGCACCTCTCCAGCCCATGAGCTCTACACTTAATGGCGTGAGTGCCACGATAAGCCCTATCAGAGCTCTTGTCTGCTTTTCAGCCTCGTCCATGTTCGGATATGCAGGAACAGGTGGGTACCTACACTGGAGTAGGGTTTGCAAAAGTCTTCCGCAGATCTCCTGATACTCTGTTTTGTGGAGAGAGGTATAACTTCTCGAACATCTCCGGCGTGAGGGTCAAGTTAGTCCGCATCGGTCTGAGGTCCTCCATATGAGAGACATTGCTGCCGTTGTTCATATGCCCGTCTTCCCGTCGGCCATTCCCGTCGATCTCTTTGGTATAGAACTCCTCTCGCGTAGTCGACATGTCGAACCAAGTCGCCGAAGTGTATGAGAGAGAGAGATAGTAATCAACGAAGGTGTAGGTCTGATTAGGAATCAAGTAGATAGAAAGTCGGACAGATCAGTGATCAGGAGGGGGGAGAGGGGGGTCCCATAGTTCTTGAATGAACGGAACTGCGGAGTAGCTTCACAGAGGAGCTTGGGGTGAAGCTCCATATCCCCGCAGGAAGGCTCGTCCCCAGCATCGAGTTCCACCTCCGTCCGAAAAAGCTAGGCTGAGTGATCCAATGACTAACTAGACCTCCAATGGCTGTCATCAGATATGCAGTGGGTTGGTCCACTGCAATACACTTATGGATAGACCTACTCCAGCTCCAGGAGATATCTTACCCGATCCTGTTCCCTCCCATGCCGTCTCGGAGAAACAATAGATAGACCAGGACTTGATCCTCAGCCAGTGAAGTATAACCAAGTCAAGAGTAGCAGGCTAAGAAGGCATACGAAACCTCCCAAGACGTTCTCTTGGAGAAAGCATAAAAGCAAGCTGACCCGGAGAGGGCAGAAGTCCGACCCATTTTTGGATTCTGCTTCTCCAATGGGGCACAAGTATGTGCATCGTTTCCTTATTGCCGGACCTAACCCAGCACTTTTCTGCTGTCACCTTTTCTCTTGCAGTCCCTGGTGGCCCCCTCCCCCGCTTTCCCCAGATCTCGCTTAATTTCTTCGGTGATGGTGGTGGTGTGGTGATATCTCGGCCTCCTCGCGCTCTTAGAAGGCCGCTGGAGCTCTAGAGCGATAGAAGCTTATTTCTCATCGCGTGCGAGTGCGATTGGCCCATGCTGTGACGATATGTGTCTTGGGCACATATCTTTACCTCATGCCCCGGAGGGCGGAAGCAAGACCGCGCCTTGAGTTGTGGGCATTGTGCGGTCAAGAAAGAGGGGAATGTTTCCTAGGACGGGTCGGGGGTGCTACTCGAGTCAGCTACCGTATCGTACTTCGTCCTGCCCTCGATTGATAAATCCCCTGCTGGAATAGATGCTGTTTGGGAAAGGTGCGACACCAGAAGAGAAAGTCGGATGCAGTGCATCATCGTACGAGTCTGTCCAGAACATCAGATCATTACTCGAGTCGAATGATGGATGGCCCAGAACCGGGCTACTGCCCTGTATCTTTCCCAGCCCCCAGGCACGGGATTGGATCTAGGACTTGCATATAAGCTATTGAGCATCAGCACGTACTGTACTACGTTCGTTGGGAATGGACCAAGGGAGATTGTGTCTCGCACCAGAGGAAGCTCAACGAATTCGCGTACCAGGCTTACCGATTGATACATGTGTCCGAACAAGTTCTCAGCTTTACTTTATCTCACTGTTTCCAATATTCCAACCATCTACGGATTATAGATTTAGGTTATTCATATATATAAGGTAGAATATTTAATTCGCAACGTCAGCATGTGGGAGTTGAGGCTCAAAAGCGACTTTCAACCTCCCTAACATCTCACCCCCGGGCCTCCGGACCTAGGGACCATGCCTTTTATTATTGGCTAAAGAAAGCTGGCCTACGGATGTACATGCAAGTATGACAACACAAGGCATCGATGTCATAGGAGACCCCTTGCTTACCTCTTTTTCTATTTATTTTTTAGCTCGTCAAGCTGCGTGAAACAGCTGGTAGTCCTTTCGGGCTTAGACTCAGGCCATTCTTCGCAATAGTATGATTCCACTTTAAAAGAAAGCCAGACGAAGGCTACCATCGGAAGAAAAAAGTATATTCAGTGCCCCAAGTTCTTGATAAAACTGACCAGGCTTTTGTGACTTCTGTTTGTCCCTAATTTACAATTTGTGACATCGCCCTAATGGATACAAAACAAAACTAAAGTTTTCACTTTCCCATTTACCAGAGCTCGCAAACCGGCTCCTTTGCAGGACAATTGAAGCTTTCCAGGAAATCCTTGGAGTTCGCCATGGTCCCAAGGATTCTAGCCCATTTTGGTGCATGTGGATCTGTATAAATACGGTTGATAGCCGTCTCCTTTCTGGACTTACCGCACCACCAGTTGCTATAACTGACGAAGAATAGCTGCTCCTGGGTGAAATGATCTAGGCCCGGAAGATCCTCGTTGGGTGTTTCAGCTTGGCGTTTCTTCCAAGCAGCAAAGGAAGCAGTAATACCACCAGCATCGGCAATATTCTCACCGAGGGTGAGCTTTCCATTGACATGTAAAGGCTTCCCATCTGGGCCATCAATTGTATAGTTGTGGTACTGATCCACAAAACAGTCTGCTCGCTCTTGGAAGCCAGTGACGGTGGAGTTGGTCCACCAGTCAGTATAGTTCCCATTTTGGTCATAATGACGACCGGTTGAGTCAAAGGCGTGAGATAACTCGTGGCCTGAAACAGCCCCAAACGCCCCATAGCTGAGATACTCTGGGACGTTGACATCGAATACTGGAAATTGCATGATACCAGCAGGGAAAACGATCTAAGTATGGTCAATGTCTAATTTCTGGACATATAAAACAGATATAAACCTACCTCGTTTCCTGGAGGATTGTAATACGCATTGACCGTAGGAACACTCATCTGCGATTTATGTTAGTATCTGTGAGATACGTGCTGTTCAAGCTAAGCTTACACCCCATTGATCACGGTCCACAGGCTTTCCCAAACTTGACCACTCTTCTGCTACATCAAAACGACTGATCTCAAGTGCGTTCTGGAAAAACTTCGTGGGAGAAATCTCGACGGTTTCGTAATAAGTCTTTAAGGCAGGGGGGTTCATGATATCAGGACTCTGTGTGCATTTAGCGTTTTACTTTGTTTGAACGGAGCCATATATACACGGGTATATTCTCGCTGAACTTGAAATTACGTACTTTGGTGGGATATCCGATTTTCTGCACAATTTTGTGGACCTTCTCAATCGCCAATTCAATGACACTCTTGTCCATCCAAGTAGAGACCTTGAGTTTTTCAATGAACATTTCTTTAATATCGGAGACAATTTGATCACCAAAATCCTTGGCTTTTGCTGAGAATGCTTTTTCGACAAAGAATCGACTAAGTATCCAGCCAAGGCCGTTATCAACATGAGAAACACATGTTCTCCAACGCTCAGGGGTGGATTCAGGATCCTAGAGATTAGATTTAGCACAGGAACATTGAATTTAGATTTGGGTTTCACGGCATTTTCTTACCTTCCCAGAAAGTTCGTTACGAAATCTTGAGTATGGCTTGATCTCATCTGCCTCAATAACCGAAGCGAAAGATTGTACAACCTTCCAGATGAAGTATGTTTGCAGCACTTCTTTAGAAGTATCTGAAAGAAGTTCCTCCAAGGTCTTCATATACTTTGGGGAGCCGACAATAATGCGTGTTGTCTTGACATCAGCCGGGGCAAGGCTGTTAATGATTTTGGCCAGTTTGATTTGAGGGGCGAGGAGATCGGCATCTTTCAAAGACATTGGATTGTAATATTTCTGAATTAGTATTAGTAATGTTTTGAGAGATGGGTCAATTAAGAAGTTAGATGAATGCTAAGCAATTGCATGGCCTTCATATTGTTCTCATATGCTCGGAACGCAAGTGGAAAAAAGCTCTAGTTTCTTACCGTCACATCATAGGCATCTTCAGGGTCTGGAGATGCAGCTGCCAGCTTCTTCTCGAGAGCGACAACTCCGTGAGCATTCTCAGTGGCATTAAAGTGTTTTGCATCAGGGTATAGAGCGGCCAGGATCTGTGAAAGCGTAGTCTCATATTTAGCAACAACCTTCTCATCCTCGTAATAATCCTTAGCAGGAAGACCAATGCTCCCTGGAGGTGATGCTTGAACGACAACCGTATCAGGGTCTTTGTCATCAGCACCAGCGCCGAAGGAAACCAGAGAAGAAATGCCCAGCTTCGCTAGATATAGCACAGTGTCTGACAGAGCCTCGCTATCCTTGGCCGTAAGATGGGTTTCGCGGCTTGACTTTCTACTCGGGAACAAATCTGCAACTTGGTGAAGAATTTCAACGAGAGGCTTTACTCCTGCTTTTTTGATCGTATCCTCGTCCATGCAGGCATCATAAGCAGCCTTTAGTTTTTCAAAATTCTGCTGGTCAACGGAAGAAACGGATTGTACCAGCAATCCCGGGGAGAAGTTGGAATGCTATTTGCCATTGTTAGAATTTATACAACCCATTCAACGACGTAGTGGGGCCAACCTTGGAATCTGCAGGATACGGAGCTTCAAGTATGTGTCTCAACAATGACTGAGAATTCTCAGACATAATTGTACCAGTAAAGGCATCTCCCTGATCTGGCCGTAAGTCATGGCGCTCATCCCATCCACCACATACAAGCTCCTCGAAATTGTTGCACGGGTCAAGAGACTTGTACTCCGGCGATAGATTATAGAGGATTTCGGACGAAGCATGTACGCATGCCGGGGTCATACAAACGCTAGTCTTCGTATGCGACTTCTTGGGGCGGAATACTGGAGTGAATTAGCAAAATTCTATAAAGAAGCTAGTATATTGCTTGATAGCATTTATGAACCCGACCGAAGATATGCATAAGCAAGGTGATCGATTACAGCAACGTCGTTCAATTGAATGCTTGCATATCCATGTATCCTGCCAAACTATTGATCGACAAGTGGCACGTACCGGAGAAGTAGACGCTGAGAATGATGATAATCGCAGCAAGCAACAGGCTCATGAAGATCAGACCAGCATGCTCAACGATCCATATTCCAGCCTTTTTCACAGCAGATACCGGTTTCTGTCCATTTCTCTCAGCCTCTGGCAACAATGGTGTATTCTCTGCCTGCCTCTCCTCATTCCTAGATGGCGCAGCCATATCGTAGAATCAAGCTGCCACGCAGCTCAGGACACTGGGCGGGAGGTATCCTAGGGTTGGCGTAGGCTCCGTGGGCCGTGTGCTTGTTGTGTTCTGTATCTAGCTCCCGGTCTGCTTCTGGGACGGAGTTTGCTTTTACTCTGTTGTTCGAGAGCCTGTATGCAATTCAATCCGAGGTTGCGAGAAGCTGTACGTACGGTAGAGCTTCACACGGATGAGCTGGAAGCTAGGGTCGTGTGGTTGTTGATCATAGGTCGGGTGGCTGGTAGCTCTGTAACGCCCGAGCGGCAGCGGGCAGCGGGCAGCGGGGTCAGAGGTTCGGCAGATCTTCCACCAAAAAGGTGCTGCATGATGTCTTGCACTTGTTGGATTCCAGTCACGTTATTGTGATTCTCCATCAACACCGAATAAGCTTTCTCGATGTTACATGGTCACATAGTAGACTGCACTTTTCAATTTCCCCTTCGCTCCTTCGGTGGACTCTGTTCGGCCCGGCACGAGGCAAAAATGCAGGTGCTTACGTGCCTACGAATACCAGTAAGGGCGATGGGCAAGAGCACTTGCGCGGTCCCCCAACCATATATCTATGTCAACAGGAGACACAGAGTAGTACTGTTGCTATATTAGACGCTCTCCGGGGCGAAGGAGGTTGTTCCGGCATGCTGGCAACTTCTTTGCTTTTGTGACTAATGCTTCACTCGGCTCCCTGGATAAGCGACGAATAATATCTCTCAAGTGTATGTTTACCAGGTATTGTCAAGAAGTTTGAACGAACTTCCCAGCGCAACACGAGGGTTTTCCTGTTTTCTCGGCACATGTTTTCTCGAGAGAGTTCAGACTGTCTCAGCGTTTGGTTCTGTGTCCTTGGATCTCGACGGTAGTAGTGGACCCCAATAATACTAAAGTAGTGAGATGTTCCATGCAATACCCAGTCCTCCGTAACCCAAAGGTTTGTTCTGCGAGTCAAACAGGTATCCAATTGAAGAATGGGCTAGCTTTCGGATTATGCGACTCTCAGCTGCAGAAACTTGGATACTGTACAAATTCTCCGCTTTGTGTGCTGAATGCTTGGAGGCTGATCCGGAGAAGCGATCCGGAGCCATACATCACACAGAAGCCGTTGGCTACTCGGCTCTCTTGTGCCCGCAAGACATGTTGACACACTTAAACAGTACCTCCAGGATTCCCATTCATCGTCGGAAAATAAATACTTTCCCATCTGCGATGGAGCGACGCTGGTGTCGTGAATGGAGGTTATCCCAGCAACGTCGTCGCTTGCTTGAGCTCTCATTTTAAATTCAATATGATCCTCAGCCCTTTCAGGGCGGCCGGAATTGGAGGTGCTGATTCGTCCCTATTGAGTGCCCATGCGTGATGACATCTTCCGGTCTCCACTCGTCGACAAGAATACCCTGAATGCCCCCTTGCACAACCCTCGCGACGTCATCGAATACCCAAGTCGTACG
This sequence comes from Pseudofabraea citricarpa, assembly GCA_029641185.1. NCBI lineage: Eukaryota > Fungi > Ascomycota > Leotiomycetes > Helotiales > Dermateaceae > Pseudofabraea > Pseudofabraea citricarpa. The sequence goes on from JAPWGK010000010.1 coordinate 1,281,069, forward strand.
AGTTCTTGTAAATCTCTTTGTATGCGCCGTTCCCACTTTTCATCAGGACAAGTACCTACTTGCCGTCGCTCACAGCGTGACCTCTTCACCGCAGCTCCGCAGCTCCTCCAGTTGTCTACTCGGACACTCGTACTGTACCGTACACAAGTGTCGATATACCGTACATGCCCACTCTGCTAAAGCAGAAGGGTTGCATAGTGCCATGTGCTGGAGGGAATGCTTATTCTTGCGCTTGCCATGTGCCGACCTCTTCCACTTCCACTTCCACTTCCACCTCCACCAGTACAGTATTTGATTTTGATATTTACAAAGTTGACCGTGCATTGTAAAAGTCGACGGCGAAAAAGAAGAAGAGAAAAAGCGTGCATGTGTGGTACCGACTGGGTATATCATCATGTACTGTATCGATGTTGGTGGAGTCGCCTCGGGTTGAACTTCAATACCACACCCATCCACCTCTTTTGACCTTGGGATTCTAACTAATCTCGCATGAATCTCGTCTCCGAATAATTCTCCAGCCAGGTCAGCGTTGGGGATGGCCGCCGACAAGAATATGGCATGTAGCAAGGTAGACTCCTCTGTAGAAGCTCTGTTTACAGAATAATGGAGTGGATCGGGGGGAGGCCTGTATCAAGAGTCCCAGCTACAGCATGCTCGGCGTCTATACATTTGCTTCGGTCCCCCACGACAGGCAGGAGGACTGCAGTTCATTGACATGGTGCTCCTCGACGCTCGCCTTATAAGGATAAGCATGCACAAAAGACGGCCGTAGAGATATTGCCCTTACCAACGCCAGCCTGCCCTTTTCCCATTTTCATAGCGTTGCCGTCGGCTGACAGGGGGCCCAACTCAGTGGGAACTCGTGGATAGGTGCTCCCTACCAGACGGATGTAGGGCCGCTTCTCACATCTCTTGCATACTCCAACCTCAACCTCGAATTTTCACCTTCCCCCAAGGTGTTCGACCTCTCCCACAAGCGTATTCAGGGCATCTCTGGGGACTTCTTCTCAGTTCAACTCAACAACAGCAGACTGAAATCCGAGAAGTAATAAAGTCTTTGAGTTTGTGCGAGCGAGGAAGCCTGACGTCACCGAACGCCGTTTCTAACCTTTTCACATACCATACCGCTTTCACGAGGACATCAACACCCACATTCAGATCGAGCACTTCGAATGAGGCACCGGTGGCCCGCGAGACCTCCTAGCGATTGTGACCAGAGATATCCCCCAGCAGTCTAGGTCAAGACCCTGCTGGCATTCGATCCAGGGGAATGCCCAAACCACCAAAGTCGCCTCTGGAAAACCCATCCTCATCCACTTCACAGTCGCGACGGCCTGGCAGCTCCCGCAGATCCAGCAGTGAAAAGTCCATACCGCAGTCTTCATCGTCTAGTAAGCATGGAGTAAAGTCTGCGCAAGCAACTGCGCATAGATCGAAGGAAACCATGTCCGACGCGTCGTCCGGTCTGAAAGTGTCAGGGGAGCAAGGTTCAGATAGAGAGGCTGGAATAGGGAGTACATCTTCCTCAACAATAACCGGGGGAAATGATCGAGATATGGCAGCAGAAGGTGCGCAGACACAGCGAAGAACCTCATTCGAGAAAGGCCCTCCCTCCCCAGCCACAGGTGGGACACCCAAAGACAAGTCCGAAGAAGTAGAGCGTCTGCGTGCAGCCATGAATGCACAAATCCAACTCAACCAGCACCGGGAAAAACTCGCACAGCAGCTCGGAGAACGTGAAGGAAAGTTCAATGCACCAACAATGACTGCAGCTGGAAAAAAGCGTGTATCTCCCATCCACGAGGAGATTATCTCGCCGTCTTTGGAGAATGCATTTGCTAGTCCCCCACCAACAGGCATGGAAACCAGCTCCACGGAATCGAACCACACTATTCGTGGAGGTATCACGCCAGCTGCTGTTGTGCGGACCCCGTCGTACCCATTCCCCACAATGAGGACGCCCAGCATGCAGATGAATTTCCCCGGGCACAAGCCTTTCACTGCCTTGTCGCCAACAGTGAACCCTTCAAACTTTGCTGGTGGTTCCTTTGATGCTGGTGGTCCGCAGGATCGAATTATGTCAGGCTCAGTAACGCCAGCTTCCACTCTCAACTTTCAACCATCTGGAACGTATCAGTCGAAATATGATGACTTGAACTTTCCCAGTCCGAACTTATATGACATGACACTTATGCTCTCTGCAGAGCCAGGTCTCGATCCTTGGTGGACTACTGTGTGTCAGCTAATGAAAGATAACTATAAAGCAGAACGGGTAACACTAAGTGTACCTGCGGATTCTACTGACCTGGAAAATGTGCCATGGGGTCAGAAGGCGACATTCAATGTGAATGAAGAGGATGAGCTTAGTCTTACATACTTGCCACGAGGAAGTAGTCTCATTCCAAGCAGTGTCGGTACCAATGACACATCGAATTCTGATGGTAATAATACCGGCGATGGCGAGTCACCACCAATGCCAGGATCACAACTTGAGCCTACTCGCCCCGGACTTCTCAGTAGGCACTCGTTCACGTCTTATGAAGACACAAAACGTGAACCTCTGTCTGTGCCTGAAAGCAGTAGAGCAGCAGCATCCTCACGACCGGTGCCCCTGATGAGAAGTCAGTCATATTTGTCTTCCAGACGCTCGAACGTACCTCCTCGTACGTCAACGCTCCAAAATGCAGAACTCAATCTGCAATCCTTGCAAGATCATATAACGAATGAGGATGACAAGCCTAGTGTGGCATGGGATAATATGGAGGCGTCATCTCGAGAGATTCGTGGTCGAGTGTTCCCAGTGATGCAAGCACTTGACTATGAAGCAGATCCTTTAATCGACAGTAGCGGCATCATAAGAGTGTTAGAGAGAGGCAAGGTCGTTGCTTTAACCAGAGATTATCCTTACTTCCAAAATCAAGACGAGAATAGTGGTGGTAGTAAGAGTACGCAGAGTGTGAAGTCTGTGAAAGGTTCGCCAAAGGAGAAGGCAAAGAAGGCGAAGGCTCCGGAAATGGGCGCGCGCATCTCGTCATTTTTAAGTGGGAGTTCTCGACGTTCAAGCCGCAACACTCGCACCTTGACGAGCGAAAAAAGCAAAGGTCTAAATTCTAGTAGTCGAGAAACCTATGAAGAGATGGCTCCACCTGCACTGCCTATCTACGAGGAGTATGAACAAACTCCGCCATCTCCCTGGTCCCAGTCTCCTGCTCCCTCCCCGGCCGTAAGAGCAGAGACTTCTGACAACCCCTTCTTTACCAGCACTTCTGCTGTCAATCAAGATACATTTGATCCTGGCGAATCTCCACAGGATTATTCTACCACGCAACAAGTAGAGGCCATTGGGGTTGACCGGTCCTGGACAGTTCTCCATATTCCTCTTGCTCATCCTCTATTGTCTAAACCAGTGCAATCGTTCCGGCTAGATGCAGCAGCAATGGAGTCACGAACGGCGGGAAGAAGCAAAGCTTTTAAGTCTTCGACAAGTAACCAGGAAAGCAGCAAGCTGTCAGCTACCCCTGAACCTCCAAAGGAAAAGCGTACGCCAATTGCCATATTGTCAATTCTCAGTCCCATCATCCCATATCCGTCTAGCCTTAGACATTCTTTAGAGAACCTGGCACCGCACCTCGCGACTTCTTTCTCGTTATGTCGACACTTCACTAACTTAGAGACTGAAGTCGCCGGTCTGACACGCAAACGCCCTCAAACAGCTGGGTTTGGTGCTGTGGCTGCAAGCAATCTACCACATGAGCAGAAACTCGCACGGACACGCCTAATGTACTCGCCTGCTGACGATGATGGGCCACATCAGTCTACCGGTGGTAGTATAACAAGTCCAAGTGATTACTCTGGTGTCTCCCGTAGTAATAACGGCTCTTCGCCTGCAGGCACTCCGGGCTGGGATCCAAGTGCTGTAGGCTTAACGCCAATTGATAAGCGACCCGGGGGAGGTAGTCCTGCGTATAGTGCAGGTGATGGTTACTTCAGCTCGAAAACAAGACCAGGCTTGGCGAGGGTCAATACTCTTGGTTCATCCAGCAGTATTACAGGAGCGAGACGGACCTCGAAGGAGAACTCGCCTGCAGACGTAAAATTGCAACAACCGATGGATGTGGATTATCTAGGGCAGACAAAGGATACTGGGACAAGCTCTGAAGACTATGCTCCGATGTCAAAACTGGATACCTCGTTGCAGGGCAGTGGGGTTCAACCAGAATCTGCACTTCAGTTTAAGCGACAAAACACTCGGACAGTTTCTACGCAATCAATCCAGAAGGTCGACAGATCTCACACCCAGCTTCATTCATATGGAGCAGATTTTGGTTCTACTTTCCAATCTCTGCCCACAACATCTGTAGCAACAGCCAAGACCCCTGGTCAAAGAACACACTCGCGATCCAGTTCTATTAACGGCCCAACAGATATGCCTCCTCCCTCAGATCGCCTAAAGGGTCTCATGTTGGATTCTTTACCTGCTCATGTATTCGTTGCGTTGCCGCAGACTGGGGAAATCGTCTGGGTTAACAGCCGCTACCTCACATACCGTGGCCAGAGCGTAGCTGAGCTTTACCAAGATCCCTGGGCAAGCATACACCCTGAGGAGCGCGATCTGTATTTAAAATCCTGGACACATGCTGTCAAGACAGGAGAACAATTTTCTATGCAGGTTCGCATCAAAAGATTTGACGGAAACTACAGATGGTTCTACACCAGGGCAGTTGGCTCCCGAGATACGAGAGGAGTTATTGTGCAATGGTATGGATCACACATGGACATTCATGATCAACATATTGCAGAAGTCAAGGCCGCCCGACAAGAGGAGATCGAAGCTTCTGAAGCCAAACATCGGCAACTTGCCAATCTAATACCCCAGACTATATTTGCTGCGACCGAGGATGAAGGGGTTACCTTCGCAAACGAACAATGGCTTTCATATACCGGTCAGAGTTTTGAGGATGCCTTAGGCTTGGGATTTATGGATTTCGTCCACCCAGAGGACTTAGCTAAGTGCCGAATCCCTGTTGATCGGCCACCAACTCCATCACAACCACGCCGTAAAAAGCCAGCTGATCCAAGCCGTACCCCGTCCCAATCTTCTTCCGGTGGAGTATCTTCAAATGTATCCGAAGCACAGACAGAGACGACGGTTAAAGGGATGCACCAGTCGTTGTCGAGAAGTAATAGCTCGAATAGTGGCTCGATATATGAAATGTCTAGTGCAGACCTTTCCGAGTTGGCTAAATCTGGTGTCATTAAGGTTACGACTGATAGCAATGGCCGTCTCTCCTACACCACCGAGGTTCGATTAAGAAGCAAGACCGGTGAATACCGCTGGCATCTTGTCCGATGCGTCGAAGTAGACAATATAAATCTGGGCAGTGGTGATGGGTCATGGTTCGGTGCTTGCACTGATATAAATGATCACAAGTTGCTCGAGACCAAGTTGAAAGAGGCTATGGACTCCAAGAGCCGTTTCTTGAGCAATATGTCGCATGAAATCCGAACTCCTCTAATCGGCATTTCTGGCATGGTTAATTTCCTCCAAGACACAACGTTGAATGACGAGCAGCTTGATTATACCAACACGATTCAGTCAAGCGCTACCAATCTACTTGATATAATTAACGACATTCTGGATTTGTCTAAGGTAGACGCTGGTATGATGAAGCTTTCTTATGAATGGTTTCATACTCGGTCGCTCGTTGAGGAAGTCAATGAATTGGTCTCTAGCATGGCAATCACCAAGCGGCTGGAATTAAATTACGTCGTCGATGTCGACGTCCCAGAGATGGTCAAGGGTGACAAAGTTCGTATACGCCAAGTGCTCCTCAATGTGATTGGAAACGCTATCAAGTTCACCGCAACAGGTGAAGTTTTCAGCCGCTGTCGCGTATTTCACGATCCGTCTCCAAATCTGGGTGAGAATCAAGTCATGTTAGAGTATTCTATAATCGATACTGGCAGTGGTTTTACCCAAGAAGAGGCAGATCTTATTTTTAAACCATTTAGTCAAATCGATGGAAGCAGCACTCGTCAGCATGGTGGTAGTGGACTAGGCCTTGTTATTTCGCGTCAGCTCGTAGAGCTGCATGGTGGCAAGATGGTGGGAAGTGCTGTTCCTGGTGAAGGATCAACTTTCACTTTCACAGCAAAGTTTGGCCTACCAACCGTTGAAGACTATCCGGAGCCTCTAGCAACACCACATCTGCTTCCAACAAAGCTTCCATCAACCAGGTCATCAATTGCTTCCAATATATCCAGCGAAATGGCTCAGGCAAAACCAATGTCAGGAAAGTCCATCATGTCTAACTCAATGGTGCAGTCTCCAGCCACGCAAAGTGAATCTAGCGTGGATTCACCTGCTGTTGCATCGTCAGGTAGCTCCGTCCCATCCCTGAGATCAAGTAGATCCCATGCTACGGGACGAACTTCAGTTTCCTCGTTGTCTCAAGGTGCAGCTAAAACCTTTGAAGACGCCGCACGTGCCAGTGGATCCGATGCTTCACAGATGAAACTGGCTCTCCCTGTCAGAACAGCATCAGGCTCGTCAGCTCATCAACTCGGAGATAGCTCGTTGACGCCAGTCCCAATGACAATACATGCCGATTCTTCTGGAGATACCATCAAAGCTATAGGTTCAAAACCTGCTGCAGGTCTACTTTCGCCCGGAGGAAGTTCAATGGAGAGCTTATCAAGACAGAGCAGTGGATCATCTTCTGGACTAAAGCACTTACGCCCTCCATTGTACTCAATTCTCCTCATCTGCCCACAGAAGCACAGTCGTGAGGCGACAACACAGCATATCGAAATAACACTTCCGAAGGATATTCCACACCAGATCACTCCGATTTCGAACGTAGCAGATGCGCAAGCATTGATAAGTGGGGAAGATCCTGTCATCTTCACCCATATTGTGCTTAATCTACCATCCGCTGAGGAGATCGTAACTTTGGTCGATCAGATATTCTCGTCTGTATCGCTGCCACAAACCTCAATCGTTGTCCTCTCTGATCCTGTACAGCGTCAAGAAGTGATCAAGCTTGCCACTGATTATGATTATGACCAACTCGCAAAGGATAATCGTGTCAACTTTATCTACAAACCTGTCAAGCCATCACGCTTTGCAGTCATCTTCGACCCAGACAAAGAACGAGACCTTAGCATTGATCGCAACAGGTCAAGTGCACAACAGCATGTGGCGAACCAAAAACAGAATTATCTCGATGTTGAGAAGCGGCTTGGAAATAAGGGTCTGAAAGTCCTATTAGTAGAAGACAATCTCGTTAACCAAAAGGTTCTGCTTAAATTCCTTAGCAAGGTCGGCATTGCTGTCGAGCTTGCCCTTGATGGAATTGAGTGCACAGAGAAAGTCTTCTCCCACCCCCATTCCTTCTACTCCATCATACTTGTAAGTCTTACAACGTTCTTTATATGTACTCTACTAATTTACTGTCTAGTGTGATCTTCATATGCCTCGCAAGGATGGCTATCAGACTTGCCGAGATATTCGACAGTGGGAGGAAACCGAAGGATTTTCGAAAATGCCCATTATCGCACTCTCCGCGAACGTGATGGCTGATGTCCTGGATAAGTGTGTTGCCGCTGGCTTTAATAGTTATGTTACAAAACCAGTCGACTTCAAGGCTCTAAGCAACGCGATGAGCAATCTTTTGGATCCTGATGGATCCTAACCTACTTCTACAAATTTAAAAGGAAAGCATCGATTTGATGCATGTCCTTAGTTCTTCAACAGCATTCAACGGAGTTCTTCTTATACCACATTTGAGTGCATGGCATGTCGAAGCGAGCCTGGCACTATTCGAATTATTTCCTGATGTAAAATATATCCGACCAGAGACGTTTTGTCTTTTTTTTTTTCACTTCATCGATAGGTCATCAACTTCCTAGGGAGGTTGTTGGTGATTCTACCGTAATTATTTGTTTTTTCATTGCGGACACGAACGACTTTACCTTTTTGCGTGGAAACGGACTGGAGGCTGGACGAACGGGATTTGCTCATGATGTGCTCATGATTCAAATCCATATACTGAAATGGCTGGATGATATCAGAAAACGATAAGCGTTTTTGTTGCAATTGCATAGCGTGTGTGAGATTACAAGCCGGGTTCTTTTTTTCCGGCGAATATGGATGGCATGGAATGGCTGGCATCTTCACTTCAGACGATCTTTGTTGGCTTCTGCAGGTAGTTGGCATTCTTTTAGATAATATGAAGAAGGCACGGGTCGGGTGGTTACAGAAAAGGAATGGACAGTTGCTCGGACAAGATAGCTGAAGTGTACTTTATGAAAAAATCAACTTTTGCTCTAGTTGACTTGGTTGCAAGGTTGTGTGCCTGAATCCCTACAGTTGCAGCCCTTTTTACTTTACTCTAAATGACATTATCACCTTGTCATATCTACAATTATTGCTACTTCGGGGTTTCTGAATCGGACTACTTTGATTGCCTTGAATTGTTTGTAACTGATGTATGATAATTCAAGGGCTCTTAACGGCCTGTATTCTTTTCGGTGGTTCAATAGAAGAGCTGGGATTGCTGCTGTTCTAGTAGACTCTTATTCTGGTACCTGTGGTCTTGTTATTCAACCTCGAGAGAAAAGCTTATAAGCAAACATCAGCCTACCCGACATTGAAAGAGCTAACAACAAGAATGACGTGAATCAAGACATTGCATGCAGGTAATTATTAGTAACCGCCAAAACTCGGTGTCTCGGGTGAGAAAAAGAGAAAAAAGAAAAGAAAGGGGCCATCAGGCGAGGCGGTCTAACTTCCGGAAACATCCCGGCAACTGCAGCAGGTCAGTCAGACATACAACCAGCGTGACCAGGTATGACTGAAAACCCACTCTTGTTCCCTTCAACCAATTTTTCTATTGCTATCATACCTCTTTTTGACCTTTGATTTTATTTTGTTTTTTAGAGAGAGGAGAAGAGGTTCAAGATGGCCTCTCAAGATGACAGTTCGGAGATGAGGAGAGGAGAGGCGGCCCCCAGCGTGTGGCGAAGTACATGGCAAAACAACAAAGGCATGTTCCTGATCTTGCTCTCGGAAATCGCAGGCTCTTCCATGGATGCCATCGTGCGCTTCCTACAGCAGGGCGGTCGGGGAATGCATCCTTTCCAGGTCCGTAGCAGAAAGACACTCCTCTCTAACTGAGCATTCCGCTGATCTGAATCATGTTTTAGATCATATTTGCGCGAATGGGCATGACTTTCATCCTGAGTACCGCCTATATGTGGTGGAAGCAAGTACCTGACTTCCCGCTGGGAAATCCCAAGATACGGGGATGGTTGGTCTTGCGCTCGTTGTTTGGATTTGGTGGTTTGTTCTGCCTGTACTGTAAGTTTCTTCTTCCTTTTTTTTCACTTTTTCCTCCCCGTGTCTCAAAACGGGCTCTAAATGATGAAATCTGACTTTTACCCTCTAGACTCGGTGCATTATCTCCCTCTGGCAGAGGCAACCGTTTTTAGGTTTCTCGTGCCCATAGTCACTGCATGGGCTTGTTCCGTCTTCTTGGGTCAGACGTTCACGAGGAATGAACTCATCGCTGGTCTAATTGCCCTATTTGGTGTCATTATCATTGCTCACCCAGCCAGTATCTTCGGCAAGGTCGACGATGATCTACATGTCAACAAAGCTGGCGAAGTCGACAAGGTCTCGCCAGCGCAACGCCTCCTGGCAATTACCGTCTCGATCCTCGGTATCTTCGGTGCTTCTGGTGCTTATACCACCATCCGAGTTATTGGGGATAGAGCACACGCGCTCATGTCGGTCAATTATTTCGCTATCCTTGGGACGGTTGGTTCGACGGTAGCACTCCTCGCCATTCCGGGGATTGGATTCATTATGCCTCAAGGTCCGCGTGAGTGGGCTCTTCTTCTTATCTTGGGCGTTCTGGGGTTTATCCTGCAGTTCCTGCTCACGGCTGGTCTGCAGCTTGACAGGAGTAGCAAGGCAACCAGCATGATGTACACTCAGGTGCTCTTTGCTTTGTCCTTTGATTGGGCCATCTGGGGTGTACTCCCCGGGAAGTGGAGTCTTTTCGGTGGTGCTATTGTCATTGTGAGTACGCTGTGGTCTGCCCTGCAGAAGACACAGCAACCGGTTACAACAGATGCGAAATCACCGGTTGTTGATGAGGAGAGTGCACTTTTAGGTGGTCAGACTGAGGCCTTTGAGGAGGCGCAGAGGAGGCCAAGTATCAACAACTAAGAATCGCTCAAAGATATATGAATGCATGATAATTATGTGAATGGGGGTGGTTTTGGGATATCCAAGTATTTTTAAATGGGACGTTAGAAGTATTCTTATTGGGCTTTTGTAGTATACCTAGGTACTTAATTTGCATATGTCAGGTGTGCATTACCGGAGCTGGAGAGAATCATAAAATACAGATATTCGACAATAATCTAGGTGGTCAGGAGAATATAACTCGAGCTTTGAAGATACCTCGAATGTTACCGGCTCACTCACACTCGTACTCAAACAATAAATAAACCCCACAATCTCTCTTCTAAGCACGCTGACTACCCACATTTTCTTGCCAGGGAAAGGTAATGCAAGTTTGAGGTGTAAATACAAAACTCCAAATACTCAATCACTAGTCTGTCTGCTCTTTGTTTAGTATATTCAAAAATGCCTCTTGTTGTGATAAAAGAAAATGTTTTTAAAAAAAAAAAGCTCCGTGAGAATACTAGATGCATGTAATTAATGCTTAATTACTGGCAGGTCCGTCATGCAACGAAACTTCAGAATTATGTCAACAGACAGATTTTGTGAAATTTCTTTTGCTGCGATCATGCACCTAGTAGCAAAATCGCTCAGTTACTTACTAGTCCGTCATGCAACGAAAGCTTGGGTATATGCACAGACAAGTTTTATGGAATTTCCTCTCTAGATCAAATATTAATTTAGCCACTTAATCGCTCAGTTACTGATGGGTCCGTCATGCAACGAAAACTATCAAAGTAATATTTCAACAATTCACTTTGAAATCCGTCATGCAACGAGCTTTCTCTTCTTTCATGGGGACTTCTGTGCCACTAGTTAGTAGTTAGCTATACTAAGATTTATTCGCCGTGTCATGACAAAGATCCGTCACACAACAAGAACCTCTATCTCAGCCTCAGTGTGGTTTGGATACCTATTATCAAGATTCACTCCCAAGTTCGTTATGCAACGGAATTTTGTTTCCTTTGTGCAAGACTTCTCACTTGGTAGTATACCTGGTATATCAATATTCATTCACTTCTTTCCAGGTCCGTTATGCAACGAAAGCTACACCCATGTAGCCTAGAGTAATATATTAACAATTCACTTCCAGATCCGTCATGCAGCGAACCCCCCCCCCAAACAAGCCTTGGTAGAGCTTGGAGAGCCATCTTTAGAATTCACTTCCAAGTCCGTCATGCAACGGAATCTCATTGTTCTTTGTATAAGGTTTCTCAACTGCTAATATACCTAGTATATTAATGTTTTCCTATTCACTGATAAGTACGTCATGCAACGAAAACCCCCTATCTAGCTTTGAGGTTGCCTATGATAGTAAATTGGATTCACTGAAAGGTCCGTCACGCAACGAAATCCTTTATGTTGAAAAGAGGCTATGATTTGCATTGACAGACAAGATAACAAGATTCACCTGGCTGTCCGTCATGCAACGAAGTCTTTTAGGTTAAAGGGAGGCTATGATTTGAATCAGTAGGTAGGATCCAAGATTCACCTGACACTCCGTCACGCAACGAAATATTATATATATATATATATATATATATATATATATATATATATATGTTAAAAGGAGGCTATGATTTAAATTAGCAGTTAAGACAAGGAATAATCACCTGACAGTCCGTCATGCAACAGAATCTTCTATCTCAGATATGGCCATAGTTTGAATTAGCAGTCAAGATGCAAGATTCACCTGATGCTCCGTCACGCAACGAAATCCAGTGAGCACTGGATTCAAATTAACAGGATTCACCCAAAGATACGTCATGCAACGAGATAGCTCACCCATGGTAACTTGCCATTACTCTTTGTTGTGTAATAAGGGGTGAAAATTTCCGTCATGCAACGAAAATTCCTTGCCCATGTTGAGAAACTTATTGAACATTCACTTCAGAGTTCGTCATGCAACGAAATCTAGAGTACATTGTATTTTGATACAGAGTAACATGATCCATCTGACGCTCCGTCGTGCAACGAAAGTCTCTTACATATACCTATGTTTGGAAAGTTATTAGATATTCACTTTGGAGTTCGTCATGCAACGAAATCTGGATTGAATTACATTTTAATTCAGAGCAACAGAATTCACCTGAAGCTCTGTTATGCAACGAAAACTCCTTGCCTGAATCTATGTTAAGAAAGTTATGAACATTCACTTTGGAGTTCGTCATGCAACGAAATCTGGATTGTATCATATCTTAGTTCAGACTCACAGGATTCACATGACGCTCCGTTATGCAACGAAATCACCTATGTTGCTTTTCACTTTGATATAATTCACTGATGGTTATGTCCGTCATGCAACGAAATTCCCTGTTTCTAGAGTGCATGACTTGATATTAACTTGTGTATCCAATTCACCTGAAAGGTCCGTCACGCAACGAAGTCTTCTATGTCTGATATACCTACCTTCTTTTCTACTTAATCACCCAGAGACTAGCTAGCCAGGATTCACTGTGTCCGTTATGCAACGAAATCTCCCAGTCCTAGAGGGCCTGACTTGATATTGGCATATGCAATTCACCTCAGAGGTCCGTCATGCAACGAAGTCGAGATAATTAGGGTATTTAGACATCGAGACAAAGTGTTAGCCAAGCGAGTTATTTAACTACTGAATGTTCAGTCGCCTGCCTGTCTATTCGCTGCAAGATCCTAGTATGTTAAACAATTCTCTCTTATGTTGAAAGTATTCGAATGCTCTTTGTGCTTACTTGACCACGAAATGGGTTGAAAGTCGAGTAAATGGTATCTTGTATTTCTATACTACAAGCTAACTGAGTTGCTTGGAAGCCTATCGATTCAAATCTAGAATAGAGGTGAGATATATGAAAAAACTTGAATAACTGTTGATGGACTTGAGTTAAGAAAGTCAAATGTATAGCGAAATTGAACCTACAACTTCTTAACCCAAAGTACCTTGCCAAATAACCCACCCACCTACTCAATCCTGAAGAACTAATTATAGAAAGAAAGAAATGTAATTTTACTGATCCCAGCTGGTTTATAACCCATAGCGGCAAGTGGCTAAGGACATTTCAAGCGATCAAGGCAAGCGACGATATACCTATATCCACTTGCTCTTAGCACAAGAGGTCTTTGAACATATTTCTCCTCTCTTCCTGCTTTACAACTACTCTGCAATGATGGAGGAAATATAAGCGAACCCGACGATTATGTCTACAAAAGTGAGATAAATGTAAAGTTTTACTTTTTTTCAGATTTTACTTTTTTCTAAGTAGAACGTAAGGTAACTTCTAAGGTAGACTCGACTGCCAATCAACCAAAAAGACGCTCCGGCGCCTAGTCTATACTGCGTACACCCTACCCAGTATTCCACCTCCCAAAGAAACATGACTCGCATTTTCTAATAGTCATGGCAAGTCCTCGTAATCTGTGTCTGCGTTGGATAAAACAAAGGAGAATGAATTGAACAAAAATTCCTCAAATATATACGCGAACTGGTTGGAATAATCCCTCCCATCTGACCTCTAATATTACCCGGCTGCCTTTTCTTTTTTAATAGCGCCAGGATTACAACTAATATCAAATCCTACAACACCCGTATCGTCACAGAGGCAAAAAGGTAGTTTCTGTGCACTTTCCATACTTCAAAGGCAACGAGAAAAAACTGTTATGTGCTTCCAACAGCATTCTTGGCAGCGTCCAAGTAGTTCTTGGGGACGTAGTCAGCTGCGTAGGATGGGGCTAGACCACCTAGGAGAACGAAGACGGTCATGACCAATGATGCGAGAATAACGAGCTTGCGGAGGACTGGGCGACGGGCACCGAAGTCTGCCCATTGACGACCACCCTCGGCGAAATATCCCTTTAATTGTTCTGCACCAAGCTTGTAGTAGATGAGACCTCCAAGAGCAATGCTGTAACCGAAGAATTGGAGACCAGAAACAACTGTTCCCCAGATCAACATAGATGCGGCGACGAGGAGAATATCCTTGAGTACACCGCAGAGGGTAAGGACGAGTGAGGAGGTTTTTCCGATCTGAAAATCTGTTAGCAAATTTTCCGAGAACAAGATATGAGGGTCTTACCAGGAATACAACAGATACGTTCAATAGGAAGGCGACCATTGCGTTGGCGAGGAAGGTCCAGAGACCGACCGCATAGATTTGTGGCATGGTAACGAGCGGAATCTCCCAGAAGAGAGCAACGACAAAGTTCATGATGGCGCAGATTGGAGCAAAGTAGTACAAGGAGACCAAAGGATCCATCTTGTACTCTGCAGAGCTGAGAAGCTTGCCAACCAAAACAAGTCTGACAGCCTCGAAAGCAATTCCTCCGACTTGGTAAATGAATCCAATCAATACGAAATCGATCTCTCCAAACGATGCTAGGACAACACCGACAACAATGAAGGAGACGTTGAAGAGAACCTTGAAGTTAGGTTTGGATTCACCCAAAGCCCAGCTGGCAAGAAGAACAGCGACAGGGGTGGTGGCCTACGACAGTATGTTAGATGAAATCATTTTTGAAGGCAGCACTCGAAGCTCACCTTGAGCATTTGGATGAAAGAGACACTCAAGTACAGGTATGTCAGATTTCCACAGATCAAACTCAAACTGAAGAAGACGCCAATTGGTACGATAGCTCTGAGGTAGACTCGTCCCGTCATCTTCACCGTTTTGCGTCCATCAAGCAGTGTCGTTGTTCGTGCAAGAACCTGGGTCATGAATGTCGCGAATCCAAGATGCCACGAGGTGAGGAGAACGGGGTAGTCTTGACATTGTTAGTGAGTTGCTTTTTACGGGTTTGAATGTTGTTCTTACGGAAACCAAGTGTTGATAAAATCCATTTGTTGAAGAGAATGACACTGGAGCTCAATGTGATCCATACGCTGTTGAGAGATGAGCTACTGTCAACGTTGACGTGCGATCGTTTAAAGTACTAACATGACATATGCTGCCGGATGCAAGGCCGCCTTTGGAGGCTCTGCCTTCTCTGACATGGGATTGACGGTTGGGAGGATTGGAGCATCTCTGGACATGTCGCCCGAGACGCGGACCTTTTCTTCGCCCATTGTGTTGTTGTCGAAGGTATTGTGTTTCAAGCAGAAAAGATGGAAGTGGACAATGAGTGGGAACAATCGCGATCGCAATCAAGGGAGCGCGATTAAACCTGGAGAAGATAACGAACGACTTGGAGCTCCAACTTCTTGGAAGTTTCTCCTCAACCAGGTTCTGTGGTTGCAGTGAATGGAAGAAACTGGTGCGGGGAGGGGAAGGGAAGGGAAGTAGGAGCGTATTCGAAGTCGAGGTCGAGTTCAAGGTCGAGATCGAGGTCGAAAGGCAGGTTCAGAGAGATGTGATGGAGAGGGAGGAGGAGATAAATTGTTGGAAGGAGACACAGCAGCCAAGACATTCGGGGAGGGACCAGAGGCGACAGGACGACAGGCCACGGGACTAGCGCGGGCACGCTAAGGACGAACGCAAGCTACTGGGTGCTGTAACGACACACCCCCTATTATTCTCTTGTTCCTCCTCCTCCTCCTCTCCTCTCCTCTCCTCCACCACCACACACCACCCACCACCCACCACCCACCACAACCTCTTCCTGGTATTCCCGCCATCACCCCGTTGTGCCATCTAAAATTAAAGCCTGCACATCCTTGGTCCTCCCTCCAACTTCCCTGTCTCCCAGATCCGCAAGCACGCACGCACTCACGCACGCACGACTAAACTCATGCACCCTTACATCTCGCTGATTTGTTTCTGGCTAACTACACCACTGCACACCTTGGCAGCCCATCAACCTCAGGCACTGGAGGTAGATGACTTCCAGAACGGTTAATTCATCATCATGACAGTTCATCTATCCGTGCCCCTGCCGCCCTCTGCAGAAGCTTGATTCTCACTCCGTCTGCTTGTGTTCCCGATCAGCATCTGCCATCATCCACGCTGATCCGTTTCATGTCTATGCTACACGGTGGGGGCAACAGCGGATACCCTTCTTTGTATCTCGGTCTCGAGAGCGTGATTGCCAGTCTTGAGTCTTCTTGATCGGCCGTCAGCCTCGAACCGTCAAACTCTCGTCGGAGCGCTCAGAGCTCAGGATTCCAGTTGCAACGTCTAACTCCATCCTAACCGGTGAGCCGCATCGGTGGTATTGCCATGCTTGCCACCATCAACAGCTACAGTACCGTCGCTTGCGTGCGCTATTTTTATTTCTTGCTGGCCCGAGGAGCAACTGACGAATATCCCAGATTGGATGATGCACTTGACTCGAGGCCTTTTCAGATGAGGCTCCACTAGTGCCGCAGAGCAATCCATGCGAGCAAATTCAATTTGCTAACCCCCCAAGGATAAACGAAGATCCTGATGCAATCTTTCCGTTATCTGGCAGATTCGAGTCTGTGACACCATTTTGATATTGCGATAATCGACATTCAGGCAGGGGGAACAGAACACAATAGGGGTAAGACGCCGAGAGGATGAGCATTATTGAACAATCGAAGGAAGCTGTCACAATACACGGCATAAAATAGGCTCAGTCGACGGGAAAGGTGCAGGTACAGGCGACGTGAGCCAATAGCATTGGTCAAGCTGGCCTGGCCACGTCCACAGAAACTGGCATTTTGGTTTATTAGACAATCAGGAGGGTGGAGACTCGTCATTTACGCACCGGGCGATCAAGGTTGTCAAGCGACGGAGATGTACCGGTAGTGTGGCGGTAGAGCGAGTGGTGGAGCGAGTGGTGGTGGGGAGAACAACGTGTGACGACGTGAGGATGAGGGTTAGTTAGGAGGAGGAGGAGGAGGAGAAGTGGGAGGAGAAGGGCTGTCTCCATGTCTTGGAGAAGAGGACACGAGGTCAGATCGAGGCATTCCAGCGATTAGCTTGCAAGGCGCCTTCGTCTTCTCAGCATCCCTTGGGTCTTGCGAGCTTTCCATCACATTATTCTGTCAACTCGGTATGTACCCGAGAATGGACGGCCAGCCACAGCAGGTGAGAGATGAGATTCGAGTTATACTTTTTCTGAAATGGCCCGAAAGTATCAAATTTCGCGGGTGCCAGATTAAGCAGAATCATTTTTTATCTCAGGGGAATCCAAAACACATCGTCCAATAGATAAGATGCTTAGGAGCATGCCCCCTTACCCGATTCACGCTGGTCCCGCCAGAAAAAAAGGTGGCACACACGTAACTGACATCCCTGTCAATTTTTTAATTCAACCATCCCTCCGATCGTCTTGTGTCTTGCGCTCCTCCTATTTACTTACCACTGCTCGCCGCCGCTGCTACATCACCCCCCCCAAGAGCATCGTCGTCGGCCTCTCTTCTGTTCTCATACACATCTGCCAGTGTTCTCCCAAGAATCATCTTCTCATTTCTGCCCGGCGCAAAACTGCTATCAATCAATCTTTCCCCGCAATCGATAAAGACAATCTGAAAATGGCCGACATGTAAGGAGTCCTCTCCACCCCCACCACCTACCATTGCAAGCGTTGTGAGCGGAGGCTAACGTGCCAATTGCAGTAATGTTGACGTTCTCGTCATTGGCGCTGGTCCTACTGGTCTAGGTGCTGCAAAGCGTTTGAATCAGATTGTGCGTTTGTACAGCTCACCGCCCATCAGAATTGAGACTCATTGAAATTATAGGATGGCCCTTCTTGGTTGATCATTGATTCGAACGAGACACCTGGTGGTCTTGCTTCCACGGATGTGACTCCCGAAGGCTTCGTAAGTAGCTACTTGACCCGGTAAAGAGATGCGTTCGAAGCTTATATTGCTATAGCTCTACGATGTTGGCGGCCACGTCATTTTCTCCCACTACAAATACTTTGACGACTGCATTGACGAGGCATTGCCCAAGGAGGATGACTGGTTCACACATGAGCGTGTTTCCTATGTTCGATGCAAGAACCTCTGGGTTCCTTACCCATTCCAGAACAACATCTCTATGCTGCCTAAGGAGGAGCAAGTGAAGTGCATCGATGGCATGGTTGATGCTGCTCTGGAAGCTCGATCAGCCACTACCAAGCCAAAAGATTTCGATGAGTGGATCGTAAGAATGATGGGAACTGGAATTGCGGATCTTTTCATGAGACCATACAACTTCAAAGTTTGGGCTGTACCAACAACCAAGGTATGCATTCAGATCAAAGCCCCAGCAAAATCTTGCTAATTAACGTACAGATGCAATGCGCATGGCTCGGAGAGCGTGTCGCAGCACCAGATGTCAAGACGGTCGTCAAGAACGTAATTCTTAACAAGACCGCAGGAAACTGGGGACCCAATGCCACTTTCCGCTTCCCAGCCCGTGATGGAACTGGTGGAATCTGGATCGCCGTCGCAAACACCCTGCCCAAGGAGAAGACTCGCTTTGGAGCACAAGGCAAGGTCAAGACTGTAGATGCTGATGCGCATACTGTGACTTTGGAGGATGGAAAGACCATTGGATACAAGAAGTTGATCACCACCATGGCTGTTGATCAATTGGTTGAGCAAATGGGTGACAAGGAGTTGACCACCTTGAGCAAGGGATTGTTCTACTCCACTACCCACGTTATCGGTGTTGGAATCCGAGGAGAGCGCCCAGAGCGAATTGGAGACAAATGCTGGGTATGTTCTTAAGCTGCATTGTGAACGTTTTATTTGCTAACATACCCTCAGCTCTACTTCCCAGAAAGCGACTGCCCATTCTACCGTGCCACCATCTTCTCCAACTACTCCCCATACAACCAGCCAGACAAGTCTGTTAAGCTTGCAACTCAATACCTTGCCGATGGCAGCAAGCCCGAATCTAGCGAGCCAAAGGAAGGACCATATTGGTCTATCATGTTGGAAATCTCAGAATCTTCTATGAAGCCTGTGGATCAAGAAAACCTCCTCAAGGAATCTATTCAAGGTCTCATCAACACCGATATGATCAAGTCTGATGATGAGATCGTCTCTACCTATCACCGCCGCTTCGACCACGGTTACCCAACCCCATCTCTCGAGCGTGAGGGTGTACTCAAGGAACTTCTACCAAAGCTCCAAGCGAAGGATATCTACTCCCGTGGTCGCTTCGGTAGCTGGAGATACGAGGTTGGTAACCAGGACCACTCGTTCATGCTAGGTGTCGAGGCTGCTGATCACATCGTAAATGGTGCTGTGGAACTCACTCTGAACTACCCCGACTTTGTCAACGGTCGTCAAAACACCGAGAGAAGACTCGTAGAAGGCAGCCAGATTTTCTCCAAGAAGGCCGAGGCAAATGGCACCAAGGAGATCCCAACCAGAGAGAGAGCGTCTTCCAAGGTCAATCCCACAACTCACGCAAGAAAGATTTCAAAGACTGTGAAGTAAAGGAAGTGTACTATTTCACTTAGACAAAAGTCTGACTGGCATATCATTTGTTGCTGCTTTTAAGCGATCGTTGCATGGGTCAATCTGGGATACTGGTAGTTGAGATACACACTTTTTTTCGGTTCGTGGCCTTCGGGAGGGAAATAGATGAATTTATGAGGAAAGGGTCACCTGAAGCAGGAATTTTGAGCTTGCTTCTATAAATGCTCTTCGATGCACACATAGAACAATAGAATGCATCCCACTTTGAAAACATAATTCTGGATTAGTCCTCTTCATCTTAGTCTATGAGTTTCGTGAGCAAACACCATGTAATTTTAGAGTTAGACACGTGATTGAAAACTCATGACTTGTAAACCTGTTGGCAGCACTTCATCCATCAAACACACCCTATCGTATCACAGAATGGTCAGTCAATCATGAAAAAAGCTACAGCTCATACTGGCCGTATATCTACGACTCGTAGCCGCAGTGGTTGCCACACGTGCCGTTCAAGAGGCTACAAATGCGACGAGACAAAACCGATATGTAAGGCGTGCTCACGTCTGGGGCGAACGTGCAAATATGGGCCATCGCAGACATGGTTTAAGGAAACGAATCTTAGTTTTAAGAGGGACGGAACGTCTCAGAAGGACTGCCAACAAGCTATTAAAGGTGGCTCGAGAGACCAGCCTTGGTTTGCGAAGATCTCTGTGACTCGTGGGACGCCCAAGTCATCCTCCTCTGATAACAGACCAAAGAGGCCCATTGGTGATGAGAAGTCTGTAAAACTTTGGAAATACCAGGTATATGATTGTCCTTGGTGTATGGATGGTCCGATTGGTCCTAACTGATATTGGAACAGAAGTATCAAGATCCTCATCTTGATAAACCAGCAACCTCAACAGTAATATGCCGGAACCCTCATGAGGATGTAACTCGAAGCCCTTATTTCCTATCAATATTACCTGATATTCAGCCTCTCTATCGCCGTCTCCTATCTCACTGGTCCACTCATCTCGGACCAGCATTAAGCTCTTCCTCCATTTCTAACACCGATTCATTCTCTTACTTTATCACTCCCATGGCTTTGTTCTATGAAGGGGAACACACTGCACTCTTCTCAGCCCTGATGGCTGTTGCCGCTTCTCATTTAGCACAACATGATAAATCGTTGGAAGTCGTGTCGCTCAAAGAACAGCAACGTGCCATCAAAAGCCTCAAGGATGGCATTGAGATGAACCCTACAGCAGTGGGTGATGAATCGTTGGCTGCTGTTTTACTATTACGGATCTTCGAGGTAGGAAGCCTATGTTTTTTTCTTTCTTTTGTCTTTTTCGGCCTCGATCGTCGTTCTTTCTTGATTTAGTAACTGGTTTGGGAGCTCAAAGTTGAGCTAAAGTAATTCTGTCTATGCAGTACAGTGCTCTTAATTCTCTATGGGATTGAATCACTAGCTGACATCAAACCAGGACTTCACGCTTTGGCCAAATTCACACGCAGCGGAATCCCATGCTCGTGGAGCAGCTACACTGATAAAGGCCAGAGGAGGCCCATCAGCCTTCACCAGTTCAGCTTCAAAATTCCTACTTTCGACGTAAGTTATTGGCCCATTCCTGCTTTGCGTATGGCTAAATTCAAGCCATCATGTTTAATTTGTTGACCCATTGTGTAGCCTCTCTTACTATGATACCATATCTTCAATATCTCTGGAACAATCAACATTCATCTCACGCCAGGTCGAAACTAGTGAGACTTCATCACAATCCGAAGATGATCTCTTCATAAAATATACTACCGACGTTCTTGATCAGCTATCCGATATATCGAATCTCGTACATCTATTCAAGGAGGCCAAGCTCCTCGGCAAAATCTCTATTGCAGATAGTCAACAATCAGTAGCAGAGATCACAACTCACGCCCTGAAGATCACTGCAATCCTCCACAGTATCAAGGTTCCGGCCGAGTTCCCTTCTCTTCACCAAGACTATATTTTCACTGCAGAAGCATATCGTCTGGCGGCATTCGTATACCTGTACAAAATCCTAAGCGCTTACACGGAAATCGTCGATGTCGAACAAATCAAAGCTTCGGCCCAAGGCTGCCTGCAAGCAATATCGCACGTACCGGCTTCCTCTCCTCTCTCAAGTAGACATCTATATCCGCTCTTCACAGCCGCCTGCGAGACCTTTCTGCCTTCAGAAAGAGCCTTCGCAAAAGGTCGCTTCGAAGCGATGAGGGCAAGAGCAGGTGGGTTTCGAAATGTGCAGCGAGCCCAGGAGTTAGTTGAGGATGTTTGGCAGTCGAAAGATCAACTCCTGTGCACGAACCGATATCTTCCTCCTGATTGCAATAAGAAGGCTGCGGGCACACTGGGCTGCTTTGAGGTTATGAAAGCGGCCGGGAAAGTTATCCTTATCGCCTGAGGAAGCAAGTTGTTATTGCTGTCAACCTTTTTGGCTTTCACATGTGTGGCTAGAACTTTTACTTGCTGCGCTCTAATTACGGCTACTTCTCCGCGTTACATACAATAGGGTGGTCTCTACTTCTAGGGGCTTTTAATGAGATACGATACCATGAATTCATTTGGGTTGGAACATGATGCTTATGAAAGTACCTTGCAGCCGTCAACGAGCAGCACCTTTCATCTATCTTCAGAGAATAATGACGAGTTCCCTCAAAAGACAAAAACACCGTTGGTCATGACCGGGTTAAATATCAAACCCATGCAATATTATCATAAAAAGCTTTGACATTGCAGATATCAACAGAAATGACGATTTCAATATTATTCTACCTCTTATTCTACTCCCATGCCAGTCGCTTTCCCTCCTTGGAACTCTTCTTCGCTACCTCGATAAGCTTGATAACATTTCTTGCTTCTTCAGGCTTCACCAAAAGTTCACCGGTACCGTGGATAGCTTTACCGAGATTCTCGTAGAATCCAAGATAGTTACCCTTCTCGGACGTCACAGGCGTCTCCCACATGCCTTTAGTAACACTCTCCTTGCTGCCCTCAACAGGGGCATCTGTTGTAAGAACGCCATAAATCGATGAATCCTCAACACCAAATTCAGAGGCTTCAATGGCTACAGGTGGCGAGACCTTCACACGCTGGTCTTCCTGAGGATCAATGCCGCCCTTGACGAAAGATCCCTTTGTTCCACGGACACGATAGCGCGGCTGCACAGCAAGACAAGATAGCATGCTAGATCTCAAGATGACGGTTTTTCTCAATCCTTCATATCCCAGAATGATGGTGAAGGCATCATCACTGCTTTGGTCCTCAGGAGATCTTTGGTTTGCAAGCACGGCCTGGACCGTCTCTGGGACACCGAAAAGTACAAGTGCCTGATCGATAATGTGAGCACCAAGGTCAAAGATGGAACCTGCAGCTGGATCGGTGGATTTCCAGGACTTGGCCGATGGTTGCGGAGAATAACGGTCCATCGTAGACTCGAAGTTTAGGACTTCCCCCAGTGGAGAAGGAGTCGTCTTCATGAGACGTTGGAGAGTGAGGAAGTCGGAGTCAAATCGTCGATCTAGAGCAAGGAAGTCAGGGAGATGTTGTTTTCTTCAATGGGCCAATACGTACTCTGGAAAACGGTCAGAACCTTGCCGGATTTCTTGGCTGCTGCTACAAGTGTATCTGCCTCTGCACTGGTGGGTGTAAAAGGCTTCTCGACGATCACTACATGTATCGTTAGACAAAACACTTACGAAAGAAATCTCGAGGGTGGTATTCTAACCATGTTTTCCAGCCTCCAAAGCCTTCAAGGCTTGGGCACAGTGCAGAGCAGGAGGTGTCGACAAGACCACCAGGTCTACATCTCCGAGACCGAAGAACTCTTCCTCGGTCTGAACCCACTTGACCTCGGGTCGTGCATTGCTGATATGCTTGTCCGTGGCAGATTTCGGGGCAGAGCGTTGTAGAACGGCTTGAAGCTTGAATTGAGGTGATGCATCTATGAAAGGGATGTGGAAGACAATGGCGGATAAGCCGTAGCCGATCACACCTACGCGGATGGGTTGAGAGTTGGAAGTCATTTTGTTTGCTTCTTGGCTTCTTGTATGGGATGAGTGATGGATGAGATGTGTTTGAAAGGAGGAAGTGAGAGGATTATGAGAAGTAGTGAGATATTTATACCTAACCACCCATACAAGGTCTACTAAGTGAACGGCAATAGAAGCAACAGCAAGCTCCTCACTTGGGCACTTGCTTTGTGATGCATCGCCGGCCTCCTCGTCTTCCCATCCATGCTCATCACCAATCATCAACTCACGGCATTGTTGTCGCGGCCCGAAAGAAACATCATTACTCAAGAAGATGTTCCATGATGCTCTTCTCATTGGATCAGCGAGAAGACGTCGAGGAAGTGAGCTCGATAAGTGGATCTCGGAAGGCATCCCGAAGAGGAAATATCAGGAGTAACGATGTTCCGAGTGGGGCATTGAGTGCGAGAGGGGCATCACCCCTCATCGTCATGTTTTCTTGGTGGGCGCGAGCAGGCCAGGGGAGTTTCGGGCCATACACAATGATACCAGGTATAAATATAAGGTAAGGAGATGAATCGGGAAAGATAAGTGGTTGCTTTAAAGATCCAATTCTTATTTCTCTGGACTTCTCTTTCTTCTTCCTTTTTCCTTTTAATCATCCCTCTTCGTTTTGACATCTCCCCATCACGTCAATCAATCAATCAATCAATCAGTCACTCAATTATTCACTCCCTCACCCACTCACCCACTCAATTCAGAAACATGGCAGGATTACAAGCAGCACCCACTACGGTACCTCCCCCTTCTCTCCATTTCATCATCCGAGTGACCACTTACTGACTCCCTCTCTTCTCAGCCGGCCGACATAGCAGCTCAGGAATCCACCCTCCTTTTCCCCTCCTTCACAAGTGACGACGCATTCACACTGGGCAGCATCCTGCGCACACGTCTGCGCGAGCTTGAGTCCTCCAAGGCAGCCGTGATCTCGATTGTGTCGACCAACAGCTCGCGCGTGCTCTTCCACGCCATCTCGCGGCCCGGCGGCGCCAAAGACAACGAGCGCTGGATCGAGCGCAAGACGGCGACGGTCCTCAGATGGGGCCACAGTACCTGGTACTGGTCACGCTACTTCGAGGGCGACGAGGAGCTGTTTGCTACGAAGCTCGGGTTGAGCCATGAGGCCTCGAGGGGTTTCGCTATCCATGGCGGGGCCGTCCCCGTCGTTGTGAGGGGCGTCGAGGACCCGGTTGCGGTCGTCGTCGTTAGTGGGTTGAAGCAGGATCAGGATCATATGGTTGTTGTGGAAGGGATGAGAGAGTTTCTGCAGACAGTGGGCAAGTAGAGTGGTGGAATGAGGTGTACGTTGTTTACATAGATTTAGTTCTATGAGAGATTGACTTGGAAATTAGTTCTCTGTAATTCGACGATCCTACCACATTTTTAGTTTACCTTGTACTTAAAAATGTTCTTCAAAACCAGACAAGAAGCCTGGTGCGTGAATGAAGAGGATTTGAAATAGGAAACAAAAACTTTTGCAAATTCTAATGTCGTAGCAAAGGTATCATCTTCATGTAAGTATGATTATTCCGATACCTTCGCCGGAATTGTCTCAACTTGGAGCTAGGGTGTGAATGAAAAGTCCAGTAATTTAAGCAGGCAATAATATCCCGATTGAGAAAGGAGGAACTTACATTCAGCAGACTCATCAGAAACCCACCTCACCAGAACCTGATCATGGGAGAAGGCAATGAGAGATCCTACGTCGCTGCATCATAGTCGTCATGCACGAACCCTTCCTCGTTGAACCAACAAACGCCATTGATTTTGATATGTTTATCTTATTCCTGTTGTCATCTCTAGTTTCGTTGCTATGCCTACTAGGCTATCATCAGACACGAGATCCGAGACGACGCAATGCCCGTATTTGTTTATTTACCTGCGAATAAGGTCCTTCAACCGATCAAATAGGTTGTACGTTCTTTCTCATATCGTCATCGCGAGGTCTTGCCGAAACCATCTCTCTTGTGTTTCAACGAGCCGGGAATTAACAAGACCGAGTATCTGGAGCCACGGCCATCTTCAGGGTAGGGAGTGCCCAATTGGCGGCTTTGGATTGAAGTAGGTGCTGATAAGACTGAGTTTGAACAATATCTAATTGAACTTCAACAGTATAAAAGCGGTTGTGGGCTACATGGATATCAGGAGTTGTGGCCTTACTTGTCCTACAAACTCTATAGTCTAGATATTCGGAATACTTCCTGCAGTCTCGACGTCACACGATCCCAGTACCAAAACCCAATCCACTGGATAGTGTTCCAACGAACAATAGGCTAATATTTTCTCTGTTGCTAATAGATTATGAGATTTCGCTTGAAGCAAAGCGAAAATAATAAAAAATATCGAGCCGTTTAGATCTCCTTCTGGTTTCGTAGGAATTCCAATGGCGGGTAATTCCCCAAAAATGTGTCATACTTCATTTCAAGACCTGATTGTCAGAGGTAAAATCATTCGTTCAAAAGTCGAATTATCCTGTGGAAATGAGTAATCGGTGGGGAGATTTTAACCGAGGGAAATGGGGATTTCCATTTGTCCTTTGGATCCTCAAGGACATCAGATTACTCCGTGCAAATAATTCACGCTTTTTGGCTTTTGAAATGTGTGTTTATATCGACCTTGGACAGTCGGGAATGCATGTTTATGACTGAAATGGTAGAAAATATGGCCCACAGGATATTTCAAGATTGCGAGTCAAATAGCTGGATGGAAACGAGACTACAAAGGTCGTCGATTACAACGTAGCTTCGCAATTCCTCTCCACAAGCCGAGACCTGTAGTCACTGTCAATTAGCTCAACGTCCTGACACACTGAACTAAGACTCAAGCTGATAGTCGATCTTTCTGCCAGACTCCATGTCTTCTCTTCCTTTTGTAAAAGAAGGAAGAAAACTCAACAGTGAATTCTGTGTAATTCTCACCAAGTATCCTTATTCGGAGAGGAGTTAATTTTCGAGTAGCGTTCTAGAATGGCTACATAGTTGAGATCAGAGATATTCGAGATTCGAGCAAAGATATCGAGTACGTATAAGGAACCATTCCTCCATGGAATGAAGGATCGTTGGTGAAATATTCGTGGGATATAATAAACGAAAATTGTGTAGATAGAGAGGAACAGAGCCATGGAGCCTAACGAACAACCCTTAGGAGGGCCAAGCGTAAGTGACTGATGAAGCCTCCGACAAGTCGAGTGGAAGTAAACCGAAGACAGAATAGCAACAATGTTTGATATCAAAGAAGAGGAAAACGGCAAGTGTTGGGCAACAATTCGGTCTGAGAGCTGTAGGCAGCGGGAAAAGCAACAATAAGATCGTGTTTTATGTTGTCGAGACACCCTAAAGACGTCAAGTCAAGCGAACCACTCGCTCGCCTTGAGCATGTAGAAGAGTGAGTACTGGTACAACAGTAAGTCCTAACAATTCTTAAACAAAATCAAGTCACCGGAATGAAAAACTTATGCGACTAGCATCATGTTTTACATCTCTCAGCCAGATGGCCTACCTCGCCTGCAAATGAGAGTCAGAGTGTATGAAGAGAAAGACATGTCTCGGCTTTGAATAATCCAGCCCAGCATGGACTTTGGGATAGTGCATGACAAGCTGTGCCGCCTCATGGATCATTTCACTGCGCCTGATGACTGGCGTCGTAATGTCCATCACCACCTTGGAGAGGTGCACCAGATATGATAGACCCTTGCGAGCCAATGGGACCAACTTACTCAAAGTTGTATTGCCTTACAAAATTTTAGCTCAGCATGTGTCAAGTTGTTCGAGTTGGCTAGAGCCTTTCATTTTTCTGTCCCGCATACATCGCTAAGCCCATCTGAACTTTTGCAGCTCCCGAGGTTTCACAGTCCAGACACTCAAATCTTGCAAAGTTCATAAAATCTCAAAATTTTCGGATGATGTTTACGTGTAGCATTGTTAGCTCGTGAATCGACTATTTCCATGCCATGTTAAACCCCCCGATCCCGACCCGGTAACAACAGACAAGAGAATCGTTCAAAATCCTAGAAGTGGGTTAGCAACTATTCCATTTATCTTCTCCTTTCTTCTTCAACGTACTAAGCGGAGTGAAAAACCATCTGTTTTTTCCTGAGGTGTATCTCTCCTCCAATGCCTTCTTGACAGTCTTCTTGGCCTCCTCTCGTTGAGAAACTTCCTTGAAGGTGTCTGCGGTAACAACACCCTTCAATCCCTCCAACTCCAACGTGTAGCGAGTTGGCATCAAGTGATTGTAGTTAATCACCTTGATGAAAGGCTTAACCTTGCTGCGCTTGGTTTGGCGGGCTTTGGACATCCGGCGGGTGATCTGGGATGGGTATCGTTCAATACCTGCAACCAGCGCGTGTGGGTATGGGTGGGATTTGTTTCCAGCATCTTGAGGCTGGATAATCACGACCTATATTCCTCCGTCAGCATTGCCTCCTCCTAGATTTCCTATCTCATGGTTGTAGTCTTCGCAGCTTCGCAATCGTCTAGGTGGTTCGTCTGCGATGGAGTAGTGAAATTTACCTTCTTTCCGGCATATCTGCCTCGGGTGATGATGGCAACACGGCCGACCTTGAGGACTATTACAGAGTCAGCACTCCCATGTAGTCCAATTCGGAGGATATATCATGGAATCCTTACACTTCATGGCGACTGCGGTGTGGTTGTCGATAGTTTGGCGTGTCTTGAAATTCCGAGGTCGCGAATTCTTTGTGCGAAGAAGGGCTCGGTTGTGGGGGTCACGAGACAAGCGCCAAATCTAGATTAGCCACAAAATGATCGCGGCACCGGCAGAACTTAAATCCGCAACACACGTTCGATATGTCATGTGACTGTCTGACATACAGTTGTGTTTCGTTGCATGACGGACCTCAACTGTTGAGTTGCTCTTTAGGGAAATGAGACATCTAGAACTCTGTACTAAAAGAGAAGCAACACTGTGTGACCAAATAAGTGGCTTTTGTTGCACATCGGACCTAACTCACCTATTCCATTATATTCGAGTTAAAATCCAAGATAATTAACTGCAATAGCTCTAACAGTGTCACGTGGCACGTTCCCCTGACTAGTAGCTACAGGCATCAAAGCGTAGAAGCGACTGGACTGGACGACCATGAAACTTCAACTCCAAGATCCAGGACACTCGGAGTCCTTCCATGAGGACGAAACGCTTCACCTATCATCTCGTCAATATCCAGATTCCAGATGCGCCGAGGCTGACACGAACCTGCGCTAGGGTTAAGGTTAATTGTTTGACCATGACCATGTGGAACGCTCCTGGTCATGTCTTCACCTTAACAGGCTCGGTTCGACGCCCAACGATTTCTGAATCAATAACAGCGGTCGCTTACGGAGTGAAAGGGACTATCGGCTGCTTCTGAAACTACTTCTCGGAGTCGAGACGGTAATGCAGAAAATGCACAGAGCCTTACCGAGTCAACCCATCCAAAAGATTCAATGGAGAAAGAGGAAACGACCGTGACAGTTGTTCGACTTGGCATGGGAATTCTGCAGTCTCTGCAGCTATCGCAAGTATTACCCTTTCGTCTACCACAGCCACCCAACATCGTATATGCAAGGGACCTCGAGCATGATCGCCACAAGGAAGGTGCAAATCATGATGGCTTTGATCAAGTTTGAACGCAATCGAGGCGTATTTGGTTATGAGCTCGAATGTCATGGAAGAGCAGGCCTGTTGGTTTGGTGGGGTGGAGACTTTCCCAGAACCAAGTGGCTTGGGCTACCTTCTCTGCTCTACCGGTATGACGTTCATCACATCAAAGTGCTGCTGAGGTGTCTGCCTCTGCCCTATGGCCTTAAGAACACAGCTCTACAGTCTCATTCAACTTGGCAGCGGTCGTTTAGTGCTGTTCACCTCGGCAGGCAACTCGATACTGAGCTGGGCAGCTTCACACGTTATCCCGTCAATACAACGGCCAGTATGATCGGAGTATGTGAATCATTCGCAACACTTCCTGATACTCCAGCACATGATCTACAAAACAACACCAAGGCTAGTGGCCTTCTGAGAAAACAAAACAAAGTCTTGGAAAGCTTCGCTCCTAAATGAATGAGGTAAATTGTGCGGCCGATCTTAATTCTCAGTGGATACTGCTTGTTTCATTGGATTTGCGCTGTCTCAGAAGCCAGCATAGTTTATGGTTACTGCGCATCATCTGAGCTTGTTCACACAAGTGGAAGATCCGAAAAGCTTGGCAACCCCCGGACTGCTCCATGGCCGGTGATCAATCCGCAGTACTCTCGTCAGTTAGCCTTCACCGTTCACCATGATTGAAGATATTGCCAAGAAAGGGGGCAAGCTTTCGGTCTGCACCGTAGTGTCTGTTCATGATCTCAGCCTCCTCTAGGAGCTTCGGATTTGCTTCGTGCGGCTGGGCATCAACCGTGCTAGAGATCTTGGAAGGTCTAAGGCGGTAGTTGTTGACGAGGAAATAAAGTATATAAGGCGTCTGCCAGAAGCCCGAAATCAAATTCTTACTCTCATCATCAGCTTCACATTCTTGCATCTTCATCTTTCTCTTCTTACTTTCTACTTTCTTTTCAACTATTTAATCTTGTGCCGGTCACTTGTTACTCCATTCACTCTTAATCATGCTTTTCACCTCAGTCCTCGTTTTCCTTGCTTCTACCCAGCTCGTTGCTGGTCACGGTGCCATCGTCAAGGCTGTCGGTGATGCCGGTGGATCTGGTACTGCTTTGGGCAGTAAGTATCTCTTTGGACATTGGCCTTAAGAATTTTCAACTCACACTCTTTTTCTACAGTTGACGCCGCCACTCCTCGTGATGGATCTGCCAGAAACCCAGATCAACAGGACTCCACCCGTTTCAAGGGAGAGGCTGCTGATGCCTGCGGAGAGACTCTTGGAGGCGGAACCAACGACCCAGCCACCCAAGTTCCTCAGATGCTCGCTGCCAACGGCGGCGAGATGCCCCAGATCACCCCAGGTGGAATGGTCATGATGACTCTTCACCAAGTCAACGGTGACGGAGCTGGCCCATACGCATGCATGATCGATGCCAGCGGTGCTGGTACTCAGTGGACCACAATGGCCGTTGCTACCAACGTCCCAGGTACCAACTCAAGATCCAAGGCCAAGGCCACCGACTTCGTGAGTTCTCATTCATTCTCTTCTCTGCTTTCACTTCTAACAATTCAATAGCCTCTTACTGCCAAGGTCGCCGCCGACCAGACTTGCACAGGTACCATGGGTGGAGCTACCGGTGTCTGCATGGTCAAGTGCATGAACGCTGCCAACGCTGGACCATTCGGAGGCTGTGTGCCAGTCCAGATGTCAGCAGGCAACGCTACTGCTGCAGCACCAGCCAAGCGCCAGATCGCCCGTGGCTTCTCCGCATAAATGGATTTCCAGCAATCCAGGGAGAGCATAACGACCCTAACATAACTTCTTTTCTGTGGACGCATTACGACCGACCGAAAACTGATCCAGGGCCCAACCAATTTTTTATAACCTTTTGCCTAATCCTACTAAATGTCTCTCCTTCATGGCCTTTGCCGCTTTCTACCTCCAAATCCGACAAACCTCCTATTCGCCAATTGTCTGTCAGCGAGCTTGTCAGAACTTTGAGCGCCTTTTTTTCTATTTTTCTTTTCTTTTCTTTTCTTATTATCTATGCGAGAATGGCGCGGGTGTGGTCCACAGAACTGTATTTATCTTAGACGGCGTGTATTAGTGTGTGTGTAAAGTCAAATACAATTTTTTGATGATCACTTTTCTTCTCCTGATAGTTTATGTAGGTCTTCTAACCGTGCAGATGGGAATAAGATAGAATGCAATGATTGAAAAGCATCTTCAGTCTTTCTATCTATGCGATGTCGTTAAACTTCGCGAATGTAGGGCATATTTCTACCTTTTGGCCAAGAATTAGTTTGCCAATCAAACCAGCCGCCGTCGATTGCTTAAATTGCTAGTTCACTAATTGGCAACCGTTCTTCTAACTTCTTTAGATTAACTCTTCATTTGGCTTCGCATTTCCGTTTGCTACTCTATCTGTTCTCCTCCATGCCCACCAAACCCGTTACACATATCCTTAACCGACTCATTAATTCCATCACCCATTCTCCCCATGCCCCTCCAGTACAAGGACAAGTACCAGCACAAGGACAAGCACACTGCCAATTCCACGTGTGTCCCCTTCCCTCTTCCCATCACCTCAACTCCAACCCGCCATCAAAAATCAGCCCTACCCCCTCAAACCACCCACCTCCCATATCCCCCTTGAAGCCCCCCAAGTCTCGAAACAAAGCAAACACCACCTCCGCCTCCTTCCCTACCTCTCTCCCGCTTTCCCGCTAGGCTCCTACCGGTAGAAATCGCGAATCCAAGTGCTGCTCGTGCGCATGAACTCCTTCTGTGACAAGCTAAGAAACATGGTGCGGCAGATCCACCCGCTTTCTACCGGTTACCAGGAGGTGAGATTAAGCTTTTTGGAGCGAGGGACACGAGCGTTCGGGCTTTGACTCTGTAGAACCACGTTTTTCTGGTTTGGTTGTTGGTGGAGCTTGTTTTGAGGGTTTCAGGGTTGGGCGGTTATTGAGGGCGGAATTTTGATTGGTTTGTTGTTTAGGGGAAGGAGAGAGGACAAGAGAAAGAGGAAGATGGAGATGTAGAGGAGGGGGTTTGAGTTGAGGGTTTGTTTTTGTGGCGGGTGATGTGGAGTAAGTGTAAGAGGAATTATTGCGGGTTGCTTATTAAGTGAATAGGAATTGAGTTAGATCTTCTTGAGCTGATAACTTGGTAAGGTAAGTAGATAGTATTACAGTCACTTCGTATTCGTACATCTAGTTGATACAGTATGACTTTAACATCCCAAAGTCGTCCGAAGGTGATCAGGACATTCAGATCTCAAGCTGAATTCCCCTTGCTCTCTTCCTTGGAAGTAATCACTTTAACTCCATCCATCCATGGCCAGAGGACTTCTGGAATTCTGACCTCTTTCCGTGTCTCGTCCCAACCATTCTCTAAGATCGCTGCAAGGACTCGTGGAACTGCCATCGCAGTACCATTTACAGTAAAGGGGTACGTGAGCTTGCCATCGCTTTGCTTTACTCTCGCATTCAGGCGTCTGCTCTGGTAATCGGAGCAGATGCTCGTTGAAGTGACTTCACCAAAACCGTCATCTTTGGCTTGCCTTGACGGAAAGAAGGCTTCGATATCACGCTTTCGGATTGCAGAGGCACCCAGGTCTGTGCTTGGCATCTCCAGAATACGGCAATGCAACCCGAGAGATTTCAAAATCGTAGTTTGGATGGAGAGCATTTGGTCAAAAACCACCGTCGCCTCTTCTTCCGAAGCTGCCGTCCAACCGAACATCTCAACTTTAGTGAACTCGTGTACACGGTAGAGACCCTTGGTGCCGACGCCTCGAGCACCTGCTTCAGCACGGTACGCGCGTGAGACACCTACGTTCTTGATGGGGAGTTTCGCTGCGGGAAAGGTACTGTTGGCTCTCATAGCAGCCAAGGGGATTTCAGCCGTTCCTGCTAGACTGAGCTCTGGTTTTCGACCTACATCATCCTCGCTCTGCTGGATGTTGTAGATTTGTGATTCGCCATTCTGATCCCGAGGCTGGAAACCACAGGCCGCAGCGATGTGACTGTAGACCATGCTTGGTGGACTGACCATTCCCCATCCATGTTCTCTGGCGACCTTGAGCGCATATTGCACGAGTGCTTGCTCCAGTTGTGCTGCTTCATTGAGTAGAAAATACCAGCCCCATCCGCTGGTAGTGGCTGCACCAGCAAAATCGAGAAGTTCTAATTCTGTGCCGATCCTTACATGAGAGCGCAACTGCTGGGAGCTCTCTGATGTGTCCACTCTTGGATGCTCATTTATTGTACCGACGAGAAGTGGTTCATTGCCTCGAGGCGTCTCCTTGCTGGTCCAATTCGGGATTGCTGCTGCCAACGACATAATTTCAGCCATGGCGGCGCTTTCTCCTGCCTTGATACTAGATAGCCTTTCTTTAAGCACCCGCGCTTCCTGGAGTGCCTGTTCTGTATCCATCTTTTCAATCGGTGTATCTCCCTTATCCGCCTCGGGATTCGATATTCCATTATTTCGAGGATCTTGCAAAGAAGCCACCCGTTTTTTCAGTTTATTGTTTCGCTCCCTCATCCCCCGCCCCTCTTCCTGGTATGCTAGCCATTGCCCATACAAGGTGACAATACGCGCAGGGAACGTGGATTGAACTTTGTAATTCCTCTCGATGCAATTCCGCTCGTGGCCCGCGGGATCGGCTCGGATGCTCTTGTGATCGAGGACTACTTTCGGTTTATTTGTTGGCGAAGCAGCTTCGGCCCTGAGGTGAGAGGTTACATTGTACCGTCGAATTGGTTGTTTCGTGAATCGTAAGCTGCACGTTAAGGGGCGTTGTGAGTTAAACATTTTACTTGACGAGCTGTTGTCGGATTCTGGAGCTCTTTTTTGGACAAGCTCGCTTCCAGCCAATCACATCACAGACAGCACAAGAGACATGTTGACTTGGGCAAGTCACGCAAAAGACAGCAAAATAATCATTCAAGTCAAGTGGCAAATTGGACTAAGCAGAGTGCTTTGGATAATGTGTATAGCCATACTCTGTGTGTTCTTTATTCTTGCATTCATTACTTCTTTCCCTGCATCCGACTTCATCAGCACCCCTCAATAAAACCAGCAATGCCCATCAACCACTAGAACCTATCTAGCAGATTTGCCCAAAATAATGGCTTCTTTAATCTTGACGCCTGGACAGCATTGGCTTTGAGTTATCTTTGATCATAAACCATGCTCTTTTCGTTAATTTGCAACAACACATCTAGGCCGTTCATCCCCACAACCCCAATGTCCAGCTTGATCTCTCGCCGGCTTTGAGAGCTCCTGGGCCCATGCTTTGTCGTTGACGACCGACCTCAACCTCCATGGTTTTCGAGGCGCCAGAAATACCATGTTGCTGCCATTGATCCCGATCGATTACGGATACTGCTGGAATCTTCAGATGCGAGACAAGACTTGCACCAGACCAAGGTCCCAAAGAATCAATAGCACGTAGATATCCCTTCTCAGGCGGCACAGTGCCCTTATTGACCTCCCGCTTGATTTGTTCTCCGATGACATCCTGTTCCTGATCTTGTAGCCCGGCAGGAAGCTTTGGATCCAGATCCTCTTCATCTTTGGATACTTCTATCGGACCTTCTCCAGACTGCCTGCTTCTACTGTGGTTGAGTTTAAGATTGTTTCGAAGTTGCTCGACTGCCTTGCCTTGCACAGGATCCCATCCTCGTTGTTCAACGAGCGCTGCTACTTCATCGATTAGACGAGATTTGAGGCCGATTAACTTTGACCCTCCACCAACGAAAACAACTCTGGCCATACATACTGACCTAAGATCGACCGGCAGAAGTAGTAGAGAGCGATATATCAATATATGTAATGGTAGTTCTTCGTCGTCTAAATCTTTAACCAAAGTATTGCTTGCAAGTAAAGCTATTTCACAGGGCTCCGAAAGCTTTGAGAAGGGCAACTGAAGCGTGATTGGAGGGGTTGTTGAGCGAAGAGGAACTGGGATGATAGGGTCTGCATTGCCGTCCCCACTGATATTCAGGTCCCTCATGCTTGACCTAAACTCATCCTCCTCTTGTACAGGAGCTAATCCATGAGGAGAGGTGACCTGCTCCTCATTCTTCTTGATTCGTTTACACCAGGCCATTCGAGCTGTGATCTCTTCGCACTCCTCAAAGCTGATGATCTCCTGTGGACTGTAGCCCTCTTGCTTGATCTTTGACCCTGCAGCTTCTACAAGCATCTTCTGGACTTGTTGTCCCAAGTACTTGCCTGCTCGGACCGATCTCTTGCATTGTACTTCCCGAAACTCATAAATCCCGGTCACAACTGTCTCCGCCCAGCCAATATCAACCACCAGCGCAGCACGAAGGCCAGCGGCTACTGTCGTAAGTGCGGGTGCAGAAAGTAATGAGATAGTTGGAGGTTGGAAATTGGTGAATAGTGTATCTAGGATTGTCGAAAGAAGTGGCGTGGGAAGTGTAGAGGGCAGTGCTACAGTCATTTTCCTTGGGCGGGAGTCGATAAGGAGGAACCTGTCACATTCACAAATCAGCAATGTAATAATAGGATGTGAGAATCAAAAACTAACTTCGTAAATGCGTCTCTCAATGCTCTTTCCAGTTTGTCTCCGACAAGACCCAAGTCCAAACCCCTCAAATCCAGCTTCCAAAGCTCGTGGGATTCTCCCCATTCCTTGCCCTGCACTCTCTTCCTCCAATCCTGTTCGAAACCAAGTTCCCATTTCCGAAAATCCCCAGCTCGTCGGTGTTCTTCCGGACCAAAGTCAAGTACAGCTTTAGGAAGTGCATCTCCAGCAAATCCAGCGCGTAGAAACCGACTACCCAGCTCAACGACTACGCATTCTTCCTCGGCGCGCAAGGCTGAAGGGGAGCCGTATGCTGAGGAGATGTTGCGCAGGGGTGTATGCGGACTTGAAGGTGAGCCCGGGACATTAGCAACGGCTGGGCGAATGTTAGATACGCTGCGATGAGCAGGGCCTGGCGTAGACATGGTGCTACATTTGTAGTTAATCAAGCCTCAGTCGAAGCTCTGCGTCGCGAATGTCTTGGTGGCAGGTCTAGAAAGGAGGTTGTTGCCGGTGCCGTGGAAACGCCGGGCGTCCAAAGTAAATAGTCTACAACTTTAGCTACCGACCAACGACATCTCTAATAGCCACACCATCTCAAAACAAGACATTTGCCACGTTAGAACCGCATTGCTATCATTCCTAATTCATGGACTAGTTTGAGATCTAATATCTAATCATAACAGCGCCTTATTAATCATTGGGTTGGTGATATGGGCATCAAGGGGTACGTGCCAGTGTCAAAATTTCGAATACCAAAAATTGTGCTAATGTGCCCACGTAGGATATATGGAGAGGTTGGGCCCGGCGAGAGAGTGGCATTGGCAAAACTAGCTGTTGAGAAATTTGAGCAGACAGAACGGCCGCTCCGAATTGCTATTGACATTGCTATTTGGCAGTTTCAAATCCAGTCAGGTAGAGGTATGTCACGGGATACCTCCCACTATCTCCAGGAGCTGATTTTCCGTAGGTGGCACAAACCCAGCCATAAGAACATTCTACTTCAGACTTTTACGTCTTCTCTCATTGTCAGTGCAGCCATTATTTGTGTTTGATGGGCCTCATAAACCAACGTTCAAGCGCAACAAACGCGTCGGTCCAAATGCTGCCAGTCTACCAAATGCTGCCTCAAAACAACTTTTGAAACTATTTGGCTTTCCTTATCATGTTGCTCCAGGAGAAGCTGAAGCTGAATGTGCTTTGCTTCAGCGAGAAGGCATTGTTGATGCGGTCCTGAGTGAGGACGTTGACACTCTAATGTTTGGCTGTGGTTTAACATTTCGCAATTGGTCCTCTGCAGAGCAAAAAGGAAATAAGGCACCTACTCATGTTTCGGTTTATGAAGCAGAAGCGACCAAAAAAGGAAAATCTGGCCTTGATAGAGAAGGAATGATTTTGGTTGCACTGATGAGCGGAGGAGACTACATTACTGCCGGTATCCCTGGATGTGGTATAAAGGTTGCGTGCGAAGCTGCCAGAGCTGGATTCGGAAAGTCGTTATGCAAAGTTTCAAGGTCAGATCCAGCGGCCATGGACACTTGGAGACAGAGCCTAGCTCATGAGGTTCAAACAAACGAGAGTAAATTCTTTCGGATCAAACACAAAGCCCTCAAGATCCCAGAGAATTTTCCGGATAGAGAGGTTCTGGGTTATTACACACATCCAGTGGTGTCGTCTACTTCCAAACTAGCTAAGCTGAAGATTGAGGTTACTTGGACTGAGCCTATTGACATCCCGGGATTGCGTCAGTGGACTGCAGATACTTTCGACTGGAAGTATAAGTCAGGTGCGAGAAAGTTCATTCGAGGGCTAGCGCCGGTGCTATTGGTTCATAAACTACGACTACGAGCAGACCGCCGAGATTCTGGATATGGAGATCTAATCCTAACGGCAGATAATGAAATGGAACTTGTAAGATCAATATGCGGGAAAAGAATACACTTTTCGTCAGATGGTATCCCGGAGTTGCGAGTTATCTACCACCCCAACGAAATTGTGGGACTGGATCTGGATGCCGAGGAAGACGCAGAGTATGATGATAAGGAAGATTATGGGCGAGATGGGCTTGCTCCCGTACTTGATGACGATGATGCTATAGAGCCATACATTTCCGACGATGCAAATACAGGAGACCGCTCCGCAAGTCCAAGGAAAAGAGCAGCGTCTCAGTACGATCCGACGCAGCCAGATAAAGTGTGGATACCAGCTACAATTGTCAAGGTCGGTGTTCCTTTGAAAGCTGAAGATTATGAGGAGTCTCTGCGAAACCCACAAAAGTTCCTGAAGCAAAAGGCTGCAGAAAAAAGAGCAGCGAAGAAAAGAGGTGGCATGCCCTCAGGTGCAATGGACAAATTTGTGAAAATCACAAAACCTACTGAAGATGATGGCATGACTAGTAGTTCAAATATCCACAAGAAGTCTGTTCCGCCAGCTACTCAACCACAATTGCCGCCAGTATTTCTAGCACCTTCATTGGATGTGCCTCGTGCATCCAGCCAATCAGTAACCAAAGATACAAGCACGACAGCAACAAGACGGAGTGTGCGTAGCAAAGAAAGCTCTGCTAGACCTGAACCTGGGGCGACCAACTGGACGTTATCAAAGTCAAAGGCAACTGTTAAATCAAGGGTCGCTGAACCCTCAAGGCGGCCTGGAAATCCATGGACCATATCCCAAACGACTACCTCCAGTGGACCAACTCCATCGATGACCAAGCCCATGAACAAAAGTACTACACAGGCAAAGGCTGGATCAAGTCATTCTTCCCACCCTGTATTAGATTCGAGCATTATTTCACTGCTATCTTCACCAATAAACGAAGGCTCACCTGATCTCACTTTGGATAAATCTCAGTCACAACTGACCCCTATGCGAAAAAGAAAGTCGCCTTCACCATCTGTAACCATCAATCCAGTTGGGATATCAGAGGATGATGAGGACAGTTTGCTACAGGACATGCCAGCCTCCAATCGAAGGTTAATCT
Organism: Pseudofabraea citricarpa; assembly: GCA_029641185.1. NCBI lineage: Eukaryota > Fungi > Ascomycota > Leotiomycetes > Helotiales > Dermateaceae > Pseudofabraea > Pseudofabraea citricarpa. Next base: position 1,319,795 of record JAPWGK010000010.1, read on the forward strand.
ACTCCCACAGAACGGCCCAAAGGAAAGAGGCATCACCTGATCTACCGACGGCAAAAACCATGTCGTCGCGAGACCAATCTGCTGTATTTTCTCGGGACCAAGAAACAACAAGGCAAGCCGAGAAGAAGGTTAACAGCAAGAGCAAAGGAAAGTATTATATGCCAAGAGATAGCTTGCCGGGAGCTTGGAAAGTGGTTGATGGGGATATGATGGAAGGTAGACTTGGGAAGGGCAGGGCTTGGAGGGTTTCTGGGGTTGAAATGCTGGATCTCACTGAAGACTGAATTGGCAACTGGAGGTGACTGTCAGATATATTCTGTACACTATGGGTCTCGCTCTCTCTCTCTCTCTCTCTCTCTCTCTCTCTCTCTCTGACTATTCAGTCGTCGTTGGATATGAGGGGGAAAGGGGTGGGCAGTGGCGATGGACACTGGAAGTCGGCGCAATATGTCTGAGACAACAGGCTTCATTCCAAGTAAAGCTCAAAGAAAGCTGCGTGCAGATATACTGTGAGTGCTTTAGTAATGTCTCGATGCAACGGATGGATGCATCATATCATCCCTGATGCTTGATGCTTGATGCTTGATGCCGGCTATAAGCGGGACCTCCGAATGCGATCTCGGCCATTCGATGGGCCAACGCTCAACTCTCTCAGCTGCATGGGGACAACAACAACAAACAGCCAGGAGGTGACTGGTTCCCAATGGCCCGGCCTAAAAGTCTGCATGCAGAATCAACAAGCAAGCATCGCTCTGATTTGACGTGCCGTGAACCAGTGGTGGGTGACTTCTGGGCAAAGGGATTGGATCGTGTTTACTCTCATCGCCACTCTGGACGCCCAAGCGCGGCTGGGGAGCTGGAAAAGCTGGAAGCAAGCTCCAGAGTTCAGTTCGACTCGACTGCACGATTCCGTCCTTTGTTGTCTCTGTTGATGAAAGAAGTTTCGCGACGCGTTCCGTGTGTTCGAGGATCTGAGTGAATCAAGTGAACCGGATAGGACTTTAGAGATTCTCTCAAAGGCATCGCGCCCCTTTGCGCAGGGCACAACACCATCACCCCAGAGGTTTATAGACCACCGACGACAACCTCCCCTTTTTGCGCCGAGTATGCTCTGGTCTCCGTAAGTCGAGAGAAGAGTCTGCAGATTGCGAAGACATACATTGATATCGTCAGGTCCCTATGAAAGATGGTGTCGCAACCTGAATCCTCACATTCCCTCACGCTTCGAGGCCCCTCTTCTGTTGTCTCGTACGGGAGATCGTCGAGACACCGCAGACATGGCCGCTCCCACGCTGGAGGTTCTTCATTCATACCGCAGAATGAATTTCCTGTCTTCAGCCATACGGGAGACGTAGAAATCGTTATCACGGTCGGGTCAACCACAAATCGATATCTGCTGCACCGACTGATTCTCACACAATGTTCTGGGTTCTTCGAAGCAAGTACGAGCCAAGAATGGTCGCGCGCAACAACTGAGCCAGGAGCAGAATTGGCAAGGATAGGAGAGGATTCGGGATCTGAGGCGGGAAGGAGAAAAGAAGGGAAGAGAAGATGGAGATATGAGCTGGATCCGGGCACAAACAACGATGATATACCAATGCTGGTTCAGAAAGACGGCTCCTCGGCTTCTCTCTTTGGGAGCAATGATACACAACCTCCGCCAGTTCGGAACAAGCCTCCATCCTCGAACGCTTCGTTCTTTCGCTCCGTCGCAAATCTCAGTCTGACTCAACAAACTCGAGAAGCAGCTCCATTGAGTGCCGAGGACCAAGACTTGCTCCGTGACTACGATAACCTGTTCCGGATTTTTTACAATTATGCACCATCTCTCGATCTGATCGACATCGCAAATGCTTATCTTCAATGCAAATCATTGCTCACGCTTGCAGATTTCTATGATGCATTGTCGGTTGTTGGCCCCAGAATCGATCACCATCTATTACAATTCCAGTCAAGATTGTGGAAGCAGATTGCTAAATACCCTTCTTCGTATCTCAAGTTGGGATATCTATCGCAGAGCAAGACGATATTCCAAGAGGCCTTGATACATGTTGTGGGAGCATGGCCCATGGGTGAACGCCATATACGACGAGATCTACCAGAATCAGTTCTAGAGATTATCGAGGATAAGGTAGAAGATCTTGCAGAAACAGTAGGAAAGATTGAAGGGAAATTATTTCGTCTCACGCTCACAACTTCGCGTGGAGAGAGAGTCACACCTCAGAATTCCTACCTGGACTGGCTGGTTGTATCCTTCTTCCGACAATGGCTTGCAGAGAGCACCTCTCCGCCACCTCTACCACCAGCACCACGCTCCTCTCACGGGCAGAGACATGGAAGTATTGGAGGCAATCATCATTCCCGACACAATACCAACACGTCTCAAAACACTCCGCTTCCGGCATCCCAACCACCCCCATACCCAACCAATCCCAATCTAGGACGCGTATATCGCATTCTAGGCTCCTCACCCTCGTCGTATCTGCTACACGACGAATGCAAGCGATTTCTCAAGCTCTCACCAGACGTGTACTCGCGTGAATCGATGAAGAAGTTCGAGCGACGACTCGAAGAGCTCCGCGCTGCGGCAAGGGAGACTGTACGACCATTAATGAGATGTTCTCTCCTTGGCGAGGGAGGAAATGTGCCGTATCTCGTGTGTACGAAAATCGACGAGAGGGACTTCCCTTGGAGTGAAGAGAATCACTCCTAAGAAAGAACGAGACATAAAATATCCCCGGTGGAAATTATGTCGACGAAGATTCAGAGAAACCTCGTTAGGGTTTTCTCTTCTCCTTGTTTAACGAATGTTTATGTGTCATGAAAGAAAGCACGCAAGAAAGAAGGGTGGAACGGAAGTAGCGAAATATGGATGATCGGATGGATGGTCAGAATCGAAAGCTCCATCACCACGCACATCTTGTCATCTCGAAACTTCTTACCCAACCGGTGTTCTTTGCCTGGTATTTTTTGTCTTTGTTGGTTTGGGTGTGTGTCAGTGTTTGTTAGTATCAGAATACCCTTTGGAGTTTACCATGTCTTTTTCTCGTTTTCATTTTCGGGTCGGAGCAGGAAGGGGTGGACATATTTCCCGGATCTTTCCTCTCTCCCTCCTTTGTTCAGGTATAATCAGGAAGTACAGAAACCATAGTATTTATACAGAAATCCATAAATGAAATACATGAAACCAGCAGGTAGTGATAGATCCTGTTTTGCCTTCCTCTTGCCTTTCTCCACTTTGGCTACGTAATTCTCAAGGTTTATTTCCCTTTTTCTTTCTTGTCATTTTCTTTACCTACCTGTCATCGTCATTGAAATCGTCATTATCGTTCGAGTTATTCTACTCTGGTCGTTTCCCTCCACCAGAGAGGGCATTGTTTTACTTGGAGGGCTGACTAGACTGGCTGGGGTATTGGGTATCTTCACTTCGGCTCTTGACTACTTCGCACTTCACACCAGCCGTAGAATAGACTTCTCCACCTGACCTCGCTCGCTTCACCTTCTTCTTGAACGGGGGGAAGAGTGACATGTCATGTTACCTCACCTTGCCTTAGCTACCTACTGTGCTGTAACTATGCTCTGCCCGCCTTATCATACAGGTGAGTAACGTCGTACAGCATATCTATCTTCCTATCTCCCTCCTCCCTCTCAGGGTGAGAAGAAGAGAAAGGGTATCTTTTAGCGAGAGCACGAGAGCGAGAGCGGGGGGCGTGCGGGAGGAGTTGATCATGTGAGGCTGCCCAGACAGGAGAGGCAAGATTCCGTTCTCGAGGGATGTGAATTCGTGCTACCCACCGTACGCTTCTCTCTACTTTGGACTGAGGATACAGAGATAGTTGACCGGGCGAAGAAGAACGCCCCGGCCTGCCTTGGCTGTATGATCTGATCCGATTTGAGCTGCGCGTGCTCGTGCAGGGAACGCGGGCATACGCGGACGGAGGATGTTGCTGTAGAGACACGAACGGAGGCAGGGACGGGGACGGGGAAGGGGAAGGATGAAATGAGACTGAATGGTGTACGGTGTCCGGGACCGGAATCAGGGAGGTTTGCTTGATGAAGGGGTGAAGGGGTGAAGAGAGAAAATGGATGGGTTCGGTGGCATGTGTGGGTGTGTGAGAGAGTTGTGTGTGAGAGTGTGAGTGTGGTGTGCTCGTGACCCAGTCACGTCTAGGCACTTCGTCTGGTGCAGGACAGGTAAGTTCTTATCAATGGAAAACCGGCAGTTACCTTGAGGTATTCCATTGGGACACGGTTGCTAACCTATGGTATGCGATGTATGTACGTGCTAGTAAAGAACCTCCACAAAGGTGTAAGACATGACATGAAGTGCCTTGTTCGCTCAGTTCCTCCGCAAACGAAAGGTTTCGTGTTCATGTAGGGCAAGATCAATCAGTGGTTAAAGTTTGCAGCTCTTGATTGATTTTTGATTCATTTTTTTCTGCTTACTTCTGCTTCGTTCGCTATTTCTTATTGCGAAGCTCTTTTTTTTTTTCAGAGTAAATTTGATGGCCGGAAAAATGAGTGGCCACTCGAGAATAGTCTATAATACATGTAGTGTTTGAGTTCGCGTTGTTCTCGTAAAAGATGGCAGACCGCATCCATGGCCATGAGCGCATTATGCTCAGATTCAGATGCATGCCAAACTCCAACCCCCAATGTTCCTGTAAAGCAGATTTGAACGCCATTTGATTCTCGAAAAAAGACTGATGAAAACATGGCGCAGAAATAGATGAGTGATAGATAGAATGAAATAAAAATATGATAAAAAGTTTAGCTCATGTCCATTTCGACTTCCAGGCTTTGGGGGGCTTGTTGTTTGGGTTCGTGATTCCAGTTTCCAGCTGCTTGTTGCATTGCGTTCATTGTTGTCATAGTGAAGCTTTCCATTCCACCACCATTGATAGCTTTGGGAGTTTCGCCGGCTTCCAAGACTGCATCGCCATCAAAGATGGGTGGGTTGGCTCGGAGATTTTCCCACGTCTTGGATAGATCACGGCTGACGAGTCGTCCTTGCTTGAGATCTTCGCCAAAGAGGAAATAGCCCTCGCTAGCTTCGACGAGATAAGAAGCCAATCCACGACTCTGGAGTCTGATCTTAACGTCCGTCACTGGGAAGTGGTTTTCGATGAACTTGGTCCACCCACGCGCAGCAGCTTGGATATCGCTGTCTGCGCTGATGGATGACCATCCAATTCCCAAGTGACGCGTAAAATCATCAACGGTGGGCTCAGAAGGACCGCTATTTGGATTGAGACCGTTGCCGGAAGTAGAGGAGAGCGGTGTTATCAGTCTGCCACTGCTCAGGCTGAAATCATCGGCGATGTCAGAGGTTGTAGTAAGGTTTAACCGTTGACTCTTGTATGGTCTCGCAGCCGGTCGCTGAGGACTTTGCGCCGGTGTAGGCGATTGCTGTGGTTCAGCCTTCTCCTCTACCCAAGTACCTGATTGATTTTCGGCAGACATGACATAGTTGGCATTGGGCTTGATGAGGGTCATGCCCTCGCCATACTCCCACTCCTCCTCGTTCTCAATTGGTGGTGGAAGTGGTGCCGATTTCATGTTTGGAAAGTATTCATCGTCCGTCAGGTTGTCGGCAGCCTCGTCGCGGGAGCGTTTTCGACCGGCAGTGGATGATGGCGTATACGAGGTAGGAGTCTGCGTCGACCATGAGGTGGAAGGTGGTGAAGGGTTGATAGAGTTGGCGGCGAAGGGCGAGCTGAACATAGGGCGATTAGTCTCCATGCTGAAGGAGGGCTGCGGCGCGAGCTGCGGTGGAAGGGCTAGAATAGGTGAGCGCGTCTGGGAGAAAGAACCCATGGTTAACTAGAGGTTAGGATGAGATAAAGTAGTAAAGTGCAAGCAAGTAGCGATGTTCCAGAGAGGCGAGGTAGGTGAGGGATAGTGAGGTTGGATGAGGTGAGGTGAGGTGAGGTAAATCAGGTAGGTGGAGGAAGGTTAATGAAGTACAAGAGGTGCAGTGGGTCGGTGAGAGACTTTGTAGTGAGGAAGAGAAAGAGAAAGGTTGCGCGACTTGGAAGACGAGACTGAGATGGGGAAGGCTTTAGGTGTAAGGTGGTGGGTGAGTAGTGAGCGAGTAAGCCGACTGGGAGCTGGAGAGCAAGGATGCTGATTGGAGCGCCGATTGCCCGCTTCGATGCTTGAAGCTGGCCTAAAGCAGCTTAGACTGACGCTTGGCGAGGGCCCTTTTGACGAGCCTTTCAGCGCACTACGGGGCCTCGCAGCTGATTGGCTCGATTAATTTAGCCATTCTCGGGGAAACTGCTTGGCGACAGAGTGTTGCCTGGGGCACTATTTTCAGCCAGCCCTCGCATTTTCCCGCGCTAGCCCTTCTTGGCGCAGATTCTGGCACGACCATGACCATGACCGCGACCACCCTCACCACGTGACGGGTGTGACATGCGCTGTCAAAATCACATGACCATGCATCTGTGACTGGGAAGGGCCTGAATAGCTGCATTAATCTCGTAAGTCAGAACAGCACCACGTCCCTGGGAGTGCCGGACTCATTTTATTCTCTCCTATGACGTGCCAGCACATGTATGGTTAATTTATTGTAGGGCTGAGCATAATTCATCCACACACGCTTGCGGGCTTTCAGGGCCACTGACAGTCCGAGGAATTCATTAGCCACACGCAATTTTCCCGCTTCCGCCACCCTCATGCGTAATGAGGTACCTACCACTGCTACCCAACTGAATCCAAGACGCTGGTATAACTTGCTTCTCCTGGGAACCAGCACAACAAGTCATTCTCGCTCTCATCAACCATGGCGTCTGTTACTTCTCTCGACAAGGACATGCGCAAGTTGCGCCTGGACAGATATACTCCGCAGGCCGCGAATGAAGTCAGGACGTTTATTGAGGGGTCCCTCGGAGAGCGCCTTGCTCCAGGAGATCTTATGGATTCCCTCAAAGATGGTGTTGCGCTTTGCAAGTACGGTCCTCCAGCAATTCCTCATCCAAAGCAGAAACAGAATTATTAACGTGACTTCTCTGCAGACTAGTCAACCTCGCCGTCCCTAACCCTATTAGATTCAAACAAAAGGCAGTTATGCCGTTTGTACAGATGGAGAATATCTCCATCTTCCTCGAAGCCTGCAAGCAGCCTCCTCTAAACTTACAGAACCACGATGTCTTCCTCACGGTCGATTTGTTCGAGTCCAAAGATCCGGCGCAAGTCCTACAATGTCTCGGCGCATTCAGCAGAATCGCGCATCAGCTCCAACCCTCGCATTTTCCCTCGCCCGTGGGCGGAAAGTCTCGGTCTGGGGTGATGAGTCCACAGGGGACAGGAAATCAGTATGGCAATAGAGGGAGAGGGGTTTCCAATGCGAGCAACGGCTCCTCCAGCTATAATGCAGGTTACAGACCTCCGAGCGCATTGAATCCGACGAGAACTGGGGAATCGAACGGTGGGAGATGGAGTCCAACAAAGAGCCCTGGTCCGATGTCTCCAGGAGGAGTCAGTAGCTGGAGCAAGAAATCCGATGAAGGCGCAACTTCTCCAGCGTGGAATATCTCTCAGTACGGATATATGGGAGGCGCAAGTCAAGGGAACTTAGGTGTTTCATTTGGAGGAAGAAGACAAATTACGAGTGCAGGCCCGCATGTGCCAAATTTGGCGGAGAAAGAAAAGCGTCGGCGTGAAAAGGAGGCCGAAGAAGAAAAGGCAAGGTTACAGAAAGAAGAGGAAGAGCAACGTATGCGTGAGCAACAGCAAGCGGAAGAAGAGCGCGCACGGATTGCAGAGGAGCAAAGATGGGCCGAGGAAACGAGAAAATTAAAGGAGCAGGAAAAGCGTAGAGCCGAGGAAGAGAAGCGAAAATGGGAGGAGGAAGAGAGACAATGGCAAATGGAAGAAGAGAGACGCCAACGAGACGAACAAGAAGCAGAAGCCAAACTAGCCGCTGAGCGACAACGGATAAGCCGTGGACGAAGTGGTAGCCAACTCAAAGGTCAATTTTTGAGTCAGTATCAGGCCGAGAATGGCGCATCCTCCGAAAGTAGCCGTATTAAAGAGCTAGAGCGAGAGCTGGAACAAGCAAGAGAACGAGAGCGTCAATACGAAAGAGAGAGAGAAGCGAAGCTTAGCTCTAATGGCCGACGTGCTGTTGAGGACCACGATATGTCGACTCGAATGAAGGAGGAATCTTCCAAGTCCCGTGCCCGGTCACGTAGCCGTCCTAGGCTACCGTCTCGCAAGAATAGCGATGAGGAATGGAGAAAAGACGAACGCGAGTATTTGCGCGCACAGCATAAAGCGCATACCACTGAGGCTCCCTCGAAGAGTGCTCGTCCTCTACCTGAGCCTACTCCTCCAGTCCGTGTGAAGACCAATAATACTGGCCCTTCGGCACGACCTCTACCAGATCCATCGGCATATGCTTCACCTCCAGTTAATAAGTTTTCACCAGGCCAGAACCGTACAGACCGATATCTGTCCTCCAATCCAGCACCTCAACAAGTGCAAGCAAAAACAACATATGCGTCAGAGTTAGGTGGCTTTGACAGTGTTGCAGAACGAGACGCCGAGGATCGACGTCGTCTTGCGTCACAAAAGCAAACAAAGGCCGGCGGTTGGGCAAGTAAGTCACTTCTCGAAAGAGAAATGGAGATGGAGAGACAGCGACAACAGGAGTGGGAAGAGAGTCAAAAAGAGACAAAGAGTAAGGCAAGATCAGGAGACGGCGTTGATGGAATCGGCGGTGGCATTGGAGGAAAATGGGAGTAAGCAGTCCTTCTTGCTCCCCAAATCACATTTCAAAGATGGAACTAACATCACCCACAGTGTTAATCAATGGACCGGTTATACCGGTGGTGATGGACAAAATAGAGGCACGCAAGGCATTGGAAGCGGGCGTAGACAGATCGTTGGCCCAAGACCACCTCCACCTGGCAGGTAAAATTTCGGCAAAGTGAAGTTCGTATCAGGGGAGGCAATTTTTGTTTGACTTTAGCACTGCATCTGTGGGGTAATGAGCGCATAGAATGATGCTATGATGGCATGAATGAATGAATTTTAGTTATGTGATAACCTTTTTTCTGGAAGAAGGCCTAGACTACATTCATTCCCGACGGCTTATCAATATCTTAGCAAGGAGTACATACAAAAGCCACCGAAGTTGGTCATAAAGTACTGGGTTTGTGGTTTGTTGAAATGTCTAGCTGTGGTCTTTCTTGCGGCTCGACTTAATTAATCTTCTGCGTTATAGGAATATCCCCATCCATGGTCTCCTCTTTCTAAACTTAGTATATTACGCAGAATTGGTTTCGTACTTAGTGCTAGGTTGTGTTGATTTGGCTGTAGTCGTTCGTTCACTCATTCACTGCTACCCAATCGCGCTCGTAAGCTAAGCGACGGCACACCAGGTCGTTGGCAAGTAACAAATACACGGATATTTGAACATCATTAATCTCGCTCCCGCCAACTCTTCGTACCAATTCAAAGATGCCCCTGAGACCTTCAGCCTCACTGAGTGAGTCAAGGCTACAATTTCATCACAAAATATCACCCAACACACACCAAGCCAGACTTTCAACAACCGTATCCTTGCCTTTTCGAGGGCTGTCTGGCATGTTTCCTAGAGTTTGGAACATTGCAAAATGATATTAACGAACCAGCATTCGACCAACCTCAGCATGACAACGGCGTTCTTGTGAACGACCCATGTTATTTTGGCTATCTTGAAAGTTGTCCAAGCAATATATCCGATCAACAACATCCAAAAGTTGTTGTATAATATGGAGTTAGCTCTTTGATTTAAAACGCGGATACGACTAATATCCAACCATGTGTCACGCATCCAGAAACGGCTTCTGTGGCGTTGATAATTATGGTGGTCAGAGCAATAGACCCGTTCGACAATATCCGGAGTTGACAGGACCGAACCGAAATGTGTCTATCACTTTTGTCAGTTCTTATGGTGTGTAAAACGAGGAAAGCTATGCTAGTCATGGTATTACACCTAATTATATAGAGAACTAGGCCTAGATACACTTATGCCAGATGCGTTAGAAGTTTTAGTCTACCCCTATCCTTCGTACATTCCAATTGGTATATGTCAAGCGATAGACAGAGGAGAATTGAAACGGCTCGCTTATACACCTGAGGATCGTATAATGCGAGACATTCTGGGCGGTATAGAATCACTAACAACTAATTGGGATTTCAGCATTGCCTGTTCACAACAATTGCTTCATTTGGAGCCATATCAGGGACTTGGCGCTTGTCAGATTGTCAAGGCTTTCTCGGAAAAAGGAAATGGGAGCTAAGCCGCGCTCAAGATCCAGAAAAGATAGCAAGGGCAGATATAGATCGTCACGGCAGAATCCAGGATGGAGGATAGGGAGGAAATATCTTCACTTGATGCCATTGAGGTTTTGATTGACGGGCTAGTGGTCAATTGGTGAACTACCGAGCATAGTGGTGGATGGCTGAAGTTGAGAACTAGATTGGATGGGCTTCTGCGGACTACAGGCTAGGCTTATGAATTTCCATAGTATTAGCCTATATATGGAATACTGTACAAATACTACTTTATTTCAATTGGATGAACCTAGCGTCAAGACTCGGCTTCTTGTGATGTAGATGTCAAAGTCTACCACAAACAGTCTGTATACACGTGTTTTGTCCCACCCTCTAATCAAAAGTGGAACAGACACGAATCAATATATCTAGATATCAGCCTTGCCTTATTTCTATTCGATTGCGAGGCGTCCATAATGACCAATTAATCTGCAGGGCTTCGTCTGATGTCGTGGTTGTAGGCGAGTGGGAGGGGAGCGAGCGAACGTTTTTGTTGCTACGGGCAACGGCGACGGCGCGATCCGGCTGCTGAACAACAACTACGGCGCGCGGAACCCCGTCATATACCCAGCTCTTATCACGAAATACCTCAATGATTCATGTTGATACCCAATTCCTCTTCTAAACGCTCTAATCCTTATTTCTTGAAGTTCGCACCACCGAATCTTCAATCCTTATACATACTGAGAGCATCCGCATGTTCAGCGCCTCTATGGGCGAAGGGGGTTCCCAAGTAAACAATCCGCATTCCACAACTATGCCTTCGATAGAAAGAAGCACCTCGCGCGAGAGCGACGGAAATTTGAGACACCAGCACTCAGCGTCTTCAGATTATGGCAGGGCGATGGTGCCTATGTAGGTCTAGTTCCCTATCAAAGACACCTGATAGCTAACTTGGAGAATAGGTGGGATAGTTCCGACCCAGAGAGGGCACCTCCGCCACTACCTATGAACCCATCATCTCCTATAGTCACATCACGACCAAACACTTCGAGTGCTATACAATCTGCACATGCCGCCTTGACCGAGAAAGCTCGTGAGAGCGCATACACCTCCAACACCATTACCAAACGTCCCGAGGCGTCGCCGGAACGTTTGTTGATCAAAGGTGCTACCCATAAGCGTATGCAGTCCCTACAGGGTGGAACTGTTAGAGATTTAAGCAATCTTCTGGAGGGAGGAAGCACATTCAATTCTCCAGTTAGATCACCAGACAAGAGTTCTAGACGGCCATCAACACCACATTCAAACAAAGAGTTTGTACTCGAGAGAGCGCCATCGCCAGAGAAGGAACCAAAGGAGCAGAGTCGAGCGACCACACCAACGCCGAATCGAGACATGCCGACATTAAGACCTTCACTAAGAAAGCCAGAGAGACATCAGAGCATACTTGGGGAAAACACTCCACCTCAATCCGCTACGATGTTGGCCCTCCAGAATATGGCTAGTCGGGAATCCGATGCGCCACTTTCCAATGTCACGAATGGGTCTTCTGCGCTGGTTCGCACACCACAAACCTTCGATGCCATTTCGAATCAGATTCTAAGTCTCACAAGCATAGCTACAAACTTGCAAAGAGAAATGACGAACCTTACTCGGCGAAGCAAAGATAATGCTACTGATCTAGTCAGTCTGAAAGAAGCAACAAACGCGAGGGATGAGGATATTCGAAAGAGCTTGCGAGACTTGGTAATAAACCTATCCGAGGAGAGTTCGAGGACGTCCAGCCATTATTTACCCTCAACTGGAGCCGGCCTATACATAGATAGCAAGGCCCACAATTCACCAAATTCACGAGGCTTAAAGCAGTTTTCTCTGCCACGAATACCAAGTCCAAATAGTTTTGCATCATCACTGGACCGAGAATCAATGTCCACCCCAGATGGTGCTATCAGCATTGCACTACTAGAAAAAATCCTGCGGGAGATGGGAACCAAGGAAGGGCAAGACCAACTAGTCACTCGCTTATCCGAAGTTGCAGAACAACTTGCTCGGGATGGTTTATCAACAGCAAAGAAACTGGAAGATTTGGTAGAATTTATCAAGGTCAATACGGAAACCCATGCATTGGTTGCTCACAACGGTGGCGGCGCGGGAGATATACGATCTCGCGCCTTTAGCTTCGACGAGCCTCCAAGATTGGAGCTGGACTTCGAAAATTCGAGAGGTCCACCAGCTCAGAAAGTAGAAGCGCTTTTTGCAGTGGGAGCGAATAAGGAAAACCAAAGAGCTTCAGGTGCTACACGAAGCAACGATCTCTTGAGCGACGAAATTCTGAAAATCATTCGAAGTGTCAAAGATAGTGTAGCCCAAGGAGGTGGACTAACAGCCGAGGTCAAGGCTCTTGTGCGTGAGTTGCGAGGAGAGGTGCTGGGAATGGGTCGAGAAATCGGTCGTAAACTTGACCAGTCCAGTGCGAAGAATGGCGCAAAAGGTGCGAATGCTGAGAAGGAGCATGTAGCGCGTATTGTCCAAGACGGTCTCGAAGAATTGAAGCAGCACATGGACGGCGTGCTTCGTGAACACCGTCGGCAATCAAATTCATCGGCAGTATCGCGAAGTGCTGTAGATTACCAAGAAGTTTACAATGCAGTTCGAGCTGCTGTAAACGAGAAACCTCAGACTGCACAGCAACCTGCACTTGAGAAGGAAGATATTATCGAGGCAGTGAGAGAAGCCTGGGAAAATTACAAACCGGATATCGAGTTACAACATTTTGGTTTGGAACGAGAAGAGCTTTTAGCTACGTTGAAGGAGGGTATTCAGGAATACGCACCACAAGAATCCCGGGAAATTGGTGGCGCCACACGAGAAGAAGTGTTCACGGCTGTGGTGGAAGGATTAAAACACTTTTCACCACCAAAAGTTGAGTCAGAAGCTAGTCTCTCGCGCGACGAGATCCTCGATGCTGTTAGAGAATGCCTCGAAGAATTTGAATTCCCATCCGCACCTTCTGCGCCTGCACGCGAGGATGATGTTACAAGAGATATTGTGCAAGATGCTGTTCGGCAATGTCTTGGAGAGTTCGAATTCCCTGCTGCCCCTTCAGCTCCAGCAGGCCCCGGAGAAGCTGTCACCAGAGAACTTATGCTAGATGCTATCAACGAAGGTCTGCAGAATTTCGAATTCCCAGCCGGTGCTCAACAAGGAAACATCACAAAAGACGTCATACTGGATGCTGTAGATGAAGTCCTTCATAATTTCGAGTTTCCAATGCCTTCCCAAGAAAGCGGTATATCTAAGGATGCAGTACTCGAAGCTGTCAACGAAGGCCTTCGCAACTTTGATTTCGCGTCGGCTAACTCGACGGCAATAGTTGCACGGGATGTTAGTGGAGGCGGCCTTACACGCGATGACGTTTTTGATACGGTCGAGGAAGTTCTCCATCACTTCGAGTTCCCAACTGTTCCACAAGAACCAGGTATCACTAAGGATGCAGTACAAGAAGCCATTCATGAGGGCCTACGCAACTTCGATTTCGGAGCAGCAAACTCAACAGCAGTTGTTTCACGAGATATTGGTGGTGGAGGTCTTACCCGAGATGATGTTTTTGATACTGTTGACGAAGTTCTTCACAAATTTGAGTTCCCAACAGCTCCACAAGAAGCCGGCATTACCAAGGACGCCGTACTGGAAGCTATCCATGAGGGTCTTCAGAGCTTTGACTTCGCAGCAGCAAACTCAACAGCCGTGGTCTCCCGTGATATTAATGGAGGTCTGACTCGTGATGATGTTTTCGATACTGTTGACGAAGTTCTCCATAAATTCAACTTCCCGATAGCTTCACAAGATGGTATTACCAAGGATGCGGTATTCGAAGCTGTTAATGCATGCCTTCACAACTTTGATTTCGGAGCAATAAACTCATCAGCAGTTGTTGCCCGAGATGTTGGTGGAAGTCTAAACCGCGATGATGTCTTCGATACTGTTAACGAGGTCCTCCACAAGTTTAAGTTCCCAGAATCCTCGCAAGATGGCATTACCAAAGATGCAGTATTTGAAGCTGTTAATGAATGCCTCCACAATTTCGACTTCGCAGCAGTAAATTCCTCAGCAGTGGTCGCCAGAGATGTTGGTGGAAGTATAACCCGCGATGACGTTTTCGACGCTGTCAGAGCTGGTTTCGAAACTCAACCTACTGGATCGAATGGGTATGCAGATCAACAAGTACTGGACCGTCTACAGGAAATCATCGAGTCTATGCGAGCCGAATTTCAATCAGTTTCCGAGGAGGCCAAACAGAATGTAGCAGCTCACGGACGAGATACCGAGCAACTCTTAGATGCAACCAAGGACGGTTTTGAAAGACTACGCGGAGACATCGAGACCTACGTAGATCGTGCAGCTGATATCACTGGAAAGGATGAAATTCTAGACAGCATGCGTGAGAGTTTTGAAATCCTCCTATCGGAAGTTGAAAATATGGTATCTAAAGGATCGAATAACTCACTGGAAAAAATACAGAGTGAGTTGGAGCACCTCCGTGAGAATATGGCAACATCATTAGTTCAGGGAGGGGGAAGCATGGACAAGGACGAGATTATCGAGGCGCTCAGAGAAGGGCTCGATGGACTCCGTTCTGAGATTGACCGACCACGGGATGGCAACGAAAGTGTTCTCTCTGGCACTGGTGAGATCATGGATGCACTCCATGATGGTCTCAGTGGACTTAGAGCGGAAGTTGAGAAGATTGGAAGTAAGCCCGTGGATATGACTGTCAATTACGAGATTCTCGACACTTTAAAAGCTGGGCTTGAAGGAGTAAGAGCTGATATCGATCGTCTGCGAGAGACTGGAACCAACAACGAGCAAGCCGTTGCTGCAATCACTGATGGTGCTGTTATCACAGCAGAGAGTCTGAAGCGAAACGATATTGAGAATCTCGAGGTGCTCATCACGCAACTGCGAATCAAGGTTGAAGCTTTAGAGTCGATGCCACCACCTCCGCCACAAGCCGTCCCAGGAGCCTTGACAAAGGAGGACTTGGCAGAAGTAGAAGAAATGCTCCGCAACGTCCATGTAGCCATAAACACCATGGCTAGTGCTGAGAAGCCCCTGGATGAGGATGGTGTGAAAAGGGAAGATGTAGAGGCACTTGAGACACTTCTCCGCAATACCAAAGCCAAGATCGACGACATGGACCCGGAGCAGCTTGTCAAGAGAGAGAATCTTGATATTGTTGAGGCTATTGTGCGTGAAACCTCGGATAACATCAATGAATTTGCATCTGCAATGATGGATGTGTCAAAGAAAGATGATGTCAGCATAATCGAGGTCCTCATTCGAGACGTAATTACTGGCATTGAGGAGATGAAAGAGCGGGCGGTTAAGGAGTCTGAGGACCTTGAGAAGGTAACCAAGACTGATGTCGAAGCAGTGGAAGCAGTTTGTCTCGATGTTAAATCAGCCATCGAACAAATGGTTTTAGCTGATTTAGCTGCATTGGCATCCAAGGACGATGTGAAGAATCTGACTGAAATGGTAAAGGAGTTCAAAGGCCGGATAGAGACGCATGCCGAGACAAACGCCAAATCTTTTGAGGAACGACAAGCCGAGACAGTAGGTGTTGGTGAACGCGTCAACGAAATCAGAACGTTTCTTGATGAGTTCAAGGATGCCATGAAAGAAAAACTTGATGAGGGAACTACGAGTTTCGAAGCCTTAGGGAAGGTCCTCGAGACTCTGGGAGAGACCATCACCAAGAATGCAACTGTGTCCGACGACGTCAAGGAAGTCTTTGAGACAATGAAGACAGAATTTGAGAAATCCAATGCTGGAGTGGTTGGAGCAAAACTTGAATCTGATGAGAAGTTCCAGCGCACCTGGGACAAATTCGACAACAAATTCGATGAAAAATTTAACGAGATCATATCCAAGTATGACGATGCTCAAATCACAGCAGAAGCAAGAGCCAAGATTCTGGAAGAAAAGAATACCGAGAATGAGACAGTATTACTCGAGACAAAGACTGCTGCAGAAGACATCAGGTTGGTCATCGATACTCTGAATACGACTTTGACGGATTCTGTCGAAAGAACGGATGAAGCTGGAAAGACGGTCTTCAATCGTGTGGACGAAACATTCACTCGAGTTGAAGAGACACATGCCGATGCAAAAGCCGAACACCAGCTCACTCGTGAACAAGTATTTAAAGCAATTGGTGCAATTGAAGGCGTGCAGAGTACAGTCACCGATTACAATCCAAAGATTCTCGATTCTCTTAAGGAGGTTCTCGTGATTGTCGGTCAACATTATGAGCACTCGAAGACTTCCACAACTAATATCCAGGAGAAGATTGCCGAGATCCCTCCACCACCGCCTCCGATTGAACTACCTCTATTGAAGGATGTTCCTCCAGTTGAGAAGTACGACGATGGGCAAGTACACGAGAAACTAGATAAGCTTTTATTGAAGGACATTCCTCCAGCTGAGAAGTACGATGATGGGCAAATACACGAGAAACTAGACAAGCTTGCTGACCATATGGATACTGCTGGAAAATCGTTCGCTCAGCTGGATATGCTTGACAAGATCCATCAACAAGTTATGCAGACTGCTGCTGAGGTGTCGGAGTTTGTATCTGTGCAGACTCAGCGAATTGCCAATGATCACGAAGACAAGGAGAAGGCTGTCGAGGCAGCTACCATTGCTCTTGAAAAACGACTTGCTCAAAAAGACCACGTTGAGGCAACAGTTGTAGGTCTTCGGGAAGAGGAGGAAAAGCTGAAGGAGTCAGTCGCGATTCTGAAAGCCGAGCAAGATAACCTTGCACATCAGAAGATGCGACTCTCGGCCGATGTTTCGAGTCTCGAAACAGCTCTCCGAATACGCCGTGAAGAATTGCATGCGATGGAAGCGAGAGCCGAGGGATTAGAGCGACGTATTCTAGAAGGGGTGATGGATCATTCTAGAGCTCTGCTGATGTCGAAATCGAAATCGAAATCAAACAAGGGACGAGACGTGATGAGTCGCAAGCGCGTCCCAAGCCAAGTGCCCTCGGGCACCGAATCCGGTGTTTCTAGAGCTCCCTCGCGAGCTTCAAACACAACTCAAAGCGCTGTCAGCATGGCCATGAACGGTAACCGAGCAATGGTCCACGTCCCCATCAACAACTCAGCTGGAGCATCACGACGCATCCTCTCGCTTAGCCAGATCACCAACAACGTCCCCACGGGCGGCTTCAAACGTAGCCACAGCGTCAAGACGCCAGGTGGGGCAAGCACTCTCCGCAAGTCGAGCTGGGGTGGCTCGATGAGTCGCAAGTATGGGGAACTCAACAAGGAGAACCTAGCGCTCAAGGAGAGCGAGGAGGACGAGAACGCTAGCCTGGATGGTGATACAGGCGGCGCCGACGAAGATGAAGAGGACGACGATACCATGCGTCGTAGTAGTCGAGGTACCACGATCCTTACCAGTACCGGGACAGGTGTCAGTGAGAGTATCATTGATGAAGGGACCGAGTGGACTGGTAGTGAGGTCGACAGCTCCTTATTAGACACAGATGCCGAGACGGAGACGGACATCGGGACAGATGCCGGGACTGAGAGGGGTGTGATTCTCTATGATGATGATGTGTCAGTTGAAGTCGCTTAACTTTATTCACTTGGCTAAGTGAAGACGGCTGTTTATTCTTTTCTTGTAGCTCTCTTTCTCTCTCCCGTTGAGAAAGAAGAGGAAGTTCTTTTCAGTTGGAGACTTGGAGTGAATGAATATGGGCGGGGAAGCCAGGGAAAGCGATGGAGTATTGTTTATGTTGTTTGTATAGCGTCTCTTGGCCTTTGCCTTTTGTATTTTGGGCCGGGGTTGTCGACAGTGTTGCGTCTTGTTTTTAATGATGAATGAATGTCGTTTTGAGGTTTTCTACAGCTCTCTCTTTCTCTGTTCATCATGGGAGCAGTAGCTTAGCCCACCTTATCCTGTCGTATAATTAGTTTTGTTAGGTACCTAGGCTTAGGTATATTAGGATATGAATAGATGCGGCATGAAAGAAAAAGAATGTTTTGTCTACATCTTATTTAATAGCTACTCGTGTACAAGCTGCATCCACGTGTATGTGTGTGTATGTGTTTATGTGTATATGTTTATGTGCATGTGTCTGTCTGCATTTACGAATATTCTATCCTTCTTCTCTTCTTCCTGTCTTTCCTATATCATAGAGGTACCCTCGCATCTCATCTCCTCCTGGGAACATTTCCATACATGACATGACATGACACGACATGACATGACATTCTATGTAGACGCAGAGTCAAAACCCACTAGTACCTGAGCCAAGCCAGGACTTGGAGGGTTGGCAGAGAGTTGATAGAGAAGTAGAAGAAAAGACCCGCCAACCAAAGACAGACAGACAGACAGAGACGGAGAGGGGGGGGGAACAAGAAAAACAAGAAGAAGAAAAAAACAAGGAGCTCTAGTCTATCCCGCTGGGGGTTTGAGATCAAATAACGTCAAATAAGACACGCGCAGTTCCTAGGTAGGTATGTATGGCCGGCCTTCTTTTCGCACCCGACCCGACTCGACCTGACTCGACTCGATTGTATTCCCCCCTTTTTTCCAAAAATCAAGATCGAACACCCTTCTTTCAATGAACGTACATACATACATACATAGGTACACACGCAGGTAGGTAGGTAGGTAGGTACGTGAGTGAAGCAGAAAAGAGAGAAGAGAATAGAAGGGAAAGGGGGAGAGAAAAGAAAAAAAGACACCCCCCTTTCCATGCATTTATATCCAAGAGAGAGATGGAGATGGATGGATAGAGGGGCTTGAGGGCTTAAGTTGATTGAATCTGATCTGAGCTTGATTTGATTAGATTATATTAAGAAGAAAGAAGAAAAAGATATAGGCGCCTAGCCTAGTTATTAAAAGGGGATAGGATAGGTCAATCCTCCTTCCCTTCCTACCTCCCTTCCCTCCCTGTCCCCTGGATCGAACTCCTTCTCGCTACACACACGCACACACAAACAAACATAAAAGCATCGTGCAAAAAGGACACACAGAAATCCAGCACTTGATCAAGCAAGCGTCGTCATATCATCATCATCATCACCATCACCAGCACCAGCACCGCCATATATTATATACACCCAGAAATGGAAAGGAAGAGAAGACGGAAGATTAGAAGGCAGAAGGCAGAAGGCAGAAGGCAGGCAGAGCAAGAGATAATCGAAAAAAAAAGGTTTGATTGATCAAGTAATTCTGAGATGGGAGTTTAACAAAAACAACGTGCCTAGCGGGACTGGATCCCAACACTGTTTTTCTTTTGCAAACCTCCTCCCTTCATCCCATGCCAACTCGCTTCCTGCGCCTTCAAAAAAGAGAAAAAGAGGATAAAGAAAAACCGGCCCCCCCACGAATCGAATCGAATGGAAAACAAGACATTTCCTCCTGGGTTGTCGAGAGACAACTATCCCAGCAGATGTGAGACTTGAAAACCCCAGTTTCCCAAGCCTCCAAGAATGGAAAGAAGCCAGCGCGTGCGTCTCTAGAAGAACAAGCCTGGCTCCGTGGTATCTGATTACAAAAGAAAAAGAATGAGTGTAGTAGTTAATTTAAGTGTTTTGAATGCCCTTCCCGTTCCCAACCGAATATGCTGATGTGATGATGACGTTAAGGAAAATGTTGTCCAAATGCAAAGACGCAGCGCGAGCCACTTTTGTTTCCATCCTGTATAAATGATCCAGAGCCCGATGATATCCTGTCTGATGAAATGCGCCGGAGAAAACCCAAAGATAAAGAAAAAAGTGTTGCTCGGTAGAATGACGAGAAAACCCCAAGTGCGCCCGCTCTGTCAGTCCCAAAGATGCTGTAAGGACGATTGAACGAAGGGGTATTGTGCTTATGAAACCGAACCGATCTGAAAGGAAACGTGGGCAGTTTATTACAGGTATGAAAATACACGGTAAGAGTATATACAGTCGAAATGAAGGTTGTGGATAGGAATCACTGATGGCCACTGTCAACAGATGACTTAGGCGACATAGGAGTGCGGTTCCAGACAGTACGGCCAATGCTTTTGAGCTTTCCAACAGAGTCAGATGACTCTGGGCCATTGACGTAGATGCTGGTGGCGGGGTCTATCTTGATACGACAGAAGAGAGTTGAGAAGAGGAATTGATCGCCATTGCTGTCGTAGAGTGGCAGGGTTCGATAGCCTTGTTTGAGGGTGCTGAGCTTTGCAGTATATGTTGCAAGAGGTTGGCCTCTGTCACTGTAATTGTGACCATCAGATGAGCATCGAACAGTCCAACGGACAAAGACTAGATCAGGGAATTTGGTGGTGAGATTGAAGTTGAACTTCTTGTCGAAGATGGGATTGAAACCGTTCTCGGGGACGATATGAGTACGGCGTCTGTGAGGTGCTCCTAGACCAGAAGACCCGTCTTTGGCTGAAGCGTCGAGACCGCCTTCTCCCACAACACCTTTGACTTCCTTGGTCTTGTCATCGGCGTGGTACACCTCCACCTCAACGTATGGATCAACGCTTCGGTTTGGCGTGAGGCCCTTTGGTCTCATGAGTTGCTGAGCCGAGATTACATCAATGGAGAAGTTCACCTCCTTGCGCTCCAGCTTGACTGCGGTTCCAGGAACATTAGGTACCATTCTGATCTCTCGAAGCTCCCTAGGCTTGAGAACATAGCCTGACTGATCGGTTCCAGATGCGAACATGGCATCGTTCATTTGCATGCCCAGGTCGTATGTTTGCCAGTTCAGCGCCACCATTTGAACACCTCGACGCCAGTAGGTAAGGGGGTCGAAGTTGGTTGATGCTACACGCCACCCGTTAGGGTAAACTCGCATTAGGTACCGCATGTTGTGCCGGATCAGAGTGTTCTTCTCCTCGGAGGTTTTGGTGTTCTTTTGGAATGTTTGCTCCATGAACGAGTAGATGTGGTTGTATGCCTTGCTATCTGGAGTATCGAATCCACCGAACTTGATTCCAGCACTATAGACACCAAGCTCGCCTAGGACTTTGACTATGTTGCTAGTCTTGTTCTTCAGGTTGCTATCCCGGGCTCTGGCAATGTCATCAGCAAGACTCTCGCTGTCGCTAGTGCTGCTGCTCATGCTGTCGTTTGTGTCGTTGCCAGAAGCTCTAGTCTCATAGCGGCTCATGATTCGAGACCGAGATCCGTAGGGGCTGGGTGGTAGAAGACCAGCAGAGATTGTAGAGTTGTCCAGCTGAAGAGGCCGGATATATGGTGAGCTCATACTAGTTCCTCTGCTTCGCCCGTTGGGTTCGGATGTAATTGAATCTTGAGAAGGGCGGGGCTTCTTGACTTTGATTAGTATGCGGTTCATCAACTGAGACGGCGATGGGAGCTGATCAGAGTTGGGATCGAGTGGCTCGGTAACAAGCTTTGAGCCACAGGTGTCTTTGATAATCTCAGCCATCATAGCTTGTTGAGCTGGGTTGCAGTGTACTTCTAAGGAAATCCACAAAGGATATGGTGACTTCACAAAGGCGTATTTGCTGATAGTAGACATAACATCGCGAAAGGAGACTTGGCTGGTAAGCGTCCGGCCATGCATAACAACGGGTCCTTCAGCTCCATTCCAACAGTCGACCTCAACACATCGGCAACCCTTATTCAAGGCTGAAATGTAAGCCTCCACACTCGACTCGCCTGCAACTTGACGACCCAAAAGATACGTGTTGTGAGAGCTGGAAATGAAGTATTCGTGAAGAGGTCTGTCGAGTGAGAACTCTGCTGTGGGATTCGCCAAAGGAACATTGAAAGTCGAGATCAGATAGCTAGACAAAGCTGCTTCGTTCATCATAGGAGTTTCGCCATCGGTCACACTTTGTGCGGCTTGTTCCTTGGATTTTGATCGGCGAACAAACTTTGCAAAGACCGTTTCCCAGTGAGCTCTATCCGTGTTGATATCTTCACCTTGAACATCCTTCAGGAATTTCAAGAAGTCTTCGAGGGTCATGCCCTTGTCGGCGTTCGAAGCCAGCTCGCGATATAGAGCTCTCACATCCTCTCTTCGCTTCATCAACTTCACAAACTCTTGAAACTCTGTAAAATTCAATCTACCAGATCGAGAGACATCGGCGGTATTGAACTTGGAGCGAAGGTAGTTCGAGGACCCGTGAATATGTAAGCTACGGCAAAGTCTCTCAACACCAATAAAGTCAAGATCTTCGTCGTCTTCAGTATGGGGCTTGTCCACAAACTGCTTGGTCATCTCGGCGCGCCAGTAAGCTCTAACGGCTTTGTCGTGAAAGGAAGAAAGCGATGCCATAAGGTCGTGTCGATGTTTGGAAATGGCATCAAGCGTTGAGGTCCAAAGATCAAAGGTCTGATCGTCACTAGCAATCAGGTGCATGGCCTTTTGGGAACGTCCCTTGGATTTATCTGGGACTGCGTATAGAATAGAAAAAAACCGAGGTTCTTCGGCAGCGGGCACTCCAAATTCCTGGCGGTAATTTCGAGCATCTATGCCAACTCGGATCTCCTTGATATCGTCAATATAGAATGATTTCGATGGACGGTTCTTGTCCCACGAGACCTTGGCTGCCTCGTTCTCGAGAACGAATGTGAGAAGCTTCTTTTTCTTCTTTGTAACCTTAGTCATCGTGGTGCCCTGAAGCAGTATCGAAGGAATCACGGGGCCGGGGCCAGGACTAGACGTAACCGGGCCATTAGATCCAGCCAGGGATGCAGTTGTGCTACCGCTAGTAAAATCGCGTGTCCCATCAGCACCAAGTGTCGAGGTCAACTCGTTTGAATATTCATCAATAATATCGTCATCCGAGTCGCCAAACAAAGCCCCCCTGCCACCTTCTGGCGCCGTATTAGTACTATCGCTTCTTCGGCGCATGATGACCGGTCCAGTGCTCTGATCTCGGCTCATGGCGGTGGTGGATGATTGTCTCCGGCGGCCAGCAAACTGAGTTGCTCTGTTCGACAGCCTCCTGATCAAGCCCGGAGACTTGCTCGCGGCCATGGCCTCGCTCATGGCATTGTGACTTGATTTCCGAGAGACGATTGACTCTGGGAGCTCGAATGGAGGGGGGAGGTACTCAGCTTCCCGTCCGCGCATCGGTTCGGGCGAGCCTTGTACGGAGGAGTTGTTGGTGGTGAGGTGGGTCGCTTCGGGCGACATGACGGGTGAGGCCTGTCTGGAGCTGGAGGCAATTGAAGATGCGGAAATGGCCGAGGCCGGTATCGAGGTCGAGGAGGAGGAGATAGGAGGGAGAAAGGAGGTCTGGACGTGGCTGGGCTTTGCGCGCCGCAGCGAGGACGACTGTGAGGATTGGGTATTCATGGTTGTCGTGGATAGGTTGGTCGCGGGTATGGAGGTGGTGGAAGAGGAAGCTGTTGCCAGCATGGAAGGGCTTGAAGTGGCCGACATGGCAATGCGCTCAGAATATATGTGAGGCAGCGTTGCAGGTATTCGAAGTCGAAGAAAGGGTTTATGAGAACCAGATATCTGTGATTGGGCGCATATTCTCTCTGGGTTGTCAACCGACAGGGTATGGGAGCCTTTTGAGGTTCGGTGGAGGAGGCCGTTGATCGCGCAGTGCGTCCTCTCACTCTCGTGCTCGCCGTCAGGTGGTGGAGGAAGTGATGCCGTGGTTTGGCGGGCGATCGTACATGAAATTGAATAAGGTGAATATGCAGCTGGCCACTTCAGGACTGATGCTGGGTGGTAGTCGAGGGCGGGTTTTGGGGGGTGACAGAGTTGATTATCCACGGCCTGCAGGATTTCAGAATATGATCAAATTATTCTGCGTTTCGATGTACAAGGCGACGAAGCGGAAAACGGGAAAAAGATGAGATGAGTAAGAAAGAGTAAGAAGCAAGAAGTACGACGGGGTGGCACGAAGGGAACGAATTGGCAGCAGGAGGGTAGAGTGTAGAGTGCAGTGCCGTGCAGCTGCAAAGGAAGTGCAGTTGGTGGTAGTGGTAGTGGTAATGGTAGGTAGGTAGAGTGAGTGAGAAAGTAAAGAAAGGAGCGCGTGCAGACAGTGGCTTGCGTGCAGCTGTTGCTTGTTGATTTTTCGAAGAAGGTGGAGGTGGAGGTGAAAGTGGATGTGGAAGTGGTAGCGGTGGTGGTGGTGGTAGTGGTGGTGGTGGTGGTAGTAGTAGTGAAAGCGAACTGGTAAGGTATTGATTGATTGATTGATTGATTGATTGATTGATAGGGATGGACGGGCGAGGGTGATGAGTGACAGGGTGTGTGGTGCCGGGTTGCGGTGCGCTGGAGCTGGAGCTGGAGCTGGAGCGGGTGCTGGTAGAAGAAGCAGTACCGAACGAAGCAAGCAAGCAACCAAGCAAGCAAGCAACCAGGCCAGGGCAAGCAAGAGAGGCAGCCGGGCAGCCAGGCGGGAGGGCAGGAGGGCAGGAGGGGGGCCGTGAGGGCTCAGGGCACAACGAGAGCCCGTAAATAATAATAATAATAATAATAATAATAATAAAAAAAAACTATGAACTGACCTCCAGTGAATCTTGGCACACGTCTAAACAGCAAATCTACCCTTTGCCTCTGCCTCTCTTTTTTTCTTCTTTCCGTCTGGGGGGGGGGGGTGGATAGTGGTGGTAGTCGTGGTAGTAGTGATGATGGTGGTGGTGGCAGTCGGGGGGGGAACACTGAGAGAGAGGCAGAAAAGACAGAAGGACAAGGGCCTCCGGACGAACGAAATAATTTGCTACCTAGCAGGCTGGGATCAACCCTGTGGTCCACTATATCTGCGCTGGTGGGTACTGTACGCTGGGACGCTGGCACGCTGGAACGCTGGAAACGCTAAGCCGATCAAAGTACTGCTGCTGCTGCTGCTGCTACGGTGCTGTGCTGCTGCTACGGTACTGCTCTGCTCTGCTCTGCTACTGCGAAAAAGCCTGCGAGCGTCTTCAGGAAGATATGCCCGACAATGTAGGAGCGACAGTGAGGGTCTGAGAGAGAGTGAGGAGTCCACTGATGCGATGCTGCCACTCCAGAATGCCTGCTCGATGGGATTTGATCTGTCTGTCAGGCTCGCCCGTTGGTTACCTGGATGTTTGTGTGGTCCGTCCTGAGTCTTGTCTGTCTATCTGTCTGTCTGTCTGTCCGTCCGTCTCCACCGAAGCCTTTCGCTCGTTAAGCCTGACGCCTGAATCCTGCCGTTCAAAACAAACACGCCAATAATGATGTTTCCGATGCGGGCGAGAGGCAGACTGATGAACCCGGCCGACAGGTAAGTGGGTTGGGGATGGCGAGCGAGGCTGCTCTGGGAATGGTATTGGTGACTGACGAGGAGGACGTGTTGGTAGTGCCGCTGCTGCTGGCAGTGGTGGTTCGCTATGGACGGTATGTGGGCGATGCAGATGCAATGCAGAGAACACTTGAGTAGAAGCACGAAGAAGAGAAGGGGATGGATATGGATGCGGAGGGGGAGGGGGATGCGATGGGCGAGGCTGCTTCTATATCACTCTGTCACATATGGTCTGTCGTTCGTCGACTGCGCTGCGCTGCGCTGCTCTGCTCCGGAAGAGACGGTGAAGGCAGTGAGGAATGAATGGACATGGCATGGGATGGGATGATGAGTCTTCCAGTTCCAGCATTGGTGCCCGTTGGTAGTTGGCAGTTGGCTGGCATGGCTGGCGGGCGGCAAGTAGAGCAAGCAGCAGCAGGAGGAGGAGCAGTAGCAATAGCAGCAGCACGTCAACACGAGGAGACGCTGAGCACTGGCACTGCACTTGAGCAGGGCCATGAAAAGGCGAGTGAGGCCAGCAGCCAGCAGCCAGCCTGTCAGATCCCATCCGAAGCACTTAGTTGGCTCAGCAAAACTTAGGCGTGCCCCCCCGGAATCTGGCAATCTCGAATGTGTGATGATACACTTTTGCTCCCCATTCTCCCATAGGAGCAGAAATGCAGACCGCCTCCTCACAATTCCCACCGCTTGCACTGCCTGTCAACATCTGTTGTCGCTGGTCTTGTGACTCTATTTCCACTCTGGAGTGTCGTCAAGACAGGGTATCAAGCGACTGGACGGGAGTGAGCCCATGGCATTAGGCTGGCTGTGGTTGGCCATACCCCCCCCAGAATGCTTGGATCATCATCATCATCATTATTATTATCATCATTATCAGCAACCTAAAAACGGACACACGGTAGCTGCCATCATCTTGCATGGGCGTCTTGACTTGCTGTGCTGCACTGCACGCTGCACCGCACTGCACCACGATCCACGGTTGCTGCGCTGGCATGATTATCCACTGAGGATGGGGGGGTCCAATGGCAGCCAACACGAGAGAGATCCTTCCTGCAGACCGCACATCTATCATGTCAAATGGAAGGCGATGAAAAACATGGTGAATGAGGGAGATGCACCCGGCTCGAAATAATCGTCGGTATCCTTCGTATCCACGGGCACATGGAGCTGAACACACTAGCGCCTGGCCGAGGAGATGAACTGCTGCGGTGTGTGAAAGAGCGAGTGAGTGAGTGAGTAGTGAGAGCACTGGGCGAGCATTGAGCGCTCAAGAATCATCGTAATCAGCAAGGTGCGGGTGCCAGCCACCGTCTCTCCAAATAGATGTTGCGGAAAATAAAATCGCAAAAGGTTATTTTTTTCATTCTTTTTGTTTTTCCTGCTCTCTCTCCCTGACGCCACGGCTGCCCAAGCCAGGAAGCATTCTCTAGGCAGAGACAACCTTGCGGGTATTAGGCAAGCAACCAGGAAATGCTTGGTGGGGATTTCGGGAGACCTTTCGCTGGGTGGTGCGGGCAGCGTCATCAACCGGGGCGTGCTTGTTGTTTCAACAAGGAACTCATGCGACTCCATCTGTTATCTCATCATCGAAATTCATTGCCTGTGGATGTGGAGCCCGCCCCTGCCTCGCCCTGGACCCTGGAGGTTGGGTCGTGTAGCCTTGCCAGCGCCTCTCTGTGATGAGCAGCTAGCTAATCAGAGTCATCGTCAATCACCGACGACTGAGGAGACTGACGAGGACAGCTGCAACAATCCGCGCGTGCTCTGCCATCTTTCTGACGGCGCATGGCTGCATCATCTTGATTTCCTCTTATGACGGCCGGCTGGCCTCTTGTCCTTGGACTTGGACGTGGACGTGGACGCTGGCCGCTTGGTTCAAATCAAACCCACCAACATGCGACTTTCGAGTCTTGTGTCTTGACATGTGCCTTCCGCATACTTAACAACCCTCTTATGGCACCGCAAGCTGGCCCCGCCGTACCGTACCTCATGAGGCAGGAGGGACCATTTAACCTCATGCAGCAGGAATCTCGTACTTGTCTTGCCTGGTGTAGCACGGAAGGAGCGCGCACTAGCGCTATTGCCTGTATTTAAGCCTTTTCCTCCGTTACAGGAGTCTTCTCCTCTCCAACCACCCAGACAATCATTTCACACAACCTATTCAACCCTTGCCACACTGGTGACCAATGCCAGGCATAGGCTCTGTGTCAATGGGACAACGGTATTCGCTCTTTTTTCAAGTATATCTTCGACTTTCGGTGCTTTCAATATCCCTACTCAAATCACAGTCATTTTCTGCGACCTGCGCGAGCAACTACCTTCTCACACGATCGAAGCTACGGCACGTAATCCAGTACGAACACAAGCACGAATACGATTTGCGAAACACGGTTTTTACGAGGATATCTTTTCGAGCACGCAAAGCTACGGTACGCGTTCTATTCGGACTCTTATTACACGCGGCTGTATATCTGAGGCTTCTGGGAGTGAACCAGGGGCTAGGGACCATAAAGATTTGGGCTTCTGAAGAATGGAAGATCGTGAAGGAAGTATACAGTTGGATGGATGGAACGGGGGTAGAACGGGGCCGGGGAAGCTAGCTACTCAGCGAAGCAGGAATTGAGGAATCAGGAATTGGGAGAATATTACGGCACGTGTTCCGTAGGAGGAAAGAACGCTTCAGATGACCAGAACGAGGAGAGGCAGGTTCTTGCAGAGGATAATTGGGAATAGCTTCGTTTTGGAGGGGTATATGGGAATCACTGTTTTCTGGGGAGGATATATGGGTGAGTGTAGCACGGAAGGAGCGCGCACTAGCGCTATTGCCTGTATTTAAGCCTTTTCCTCCGTTACAGGAGTCTTCTCCTCTCCAACCACCCAGACAATCATTTCACACAACCTATTCAACCCTTGCCACACTGGTCATGTTGTGTTGCCCACGAGCCTTGGGAAATACGGCGGCGGCGGATACGCTGATCAGCATCGTTGCTTTCAGGCACGTCAAAATACGGTAGGGCAGGCAGGCTGCTGGACCTCATTGGCCTGGGTGGACCACCCCTGGGCTTCCTTGTCGCTCTGCACCAGTGTCTGCAGCCACACCATGTGGGAATCTTGAGAACTGCGAGACAAATCCTTGCGACCGGACGATTGGAGCCTGTGCTGCCTGTCAGAGCGGTGGACGTCGGCAGGGAAATTCGATCCTGATTGCGCCTCGGTTGTCTCGTTTCCCATAGCCAGCTAATCTCATTCTGAGCTGCCCAAGGCAAGCTTATTAGCCCAAAGCCAAAGCCAAATCCGAGGAGCCGAGAGAGAGAGAGGGAGAGGGAGGGAGCGAGGGAGCGAGGGACGGAGGGAGGAAAAGAGGATTGCAGACTGACCGACCCGACCTGCTGCTTCCTTCGATCGTGCTTCAGCTCTCTCAGCCCGACGCTGGTAACGAGGTGTGATTTGTCTGCAAGGTGCTTCGTATACGGGCTCCGTTACCCAGTCGAGTGAGTGAGTGAGTGCCTTGAGATCCGAGTAGGTCAGCTCGGCAGCAGCACGATGCGTATTCGCTTGTTCTTCTTCATCTTCTTCTTCTCCTTCTCTCACATCGTCTGGTGTCTTTTTTCCACTTTACTGTACACTGTCCAGTACTGTACGTACGGTAGGGTGCGGTACAGTTTGGTACCTACCCTACCCTACCCCTCACCAGAGCGACAGGTGCAGCTGCTGCGTCAACGGGCGAAGGCTCGCGTGGCCGGGAGCTCATGATTGATGGTTTCACATCGAGGGCGTACCTGACTGGAGCCGGTTTGGTTAGGTTAGGTTCTCAGCTTGGACTCGCTCTAGGAGAATGAAGACGGCAGGGAAGGTTTGCTGGGGGGATCCTCGCACGAACACCATCGAGGAAAGCTGGGAGCTACCGCCAAACTGGGCGCGAGTGGCCTGCTTAGCGCTGGGAACAGTGGGAAGGGGGGGGAAGGGGGGCCATTCAGCGCGACGAGCGATCCCAACGGTTCAGAACGCAAACGGGCTTTGTGTGGGGAATGGCTGTTGATCTCGAAGAGTTGTGACACAGTGACACGCTGTCGGGTCCAGTGGAAAGTTGCACAGCGCAATATGGACGCGGGGGGGTTCAGCCAGGGAGGGGGTGAGCGAGCAGGACGAGCAGGGTGAACTGGAGGAGGCTGTGGCTGAGGCTGAACAAGAACCAGATGAAGTGAAGATAAGCCGTTGTTGCTTACTGTACAGTACAGTTACGGGAAATCCAAAATCAGGGCAGTGGAAAGTATCGCAAAACAGGTGTGTGCGTAGGTGCGTACCGGAGGGAGCTGTGAGATGAATTCATAATAATAGCATCAACGTTATGAAGGAAGCACTGCACTCAGCACGTACGTGAGAAGGAAGGAAGCTACGTACTACGTACTCTGTACATGACATAATCACGATAGCACTGCCAACACCTGCCGCTACCCAGGACTCCCCTACTTCGTCCATCCACCCATCATCCCCTACAATGCCCACCCAGTACGACTCTACTCTACAGTTTTCTCATACAAATCATGAAGAAGAAGAAGAAGAAGAAGAAGAAGAAGAAGAAGACGAAAAACACTCATCACCGATCCCTCTGCTCTTTCAGTGGGTCGCATCATCATCATTCGAGCCTGACGAGCGCAACAACCAAATTACAGTGTCCATGACAGTACAGTAGATCGCCAGTCGACCCGTGAAGATCATCGTGACAGCAAGGTCGGAGTCACTTCATTGACCGCGGCTTCACCGAATTCCTGTTCTTGACCAGCAATGGAAGGGAGTGAGTGGCCCACAGCAGCCAACGTACCCAAGGTCCCAAGGTCTATCAATCACTCTCCAAACCAGCACCAGCACCAGCACCAGCGCTTGGTCTCCCTCTCCCTCTCTTGTGCCTGTGTTCCGGCGCACGCTCGTCCCTCTCACTGACCACAGATTCGCAGTGCAGAATTGAGACCCCCTTTAGGCGCCCGCACCGAACCGTACCGAAGGACGGAACGGCGCAGAGGTTGCGATGGTGGTGGTGGTCGTGCTGTTGGTGCCATGCTCGTCGTCGTCCTGGTGGTGCCATGCTCGTCCATGGTGGGTGACATTTGAGCATCAAGCCTTTAAGGAGGGAGGATCAAGCCAAGCCTCAGAAAGCCTATCTGAACCAGAGCTCCATGCCCATCGTCTACACCTCGGCATCAGTATCCTCCAGCAGCATGCCAGCACCACCAGCAGCAGCCCCCACAACTTACGAGGTCCTTGTATCAAAGCCTCTTCTCGCTCGCAACTCACAACGGCCACTTGTCGCACACAGGATGTTCCCATCAATGATCAACGACGAAAGCCACGACTCCGCGCTGCTGAGCCTTCAGCAGAAATCCTATTTCTAATATAGATGACACAAACCTTCGCAGCGGCTTCAACGGCTTGTGTGCTAGAAAGCCAATTCAAGACTTTCCGACAGCTGAGCTTGTGAAGAATAGACACAAGGCTGATACGTGCGGATGGAGAGCTGAAGCTGCCATGCCCCGCGAGCCTGAGTGATGAGCATTTTGCCATGAATAATGATGCTCCCTTTTTCGCCTTACCACTCACTACCAACACTGCAGCATGACAAACCGGCTCGAGGGCAGCAGATGCCGGCACCCGGGGCACCAGGGCCAACGTCCCAGAGTGCCCACTGAGGAGAGATTTGCGGATGATCCAGAGGGCAAGGAGTTTCTTTCGTCTCCTTCTCATCCTTCCATTTCCTTCTCGAAGCAATTGTGCAGATGCCAGCCCCAACCCTGCAGACACGTCGTTTCAGCACCATGCCACCACGTCCGGAGAGATAGACGCTTGGCGCTCCTTGCGACTTTCCAACCCATCTCATCTGATCTCATCTCCCTTCACTCTATCGGCGCGAGGGGGCACAGATACTTTAGAGCACATCGTCACGTACGCGCGAAACGCAAAACCCAAAACATGGCAGCAGCAGCAGCAGAAGCAGGAGAGTACGTAGTACGGAGCACCGGAATACGGCACCGTCAATCACCACTGTGTCGTGTCATGTCATCGGTACCGAACGCTGCAGGTCAGAATTAAACAATCTGGGGGCAGTGGGCTGAGGCCTGTGGCCTGTGGGCACAGAGGGGCGCAGGAGGAGGAGGATGGATGGTGATGATGATGGGACTCATGCGACTTGGAATCCGGAATCTGGATTCCTGCTTGCTCAGGAATTCTCCCATATGCTCCGGCCTGCAGCGTCCAGACCACATCTTAAGTTTCCCATTCCTGTCGCTCCCATCCACCACCACCACCACCCACCATCCATCGCATCCGAATCCTCAGGCGTCGCAGAACTCAAAATGATACCATCGTGCGCGCGAACATATTATTGCTCGGCGCCACATCTTGTAGGTAGGTACACGCAGCTTGCTTACGTCGTCAGCCCTGCCCGGGGGTTGCTCATGGAAACATGACGGTCATGTGACGCCCGGCTACGATGGAAATGTTAAATGCCAGCTGCAAGTGAGCGATTGGATGTCATCTGCTGCAACTTGGCTGCAGCAAACCTTCAGCTCACATCATCAACTCGAGTCCAACCATCCCACTTCCATCACAAAATGACAAGCCAAACACTCGAGAGTCTCGAGAGGCCACAGTCCGGCCACCGGATCGCAGCGGGAGACCAAATTCCTCTGTGTCCAGCAATTTCTTTGCGCGAGACAGCACAATCTGTTTTAGATTCTCGAGCACGACGGCCCCTCTTTTTGCAGCGCTGCGCAAGTTTGTCGTCGCAGCTGCTGCAGAGGCGCAGAAATACTTCATTTCCACAAGGTGGTTCTCTACTGCACATCTGCGACGGGCCATCTCGAAACTCTAAACAGCTGCTTATCAGGACTCGTCTGGAGCAGAGCAGCTAAGGCAACTAGCTGCTGCTGCACCTCGCAGCATGTTCGTGCACATTCAACCAAAAGCAGATGGTCTTGCAGCAGAAGCTATGCAATGCAACTAACCTACCGGCCCGAGACAGATGTACATCGCACATGTATGATGTACCACGCATCTCGCATGGCCACATTTGTCCTTCGTTTCTTTTGCTCTCCACATTCCGCGTCGGCTCGGCTCGAGTTCGTGTCTGTCGAATTTCTCCCACTCTTCCAACACTGAGCATCCTCATTATCCCACATAACCCGCTGCTAAGCTTCACTACCCTCTGCCCTCCAGCTGTTATCTCTGTCTCTTGTCAGATATGCAGAGCTACTGCAGATGTAATGCACACAGCCTCTCGAGTCAGAGTCAGGACGAGAGGCAAATGCTGTATCAGCGAGAGCACAACCTCATTTTGCCGAGCTCTCGTTGCCTTAATGTGATACATCACAATTCTCGGAACCCTTAAACCCAAAGCAAGCATCCATCATCTTGGACTTCTGGACCCCAAGAGAATCCAAACCCCACATCTCACTGCAAGTGTCTGCTGATGGGTGATTTCAAAGCCTCCTCTCCCCTCAATGGTCAAAACTGGACCGCGAGGTGGATAATCCCATGGCCACGGGAAACGGGAGACCTACCACGAAAGCAAGGCTGACCGAAGTGGAACGACAAATTTCGTTGTGGGTGTTTTGTTTCTACTTGATGTGAGCTACCATGTTCTTCCCCACACACCAAGATGAAAGATGCGCGGCTGTACAGGCATGCCAGGCATAAATCCATACCCGCACACACGCACACCATATCCACTTCTCCTTCGCTATCTCTCCTGTAGCCACGAGTAGATCAGCCCCCCATATTACCTTAGTCAGTCCAGTCCATCTATCAGTATCAGCTGTTCGGCATCGCATGCTCTGAAATGTGGTCGGCTCTGATTCGCAAGGCCTGAGACGTGACCTTCCTCTTATTCTCCCTTTCTCAGATGAATGACCCTCTCGCTGACTGTAATTGATAGAAATTCTGGAGTCTCTACGTCAGGGAGGTGTGTTTTTTTTTTTTTTGTAAAAGAAGACTTGCGAGGTTGCTCGGCGAAGGAGGGACTCAGGAGAACACGACATGTGAGGGCCTAAGTGCATTGCATTGCATGTACAGCAACATGAGCATTTGCAGCTACCTGACATTTCTCATGTCTTCGGAGAAATGGATAAGCAGTATCACTTCATCATGCTACCTGCTTGCATATCAGCCGATGTATACTCGTACACTGAGAAAATGACATGCACATGTAGCTCTGTGTATCGTTCCATCAATTGCGTGCTCGTCTGTATGGTCAGATGTAGTCCTACCAGCTATTATTTTAAGAGACATAACGGACAGGTACCGCGAAGTGAGCTGAGCACACGACAGTGGAAGATTGGCCGATCTCGGTCCCTCGTGGTTGTATAACCTCTTCTCGCTCTTTGAATGTGGTGGACTATAGTCTGATGTATCGTTATGTTGGTGGAACGACGTACAACTTCTAGAAATCATATGATTACTGTGAGGTAGGTACTCAGGTACCTATGCAAAGTTTGAGAATTGTCGAACAGTTTATGGATTTCTTTCGTAGCGTATCAACGAAAAGTGATGGAGCTAGTCTCTTTTTCAAGCTCTAATCTTCCTTCTTGGTGTAACACTTTGGATGTTTTTCTTCTCGCATTTGATATTGTATCGTGTTTTTATCTGAGTACCTAGGTGATGCGATTGATAAACACAGGTTTCTCGGTAAAGGTTTTCCCCCCTTCTTTTCTCTTTTACTGTTCAGCTGGCGGTGGTTTTTATATCAAGTACTTATACCTCTTTCAGTCTGTTTTGGTTTCTTTTTACCTTGGGTGAGAATATAATAATGCAAGTGTTTGGGGAACATAAGAGAAGTGTGCATATTTTAACTTGGACTTCGAGGTAAACAAGGCAGATCATATGTAACTCTTGTGTTGTATTATATTTCTAGTTCTTGAGGTTATATTCCCATTCAATTTATTCGCCTTTCTATTCTTGTTGTACTCTGTCGATAGCATATCAAGTAACCTTGTATTCGAGTAACCAGATAAGCTCTTCTAAGAATAAAAGGTATCTACCAGCTTCAGAACCATTTTACTCCCAACCAAATTTCCGGTTTCTCTTATCCTTTCTCTCCTCATCTTGCTTTGTTTGGATATTAGCGTTATGGCATGTCCAGCTTCTGTGGTATATAAGAGCTCGAGGGTTTTTATTCCTCGGGAACAACTATGTTATGCCCCCTTCCTTCTTCTTCCTCCCTCCCTTACATCCTCTCACTAATCCTCTCTGCAATACCTCACTCGAAACCGCCCTCACACCTACTAACTCAAACATTCTCTTACCTGCTCAAGGACGCCGAGCACAGTACAGTACAGCATAGCACACGCGTATGCATGTCTCCAACAGCGACTAGAAGATTTCGGAGTACAGATATATCTCCATCCCTCCTCGCTCGCTCGCTCGCTCCGCGAATTCTCGACCTCTGTAGGCGTGCCCAGCTACCTGCCCAAAGGAATCGCTCGTGCATACTCAGCCGCGCACAACAAGACACAGCATTCAATTTAATTAATCCAAGGACTGGAAATTCGAAGGAGCAGCAAGCGGGATGGGAGGGGAGGTTATGTCATAGCTACCTACGGTACAGGTCTTGCAGGGTGCATGATGCAATGCATGTCATGCCTCCTTCTCCTTCTCCTCCTCTCGTCCAGCTCGCTCGCTTATTTTCCCTCTTTCTCTTTCCTTCTTTCTTTTTCTGTCGTCTTTGCCTGTCTTGGCTTCTTGTCGAGGGACGAGGAGAGGTGGCTAGAAAGTGGGTGCTAGGTACGTTATCTTCGCTGCACGATATACGTACGGCATTCTAATTTCCGGCTTTCTATTCTTTTCTCTTTTCTTTTGCATCGTGGGGTTTTCCTCGCTCGCTTATCTATCTTCTTTGCTTTTTCTCTCACTTCTTTGCTTTTCCTTCTCCTCTTCTCCTCCCCTGCTTCCCAGCTGCACGGGAGAGAGAGGAGAAAGAAAGAAAGAAGAAAATACGGGATCGCCGGTGCGCTTCAGAGCTACGGTTACGGTTACGGCTACGCCTATGCATAGATGTGCATATGCAATGCAGATAAGATTTTTCTTTCTTTTTTTTCCTTTTTCCTTTTTCCTCACGCATCTGCATCTGCATCTGCATCTCCCATTTTCTCATTCTCCCATTCTCCCTCTCTCCTCCCCCCGCTATCCTCTCTCTGCTTAAACCTTTCCCGCCTCTTGGGTGGAAGAATTCCATGTGGGGTTATGGGGCCGCTCGCCCACAAGACGACATGTGCACTATGACAACCACAACCACAACCACACCCACACCCACACCCGCACCCCGCGAAAATGGACATTTGACGATGATGGGGGATCTCTCTCGCGTGTGACCGAACCCTCGGTACCGTACTCTTTTCCCTTTTCTTTCTTTCTTTTTTTCCTTCTGATTTTCTTTTGTTGGGACAGGAAGGACGACAAGAGGACACCGAGTTGCGCGCAGGTTGCAGGTCGCAGCTCGCAGGTCGCATATGCACGCGATGCAGGGAATCGTCGATCACGGCACAGAGGGAGAAGAAGAGAAAAGAGAAAAGAAAAACGCGGCGTGGGAAGACGCGGAGTTGGTGTCAGCGGTATTTCTAAGATTTTCTATTTTTTTTTTTTTGGAAATGCCTGTGGTGCGGGATGGAGACGATGGGGATGGGGATGGCGATGGGGATGGGGGTTTCCATGTGTGGCATGCTCGTCTGGACGGCTGGCTGGCTGACTGTGCTGTGCTTAGCAGTTCTGTACCACATGAATACCGGACGCAGAAAGGGAAGTAAGTATCTTGCGATGTAATGCGATGCCATAGAGAGAGGAAAGACGGCTAGGGAGGGAGAGAGAGAGTGGAGACAAACAGACGACGAAAGACCCTCGATCTTCCTTGTAGGGCTCGCGGGACTGGAGTGATGCGTATAGCGTATATACCTAGATTACTAGTCGTTAGGTTCACCAGGAGAATCTCTTCTCGTCATAGCGAGGCAAAATCGGTGGGATAAGCGAGCTCGTCGCCAAAGCCCCCTCAGCATCCTTATTTTATCGGTAGATAGAGATGAGGTTCTTGGGAGGGAAAGAGATGGTATGTATTTGTTTTCAAGAACAGCTACTCGTGCCTAAAACCTGCGTAACGACTGAATTGATTTTCGCTTCACTCGGTTTGCTAACTCGAATCTGGGGATTGATTGATTGACCACGAAGGTGGGGAATTGCTTGTAGTAGTAACTAAACCGAAGCATTTCAAACCAAGTATCCGATGCCCAGTTGTTAGTAACTAAACAGCTAGGAATTCCCCTTTGTTTACTTGATAGTAGAGCTGAAATACTACGCTAACTTGCAATACCATAATTTGCCGAGTTTCACTTAAATAGATGTAAAGCATCACCACGGTGAATGTCATGTCATATTCATTCTCATCCTATCGGACGGC
This sequence comes from Pseudofabraea citricarpa, assembly GCA_029641185.1. NCBI lineage: Eukaryota > Fungi > Ascomycota > Leotiomycetes > Helotiales > Dermateaceae > Pseudofabraea > Pseudofabraea citricarpa. The sequence continues at coordinate 1,356,757 of JAPWGK010000010.1, forward strand.
GTTCAATTATACAAGACGCCCGAATTATTTTGCTCTTCATCCCCCCCAAACGCCATGCCATATCCTCCAGTATGTTCAGTCAAGCCTCGCCGCCACTCAAAACATCTCTTATTCCCATCAACTCTGTCACTACCGCCTCTTCCAGCCGACTTGTTGCTCCAGTCGCGGAGTTTTCAAGTTTCCTTTTACTCATTTCTAATTCTCTCTTGCCCATCGGTAGAATCCTCTCTCTCAATACCGCACGGGTGCTAAGCCAGAATTCGACATTCTCCAAAACCGCAGCCGCGTCCCACTCGATCTCAGGAATCTCGGTTATCCCTATATGTTGCATACGGAATCCATTCAGGATGAAAAGTACTAGAGAGAGTGAATGCACCTCTGAGACAACTGAGAGAGTCATGTATTTGGGCTGAGATTTTAACGCTGTTCGTGAAGTATCAGGAGCATCGAAAGCGGCTGCAGATTGTCGTAGGAGGTTGGGAAATTGATTCAAGAAGAGCGATATCTCAGTTGCCACAGATGCACCTACTGCATCGAGTATATTGAGTAGGAGAGGTAGAATACCACGAACCCATATGTTATAGCAGCGCTGTGGCCCAGCACCATCAGCAAACGGGCTTACATTTCCTTTTCTGAGGTATGTCGTGATGCTGGCTGAGCTTATCTGTCCTAAGATTCCTTCGATTGCAAGATACTCAGCCATAGCTGGTACAGTCGATAATTCCAGAAGGAAAAGAATGCTAAGTTCTCCATAGATTGGATCACCATTGATGGCGAGCTTGTCTGACCACGAAAATAGAGTCGTTGCAACACGAGCAGTATTGCATGCTGCAATCATTGAGACAATCTGGGCATGGCAGAACTCAACCCCAGGGATACGGAGACATGTTTGGAGGATGCCAGTCACGAGACCAATGTCTTCAGGGAAGAAGTCTTCAGGTTGATCATGGAGCGCTGTTGCAAGGTCACGAAAACCGTTGGCAACTACACCTTCTACAATCTCAAGTACGAGTGGCACAACCTCGTTTGTTTGCTGCTGACCAATACGGGTTGACCGTCTTGGATCTGGTTCTGGGACTTTGCTATCCGCGTGGATTCTTAGTGCTAGGAATAGTAGCTTGAGGAGAGATCTGTAGTAGGTGGCATCTCCTGTTGTAAGAGCCAGTCCGAAAGTGCGACCCATACTGCGAGCAGCCTCCCAGACTAGGAAGAGAACCCCTTGGTTGAATCGCCCATTGTCGCTGTAAAGTTCAGGCAAAGTTGAGTTAGTTTCCAGTAGACGCTGTAGAAGTACGAGTGCGAGGTCTGCTCGTTTTTGATTCAATCGAGTGAAGATTTCTTCAGAAAATTGACTTCTTATGTTTGACGATAGACAATCTTTGACAATCTTGGCAATGATCTTTTGAAGCTCGACTTCCTCTTTGAGATTGCTGCTCAGTTCAATAGCAAGCACCTTCCAAGAATTGAGGACGGACTACAACTTGTTAGTTTCAGCTTGAATCCAAACACTGCAGAACTTACAATCTGCGCATCAACTAGCGATAGGTTGATATTTGCTGTAGCTAATTCGTTTCCGTAACCATCGTTCTTTCGCCCGGTCCAGGCGTTATCAAAGCATAGCATCTTGTCGGCTAATGGTAAGTCGTAGAAGTAGTCACGCCCAAAATGACGATGTTCGAGTCTGGTTCGTTTGAATTCCCGGAGATTACAGTCAGGATACCTAGACTCGAAATTCCTTTTCAGATTGCTGTGAAGCGAGGCATTGTAATCTGGTACTGCCACGGCAAATCGGGTGTAATAGCTCAAGTTCGGAATCAGATCTTTCGCAGGTGTGGTATTCCCCATCTGTCTAGAATGGAATAAATGCATAGCTAATATTTCGGCAATATAGGCCGCCATCTGAGTATTGTAACAACTCTCTATACGTGTTTCTAACTTTGCCGAAGCTTGAGGTGGAGGCAGCGTGCTTAGAAATTCCGTGATTCCGGCGATGAACGAAGCGTGCTTTTGCAGATCATAAAGAGTCCAAGGCCAATGATTTTGTGCTAGGGAGACGAATTCCAGCATGGCAAGCGCCTTTGGCTTTGATATTTGGTTGATCTTAGAAAGAGTCTCTAAAGCACGACTCAATAGAGGTCTATCAAATGAAGTTGTTGCTGCTTCTGATGTTTGCTTCTTGAGTGCATCCCTTGGCGTTTTCCCTGTAAGTAGGTAGTTGGCAAACCATTGTTGTCGGCTTGTTACGACAGTAGACAGGAATCGCCATATCGAGATAACATTGTCTTCATGAGGCAATGGGCTGTCAAGATCAGAGAGGACCTCTAAAAATGTTTTTGATGTCAAAGGTCCAAGATGACCAAGTAATGATGGTGGTTCACTGGTACCGTTCGAAGCACTCGCAATAAGCGCTTCGAATACTGCTACCACCAAGTCGCGGTAAGATTCGTGAACTGCATACAGACGTGCAATAAGTGGAGAAGCTTTAAAGAGTTGGCTTTCGAGTTGTGAAGTAGGTCTAGCAAGAAGCGTGCTAGCATGGAGCAGACTTTTGGTAAATATTAAAACGGACTTGACGGGTCGGGCCCAAAGCCCAAGAGCCTTTCGGGAAAGTGTCGTTTTTGGAGTGTAAAAGCCATCGACGTACGTACGTAGCAGTGGTTGAAACCTTAAAGTGCCTGACTTGACAGACAAGAAAGTTTCGACGATATATGCAGCGGCAGGTTTCAAAGCCTCCATGATGCTGTCCTTTGCCTCTTTTGCCTCTTTTGCCTCTTTTCCTTCTTTTGCTTCCTTTCTGTCTTTCACATCTTTGGGTTCTGATCCGCCCCCAATGCCATAAGTGTAGCAAACAATATTGTCTAATGTTGTGGTAATGTTTTGGACCAGGTACAACCGATCTTCTTGAGCGGCGAATCTCCAGGTACAAGAGCTTTCTAGAACATCTACCATGTAATGGGTAAAAGATGTGAGTACTTTTGATAATATTTGATTTGGAACGCCAGTACCCAGCTCTTCTCGGCCGCCAAATCGAGCTGTTGACTTAGCCCCGCATTTTCTTGCGATGGCATGAGATACGAAATCTTCTACAAGAGAATCGAAAAGTCGGGTACACGATATTAGCAGAGGATATCGTCCTGTAACAATCTCTATATTGCCAACGACACTTGAAAGCCAGCCACTATTACGACCGTTCTCGAGTAGTCCACTTCGCCCAATAATAGGCCATACCCGCCCAGGTGAGATGGGCATTATTGCATGCATGAAATGAACACAGCTAACCAGGACATCCAAAGGTGTTCCAGGGCTTACACCAGCAGAATGTCTTTGTAACTCTTCTTCGAAGATACCTCCAATCACGGATATGATATCACCATTTCTGTCGAGACCAGCACTGGCACTCTCTAAGACGTGTTGACCGGCTTCAAGTGCACCGGGAGCGACAGCAGTGGCTTTAGAACTACTGGCAACCAATGTTGCAAGCAGCCCAATTATTTCAGCAACAGAATCTCGATCTGCGACTGCTCCTGTGGTGGCATCGACTTGATCGCTGGTGGTGAGAAAAGTCTCCAATAGCTTTCCAAAATATTTTAATCCAGAGTACTCATGAAACCAGAGTGCTATCCGTGGCCCTGATTCCGACAGTATGCGGCCGAGTGTTCCTCGAGTGATGGAAAAATCTGCATTCGGCCCTGAAAGTATCAAGGATCGACCTGACCCACCGCGTGGGAGAATCATTTTTGATTTTTGACGAGGCTCAAAAAGCTTGACGGTCGAAGTTAGTCGGATTGTGTTGCTATTGTCTTCTTCATGCGTGGTTTCGTAATCCACAAACCCATCTGGGAGGATATATGTGAACCTTGACATATTTTCCAAGAAATCCACGATGGATGGAATGCCCATACCCACGTGGGAGGATGTGCAGGCAGCTATCGCATGCACAATCTGCAAGAATGGAAGGCTTTCACATGGGAACCTTGAAGCAGCTGTTTGCAGAAGAGCCTCTACCAAGGAGCTGTTTGTCAAGAAATTAACGATGGGGTCATTTATTGCCTCAAGTCGATCGGCATCTGCGAAATCCCAATAGCTCTGACCACCATTAAGGACAGCAACGGCAGCTTCTATGACCTGGGACTCATAACCAATAAGCGTCATGGAAATGTTGATAAGGTCTAGAAGAACAATTCGCATCCTTGCGCCAATAATAGGTGGGAAAAGTTTGACTTGGCCAGTTCCTAAACACGAAGCAATACTCGTGATCGCCTTCAAGAAAAAACCATCGACAGACGCTCTATGAGCAAGGTGCTGGATAGGATTTGCCTCTGAAGAATCCATGAGTCCTTCAACCACACCATCATAGACATCGGGTGGAGATACTAGCTGCCCATCGTTGAGAACCCCAGCATCTTCGAGCTCATTCGGCTGTTCTGGGGTCAGCTTACGCATCCGCATGGCGTTCATGATGGAACACCAGGCAAAAACGATGGGACTAGCACTGGCATAGCCCACATCTGCTGCTTCAATCATCAAACCATGGATCTCAAGGATTGTCTGGGCATTGAAAAGATAAGGTCTATCAACGGCGGGAGAAAGTTCGTTGGCGTTGTTTATATCGCTGAGATATTCTATGCATGGTATAATGCTCAGCAATGATAGAGATATTAGAGTAGTAGCTGCCTGAAGAGCATCAATGAGGTCCTGTAATGATGAATCGGGCTGTGGCTATTAGCTGAAAGTGCCCTAATAAATTGCAAAAGTATAATTTACCATGTCAAAACCTTCAAAAAAGGAGCACAAAGAAACGGTTCGGAACCATTCTAGAACTACGGTTGAGGATGCAATATTTTCATCGACATCAACGCGTTGAAAGACCATTCCCATTGTGTGAATAGCCTCTGTGAGTTGAGTGCGGACCCAATCTAATTCCAAGTCTGCGTTTCCACCAGTCTCCTTGAACCATCCACTTCCAGTTGGAAATGACTCAAATCTTTGTCGTATAGAAGTTATGCACTGGACTATCCACTTGTCGCTATCTGCTGCCTTGGCTGCTAATGTTCCTCCCGTACGTATCAGGATGGGCGTCTCTTGGTCTGCCGGATTTGCATTGGCCGCAGAATTTACGCCATATAAAAAGGTCCGGAGTAAATATTCACTGCAGCCCACCAGATATTTCCGTTCTGACAAATATACTTTCAAAGCTCGTATGCGACGGTTTTCCTGGGCGTTGAAAGAGGTTTCTATGACTTTGTTGTCCACACCATCTGATCGCAATTCCACCGGAACATGGCTCAAGAGTTTACTGTTCCCAGCTGCATCTTGTATGCTTGTAATCTCCTCGCGAGAAAATGGGCCAAGAAGTTGTGCAGCTGATCGCGACTGGGACTCTAGTACTACAATTCGAAGAGCAGACACTTCATCGATTGCAGCTTCTTTGCTCAGCCATAGTGCATCTTCCTTCACTTCCTTGATATCAAATCGGCCACTAGAGGAGGGTGTAACATTGATCGCAGAGGTCTTCGTCTCGAAGGTTGTTTTGGTTTGGGGCGATGGTTTTGGGAAAGCATTGAAAGGATGCGCCAGTAAATCTAGGACTTCAGGATCTGTAAGGAAAGTCCCCAGAAGAGGCCGTTGTATTTCTTTTGGATCTTCATCTGTGGTAATTGCTGAGAAAATAGTCTCCCAGGATCTATGGTCGCATTAGAAATGTTCCAAACAGTTTGAAGATCTACTCACACAATCAACTGCTCTCCAGAGATGCATTTATCCAACGGGGGCAAGTATACAGGTTCTGGTATTGGAGCCATGACTACCAAGCACAGAAAGCCAAATTCTATGGCAAGGAGTTGCTTGGTGGAGCATGAGAGATATTCCAGGAAAACAGCAGGTAGCTCTGCGACTTTTAGAAGGTTGACGCGCTCAAAGCTTCGCGACAGCCCGGACCGGATCAAGGTTGTTGCGCTATCTTTTTCCCCGGAGTTTGGCGGGACAATAAATCATTACTTACCCGACAGCTTCTCCCCTCCATCTGTCCAAAATGCCTTCCCTCGACCTAATTGACTACTCTCCTCAGCAGCCGCAGGCTGTAGAGCCCCTTGCAAATGCCAGTAATGTTGTGTTAATTGATAACTTTGATTCCTTTTCTTGGAACATCTACCAGTATCTTGTCCTTGAGGGCGCAACAGTCACCGTCTATCGCAACGATGAAATCAGCGTTGAGAAGCTCGCAGCACTCAACCCTACTCAGCTCGTCATCAGCCCAGGTCCTGGACACCCAAAGACGGATTCAGGTGTAAGCAGAGATGCCATAAAGTATTTCGCTGGTAAAATACCCGTCTTTGGTGTCTGCATGGGCCAGTGAGTCACCGCAACTTGATTGTATGGTTCGATGGCTAATTATAAACTAGACAATGTATACTGGATGTCTATGGTGGAGACGTGCGATTTGCTGGCGAAATCCTACATGGAAAGACTTCACCACTGCGACACGATTCTAAAGGTGTATATGCCGGTCTGCCTCAAGACCTACCCGTTACTCGATATCATTCACTTGCCGGTACCCACCCTACACTGCCAGAATGCCTAGAGGTATCTTCTTGGATTGCAGCAGGCGTTGATGGCGGGAAGGGAGTTATTATGGGCGTTCGCCATAAGGAATATGTGGTTGAGGGTGTTCAATATCATCCAGAAAGTATTTTAACGGCAGAGGGTCGGGTCATGCTGAAGAATTTTTTAAATATGAGAGGAGGCACCTGGGCTGAGAATGAGGCCCATCAAAAGGAAGTTACTGCACAAACGAAACAGAGTTCCAATGGCAAAAAGGAGAACATTTTGGACAAGATCTTTGCGCATCGGAAAGCAGCAGTTGCCCAGCAAAAGGAGATTCCGTCTCAACGACCAAGCGATCTTCAGGCAGCATACGAGCTTGATATTGCACCTCCACTCATCTCATTTGAAAGTCGTCTCCGAAAATCACCATTCCCCTTGTCACTGATGGCTGAGATCAAGCGAGCATCACCATCCAAAGGCATAATATCATTATCGGCATGCGCTCCAGCCCAGGCCAGGACTTATGCGTTGGCGGGAGCAAGTGTGATATCTGTTCTTACGGAGCCTGAATGGTTCAAAGGTAGCATTGATGATCTTCGTGCCGTCCGACAAGCTCTCGAGGGAATGCCAAATCGACCTGCAGTATTGCGCAAAGAATTCATCTTTGAGGAGTATCAGATCTTGGAAGCTAGACTTGCAGGCGCCGATACAGTTTTGTTAATCGTGAAGATGCTTGACGTGGCTACTTTGACCCAACTGTATCATTACTCTCAATCACTGGGCATGGAACCTCTTGTCGAAGTTAATACTGCCGAAGAGATGTCGATAGCGGTAAAGCTTGGAGCCAAGGTGATTGGTGTCAATAACAGAAACCTTACCAGCTTTGAAGTAGATCTTGAGACGACAAGCCGACTTTTGGATCAGGTGCCAAAGGAGACTATTGTCTGCGCGTTGAGTGGTATCTCTGGCTCTGAAGACGTCAAAGCTTATCAAAATAATGGCGTGGGAGCCGTCCTTGTCGGCGAGGCGCTAATGCGGGCCAAGGATACTGCAGCTTTCATTCGTGAGCTCCTAGGAGGATCAAAACCAGCTATCAAATCTAAGCCTGGAAGTCTCTTGGTTAAGATATGCGGTACGAGAAACCCAGAGACGGCTCTCGAGGCAGTTAAGGCCGGAGCTGACCTCATTGGAATGATACTTGTGCCGTCTAGGAGTCGTTATGTTCCACTTGAAGTTGCTATGGCTATTTCTAAAGTTGTTCATCAAAGTTTTGACTCATCAACACCCATTGAAAATACCCACTTAGACGACAGTCAGGCATCAGACTTCTTTTCTCGTGCTACATCAAAGCTCACAAGCCGCCGCCCATTGCTGGTGGGTGTTTTCTTGAATCAGCCTCTCGAAGAGGTACTGGCTTTGCAAAAAGCCTATGATTTAGACATTGTACAACTTCATGGCGATGAACCGCTGGAATGGGCAAGTATTATACCTGTACCGGTTATCCGCAGCTTCAAACCAAATCAGCCAGGTCTTGGTAGAAGAGGTTATCATACCATTCCACTTTTGGACTCTGCTGGCGGTGGATCTGGGAAACAATTGAATATGGCAGAAGTCACGGATGTCTTAACCAAAGATCAAGGCCTAAGAGTCATGCTTGCAGGTGGCTTGAACCCAGATAATGTTGAAGCTGCTGTCAAAGCTGCTGGTGATATTGGCGATAGGATAATTGGCGTAGATGTGAGCAGTGGAGTCGAAGTCGACGGGGTGCAAAGCGTTGAAAAAATAAGGGCGTTCATCAAGGCTGCCAAAAGTGTTCGGTAAATGTTTTAGCCAGTTATTGCTACTGGATTCTGCTAGTTACATTAAAACCTGCAATTAATGTTGTGCAGCTTGTTTCCTTCCGCAATTAATCCTGAAGTGTTCATCGCTACTCCAGATACTTTCTCGCATCTGTTCTACGAAATACTAGAGGCTCGGTCTGCTATTAGCGACTTGGCATTCAGGGGCAACATCGCTAAATCTTGGCTCGGTTCCTCCAACCCTACCGACCCACTCGTACTCTATACCTTTTCTTAAAATCACTCCATATTTTCGATCACGGCATGTAGGTCGTGTTGCCTTGAGTCTCAGTTTGCAAGATGAGTCTTGACTTGTTTATCTTAACCACGCAGCAGTTAAAGATTATCTGCCGATCAAGATGGTCTAGGTGGCTAATCGCTAATAGATTCAATATGGTAATCTCACTGCAAAAGATGCATATTATTTTAGCAGAACATCATTAGCAGTCTTTGATTTGACAAATTTTATGTGCAATTAAGTACTTATCTCACTCCGAGTTTGCTTTAGATGGTAACTTAGGAAATAAAAGCCCACAGCGTGCTATAGTTGTCACTATCAAAAAGGATCCACTATCTTAAAGTATGTGTGCACCTCCTAAAATATCTTCTCTAGGAGTTCCCTCTTGACATTAACTATTAATTGATATCGAAATGGCCCTTGAACTTCTCTGCGTAGTCAACTTCACCGGAGTCTATGGCCGTAGATAACTCTTTCTATTATCTTCTGCATAAAACGTCAACCTCTACCAACACATATTCAGATTTTCCCTTCTCACACCCGTACGACAAGCTCTTATATTCAATATCGACACATACTTTCGCGTCCTCCCCTTTCCACATCCATACAACAAGGTTTGAAGCCTTCATCTGCATGGTCTCCTTCCCATAGTCTTACAGCCAGCCCTTATCTTCAACTTCAACCTTTACCAGCTCATATCTTCATCTTCAACCATCTAACAACCTACAAAAACCATCAACCATGCCAGCAGTCAGAACCCAGAACACCACGAGAGCCCATAGGGCCAATCCAATTAGCACAGCTAGAAGGGGAAACCCCAAGGCCAAGTCCAAATCATGCAAACCAATCTTTGCTAGAGCCACCATGTCTATCGCGGGTGACTTTACTGCCTTCCGGAGCAGTTGGACGCATGAGAAGATGGCTTTATGGATTACCAATCATGCAGGCACGTATGTCCCGCAGGTTACAAGCGAGACCACGCATCTGATTTGTACGATTGATGAGTTTAAAGCCAAGTCACAACAAGGTAACCATCTAAATATGCCTAACTCCTATTGAAATACTAATAAAATATAGTCAGAGAAGCCTGGAAGCTCGGTTCACGTTGTCATATTGTGACTGCAGACTGGCTTGAGGACTGTTTGGATGGCAAAGTCAGGCTCCGATCAGTTAGAGATTATAAGCTTAGCCGGGTATTGAAGCGGATTAAAAAGGGCAAAAAGGCACAAGAAGAGTACAAAAATCGGTTCGAAGAAGGTGTCAAGGCTGGAGAAAGCTTTGCAGGTAACAGTAAGCCAACTCTTTGTCCGAGGAGTTGGAAGTCTGCTTACCTGCAGCAAGACGGCTTGTATCGAATCTGCTATGATGATACGGCTTTTGAGTACAAAGTGGTTCTTACAAGAATCAACATGATCAAAGGATTCGTTGAGAAACATACCATCTACGTACGCATCATATCCTTCCTTTCCTTAGCCCAATAAACGCTGACAGATATCATAGCTCTTCGAGTCTGTTGTTAAACCTCCTCTATTTATGTGTGCTGCCAAGTTTTCCCGTCCTTGCCGCGAGACTATTTATTACGACGAGAAAACGAAAACTGGCAACACCGCCATCCCAAAGTTATTCAGAGATGCATTCAAAGACTTTACTGATATCTTCCGCAACAAAACCGGAGTAGACTGGGATGAAAGACTCGAGGGCAAGAATATCGAGGGAAAATTCGTTTACACTCCTCCGAAGCTAGGCAGACCTGTTGGCCTACTTCCTTATGGTTACGTGCGTCCGGAGGAGAGAGAGGTTGAAGGAGAGAATGGAGATGATGGTTTGGTTTACGACACGGATTCCGAAGCCGATGAGACAGAAGTACCCACCCCTGGAACCCTAGTACATGCTGGTGGTAATAACGGTTCTACTTCATCTTCTGGGGATTCAGACTGGTGAAGGATTGCTCGTTTGAGCCTGGAGCCCTGATCACGTCTTCTGAAATGCTTCTCTCTATCTGGTTCCCCCTTTTCTTCCACTAGTTTGCACCAAATTATCTGAATCTTTCAATGAGGTTTCAGCATACACACAAATAATTCTTCCCCTTTATATTCTAATGGCTAGCTAGGTGGAGGCAGCAATTTAATTCTTTTTTCTTTCATCTTTTAACTTCGTATATTCCATCTAACACCGGGGAGTCGTAGCGCTCTCCTGGCATTCTATACAGGGCAGAGAGGTTAGTTACAGGATTGGTGGTAGATGTGGTACCCCAGACTTTTATTTAAAAATTTAACACTCGAGGCTATGCGATGCACATCAAACCCACAACATACTCAAGTAGGATCAAGGATATTACATATTTATTGATCTACAAAATGCAAGAATACAGGAATACGTTCATATTGGTATCTACCCCCAACCCCGGAACTCCTCAAGACTCCGGATAAAAGCATTGCCTAACTCAGAATCGGAGCTTAGGCAGGGCGAACACAATGAGAATGGCGATGACCATCAATCCGGCAATCCATGCGTACATCATCATACGGCCCCACCAGCCCTTGCCTTCTGTCATCGTCCTCAAGTATCCCATCCTCCTCTGTGCCGCTTCCATCCCGCTCTCGTTCTTATCCAATGTCTGGTTTGTAGAGTCTAGAATCTCTTTCTCGTCTTCGAGTGATGCAGAAAAAGCGTGGGATTGAGCCTTCAGCTGTGCAGCCATGGAAAGCAATGAAGATGTAAGAGCTTCCTGCTCAGTCCGATTATGCGTTAGGAGTGCTTCAGCTGTCGCAGTAGAAATCCCCGTATCGGTAGCCTGGGAAGTGGGAAAGCGAGAACGGAGGACGGGTTGATCTACTGGGGGAGAGGCTGCAATAGCCGCAGCTATGAGTTCGGGGTTGGGTGACTGTGGTATTGGATCCCCCGTATCATAGTCTTGTGAGGATGAAGCCTGATCATCGGTTTCGGGTGGTGTGTCCTCGCCTAGAATATCTTCGCCGTCGCTCGTATCAACTTCCTCTTCGGATTGGCCGACCTAGTCTTCCATTACTACCCATAAAAAGTGGTATACGCAGTAGAATTTACCTCGTTCAGCTCATCCAACCTCTCCATGAAACGCTCAATGAGTTCCCGTTTCTTGATTAAATCCGTCTGCGTTTCCTGCTTCTTGGTCTGCACTTTAATCCCTTGCGCGTCCTGCTCCAATCTTGTAAGTAGACCCCGTGCATACTTTACATTCTATAACCATTATAAAATCAGAATATGGTCTTGAGGCTCATTCTATCTTTGTCCTTACCTCTGCAGTCTTCTCTCGTTCTGAGCTTGATTTACGAAGCAGGGATTCTGTAGCTTCATCTGGGGTTAGGAGTGTCTCTCGTAACCGTGCAATGATTCGTGTGAGGTTTATGCCTGCGGGATCTTGAGTCGGGCCTCCTAGAGTAGTTGATATTCGGGCCATGTTGTCTTGAGGTAATATTTTTGGTTGGAGACTTCCTATCTATGATGCAAGGCTGAAGTATGTCGTCGGACATGTCGGAGCGGGTCTACTTTTATCCCTACAACAATCTCGACACGGTCTAGTTCCTTCGTGTAGTTTCACGTGACATTAAGATCTTTAGCTTTGTTCCTCTCTCGTAGCCTTATTGCAGGTCGATAGTTAGCTAATTAGATGTCACAAAATCTAAGATCTAGGTGCCATGAGCTTAACGTAGGTTATAAGTAGTAGTCTGCTTTAAATTTGGATGTGACCTGTAGCATCTTGACCAACACTCCGCTCGCTTCTCGGCTAATCTCGCTGGAGTGTTGCATTTCGAGCTGGATGTTGGTAGCCCTTTGGCCTCTTTTTTTGATCCAGTAAAAGTTGAGTTAGATATTTGGGGGCCTAAAATAAATCTCATGATTTTTGAAACAAGGAAAAAAGACATTTTTGGGACTTTTAAGCAGAGATTAGTAAAGAACGGAATCAAGTTCAAAAGCTTTTCATTTGAATTTAATTTTCTCATCACCTTTCTGAGTATCTAACTAAGTATAAAGATTAGCTCATTTTTGAAGTCTATTCAGAATTAAATTCTAGGTACCTAGATAACTCTGCACTCCGTACGGAGTATTAACCTTCTCTTTAATGCTGCTAAGCACATCCTTATCGCCACGTGACTAAGTATCTTATCGCGTTACCATGAACTCCCGCTTAGAATTTCTTCTTCCCCGCCATCTCTCACTCCTTCGATTTTACAATCAACTCACCATGCCTGTAAGCTTTCTTGCTGGCAAAACTATGCCTCCTCGATGCTAACCATACACACCGAACCAGCTCATTATCTTGTCAGGATTTCCTACTTCTGGGAAAACGTATCGCGCACAGCAGCTATGCGACTATTTCCAGACACGAATCAATACTCTCCCACCTTCCTCGACTACCCCGCCTCGAATTCACCTCATTTCAGATCATACTCTAGCTATATCACGTAACGTTTACAATCTTGAATCAAAGGATGCCCATGAGCGCTCAAATAATGCCTCAGAAAAAGATGCGCGAGCGACTATCTATGGAGCTGTAAAGAGAGTCTTAAGTAACAAGGACATTGTAATTTTGGACGGCGCAAATTACATCAAAGGATGGCGATACCAATTGTATTGCGAGGCGAAGGCAGTTCGAAGTACCCACTGCATTGTACACATCGGAACACCGGTCGAAAAGGCGAAGGAAATCAACGAGGAACGGCTAGCCAAGAAAGAAAATGAAGCCGTTACCGACATAAAGGAAGAGGGTAAGCCGTATGAAAAAGCATGCTGGGACAATCTCGTGTTTCGATACGAAGAACCAAATGCATTTACACGGTGGGACAGTCCGCTCTTCACAGTATTATGGGAGGATGAGGCCCCACCATGTGAAGCCATTTGGGAAGCATTGATTGGTTCTGATGGTGGGAAGAAAGTGGTCAAACCCAATGCTGCTACCGTCATGAAGGCTGCGAGTAGCGAAGATTACCTCTACAAATTGGACCGGAGCACACAGACCATTCTAAATCAAATCTTAGAATGGGCAAAAGATCACCCTGGAGAAGGTGGTGGGGTATTAGACTTTGGTGAAAGAATGGAGTTGGAACTTCCCAGTAACCCTGTTGGCTTACCTGCTTTACAAAGATTGCGAAGGCAGTTCATAAGTCTCAACAGACCAAATCCTGTTCCTGTCAAAAGGATAAGAGAAAGCTTCGTGGCGTATCTAAACCAATCCTTTGAAACCATGTAGGCACCAGCATAGCGGGAAAGCGTTTAGAATTATTATGGGATACCCTGGTGTTGAAGGTGTTGAGTTTGGCAGCCAATTTCAAATATCTGGATATAAATCCACAACCAGTTTGGCCAGAAGGTAGAGTGTTCAAATGACTCGGACTACAGTAACAACAAAAACTTGTGGGCCACCAATGATGGCATCGCTTTATCAAATCAATCCTTGGTTGGATTTTGCATTCTATTCTTAACATTCCCGATATCAATTTCCCCCTAACCAAGAATGACTTTTAGTTATCAGGATACGTAGCTCTTGAGTGAGATACATTGCTTCAGCTACTTGCTCTTTTCATCCACTTCACAACGTCATCGCCCCAATCCTCACCAATTCCACTCATCAAAGCCGCAACTGGGGTAAAGTGGTTATGACCTTTGATCGTCCGAAAGCTTAAGTCATCTTCTCCCCAGCCCTTCTTCCAAAGATCAACGAAGTCAGTCACAGTCTCGATAATCTCATCTTCCGGATCTAATTCATCCACAAGCACCAAGGTTCTGGGGATCGCTAGTTCCTTCTTGGATTCCCCTCTTTCAATGGCTGCTGTTAGAAGTCCATAAGGGCAACGAGTTTCAACTTCTGCAGGAGAGCCAAAGTATCGTTCGTTCGTCAAGGCTCTAGCCTTATCCGCCGACTTGAAATGGTGAGGAACTGAAAGATCAATAAACCCTTGGAGCACCAGCCCTCCTTCGCCGGTAGCCATCTCTTTTCTCTGTTCCAAGAACCTTGGCTCAAGCAAGAATGTGCATGAATGCAAGCCACCAGCAGAATTTCCCATCAGGAAAAGGTCAGTCTTTGCACTTCTAGTTATATTGCGCTCCAACCATCTCATAGCTAGAGAAATATCTTCAGCGCCGGAGGGGAATACGGCGTCTTCACCACCTCTCTCGGAATTGACCCTCCTATAGTCCGGAATTACGACTCGGAATCCGCGGGTTGCAAAGAAGGCTCCGAGATTATGGTACATCAGTCCTTCTGGGATCATGAATTCAGGCACGATCTTATCGCCTCCTATCAGACCACCCCCGTAAGCGAAGAGGAGAACCGGCGCGGTGTCTTGAGAATCCGAAGGGAGATATATGTCAAGTTTTTGCCTTGGATGGGAGCCGTATGTTTCTGTTGTACGCTTCACACTCAGGATGGCGTCTTTATTCTTCAGCAAGAGTGGCGCAAAGATTTTGCATGATGGCACGAGGATCTTCAGGATTGCTGGCCCAGCGGATTCATGAAGAGCCTGTACCTCTTCCATTGTTCGTTTCTTGACGTCTGTTGGTATTCAAGGTATCTTTATCTTCAGAAGCAGCAGATTTCCGAGATAGAGAGGAAACAATATAGTATTACGATCTGAAAGAGAGGGGATGTAATATCAACACGTGATTCTCGCACTCGAGGAGAAGGTGGGGCCGCAATACGAATCCTCAAACTGGTATTGAACCACGCCTCTCGCTCTTCGGACTTTAAATAGTCCATGAAGACGAGCAACAAAAGAAGATGAATGCATAGGTTTGGCCTACGATTCGGCCCCTCAGTCCAACTTCTAATGATCCGTCCACTTTCTCCAAAGCCTTACCCCGCGTTGGTGCGTTGGTGGGGTGGAAGACAAGCACTCTCCATCCCAAGCGGGTGGATTGACCGGCATGTTTCCACTCCACTACGAAACATGTCCACCTTGGAATCCGTTTCGGGAGATACATAAGGAAAGCTTTCAGTTATGTCTGAGGAAAATAAAAGAGACTAATTCCGATAGCTTCCACCTTGATCTATCTCTGTTTGGCATACTTCTCTCAAATCTTTAGCATCTCTTTTTAAAAATGGCTATAGAAACACTATCATCTCCACCAGGAAAAGGTGATCAAGCCTATGTTATCCCCTGCTATTCGGGAGAATTATGGACTATTCCCACGTCGAACTCAACAATGCGTATGCTGGTCACTGGGAAAGAAACATACAACGCATTCGCTCTGGTAGGAACTGGTGGGACTTTCGACAAGGTAAGTTCTCCAAGTGCCAAGGTTCGACAGTACATGCCTGCTAAATCACAAAATAGCCGATCGGCTTCCACTACCACAAAGAAGCACATGATGTGTTTTTGTGTCTAAAGGGACGAATTAACGTCTGGGCAAATGATTCGGCTCGTTCGCTTTACCCTGGAGATTTTGCCAGTGTCCCCCCTGTAAGAAGTCATCTTCTTCCTTACCCTTTCTCGTGGTTTCTAATGTAAAGGTCAGGGAACGATTCATCAATACCAAATTGATGCTGCACATACAGAGTTCATAGGGTTAATTATCCCCGGTGGATGGGAAGAGTTCTTCCGCTTCATAGGTGAACCTTACGAAGGACCGCTCTTCCCAACCAGTGACCGTCGCAACCCCTTTGAGGTGCTCATCCCAAAGCTTATGGCGGCAACCGAGAAATTCGACATGATCCCTGTGCGAGAAAAAGCACACTTCGATCCGCAGCCCTGGGATGGCAGCGAGACCAAACTGCCTGGGAGGTGCGAGAACGGCGGTTATTTCCTCAGGGACGGTGCGGGCGACAAGTTTGCCGTGGGAAGCACCGTGGTCAGACCGCTGTGCACGCGCAAAGAGACCGATGGAAGATTCAGCATCTATGAGCTACAAGGAAGCAGATATACTGCCGGCAGAGAGACCAAGACGCTCCAGTTTGCAGAGACGCATCATGCTATCTTTACCGTCGAGGGCGTCTTGAAGCTGACGGTCGATGGGAGCGATATCAAGACCACAGCGAGCGAGACGACTTTCGTCCCTGCCGGGGCGAAGTGGAGTCTTGTTGTAGAGAGCTCGTGGGCGAGAGCGTACGTGTTTGCGAACGGTGGTGGTGTGGGAGAGGTCTTCACGAGCTTGGGCTCGAAATATGAACTCCCTTCGGTGCCGAGGGCAGAAGAGAGCGAGCCGACGGATCCGGCTAAGATGAAGGCGTTGGCTGAAGAGTTGAAGTTCACTGTGATATGATATAGCAAAGAAATTTATTATACATTTTGTATATGAGAGTTGTGTAATTGTGCATAGGCATAGGTATGTGTTGTCAGCACTAAGAAAGAATATCCTTTCGCATTGAAAGCGAAGACATGTTGGGGTACTAAGCGAGTCTTAAGATGGCATTGGAGAGTCATTGGAATTATACTAATGATTAATATCGCCAGTTATCTAGGTAGGTATACTTCTTAATCTGACAAATCAGATTAGCTGAAAAATAACGAATCCAACCTACCTGCCTACCTAGGTATGCTACTAAACTAGTGCGCTAAAATTTGCTCGTTGCAAGTCGGTGGAATAATATCTTGTCCATCTTCACCATGCCTCAGAATTCTGCTGCTTTCCACAATTCAGGACGTTGCTCTCACCTCAGCCGGCTTATTGGTTTATTGTTTCAAGCATGATAGGATAGAGGTAGAATATCGCACTGTGGTATTCATCCTAAGTCTAGGCTCTAAGATCCACTGATCTCCATGTACTCACTTCCCCAACCTCCAGGTTTTAGATGGCCAAGCTATCGAGACACTGCCAAAATCCCCGCATAATTTCTCTTCTTTCTTGCTCATTGCCCCAGAGTCTGCCATAGGCTGGGCGTGCTCTACCTAGTACCTATTTCCTACAGTGTCTGCCTCAGGATCGTCTGCCTCTCGCGCCATTCGCACCGTTCAAATATATTGGTCTGCGTCCACTCCAGATGTCTATTCTTTCACGGCGCGTCGAAGACGAGACTCGCAATATAACAGGTCGTTGAGCCTCCTGAGACGGTTGCCACTGGAGTTGACATCGAGTACTTGAATCCGCCAAACACGCCAGGACTAAGAGAACTCGTCAGCCTCGCGCACAGAAGACGACATGGTTTTCTTTTCTTTTTCGCCTTACCTAGAGCACCAAGATGTGCTTGTGGTGTTTGCTACGATGGTAATGTCGCTCCATGCTACTGCTCCAAAGTCCCAGATTGCTCCGTCCTGCAACTCAATCGCGAAAACAGCCTGTGTCCTGTTAGTCATGCAGCAGATGCGGCGAGTAAATCCAAACCTACTTGGCTGAAGATATCCTGATCCGCTACTTCAGTTAGCTAGGTTTCTGTAAAGGTAAGGATGGGCTCTGCTCACGGAATGAATTCGTCGTGACGATACTGCCTGTCGCTTCGCCGGCTTCGATGCCAGCTAGCCCAGGAACGCTTGACCAGGTATTTGTCCATTCTCCGCTCCCCGTATTCAGGGAGAAGATGGATCGGATCGTGTCGCCTGGGTAGACTTCATCACAAATTAGCATCAGTTCCCTCTCTCCAGACTCGTGGTTTGGAAGTACCTAGATGTGGCGGGTAGTCGAGCCTAGGACTTCAGCACCATCGTCAGCTGTGCAATATTCGGCACGGATCGAGCAGTTGGATCTACTTACTCGCAGCAGTACTCAGTGAAGAAGTACCACTGATGACCCGAGTCTATGAGCACATTCTGGTAAACGAAGTTCTCGCTGCTGGGTTCTAGGCCGGGCCATGCTGAGTGGAAACCAGCGCCTGCTGAGGTGCGAGGAGCCACAACTGTGCTTTCAAACTGCGACGGTTAGGATCGCTGAAGTGCAACCGGCGCTCTCGTGGGTAGGGACTCACGCTGGTGATGCCATACTGCGGTCCTACAGAATCGACGGCGAAGAGGATGGTGTAGTAGGTGGTCTGGGCCAAGACTTGGGCAGCGAGCAGAAGGCCCAGAAGGGGCAGAAGAACGACGAGCTTCATCCCGTCCTGACTTGAGCGCCTCGGCGAGAAGATGCGACGTTCGTACTGCTGTGAGGAGTTTTGCAGGTCAGAAGAGTTGCTTAGTGGGCGGGTAATGGCTCTTGAGACGCTGCTGCTGGACCGAACATGTCATGCACACAACCACGAAGCGCAGAGTCTTCACGATGAGAATGTAACATAGAATAATGGCATCCCTTCAGCACGCAGAGTGGATGGCAAAAAAACAAAACTCTCGCGCCGAAGCAATCTCTGCGCACCTGATTCGCGGGAGCCGGATCTCGTCCGCAGACGCACCGGCATCAAAGCAAAAGCCATCAATAGACATGACAATAGTGGACATGGAAGGGGGAAGCAGAAGATCCAGAAGCGTTCGGAATTGGAAATGCGACCTTTGCGCTGGCTGCTGATTTGGTCGCAGGTACCAAATCTTGCTGCCTGCTCGGCAAACCCACCTTGGGATCGTATTATTTCCCCCCGTCATTTTGCTTCTGCATTTTCCCTCTCGCGACTTTGGAAATTGAACTGCTACGGCACGGCTGCTCCTGCCGTAAATCCAGCAAATCGGAGACTTCTTTCTCTCTCTGTCGCGGTGTCGTGCTGTGAGGCCGGTCGAGTTGATGCGTCCATCTGCCATCTACAGTATCTCCTCTCTATCTTGCCGAACCGTGGGACTCGCTTCACTCCGCTCCCGGGAACATATTTCGATTCCATGGATCGATCAACCCGAGTCCGAAAGTGGGAAATTGTTCTAGAAGCTTATTGTTGTGTCGAGGCCCACTCGCCTCTATTATTGATCCTTCGTGCATGTCAAAGGGCCCCGGGTTTGACTAAAATAAACACAGGGCGGAGAATCAGAGAACGTCCTTGAATGACTGCTCCCTGTCCGACTTAATCACTTCTCCTCCCCGCAGGCTTTTCCTTAGCATCTCCCCTCCGCAAACTCAGCACCCCGGCTTTCGGCAAGTTCTTGGAATGGCATCTCTACTATTGGAAAGAGACCTTCTAACTGACTCTTCGGCATACTTTTCATACCGAATCTTATCTCTAACAGTAACATGGATGCACCCAAAGCAGAGAGCATAGGAAGAGATGAAGTGGATGCACTGGAAAAGAAAAGGCCCAAAGGGAATATGGCTTCTACGTACTTGAGTTCCTGGTTTGTTTCCTGTAGACCTACTCAATCGTGCAACAATCCTTGTCACGGCTTATCCACCCCAATCCTGGCTAACGGAAACGCAAGATATGTGCGGCGAGTTGAAGTCTTTATCCCGCTTTGTTTCTGCATATGCGTAACAAGGTGTTTTTCATATTCTGTTGTCATCGTGTTTCTGTTGCCACTTCTATAGCATCAAGTTTCGTTTTGGCCGCAGCATTCTTTTGTTATGCTTGTTTCCTATAACTCATGCTAAAAGAAAACTCAGGCTACAAGATACAGGTTTTGAAACACCAGTCCCGCACATGGTCGGTCAACAGGGGCCATACCCTATTAGCTAGCGTTGATTCCGATGACTCTTTTGTAGCTGATTTCCATGTCGCAATACAATCAGACTGCCCTACCAAAGGAGGTTATCTTAGGAACACGATCTCTTGATTTAAAAGCGACCCTGAGCGCACTTGCGAGTATCCAACTTGAGAAAACTACTCAACCATGATCGCTGCTAGGCAGAAGTGGGCGCTAGGGCACACAAGAGAGGAAAGTGGAAGGCTGGTTTACTCTATGAACTGTGGAGGAGAACTACATGGTTCCGTCACACGTGACAGATATCGTGTCTAGAGCAGATTGATTTTAGTTGTTTTGGTGCAAGTTCTTAGGATAATTTATGAATCGGTTTGGGCTTAGAATTTGAGATATTTTATAACCGATAGGTATATAAGGCATTGTTTAGATGCGCTTAAGTGTTGACATCGCTTGATCAAATCGATCCGAAGTTAAGCGACATATTCAAGCCGAACCTTAATATTCTCTTGGCGGTCAAACAGTATCGCTTCTTTATACTGTCCTACCGGGACTTATCCTTGGTTTGATAGGTAACCAAGTACCTAGGTATGCGTAGGACCCTGTTCACGTGATCAACCGTATTTTGCGTTACTGTTCGGCTCTGTTATAGGAGAGTTGAAGCTTTTACACGATTATACCTAGGGATCCAAGTTGATACTTAACATCTCGAGCCAAGACCTTGGCTTCAAAACCAATTATTTGATCCTGTGGAGAGAATTCCACTTTTCTTATCGTTATATCTTTAAGGTTTAGCTCGCAACCTGGATGTCACGAAGGATACCCTCCTGACTCTTCAATACATTTAAGCCTCTTACAACCTCTTACCCTCGTATTAATGCTCGCAACTGAAAAGGCTGGTGGAATGCTCAGGCCGTCAAATGATAAGTAAACATGATTAATTTCCAAGAGTTTACCAACAAGCACCTGGGCACATTCTAAATATGTTGGCATTATACATGTCAGGAGGGGGAGCGAGTATGAGCTCACTCCAACAGAATATAGTAGCAAGGAAAATGTAAGCCTTGTTCCAGCAGAAAAGAGAAGTAGCGTCTTCAAAAGCAAAGCTTCCTAGAACACGTACCTCGACACATACAAGGCTGGATAGAACGTATTTTGATTAAGCGTACAAATCAAATGTCGGCTTTGTTATAACCATTCCTGAAACATTACCCCCCTCTGCCCGTCTTCATGCAAAATGCCCATATGCAGGAACATTTCCTTGCGTGTTACTTCAGTGTGTTTGACGTCATTCTCTCCTCAATATCTTCTCCCTCAGCTTTTCACCTATCTTAGGCAGCATCATCAGTTATTTTCTCCCTCTCCTCAATAACAAGCAACTGCCTTGCTAACTCTACAAATGTCTCCTCCTTCCCCTTGAACCTTACTCCTAACACCCTCTCTGCTAGCTCCGCACTGCAATCATACGCATTATCATCCAACTTGTTCCCACCTAGCTCACCCATCGGGGTCCTCTCCTCCAACTCCTTCACATTCTTCCTCAACACATTGCAAATTTCCTGTGAGCTAACCTGCCCCGCACAAATCACAAACCGCGTATTCGCCGCCTCAGGAACGGCAGTAGCTTCAACATGCGCAGCGGCAATATCCCGCACGTCGGTATACACATGCATGCCATTTGGAGGCAGCGGCGCATCTTTCTTGCTGTTCACAAAAAGATTGTAGATGCGCGGGGTTGACTCATTCAACTCCCCAACCCCATTGACCGAGTGTCTCAGCGGTCCATAGACCATCGGCGGAGCAAGGGTGACGAGATCAAAATTCGGCTCCTCCCTCTCAAGGAAATCCCATGCTGCTTTCTCGGCGAACTTCTTACTTGCTTGATACGCTGTGTTTGGTGTCCCGCTGAGAGCACTGTCCCAGGTCACGGGGTTCCAGTCGCTCTCTGTGTAGATCTTCTTTGGGGACGCGATGGGGTTGCTGGCGAAATCAACGACGGCTGCGCAGCTGCTGGTGACGACTACGCGTGTTACGGCAGGGGCGTGGGCCTTTACGGACTGGAGGATTTCAAGAGTGCCTTTTACGGCTGGCTCGAGAAATTCGAGGTTTGAGGAAATAGCGCCATCTGTTGCGAATTAACCACTGCTTTGCCATACTAGACGTCTTTGTACCGCTTACACAAGAATGGTGATGCAGTGTGGATGACATTGTCGAATGGGGGTGCAGATTGCATGACTTCATTGAATGCTCCAGGAGCGGTGATATCTGGAACAATGCCGAAGTCGAGCTGGGAGCCGAAGTTGGGGAAGTCAGAGAGGACTTGGGCTGCTTTGGAGTCTGAACGGACGACTGCTCGGACCGAGAGACCTTTCATAAGGAGTTGATCGAGTATGTGAGAGCCTATGAAGCCATTTGCTCCAGTGAGAAGTACTCTGTAAACCATACTGAAATTCCCGAGGTATTGTATCTATGCAGTCTGCCTTCTGGATTGTTAAAGGCGGCAGAGTTGTATATCAACGATTGTGGTTTTAATAAAGACTTGCGAGCGTTTAACAAGCCCCTCACACAGCTGAGACTCCAGAATTAAGCAATGCTTCTCGTTCCACACATTCCGCCCGCTTATACAAAAGCAGAGACACCTGTCTCGATTCAGATATCAATAAGCCAATCAAAGCATTGAGTTCGGACTTCTTTCCGAACGCAATAGTCCTACATTGCTTTGTCAGCTTCCTGCCTCAATCATCACAGTGCATCGTCACATAGCCTCGCCTATTATGCCAGCCATAGCGCACTGCCCACTGCTCTGATATTGCTGTGCAAGTGCTAGTCCATGGCATAAATTAGCAATTGGAAGTGCGGTGCCATTACGGAAGCCCTTGACATTGGACGCCACCGTCAGCATGCTGTATAACTGACTGCATATTCAGTCTTCGCGAGGTAAGCGAAGGCAGCAATATAATAAGGATATGAGAAAGAAACAGAATAGATATGCGAAGCCAAGAACTCATCAAATGACTGCAAAGGACTGCAAATAAACATCTTAAATTCAGCTTAGAAACTTAGTAAAAACAACCTACTCTCAAATCCTGTTGATCTAGCATAGCTGCCACCGATTTGGTTGGATGGCACACAACAATGCAACATTAACGGCGCAGATATCAACTTCCCGCCTATCCCAATAAAAAGCAAGCTTCTGAATCAGCGGCCTTGACCATCACCCCAAAACAGAAAAAGACATATGGGGAAAGTCGGATGAGTCGCAATTCCGTATTTCTGAGGCCTGCAAATTGTGCGTCCAAAAAGCCATATTCCGATTCATAGAGCCTTTTCGAACTAGGAACCGAAGGGTCTTCTTGGAAGGTGGACATTAAAGCAGAGCAAATATCTGGTGAATGTTACGCCAGTATGGTGTTAAGACTGAATTTTTGTTTTCGAACCCTTCCACCACGATTTCACCCATTCAACAAAAGATCAAAGTCATACACGTTGGGCTCGAACCATCCTGAAAGCTTCCAGCACAGCACCCAGGCAACCCTCAGAATGAACTACTCAAAGACTCTCTTCAGAACAGATTACGACAGCCAGAAGAATTAGCGTGGCTGCTATCAGAAGTACCCCAAAATCCACTAGGTGGTCGCTGGTAGTCCAGGTTGGATCCTGTCAAACAATCCTTTGATGACTCCCGGATCTCGTCTGAACGTTTTTCCAGTGGGCCACCCTCGAACACTAGTAACATGACGCCTTAGCTTTTACGCCTCAAGAGTTTTACTCTCCTGTACTCACTGTTTTGCAAAACCATGCTCGTATATATGTTCCCCTTTTTTGCACTTCCTCCCAATAGCAGCTGCGCAGGATAGGCTCCTGGCTGCTCGCCGGCCCAAGCTCCAATACCATTCAAAGTATCTTCTCCTCGTCCTTGGGCCTGGTTTGTGGGAGCTTGATTACTCTTCCTAAGAGTACCGGTCTTGGATTGTTTTTGATTTAACATAACGGCGGAAAGAGAAATCTTGAGAACTGGATGTTTATAAGGGGATGCTACTATCTCCAGGCATGAGGGGAACCTAGTGATGGGAGTGCTCTTTTTATATACATGCAGCTTGATATCTCGCTTTCAGATTATGGACTTGTTACCGATACAAGCCACAAGCGGCCTGTCATCTCGAATTTCCGGCCGGGAAACGTGATTGAGGTCCGGAGAATAATAGCTAGATAGCGTAGGTTAATGGTACATCTCGAGTAGGCTCTATGACTTCTTGGCTAATAAATTCCCGGCCAAGGAATCCGAACTGGAAGAATCTGGTTGGCTATCTAGAAGATCCCGGCCAGGTGGAGTTGGGCTGGGGAAATCCCAGTAGGCGGCTCTGAGGGGCTGCATCTGTCAACATGTCACTACTGGCAGACGAGGCGAATTAAGATATGGAGAAGAAAAACCATCATTCAATTAACTTTTATTTATAGTTATCGATCTGAACTCTGAGGCCAGCATGAAACGCTCAAACCACAAAAAGGTCATGTTTTCTATGAAGTCGTGCACAAACCTCCACCAGATCCGGCTCGTTCTCTGAATTGATGATTCCATGACGGATGAAATGTGCAATCCAAACCATGACAGATTGAGGCTTGAACTCGTTATTTTCTAAAGCAGCCAAGACCTCGTCCAAAGTCGCCAGCCTGAATTCCTCAACTTCGCCATCCGTTGGAGTCAGCTTCACGTCTCGTGGCAGCTCCATCTCAAATACGTATTGTATATGATGCTGGCAGCCTCTGTCGCCGTAGTTGTTGGTCGCCATGCAATAAGTCAGCGTGCCACAAGACTGCAGACGATCTCGCACTTGACTATGTTCCAGACCACCCTCTTCGCTGATCTCTCTCAACATCCCCTCGAGCGGCGATTCACGGGATCGATGGCCACCTCCTACTGCTGTATCAAGCATACCAGGGTACCACTCCTTGGTACGGGAGCGTTTCTGGATCCAATACATCCTGCCCTTGTCGGTCAAAGTCCATGCCGTAACGTGCAAGCCTGTAGTAATAGTACCTAGAAGATCGAGCCCGCATCCGTCCATGTCTAATACATGCTCGCCTCCGGCTGTGAGCAAGGGGAACAGCTCATCTCTCCAGTCGCGGAGGCTCGATGAAGCGAGAGCAAGGTGGCCGTTCCAAAGTGCATCTCGCATAGCCTTGGTTCGGGCCTCGAAAGTCTGGTCGCAATTGAGAGTGACAATTCGACGCCCATGGTCAATAACCCACGCGGCTGTCCACGGGATATTGTCGACGATTTGCTTGATGATATATCCGAACGGCTTTGGATATCCAGAAATCATGAAGTAATAGTAGTCTGTCATGAACGCTTTGTACCTATCTGGATCTTCTTGGAAGAAGGGCCACCTGGCAGGCAGTGTTAGTTCTGAGCCTTTGATTTGGAAGCTCTTCTTTTGGGTGGTTCTTACTGGTCAACTTGCTGAAGAAGCCTCAACGTCGGGAATCGCAAGTCGGCCATGTTTTCGACCACTGATCTGTAACTCTGTGAGCCAGTTGTTTGGACCTTGATTGAGTCTGTTGATCCTCAAGACAAGGCAAAGAAAGATGAGGCAAGCAGATTTTGTGTCTTTCCGCGGCTCTTGTACTAAAGTGTTCCACATGTGGACACAGGCCTGCTAAATCCTGACGCCCAAGGCGGACGAGTCGCTTCATTTATTGGCTAGCGAGCGGATTCCCGGTGTGTTCGCGTATTTCTATTTGGCAGGTGCCCCAGCAACTTTCGTTCTCCTTGCGCGACCTAGAATCTCTGAGAAAGGCAGCAGGAGTCATCGAAACGCATACAGATGGCAGCCACCTCCTGTCTGACCTGCCACTTTTGAGTCGAGCTGCCGACGTGTTGAAGATTTCAATAAAAAGGCTGCCAGAGGCACTTGTCCTGGCGCATATTATTCATCAAGATCCGAGTCTACCTAGCAGTGCAAAGCGTTCGAGTCACAATAATGAGAGCCAGAGAATCCTCACAGCTATACCGACATCACAAGAAGCAAGCCATCATTCGGAAACTTCGTGTCTCTAGGATGGAGAACAGCACACGAGTGCGACGCTTCCAAGTCATCCTTCACTATCTGTTCTTTATCGAAATACTACACCGATGTCTATGGCAAGCCATTTGGCCAGCCTTGCGCAACCGATTGTGCTATCGTTATCTGAACGAGCTGCCCATGGCTCGCTCATTAAGATATCTAAAGCAGGTACTTACTTGAGCTCGTCCACCAAGAGTTAATATCTGCCTAAATCAATAACCATCATCCAGCAGTCATGGGCCGGAGACTGGCAACCACCAGGGTTGTCGGGAGGCACCTTCTACATTAGCAATCAAGGTTCTACGGACGACTTTGGAGATAGCATTCTTTCAGTCACTCAGTCACTTTATAGCGAAGCTCCAATCCAAGCTTGTGCTCTTGAGCCAACAAATGTCTTTGACGGGTACGGTTTGCAGAACACCATCTTCTCTCTCCCATTATCAGCCATACGCCAGTTTGATGATCAGGATTTGCCTAGAGCTCATGCTCCTGTCGGCGAGATGCGTGTATATAGTACAACCTTTAAAGTTAAAGTCTCACAGAGCTCCAACTAACCAAGAGAACTCATACCTAGACCACGACACCAAGCACGCTCACTGCCCGCAAGCCGACTAACTTCGAAAAATCAACTCCAGGTGGAGTCTATTCGGAAGGATAGAAACTATTCCCGTCGTCCCATGTGTGTCAGGTGCATAATGCAGCATTATAAGGTCCTTCTTGAGCATGGTTTCCCAAATTCTTTCAAAGTCTCGGTAACTAAAGAGAGTAGTGTGAGCTGCATCCAGCAAATCCCAAGGGACCTCTGGCAGATCTGATAGAAAGTAGGAACGTAGTACTGTAGCAAGCGAAGAATAAAAGTTTTGGGGGGCCAGAGGACTAGATAACAAGAACAAGTCACGAAGTTCTTGCTAAGGCTCAGCCTCGGCATTGGTTGGATTAACCGTACCAATTAAATGCAAGCCTTGTTGCAGCAGCAGAGAGAAGCAGCGTCTTCAACAGCAGAGCCCCTCTAACACGTACCTTGACACACAAGAGGCTGGATAAAACGTCATGAGAGCCCATAATTAGTCTTAGCATACAGGGCACATTTTGATTAAGCGTACAAATCAAATGTCGGCTTTGTTATGACAGAAGATGGGAGTAGCTTTTTGAACTGCTCTGCCCCGAGCCAAACCCTTGGCGACAACACACCGAGGGCGATGAGGCTGAATGGCAAATAATGAGGCGTTTTACTGAGGCTCATATCAGGTAAGCGTACGAATGAAATGCAAGTATTGTCACTGCAGAAGAGAGAAGCAGTGTTTTCTATAGCAAAGCCCCCGTGGCAATGGATGAGGCTGGCTCACACGTCATGAGGCGTATTTTCTTCTTTTCTCTTTTAGCCTTGGTAGACCACAGCATTAAGCATACAGCTCAAGTCGAAATAATCGTTTGGAACAATTCTGTTGCCATGTTCATCGGACTCTTCGCCTTATAACGTGCTTTTTCTTGTCTTTGCCTGCACAGTCCACACTCGCCATAACGCCCTTTGCTGAGGCTCGAGATAAGCTGGAGAATAACCGTACGAATCAGACGTGAGCTTTGTTACAGAAGAAGAGAAATCAGCCTTCCAAAGATGCACTGCCTCAGAAACCCCCTTAGAGATGACAAGGCTAGCTGCGAGACCCATCACTTGGTCTTAACATGGGTTAGCATAACTAAACGTACGAATCAAAAGTAGGGTTTATTACAGCAGAAGGGAGAAGCAGTAGCAAATGACTACGCTGCCTCACTCAGTTACATGCACACAGCCCCTCTTAGCCTTAGTACTAGCAAATCATATTCGAGAATTGTCAACAGCAGAACAGAAGAGGCCTTTTTCTTTCGACGCTGCCTCAAACATCTCAAATATAAAGCGAATCTCCTCTCCCCAAACAGCCTTGAACATGGGGTATACTCGATTAGTTTGAACACCTCTGGGTGAACCAAAAAGGCAGCTTGTGCATAATGGTTCCTCTCCAAAGTCGATCCGTATCTAAAATAAACGGAGCCAACCTTGTAGATAAGGTTACGTGAATATAAATAACAAAACTGCGTATCCACTCGTTTATAAAGACCTCTCTTCTGGGTAAAGTCGAGTCCTCCCTTAGAGATAGACAGTACTTTGTACTGATTTATAAGCTGAGAAGATTGACTATATCTGGCTTCAATCTCAGCTGTAGTCGCTCGCATTCGATATGCCATGATCTAAACCCAGAATCCAGGGAACCTGTTCATCCTCCAGCTCCACGTCTGTTGGAGTAACATCAGCCCAGTTGAGATTTGTGAGTGCTGGGTACTGAGCTAGGAGTGCCGCAGGTAAAGTGTAGTTTAAGTTACTCTCGTATGGGAACGCATTTGCCTCTGAATTGGTAGCAAGTGCAGCATTTCGACTTTGGCCGTTCTCAAAATTTGGAGCTGCTGCTAGATACTGGTCGCTGTAAGGAAACCCAGGATATATCGATGATTCGCTGGGGCTTAGTCTCTGCAACTGCTGTCTCTCTTCCCACTGACGTTCTTTCTTGGCCGCCTCTTCATCAGTAAGAGGCCCAATACAAATTCTACCAGCTTCAGAGCGGAAGTGGCGGGCGAGCGCATTAGCGCGACTAAATCGACGTCCACATCCCCATAGTCCTCCTGACACCAGCTCCCCTTTACAAACAAACTTCTTCTCGCCGCTGTGTAAAATTTCATGGCGGCGGCAGTCGTTTTGCCTCGCAAAAGCTTTTCCGCAAACCGTACATACAAATGGTCGTTCATCAGTATGTGTTCGAAGATGAGATCTGAGAGCATATGCACGAGTGAACCGCTTTGGGCACAAGGTACATTGAAACACAGAAGGAGTTTTTCCACCTAGTGACGTGGACGTCTGCTGCCCCTTCGGGAATTTCCAGGATAGTGATTCTGGATCTGGATGCATCTTCTTCAGGTGCGCTTTCAATAGCTTTTCGGTGCTGAAGCCAGTCTGGATCCTGCTACAACCATCGTGGCTGCAGCAAAAAGGCCGGTCGTGTTTGCTAAGATGCTGATCGCGACTTCTTGCATCGGGAAACCCTTCGTGGAAGTAGAAGCACAGATGGCGGGGGCACTTGAACCAATTACGGCCATAATATACCTCTAGAGATTCTTTTTCTGCAGGATTAAGTCTACCGGATTGAATCATGCTCTCCAGCGTACATCGTACCCGGGAGAGCATAGTGCCTAGCTCGCCGAGGGCGAGAAGGTCTTCCTTGTCAGATCTCGTTCGCCTCACATGATCAATAAGCGAAACAAAGGTTCCAAAGCTGGCTTGTTCTCTAGCTGCTTCGCATTTTATACCGAAAGCTTGCACTAATTCAGTATCCAGTGCATCAGTTGTGCCGTTTATCGCAGCGAAATCTTGGCCTGTTGGACCCATTGCTTCGAGGTTATCCAGGTCCTCGATCTCCAGGGTTTTTAAGAACCTCTCGAGATGATCTATCCAATGCAATATGGCATAATCTAAGAAAGCATAGAACCCAACTCCAACGAGTTTATTCAAGGTTTCATCGCTTTGGCTTTCACTGTCGAAAGATTCGAAGGTGAGATATTGAAGACAGAGACTTGCCAGTCTGCTCTCTTCTCTTGGTATACGAATGTAATTGTCTTGGGCAAGATAGCTTTGGGTGGCACATTTGTTAGCTGTGCCTTCTTCCGCCTAAAACAAATAAAGAAAACATACATTTTTGCTGTTGAATGGACCAATTCTATTCTATCCCCGGGAAGTCGTTCGACCAAGGATCCGCATAGCTCTTGGGCATCTAACATTAGCTGGCCTTCCTCAAAGTCAACAGTTTGCTGCTCCACATCTATCGACATGGCTCCTTGAATCTCGTGCCATTTCAACGGTCGCTTGGCACAAACCAGCCAGCCCAAAACCTTCTGAGCTTGCTCTCGTTCGGCTTCATTCTCGTTTCGATAGATTCGCTCCACTATTCTCTCATATCTAGAAACAATTAATTTCTCTTCTCTCGCTCTATTCTACTCCAGAGAATAAGACGGAATTATTGAAGATGGCGACAAAGGTATGATTAACGGAGGTTGCTTGTTACGGAAATGAGGTAATTGTAGGAATTGAAGAATGCGTCTCTACTTACGCTTGATTCAGGCCGTGTGGGAACCTTTCTGGTAGAAGTTCGTTATAGAGTTGGCCTCGTGTTGTTTGCGAGTACAAATTCTTCAGGACTAGTTTGGCGAAGAGGAACATTCCTGAAAACAAGCAACATAAAATGTCAGGCGCCATATTATCAGAAGTCATTAGCTTGACTTACCCTCTGTTCTCTGACACACCGTCTCTACAATATAAGCCCTCTTGTCTGGAGATAGTGTGAATTTTGACGCTATTTTGGATGCCCAATCCTCGGTAAAGCATTTAATATCCTCCTTGTTGTCAGATTCTGTAAGTCGAATGTTGATAGCTGTTCGGAGATATTTTTTAATATCGGGCTCATCTTGGCTAACGAAAACTCCACGTATTCTTCCTGGTCGATCAGCATTTGAAATAATCGAAGAAAATGTGGACAAAATGTGTCTTCTCTCCTGTGGGTCACATTCATCTATGCCGTCAATGATAATATATGTCTTTGTATCTTGAGGGAGACTGTCCAGAGCGGCCCTGAGAAGATCATTGCATAGTTGAAATGTAAGAAGTGACATTTCGCCACTGTCCAGAGACTGCTCGTAGAGGAAAGGTAACAAGTGTTCATCTCTGTTACGAACTAGGAGTTGTGAAAGCATGGCACGAGTAACGGCAACAAAGTTATTCCTTTGAGGATCCTTGTGCTTACAATAGAAGAAGAGTACTGAGACGAGCGGATTTCGCTGGGCCTCTTCTATCAGAAGGGACGTCAGAATCGTTTTACCTAAATACGGTCAGTGGGGCAATTGGGGGTCAGTATTGACCAAAAGTTATCCTCACCAGCTCCTGGAATTCCATTTATCCAGGCTGCCGGTACAGCAGAACTGCTAGGATCCATCCAAAGATTTATTTTCTCATTTTTAAGTATCCACTTTCCCGTGCTGGGGTATTCTACTCGCATGTTGGAAAATCCTTCCTGATCAACCTTCATATTCACAGCAGAAAGCCAGTTTTGGGTGACGAGGTATTGATCTTTTCGCTGTGCCAGGAGAAGTTTTTTGAACGCATCGCCTGCTGTTGTCCGAGCCGCCTGGGCTTGTTGGATTTGAAGCACATTTGCTTGGCTCTCTATTAGACCCTTATGGCGATGCAGATCGTCTAAAATATGCTGAAATCGAGATTTAAAATCGTTCCATGCGGCTCGAAATACTTGTTGCAGAACTTGGAAAAATCAGAAGGAATCCCAAGACAATGAGAATAACGCAGCGGGAGATGAGAAGCACCCAGCCATTGATCACTTACTTGACTTCCCAAACATCCGAAGCGCACTCTGATGGAACTCCAGTATATCCTCGTACATCATTTCAAGAATTTTGGCCATATGGGGACTTTGCTCGAATAGAGTCTGATACTGAAGTAGGAGTGGAATGTTTTCTGCTATTTGCTGGTAGGCATCAAGCAGGGTATCAAAGGAGTACGCCCAAGTGGACGCCGTCTATAGTTGTGTAAGTACGAAAATGTTCTCTACCTAATCTCAACTCTTCAGCTATCTGGGATGTAACTACCTGGAGGAGAAACTTGATTGGACCCCAGACGAATGGTAATATCGACGAGGAATTCAGGAAAATCTCGACAACCTTCCCGAACTGATCCATCGCTTCCACAAAACGCAGCACTCTTGACAAATTTCTCATCCCCTTACGACGTGCTTGCTGCTCCTGGATGTCAACTATCACCTGATGAACATCATTCAAGGTTGTGAAGCGGAAATTTTGCGCCTCTTCCACTGTCAGGCGTGTCGAAAATCTTGCCAGTACACGCTGAAATCCAAGCGGGGCAGGACCGGTTGAAGACATGATGAATGGTAGTCTCTGGTGATGTGACAATACGAGTTATTCGCGAGGCAATATATGACTTGTCGATGTCTTGTGGTGGACGCCGCTATGAGTGGCGCAGCGTAGCCCCATTTATGTGTGTGTGTGTCTGTCTGTCTGTCTGTCTGGCGTATCTGTCCCACCGTCAGCCTGCGGATTGAAGAGGCTGAGTCTTGAGGCTGAAATTAACAGCGGCAATTTCACTCTGATCATCATTCATTAACGAAATCTACTGCCTTTATTTTTCTTATCTTTATCGAGCACTACTTCAAAGGACCAAAGGTTCAAGAAATTTCTCGCATGGGTTCTGGAACAACCCCACCCGAGATCGTAACAGATGAATATGCTACCACAAAAACGGTCTTTCGACAGCCTCGACAGGGCCGATAATGAAGCCTTGCGTTTTGAGCAATTAAGCAGCAATAACCAACAGTAAGTTGGTCTGTAAGAATAATATGAGAGTATCAACTAATTACGCATACTTGAGATGGTATGGATCCGATTCATTCCAACTTGGGGGTTTTCCTGTTACTTCTGATACTTGGCAGCAAGCTCAGTGGGATCAGTACCCCAACCTTGCAGGGCTGCAGAATGTACCCGATTATTACGACTCGTTTCCGCAGGGTGAGCCTGCACAAATCTTACCATCGATCTTGATCAATGGGCAAGCTCAACTCCCTAGTAAAACTAAAGTATGCTTTGGAATGGTATGTGTAATTTCTCTTTGTAATAGAGAAATGATGGTGTTTCTAAAATCTTGTAGCTCCACGAGGTCAGAGCCAAGTTATTGATTAGTATGGCATCTCTTGAAGAGATGCTTAGTGGTTCAACCAAAGATGACGCAGGCAACTATGTTTTCCAGATCACCAAGCAAAGAAACGATTTTGTGATTTCAATGCAGATGCAGGATCGGATTGCCGTTATTAACGAAATGATCAGTCGGGCTCTCCGTGCTATCTGGGACCTCGAAACAATCCATTTTCAAGCTTATGTGTCACCTAACACGTGGAGCTCCGTGGAGCCACAGCGAAAATCTTCTAAGAAAGAGGTCTATCTTACCATTAATATCAATTTATACGGCGATAGATATATAAAGGAGACCATTGGAGACACTCTGTCGTCTTCTCAGTTGTATCTACAACACCCAGGGTTCAAGGAACCCGGGTGTGAATACGATAACCCTCACTTCGTTACGATACCTAACGTGCTGCCTAAACTAGCAAATTCATTGGCAAGTAAAACAACAAATCAAAGCCCATCAAAACTCTCTCCTGAACTTGAAAATCCCGAAAATGAAATTCAAAACGAAATCGCTGTCGTTTTTAGTTCTCTCACGCGGGCTAGATATCTGAGTAGGCTAGACGCAGATGTGAGAATCAAGACTCCACTTCTCCAGTATGTACCACTTCAGATTAATAGGAACTGTGTATCATCGACTTGATATACATATTACTAAAATATCCCCATAGTCATCAGAAAGAAGCTCTTCAATTCATGGCCCAGCGAGAGTTTGGGCCTGTCCCTAAAGCCTTTTCATTATGGAGGGAGGTGCAGACTGATAGTTCAAACGGTGCTTGGTAAGAAACGATATACTCCACTCAATAATTCAATTGGCAAACGTTTCATACTTATAGTTTCGAACACATTCTTACGGGTTCAAAGCGTCAATACATCCAGAGTGAAACCGGAGGTGGCATTTTAGCCGATGATATGGGCTTAGGGAAAACTCTTACCTGTCTTGCCACTGTAACTAGAACTGCGCAATTAGCGACACAATTCTGGGAAACAGGTTATACGGTACAAGGAAACCAAGTAAATGAAGTGCAGACTCGACGACATGCTGCTCGTGCTACCTTGGTCATCCTACCATCGCATAGTAAGCCTGGCAACGCATTAAACCATTAGTACTCAACACCCATATTAACATTTTTAGCACTGATAAATAGCTGGCAGGAAGAAATACTGAAGTGAGTTCTGACGTTGTTATTGTGTCTGACTTTTTGCTAAGGGGTTTAGGCACGTCTACGGAGGTCTCCGAATTTGTATCTACCATGGTCGAGGGCGCGAGACAAACCCAGAGGTCCTTGCTAAGGCAGATATTGTGTTCAGTACTTACCACACAGTCTCGACAGAGGGCAACAAAAGTGGCAGCGTTCTATCCCAAATCACATGGTTCCGAATTGTACTCGACGAAGGTGATTAGAGCAGTCACAGGACATACCACAGAGGAGGGAAATCTACTGACGGTATATTTTAGCTCATTTCATACGAAGTAAATCGAGCAACTTGTATCAAACAGCATCAAGACTTGATGCAAAACTGCGGTGGTGTTTAACAGGCACGCCGGTACAGAACAAGTTAGAAGATATTGGTTCCCTGGTTTCATTCCTGCGCATTCCTCTGCTTGATACTCCACCCGCCTTTAAGAAACACGTTATAGACCCTCTGATGAAGGGCACTGGAGTAGGCTCAGAAAATCTACGTGTATTACTTGACTCCATATGCCTACGGCGTTCGAAAAATCTCCTGGATCTTCCTGATATCGAAGTCAAAGACCGAGTTCTCGAATTCTCGGAGGCAGAGATTAAGCAATACAAGACAGCGGAACTCGAAATGTCAAAAGCGATTAAGCAGCAAGCAAATCTCGAGAATTCAAAGAAAAGATACTTGGGGATTTTCCAAATGGAGATGCAGCTTCGCCGTCTATGTAATCATGGGACATTTCAAAAGCCTTTCTCAGTCGGCCCAGACGATAACCAACAGGGAGATACTGGATGCAACTCAACCACAACACAGCCAAACAAGGATGCCCAGTGTGACTTTTGCGAGCGACACATGTCCCGAGCAATACTTGGTGGTGATCTATTCGATGGGCATTTCACAGTCTGTGGCCACCTTTTGTGCTCAAAGTGTCTCCCCGAGTTTGAGCAAAAGCTCGTGACGGCAAAAGACGAGTTTGGTCTCCGGTGTCCCTTGTGTCAAACTCGATTGAATGAAGATTATCTTCAGACGGAGAGCATAGCACCTGCGGTCTATTTTGAAGAAAGCGGAGTGTCGACCAAAGTGTTGGGCCTTCTTGCGGACATCGAGAACAACTCTAGAAAAGGGAAGAGGTACGTCGTATTTGAACTCGCTTAAAACGGATAACTGTTTGCTAAGGGTCTCCATCAGTATTATATTTTCTGGCTGGACGAAATCCCTGGATCTTATCGCACGTCTTTTTACATCGCGTCAAATACTCTTTGAGCGCATCGACGGTTCTTGTTCTGTGAACGAGCGGAATAGAACCCTTGATGCTTTCCGGCGGACCTCTAGGACCCAGATTCTCATGATGACGACCGGTACTGGAGCCGTTGGGTTCGTCGTTCTCTATAAATATATGGAACTAAGCTAATTTAAACCTAGACTCAATTTAGCTGTGGCGAACTTTGTGTATATATTAGAACCACAGTGGAATCCAATGGTAGAGAGTCAGGCTATTGCGCGTGTGTCACGGCTGGGGCAGAAAAAGAAAGTCTCCGTCTTTCGCTACATCATGAAAGGAACCGTTGAAGAGGTATGGATCCCATAGCATATCACGCTTTTCTACTAACATGTGGCAGACTTTGCGATCTCAACAAATCAGAAAGTTGGCACTTGCGGACGTTGGTTGGCGGGATGATATTCCGGGAGCCTAACCCTGCTATCTATCGACTCACCAATGATTTAGGGAAGCGTATGCGGGAAAATAGATCCAAAGACAGACATGAAAGGATCTTTGAAATTTAACACGAGTTATAAGTGACTTCATCTATTCTTAGACACTTGGCTTTTGGAGTAAACACAGAGTTCATCATCATTAAATAGCGCAAGCCTAATGAGAGATCCCATTTTATCAGTGTACTCTATTCCTGGCCTGACCTTCGATTTCTTGTAAATTAACCACCGGTTAATAATCTCGTACCCTCACTCGCTTCGCTTATTTCCTCCCCGTCTTCATTCTCTTTATTTCGGACGGATTATGAACCATTTTTCTACATTTCCTGTCATATGATAACGTCTAATCAGAGTTGGTCTCATCTCAAATAGAGCTGTCGGTATTTTGTAGCGCTGAAATATTCGAAGCTGAAATTCTTATTATTATTACTAAGATAGTTGTGGGTGCGGTTAGCGACGGGCCAAACAAAGAGGATAGAGGTTGGAGGTGAACTGCTAGATAAAGTAGATGATGGGGCTTATTAATGATAGCTGACTTGTTCGGTACCTAGCCTAGCCTACCTAAGGAGAGATGTCATCAACTTATCTTCGACCCTAAAACCGAGACTGCTAAACGAAAAGAAGTTCAAAGCCTATGAAAGTCAGTTGCGTGTCAACCTCTTAGTTACATATTCACATACATCAACCGAATTTATCGTTCAAAGAGCCTTCAAAATGAATGTAGTTGGGATCATGCGCATGCAATATCATGTGACCGCATATGACCGGAGGAAAATGCACTCCATATTTGAGAAGTACGCGAACACTCACAAGAGACAGAAAAGAGAGACTAGATAGATTCTATTAAGCTTTCATTTTATTTATACATCATCTATTTTACACAAGTCCTAAAGTACTTAGGGTTCATAGTTGATA
Organism: Pseudofabraea citricarpa; assembly: GCA_029641185.1. Classification (NCBI taxonomy): domain Eukaryota; kingdom Fungi; phylum Ascomycota; class Leotiomycetes; order Helotiales; family Dermateaceae; genus Pseudofabraea; species Pseudofabraea citricarpa. Next base: position 1,393,493 of record JAPWGK010000010.1, read on the forward strand.
TCACGTGTAGTTGACTATTTCAAGCCTTTGTGTGGAGTACGTACGAAAGTACAAGCTTTGGAGCCAATTATTAATCACAAGCAGGCAAACAGAACTACCACCTTAACCAGATTATATCAAAAATGTGGCACCAGTAAGAATCTCAGCGAGAATACTGATTCATCTTCCGGCAAACCCGGGTTTCGCAAACACAGCTGCGTTTGGTGTACGGCAAAAGAAAAGCAACGCCAAGCACATCGGAAATCGAAGAAAGAGATTATTCGGAGGCAGGAACGGGAAAATGAGTGGGCTGGGGATCTTCTATGAGTGAAGATCAATGAGCTCAAATCGGCACATAGAAGACCAGGTCACTCACTACAAGCCTACATATACCGTAGCATGCCCTGGAGAAAACGAAGCCCAAGCTGAGAGGGGAGGCACTGTTACCGGGCGGCGAAGAGCCGGGCTGGGGAGAGGCTGAGTAGGATACAAGCTGCATGCATATAGTACGAGGTAGGAGAGACAATAGCCTGCGAGAGTTACTGTAGCAAAGCCAATATCATCATACATGGCTCAATCTACAGCTAGGAAAAGGCTCTTTCTCGATTCGAATAGATTGATTTGTCAATCTCCATCCATCTGTAGGAAACTGGAAAGCGGAAGGGATGTGAGACAACATAATCTCTTGTAATTAAACATGTCGTCCCAGACTTTGCAAGTATTGGGATGTCTTTCGGGACTACCGAAATGATATGGATAATATTGCGAAAGGATATCTGCTGCTTTAGGAAAGTGGTAGATTTTCCAGCCTGAGGCCAAAACATCTGTCAGTTCGGATTGTACCCGAGGTCTTCCTGTGAAGTTTGAACGTGCAGTCCGTTGATCCAAAAAACCACAAAGTTTGTGCAAGAAATCCCACAGGCAAACACTCTCCACATCTCCAAATCTCCACGTTTCGCCCCGAACTTGAGGATATCATAAAGATCGTCAGGAGTCTTCAGGAACGTCCAGGTCGGATATCTTTCAAGATGAATGAAGCTGGCGTCATCTTGCCTCTCTCCCACCAGATCGACAAAGATCTTCCAGCCTTATGCGGACCGAGTAAATCCCGCAACGAATCACGCCTTCAAGATGATGGCGAGGCTGCGGATTGAACGGAATGACTGTATCCACTCGTCCTCTGCCGGCTTTTACAGTACGAGGTTCATACTCGCACTGTCCCGCGTCGTTTGAGGGATCTCGATGTTCATCTATGCAAATCACAGCATGGCGAGTCAGCTTTCATGCTCTATCCTCGACGACGAGACCTGAAGACCGAGTATCAACACGGCTGGAGGTGTGGGAGTCTCGTGGAGTTGCAGCAAGGGTGGTGGAGACTCTCGTCACAATGTGCAGAACAGTGACAATGGCATTGTCAGCTCTGCCATGCCATGGTGCTGCGACCAGCTGCAGGTGACAAAATTCCGACTGATTCTACAGGCGCGCTTTCCGGATTGCTTCACTGTTGGGTGTTCGATTGGCCATGACGATGCCACCGCAAGAACCGCCAAAGACGACACGTCCTGCGGTCTTGCAGAGAGCAATTTTACATCTCGCCCAGTCGCCAATAGACAGCGGCGGCGGCCACACCTTTCTGCACACTTTGGATACTTTTCGACGCTCCTCACAGCTCCGCATCGTCCACACGAGGCGGCGGTGAGGGAGGAGGGAGGAGGGTGAGGGAGGAGGAGCGCTGAACAAGTGCCGCGCAAACACGATGCTGAGAAAGCCAGCAATCTCAGCCGCCCTTGAGATCTGTCGCCGCTGCCATGGCTTCTGATTCTCGAAAGAGGGTGCGCTTTGTCGTTGAAACTGATGATCATGGAGATCTTCGTCAATATCCTTTCGGGGAAGTGCGAACGACTGGGAAGGTCTGAAGTTTGAAGGAATGTCAACGAGGGCTCTGAGGCTGCGGCCCGTCGGTCGACGGGACTCTCCAACTGCCAAGCTGGTTTTGACTTTCCTGCAAACCTAGTATCCTGGAAGAGCTATTTTCTCTGATTGCACCAACCACCGCTCGACGACCACTCGCATAGGGGGAGCACCTGAGGTCATCATCAGCAAACAGTCTTGTCCAGTGCATCTTCTCCCCGACAGCAAATGTGATGTCGTGCTACGCCCCGGCTTGCATGGCTGGCCATCATTCGCTCGCTGCGGGCCAGCCACAAGGCCATCACGAGTTTTTGTTGCGGAAAGCAAGGTTTCCATGCTTTGAGCGCTTGGACTATTCCTGACTATTCCTGCACAGCGTTCTAGCGGTCACATCCTTGAATCCATACAGCCAGTGTGAATTTGGCCGTCCATCCAACAGGAGCCCCTGCTCCCGGGCGCTGCAGCAAACCCACATATCTACGAACCCTGATAAGCCGGTTAAATGAAGCATACTCGACAACGCATCGACTGTCTCAGTGAGTCGACCACCATAAGATGCTGGAATCCCCCACTCCCTCTTTCTGATTCAACTCCCAACTTTCCATCAGGCTCTCACTGCCCAACCTCCTGCGCTTCAGATCTTCAGCTCCATTGTAATTACACGAGAACTCTATAGTCGACCCCTTTTCTCTTTCTCTTTCCAAGGATCAAAGCCCAAAAGTACAAGAGCAAACATCTACTCTCCGCCGGTGGCATAAGTAGAGAACGACAGCATCGACATTTCGCTCCAGCTCCAGCATAGAGTGCTCATTAGGATCCAATGACTTGTGTCCAAACTCAAACCTGTGTGACCCTTAAGCCGGACACCATGGCCGGATTCGACCCAAGGAAAAGGAACAAGGCTTCCGCTCCAGCGAGGTATATTTATTTCTGCAATGTTCATGTTACTGCTTTTTTGCTGCGAGAATTGTTACCATGTTGTCAGAAAGAAATGTTTGCTTTGCTGTTTGTCTTTTATCTGTATCGACAACTCCAGGATTTATGGCATCGCATTCCAGGTTATCCACTTGTTTCCAAGGCTCCCCAGGATTTCGTGTTCCCAGACACAGTTGCATTCAGTGCCAGAGGAAGTGGTCTTAAAATTTCAGAGACAATTCACTTCAACATCGCCTCTATCCTGAGAGCGAGGCGAGGGTAAGTATTTCCCACCCCCAAAACGTTCAGCAGGATTATCCAGCGACCCAGAGGATTTCCAATCATGCCAGGTCCGCCTCACTCCGCGAGGTCCGTACAGGATACTTCCATCCCAAGGTCTTGTTCATTGTTGATGCCCAACATGGTCACGTGTCGACACATGCCAGCCCAATCCTGGGACGGAGGTTTCCATACTGTATCGGCAATTATTATCTTCGACACTGTTGCGAACCATAACGGATCAATACCATGCACCCCTTGGCAACACCCTTGGCATAGGACCACATGTCTTTGAAGGCCAGCACACCCCTACCTGGATGTTGTAGTGTTCGTGTTTGTTGCGTCCTACCTGGGGAACCCCCACAGAACCCAGACAGGACCACGGATTTTCTTTCTCTTGCATGCCTTCAACAACTGGATACGGACCTTATGCCAGGCCACGTTGCTAGGATTAGAAGCGCACCTGTCGCTGCACGGAACAGATTTGATTGTTGTCAGCCGACACTAAATCAGGCATCAGAAAAAAAATATGCCACTGAGTACGTACATCTACTCATTGCCGACCTTGAGTCTGGCTTACCAACCCCATACTATGCCATGGTTGCTTATACTAATCGTTGATGTGTGTTACTCTTCTGTGCAGATAAGATGATCCATATGATATCTTGGCCATGAGGACCTATAACGGATGATAAATGGACCTTTCCTTTTCTATTGTTGCGCCACGGATGCCTTAGGATTCTCCAAGGACTCCTTTCATTGCCCCCTTTTGCATGCTGCATTGCCCGTATCTTGGACCGATCCATTAGGAACCTGGCGACTATGAACCCATAAGCTGCCTCTTGGTCTGTAGACACCGCTCACCCCACAATTCAAGGGCAATTACTGACAGATTTATATTACAGGACCTCGATACAGATTCTTTCTTTTTATTTCCTTTGTCTTATGCTGCAGCGCAATTGCTTTTATAATTAGTGGAAGCACAGCACACTAACCCAGATTTTTGTGTAGCGGATTCGATATTTCATCATCCACCCCTGATGCTTATTTCTCCTCTGGTTTTTCTTTACATCACACAGAACCTGCTCAGCAGGGTCACTACAGTGTACCATCCTGGAACCAGTCAGGACAAGGCCAACAGTACTTCCAGCATGATACGACAGCTCAAGGTCATTCCCAGAATGGATTTTCCCAGTCATCCCACTCTTTCCAAGTAGGCCAGGTATCACACAACCAATCCAGTGGAAGAACGTCCCAAGGATATCCAGACAACACCCGGGAGCAATGGAATGAGGATTCAGCAGCCACTCAATCCGTAGCTATGGCCCGCTTTGACTCTCAAGATTCCATGGGAGCTCAATCGCAGAGGACAGCGGCGTCCTCTGTATCTGATTATCATGATCATGCTAGATCTGTCAGAATGTACCCAAATATGTCACAGGTATCTTTTCCTATGTCCTCAGCTCCATCGGATGTCAGAAGATCTGCGAGTCCCGCAAATGGTTCTCTGTATACACCTACACAAACGGAATTCCAGGCTTTTGACAACTTCCAGTTCAACGGAGAGGACATGAACGATTCCAACACCTTTTTCCACAGGGACTCTGTTGCCAGCATTGCAAACCGCTCTGTTGCCGGATCTGTGACTACCGATGCCTCGGCAGGTATATTCGCCAGCGCAGATGAGATGCCATATGGACCACAGGAAAGACCATCGAGATCCATGACAGGTCACATTTCTATTGCTACTAGCGGCTCTATGGCGTATCATGCTAATGGAACCATGGACTCTCCACACCTGTGGCAATCAAATACCCTGGAATCCCAGACATCATCGCCAATAATGTTTACTGAGAATTGGGCGCTTAGTCAACAAATGCCCCCAACCACCAACCCCAACAATTACTCACCTAGCATTCCCAGCACGGCGGCACTGTCACCCCAATTTGAGCTAGCAGAACTTCCTGAGACCTTGCTTCCATATCCCTCTATGCCAGAGCGGACGGTAAGAAAGCCTGTAGGACCCCGGCTCTCCAAGGTTGCCAGCGACTTGACCAACAGAGGACGCCTTCCTGGCACCTCCACAAACTCGGATGAATCTTTCAAATTGGCCACCCGCCCCAGTGTTGAGATTGACAACTCTGCTCGTGATCATCCTCTTTACCAAAATGTCACCGCACATGCCGATGGATTGTATCACTGCCCATGGGAGGGACAATCATCATGCCAGCACAAGCCTGAGAAGCTAAAGTGCAATTATGAGTATGCAATTCCTGCATGTCCCTTGACGATAATACTAATATGATGAGTAGTAAATTTGTTGATTCTCACTTGAAGCCATACCGCTGCAAGGTTCTCGCCTGTGAGAATCTCAACTTCTCTTCCACTGCCTGCCTACTCCGCCACGAGCGGGAGGCTCATGCCATGCATGGCCATGGCGATAAACCCTATCTTTGCAAGTATGATGGCTGCGACCGCGGCGTTCCTGGCAATGGCTTCCCTCGTAGCTGGAACCTCAAGGATCACATGAAGCGTGTACACAACGACCCAGGACTTTCTACTCGTAGCAATGCCAGTGGATCCCCTACCCCATCTATCCGGGGGCCCAAGCGCCGTAAGGCTGAAGCCAAGGAGCCAGAGAAGGAAAATGTCCAAGCTGTCCAGCAAGGTCCCAGCGACAAGGATCGCTACTACCAGAGTGAGGAGCGCTTGATGGAGACCGTCAAGAGACTCAAGGCCCTTGGACCCGAGAAGGTCAGCACCATGATGTTGTTAAGAGATGCTCGTAACTATATCAACCAGATGGCCGAGACCACTCAGAGGATTCATGCTCCTTCTAGCCTGAAAAGAAGCTACAGCCAACAGTCTGGTTGAAAGATTGATTACGGAGTTGCATGACTGCATTATAATCACTGTAAGTCTACCCCACATTGTTCCATCGCGTACAATCACTAACCCTGAATTTAGACAAATCACAACCGAATGGCCACACCAGAGGACAAAAGAGATCCACGGAGCCCAACAAGCATAATACAGGCCGCCGCCAGCGGGACAACAGAAGACCTTGGCAGGCTCAAGGATAATCTAAGAAGGTATCATCATCACGCCACGTCCACAGAAAAGCATGTATGCGTGTGGTGAGGAAGAGGAGGAAGAAGACCATGAGGAACTAAAAGCGTTAAGCGCCGAGATATAGACTGCCTTGATTTGATTCAGCTTTGAATTTTTGCTGTTGTTGTTTTTAGTACTTGTTTTTTTTGGTTCAGTTCTGCACAGGGAGCGGATTAGTGTTGTGTTAGTATTTAGTTTTTATATATTTATAAAGGATCCTTACGGATAGAGCACCTGTTTACTCTGCCTGGTGTGATGTGATGTGTAATGCGCGCATGGTCTTTGATGTATTTGTATAGTGATTGTATCATTCTGTTATCATACAGTGTTGAGATGTTGCGATGAATGTGCTTTGTACTAGGTGACACGATGTGAAATGTAGGGCTGGTTAGCATGGTGGATGCTACCCTTTAACGCAAGATCCCCCAAAATACAGGACCAGTGGAAACCAACACCTCCGAGGCAAGGTATTTAGATAAGTGAGCGGGTGGTAAGACCAACGGAGATTTTTTTCTTTCTACATCCCTTCCTTGCTTGCTTCAAATGAAAGAGAAGAAAGGTTAAAGTTCACGATTGCGGGTAGGTAGATTTCCTCATTACTCAGTTCAAGTCACGTCATCCCTACAAGTGTGTACAGATGGTACTATTTTTACTGTCATTGTCTATTCTACTCTCTCGCTCTCTCTTCCATCCTCGCTAAACTTTCAAATCCTAATCCAGAGAACCTCAGAAGCTGATCGAATCAAGTCCCATGCAACCTAATCTACGAACCCTTCCACTTTCCAAACTGCTGCCAGTCTCTAAACAACATACCAAACACTGCTCTGCCACTCGAATCTAGCCCATCGCTGATGCATCTCCTCAGTTCGGGCGTCGTTGTGTCGAAGATGGCATAAAGTCCTGGGATCATCTTCTCTCGGATAGCGGGCGCCATACGCATCTCCAATTGCAGCTTGATGTAGGTCATGAGCAGGAACTGCATGTGTTGGCCCGCCATCTTCTTGGCTTTGTCTGTGGCCGACGTGAGGTTGTTATGCTGCGAGCGGGTTACGGATGAGACGGAGGGGTCGCAGATCAGCGTTAGTAGGCGCGTGTATGCGGTAGCGTGGATCAAGGTTAGAGGATGGGAAGGTGATAGCCATGAGGGCGCGGCGTGAGAGCGCAGGACTTTGTTGTTTGTGTGCGGGAGAGGTGTGAAGAGACTGCGTAGCAGAGCTTGCATTACTTGCACGACGAGGTGAAAATGGCCTTGCAGTTTCAAGCGGTGCGAGGTGAGGATTGTGCGGAGTAAGTGACACAAGTGTAGGTAGATAGTGCCCGAGCGGAGTTGGTTGAGAGCAGGACTAGATGGCGAGCAGAGTATTGAGATGCTGCCGATTGTGCTGTCGATATTCCATTGTGATAGTGCGCGACCCTAGATGAATGTTAGCTATAAAATCTTCTTCTCATTTAGAATTGGCTTACCTTGGTACGAAGCATCATCTCCATGGTCTCGCTGATGAGGCAAAACTCTCTGATCGAGGTTGTTTTCAATAATTCGTTATTGAATGCAGAAAATGCCGTTGACAGACTAAAATCATCATTTGCATCGTTAATTAGTCGAGAGTCTATAATTATTAGCTTTGGCCAGTACTTCGATTCGTTCAACTGACCTTCGCATGTCACAATGATGTGTCTGGCCATCAACAACTTATCCAGTTGCTTCAGACCTTCCCCTTTATCTCCGATCACTCTTCGAAGTAAGTTCAACTTCTCCTTCTCATCTTTGCCATGAGTTAGAGCGAGCGCTTGATCATGAATAGCTTTTCTTCCAGAAAGCGAAACAATGTCGTTCTCCTGCTCAGCTTCTAGAACCTCTTCAGCAACCTTTGGTACATAAGTAGCCATGAAGACCTTGAGGCGTTTCCCTGTAGCAAACTTGTTATCTTTAGACGTATCAAAGGCGCCCGAGGTCTTAACAAGCTTAGAAACTTTTGCTCCATCAACTCCGGCGACTTCCAATGCATCTATTGTGCAGAGCATCTCCAATGATTCGGGTGTATCGTCACTTGCTAGAGTCCCCGAACTCAAGAATTTCTTGAGTCTATGATGTAGAGTCTTTGATAGAGTCTGTTTCATTTCACCAAAATCCGCAGTGGTTATGAGATCGAGTTCTTCCAAAGAATTTACCCTTGAGGAGAGGCTTCTGAACAAAACCTCCACTAGCTTAATTAAGACGTATGGCGACTTCTTTTCGCTCTTAGTCTCCTGGAGATATTGCAAAGCGTCTGATATGTATTTTCGGCTTGGGGGTTGCTCTACGTTGGACATAACATGCCTATTTCTTTAATCAGTATAGAGCTTGTTAACAACCTGATGCGGTTGGCTTACGATAGAATCAAGCGAGCTATTTCAGCAAATATGCTCAATGTAACTCTTGGGAATTGACTTTGTAACGATAGCCCATTCCCTAGATGAACGAGATCCTGGAAATTCATGCCCTGATTTTGGTTAATGCCATGATTCAATCAGAAGTTTAGGATGCTAACCTCATATGCCGGAAAACGTCGTAGAAATTTGCCTCTTAAAGCTAGGACTACTGGATGTGTTGGAGTGAATTTTGCTTGCTCTGAAGGTAGGCTTTCATCCTCAGTTTTAAGCCAGTCAATCATAATAAACTGTCTTTGTTTTCGAGAGAAGACTTCAAGAGGCAAGTCAAGTAATGCCTGGACAGCAAAAAGCGCTACAGAGCCAGTTTCCTGTTGTGCTGGTTGATTCGGTAAGGTAGTATCACCACTTTGCAGGATATCAATCAGTTGGCCTATTTAAAGGTTAGAAGAAAATCGTTTTATATAATAACACTGTGAATCGCTTACCAATAATCTCAGGCTGATTGTGTATATAATCATTTTGTATGATGGACTTCCATAACTGCAGGAATGCGGGTCCATTGGTACTGAACCAGGGTGTAGACAGTCCAAGCAAGCCCTCGGAAGAAGACGCAGCATAGATAATACAAAGTATCAAATCTTTGAACCCCTTAAATTCGGCGTAGAGTCTAGAGAAATTAGCGAGTGGAATATTCTCAAAAAGAGAAGTAACTTTACCTGAGTACTGTTGAATAATCGACTGTGATACATCGAAGACATGACCAAATCATCCAGCCAAATCCTCGGGCTAGTGTAGGATCGGTTGAATTGCGTATATCATCACCCATGTCCTGAGCTTTCGACTTATATAGGTCTTTGCGAAGACGCTTAAGATCTGTACCTAACCTGGTCAGGAAATTCATGATCGTTGGTTTTGCAGCATCTGCAAATGTTTCATGGCCTTGAGCAACTGTCCAGATAGCACATGCACATCTAAACTTCTCAAGTTCTTCGAGGCCTTCAGCTGCCTTTTCTGACTTGGATCTGATAAGATCCCCTTCGGAGGTCGTCTTGATCAAAAGCGAGAATGGTGATGACTTTTCTGACCAAAGAGTACTAATTCTCTCTATGGTTGGTGCGTTCGCCCATCCGAGTGTCCGAGAGATGATTCTCCAGCACCGCCATCGATATCTCTCATCAATTTTGGAGAATACTTTCTTTCCAGAAGTAGACTCAAACATAATCTCGTAAAGTCGTAAACCAACAGCATCAACAACCTCTTCTCTCTTAATCGAACCCGCTATAGCCTCAAGAATCACCAAAGCCGCAGTGGGATGCTCCTTAACTTCAGATTCTAGCCATTCCAAGACTTGTATAATTTGTTGTAATGTTAAGGAAGCTTCCAGAAGCTTGCTGAACTCTGACTGGAGGACTTCTTCTTCCCATACACTGAAGACCTCAAGATCTGTTCTCTTGCGTTGCGTTTCAGATTCTACGAGTTGTGTATACCAGTGTTTGATGAAGCCTGTCAAATCTCTTGCTCTTGAAAATTCTTTCATGAGAGGTACCAGAACATTGTCAAGAACTTGGTACTGTACTACTGCCCAGCTGGAACTGAATGGAGCGTTTGTGAGCTTGCTCAGAACTGTCTTCAATAGATCAGCATCCTCGCTTGGAATCAACAATACATTGGCGTCAAGGTCTATGATTTTTGCGAGAAGAATCCAGTCAAACTGTTCAGCTGGTCCGGTAAATGTTAAGGTAGAAGTGATCGATCGAAGCGTGGAGAGATCCAGTGATAATTTATGATCGATAGCGCTCTGAACCATGGCGCACAAAGCTTTTGTGGACGTTGGTGTTCTTCGAGAAGGCATTGGTTCTACCAAGGTGGCAAAGACTTTCTGGAGCCAGGTTTCATCCTGTGATCGACGACGACGACCTCCGTGTGGCTGCAAAGATCTGATAGCTATTGCAAAGAGGACTGAGGCGTTTTCGGCATCAAATAAGACAGATGCTCGAGTCAGATCTCGTAGAACGTCTGGTGTATGTTCCGATATATCTGTAGAGGTTTCCGGAACTGGTATAATACTAACCGCCGCCTTGGCTGGTAGAATTATATTTCGTGCAACAAGTTCTTCTAGCTCTGCTGTCCAATCGTGTTCTACCGATTGTGTGGTCTGTGAAGAACGAAGGATCGACAACAGGGCCCCAGTAGTATGGAGAGAGAACTGAGCTGTGGCATCACTACTTGGTGTGTGCAGCCCCCAGGCAGCAATAAATGGACGGAGCCAGTTTTGTCTTTTCGAGTTGCCCGTTTGGTCTAAGCTTTTCACGACCAAAGAGCTCAAAGAAAGCCATAATCCTAGGATTTTTGCTGACTCTTCGGCCGACGTTCTGAGGACCGACTTCATATACTCTGTAGAGAAAGAGTTGAATTGCTCTCCTTTGAGACTTTTGCCATTTTCCTGGGTTGATTGTAGAATGGTGTTCATGGTATCGAATAATGCGTACAGCAACTCCATTGACCCGTCGCTAGTTGATTGTCCATCTTGTATCACTAATTCTCCAGTCCGTCTGCGTTTCTTTGAGACCTTGGGTTTCTCCGAAATGATCGCACTTGATTCCAAAGTAGTCTTTAACGCAGCGCTGGTATCTAACTTCTTCTTGGCATCCTCGAGGGTTTGTTGTAGAATTGTCATGAACTTTCTCTCGTTGAGCACCCGAGCTGCATTCGGCAAAGGTATGATTTGAAGAACATGTCTAAGCAATCTCCAAGATGTAGGTGATTTCCTATTCGATCATAAGTATCTCTCCGTCGCATCATTTCCAATCAATCGAACCTTGGTATATCATCTTTCGGTGCTTGTAACCTCTTCAAGAGCCATCTGAGAAGCCACTCCTCTCGTCCATGAAGCACTGCAGTTTTGCCCGCACCTGGCGAAAGAACTTCGCTGCCCAAATCTCTGCCAACACGATCGATATCCTCTCCAATAAATTTCGCAGCTTCTAGGAGCTGGTCGTCGAATGGCGCGGAGTCTTTCTCCAGCTGGACAAGCCGTTCTTGCGCAGCGCGAGATTGAGAGGCCTATGGAAATATTAGAAGTTGACTCAAATTCGGTCGGAGGGGCGCATACCATTTTGCAAAATTGTTGTTTGCAAGAGTTTGAAGAGATGTCCAATGCCCCTCGATCGACATTCACTTTCACCTCACAAAAAAACATCACCGCGGGCGGCAGAAAAGCCGATACCATTCCTGACTGGTCAAAGCTCGCTCACCGCCCAGCAGACGGGAACCACGAATTGTCGCCGGAGCAAGCCCAAGGTCGATTGAATTCTGGACATAACAGCCGTCTACCGCCTGCAATTCCTCACCTACCATACATCTCAGTACGTATCCGCGCGTGCGCTGCTGTCAATTGAGTGCTAACGGTTCTAGCTAGACTATTGCAGCTATGCCTGAGACATCCATTTCTCCTCCAGCGGTCGTCGCGCGACCAAGCAAGCCCGTCAGTGAAGCTTTGTTGAACGAGAAGGTAAGCTTCCCCCGGTCTCTTATGAGACTATACAGGAAATGCAGGAAGAAAGGGACTGATCGGGCGCGTAACATCATAGTGGGATCGCTGCCTCTCTTCTCTTCTCATCCGCTCATCGCTCGGCCTCGGTTTCGGTGTTGTCTTCTCAGTGCTCCTGTTCAAACGACGAGCTTGGCCCGCCTTCGTAGGCGCTGGATTTGGTGCTGGAAGAGCGTATGAGGAGTGCAACAGTTCATTTATCAGAACGGGGAAGGAAGGTGTCCGGGTACAAAGACCATAGGGGGGTTTTCATGAAGGGGGGAGGACGGTTTAGACGGACGGGTCATGAGGGCATAAAGATGGACGGCTTGTACAAAAGAAGAACCTAATCATGGGAGGAGTAAGCTCAATCCAATTCTATTTGCACTACTTGATGTGAGTGGGTTGCTGGTGAATGTGTGTATACTCCACATACAACAGCGAGGGGCTAGCATGGTCAATTCTTGTTATTATGTTCATGCTCAGTATTATTCGTTCCTTGCGCCTGTCAGATTAGCCATGTATCCTTCAGATCAGCGACCTGCCTGTATCGCAGGTAAAAGATTATCGCTATAAGCACTGTATCCGGAACGGAGACAACCGAAGAAGCGTTAATATAAGACGACACCAAGTTTAGCCAGCTCTTAAAGGGCACCTCCACTATTCTCCTCTCAAGCACATGCAAGCTTTTGTTGCACGACGCATTATTTAGCTTCATCTGCTAGTTCAGCATGGGATGAGCGAAGTTTAGCTCTTTTGCTTGCAAGGGTCGGCGTTTGCGATACGCTCGATACAATGGCGTCGTTTCTAAACTGCTAATAAGTAGCTCGTGCTTTTTTATCAGTGGGCGAGTGGCCTTAGTTTTGTCAGCTGGCTTCTTGTTCGTCGACCGTGTCGGTACGTACCGACTGAGGTGCATAGTAAAGAGAGAACCTCCAATAGTAACCGGTCTGAAAGAAAGCAGGAAAAGGCGATAGTTCCGGTTGAGCTTATATGGAAAATTATTACTTGTGTATGCCGAGCAGGAGTTGCGGGTTGGGGATTTTCAGAATACCTAAGGTTATATTTGATACGCTGGTATAGAAATCGAGCCCTTGGCTGCATCTACAACTTCCGCATATGTATCTTGCTTCTAACCAGATGCGTGCCTTTTGAGAATCGGTGTGGTAGGTAGTCTCCGTTTTGTAGATGGACATATCTCGGCAGCCAAATCCGTCGCCGGATAGGATAAGTCAAGGGAGATAGCCGGGCACGCTAAGGTAAAGAATATATCGTTGGCTACCTCATAATGCTATAAGCTTATACCTCACGGTAATTGTACACGGCTTTTGAGAATTGCATGCTTCTTGCCAATGGATGGTTTGGGTAATATATTACACACGTAGTTGTTTCAGTATTGTGCCACCAAAGGCTAACGGAAGGTCAGGCTACTACTGGAAGGTAACTTTATACTTATGCTCGCTATGTACCAAATGGTTCAGATCAGTATAGGTAGATAAAGCGCAGGGCAGAGAAAGAAGAGCGAGTGGCTATTTTGCTGAAGGATGTCGTAGAATTTGAGACTCCGACTCAGAGTCCTATCCCATAAAATCTAGCACTCTCTTTAGGTCCATGTTCTTGCTGTTGATCATACTATCCTTCCAGTCTGTTGAACCACAAAGCTCGCTCCTCCACAAAAGCCATTCCGTTCCAGTCCGGTAAGCTGCCTGAAGCTACTGCTCTGCACTTCTCCTCCTCATGGTAACCCCGTTCTGGCATTTGCCATCGCATTCAACACTGGCCACCAAAACCTCCGTCCCCATTCCTGTAGCCTCAACATCCTCCATCTTTTGGTTCTTGGAGGGTACTCCTTTAACCATCCCGAAGCGAGCTAACCTCTCTACAATGCTCCTTCTTATCATTCTGTGCTCGAGATGGTCGCCACCCCTCATCATGTCCTGTCGATACCGCCGCCCTTCGACAAAAGTGTATTGGCCCTTGAATAACTTTCTGCGGAAGATTTTGAAGCTACAATCGACTGCAACGATGATGACCCAGATGAACATGAGAACAAATACAACGAGACTCGCGATTAGAATGGTCATTTCCAGTGGTGTGACTTGAATGTCGACTGTATTGTCTAGGTGTGGCCGATCGAGGAGTTTATATGTGCTGCTTTTGAGAGACGGCGCCGAGTTTGGATAATCAGGACTGGCGCGGCACCCTCGACGGTCGCAGAACTTAGGCATGGTGGTCCGAATAAATGTGGAGGTTCGGACAGGGCTGCTGATAATCATATCAAATAAGAAGCTGGTACGGTGCGGTTTGGCGTGGTTCAGTGATAGGTAACTTTACGTTGAGAATCTTAGGTTATAAGGATGCTTTGAGAGGAGAGACTGTTAGGTCTTCTTCCTTCTTGAAAGACATGTCTGAACTGTAAAGCGCTTTGCTAGCTAGCAGTGAAGGAAAGTGCATTGCCTGCCATGATTGCCCTTTCCCTCACATAATTCATAAAGGCAGTGAACACTGAGTAGGCATGTGACTTGTTACCATTCTATGGAGTGTTAAATTCTGCTCTGGTATGAAATTTTTTGTTTCCTCAGAATTGTGTCTCGACCAGGAGAGCATGTGACAGGTGGTACACCAGGCTACCGAAAGAAACAACATGACATAAAGCCATCTAGTCAAACTTTCCCCCTCCATTAGGGGGGAGATGTCGAAGAGTTACTATTCCAAGAACCAATGACTGCAGTGCTGCGAAAATAGATGCTGTGACAATAAAGGCCATCGATATCATTCCAGTGACTACAGTACGGACAGCTTGTCCTGTACATTTGACGAGCTCGAGCCAGACGGGAGAAGAATTATCTTGTTTCAAAATGCTTCTCCTACGACCCAGCACTGGGTTATCGGCACTGCAAGAAACAAAAGGCCAGGCTCGGCTCGATCCTCAAAGCTCGACACATCCTCGTCGCAACATTGAGATTCCTTGATTCCAAGGAATACACGCTGGGACTACCAGTCTCTAGCACAACACCATCACTGAAGGCTGCACCTAGGCAAAAGTATGTAGAGAGTTCCGACGAGCCTCTACTCCTGAAAAGTTCGAGACTTTTCTGCAGGACAACTGGCCGTTACTAGCCTCGAGAACCGTTGGCCCGTGTCGAAATGCTGCTGAAGTCTGCAACGCCCCAACGCCGATATGTGTCAAGTCGAACGATGAACAACACATTGACTCGGATCATCCTTCGGCATTGCTATTGCTCCTTAAAACACCGGATCAGCAAGAACAAGAAATGCCAACCGGTATTCTCGAGCGGATGGACCTGAGGATGACTTGCAGCTGTTTCGCAACTTTCTGGAGAAAAGGATGAAAAGACTTTCAGAGTTCACGGAGCTTGTACCAACCCACGGCGGATCCATCACATCATTATCATCATCATCATCGTGGCCAGCAGCAGCAGCCCCTATTATTATTATTGACCGCTTATCACCAACCCGACGCATGGCAAAGTCGTGGATGGCAGGGTCATTTGAGTGGCCATGGCCCGTGAGAGCAGCGTAAGATTGTCTGGCACGACTCCAGCAACCAGCTGGTCTTAGCAGAGCAGACAAAGTGCGCTATTGAAACATACGCCGACAAGCGAAATGATGCGATGATACTTTGACAGGAGATGTTCGTCAAGAACCTGGAGATGAAGGCTTCTTCAAACAGATGATCTTTCTAGAAGCTGTGGATGAAGCAAGGCTAGCGATCACGGGCTATAATTATTCGTGATAAGGTACGAGTGCAGAAGATGAGACGGAGATCTTTGCTGAGCGACCATGAATAATGTGATGGCGTGGTGCCATTGGGCGAGCGGGCAGAGACGTTGGTTTCACGAGACTCATGCAAGGGGCTCGAGCAAGGACAGCGACACAACCCATGGACTTTGAGGCGATGAGTGGGTGATGAGTGGATGATGAATGATGAATCTGGCGATTCTGGCGATGATGAATCTCCTGGGTGCCGGATAGACAGATACAGAGGGGGGGTGAAAGGCCTGGAAACAAGCCATCCGAGCGCTGTTGAAGGGTTGAAGAGCGAACTACAGCATAGGACTCCAAGCCCACAAGGACTTACGGCTGGTATCCCATCGCTTGCTGTGTTATGTGCTGTTTCCGGGGGATTTGGGGGGCTCTTGACTCTTGAGGGGCTTTAGGGGCTTTAGGGGGGAGATCGAAGCCACTTGCAGCGTGAACTTGTGGCGTATATTGAGCTGCAGGCTCAAATTGCCTCCCCATCTTTTTTTCGCAAGCTAAAGGCTTAGAGGCTGCATGTGCCGTCTCCCAGAGTCCCAGAGTCCCAGCTCTGTACGAGTAATAGGTAAGCGACAGCCGAGCTTCAATGGTTCATGTCGGTCGATGGTCTTTGGGCTTTGGCTGGTCTGGCCAGCGATTGAATAATAGGAGGACAAGTGTGCTACGAGTATTTACCGCCTACTACCTACTACTACCTACTGCCTATTACCTATTACCAACTACCTATTACCAACTACCTACTACAGTACCTACCCTACCTACAGCACATCGAAGTACACTGTGCCGCCACAGCCTCCAAACAAGAAAGATGGACACCTTCTGGCCCATGTACCCTCTTTCGGAGATCTGATACGCTTTTCATCCTGGGGTCCATTGACAAGCATCAGGCACACGGCCTAGCGAATAAACGGTAATATTCCCTGGCCCCTAGTCTGCCGAAAGCAGCTCAAGGGGGGACATCGACTCCACTACTTCCAATCTCTCAATCTTTGAACTCTTGAACTCTCCGTCGTCCAGTCTCAGTCTCAACTCAAAGATCACCTCCAGACTTCTCCCTCCAGAAGCAATTGTCTGCCCACCGTCACCGTCACCGTCACCTCCGACAACGACAAAGACACCACCACCCCACGGCCACACCCTCATCTGCGACGAGGTCTTGCTGGTTCTTTGAGTCCTTTGCCCTGCATTCCAACCCTACACCCTCGCTCTGGTCGGACTGAACTCGTACCTGATCTCCCTATCGCGTACCTGTATTCACGCCTGCCAACCCAACTTTGCCCAGCCATCGAATTGTTGCATCGCAGTGTGCTGTCATCCATCGCTCCGGCTGTACCGCTGTGTGAAGAACCATATCCACGGCCTATTGCGACAGAGGAGCCTGAGAGGAATTGATCTGGTAAGTGAAGTTGTCGCCGGTACCCTCATCTATCCCAAACGGCCCGCTACTGCTGCGAGGCCTGAAACTCGAAACATCAACAACCTCTTAACGTAAAGCTTATCGGCTGCTCCAACATACACAAACATCATAGCGACCCCATCATCACAATTGATCTCGGTGTTGCCGCTGTGCTAAAATCATCATGCTTTGAGCTTCGACCAGCCAATATTTCATGTTGCGTAAATCGATTAATTTCCGCGCTAACGATCACCCGCTTTAGAACCTCAACTTTCCCACTCGCGTCTCGATCTTGCGATCAACAATCCCCATCAACCTCATCGAAAATATCACATCGGGCTACCGTGCCATATTTCATTCGAGATGGGTTGCGGTATGAGTTCTGAGGAGAAGGAGGGCAAGGCCCGCAATGAGGAGATTGAGAACCAGTTGAAGAGGGATAAGATGTTGCAGCGCAACGAGATCAAGATGCTGCTACTCGGTCAGTATCAAACGATACCGTCGACCATCTTTACATGGCTAATAATTAGCAGGTGCTGGAGAGTCCGGAAAGTCGACGATCTTAAAACAGATGAAGCTTATCCACGAGGGGGGCTATTCTCGCGACGAAAGGGAGTCCTTCAAGGAGATCATCTTCAGCAACACCGTGCAGTCGATGCGAGTCATTCTTGAGGCTATGGAATCTCTCGAACTTCCTCTTGATGTAAGTACACGATCTTGATGATTCTCATTCGCTCTAAGGGTTGCGCACGATGATTGTTGTTGCGCAATCTTGTGCCGACAGTTCTCAAAACAATCCCAGAAACCTCATTCTAACCACCCAAAACAGGATCAACGTGCTGAATATCATGTTCAAACCATCTTCATGCAACCCCAACAGATCGAAGGCGACAATTTACCCCCGGAAGTTGGAAGTGCCATCGCAGCTCTGTGGAGGGATGCTGGTGTTACAGCTTGTTTCCAGAGGTCGAGAGAGTACCAATTGAACGATTCCGCACGATAGTGAGTACCTCAATGATAATGTATGGCAGTGAATACTAACAGATCGCGATAGTTACTTCGACAACATTGAGCGCATTGCTCAGCACGACTACATGCCTAACGACCAAGACGTTCTCCGGTCGCGTGTCAAGACAACTGGTATCACTGAGACGACATTCATCATTGGCGATTTAACATACCGTATGTTTGATGTGGGTGGACAACGATCTGAACGTAAGAAGTGGATTCATTGCTTCGAGAATGTCACGACCATTCTTTTCCTCGTCGCCATTTCCGAGTACGATCAGCTTCTTTTCGAGGATGAGACGGTCAACCGTATGCAAGAAGCTCTCACCTTGTTCGACTCTATCTGCAACTCCAGATGGTTCATCAAGACATCGATCATTCTCTTCTTGAACAAGATCGATCGCTTCAAGGAGAAGCTCCCAGTTTCGCCAATGAAGAACTACTTCCCCGACTACGAAGGTGGTGACGACTACGGATTGGCTTGTGATTACATTCTTAACAGATTTGTATCCTTGAACCAACATGAGACAAAACAAATTTACACTCATTTCACTTGCGCCACAGACACGACCCAGATTAGATTCGTCATGGCAGCGGTCAATGGTAAGCTTACTTCTTGTGTATCGAAAGCGAAACGCTAACAATTCCCAGATATTATCATCCAAGAGAACTTGCGTCTCTGCGGTCTGATCTAATCGCATCAGCAATAAATCGGCTGTTCAGACAGCATTTCCTACGGACATTCTAATATACATCGGCGTTCTTAAAAATTCGGTGGTCGTTTACCTTTATACCAGCACCTGCGCATCCAGACCTTTCGAAATTAAATCCCATTACCTCACGACTACCCCGGTTCGCCATGGACGTTTACGTGCAGGATATGGAATAATGAAATGGCTGTGCTTTGCAACCTTCAGCAGGCAGCCCTTGCTCTTCTTGTAACTCTTGTTATTCCTTGCAATACTTGTTTCCTTGTTCACATCACTACTGTCAAAGGAGTTTGATATTTCTTTCCCAAGCTTCTTTATTGTGATTTTTAATTGAGCGAACTGCATTAACGGTTGGCTATTCTCCTACGGTGGATAAGATGGGGAGAATTCATGAGAGAGAAAGGGAATGTGAAATAAGACAGTGAAGCGATTCTGATGATTTCATTAAGTCAACTAAGGTGGTATACCATTTTTCCAGATGATTGGATCTGGTGGGTACCGGTTAACCAAATGAAATTGTATGATATGTCTTTGTCTTGTGAGATGTCTCCCTATTGATTGTGACCAAGGTGGCAGCAGCAGCAGCACCTGACCATATGAGACACTGGATACAAAGTGACTGAAATCACAACAACAGAGGAGGTTCTCATTACCTTCAATCTACCCTGGCCTGTGCCTTCCTTCCTCAGCCCCCAATATAATGAAAGTAATTGCTTGTCACCCCGCTGCCGCCGCCGTCTGATAAGGTCGGACCAGATCAGATAGATCCTCCATCCTGCCGCAATCCGCAATCCGCAAGTGCAAGCCAGCAGCTGCCCCAGATTCGGGATCTCCCACCCCCATCCCCTGTCTTACAATACAATACCTTAGGTTGACAACGACGACGGGGAGCAACGACCAAGCAAACGAAACGAAACAAAACAAAACACGGCCAACTAACTAACTAACTTGACGGCCCTCTTTTCTTCCACCCACTCCAAACCCACTCCAAAGAAGCGCAGCGTGGAGGGGGATATATCATGAGGCTCTCCTTCTTGTCCCTGATCACTAGCCTCCTCGTAGCTCACACGCATGCCCTCATCACCCTCTCCTCCCTCACTACCCTCTCAGACGTGACGGTCCTTTCTCGTTTGAAGATTCGCCATCTCGTTTCCTCCCCTTCTGCGTCTTCGCTGGGGGCTCAGGTTGTACGTGCGGTCCTTTCTCTACCTATGTGTATGTTGAGTCAGCGAGTAGGAGAGCTAATTCTGGGGGGTCAGGTTGTTGGGAGTCCTGAGAGAAGAGATTTGGATTCTGTATGTCTCTTTTCCTTTTTCTTTTCCTGGCGTTTTTGAGAAGGGGGTGTTGATTTGAGATATGTGTGAGATAGGAGATTGGAGAGGTTTTGAAGGAGTTGAATGGAGAGTTTAAGAGGGAATTGGATAGAGGGTTTGACGATGACGGTGATGATGAACACAACGAAGTAAATGAAAAAGAAGGAGATAGTGGTGGGTCCGCCGTAAGTCATTCTCTTTCTCCTCTCTCCCCCGCCCTCTCTTTTCTCTCTCACACTTTCTTTTCTGTCGAGTCTTGGTTTTAATTCCTGGTGAGAGAATAGGAGTGTACAGAGATTACAGCACAGCATCACGTTTTCATGAACGCTACGGTATGGCTGGTCCGGGACCTGTTTGATCTCGTTCCTTTAATTGGAGGAGAGAAGAAGGAGATGGAGGTGGGAGTCCGAGAGATGCAGAGGACTTGGGCTAGTAGAAGTTCTGTAAGCTCTTTTGTTTCTTTTTCTTCTTTTTTAGGGAAGGTTTGCAGAGGCCATGCTAATGTAGTGGCTGGTGGTTAGAATATCCAAGAGAGGAGTTTTATCGAGCAGTTGCTTGCTTGCTACCAGAACCAGGCCCAGACTTGCTTTAAGAAGAACGAGGTCCTGAGGAGGTGTGTTGAGGTGGTCGAGTATTTGAATGATTTGATAGATGCTTTTCAATGAGCAGAACAAAACTCGCCGTCATAAGTAGGAAGGAAGTGTAGATGATTTTAATTAGACCTTGATTAGGAAGAATTACCTTGTATCCTACTCTATCTCTACTCTTCCAACTATAGAATTACTAACGCAAAAATAAACCTTCTCCTCGGGTATAGCCAAAATTTTAGGATCATTAAGGAGATGGGAGAGAGTCGTCATCAGACATGTCTTATATATCATGATGTGAGAAAGTATGCAGAAGATCACATAACCACACAGCATCCGTCCAGTTTCTTGAGAACCCGCGGTAGGAACTTCTTCGCCAGCTTCTCCAGCTCGTCGTTCTGGTTGTTTCCATTGTTGTTCTGGTTGTTGTTCCCGTGTTGCTGGCTTCCTTGTTGCTGGCCGGGATATCCTCCATGTTGCTGCTGCCCTCCGTGCTGTTGCTGGCCGCCATGTTGTTGATTACCTCCATGCTGTTGCTGCTGACCACCATGGCTATTCGCTGGTGGTATCACAGCTTCTCCACCTTGAAGGTTGACGTATATTACACCGGCATTCTCCTCTGTCGCATACTGCAGGCCCAATTCCTGGCATACTTTCTCGACTCGTGGTTTAATCTTCTGGACGTGATTCACCGAGTGATTTCCCTTCCCCACAATCCTAATCGCAATCAGTATTCCCTCCCTGCCCTTGCTATAGAGTCAAAACTCACACGTGCAAATGCGACTGTCCATGTTGTTGCGCATATCTGATTCTCTGCTCCAGGATATCCTCTGCTTCCTGCACGAACTGACCATGGAGATCAATGGTATCGTCCGGCACTCGTCCCTGCGAATTGTTCTCGCGGAAGATGAAATCCGAAGCCTGCTTGTTATACTGGTCCATCTTAGCCGCATGGCTCTTGCCCTCCTCCGATAAATCATGCGCCGCTGCTCCATCGCCGCGCTCGTATGCCTGATGTGCCTATTTGCGCAGCCCGCGGGGGGGCTCTCGTCAGTCAAGTTACTTTTCGTACTTTGCGAACTTCTTGTCTCTTTTCTTCGTACTTTGTCAAAACAGGCCCCGCGCTTGGAGGCTTCTGCGCGCGCCAGATCGCGCAGCCGGTCATATTCTGCCTCGGCGTCGTTGCTGCTCGAGTGGTTGAAGGCTGCGTGCGCACCGCGGTTAGCACTGTTTGTTCCTGACTCGGATTGCGGGGACCTGGCTGCGTTCTTTCTTGCACCTGAAGCTTCGCACGTACCTTTTCCGCCCAATCGGGTCATGGGAATTGAATTGGGCGACATGATGAGGATTCCGCGCTGCAAGACTGCCTGTGAGACTTGACGGGCACGGTTTATGAGGAAGTTGGAATAGCTGTTTTGTTGTATCGTCTCGACGAGATTCAAGGTCGCTAGCTTCGATATAAACACCAGGGTCCCTGGGATTCTTTCAGCCACGGCAACCTCAGCTCTACAGGGATCAATCCCAAGCACAAGCTACATCTCAGCCGGCAAGGTACATGTTAATTTCAGCTGGTCACTTGCATCTTGCATCTTGCATTGTGGCTGGGATTTTGATTATAAGTTGTGTATTTCATATAACTTCAAATAAAAACTAGAGTTCATCAAACGTCTCATGTAAAATACAACCTAACGCCAAACTCGCCAGGCTCGCCTTTGATTCCTCTCCTTTGTTCCTTTCTCAATTGATTTCCCCTCACTCACGTATAACCGCCAGACACTTTTCGTGACTCTAACTCTTTCCCTGCTAATTTGTCATTCATGAGCAACTCCAGTGCTTCCAGCAACCGCCTTGCGCCATCTTCGGTGATCTGATAATGGAAAACAAGTCTCCCAGATGGATAGGTCATGACCTGTCTGTCCTTGCAGTAATCGACAAAGGCAGCCGCCGGAATCCCAACGGCTTCAAGATCTAATACAATCATACTTGTTTGCACAGGCATGGCAATCTTGTATCCAAAGCTCTCTAGAACAGCTGCAGTACGTTTGGTCAGAGCGTGAACCGCTGGAAGTCGAGGCACTGCATGATCAATAGCTGCAGAAGCTGCTGCTGCCATCATGCCGGGCTAGATTTTATATCAGCGTTGAGTCTTCAAATCAGGAAAGTGGATAGTCTTACCTGTCTAGTTCCACCGCCAAACATCTTACGGAACCACTTCGCTCTGTTGATGAACTTTCGGCTTCCAAGGATCACACTTCCCATGGGAGCTCCCATACCCTTGGCGAGGCAAATGGACATACTGTCGAAGCAAGCGGCATAGTCCTTCAGGTCTACTCCTTCACCTGCTACACCATCAAAGATCCGAGCTGCGTCAAGGTGCATGGCGATTGGTGAGGATCCCTCAGGTACAGGGTAGTTTCGGACATAGTCTGATATCTCCTGCGCGTCCTTCAGAGGAAGAATGGTACCGGAGAGTGTGTTTTCGAGTGAGACCACTCTTGTGGGAGGGAAGTGGATATTTCCGTCGGCGATGATGTTTTTCTTCACATCTTCCAAGGTCAAATGGACTCCGTTCTTAGGGTGAACTCCTGTAACGGTTGCCTGACTGAATACTGGAAGGGCTCCGCTCTCCCAGCACTGGACGTGGGCTCGATGATCCAGGAGAACAGTATGAGGGGGTTGGTGAAGGTGTGTTCTCAAGCAGATCTGATTTCCCATGGTTCCGGACATGGCCCAGAGAGCAGCCTCTTTCCCAGTCATGGCACAGAGTTTGTCTTGTAGTGCATTGACAGATGCATCGCCAGAAGCATCACCTTCCTCGTCATAGATGTCATCTCCGAAAGATGCATCGATAATTGCCTGGATCATGGCTTCTGTTGGGACGGTAACAACATCGGAACGAAAGTCTGCATTCGCCCTTTTTGTTGCTGCTTGTAGCTTTTTTGTGGGTGTGTATTTGAAAGATGAGGCCTCCGTTGAAGGAACACAGAATTCTGTTGCGGATGGTGCCATGATGATTTTTCTTCTTCGTGTGATGTTGAGGGAGTAGAGAAGTATCAAGGCCACAGAGGTACTTTATATATGCGAACAATCAACGTATGGTGGTCTGAACTGATCCCGATAGACTAGGGAGTAGTTTCCCGCGGACGGTTTGATCTTGGGCGGGATCTGATACATACCGCTTAGTACCCACACAAGGTACCTAAGTAGGTACACGACCCAACCTAGTTAATTATCATGCTTTCTATCGTATGATTGAGTTTTTATATATATATCATTGTTAAATGCTTTCTATTTTCTTTTTTGCTACTCTTTTCTCCGCTTTTCTGATATTTCTCGGTTTTTTACTGCTTAGATTACAATATCAGCCGTATTCAAGTATATCATACCTCAACTGATTACCAGTCAACTAGAAACTGTTATCTATAGTTCTTGGCAGTTATAACCACTGTTTCCTCAATCCCTATACTTTTGGGAAGTTTAAAAGAAAGAAAGGCTCAAGAAACTCATGAAAACATCTCGGGAAACGCTCGGAGACTTCGGGATTGTCTTCTTTGAGTTTAAAGACATGACTCCAAACGAGAATATCACGGAGACAAAGGTTTGGTTTCTGATGCTTCACTTCTTTCCCCGCTCACTTGGTCGCCTTCTAGCTTCGGGTAGGTAGATCTGAACCTCAGATTCGTCTTCAAGTTGACGTTTTTAAGTTTCCCGCTCTCCTTCTTCCTCTCGCCGAAGCCCGAAATCCAGAGCCTATTACCCCGTTCGCTGTATAATGCGCAATGAAGAGGGGAACATGATTTTCAAGGTTGAAAACTCAGAATGTGGATCCTAAGTGTGTACGCATTCGTGAAGAATAATCGCTTAGGGACGCGAAACACGGAAGAGCATAGGCGAACCCCACGATTAGCAAAATGACGAAGAAAAGCTTAGCACAGAACAAAGATCTCTATAATTTAGTCTTGTTTTGGTAGCTTGTAGCCTGTTTCTTAAGGCTATCCGCTTTGATTGAAATCAGAATTTGACGAATTGAACTATGGCTCTACCCTACGATAACTTTTCTAACTGGTTGGATTAACTCGAAGGACATTTTTGTATAGGCCAAATTCTAGGCTCGAGACCCCGGTCTTGAACCTGCTAGGCTTCGGCTTAAGAGTTAACTTTTACATAATTCTTTAAACTTCTCGAGTGGATCTTCTTCGAAAGGTTTTCGCGAAGGCTACGTAGTCTTTTCGTTGTCGCATTTCGCTAACCACAGGAAAATAAACTCTGGGTCACTTGCGGGAAACTTTCATTAGCGACGGCGAGTTTCCCGCGGGAGCGCACAACTTTAGATTTGTTACAAGTGTACTCTAGGACTTCTCCACGGATAACTGTCCCACCAGATCAGCGACCATGGAGGCTTCTCCTACTCCCTCGATACCATCAGCTCGGCCCTATCGGTCACATAAGGTACTTCAACCCCTCATGCTAAAGCCTTGTTTCATAGTTCCGTTTTGACACCCCGAGCTCGGGGTGAAGCATGATGGCTTAATAAGGTATCTCGGAGGCCCTAAGATCTTGTCATATAACTCCTTAGCTTCTTAAACAGCACGATAACTAACCCTAAACTTTAGCTGCGGGCTTGTGACTATTGTAGGAAGAGAAAGGCACGTTGCTCGGTGGAAAAACTAGGACAAGCGTGCCTCTTGTGTCGGTCCAATGGCTTTAACTGTGCATACTCTGATACCCAGAACACCACAGGTGGCCAAAGTGAAATCTCAGCTATTGGGGATGGAGAGCGGGCTTCTCCTGTGCGACCCCTCAAGAGGACTCACGCAGCCATAGAGGAAAGCGGGCCAAATTCACATGTCTCAATATCGCAACATCAGACCAGCCGGACCCAGGATGCATCTCGGATTCAGCACCGCACTGCCAGGGGAACTCCTGAGCAGTCTGCCCATATCGTGGGACCAGCCATTAGTTCAGATGCCCATGTACTAGAGCAATATATGACCCCGAATTCACCCGAAGGCCATCAATCGACGCAGAATCCCTACAGTGTCTATTCTACAGATCCTCACAAGCCAGTGCTGTACAGAAAGGTCCCGAGAAGGAGGCCAGGTCTGGAAGAGACGAGAGAGCCAGGTGTGAAGCAGAAAGCTATCTTAGACCAGATCCTTGCACCGAATACTCAAGGCTTACTCCAACTGTACGTTCGTTCCCTGAAACCGTTGCCATCAAATCTCTGATCGCCGTCTAGCTATTTTGAAAAGGTCCATCCTGCATTTCCAGTAGTGGATGAGACGAAATTCGTCGAGTCTTCCACGAATGAGCCACCGCATCCATCGGCAGCTCTGACCTGCGCAATCTATTCCATTACATTATCTTACTGGAGTCAGTTCAAGTTTTCAAAGAACCACATCCGTCCAGATGCAAAGTTCGCCTGGAATCTGGCTGTGAAGGCTATCCAAGATGAGTTTCTAGGTCCAGGCTTCTCTACGTTGCAAGCTGTTCTTGTAGATCTCACAGGCAGGCCTACTTTCTCCATCACAGGAAACGTTATCAACAACGGCAAAGCCGTCACTTTATCTCACAGCCTGGGTCTGAACCGAGATCCGAGCTCTTGGAATATAAGCCAGCATGAAAAGAGCCTACGGGTACGGTTATGGTGGGGTGTGTTGATACACGACAGATGGTAAGATGTTCCTTCCCGGGTTCGAGATTGGCGTTGCTCATTGGCTTGTTGTAGGGGCAGCTTCGCTCATGGAACACCTCCGCTTATCAACTCAGCACAATACGATGTTCCTATCCCCACGCTTGATGGGGCTATGATATCCCCCCGAGTCTCAAAAGCACACGAAATGACCCTGGAGTGTTTCGTTGCCCTTTGCAAACTCACCGAGATCCTTGGTCGTGTACTCCCCCTGATCTATGACTTGAAGGGTAACTCTCAGAAGGAAATCCTGAAGGTCATCCGCCGTGTTGAAACGGATATTGATGAGTGGGAAGATGCTCTGCCTGATTACTTGCAGAAGAATCAGGAGGTCAAGATGAGTGTCTCGGGATCGAGTAGTCTGTATCTTGGACTACTCTCGTTGAAAATGCTTGTTTGCAGAATCTCGTTGCACGTAAGTTGGCCCTTGTTTTCAGAAAGAAAGACAAAACAACAGTTGCTGATTTCGATCTTCAGGCCGTAGGTCAAATGGATGATTCAAGTTCCTCGGAAACTTTACAGTACCGACAATTCGAGTGCCGGAAAGCCGCACAAAACATCGTAGACTTTGTCCAATGTCTTGATAGCTCACATCTCGGCGAATTCTGGCTTCCATGTACGTCCTCCATACGTATAGTCAAAGTCAAAATCCAACTCGTACTAATCTCCGCTGAACAGATGGCGCATACTACCTAACCTCCACCACGACGCTACTCCTCCGCTTCGCAGTCGAGACGACCGACGACAGCGTAGCCGAGAGTTGCGTATCGAGCGTCAAGACGCTCACTCAGCGACTGCGCCAGGCAAAAGATCACGATGACTGGGACCTCGCTGATGATTCCCTCTCTCAATGCGATGGCATCCTGGCGAGGATCACGCATAACGCGCGGCCGCTGAGAGAGCTGCCCGTAGGTAGCTTTCCTGCCCTCGAGGTTGATGCCCCACCTGGCGACTGGCTCGATGCGACGCTGCCGGCTTTTTATGGCCCTATGGATGGCTCGGGTCAGATGCGTGATGTCTGGAACATGTTCGACTTTGAACCTTTTAATATCTGAGGGTTTGGCGAGCGGAGAGGCTGGGCGTTGTTGGAGATGGGGATTGACGTATCTCGTAATTTAGAAATCATTTACGGGATCTACTTCTCGGCCCTGAGAGCTGCTCTAAACGGAAACTTGTAACTTATTTGTCCAACCGAAGGTGTTATGAGCTCTAGTAACTTACTTATTGTCGTGAACTTTCGAGAGAGAGATAGCGACTATACTCAGGATTGAGTGTTAAGTAACAACTTCTCACATATGATCTGCGAGACTTACTTTTACTTGTTCCTTCAATTTATTTGACTTTGGATTTCTCTTTCTTCTATGGAAAAGGGGATGGGTGACTCGCTTAACTTACTGTCCTTATCCTTTATGTGTGGCAGGTTCAGCCAAGTTCAGCCACTTCTCGGTAATGAATTGCGTGTTAATTGTGTTGAGATACAAATTGTTTCTATGTACTTCAATGTATTCTAGACACCTTTTTCTAATGAGTCTTCCGAAACAAGCCAAGCGATACACGGAGCAAACTCAACAACTTTGGCCTAGGGTAATTCCTAGTTTCTTATCTGTTCATGTCTTTTAAGTTTTTGCGGTGCTTTTATATAGCCAATTTGAGTGGCTGGACTAGCGATAAAGTTTCGCCCATATAGATTATTACATCTTCAGAAAGGTACCCAAACCAATATCACAGTGTACAAAATTAGTAACCAGCCACTTTTCTTCTAGCCCGTGAAAGCTTAGTGCTATGCTTAAGCATTAGGCCCCATACGAAGGAATTTTAGTCAGAGCAGGGATCGGAGAGGATCATTACAGTTTAAAAATCTCATTTTACTAACAGGTCTGTTGTGAGACAAAATCGAGACTAAGAATTTTTAACTCTACCCCAAGTAGCTTCTACTATTGTTTTCAAAAAAGAATGTACATATATAAATGTTGCCAAATCCGAATGAAAAAAATCCCCTCTCTTAAATCGATTTACCCGATGTTCTTTTATCCATATCGAGTTTCTGAAATTTAACCGTCCAAGTAACATTCGTGGGAGGCCAAGACCCACCCGGTAAGACGGTTAGCAATATCAGATGCGTAGCAGTGGGTGGCAATGCCAGCGCCCAGGTCTCCACTGCCATCAACAGAGCCAGAGTTGTAAAGTCTGGCGGCAATGTAGAAGGCTCGGGATCGAGTGACACCATAGGTATTAGTAGCTTCTATTAGAGAGTTAGTGAGTAACCTTGAAGTGGCGAGGAATTATGCTTACGGTTGATGGTCTGAGCAAGACCGTCACCATCATTAGTTCCTGCAGTACCCTCTCTGATCATCTGGGTAATCTATACGAGAACTTAGTCATAGAAATAGTGCAATAGGCGATACACTTACAACACCATTGGGGCAAGGGGTTTGAATTTGCCCAGTGTAATCACTGTTGCATGTGCCGTCTCCGTTGTGGCATTGCATCAAGCCAGGGTTTCGGACACCATAGTTGGAGGTAGGAGCCTACAATGGATTAGCCTTGTTCGATATCAAGGAAACAAGTGCTTACTCTAGTACAACCACCGGACTCTTGTATGATGACGGCAAGAATGAAGCGATGATCGACCTTGGTCTCAAGAGCAACTTGCTGAATCGAATCATAAATTGCTCCAATTTCTGGTCCCGAATCATCCGGGAGACCCCAGTTCCAGCCGCAGGCGTTGAACATGATAGCCTTGTTGTTGTTGAACATGTCTTCGAAACTGACCCAGTTCTCCTTGTATGGCCAGCCGGCTCCAGCCGAGCCGTCTCCCCAATACATGGTATAGTGATCACTTCCGGCTCCGATGCCGTCTTGATTATTGATACTGTTTACCGCTGCACCGCCAGTGACATAGCCACCGGTTGCGAGGGTTGAGAAGCCAGAAGTCTGGGTCTTGTTGTTCATGAAGTTTCCATCCTTGTTTCCGAAGAAAGCAGGTGTGGATGGGACTGGAGGAGCAATTGCAACTTCTGGGGGGTATGGGATTGCAGTTGCAAAAGTAGCCAAGAAGGCTGCAGCTTTGATGAAAGAGGCCATTTTAAATTCTTGTGAAGGCTGTGCAAGTAGAGAAGATGAGGCTGAAGCTTGGAGAATGTGTTGGAGATGCTCTTTTTTGAAGCCATCATATTGCTTCTTATATAGAATTTTCAAATGCTCCAGCTCCATTTCAATCTCATTCCGTAAGCTGAGACTCCAAGTCTTTTCCGCGCTCTTCCATGCGCCCAGATTCTCTTTCATCTCCTATTGCTTCTCTATCCAGAGGCCGCAAGCGACATGCATTTGCGGTGGCGTGACGGGAAGCCATCGAAATAAGCAACGACAAGCATTACTACGCCCCAGATGAATGAATTGATCTAGGTACCTTACATCAAGGCTGGCGGTCGGCTATTGGGGGCCGCAACATTAAGCAGGTGCGTCGCTTAAACAGGAAGTTGTGAAGTCAAGTGGATAGGCGAGGCGATTACAAAGCCAGCGGCTGTCATGTCAGCCGTCGCTTGGGCTATCAGGTGCGGTCAGCAAGTGAGACTTAACTTACCATCGTCTCAACTTTTCAATACTCTGACTAAGGCGGCCTACAGTGAACCCCTGGGCCCAACCTAATTACCTAAGGAATGATCACAAAAATGAGATCTTTCCCCCATGCAAGACATAAGCTGCATACCCGTCGGGCTGTCATGCAAAAGAAAATCGGTCCGCAAAGGCCCTTCCCGGGTAACCCCTTTCTCAGCCATGGCTCGCTTGCACGTGTGGTCGAGGACATGTGACGAGCTCACAGGTTCCTATATGTATAGCGTTGTGTCTTATAGAACGAGAATGGTCTTATCAGCTTGGTCCCATTTCAGTTTCCTATTCTATATTATTCTCTCTCTAAATTTTCGCCATGCGGAATTTTCTCGTTCTAGCCTTGGGCGTCTCGAGTGCCACAGCTGGAGTTCTTCTAGCGAGGGATGACATCCCTACTCCTGCACCTGCATCTGCATACGGCGAGACACCACCAGCTCCCAAAGGCAAATCTCAGCCGTGCGTCTCTGTTGCTCCTTCAAAAGCTTGGCTAAAAAATCTAGAATCGTGCCAGCTGGTCCTCCAGGCGGGCTCAATACCTCGATCGTTCCAGATGACATCCCAGTAGCAAAACCATCAAACATCACAAATGTTGGCTCTTTCAGGGCCGCTGCTGCCTGCTCTGGGCCTGTTACAAGTAACCCTTCTACTTTCTGGATGGATCAGATGGACCATACTGGCAATGCGAGAGGCTATGCTCCCTTCCTCGCTAATTACTACACCTTTCCCACATACCGAAATGTTCTTGCATATGGCGCAAAGAACGACGGGAGTGGGGATTCAGCTCCTGCCATTCAAAGCGCTCTCAATGATGATGGCCGTGGTGGTAATCGATGGAGTTCTGGTGTCGTAACGGCAATGCCTGCCCATGTCTTCCTTCCTGGAGGCACGTACACCTTGAACACTCAACTTGATTTGAGGCTCGGTACCATCATCATGGGAGATCCTCAGAATCCTCCTATCCTGAAGGCTGCCGCTGGATATTCTGGCAGCACGCTCATCAGAGGCTATGACTGTAAGTTAGTTAACAAAAGCTGATCGATGCCTCGCTAATTCTGAACAGCTGCGGCGGGTCAACCCGAAACGTCCTTTATGACAGCTTTGAAGAACGTTATCATCGAGTAAGTATAAAAAACCCAAAATGAAATCAGTGTACTTACGAAGCTTCAGTACAACTGCTCTTGATCCTGCCAAGCAAATTACGGCTCTGCAATGGGGAGTTGCTCAGGGATGTGCCATTGGAAACGTCAAGATCAACATGCCCTCCAACTCCAACGGACATATCGGAATGAACCTGGCAGGTGGCAGTACCATTGCTGTGACCGACATGCAAATCACCGGAGGTGCCATCGGCATCCAGAACTCGAACCAGCAAGTGAACTTCAAGAATATTTACTTCAAGTTTTGCAGGACAGCCTATGGAGCAACGGGCGGGTTTACCAGTCTACTGCAGAATGTCGTATTCGAGACATGCGGTCTCGGAATCGATTTGTCGCAGGGTAGTCACGGAAACGTTGTTCTCTTGGACGCCAACTCGATCAACTCCGGCCCGACTGTTAAGTTTAGCGAGTCGTCAACAACCGGCCCTCGAAATAACCAGGTCGTTATTCAAAATCTGAAGCATGATAACTCCAACCCCATCGCGATAAATTCCAACGGGGACACGAAGCTTGCTGCTACCAGCTCTGTCGATACTTGGGTGTGGGGGAATTACATCCCTGGTGGCTTTGTCTATGGCCAATCTTACACAACTACCAGATCTGCGGCCCTCCTGGACTCGTCTGGGAAATATTTCAACAAGGATGCACCAACTTATGCTGGCTACGCTCTGGATCAATTTGTCAATGTCAAGGCTGTTGATGGTTACCCGGTCAAGGGTGATGGAGCCACTGATGATTCTGCATCTTTGAACGCCATCCTTGCTCAAGCTGCTGCCAACTGTAAAATAGCGTAAGTCATAAGTCCACAAACTTTCGGGGTGAGTTCACACACTAACAACCTCAGTTATTTCCCATACGGTGTGTACGTGGTTAAGAGTACCCTATTCGTCCCAGTAGGAACCCGTATAGTAGGAGAAGCATGGGCTGTTATCTCAGGCAAGTCTCTCACAGATTATTGCCTATACCGTACTTATAGTCCATAGGAGCCGGATCCACTTTCAAGGATTCTTCTAACCCGCAGCCAATTGTCAAAGTTGGAAACCCCGGCGATGTGGGAGTTGCACAGATAACCGACATGCGATTTACTGTCGCTGAGCCATTACCGGGAGCTATTATCGTGCAGGTGAACATGGCCGGTGCATCGCCTGGGGACGTGGGAATTTGGGATACCCAAGTAAACATCGGTGGAATGGCTGACAGTACCGTTCACACCAGCTGCACCAATCAAGATACCTCTTCTTGCATGGCAGCCTTCCTCGGAATTCACCTCACAGCAAGCTCTTCGGCATACCTCCAGAACATCTGGGTGTGGACAGCAGACCACAACCTCGACGGCGGGCCCATTCAGATCATCTCCACAGGCCGTGGTGTACTAGTCGAAAGCACGAAGGCGACATGGCTTGTTGGCACCGGGTCCGAACACCACTGGCTGTACAACTACAATTTCAACAACGCCCAGAACGTCTTTGCCGGCCTGCTGCAGACCGAATCGCCGTACATGCAAGGCAACGGCGCGGTGAAACTCGCGCCTGCTCCTTGGGTCGCCGTCGCTAAGTATGGCGACCCTGATTTCTCGTGGTGCGGTGGTGGAGATGGGAGATGTCGCACGGCTCTCGGCCAGAATATCAACGCCGGCTCGAACCTCTTCTTGCATAATACCGCAAGCTGGGCTTTCTTTGACGGCCCGTGGAATGGCGATTATGGTACTCAGTGCAGTGGGAACTGTCAGACCAACATGCTTCGCGTCTCTGGAGTACCCTCGCATCTTTATTGGTATGGTATCGGTACTAAGTCTGCTGATACCATGATCTTTGACTCGAGATCGAATCCGCAGACTTTCAATAATCCTGGAGGGTAAGCGTTCATTTCTCTCCTTTTTTCGTATGCTTTCAATATGCTAATAGGTTCTTAGATGGGGCGGCAACATTGCCGCTTATCGTGAGTTTGCCTGATTGCATTCTTTGCTGGGTGTATAACAAAACATTTTGGAATTTTCTATTTTGGGCAGCCAGATCGATTTCATCTGACTGGTTTAACTCTGTGGTCATTATTAATCTAGTCTCTTTCTATTTTGAATAACCACTTCAATTTCATCTCCCTGGCTTTAATTTATGGCCACTATAGATCCAATCTTACTACAACCTGTCTCCAGGTCTAGTTTTCATATTATCATACAACCACCCATTCTACGAGTCTAATCTTCCATGTTATCATCACTTGCTCTACATATCTAGATCTTCGTGTTATTATAATAACTTCTTCATGATTTAGTCTTATGTGTAATTACAGCCTGTTCTACAGATTTAGGTTTGCTCAATTGACTGTTTAGTTTATTAAAAGAACATCTTTGGCCATTTGCTTCTTTGCATCGGTATAACCAATCGTTCTAGAACCTACTTTCTCGCATTACTATAACCTGTTTCTACTCAGCTACTAGCTTCCCGGTCTATTATGAGAAACTATCCTGTAATCTACCTTTTTCGCGTTATTGTTCAAGCGACGCCGCGTCCACCAATTAATCCTACAGCAGCAGAGGATATCTAGGTATTCTTCTAGAGCTGTTCATCATGTTAGTCCAGCATATATCAGAGCGTAGTCAATACAGTACCGCCCACAAACCAACCACGGAAACAATGCTGCTGCTATATCTTCTCCTATTGTCACATAGAAAGACACCCTTAGAAACTGGCTTTGTTTCCTGATAGCATAGACACACCAGGATGCAGAATATGATTTGGAGCTGCTTATGCTGCGTTTCTGAAAACGAGGCGTCTTCTTATTCCCATGTTGTAATTACCTTGTAACTTTGTCTATGAATTCTCCGAATATAAGTATGATTTTTGGCCGGGTTCACTTTGACGCCGATGAAGACGTTGATGAAGATGGTACGCGGGTGAGATGTACCAAGTGCGTGTCGGTTTTTCAAGTACGTATAATTTTAAGGGCAATATGTTTGTCTACATGTGTATTTTCTTTCACATGAGTAATCCCAGCTGTCTTGTTCTTCTTTTAGATTTTAAAGATGAGAGCTAGTCTAATTTAAGCCTTGCTGAATTCTTAACAGTATCAAAGGGAAAGCTAGTTGAGTTCAGTATAAGATGGCTTTTTAGGTAGTTTTAAAGAAGAGAAAACGCAAGAGGTCTATTCTAGATCAGGCGAAAGCATTAACTATAATTAGTAGACCTGTCTCAAGATCTCCGTAGATCATGTTAGGACAATTGTCCAGTACCCTGCAATGAATGATGCTGTTATCTCTTGTCAGGCAGAAAAATTCCCAAGGAACCAAACTCTTGTTTTGCATAGGTATTTCAAGAAACTCCTTCCATAACAACAAACCTGACCTCGGTGCTTAAAACACACTGTTCACTTCAGCTTATAGGATTTATTCCAGAGGGGAAATTAAGTATTTTCTTCATTTCGCAACTTGAAATAGTCCTGACTCTCAGCTCTCAGGTCCTCAAATACAAAGTTGTGATTCATGTCCGCAAGCCCTTCCCTATGAATACCATACAAGAAAGCTGGGTCCAAACCCTCTATCGTACACTATTATCCATGCAGCACTGCGCTTATCTTCCAGGTGGTGGTTGGCTCATCATCTGTGCCTGTTGTTCCTGGAATCTCTGTCCAATTCTCTCATTACCAGCCATGAATTTTGATACACATCTGGTGACGCAGCCGGTCTCTCGTGGGACAAGCGACTTGGTTGTGAAGTCATCCACGCAGGATTCGAAGCAGTGGGATACGAGGTTAGAGAACATCTGAAGAAAAAAAGCAATTGTTAGCGAATGGTCCGATGCAGATGATGTATCCGGTGTAGCTTCTACCACATGGGCTCGCCTGAACTGGTCTGGGGCATGTGCAATCCTGCTTCTGCCATCGGAAGCATTGGCAATCGACCAGCCTATGATTCCAATAATACCCTCGTATTCCAAAAAGGGACAATGCTAGCTCGAAACCAGATTCTCTCCTCAGGAATCATTCAGACACTACCCGAGGTTGTATCGATAGCTATGCGCGCATCATAGGATAACCTAGATTGGATGAATATCCTCCAAATGGCCCTCCACAAGACGACCCACATGTTGCCAACTTGACCACTGCATCTGTGGCCGGCTTCCAGAATTTTTCGAAACATTGCATTGTGCAGAAATCAACTCACTCCCATGAATTCCTTCATCTGCTTCCGCTCCATACGAGATTGAAACTCTCTCTGCTCTGCTGCGGTGAGACTATAGCTTCGTTAGCTGCCATCGTGACCACACAGCCGGGGAAAAGCCACGCACTCCATGATGTGATGGGGGTTGGTTGTCTGTTGATGTTCGTGATTGTATGCCTGTGTTTCTCAAAGAGGCAGAATGACGTAGGGAGGAGATGGATTGAAATAGAACTGAGTGAAAGAAAGTTGCTTGAAGCTTGCTTGGTTTGCAACACTGGATTGGCACTGGCGTACCAAACTTTTGAGTATAGCGCTAATTAGTCAGCATCCGGAGTTATATTTGTGCGGGTCCGAGCACCGAGCATGAGTGTGCAAGAGTGCAGCAGCAGCATAATCTTAAGCAGCATAATCTGAGCACAGCACAACAACCCACAGACACAGATGCAGATGCAAATGCAGATCGTGCGGCCTGGACTTTGCGCTGCAGGGGAAGGAGAGGGGAAAGGGGAAAGGGGGAAGGGGGGGGGGTTGTGTTCTATGGGCAGTAAGACAGGACTATCACTGTTCAGCTCTGGGTCTGGTCTGGTCGGTCTGGTCTTTCTGCTCGCTCTGTTCCTGTCTGGTCTGGTCGACGACTCTTGCGCCGGCAGCTGGCAAAGAACATCGTCCATGCTATGATGACTGTCGACTTTGTCCATCCAGGAACAGGCTGCCAATTCTAAATTTGGAGTTTCTCCGGCCCTCGCTTCGGCCTGCCCAAAGGCCAAAAGTCGCAGTCAATTAATTAATGAATGGGGAAAAAGCATAACAGGAAGTCATGAGTGAATAGCGATGAGTGATGAGACCCTGACAGATGAGCAAGCAAAACATCCATCGCACAACACCACACAGAGTCATGTCTGCCCAAAAGCCCAATAAGACCAGAGCATTCCGATATACGTAACCAACCAGCATGAACAATTAATCGTTGCCTAGTCCAATATCATACAGTAACCTGCCCTGCCTCTGCGAAGTTGCCATCCCTCCTCACTCACAACACAACTCACGACTCACTCACTACTCATCAACCTCCTTTCCGCAACACCACTTGGCTATCATAGAAACCCACCACCGCACAAGCACATGGCCACCAAGAGCCAGACACCTGCCAGAAAGCATCCTGTGCCTCCATAAGGCATAAACTCATTAGCATTAAAGGGTGCCAGCCAGCCAGCCAGCCAGCCAGCCAGCCTGTCCCTCGTTTTGATCAGCTGTCCCTCATTATCGATTATTATTTTAGCGCATGCGCCTATTCGCCGTAGCTTTCTCCCATCTCCAGCGCTCCATCTTGAACTTCAAGCCTCCCCCATACTGGCAACTGGCCGACCACCAACACATCTCGTCGCGCACGACGCGCATTCTCTGCCCCATCCAGACATCGAGCATCCAACCCGTCCCTTGCTTGAGCTTCATCCTCGCTGCCGACCCCAGCCACCGCAGCTATCGCTTTCCCCTCGGCGCGTTGCTCACTACGCCCCAGAGATCTGCAACAAACCCCCTCCATTGACAACCCCTCTGCATCCGCTGCCTCTCGTCTCGTCGCGTCGATCTAGAGCTACACCGGTGGCTCTCTGGTGATATCGAGTAGGGTCGCTGAGTCTTGCATCGCTCTCGTCGCGCCTTGGATCGAAACTGCATCAAGAGAGAGGAAGAGAGAGAGAGAGAGAGAGGTCCCGTCGCTACATCATCGTTACCCATCGCCCCAGCTCCAACAATACTTTGTTCCTCCACGACTCGACAACCCATCCACCACTGACACAGAGCAAAGACCCCTTCATTCGGCGACCAGCAGCTGGGTTGGCTTCTCGTCGAAATGTCGTCCGGTCTGCCCTCAGCCCACCAGCAGCCGTTCGCAAACCCCCAACCGGCGCCCGTCCCTTCTGCAGCGTCGCAGGCTACATCTCCCCCGACCAAACAGAACTTGAAGAGTTGGTGGAAGGGATTCTCAAAGAACGGGTCGAAGGCGTTAGAGAAGCCTGGTAATTACTTTCAGAATCGTCGCTGCCGCTCAGTATCCTCCCCTCTAATAAGCTCCCTTCAAACATCGCCTGGGGTAGAACCGCCGTCCAAGCTCAAGTCTGTATTCGCCGAGGGCTGGATGAAATCATGCTCTTCAGTAGCAGAAGGGAAACCTTCTGAAGTGTTGAAGGGAATTCCTAAGACAAGACGCCATTCCATATCTTCAAGTAGTCTCTTCAGCAGCCTTGGGCCTTCCATTTCAGTTGGTTCTGCTCGTTCTCGAGCTTCAAGTGGACTTGTTGGTGATATCGACCCCACGCCACTTCTTGGAGGCAGTAGCACTGCTCTGAAAACCCAAGACTCTATTCAAACCTTAGCCAGTAACTCTGGTAGTGATTTAACGAAGTCGTTGACCGAGAATTCTGAAGCTACTGACCCTGTCCAGAATAGAGCGCCAAGTAACTGTGACAGTACGCTTGCAAGTGGCAATCGTCGTAGTACACTGTCCAGCATGTCGCTCAGGATCAAAGCCACCATCCTTAGCTTCTCAAGAGAAAACAGTGCTAAAGTTCTAACGTCAGCAGTCGAACAACCAACGGGAATATTCGGGGTACCATTGCGACAGAGCATCACGTACGCAAACGTTGCTATCTCGCTCGTCGATGCCGAAGGGAAAAGCTACATCTATGGCTACGTGCCAATAGTTGTCGCCAAGTGTGGAGTGTATCTGAAGGAGAAGGGTACGTGTTGTGTTGTTGGCAGAGGACTTGGGCTAATTATGCGTGTTAGCGACAAACGTAGAGGGTATCTTTCGACTGAGTGGTTCTGAAAAGCGCATAAAAGAACTCCGCACCATCTTTGACTCACCTGATCGATACGGAAAGGGTCTAGATTGGGCTGGCTATACCGTTCACGATGCGGCCAACGTGCTCAGAAGATATCTTAACCAGCTCCCTGAACCTATAGTGCCACTGGATCTGTATTCTCGTTTCCGCGAGCCTTTGCAAGGTCTTGTCATGCAATCATCTGAACAGGATGTACCCCAGTTTCCGGAGAATTTTGACGTGCAGAAGGCGATCGTTACGTACCAGCAGTTGATTACTGAATTGCCACCTCTGAATCGCCAGTTGTTGTTGTATATACTTGACCTCTTGGCTGTATTTGCTTCCAAATCAGACGAAAACAGGATGACTTCGCAGAACTTATCAGCAATCTTCCAACCCGGCATGCTATCCCACCCGCAGCACGACATGGCACCCGATGAGTATCGTTTGAGTCAGGATGTTTTGATTTTCCTGATCGAGAATCAAGATCATTTCCTGATTGGTATGAGGGGTACTGCAGCAGACGAGCAGACAGTACAGGAGGTTCAGAATGGGGGTACTCCTCCACCAGGTACGCCGACGACACCAATTCCTGGAAGGTCAAAAACCACAGTAGCTAGATCTGCATCAAATGGCAGTGCAGGAGCTGAGAGCATTCGCAAATTTGGTGGCATTCGCAGAAACGTCTCTGTATCTTCAAGGCATTCGCGGCAATCTAACGGTGCTCCTAGTCCCGCCAGTCCTGCCTACGGAGCGACTTTGACACAAACTCCAAGCAGTGGTGTCCACAGAAGCAACACCGTACCATCGAAAAGATCTCCAGCTATACCATCTGGGCGGCTGCAGAAGAATACAGGCTCGCCTGCTTCTCCGTCTCCGATTTCCACCGGGCCCGTTCCTGCCAGAGGGATCTCACCTGCTGCAGCGAGCAAAAGAACACCTTCAGTATCGCCTGGTCTCCCACCTACGACTGTCGGTGGATCAAGTTTAGCATCATCAAAACCTCCTCCTAGCGTTGCAAGCCAAGACAGATTATTGAGTGAGCATTCAGCAGATGTTGCCACTCCTACCAAGGATAGAAATATCTCTGGGATTTTCAATAGATCACCAACCACGGATAGCGATAAGAAGCCACCTAACAAATTAAGGAAAAAGCGTATTCCAGGAAGCTCAAACCCAAGTGCTCAAAGCTCAACACATTCTCTCGCGACAGCTTCACCAGCATTGCATCCAGCTCTACCAACTCAAGATGTAGCACAAAATACCCATCTAGAAAACCTTCCACCCAACCCTGCTTTCTTTAACACAGCTGCCACACCTCCTGCGCCTGCAACACCACGTCCAGAAGATCAAACAAAGGTTCGACCTGAAGAAGCTCTCCACTCTGACAAAACCTTGAAGCCAGTTACATCACCTCCTTCGTCATTACACTCGCGCTCGTCTTACAATGATCAATCAGATCTCGACCAGCTTGACGAAGCAGCAATTGCTGAACGAAAAGAAAAGAAGTCTAGATGGAGATTGTCCAGAAGAAAGGAAGATTACTCTGGATTGGGAAATGTACTCACGCCAAGAAAGGGATCTGATAATGGTGCGGGAACCAGCACAAGCTCTATCGGAAGCTCGGCAAGACCAAGAAAAAGCTTCACTGGTGATACAGTACCTATAGGGTCGGACTCTACTCTCCCTGCGGCACATCCTCTCCCAAGCAATGAGAGTGTTCCAGGTAGTGAGGAAAAGAAAGGACCCATTGGCTGGTTGAAGACCAAGATCGAAAAGCGTCGTGAGGAGAAGGAAGCGGCTGAAAGAAACAAAAGCCCACCAGCCTCAACTGATCGACTTTCCAACATGAGTTCAACAACATTGCCCACCAGAGGCAAGAGCATTGATGTAAAGAGAGATGAGAGCGCAATCCCGGAGAAGATTGCCGAAGAACCATCTCCTTCTGAACCAGCTCAACAATAATGAAAAATTCTTTCCGGCAATAAAAGCAATTGTGGGAGTATTGATGGATGGTATATGAGCACATAAAAAGAATCTTCTGGGTTTTTTCTGTATGGAGTTGGGTTTCTGGGAAACGGATGGGAATTTTGTGGCCTTTT
Source organism: Pseudofabraea citricarpa (assembly GCA_029641185.1). Classification (NCBI taxonomy): domain Eukaryota; kingdom Fungi; phylum Ascomycota; class Leotiomycetes; order Helotiales; family Dermateaceae; genus Pseudofabraea; species Pseudofabraea citricarpa. The sequence goes on from JAPWGK010000010.1 coordinate 1,433,922, forward strand.
TTAAACTTCTTTTTTCTTTTCACTTTTTTAAAAAGATCGGATACCCTGGATGTTCGAATTTCACTCCAACCTTTTTCTTCACCTCTTCTTATTCACCCTTTTCTTCCCTTCTACTTCTTCTCTTCAATGCCATGATCTCAATGAATGACGGGAAAGGAATCTATTCTTCTTTTTTTCATTGTTGTGATGTAGCATCTGGTGTGGTGACTGGGTTTGGTGGGCGGTTGGCGGTGGGGCCGCGGCGATGGTGGTTTTAGTGTCAATGTCCCTGTCCTCTTCGACGTGTGTCCTTTTTTTCTTCTTCTTCTCCGCCTTCCCCTTTTTGTGTAGTTGTAAAGAGCAAAAGAAAAAAGAAAAGTAAAGCCGAAAGAAAAAATGGAAAGAGACAATTCACGGACAATTTAAAAATCTCTGCCTCGCTTTCTCCCTTGAGCTCCTTTGCCCTCTCTTGTTATCCGTACTGGCTTGGTTGGAACGGAATAGATGGGTGGGATAGATGGGTCGGGTAAGCTTCAGGTCACGAGAGGTTGTGGAGATGGGAATTCGAATGATGAGGAAGCCGATGGTTGGTTGCTATGTTTTTTTTTTTTTGTTTTTTTTTGTTTTTTGTGTGGTTGTGGTTTGGGGTTGTTGTGGTTGTTGAGGGGGGCGAGCGTCGTCGATTAGTTTTGTTAACGGCGGTCTCTGTTTGTCATTCTCTTGAAAGTTGGCTGCTCTGGTTTGGTTTGGTGGTGAGGAAGGGAGCTAGTTACTAACGTTAACCTGGGTATATACTAGCTTAGGTAGGTAGGTACCTATGGCAGGTAGCTAGGTATCTTCTCCCTTGGCTCTACTTGAACGAGGCGTCCCTTTTTTTCTTTCAAGAAAAAAAAAGCCGAGGAAGGAGAAGGAGAAGGAGTAGGAGAAGAGAAAGGCACGAGGTACACAGGGACTTTAAACAATAGAGGAAGTTATTATGCATACAGACTTCCGTCCGTCTATATCTACCTAGGTAGGTACTTAATCTCCTTGAGGTTTTCCCTTCCTTCCTTCCTTCCCTTTCTCTTTCTCCTCCTTACCTACGTACCTTACTTACTATCTTTCTCAGCTCTCTTGCCTCTCCCTCTCCCTCTCCCTCTCCCTCTCCCTCTCCCCGGTGCTCTAGTTAGCAAGCCAATCACGCGCGGGTTATCTGGTTAGTTGTCTAGGTACCTAGGCAATCAACGGGCAGGCTCAGCAGAACCGATTTAACTCTTCTTGCCCAATTTCAAGTTCCGTCTCTCTCCAAAGAAGAGTCAGGGATACCGTACAAAGAGAATGTAAAATAAAAATTTAAAAAAAACAAGCTTTTGCCCATCTGTTTAGACTTCCCATCTCCCCACCCCACCGAGCCCACCTCATCCTATCCCGTCCCCGTCCCCGTCCCCGTCCCGTCTCATCTGTTCGCTAATCGCAATTCAAACCTCCCTGGCCTGGGAGCGAAGGACGGGAAAATGGAAGATGGACACGGACGTGAAGAAAACGAGAAAGGAAAAGAAAAAAAGAAAAAATTGTCACTTGCTTCAAATGCTTTGGTTGCGGAGCCACATATCCCCCGTATTCTTCCACATTCCATTCTCCCATACTTTAAAGGTCACCTACGTAAAAGCGATCAAAGTCTTTTCGAAATTATTCGCATGCCATGCCATCCCATTAAGTTCAAACTCAGTTACAGTCACCCGTCACCCTCACATGCAGAAATCAGCGACCTTTGTCAAATCAAGCATCAAACAGCGAGCAAAGATGAGTAAATATGTACGTGATCATATTCACCACTAGAGCTATTTATTTGTTTGCTAATCTTCCTCACTTCTAGGTACCTAGCTACCTAATTCCACGTCATATACAGTTTAGTAGCTACCTATGCTCTGTTCTTCCTCCCTCAGTAATTAACTTTCATGCCATGCCCTGTATTTTGCATGCATTCCTTGCGACCAGACCGATCTTCTGTGATTTTCTTCCCTTCCTCTCCCATTAAATTTGCAATCTCGAAGAAAACGCCGATTCCGGTTGCCCATCATATGCATGTATGTATGTATGCCTTTTTGATGATGAATAATGATTAAAAAAGAAGCGTATGAAGCCTTAGTCGTAATAAAGGAGAGACATTACTATCATTAGTAATAAAGAGACCTTGACCCCAGCGCCGATGCTATGCAATGCTAAAAAAGACGAAATCAAAAGAAAATTGCGCTTAGGAATCTTTCACAAGACTCCCGCCACGAAAACTCCCATCATACCAAAGACCATGCCGGCTTTGATGTTTTGAGCTCCGTTTGTCTGGAGACTGGCAGCTCCTGTACCGGTAGCGGTAGAGCTTTCATCTCCGGAATCACCTGCTATCGTAGATGCGGCAACGACGGTAACAGCAGTCACAGTGCTTACGGCGCCGTCGGCAAAGGTGGTGGTAAATACGACACTGGTGGTTCTTGAGCTTGTTGATCTTGCTCGAGTGGTAGTACCACGAGTAGTGGTTACAGGTGTAGTTGTTTGAACTGAAGGAACAGGAGTGTTAGAGGGTTCTGATTGTTCGGTAGCGGTCGTAGTAGGTGCAGGAGCACGAGTAGTAGGAGAATCGGAACCAGAAGTAGGAGAGACACGAATAGTAGGAGTGGTAGGGGAATCAGAAGTAGGTGTAGAAGGAACATTAGAAGTAGGAGTGGCAATCCCTGAAGAAGAAAAATAAGCCAAAGAAAAAAATAGAATCATGCTGGAGATCGAGGTCAAAACTCCCACCATATGGTAGATCCAAGAGAATTCGGGTATATCTTGGCATAGAAACTTTCTGCCCCCGAAAGAAGAAAAATGTCACAAGAATAAAAGTTGGACATACCTGTTGTTGGCACCGTGGTCGCTGTAGAACCAGGTGTTTCTACTGGAGTTCCCTCGGTGGTGGTCTCAACGACCGTGGTCGGCGTTTGCACTACTGTGGTTGTCTGTTGGGGAGTGGGAGTATTGGCCACTGTCGTGGCCTCTGTGGTTGCCTCAGTAGTTGGCACTGGAGTCGTCTCTACAGTGGAAGCTTGAGTTGGAGTGACCGAAACTTGAATTGATGTTGGTGTGGTAGTCTGGATCACTGTAGATACTGTGGGTACCTGGGTAGTCTCCACAACAGTGGCTGTGGAAGTAGCAGGTGGTTCAGCGGTCGTAGTGTTTGATGCTTGACGTTTGGCCAGTTCAATTAAGCTGCTTGCCTCTGCTGCATTGCTCTCGTGGATAGCAGCCATTGCCTTTCGGTCCTCGGGGAAGACACCGTGCTTGTACTTGTCCGAGACATACTTGTGGAGGATATCGTGGAGGGACGAAGTCTCGATGGAATTGAGGATGTCCTGAAACTTCTGCTGCTCTTCGGCCGATGGACGAAGTGACAATCGACTGTTGGGCAGGGCAGACACCAGGGTGATGGCCAAGACCGAGACCAGGAAGAGGGCGTAGAGGGAATGGCGAATCGAAGGCATTCTGAAAAGGGTCGACGGCGGGGTATGACGTGATGCTGTAGGTTGAGGATGCTTCTCGTCTTGAAGGAAGATATTATTCTGCTCAAGATCTTGAGTGTTCCCGTTAGCTGGAGACATGATGATTATTATGATGGCCAGCAAGGATGGACGGAACGCAGGCTGGTGGGGCAAGAACGATGCAGCTGAATCCACAATTGACCAAGAACGAATGACAGGAGAGCAGAAAAGCAGACGCAGAAGACGGACAACAATGGGATTGGGTTCTGCAAAGTTGGTTTTGGGCGGAGGGGCAGGAGGCAAGATAAAGCACGGCAGCGAGCGAGCGAGCAGGTTGAGCCAAGTTGAACCAGGTGGAGGTGGATGTACGGAGTGAGTAAGTGGATGTAGTGGATGCGGTGGATGTGGTGGTGGTGGCTGGGAACTGGGTACTGCCTGATTGAGACAGACGAAAAAGGACACAGGACAGGGTCTTTTTGACTTTCTGGCAGCCAGCAACACCAACCAAGTTCCTACCTACACCTCAATCAAGCCTCGCTGGCAGGGGATCTTGTCTGCACCGAACCAGGGCCAGGCCAGGTTCTCTGCGCAAGGACCTCGATACTGTACGGTACTGTACTGCGGAATTCCATGTTTTTGGCTTAAGGATGCGCAGTAATAATAACTGACGAAGAAAAACCTTGCTTACCAGGAATTCGGCGCAATCTGATCCTCTTTCACGGAGCACTTCGTACTTGGCCAGGCTAGCTCGGGCGTCTGGGCGGACGGTGGACAGCGGACAGCGATGATGACGGGCGAATGAACGAAAGCAAAGGAAGACACAGGAGGAGGGGACAGCGGCATCTACAAGTTGCGAGACAGACGGCTTTTAAAAAACAGACGTGGACGTCTGTGAGCAGTTCCGCTAGACAACAACACGAACTTTTTAGTTTCAAGATGTCGATGGGAACGGCCAGCCAAACTGATGCCAGTGGGAATTTGAGAAAGGTTGTCCCTGGCCTAGCCTATCTCCAAGCCAGAGCTAGAGGAGAGACACCAGGATCATACCTCGAGGCCTCGCGTCTGGGAACTCGGAATCCCCTCATCCAAGGTTACTTTCAGCTCGACACATTCTTCTCCCAAAGTCTGCAGCAGATTCAACACCAGCTCACCACTCACCACCCACTACTCTTCATTCTTCCCTCACCCATTTTCACATGGAAGGCGTACTCGCGAGAATTCCAGGCCATCATCACCATCATCATCATCAAACAGCACAGAGTAACATGAGTTGCTTGCGCCGTCATCCTCTGCCTTCTCAAGCGCAAGCTCCAGATGCATGCCTCGTATCATGATGATCCGACTCTCTGAGGATTTGCAAGCAGAGCCGACACCTCTCCACTCAACAGAACAACAATGGGATTTTGAAAGCGAAGAGCCGACGACGCACCATGACCCGAAAACCCGACCTACTCTCAAAACGTACGTCATAGCGGAGTGTTGAGCTCACCGGCAGTCATCCGGTAGGATCACAGCTCCAGGAGCTATACGAGAGGGGTAGACACCGAGACAGAGAATACAAACATGAAACGAATCTCACCATGTTGCTACCACATCAACACGATGTAGAAGGGACACATGTGAAATTTTCAGATATTGACATGCAAAAGATCAGCTCCGGAGGATAACAGCATACTCGTGGGAAGGTTATGCAGGGTTTTATGCATCCGGCTATGAATAGATGGAGCTAGAGATATGCACCTCATGGGCATCATGGGAGATCGTTGGCCCATGCTTTTGCCTCTTCCATTCACACTGGTCGAATGTGCTACTTTGGCGTCAGCGCATCGTGGCTATGTTGGATCGACAAAAACGAGGGGATGGTAGTTGGTGCTTGGGGTTACACTCTCAAACGCATGCTGGATGGGACGGCAGGTATTTTCTGCGCTGGCGATGATCACATTACCAGTCGGGCGAGGAAAAGTTTTGAGTGGTCGATCTCGTTGGTCCTGGAGATTCGCCACGAGATAGGATATTTGTCTGTGATGCTTGATGAGGATCACTGAGTCTGCGATAGCCTTACAGTCATCCCTTTCTAAGCAAGTGAGGAGTATCCTGACATTTCCGGTCATCATGCACTAAGTACAGCTAAGTATTTTTTTTTATATACCTGCCAGGATTGCTTCTGTTAAGCAGCTTCTCTTTATTTCCCCGGAGGTTTTTTGTTATGATTACGCCTTTCTTGGCTATTTTTCAAAAATACTGCCTGGCATAAGATTCGGCAATTGCTTCAGAGTCGTGTCCAGAAAGTGTTATGGAGCAACCATGGGGACTGATACCTTATTGGGGTTGAAATTCTTAGTTTTATGCAGACTTGTCTCAGACTCTGGGGTTTCTACAGAGATGATCTTCAACATTTGGTTTTTAAAAGAAAATGTATGTGTTATTAATAGGTGGGAATTCTTCACTCAAGCGAATGAAGACAAAGAGTTTTGGTTTTCGCATATGCCGTCCTTTGAACGTTGCCTCAATTCAAGCGCCTTTCTTCGCATGCTTCAGCCTACTAGCTATCTTCACGGGGCAAAGACACACTGCTTGATCTTAGCTCTCAAGAAGCTATATGTGTAATAAAGGTTCCTTATATCCCACCAAGGACTTGATGGAATATCAGATCTCTCTAAGGAGATAAAACTATATTCCGCGATTTTGAAGATCTTCTGTAGCTTCCTTCCAGTAATAATCGTCTCCTAATCGACTCCCAATTTGCATTGTCTGCTAACGCTGCTTGTGGAATATCGTGGGGTTGCCGAGGTGACTGATACTCATAACTTATCAATCCCCTTATTGTCGGTCGCCTATTTCTCCGTGGTGTAGCAGAAGCTCTATGCACTGTCTTTGCATCGAATCCTGACCTCTTCGAGCCCCATCCTACGCATCTCTTGTGCCTCCTATGGTCTCCCTCTGTACACACATCTTGGTACCCGTCTCCCATGACCAGAACTTCCCAGATAAAAAAGAACTCCAAGCCCCAGAAAATCCCAACGCCAATCCCAATATCAAGCAGGCAACAACCGCGTCTTATCCCGGTCCGATTCTAGGCCTGCAGGAGAAAATTGTCAGCAGGAAAGCAGCGACGTTTGGGCAAGAAAGGAATACGCACATGTCGTGATGCTCCGAGAGATTCGAGAGGTACTTGTTCAGCTCCTCGACGCGCTCCTTGTGCGTCTTGATCCCTTCCTTCTCCAGCCTCTCAGCCAGCTAGAGAAATCTTCAGTCAGTTTAAATTCACTCCCTCTCTCTCCCTCTCCCCACACCGACAGGAAATACATACCCTCTTCCGCCTCATCTCCTCCTTCCTCTTCTCCGCCTCCGTCTTCCCCAAGTTCAAATCCTCCTCAGCCTCTCTCAGCTCCTCTTCTCGCGTCAGCGCCGTCGCCGCTGCCTCGTCTTCTTCCTCTAGAGCTTTCTGAATCGCGATCGTCGTCGTCGTCGTCGTTGTCGTGCTCGCTTTCTTGCTCTTCTTGCTCTTCTTCTTCTTGGTCACGCCGCCGCTGGCGCCTTTGAGCTTTAGCCCCCCGCCGATCGAGGATGTGTAGTCGTCGCTCGCCATATTGGAGCGGGGTGAGTCGGGGGTTGGAGAGAGGAGGGGTGAGGTGTTGTGGAGGGGTGGGTTTGAGGGAGCTTGGAGGAGCTTGGAGGTACGGTATTCGCGATGATTATTTCGGGTGGTCTGTGCTGGCCCGGCCTGGCGGCGGGTGTGGTGCGGTTGGAGGAGGGGTGGGGTGGGGGATAGGTCAATTGAGTTTTTTTGTTTTGTGGAGGGGGTTTTCTTTTTTTTCTTTCTTTTGGGGAATAGATATTTGGGGTGTGAAAAGATAGGTAGGTAGATTTGAGAATGGAATTCTCGTCCTGTTCTCAATTCCCTGCTTGCGGAGGTAAATTTCGATTGGATTGTTGGGTTTTGTTCGGCTTTTCTGCTTGCTTGCCTCTTTACCTGCCTGCCTAGCCTACCAGGATACTTATCAGAGAACTATTGGGAAGTGATAGGGCACGGGCACGGGTACTGGCACGGCTGACGCGATACTATAGTAGCTCTCTTTTCTTGTCGTTCGAGAACGAGGACGTCAATTCGTCCGCATCGATGGATTTTTACCGAGGAGGCTATTCCATGCTCCTATATTAACCCGCTTCTTTCTTTCGTTTCCAATGCCTCCCCTCCTCCCTTAGAGCGGAATTCCGATTGGAGAATGCAGACCTCTTCGATTTTCTTTTTCGTTTTCTTGATACCTGTCGAGTTTACAAGAATGAGTTGGGAACTTGGTAAGTGCGAGAGCCTTGCGGAGGGAGTCTTGGGTTAGCGATCGCTTAAATGTATGATACTACCGGGCAGGTTCGAAAATAATGATTAGGCTCTTCTTAGGGGGTTTTCTTTCCGGAGAGAAATTTTCCTTTCTTATGGTCTATAAATATAATTGTAGGGGGGCATAGTACTCGTGACGACTGGGCGACAGGGAAATTCCTCACCTCTTACTCTCACCGGGGGGTAGTTTTGCTAGCTGATGCCGTTCGAAAGACGGGTTCCTCGCAGGGAAGCTGTTCAGTTGGATACCTGATCGCAAAAAGCATCAATGCAAAGAATCAAGTCTCGACCTGAATTCATAACCTCAATAGATTCATTCTATACGTCTAGACAGATCCCCCCTCCCTCCAGGCACAAGAAAAAAAAAAAGCAAAGAATCCACCAACTCCAACCAATTCCCCAGGGGGCGGAAAAAAGAAAACCAAAAGAAAAGAGAGAAAATCAGCAATGGAGCATCCCGGCGTGTCCCTGTTTAGCGATCCACTCCTCGGCGCTGCCAGGCGTCAGCTTCGTGTTGTTGCCCGCGATGATGGCATCGCCGCCCTCGAGGCCGCCGTCCAGAGCCGGCGGATCGACGCCCATGCCCGCGGCGAGCAGGTCCATACGCATGCAGGCCAGCTTGCACATGTCGAAGGAGATGGACTGCAGGCGCAGCAGAGCGCGGTAGTGCTCGATCTGCGAGGACCAGAAGGAGATGTCGTCGTCGGTGATGCTGGTTAGGAGCAGGAAGAAGGCGAATCCCCCGGCGATGGCAAAGTTGATGCGCGTCATTGCTGAGACCTTGTTAGCTTTCCTCCCTCACGTCTTCCATTCTTTTTTCTTCTTTTGTGTTTGTCTGAGAGTTGGGAAGGGGAGGAGGGGAGAGGGGAGGAGGGAATACAGGGTACGTACGACTCCACCAGAAGGCTCGTAACCTGCTCACCGGAAGCTTCTCTAGAAAGGTCGTGATGTTCATCAGCGTCGTCTTTGCATGGCCGCGGATTGCGGGATATCCTGGATCATTCATCGGTAGGCATCGTAGCATTGCTCGGTAGAGCACCACCTCGACCGTATAAAAGGCCAAGATGGTAGTCCCGGAAGAATCAAGGAGGGTATTGACGTTATATAGCTGACAGAGATGCTCCTCGTGGAAATTATGAATGCGGCTTTGGAAATCATCCATGATCTGGTAGAGCATATCGATTGGGAGAAGCTTGACCCGATCCATGGCCTTCAATGTATAGAAGGTGGAAAGCAGGTCGGAGAGGATTGTCGTGAGGTGAGCCATAGCTACGAATTGAAGACCTGGCTGGAGACCGATTGGCTCTTCGTTCAAGCCGAGATGCGAGAATTGTTCGATCGTTATCATAGGCACGTTGCAATGCTCGTCATTCAAATACGATGGACGTCCAAGACCTAGTGCTGACCACTTATCTTGGATATACAAAGCCCACCAGATCCGTAAACGTCGTGCTGCATCTGAATGTGAGAGGTTCCATGTTGAAGGATCGACATTGAGACCAAGATCATGAGCCATTCCTACTATTGCACCTACATCTCCCCATAAACCGGGAATCGTTGGTGCTCGGGGTATTGCTATATGTCGCTGCACATGTAAAAGACATGCTTCGATAGTCTCCAGTCGAGGGTGACGTCTCTCGATTGGTAAGCTGGAAAATGTTAGCCATGGGGTGAATAACGTGTCGACAGAGAATCAACGTACGCCCTATGTACGAAAACCGAGAGATCCTTGAAATATGGTTCTGTATCCTGGCAGAATGGACCAGCTAGGTTATACATTACTGCTAAGAGAGGATCACCTGTCTTCGGAGTTGATGTGAACCGAGAAGGATCTAGTAATGGATAAGATACGTGTACGACATCGAAGAACGTCCTTAGTAGACTTTCACTATGTGGTGCAACAATAGATTCTGTGTCGGTAGTCGGATAATACTCAGGTCGAGCATCAAGATGACTGTCCGGTACAACCTGTAAAATTCAATATCTCGTCCGGCCTCTGAATCAGGAAACCTACTGTGAAATGTAATGGGACATCGGTATCCCCTTTAACTCGAATACAAGCCCAATCTGGCGCTTTATAGCAATTAAGTTGGTTGAAGGAGCAATGTCTTAAAACAAAGGGATCTTGATCACCACTTAGACCAACGAACTGACATATCCATTCACTTGCTGCTTGTCTGCTGGGCCTCCCTCCTTGAGTAGCCGACGAGGCATTGGCAATTGGCCTGGGTGGGATTGAGATTGCGGAACCAACCGAGGCCCTTGAGCTGGAAGCTGGCTGTCTATTCCTCCTCACATTTGGAGGTAGGACATATTTACAGCTCTCTCCTCGCGTCTTGCACAGAGAACAGTCCTTTTCATAGGCATCTCTAGTGCAGCAGATTTTCCTCTTCCGACAGGCATCACAACTTGGAGGGATTAGTCAATTGCTACGAGTCCCGCACTGGAAGAGCTAGACCCACGGGCGTTCTTTTCTGGATTTATATTTGCGTCCGACGTTGACCTGGGACTCCGCATTACTGGCCCCTGAATCGTGCATGCCCTGCGTGTTCGTCATGATATAAAATTCTCGTCTCCGTTCCTGAAAGTGGGATATTCTGGCGGCTCGTATACTCCGCCCGTCTCGCCCAAGATCAGAAATAGCCCTGCTTGGTTGGACTGAAGGAGCGACTTGACAGTGAGAAGAGGAGGAGTGAGCAAGAGTCCAGATGAAAGGACGACACTTGAACCGTGTGGCATCTGGCAGCCATCGGTAACACGCTCACACGTGGGGGAGGGTTTCCGTGGGATACCGTCTTTTCTGGAATTGTGGAGGTGTTTCCATCTTCTCATCCCATCTTTGGAAGAAAAGCTCGGCCACGAAGACCGACGCAGGGTCCTTTTCATGCCCAAGACGGCGCTACTCCACTATTGATTGGTCCCGGAGGAGTCCTGGGACCAATCATAATGCCGCTTCGTCTAAATTGTTGACTCGTGAGCCAGCAATATCAAGCTGTCAGTCAAGTGCCGACTGGGGTATATCCAGGTCTGAGCGGGAATGCCCCAGGAGATGGCTGAGAAGGAGACGAGATTTCCCTCAATCCAGAGCCGTTAGAGAAATGAGCAATTTCTGGAAGCATTATTTGAGTTTGGCGAGGAAAGAAATTGTTACACATCATCCCTCGGCCAACTCAAAAATGAATTTTGAGTTGGCCGTTGGCTCCACACTCCACTTTACTCCACTCTAGCCATTTTGCGTCTCTGTGATCTTTCGCAACTGAGAACTTCATGTCGCTGCGAGCTTCATAGCGACAACAAAATGCAAAATATTGGACGAGTCGTTGTGGAAGAACAACAATAGCACCTAGAGCCAGGACAAACGACAGTATCGCTGGACTGAAGCTCTGGCAAGGAACAGAACAGCAGCAGCAGTTAAGCTTCCGAGGTATACTCGACGACAAAATCCTAAACCACTTGGAATAGTTCCTGAACTGCTGACGATACGACAGAAGAAAGCAGAGCTGCCGTGTACGGATGCATCGTGGCGGGCGGCCATCGATTATATACAGTCGAGGACGGATAGCGCGGCGCTTGATCTTCTCCCCACGGGTTAGTCGCCCCCTTGTAGATCCTATATTCAACGGATCTTTGTGACATATCGAGAGCTGGCCGATAGATGCAGAGGCCAAGCAGTGGATTCTTGTCTCATGCCGTTATCATCCCAGGCTATGAGGCTACATTTGTGGATGTCTTCTGTCGTTTTTGTTGTCACGTTACCGATAAGGGGGTCGGAAGTCCGTCTTTGCACCGGTTGATTTCAAGTGATTCATTTCTCTGAGCATCATATACCGTAGTAGTATCATGTTATGGATGTTGTGAAGGCTATGTCGAAGAGTTTAGAAGAGAAACAGTTCGTTAAAGCATCATCGGCTTCTTCCGAGGATATTTGCAAAGCATCTCTCAGCAGATCTTCACATCATCCACACAACTCGATTCGCAGAAGAACAGAGGATGTTATGTAAGACTCTGTTGTCTATTACCTAACTAGCGAGGTTGGCTTGTTCTGTGACCACATACAGACCTAGGAAGAGAACAGGAGAATATATGGAATAATCTTCGAGCACTACTAGTGTTCATCACCAAGAAGAATCTCCTCGGCGCTGGCTAACTCAAGAACCGCCAGAAGCGATATTTGGAGGATATCGCAAATTGATAGCCAAGAAAAAGATTTCAAGCATCCAACGCGAACTAATCAAACAGGATCAGCAAAGAATAGCCATCTGCGAAGGACGTTCGAAGATGTCAAGGAGTTTCAAGACCATCGTTTGAAAGATAAAACGGCTAGTTGTTGTCAACTGCCTCGGTAGGGTCCTCACGTATTGCCATCCCACCAGCAACCATCATAATGAATTCGTCATTCCTGCGATCGAATTCGTCTAGCCAAACGGTCTCGTAGTTCAACCAACCGGCGAAAACGGTCATTCCAAGATCTAGCGCCTCAGTACAAGCTGAATCATCTCTACTGATTTGAAATCGATCCACTCGAGCATTGTGCTCGTAGACAGTTCCTTTAAATCTGGCAAGTCTCTCGAGAAGAACAATTTTGGGCCAAGTAGCACTTGCCTAAAAGCCGCCTGCGAAACAAGCGGTCTGTTCTTGATCGGCTCGGCTCTCAGAATAGAGAATGCCCCTAGCGGATGAGACATTCTTAATACTACTGAGAACTTTGCTGAGAACTATGAGCTTGGTCAGTTCATTGTTAAGCGAGGGAGAATTTGAAGATTGGAAGAGAGGAATGACTTACTAGTGATTGGTGTTCACTCTCAATTGCAAAGATGATGAGATCTTCTAAGTTAGCTCAGGGTTGATCAATGGCATATGCGTGTGGTGTGGTGTTGGATGAGGAAGAGAGGTGTTGAGCTCTCACAGTTTGGGTTCAAATGCTGAGAACGGGAGCAGGTCGCTGAGTTTTCAGAACAAGACATGCGGTAGCTGAATTTCTTTCGAGTAATTGTTGATTACTCAAGCGGGAGACGTAAGTAATCGATTGACTACAAAGAAGACAGTTATTTCAAGGACTCTGGCGATAGCAAGGATTTCGGCAACCACGGACGATATCGACTGAAGAGACGATATCAACCAGATAGACAGCAGGAGCCAGACAGACCACATCAACCAGAATGACGAATTCGATCTGTCGAGTATCAATCAGATAGACGAAGTCAACCAGAACGGAACGGAGGAACAGAACGTCAAAAATTCTCGCTTCATGACGAAACCAACGAACAAAAGAAACATAGAGATATGATATAGAATATCTCACTCTCTATACTTGTATCTAACGAGTTGGGAGCTACCAGTTGAAGCGTTATCTGTCCCGCATGCGGAAGAGGGGCTTGTTATGTTCTGTTTCCATACGCAATTCTGTAACCAGGTTAGGATTATTTTATCTTCATGGTAAATCGGCCCGCATTGCTTTTGCCCCGAAGTGCTTACTTCCGATAGAAATACGAGAATGAGAAATTGGAAAGACTTACACCAGTATAACGGCTTCCCTCCCATCCCTCCTAGGACGAGAATTGCTCTTACTCGTTGTTTTGCAATTTCCACTACCCAAGTATATATTCATACTTTCGAATCAGGCCTTATGATTAGAGCAGTTGTTATATCCGCAGGGAAACCCAGAAAGAATCTCACCCAAGCCATGATGATGCAAAAGCCACCAAGGCACGATAATTATCTTCGAATTCTTCTTTCTTCTTCTTCTTCGATGATGGGTGTAGAGTATACGGGATTTACGCGAGGACATCTCAAGCTGGCAAGCTCGCAGAGGTACCTGGCCAGCCAGCCTTATAGGGTGGTAGGTAGCCTTATATGCATGTTCCCAGCCCTACGAACACGAACAGATTAGCCTGATGTTTACCAGAACCAATCCAACCGAGCAAGGACCTTACAAGCCACTCGAACTCCGAATTGTAGCCATCAACGGTAGCAGCGAATGCGCTAAGAAAACACACATGCAGACATCTCTCGAACAAAACTACACAACACAAGAGAACCATTGTGACGAATGGAAACAACAACGTACTAGATTTGCCGTGTGACTGAGCTGCTAGGGCAGATTACGACCGACGAAACTTGGAAAGCGTTATCAAGAAACATGTCCGGCAAGCCGCGGAGTTACAATTGTTAAACCTCGTCCAAATATAGCTATGGTAGGGCGTCGCCATTTGCGTACCTCATGCCAGCGGACTAGGGAAGGAGCGTTACTGGCACAGCAGTGACTAGGTTGAGAAGGATGTCGACAAAAGATCAGAATCAGGACACGAGACACAATCAGGCAGAGGGGGGCAAGTGAGTAACGTGTCCAGTGGTGCAAAGCCCACTCAATTGGTTGTTTATTCGTGCTGCTTGCTATCGAACAAGTAGAGAAAGGGGATTTACCTGCGTAAACGGTATGTAAATGTAACTGGTGAACCACCGAACTAATGAATTGTTCATAGTCATGCGAATGAAAGATAAATAACAAGTCGTTTCCATCTCGAAGACAGGACAAAGGGAAATAGCGAGGTATACCCAGAGTAGCTCAGAGCCTGATTGTAGTCTACCGATCCTCTCGATTCGAGATGACATACATGTGAGGAATCTCGTGTTTTCAAGAGGATACAGACCAAGGTCGGTAACATTTACTCAATCTAGGCAGATCTTTCCATTGGGTGCAAATTACGTTTCCTTCCAAATGAGTGAGGTGATGAGAGAAAGGGTTACTTGAGATACCTATCTGATAGCAACGGGGGTGTCTTAGCTTGCATAGGTAGCTCCCTGGCTTAGTGACTAGATGTGACCTACGGAAGCGAGCAACTGAACCCAAGGAAGCATCTCAAAACAGCGAGTTGCCTGAAAGTAAAGACCAAGGCAGAAGAGGCTGAAGCACGGATTAGAGAGCAGCCAACCCAAACCGATAGGTGCAGAAGCGAAGAGCGAAAGCGAAAGAGGTAGATTAAGGCAAAGAGAAATAGCAAAGTGCTGAAGCAACGAGTTGGAACTCTCCCTTTACCCTTGGGTACCCACAATCAGCTAAATCCCTCAACAGAATCGCCTGGATCTGCATTACTGCATAGCTCTTGCTGGATAGCTATGCGCAGTGAGGCATCTTTAGACTTTCATATCAACAGAATACGGGCTCAATATGGACCTACCTGCCTTGCGCCTTGTCATATTGTCCTCAACCAGTTGCAGCAGCATAACCTAAGAGGAATTTGTTCTTTGAGCTGATAGTGCAATGCAAGTGGCGAAAACTGTACTTTGCCGATGATGACCCCTTTTTCTTGTGCGAGAGACTTGAGGCAATCCTTAAGTAGCGAGGTGCATTGCCTGTCCTTGACAATATGGCTAGAAGTATGATTAAATGCTGATGATTTTTTCTTGCGAATCGAAGTGTCATCTGCAGGATGCACGAAGGCCCAAATCACTACCTCAAGAGAAGCTCCGCCGGATCCTCGGGGCTTCTATCAATACCCGAGCCCAATACTGTCAAGCTACACACATGCCGGTGTGACGTTCGTAATACAGTAAGTTTTGAAGCTGTAATGATCTTCAACACACACAGGATAGCCACAGCACTGTGGCGAGTCCAAGGCAAAGAATGCTTGTGGATAGTGAAAGGATGCGAGTAAGCTGTGCATGAGTTTGTTTTGCTCACCGACTTTTTTGTACACTACCCCAAGCACCAAGTCCCCGATGTATCTACCGGTATTGAAGAGCCAGAAAAATGTGGAATCCAGTCATACCATACCTGCAGACGGAAAGGAAATATTGAATATATTCGCGTTCTGATATGGAGTGGGCCATCCGAAGTATACGTACTGCTCAAATCGTGGAACATAGCCACTCGGCCTTCTAATTAACATTCTCACAAAACAACCCTGAAACAGACATTCTTCTTGAATCCAACCCATTTTATCAATGGCAAAATAGGCCAACCAGCCAAAGCTTGCGGGGTAATCGACAGCAGTTTCCCCGGGCCGATCAGTATGTGGGAGGGAGGTTAAGCTTCCGATGTCTCGATTCTTTTTGCGCTTCCCTCAGACTGACTGGTGCCCGATGGCAACTCCTGGAACGTGCATAGTCGCTGTGCCCCACAATCCTTATTGCCTAAGTTCTTGACATGACGTATTTGTTTCTTTTTCTGATCTCGAGATTGTGCGCTTGCGGTCTCTGTCCGGTAGGGGTTCGCAGATGTTCGGATGGAGCTGGAAGTCTAGATGCACGTTTAAACATCTTTGAACTCTTCGCTCCGTGCCGTGAAATTCAACATGTCAGATCTTTCGGACTTAGCTTGCTCCTAGTGGAAATGTTGACTCCAGGCCCTAGTTGACTCGCTCCTTGGTTGGCATCTCGCGAGGCCGAAAGGTTGAAACCGTCGACAAGGACCAAGACCTCAGGTGTTGAGCTCAATATCGTTCGATTTTCCAGCAGATGCGAGGGAAAAGTGAGTCTTCCAAGATGAAGCTCAAACAAAGCGTCAATTCCCTAGACAGAAGCAGTGCCAGCTAGACAGAACCACTTATCCTGTCAGGAAGATGTCAATATTGAGTTGAGACCCGCAAGACCAATAACCTCGTGCAGCAAGGTGGCAAAGGTCGATCATCTGAGACGGATATGATGTGTCGAACCTGGACACTGCAGCATATTTGATAAAATCAATTTCAAAGACACGACAATTGTCCAAAGTTCAGAGCTCTATCCGGAGATGTGCCCGGCAGACAGGAGGAGCGAGCGTGCTGGGTATTTTCGAAGATTCTGATGCCCAATGTGGCGAGGTCGCCTGTAATCGAAGAAGCCCCAGCCCCCATGGCCAGGGCGAGGGCAAGGGCGAGGGCGAGGGCGGGACGCGCCATGGAACGGGAACAGCTGTGGAGTAACAGTGTACAACGGACGACAAGCAGCGATGGGAAGGTCTAGGGGCAACGTGCCATGTACATGTACATCATGTAGAGAGTCTCGGCCTCGTGGTAGTTGCGCCAGATGCCCAGCCCCAGGCCAGCGCGGTGTGGGGGGTGTTCGGGAGCAAGTCGCAATTACGGTGAGCTGTGACTTGTCGGTACCTGGGGGAGCTTCGTGATACTGTTGACGGCAGAGGCATGGGTGGTGGTGGCTAGTGAGGTAAGGCTGGTGCTGGCCCTGCTGGGTACTCCGTACCAGATGAAGGAAGGCCTGGCCCTGGTACGACGACATCGTATATGACCAGTACGGTGCAGAAGCATACTGTATTTCGTAGCACAGGAGACAGTAATAATGTGGGTATTCGTATCGTGTGCACTGACTGGTACGTACTGACAGTGCAAGGCTGGATTGGATGTACAGTAGTAGCGGTACAGTTGGATAGTAGGGTAGTAGGACAGTAGGACAGTAGGACAGTACAGGTACAGTAGTTGCAAGGCAAGATGATGGAAGTGGTGGTGGTGGTGGTGGTGGTTGTGCTGGTTGTGATAGTGATGGTGATTGTGATGACCTGTCAACGTGGGTTGCTGCTGGGGGGAAGTTTGTTTGATTGTTGTGGTCGAGTAGTCGGCAGTCCCGCAAAAATTCAATTGATTCACCGCCGGACACACTCCAGCGACTCCACCTTCTTTCTCTCACTCTATGTGTCTGTTTCTCTGTTTCTCTCCTCCCCTCTCCTCTCCTCTCTCCCCAAGTGACCCAACCCACCACCACACGCCCCAATTCCTGGGCCCGTGGCTCTCTCATCATCCATCCACTCATCCACTCATCCACTCATCTCTGTCACCCCCGTGTCAGTGTCATAGTGTCACGGTGTCACGATGCACGATTCGCGATTCACAAATGCCAACCTCGCAAACTCTCAACCACGCCAAAGTGCAATGTCCATGACCTTGACCATGACCATGTGTACAGACAGTCCCGTACATGGCCCCCCAACGACTCCAGGCTGGCAGAATCTCCGTGTCTCAAAACATGTTTAAGCTCAGTCGGCCTGCGACGTGTTAATTGGAGCTGCCGCCGTGCGTAAGGCATGAATAAGGATTGGGTTCAGCAAAAACAGTGTGTCGTCAATCACATCACGTTGCTTGCTGCATCCATGCCCAAGCCCAATAGCCCGTCGCCAGACCTGGCATACCCATACCACTGATACCAACCAGCCAGCCAGCCAGCCATCCATCCATCCATCCATCCATCCTCAGTCAGTCAGTCAGGCTCAACCGGACCTTTAGGCTCAGGGTACAACATCACTGCAGCACCGGCTCCAGCTCCAACTCCAGCTCCAGCTCCAGCAAGCAACCAAGCAAGCAACCAAGCAACCAGCAGCAACAGTGCAGCAAACCTCCTCCTCCACCTCCACCAGCAGCACCTCACTGCAAACTCCTTCCACCATGCACCACCATCCGCCCATCACTTCGGCCGGCCTTCTGTAGTTCTCCATCCACGCCCGCCCCGTCACCGCCTCGCGCCCTCCCTCTATCCCCTCCCTCTCCCTCTGCGCTGCTAGGTAAGTCCTTGTTGTTTCTCCCCCTCGTCGCGTCGAAAAGGCTAATCAGGTGCTTCACTCTCTGTTTACAGCTGCCATCTGGCCCCGTCGTGTCGGTGCTTTTTGGCGCCTCAAGCGACCATATCTCGTGGGCCACAATAATAATAGCCTTTGTAAGCTCCGTCACGTCGCTGGTCTGTTTGGTTACAAGTTTGCTG
Source organism: Pseudofabraea citricarpa (assembly GCA_029641185.1). Classification (NCBI taxonomy): domain Eukaryota; kingdom Fungi; phylum Ascomycota; class Leotiomycetes; order Helotiales; family Dermateaceae; genus Pseudofabraea; species Pseudofabraea citricarpa. Next base: position 1,452,420 of record JAPWGK010000010.1, read on the forward strand.
TTAGCATTGCCCAATAATGCCCGAGGAAAGCCACAATTTCCTTAAACCAGGCAGGTGGAGGTTGACAACTCTCACGCCTACGAGGAGCGTCCTTGGACTCCCGAAGCACGTCGCCGATTCCGATGAATCTGCTGTGTGGGATGCAGTCCTTCGTACTCGGCCTCGTCCATTCATGGCTCACTCTGGCTCACCGACTGACGATCTCCTGTACCAAACCTTTCATCCTCAAGATTTCGTTTTCCTTCTTCAGACTCTCAGCCCAATCCCTTGAATTGCAGTGGCAATTTGTCGGCCCTCGTTTGCGGATCCATACACGCCTTTATCTGTCAGATCGTCGTCTATCAACAGCTTCATTTAATACATGAGAGCTCGCCCCGTCTGCACCAGCATCTTCCTGCAACCTCGTAGAGCTTGATCCCAGGTCAATATAGCGTCCATATCTGCTATGATCTCCCGTGAGATCTATATTACCCAGACCACTTCACTTCACAATTTTCGAGTGTAAAGTATCAACTTGGGGCTCAGGAAAAGTTATCGCTTTGGTCATCTGGCACTTGTTCACCGCCTCCATCCCTTCTACACCGAATACTGTACATCCTTGGAAGACCCTCTTACCACGGATTGGACCGAACATTTTGGATTTCCTGGAATAAACCACCAGCCGAGGTTACCTGAGGACATTTCTATCTAACTTCCTTTTGTACACTGTCTCTTTCTGTTTCCCGTGTGGACCATCGCCGTTACCATGATGGCATCAAGAAGGAACGTCCAACCGGACTATGGATACTCATCACCAGTTTCGAATGGAATACTGAATCCAGCAAGGAGGTATGGGACCATCTCGACTTCGTTATTCTTCGCGAGCTAACTATCACCAGTAATGGATATGCAGAAGTTAGTCGCGCAGGGTACGACACTGCAGCATACTATCCTACAACGAGGTAAGGAACGTACTCCAGATACACTCGGCGATACTGACTTCTCTACAGTGCTGCATACCAAGATGTTACAACTTCAAGTTATAGCACGCCAATCTCAGCTCCAGTTGGGTCCGGCTCTCTTGTTCGTTCAGAACCTCTATATACTTCCACAGGCTACAACGTTGGCCAATCTTCCGCCGTCTACGGAACAGCCGGTCCAGGGTACAATTCGTATACCAGCCAAGGGTCAAGTTTCCAGGGAAGAGTCTCTCCAGAGGCATATTTGGATGATTACGTAGCGTCTCCAAGTCCTACTGATTACGCACTTGAAGCCTCAAGTCGCACGACCAAGTCCAAAGGAGAGGGGAAGAGCAATCATTCCCAGCAGCGACGTCCGTCGAATAGGGATGAGTTTGATGGTCCTCATCAATTTCTTCAGAGACCTCCTCCAGAATACATTGCCCAGCAGGAGAGGGATTTACCACATCTACCAACCAACTTGGTGGTTCAAGAGCAGGACAGTGTCCTAACTCGTGTCAATGATCGGTTATCCCAATGTGCCTTTGACTTTGTGGCCAAGTATCAGTTCCCGTATGTATATTTCGATGCCGTGACTCTTTTGCTGTTATTCGAACCATGGACCGATTCCGCGGATCTTGCTACCACTATATGACTCTTGACTGACAAGATTTAGAATACCGATCAATGAATCTCTACGCCCTGTTGAGCGACCACAAGACCGAGAATGGACCGAATGGGTATACTTGTTGAAGCGCCTGGCCACCAAGAGACGGATACCTGCTAGGGTCTTGTATAATGGGCAGATCAAGCAGTTCGTCACGATATTGGAGAATTCTTTGGAGATGCGACATGCCGCGAAACACCAGTCGCGGCCGTTGAAAGATGACAGGAATATTTTACAACTTATTTCAGCTGGACTTCAGGTTGCCAAGATCATGAAGGATGCATCAGCGATGGAGTACATGGATCGATTATACGTTACGACAGAGAAGCAGATTCAAGACAGGAGTCGTTACCGCTCTTGAGCTTATGATTGAAGGTCTTCGAGGTTTCATGAAGTTTTACGAAAGATTACGAAGACCAGGAACTGTACACTAGGCGCTTGAGTAGTTTCTCGCCCTTGGTTCATTTGTCATTGGACAGAATCCACGGATCAACAGATATACCTTATTTGGACAGTTATGAAACGGCCGTACCAGTTTTTTTAGATGCTGCAGGCCCAGGAAAATACCCCCACGGAGTGAGCGACTTCAGATGGACCGCCCAACGCCCGGTTTGGCGGGCCATCTGCAGATCTCTTTCCTACTTGTTTACCGGCTCATGGCGTCACGTTGGCATATCTGGAGTGGTTGAAGCGGAGTTTTCATAGCTTACTGGATAGCACGAGGCGCATGGAGTTTTAGATCAAGATTAGTCGTTTTCAAGCGAACTGTCTTCCTGGAGGTTGTTATTCTTTCGGCAACGAAAAGGATGGGAGGCGTGGCGTGGGATTTATTTGTTTTGGATTTATTTATGTGTGTGTGTGTGTGTGTGTGTGTTGTATTTGATAGCAAGAGACCTTAATTGCAGAAATACCAGAAATACCCCTCTCCTTGCTTGTTCCGATGATCTCTTTTTGAAGTACCCCGCCACCAATCGGTTGTGCGATAAGAACACTCCCCCCATGCAGTTCTGCAGTTCTGTACGTACAAAGATGAGATGCATGGAACCCTGTCATGACCGGTGACACTTTTGGCCTAGTGGCAAGTCGTAAGTGAGGCTGAAGGTAGAATGGAAGGGATTGCGAACCATCACCACCACCAATTGGAACATTGGACGAGGAGGCCTCTTGGTCTATTTATGATAGCTGTCTACCCAGATTCGCCCCCTCGTTCAGTCGCATGCTGCTCTCTTGCCATCTTCCTCTTTCATACTCAACTATACTTAAGTATCTTGCACCATGGCCTCGACAGACATCTTCATGACCGAGGACAATTCGGCCGCCTACTGGCTTTCCTTGAGTCCTTCTGAATCGCTTTCGGACTTCGCTGCATCAAGTCCAGCTGCTGGGTCCGAGGCAAGTTACGTTTTTGTTTCATCTACTTATGAGAACGACGATTTGTTTCCTCCACAAAGCTCGAGGGGAGTCACTGATCACAGATCATGTGGGCATGAAGAAATGCTTGCCGGCGGTCTATATACTTCTCGTATGTTGTGTTTCATCTCAATCCACGCTGTTCCCGTCCACCCTGTGCTGGTATGAAGCAATGGGAATTGATAAAAAGACTTTAGAAATGGATATTGTAGGTACGGGTGAGATATATTCCGAGAGCGAGGACAAAATCCCAAGGACATTCTCAATTCCTTCCAGGCCAATGGCAACCAACCGATTCCAAGGAGGAGACGACCCTTGGATCCCGTTGGACAGCGCCTATAGGACTCCAGATTTCCCCCCAGGATACGTTGCTTTCTTGCCTGAAGAGCAGATGTCACCCCAGAGGATGGAGCGGGAGGAACACTCACAATCACCCGCATGGGAACACACGGTTGTAAAGAAGAATGGACCGGGGAAATTATTGAACGATGAGAGCGGTCCACGTACGTCTACACGGAGCCATGGCAAACGCACCGGGAAGCTGGCCCCAGAAACGGCGAAGAAGGCCAAGAGAATCCGGGCAATAGGATCATGTTGGAGGTGTTGGAATCTGAAGTTACCCGTGAGATTTCTCCAATTTTTGGTTCGGTGCATGGCTAATTGGATGTTATAAAAGTGCTCGGAGGGAGAGCATTGCAAGGCTTGTCTAAAACGCTACTCGCTTCCTTCGCCTACCAAGGACCAGCTGTGTTGCCGAACAGGCTTTGATGAGTATGAGACGACCTTCTTCCCAGACTTCCTCAATGAACATTACAATAAAAAGAAGGTCGAGAATCTGATCTCTGAACACACGTCTGGATTCTGGGATGTCGCTATCGATGTACATGTCAGTACCGGAGAGTACTTCAATGCTATGATTGTGACTGCAAATTTCTTCTATCCCAAAGGTGCTCACTTACTTATTCATGATCACTTAAAGACGGAAAACGATGATGTCGATACTCAGATGATAAGGCGCTATAGTGCTCCCATCGGCTTACTTGGTGTTGATACATCGGCCCTGAAGAAGATCTGTCTGAGCCATATCGAGGATATGATTGACAATCCTTTCTACGCCATGCAAGCCACTGCGGGAGATGCGACACAAGTCCCCCAAAAGATCATAGAGATGGTTCAACAATATTGTACCTCGAAAGATGTGAGTCCCATTCAGAATTGTGGAAGTACCATACTGATTTCATAGCTACCACTTGTGCGCAAGGCATTAATGCTTCACGCTATCAACTACTTTATCTCTCACGTCGTAACTTTTTCTGATGAATCCACGTTCGACGTCCTAGAAACTATGAAACAGTACACCTATCCTGTTCCTTCGGAACCATATATCTCGTCTCGACTTCTCAACCGACAAGTCAAATACGGCATGCATAAGTTGCACCGTGAACTGACACGAGATGTACTTGAAGGGCTTGAGAAATCGATGCGGTCGAAAACGAGAGATTCATGGGGTCCTTCTTTCTGCGTCATTCTCATACTCGCTCTTTGTATCGAGAATACTCAGATCGCCGCGGATACCTTTGTCGTCTGCCAGATGGAGAATGAGAAGGAGCATGATGAAGGCCCGTGTCAGTACAATCGTGGACACAGCTTTAACGCCTGTTCGGCGCTGGAGGAATATCCCTTTCAGCAATGCACGAGATTATTCCATGAGATTTACCGGTCGCACAAGGAGGGCTCCCGATCCAAGGATGGCGCATTTAATCCTTTCAAGACGGAATGTGAAGTTGATGTGAGGGCTGGTTGGGACGAGGCGACTAACATCATGGTGTTGAGGATGAGAGAGTTGATATATACTTGTGGTATGCTCCGTTTCTTGGCTTTGTTCTCCTATCCTGTTGCATGTGTGTGCTGATTGCTTGTCTTGCACTTATAGAGGTCGAGTTGGGTTACCTCTCTCAGAAACCGGCTTTCATCACCCAGGATACACAGGTCCCACCGGTTCTTATCAGCCTTAACAATACCGGCCGTCTGGTCTCACAGTTCTTGCTTTCTTTCTTCTAATGGATGGACGAATGAATGATTGAACGAATGTATTGATTATGAGTTATGATGTATGAATAATGGGCGTTGGTTTGGAAATTGAAGCGTCGACTTCTTCGTTGGGGATATCCTCGATCATGGCCCCAGTTCGAGGTTCTCGATGTTTCTTAGTTGTCGATGCGTACTCGACTGCAGGTCCGGCCGCTGTACTTTGGCTTGAAGTATCCTAGGTGCTCAGTAAAAACAGAAGAGATGTAAAACAGAGCAGGATATCACATTATTTGGACTACGACTGCAATTATCCTTTCACAGAGGACCAGTCAGGAAGATAACGAGTTCAGATTTGAAATGATAAATTTATTTGGATACTAAAAAAGCTAATAGCGGATACGAAGTGTTTGTCACGATTAGTCCTCCTGGCGCACTTTATCAACGCCAGCAGGGTGGAATGGACTGGCTGTCTAGGCCGTTGGTTCTATTTCCCACGAACGATAAAATAAATAAGTGACATTTTCCCCCTTGGTTTGGGGAGATGTAGGCAATATGTGGTTTTGGTTTGGTTTGTGTGACAAGAAAAGAAAAGCTGGTAGTCGACGCCGCCTTACCCTGTCCCATCCCTCGATATGTACACGTCCTCGGACGGGCCGACTGGTCGTCGTACGAAGGAGGATGTGCTCGAGTTGAATGGGACGCGCAGGCGCAGGATGGTTGCATGTCAGACACAGCATAGCCCCTCAAGAGAGTTGGATACTGATCGCGAACATGCAAGCCACCACGTCTGCGCTGCGCTTTCGAATGGAAGTCGTCGGGGGAGTCGCAGAAAGTGTGTGCTGATTGAATGATGAGAGGGAGTAGAAAATTCAGAGGCGCAAAAAAAAAATCATTTGTAGCGTGGGAAGCGCGCTTAGTCATGGACGGACGCGCTAGCGAGGGCGTTCAAAAACGCGTGCTCGTGCCTCGTCTCTTTCTCTTTCTTCTCTTCTCTCCACACTTTATCAGTCACGATTAATCAACCGCTAGGATGTGCTCTTCTCTCTCTGGACCTCTTCTCCGGTCCAGCGAGCGGAGCGCTTCTTCCCATTCGCCAACTGGCTAGTCGGTCATATTTGCGTGCTAGAGTGATCGTATCGTGAGGACTGCCCGCGGCCGCGACCGCTCGGCCCTGATTGGACCGCTCGGTCTGGTGACGCTGCGGTTGGCAGGTTCTGTGGATATGACATTTCTTTGGTTTTGTTTTTGGTTTGTTGTGCTGTGTCGTGATGTGTTGTGCTCGTCTTTGGTTTGTGGATTGTTATTGTGGGGATACATGTGTGAATTCGAATTCTATGTGTGCTTGATTGAGCGTGGTAAATTAATTGTTTGTTTTTTTGTCGATGGTGCAACTGTGAGTTGGTGGCTGCTCTGGTGACGCTGGAGTTGGTTATATATATCTCTTTGGTTCTGTTTTGTGTGGTCTTTTCTGATCTCATCTGGCTTGGGATTATTAGGTGAAGGTAGTATGTTTGAATTGGAATCAATATGCTTGAGCTTGGTAAAATCTTGATATCATGATAGTAAATTTGTGAGTGAGAGGAAGCTCTACGGATTTGATATTTCTTTAGCTTTGTTTGGTGTGGTCTTTTCTAAAATCATCACAGTGAATTTGTGACTTAGAGACTGGTCTGATGAAGCTGGAGTTGGGAGGCTTTATTGTTTTGATATTTCTTTAGCTCTGTTTTGTGTGGTCTTTCCAATAACTGGAATTTAATATACTTGAATCTGCTAAAACCTTGAAATTATGATGGTGAATATCTTGATGTCATATTGGTAAAACTGGGAGTTTTGCAAGCTAGTCCGTCCTCTTCAAAGTCAGAAGCATTCAACAAGACCGTCTCGCTTTATTAATTTCCCTGCAGTACCGGCAACAAAGTCAAATCTTCCCCACAAACATGTCAGGTTGCCAACAGTCTTTTAGCTTCCGTCAAAGGCAACGTCATCCCTTCAAAATCCCTTGAAACCCATGCGAGAGATCGGATCGGATAAACGAACCACCCTCTCCCAAGAAATCGCGGAGTACGTAGCCTTCCAATAATACATTAATGCCCCCAACATTTTTGCATGTGAACTAAAATGAGCCACTCAATCCATTCCCTGCTACCTCATCCTACGTACATCTCGCAATGGGTTCTGTAATTTGATCTCCCTCTGGATAAACTACGCCGCCCTCGAGAATCCCGCGACGCCGGCGCAAAGACATGATCCGTTCTGAGTCTTGATGCAAGCTTACTCTAGGACATGAACGCAATGCCCGAGCTGCTTAAACCCTCCTCCACTCCACAGTCCCATGCCCAAACCTTAAGAGAAGATGCCAGCAGGCTTCTGTCGAGATCCCCGCATCCATACCACCGCCAACATTTCGAGCTTCCCTATGCCTCAGAACGATTCAATTCCCAATCACCTCTGCGCTCCACGCAGACCACCGACGATGAAGGACAGGAGAGCGGCAGATCTTGGTCGGAAAGGTATCGAGGGTCAGGGAACAGTGACAGTGGAACAGAAGCAGACGATGAGCACTTCCTCAAGGGGCTACCTGCCCCTAAACCACGACCTCACAAAGGGCTGAGAGGACTAGATGGGACCTTCTCAGGTACACCGAGCCCGATATTATCGCCAGCGATTCTAGATGAAAAGAGACCAGGCATGAGACGATCTGGAAGCTCAGCATTATCAACGAGTGATGCAGATCTACGCAAAGCCGCAGAAAGGATCCGAACGAAACGGAGAGCAGAGGTTGTGAGGAGGTTGACTGAAGCCGGGATTCTGGCTTTTGTTGGAGGCATACTCTCTTTGGATCCAAGGGTTAGGAGTCTCATATGGGCATGGAGGAAAGGTGAGGCATGAATACCCACAACTTTTACACGAGCTAATAATACCAGAATTGGCATGCCAGAGTCTTGTTATTGCTTCTCTGATCGTCTTATACCCATTGAGGTTACTACGGCATCTAAGCTCTCGAAGACCGTGGAAGCGGAGATTTCCATTAGCTATACCTCCCGTTTTTGATCCTGCTCCTCTATTCTACCCTCCTGCAATCACCATACTAGTCTCGCTTCTTCTCTCTGTCAACAATCCTCATAATCTTTTACCGAGCATCGTACTCAGTATAGCTGCTCTGCCTAAACAGCTCATACCAGCCATCGGTGGCTTAGATGGAGCCAATACATTACATTGGTTCATCTCATGTATTCCATTCTGGTTACCGCAGGGCCGATTCTCTGGGGGGCATCTAGCTTCTCATAACGACTTTCGTGGATGGAACGAAGAAATTCTCGTTTTGCTATTTCCTCTCCATCAAGCACTGTGTACAACATTGCGATATTTAACCACAACGAGTTTACTTTCGGCCGAGCTTCAGTTGCTTTCCATAGCATTAATTTTACTATTATTGCTATCTTCGTCGCCACAGATGGTCATTTTAAAATCTCTGTTATGGGGAGGTGGGGTTGGAGTTCTTGTTACTTGTGAGAATGTACTCAGATGGGGCGTCGCGCTTGCGAGAGTACCGAAATGGCGGTTCAGACGTTCTGGAAAATCCGTGGTCTCTTTGAAGCCAGTCCGAGAGATGAACACTCACCTGGCCATGCTGAGTAGAAAAGTGTTTGCCTGGGACGAAAGTGACTCGAGCGACGAAGAACAAGGCTCGAGCCCAGCAGCAAATCTTCGAGTCAAGACTTTTAATCCTAAGCTTAGGCCTACTATGAATGGCGAGAAAGGAACTACATCCGCCGTTGAAAGCCAGACATCGGAGACATTTCCAACCATGAATGGGGCGCACTTTGATGGGGTTCAGAGACGACATACACTTCCAATACTTTCGTCTTTACCTCCGAGATCTAGCGAGAGAACGCCAGCGGGCCGCAGGAAGAGAGCTGCATCATCTAGTGTTCAAGCATTTTTCTCCCTTACGCAAAAACAAGCCACCTTGAGAAAATGGCTGTACGCTGCTTATGTATATATGTGCGTATTGGTGATAATACTGGTTGGCATCAGAGAATACGTGGGGAGATTTGCTTTAGGTGGAGAAGAACCTCTTGGATGGGCACTCGGTTATCTTCTGGGTGATGTACCACGATTTCGCATGGAGGTCGTAAAGGCAAATCTTCAAAGATGGATTTGTCTTCCAAGTCGTGGCTCGGAGAAGGAATCATGCCAAGCTGGATGGATTGAGCATTTGAGACATACATCTTTCGGAACCGCAAACACTCGATTGATACTCTTCGCTTACTGGTCCGGCGTCATTATTGTTGGTTTGGCAATTGTTCTTCGCCTCTCAGCAGTGTACGAAGTGGATACCCGTCGAAAAGTCTTTCACTTCATGATGGTGGCTATGTTACTACCAGCGACATACGTGGACCCGACATTTGCAGCATTAGCACTCTGTCTAGTCCTCGCGGTATTTCTCCTCCTCGATCTATTCCGAGCTTCTCAGCTACCACCACTATCCAAGTCTCTAGCTTATTTTCTGACTCCATATGTGGATGGACGAGATCTTAAGGGACCGGTGGTCATCTCCCACATATTCCTCCTCATCGGTTGTGCTATCCCTCTCTGGCTCTCTTTGGGCTCCCTCCCTCGGACAGGAATAGACGCCCTCGCTGGCTGGGAAGTGCCATCGCGAGAACTCAGCATGGTCAGCGGTGTGATTTGTGTCGGCCTAGGTGACGCAGCCGCTTCCCTCATCGGCCGTCGCTATGGCCGTCGCAAGTGGCTATGGGGAGGAGGCAAGAGCATCGAAGGCAGTGTCGCCTTTGCATCCGCCGTGGGTATTGCTCTCCTCCTCGCCAAAGGCTGGCTGCGTATCGGTGGCTGGCCAGCCAATAATGTTGATCCATGGTTGAAGACGACTTGGAAGGCTGTGATCGCTGCATCGGTCGCTAGTCTAACGGAGGCCGTGCTGACCGGTGGGAATGATAATGTCGTTGTTCCAGTGGTTTTGTGGCTTTGTGTTAAGGGACTAGATATTTAGACGAGATGAGATAAATAGATTTCGGGCTTGGTTGGGTCTGGTGATGGGATTATTTCGTGCAATGCAACCAGGATATTTCTTATTTGATTCTACCGGGGGGAGGGTTTCAGTTGGCTGGCACGGGATGGGGTTGGTTTGAATGAATGAGCTTTGGGTCTTTTGACTGTGATTATGGGCGGTACCATACGGCTTGGCTTGGCGCGATTTTGGGATGACGGTTAGATAAATGGGATGTGAGATGGGCACGGATGGAATTTCTATCTTATATTTTGCTGCCTTGTCTTGTTTATAATTCTATCTGCCTCGTGGAAATACGGTTACAAGTACTCTTAATAGGATTTTGAAGAGTTTACTTTTCGAAATTGCTAAGAATCTTTACAAACAAGGACATAGAGAGAGGGTGGCTATAAGGATCAACCAAGCCACCCGTATTAAGAACTGGTATAACTAAAAGAGGCGGCTCATATAGAGAAAAGTTAACTCGGTTTAACAAGGAATAAGACACATGCTAAAGGATTGAAGCCTCTTTTCTGCTGTGTAATCTAGGCATCAATTATTCAACATAAGCAGCGTCCCAAGACCTTGCGAGAGCAGTATCCTCGAATGAAGGACGGCTTCTATTTTGGCCTGTTCATGATATTCGGGCAGGCGGTTCTATACGAGATGAACAATGAATTTGGGTGTTACTCGGAATTAACATACTTGGTTTTCTCGATGCGAAGAATACGATGATGAAAGGGTATTTCAGTGGGCTTGAATTTAAAACCTAGATTATTATTGGTCTGGAGGGAAGTTAGTCCGATGGCTTTGTATATTATTGGATATGACGGTGGACACAGCATCGATTATTCATACTTCAGCAGGTGCTTGCTTACTCTTCCCAGCCTTCTTTCTGCAGCAATTAAATCTGACAGGTTGTCGCACACCACAATGACTTCCCCAGGTTCCCCTTAAACCTGCGTGATCGGGTCCGCTCTCTACATGCGACGGGGCTTTCCTTTTACTTCTCAAGTGTGGCTGACCTATCATTTCTAGCTCAACCGGCAGGGTTATATTGGGAGCAAAATCACGTCAATAGCGGAGAGATCAAGCTAAGTTAACATGGCGTCCAAGCGATTTCCTCTTAGCGGTCATACCTACCAAACTAGGTCGTCGGACTTTAACCACACGAGTCCTGTGCTACTATCACACAAGCCTCTTATTTCATCTCTCATGTTTTTTTTTCCTTTTCAGCTCGCCCTCTTTTTATAACTTTTGCAACCCTGATTGTTCTCCGGGCCTGGGCGGATGTATCGGCATTTTCTTTTGAGTTCAAACTCTCGTCGCTATAAATTGTCCACCCCGCTTCGAAGAGGCAAAGTCCATTTCAGTGGTAAGCTCAGCCAAACCCATTCCAATATTCAGGAGTGAGAAACAATAGTTTTGCTGGCACTTCTGAATATAATTGATGCACAAGCTGAAGTCCATCCCACGTTGAGTTGACACTGACGAGCATACCAGTTTGAAGATGGGTTCAATCACCTTATTAATTATCTGCCTGTTTGCCCTGGCAGCCCAGTCATTTAGTTACCAGGAAAACTCAGCCTCATTACGTGCCCGAGCACAAAGTGTGACTGATTGCCTCACTTCCAAATCCGTTCCTTATTCTGTCAGCACATCCTCAAATTGGAATCAGTTGATCACTCCCTACAATCTACGTCTCGCTTACACGCCAGCTGTCGTTACTCTTCCCACGACCTCTCAACATGTCAGCGATTCCGTCATCTGTGCAGCTGCATCTGGTCTGAAAGTGCAAGCAAAATCCGGAGGCCATTCTTACGCTAGTTTTGCCTATGGTGGGAAAGATGGTCATGTGGTTGTGAACTTACAGAATTTACAGACCATCAAGGTCGATACCAGTAAGCGACCTGACACCCACGAAAGTACTGTCTAATATTATTTAGCAACCAATATCGCAACTGTTGGAGGTGGTGTTCGGCTTGGAAATCTTGCTGTGGGAATCTACAACCAAGGCAAGCGTGCCTTGCCACATGGAACATGTCCTGGAGTAGGCATCGGCGGCCATTTTATCCACGGTGGCTATGGACATTCTTCGAGGGCTTGGGGGCTGTCTCTCGATACCATTGTCGCATTGGATGTCGTTCTCGCTAATGGCACTCAGATCCGTACTTCAAGTACCCAGTACCCTGACGTCTTCTTCGCTATGAGAGGTGCCGGAGACAGTTTTGGTATCGTGACAAATTTCTACCTTCAGACAAAACCGGCTCCTGCTTCAGTTATTAATTGGTCCGTTGCTATTCCGGCTGTCTACAACGATATCTCCAACCTCACAAATGCTTTCCTGGGTCTCCAGAAAACTGTATTTGATCCCAGTATTGTTAATGGAAACCTCTCCTTTGGAATCTACACGGATGGCTATGCATTCAGTTTCGGTGGTTGGTGGTAAGTTATCTCCCTTCACTTCAGATGGAGCTTCTTTTTGACTTTTCAATAGCATTGAGTGTGACGTGAACAAATTCAGAACCGTCACGCTACCAGCGATTTTAAAGGGATTCCCCAAACCTGATTCCACCACTATTACGCCAGCCAATTGGACAGCCAGTCTTCGGAGCATGGCAGGAAATGTTGACTTGCCACAATCTATTACGGGCTATGACCTGCATGATACCTTTTACGCCAAATCTGTAGTCTCCAGGAACGCCATCCCGATCTCCGCTGCGGCATTGACGAGTTTTTTCAAGTACATTGTGAGCCAAGGACGAAGCCCGCCAAGTCCATGGTTCTCAATCATCAACCTGTATGGTGGTGCAGGAAGTCAGATTAATGTCCCTGCTGTAGGATCATCATCTTATTCAGATCGAGATGCTTTATGGGTTATCCAAGTACGTAAACTGATCTCACATCCCAACTAGAACCCAGGAACTTACGAGTTATAGAATTACGGATATTCGTCAAACAGCAAACCACCCTATAACCCAGCTACGACAACATTCATCGATAACCTCAACGATGCACTAACAGATGCCCAACCCGACGGCGACTTTAGCGCTTACCTCAACTACATTGATCCAGAACTGACACAAGCTGAAGTAGTGGAGCTGTACTACGGCACCCCAACCTACACGAAACTAGTACAAATTAAAAACGCCATCGATCCGAATAACGTCTTCTGGAACCCTCAAGCTATCACAGCTAATGTCTCTCCGGCTTCGACATCTAAGAGTTCTAGCACATCGACCTCTAGATCTACTTCCACCACCACCAAACCTACTTCTACACCCACACCAGTAATCAGCACAGATGGGACCTGTGGTCCCAAGAGTGCAGGGAGGATTTGTAAAGGTAGCACGTTTGGGGATTGCTGTTCTAGCGCTGGCTGGTGCGGATCCAAGACGGCGTATTGCGGGGCGGGATGTCAGTCACTGTATGGTACTTGTAGCAGCACGAAGAAGTTGAAGAGAGATGGGGAGGAAGAGACGATGCGTATTTTGCATGTTCCTGGTATGCTGATCCCTGTTATTGAGGAGAGAAGGTAGCAGGCCAACCGGAAATCTGTATTCAATACTGAGGTGATATTACCTTGGCACTATACTTCCCCCTTACATAGCCTGAACTCCCGACAAACCAGTAAAAATCGCACATAATTTACATGGGCTTCATATGTATACTCTCCTTAATGATTCACGATTCTGCCATATTAGCCCAACACCGGCGTTAAGCTAGCGGTATTCGGCGGCCAAAGTACTTCTTAAAGCTCGATTTCCAGCTTTCATGAATCACCCAAAGAGGTACAACTTAAATGGGCGATATAACACACGTTGAGTGGGGCGACTTAAATTCATGAAAAGTGTGCATGGATAATAAACTAAGTAGCTACTCTCCACTCCCATATAAATCAACTGTTGCACCGACTGTTGTGAGATACGGCCGGTTTTCTTCTATAAATAGACTCATGGTTTCCCCGCTCCCCGTCAGATCTGTGCCGCAGCGCATTTCGATTAAGCGAGAGCGAGACGAGAATCAGGGGGATCTACCTCCTTCGTGTACGTAGCATATAGATATCATGTTAGGCATTGACGAATAGAATAGAAGTGCTAGAGCTAGACTTTGGAAGCGAAGAGGATATAATTATTTTTATTCTTATCTTGTTTCAATATAAAGGGTTAAAATTTTGAAGAACCAGCTAAAGGCAAGCAAGGTCGGTTACACTGAAAACTACTCCGTAGACGGATAGTTTCTCACATTCAGCAAATCATCTTCCCCCATATTATACATCTCCTCTATCAGATTCTGGGTAACAACTCAGGGTCTTACTTTTTTTTTAGCGGAAATCAATGATCAGCGGCTTACCTCTCATCCTTACTTTTTAGACTAATCCCAAGTCAAATTTTAGCTTAAAATTACTCCCATGTTCTGTGCATCCTCGGCACCTATTATCAACGCAGTCTAGATAGCCGTCCCAGAATATATTACCTTCCTCAACCCAGTACATCGCAAATTGTTGATAACTGCGGCTGCAGCCAGTCACGGAGACAGATCGGGAGACTTTTTAAACAGAGCCTGCAAATAAAAGCCATATTCTGTAACTCGCGATAAAGAGCAAGGAAGATCAGCTCAAGTACGCAGGAATCACTCTTGCAACCAGTCCAGCTCCGAGCTAGTTAGCCTATCGGGAATTATCATATAATATTGTGATGTTGCAAGGGGTTATACTATACGAAGAAAATCGACTTATTCGATTGGGAGAGTATTACGCCCAGTCCTGACATCGACGGCGTCAATCAGACGCCTAATGTCAAGCGACGGTTTAATATGAACAAAACCTCTTCTCATTTCGTTCCTCATTCTAAGAGGCAAATTATAGCTCGATGCCCACGAAAAGTTAGCTTAGCATATTAAGCGAGCGTTCGGGCAAGAGCTCTATATGACCTAGAAGCGCTAGATTGGTATAGAAATCTGAACTGATTGATAGAACTAAACGCGAGAACTGGGGAGGAAGATATGTACATATACAGCGAGGTGTTGTCTTCTCGAACAAGTAGTTTCTTCTGACTTAACGTCTTCCTCCATCTACCGGTTCGACTGAACCCCATCCAACCAGCTTATAGAGCTCGCCTTCTACAATCAATTCAACCTCGATCAGTAATTTAATCATCATAAGAATCGAAATGTTTGCTGTGCTCTAAAGTATTGAATCGGTAAAATAGCAGAATCAAGATGGACTGGGACCACCAAATACCTCCATGCCCCGTGGACGCCGACCGTGAGGTGGTTGCCAAATACATTCTCCTAAACAAATATTACGAGACTTTAAAGCAAGACGTCGAAAGATGAATATCCGATCTTCTGGAGATTACCAACAGAGTCGAGACAAAGAAAGCAGTAGAAGAACTGCTAGATAAAATCTACACGCAGCGTGTGTCTCGATATGATACAGAAAGCTAGCATATGGTGTTTTACCAAATGATTTTCTTCTGGCAGATTCTCGAGAGAGGAGTATCTAGAAGAATATCAAGAAATCATAGAGCAACGAAGCAGATTATACGCGGGCGACACCATATTCGAGCGAAATCGTGCTCAGGTGTCGGAGACTATCAACCTCGCAATACACGAAAAGAGACAGAACATCGACCAGTTATTTCTGCGCATTCTCTCTCATAAAAATCTAGACCGACAGAACATCGACCGGTTATTTCTGCGCATTCTCTGTCAAAAATCTAGACCGACAGAACATCGACCGGTTATTTCTGCGCATTCTCTGTCAAAAATCTAGACCGACAGAACATCGACCGGTTATTTCTGCGCATTCTCTGTCATAAAATCTACCCCGGCAATACGAACAAAATAAGTTCCAGAGAAAACTCATCTACCATTTCAACAGCAAACGGGGCGTGACAACTCAAGATCATATATGGTGTCCAATTACTAGAGGTTTCGGACAAAAGGCTAGTATTCGAGTTGCTCAGCCGGCTCCACATAAGCTCGGATACCAAACAACGAGCCATCTCTTCAACGATAATGGACACGATTTGATGTGGTCGAAGGGAAACAGAATCATGATGAACTCATGATTCTAAGCCGAGTTTGATCGATTGTCTTTCTACCTCGTTCCTATCGAGAGGCCAGGAGAGCCAGATGGTTGGAAAGTCATTCTGATAAATGAAGAACTGCATGATGATGAATTCGCTGCGCACAATTGGGATGTAAGTGTTTCTGCTGGTATCATTAATCTTCATATCGACAATGTTCCCCCTCATGATCTGTCAACTAACCTGCGATCCAGAAGTACGATAACAGGGAGCTGATCTTTCGCAACGAGCGCCCGGAGAGAAGATTCCTCTACTTTCACTATTGCATGTGTATCTACAAAGCCATTCATCAGATGCAGCCCGGTTCGGAATCCATCGTCGAGCGTGCAACGAAAGGGTAATTGTGGACCGAGACCAGACCAGCTCCATATTTCCGAACATCCGTACTGAAAAAGTTCGCTCAAGAAATATGTTACATCGAAATTCTGGACGAACTACTTACCGGCCACGATATCAATGCTCCGCCGCTTGCTGAAATTGAAGAGGCTTGTGATATGAAGGATCTGTGCTTATCTACGCTTTCTTCTAAGCCAGGCAACCTACATCCGCAAGCAACCTGGTCCTTCCTTCCTCGGGCTGCTCCTTCCCTAGCCAAAGAACAAAAATCAACGCAACCTCGAAACAGAAAAACCCCCTTTCGTCTCGCACTGACAAAAACAACAACATCTCTCAAGACACAACATCTTTCAAGACACAACATCTTTCAAGACACAACTCCTTTCAAGACATAACGGTTAGTAAACTCACGTCTGTTCTTAGGTCTGATCTGACTGACCATTTGCAGATTCATCGTCTATCACCATGTGCAACTACAACCCTTCAGAAGCTCCAGACGATCATGACGATGAAATGAACTACACGGATTATCCAACGACACCAACTTCTGATGGAGATCCGGTGTGTGGCATGTGCAATGGGGACAAGACTGTTACTCGTGAGGGGAGCTGCACTGCCTGCGATGATGGAAAATGCGTCGAGGAGAGATTATGTCCAAAGTGCGAAGGAGATAATTGCAAGAAATGTCGTGGTGCTGGAAAAATCCAGTTTGAAGTGACTTGCCGTCGCTGTGGTGGAACCGATGTTGAGATGTTGGAGGATACCTGCCCAAATTGCGATGGAACTGGACACGCACGAGCTTAACCAGAAGCAGAAATCTTCCCTCTCGTCTTTATGGAGGGTCTTTACGGAGTGTTACCCCTTAGTTGATAAGACATCATAGCCCAGATACATCTCAATGCCTCAACTCTGTCTTCGGGTATGAACATGTCCCACCATCTTGATCTATACATGGTGAACTCTTCTCTCAATCCATCCTTCCCGTCCAACTGGGCAAGCAACAGCCGTGGTACACGGGATCTGATACAACAGACATGGTGATTTACACTACTTAGCATGAATATATCATCGTAATCCGCAGCTTCAATTTTCCCAAATGCTTGGAATTTGACCTTAGCATCTCCAGAGCATCCATGGGTACGTACAAGCTCGCCTGGGGTGCAGTTCAATTCTCTAAGCTTTTTGGCACCTGTTTGGCAGCGATAGCCTTTACCTGCACCCTTTCCCCTGTTTTTCGTGATCTTGGACGTAGGATTTGGTGTTGGTCTGTGATCCGGGGTATCTAAGCTTGCAGGGAGATTCTTACGTGCCCGGAGCTGAGCGCAAGCTAGGATACATGCCGTTTCTGCGGCAAAGTCAAGCCTGGCATCATCGGGAAGGTCAAAACTGGCAATTCCAGGAACGAAGCGACGGCTGAAGCCTCGGCATGATAGTGCAGCTATGGGGCCCTCAACAACCGTAGCTTTGTGCATGGACTGATCGCTCGGAACTCGGTAAACCGAAGACATTTCAAGGGCCCAATATCTCTCCTGTGAGTTGGGCAATTTCCTGTGACGATTGATACAAAGGCGAGGCGATGTTGAGTGGCGGCTCCAATCTACAGGAGCTACATCACCACATGTACGGCAGCGGAATGCAATACCAACTATTTTGACTAGCGATTCAAGAAGATGTTTGCGCTGGGTTGCTGTCATCATGTGTCCATTCAAGATACGCCTGCTGGCCTCCGCATGATTGCTCGTGTCATCCCAGAACATACTAACACGCTCAAGGTCTGCGAAGAAGTCAAGGCAGTAACCCAGAACCGACGTCTGTTTCTTACCAAGGTACGATCCCCCAATCGCGCATTCCTCGCCTCTAACAACTGCAAAGGCGACTGAGTTTGGTGTCGAGAGCTGTTCAACAAACTTTGAGTATTGATCCATACTGGCCTTCGGGTAGTCCTTATACTTGTCGTCTGGAATCTCCGTGGGGCTGTAGCTATGCCACATTCTTTTAAGCCTTGCATCTGCTAGTTGGTGACCTCCAGTTAATGGGTCATACGACGAGTCGGGGATGATATCTTGTATAGGAGCGTCATCGATAACGCGAATGCCCAAATGTTCAAGGTGTCGTGATTCTAGGTATTGTGGGAATTTGACCTCCTGAAGCACTTCAGCCACTGATCGTAGATCATCCTTGGAGAGAGAATCCTCGGGGTTTGGTGGCCTGTAATTCGGCATGTGAACAGGAACCGGTTCTGGGATTTCTGGCAAGTCCGGTACGGTTGAGATTTTCGGTATCCGTGAAGCCATCTTGCTGAATTGTGCTCAGAGGAGTTATGGTATGTAAAGCCAATCTACGGGCGTCTAATATAGATATTAGCAACAAAGAAGCAAAAAAACAACTCCTGGTGTTTGTAGGGGATTTACTGGGCTTGTTGGAAATTATTTGATAGTATTAACACGGCAGATAACCAAACAAACTTGTTTGAACAAATGTTGGGCAGGAAAATGGATGGGTTGGCAAAAAGAATTTCTTTGACGAAAGTAGCGACCGACTTATAAAACTTTTTGTCGTTTCAGGTCACGCTTTCGGGGAGCTAACAAAGCACTATTATATAAGAATACGTAAAAAAAAATTTGAAAGTATTTTATAAATCAACGATTTAATTTACTAATTCATTCACTAACCACAGTGCTATGAATGCTCCGGCTATTTGGCAGAACCACCAAAGTCGCTGTAACCGGTAGAAAGTTATTCCGGACCCACTCACTAGCTAATTGATGTAAGCCTTGCTGTGCCGTATTCTAGATCATATATAACACGCTCTTTCGCACCAGCTGAAGATATCATATTGGATTTCCCATCGCCAAATAAAGTGTCTATTAGCAAGTAGTCTTTTTGTCTCGATTCAATTGCACTCAACCAAACATCAATCATTCAGCATGGCAACAATTACCGCAACTTTCCTGATCGTCGGTGCGACAGGCACTCAAGGAGGCTCGGTCGTGTCAGCCTTACTGCGCAGTGTACCAGCAACAGCGCCTATTCAAATTCTCGCCGTGACACGCAATACTGCCTCATCAAGAGCCAAATCGCTTGTCGCACTAGATTCATGTGTCAAGCTATTATCTGGTGACCCGACATCTCCCGAAGCACTCTTTGAGAGCGCTGGAGTGAAGGTTGATGGTGTTTTTTGCGTCACAGTACACGGTCCACCGGGTGCTGAAGAAGCACAAGCACAAGGTCTCGTCGATGCAAGCCTTGCTCATGGGGTCAAGCATTTCGTTTTCACATCAGCCGACCGAGGTGGCGAGGTACTTTCCGAGACCAACCCAACACCCGTCCGACACATCGCGACCAAACATCACATTGAAGCGTATATCAAGCAGAAAACGGCAGGAACTTCGATGGCCTGGACTTTCCTGCGTCCAGTGACTTTCATGGATAATCTGACGCCCGACTTTGCAGGCAAGGGATTTGCTGCTATGTGGAGGCAGGTTGGCGCACGACCAGTGCAGCTAGTGGCCGCAGCGGATATTGGCCACTTTGCTGCAAAGGCTCTCCTGAGTCCCAAGGAGTATTCCGGAAGATCAATTGGAATTGCCGGCGATGAGCTTAATTTCGAGCAAGCTTGTAAGGTATTTCATGACACGATGGGGGTGGAGATGCCCACCACTTTCTGTGCCATGGGATCTGTCCTCAAGATTGCAATGAAGGATATCGGTGCCATGTTCAAGTGGTTCGAGACAGCTGGATATCAGGTTGATATTCCGGCTGCGAGGAAGGAGTATCCTGAGCTACAGGACTTTGCGACTTGGCTCAAGAAGAGCAGTGGATTTCGCGATTTGGGCAAGAAATGAGTTATATAACTTATGCCGCAAAAGAGAATATAAGCGAGACCGGATTGAGGACGGTCTTTAATAGTGATTATAGATGATAATAATAATGATGATAATAATATTTATTTACGTCTAGCGGGTTTAGTGTCACGGAATCTGGGATCAGGTGATTCACTATACAGGGGATCAGGATAACTAAGGTAGTCTACTTAGTAACAAGTATTACTCTTATATAAATACGCTCTTTCCTATAGTCTCTCGCTCCTCCTAATTAGATAATATAAACTATACTTTCTACGCTTTCTTAATTACTTAAATTATCTCTACTTTTGCTACGTAATAGTTATAAGCCCGGCTTATAATTAAAACTTCCTAAAATCACGTTTAAATTATAAGAAAGCTAAAAAATAATTATTCTTAAGTTTAGAATTTATTTATATTATTATAATCTCTAAAATAAACTAATAAGAAGCTAAGGAGATCTTTTTAAAAGATTATAACTTATAATCTAACTAATTCCTTTAATTCTATTATTAAGCTCGTATAAGATATATCTAAGAGCTTATAAACCTAGATACTATAAATATAAAAAGCGTAAATATTAATCCTCTTATACGAGTATTAACTATTAATAAGCTTATTAATAAGAGAATAATACTTAATTAATAATTATACTTAGATTAAGTAATAATTAATAAGCTTTCTAGACTAAAACCTAGCTTATTATAAGATATTATAATTATATACGAAAATATATAATATAAGCTTAATACTTAGCTAAGGATTTATATTATAAAATAAGTAAGCTAGTTATATAATACGATCGAATATTAAGCTCTTAAATAATAAGTTAAATAAATAATTTCTTTCTTAATCTTAATTCTAATTAATATAATAATTATAAAAAAAGAAAACCTAAGCTTTTAAATAATTATTCGATTACTAAAATTATAACTTATACTTACTAATAATAATACGCTAATTATTAAGAGGATTATATACTTTTTATTTATATCTCTTAAGTTATAAGTATTAGATTAAATCTTAGTATTTCGTATAAATAATATATTATATATAAGTTAATATATTTGTAGATAAAATAATTAATTAACTAATAAAATATTAATATATATTTATAATTATATATATATTATTTATATATATATTATTTATATATATATTATTTATATATATATATAATTATAAGATAATTATACTAATACTAATTAATAATTTAACTTAATTATTATATAATAACCTTACGTATAAAGTAAGATTATAAATTAGTAAAGTTTTTTAAGACTTAATATATAAAGATTCTTAATAAGATTATTAAAAGTAAATCTTAGCTTATTTAATTAATCTAAAAGAATATTTTATAAGTTTAGCTAATATAAAATAAAAGATATTATCTTTAGACGAAATAATATAACTTTAATAAAAAAGATCTTTTATAAAACTTATAAGTAATAATAAGTTTTATAATAAAAAGAAAATATTTTATTAACCTTAAATAATAAGATAATAAAATTAATATAACTAATACGAATAAATATACTAATATACTTATTAATATATATATTATAGTAAATATTAATATATAAAAGGAATAAAAGATAAAAGATAATAAGTTATAAGATAATTTTAAGAATATATTTTAAGAATAAATATTAGTAATATTTAGTAAAATATTAAGAGTAATTATAACTAAAATTTATATATACTTATATATATATAAAGTATTTATTAAACTTAAATCGAGATTTATATCTTATATTTAACTTTTAGTAAACCTCCTAAGTAAGAAAAAGCTTTATATATAAATAAAAAATAAGATTAAGAAATAAATAAATATATATAAAAAGAAATTCGATTTAATATATAAGCTAAAAGATCTAATATATTAGTTACTTCTAGTAAGTATTTTATATAATATCTTTATAATAAGCCTAATAATAATACTAAAATAACTTATTTGGCTATTAATTAAGAATATAATTTAGATTAATATTTTAACTCTTATATATCTTAGCCTAGTATTTACCTAAAGTTTATTAATATCTTAAATCTAAGTCTTTAGCCTAAAAAATAACCTCTTATAATTTTATATTCTTAAGATAATCTTATATAAAGTTTATAATAATAATAATATATTTAGGAACCTAAAATATTATTAATTAATAAGTTAATTACTAAACTAATAAAAATCTATAATATATTAAACGAAAAGAAATATATAAGCGAATTATATAATATTCTTAATATAAAAATATAAGTATTTTTTAATTATTATAATAAAATAAAAATATTAGATTATAATTATTATTTAATATTTTTTATAATATTTTAAGATAAAACGTTTAAATTTTATTATAATAAGATATTTAGCTAAGCTTATAACTTTTATATAATAATATAAATAATAAGAAATTATTTTAAAATTAAAAAGAATAAATAATTATATTTCTTAGAATAATATAAGATTATATTTTAAGGAATTATTTAATAATACCTAGATAAATTAAGACTTAAATATCTTAAGATTTTATTTAATATACTTTATATAATATAATAAGAACTTTTAATTTAATACTAAAATAAGTATAACTTATAAGATTAAGTATTAAATATATATTATAATATCCTAGAATATAATTTTATATTTTATAAACTAGTTTTAATATTTAAAAAGTTTTACTTAGAATTAAGATTTATTATTATTATTATTATATAATATAACTAATTATTATTATATATCTAAGAAATATTATATAATAATAATAATAATAATAATAATTATATATAATATACGAGTTATTTTAACCCCTAATATAATTAATATTAGATTAACTAAAAATATAATAACTAGAAATAATATTACTAAGATTATATAAAATATAATAAATTATTAAATTCTAGTTAATTTAAGAAAAAAAAAAGTTTCTAGGAAGATTAGAAAAATAAAAGAAAATTTAATAATAATAAAAAATATTATATATATTAAAAGCTAGGATATTAGTTAAGTAATTATATAAATAAAAAATAAACTAAGATATATATATATTATAAATCTTAAAACTAATATATCTAAGATAATAAATTTAACTAATTCTTAATTAATTTTAAAAGATTACTTATTTTATATAAGAATTATCCTAATATTAAACTTTCTTTTAATAAGAAAATATAATAATTTAATATATTTATTATTTCTACTAATAACTTAAAAGTAATAAATAAGATAATTATCTAGATTATAAGAAAAATAAATAAAAATAAATATTTTATTAGTATCTAGATATATTAAACTAAGTTAAAAAAAGATAAATCTTTATATAAATATTTTTTAATTAATTTTATTAAAAATAATATATAATTTATTAAAATAATCTTAAATAACTAGAAAATAAATTATTTTCTTATAAAATAAGATATTCTTAGTTTTTAAATAAAATTAATAAGAAAATTAGTTATATATAAAATAAATAAATATAAAAATAAAAATAAATATTTATTAGAGATATTCTAAGATATTATACTAAATATAAGAGTATTAGGGATCTTAATAATAAGAAAATCTTAGTTTTAAGTATTATAATAATAATATTTAAACTTATAATTATATATAAATAATAAGAATAATATTATATATTTTAGGAAAAAACTCTTAATAATAAAAAGAATTATTAATCTTAAGATATTAATTAAAAATATTATATTTTATATTATATTAATCTTAATATTATTTTTATTTTATATATAAGATATAAATAAGATATTTATATAAATTAATAACTTATAAAATATTTTTATTTAAGATAAGAAAATTATATTTTTAGTATAAAAATAAAAATATTTATTTATATTATTAAATTAATTAAAAATAATTATATCGTATTATCTAATAAAATCTAAGTTTTATTAAGTATATTATAGATTTAAATACTTTTTTATATAAAAATTAATAAAAATTCTTAAGAAAGTAAATTAAGATTTTAAGATATTAATACTTAAAAATCTTATAAAGTTTTATAAATATTATTAAATTTATTCTAAATTACTAGAGCGATTTAAACTTATTATTAAAAAAGATATAAATTTTAATTACTTAGTAATAATTAATATTATATATTTAAATAAAAAACTAGTAATATATATAATTAATAAAATAATATTATTTAATATAATAAAATTTTTAAAAGATATAAAAGTAAAAATAATATAAAATATATTTCGTATATTATAAATTAATATATATCTTAGTTTATTAAATTTCTTTATTTATAATATTAATATAAACTTTATAATATCTAAGTTTTAATAAAATATATTAATAATAATAATTAAGACTAAGAAAGTTCTTATAAAAGTTTATAATAATATTAAGAAAATAAAAAGATATTATATATTTTTATAATATATATATAAAATATTTTATATAAAATTAAAAGATAAATATATTAATAAGAATATTATTTTTTAAATAATTATAAAAGCTATTAATAATTTTATAAAACCTAATAAACTAATACTTATATTATTTATTTTTAGTATTTACCTAAGAATTAGCTAGGATAATATCTTAATTATATTTATAATAAAATATAAGAAGATAATAAACCTAGTAATATAAGAAATTAAACGCTTTTATACCTAATATATAATAATCTAAATAACTTTTAATAAATTATTTTAGTTATCTAAGAAATAAGTAAAAATAAATATATTATAAGAAGCTTCTTAAGTATTAGTAAATTTATTACTAGTATAAAAGAATATTATTTTAAGTTAAATATAAAATTTTATAATCTAAGAAAATTTATTTATTTATATAAACTTTTATATTTTATAGATTTCTTAGATTTTTTAGATATTAATCCTATTAATTTTATTAATCTAATTATATAATCTTAATCTTATAATTTCTACTTACGATTTTTTATATATATTTATTATATTAAGCCTTAGGTTATAAGCTATTATATAATATAATATTTATAATATTATTTTTTATTTAGCTTAATATATTCTTAAGCTTAAAAGCTAAAATAAAAAATATTAATATTAAGTTATAATCTTTTTTTCTTTTTATTATATTACTTATATATTTAAAGAAAACTAAAAATTAACTAAATTTATATTCTTAAATAATAAAATTTAAAATTATTTTTAATATAATATCTTATTTATATTATAAAAGAAAAAAACTAAAATATTATATATTTATAAGCTTTTTTTAATATACTAAGTATATATAAGCTAGTAATTTAATAAAATATAATATTTCTAGTTTTATTTATATAAAATAAATAAAACTAAAATATAATAAAAAAAAATTAAAATCTAAATATTATTTTACTTAGAATAAATAATAATAATTCTTTTTTTATTTAGCTAAATAATAAGTAAAGTTATTTTAGCTTAATAAATAATATTTTACTTTTTATACTTATATTATAATAATATTTTATTATAAACTTTAATTTCTAGAAAAACTTAATATTATAAAAAAAATAAAATATATTATCTTAGATTTTTTCTAGGTTATATTTATTAGCCTAAGTAATCTTAATCTTTTTCTTAATTCTTAGGTTAATCTTATACTAATAATTATATTATTTAATTTCGATTTTTTAGATTTCTTTTAAGTAAGCTTAGGTTTTAGTAATAAAATTTATTAAATAACTAATAATACTTAAGATTTCTTTTTAGCTCTTATATATTTTTAAAATATAAGTAATTCTTTTATTTAATTAAATATTTAATCTTATTATATTAATATTAATAATCTAAAACTCTTTTAACTTTATATTTAATATTTAAGTTAATTAATTAGATTTTTATAACTAAAATATTTAGTATTCTAAGAAATATTATTTTAAGTAATAAAATATAAAAAACTAGATAAATATTTATTATCTTTAATAATCTTAGTTTATAATTAATTAGTTTTATTATCTTTTTTATTATAAATAATCTTAATTTTTTATAATTTAACTTATTATTTAGTCTTTTTATTTTAATATTTTATTAAAATAAATAAACTTTTTTTTTTTTCTTAAAAATAAGTTTTATATTATATTTTATATTATAATATATTATTAACTTCTAAGTAATAAATTTAATATCTATTTATAGCTTATTATATAATATTTTAAGCTAATTAACCTAAATAATTACTTCCTAAGATTAACTTATATTAACTAATAATACCTAGTATATAATAAAATTAAACTTATAATTAATATAAAATAAAAAAACTCTTATAATTTTTATATTTATATTATTATATATATATTATATAAATAATAATAATTATATCTAGTTATTTTATTTATAACTAATATAATATTATAAATATATTTTTATTATCTAGTTAATTCTTTTTATTTATTTATTCGTTTATAAGTAAAAGCTTATAAATAACTTATATTTTATTCTTAATAAAATAACTAATATTATCTAGAATTTAAATATAAATAACTTATCTTAATCTAAGATAATTTCTTTTAGTATTTTATAATTTATAATAATTACTTATAAAAATATTTATATTATATTATTAATATTATTAGTTTTAAGAAATAATATTATATATATATATTTTATAAGCTTATTTATAATTATAATTATTAAGTTATATTTAATTTTAGTAATTAAATCTTTTAAGAATAATAATTTTACTATAAAGTTTAAAATAATTAACTTTTATAACTAAAGCGAAATATTAGATAATTTTATAAGATTATATAAAATATAATTAGCTATTTTATTTTATATATATATATTATAACCTAGTATTATATTCTTAATTATTTTCTTTATTTTAGGGAAATAATATATTCTTATAAAATAAGATATTATTTTAGTTATTTCTTAATAATTATAAGCTAGTAATTTATATTATTATTATATAAACCTTATTCGTATATATATTAAAATATAAATCTTATCTTAGAATATTAAAAGCTTTTAATTATTTCTTAAGAATCCTAGCTTTAAAACTTATTTTTATTATCTAATTATAAAGTTTTTATTATATTTTCTAGGAATATTCTTTATAAATAAATTCTTTTTTAGTTATATTATTATTATAACTTACCTAATATTATAAACTAGTATATTATTATCTTATTATAAGATTATATATAATTCGTATATTTTATTCTCTAGATATTCTAGTTTTTAGCTAAGAATATTAACTTTAGTATTTTTTAATCTTTTAATATATAAAATTCTAAAATTATATTAAATAAAAGTTTCTAATTATTAAATTTATTATTAGTTTAGTTTTTTAGTAATTATAAAATAAATAAGATTCTTATAATTTATAAATATTTATACTTAGTATTTTAATTTTACTAAGTATATTTTTTATTCTTAGAAAATATTTATTATTATAAGTAATTTCTTATTATAAATCTTATAATTTAGCTTAGCTAAAAAAAAGTTTCTAAGAATAATATATAATTAATTATTATCTTTCTTATTTATTAGGTTAATTTAATATAATTCTAATAATATAATTAAATAAATTTATTTTTACTCGAATTTCTTTTTCTAGATTAAATAAAATAAATACTAAGCTTTAAGCGAATATTTTCTTAAGTTTCTTAAAAGTCTTATTTATTACTAGGCTTTATATAAATAACTTATTCTTATATATAAGTTTTATTAAAAATATTACGATTTTTAAATAATTTTTAATAAATTATTAATAAAAGTTTATAAATCCTAAAAAAGATTATATATTATTCCTAGTAATTTCTAGTTTATAAATATTAGTATATTATTTATTAATTACTAGTATATTATTAATATATTAATAAGTCTTAAAAGTATTATAATATACTTATAATAATTATAATATATTTTAAATATAATTTTTTCTTTTTTTTTAGTCTTAATTTTAATAAGATTATATATTTCTTTTAGATT
Source organism: Pseudofabraea citricarpa (assembly GCA_029641185.1). NCBI lineage: Eukaryota > Fungi > Ascomycota > Leotiomycetes > Helotiales > Dermateaceae > Pseudofabraea > Pseudofabraea citricarpa. The sequence goes on from JAPWGK010000010.1 coordinate 1,480,667, forward strand.
AAGTTAAATAAAAATCTTAGCTTCTTATAACTTATTATATAATTTCTTAGTAAATAATAAGATATAATAATTATTTTTTATAATATTATTAAGCTTTTTATAATTTATATATAATCTTTTTATTTTATTTTTTTTTAGTATAAATATTACTAATAATTCTTATAAGAATATTAATTTTCTAATATCTTATAATCTTATAACTAATATTAAGATAAAGTCTTAATATTTAGTTTTTTCTTAAATAAATTATTAAATTATTTATATTTTAATAATATTATTTTATCTATTAATAAACTTTTTATTATATTAATATTTTAATTTATAAAAATAATATTAATTTCTCTTAAATTTTTTATAACTTTTTATAATATATAATTATATTAATTAAAATATATTTAATCTTACTTTTAATTTATTATAAGGTTATATTATTTAATTTATAATAATCCTAAGATTACTTAGTATTACTTAATATTTATAATATTAAACTAGATTATTTTTATATATTTTATTTTATTAAGTATTATATTAAGTTTCGTTTTAATATTTATTTATTTATCTTAATAAGATATTACTAATTTATTAATAATAATAAGATTATAAGATTTTATATTAACTTTAATTTTAAATTTATAAAATAATATTATATCTAATAATATAAAATTTCTTATAACTTTTAAGTTAATTATAATTATTATTAGCTTTCTTATAATTTTTACTTTTATTATAAGTTACTTATAACCTCTTATAATATATAACTTTTATTAAGTTTTTTTTTATTATTTATAATAATATTTATTAATTATATATTCTTATAATTAATACTAGTTATTATTAATTATAACTTAGTATATATATTTCTCTTAAGAATTTTAGTCTTAAGATTTTTTTTTCTTAAAATATTATTATTTTTTTTTAATTAATTTCTAGATAATATTATTCTAACTAATATTATTTATCTTTTATAAGCTACTTACTTTTAGCTTTAAACTTAGTTTTTATCTAGGTTATACTTAGGTAAAATATATATATATTTTATTAATTTCTTATTATAATTATTTAATTTATTAATATTTTAAGTATTAAATCTTATAAGTTTTTCTTACTTATAAATTATTATCTTATATAAGTAACTTATAATATAAGATTTTATTCCTAATAAATTTTTATATATACTAATATATTTAATTTCTTTTAATAAGTTTATAAAAAAGAATTTTCTAAAATTCTTTTACTTAAAAAAATTATTCCTAAGTATCTTTTATACTTCTTAGTTCTAGTAATATTAATCGTTTATCTTATATTAATTAGTTATTTATATCTTTCTAATTAAAACTTATTACTTTTAGATTAATTTAAATATAAATCTTTTTTTACTTAAGTTTTCTTAATATTATTATTTTTTTAATTATAATAATATATCTTATAATAATTTTTACTTACTTTTAATCTTATTAGCTTTTATTATTCTTATAATATAATAATATTATATATTCTAATAAATTATATTTAAAATATAATTTCTTATCTTAATATTTATTTATCTTTTATTTAAAAAATTACTTTTTTTTCTTAAAATTTATTATATCTAATTTTATAAGTTAAAGCTAATAACTTTTAGTTTATAACCTCTAGTATTATTTTATTTAAATATTCTTTTTTTTTATAATTTACTTAAAATATTTATTATTAATCTTAATAATTTTTATAATTATTTCTTATAAATTATTAGGTTTATTAGACTAAGTAATCTTATTCTTAATATAATTCTTAAGATCTTAGTAATATCTAGTCTTAAGAGTTATATTATCTTAGCTTATTTTTATTATATATTATTAAAACTTAATTATATAATTTATAATTAATTTATATTACTTAATTTATATTAAGTATATTTTTATTATTTTTTCTAGGTTAATATTTTTATAAGCTTATTTAATATTCTTAGTAAACTCTTAAATTATAATAAATAATATCTAGGTTATTTTTTTTATATTAATAATAATTCTTTTTTTAATATTCTTAATTATTAAAAAGTTTACTAGGAATAAGTTAATCTAATTAAAAGTTTATCTTCTTAGAAATATTATTATTTATAAGACTTATTTTATCTTATTCTTAAACTTATTTTTATTAAAAAATATATAAATCTTTACTTAGACTAAGAATTATATTAGGTATTTATAATTATTATTAAAAGTCTTAGATATTATAATCTTAAGTTAATTTTCTTTTTTTTTTTTCTTTTTCTTTTTTATAAGAAAATTAATAATCTTAGGTTCTAGAAACTTAATTTTACTTATATATTTATTTATAAAAGTTATATTACTTCTTATAAGTTAATATTTTTAAAAGTAATATTTAAAATATAATAACTTAAATAACTTTTAATAAATTATTCTAGTTATTTAAGAAATAAATAAAAGTAAATATATTATAAGAAGTTTCTTAAGTATTAGTAAACTTATTATTAATATAAAAGAATATTATTTTAAGTTAAATATAAAGTTTTATAATTTAAGAAAACTTATTTATTTATATAAATTTTTATATTTTATAAATTCCTTAGATTTCTTAGATTAATATATTAATCTTATTAATCTTATTAATTTAATTATATAATCTTAATCTTATAATTTTTATTTACGATTTTTTATATATACTTATTATATTAAGTCTTAAGCTATAAGTTATTATATAATAAGACGTTTATAATATAATAATTAATTAAAAAGATATTAGTTATATAAAATAAGCTTTATATAAACTTAATAATAATATTATTATTATAATTAGATATTTTAGTATAAAAAAAGAAATAAAATTAGAAAAAATTATATAAGTTAATTATTATTATAAGTAAAACTTATATTATTAATATATCTTATAACCTAATAAATTTTTATTTAATTATTATAAAATCTTTTAACTTAAAGTTATAAAATAATTAACCTTAGCTTAATTATAAGAATCTTATAAGGCTAATATTAATAAGAATAAAAAATAATTAGAAGATAAAATTATAAGTATTAGAAGATATTATCTAAACTAAGTAAATTCGTATAATATTTATATAATTAAGATTTATACTAATAATTATATTATTATAAAAATTAATTTATTCTTTTAATAAAAAAATTTCTTATAATAATAAGAAGTTTAATAAGAATTTTATAATTTAATTTTTATTTTCTTATATTTAATATCTTTCTAATAAATTATTTTAATTTATATAAAATATAAGTAATATATAATAAGTAATATTATTAGTATATTTAACTTATAAGAAAATTAATAATCTTAAGTTTTTAAGATAATTTTAAGAATTAGGTATTATTATAATACTTAGGTAATTATTTAAGGAATTTATTAAGAAAAAAGTTAAAGAATTAATTATAAATAATATTTTTAAATTTATAGATTTAATTTATAATAATATAAAAGAAAGATTTTTAACTTCTAGTTAATATATAAAATAAAAAGAAAGAAAATAATAACTTTATATAAAAAGACTTATATTATTTAAGCTTATAATAATATAAGAAAGTAATTTATATTAACTTAATTATTAATAATCTAAAAAATAAGCTAATATATACTTATTATTCTTATTATTTTACTTAATTCGTACGAATATATCTTTTATTATTATAATATTACCTAAGTATATATTTAGTTTATTATAGATTTAGCTTTTAAATTCTTATATATTTACTAAAAGAAATCTAATATTAATATCTAAAAAATATAATTATAATAATAAGAAAGCTATTATATAATATTTTAGAGATAAATATATATTAGTAAGTAATATATTATAAGTATTATATTAATTAATTATAGATATAAATATTTATATACGATTTATATTTATTTATTTTTAACTTTAAAACTTTTAGAATTATAAGTATATAAACTAATAATATATTAATCTTAGGTAATAATATATTTATTAACTAGGAAAAGAAAAAGCTAAAAAAAGCTAATTTCTTAGTAAAATTATTAGAAATACTTATATATAAAATACTTCTAATATTTAATAAATATTTCTTTTAATAAAATTATAATAATTTCTTATTATTATTTTAAAAAAAGTAAGATAAAAAGATATAACTTATTAACTTAGATTTATTTTTTAATTAAAAGAATTATTAATAATAATATACTTAAGATATATATATAATAAATATTTATTAACCTAAAATTATTTTTAATTTTTTTATTATTACTTAATATTAAAAGTTAATTCTTATAAATATTATAAAGTTAAACGCTTATTTAAAATAATAAATAAATAACTTAGATTAAAAGATTTATTATATTTATTTTAACTTATCTTATATAAAGTTATTTATATTTATAAATAAATTATTTATAAATAATAAAAACCTAAGTTTTTAACTTAGGTTTATTATTTTACTAGTAATCGAATCTTAAATAATAATAAAATAAAATTTAATAACTTTTTTATTTATATATAAATTAAATAAATTTACTCTTAAGAGAAATATAATTTACTAAAATAATATAAAAAATAAAAAAGTTATAAGAAGTATATTTATATTAAAAATTTATAATATAATAATAAGAATTAATTTTATTATTATTATTAGTAATATAATTAATAAAATAATATTATAATTAAATCTTTTACTAAGACTTATAATTATATATATTAATTCGTATTTATTATATAAATATCTTATAAAGCTTAGGATTACTAAGAAAAAGCGCCTAATAATTAATATTATAATATTATATTAATTATATAAGAAAGAAAAACTTATAAAAGTTTATTAAATAAATAAACTTAGTAATTTAACTAATATTATAATAAAAAAGAAAGCTAATAATACTCTTAAAAGATTTCTTAATAATAATAAGATTTTTATACGAATTAATAAGTAAGTTAAAAGAAAAGAAAAATAATTAAAAGATAAAAATTTTTATATATTATTATATTAATTTTATTTTTAGAATTTATTTTTATTTATATTTTTAGTTACTTATTTAAATATTTATTTATTTAAAATTAAGAAAAGTAAATAAATATTATTTTTTATATAAGAATAAAAAACTAGATAAAAAGGTAATTAAATTATAAGATAAAGTTTTCACTCTTATAAATAATATTATTACTCTTATTATTATTATTATTATTATTATTATTATTATTATTATTATTATTATTATTATTATTATTATTATTATTATTATTATTATTATTATTATTATTATTATTATTATTATTATTATTATTATTATTATTATTATTATTATTATTATTATTATTATTATTATTATTATTATTATTATTATTATTCTTTAAACTAATCTAAGTATTAATATAATTAATAATATTCTTATTATTAGAAGATATATAAACTAAGTTATAAGAAGAATTTCCTTTTTTAGTAGCTAATTAAATAAGAATAATATAATAAGTCTCCTAATATATATATTATTAGATAATTATAGCTTTTACTTATATAATAATAATAAAAAGAATAAGACCGAAATATTTATAAGTATTAAGATAATATTTATTAGAGAGATCTTAATAAGAAATATTATATAAATTTATTATAACTTATAAACCTAATAAGAAAGAAATTATTACTTAAAGTTAATTAATTATAAAATATAAAAAGATTATCTAAGAAATAAACTTATAATACTTATAATAATAATTAGATTAACTTACTAGATATCTTTTATATATTTTACTATTAATCTTAAGTTTATATATAAAATAAAATAAAAAATAAAGCTTATAATAATTACTAGGAATATATATAATATATTATTAGTTTATTAGAGAATAATCTACTTTTTATTAAGACTAAATTAAAAGACTAAGAATATATTAAAAATAAGTCTAATTAATATACGTATTAATTAGATTATATCTTTTAGTTATAATAAGAATAATAACTTCGTATAAAATATTTTAGAAGTATTATTACTAAAAAGTATAATTAGATTTAGTTAAATAATAAATAATAGTAAAATAATAAATAATAAATAGCTAAAAGTATTAAGAATAAACTTAAGTTATTTTTCTATTATATATACTAAATATATAATCTTATATTTCTAGAATAAAGTTATTAAAATTATTTTAATTAATTATATTAAGAAAATTAAAATCTTTTTTATAATTAAATATTATATTTTTTATAAAACTAAGTTAATAATCTAAAATACGCCTAAGATAAGAATATATAATATAAGAGTAATATATATAAAATTAAAGAGAAAGAAGAAAAAAAAGAAAGATAAATAATTAGTTATAAATATAAAAAAAAAAGAAGTAAAAGTTAGTTATTAAAAAGAAAAGAAAAAAAAGATAAAATAAAAATTCCTAGGTATTTATAATTATAAAAAGGCTAGGTAATTACTTAAGTAATAATTTACTTAGTATAAAATAATTTATTTAACTTCTAAGATAATTTATAACTACTAAATATTAATTTATATAATTATTCGCTTTATTTATTAAGAGATAAAATAAATAATTTACTCGAGTTAGAATTATTTTCTAGAACCTTAGTATATAACTTACTAATATTATATAATATATTTCTTATACTTATTTAGTAAATTACTTTCTTATATTAAGTATTTTTTTTATTTATATTTCTTATATTTATAAGTTTAATAT